>JAECWL010000164.1:21450000-22819758 GCA_018150545.1 Drosophila ercepeae
GGGATAGTTGCGATATATATATATAGTGGCATATCGTGGCAAGTCGTTGGCATTTGGAGTGTCGCATGGCGAGTGGCATTATTTGATTTGATTTGAAAATGGAAATCGGATTTTTGTTTCAAAGTTTCAGAGGCAGGAACGTCGACAAAAGAATTGGCGATGAGATACAGATATTACACATTATTTTTTTTGGATGTATATAGTATATATATAGTTTAGATGTTGCACCATCAAGCAGTACCAGTACCAGATCGGATCGGTTTTCGGTTTCAGAGCAGAGCAGATAGCAGATTAGAAGCGAATCAGCATTGAGTTGCGATCAATCAGTGGCGTCGCATCGTACAGGATTTTTGTATATATTCGCATATATCGTTGTTGCAGGTATTACACACACACATATTTCATATTGTTGCAAGTCGCATGTTGTGCATCGTTAGTGTGCGTGCGTGCGGCGCGCGTGTTGCATTTATTTTCGATATATTTTCGATCATTTTCGATATCAGTTTCGAGTGCGGAACAAGTCGAGTATGGTTGACCGTCAATGGGATTTTTGATTGAAGGAATTTACATTAACGTCAACAACAACAACAGCAACAACACGCAACAGCAGCAACAACAACAACGAGAATGGCAGCAACAACAACAGCAGCAGCAGCAACGACAACAATGCCGGAGCATTGGAAATATGCGACGATGCACAGTTTTCGATATTCGATAATCGATATTCGATACATTCGATATTTAGTGTTTATTGAAAACCATCGAATTTTTATTTGCGTTTCGCATATTGGTATTTTTTTTGGAAGAAAGAATAAAAATAGAGAATTGGTAAATTAGAAAAACGTTGTGAAAAAGGGAATCCGGCCAAAAAAAATTGGTTTGGTTGGCTTGGCATCGGATTTTGTTTGTTTTTTTGAATACAAAAATTAAATATATATTGTAAAAAGGTAATTAAATGCTTAAATACATCTAGAAATTACTTATGAATCAATATTGTAATATATCATCATCATCATACTCTTCATCGTTAATAGAACAAGTGTTGGCGGTACATTCTTTATAGGTACAATCTTTTTTTTTATTTTTTTTTTAATTTTTAGCAATAAAATAATGTTTCCTTTAATTAATATATATATTTTTATTTTATAAAATTGTGCAGTTTCTATGAAACGAAAAAGAAAAGTAGCATTTTAAATGGAATAAATGCGTTTTTTATATTGAAAACCTTCTGCTACTATCACACCAAACTTCCTTGGTCCTTTTTTTTGTCCTTTAGTTAAAGTTTCCTTACTACTTATTCGATTTTCATTTAAATTAAAATTTTTGCACAATGTTAACAAAAATTAAAATACTTTTTTGTACTCTTTTTTATTGGTTTTTAGTAAACTACAGACTACTTTTTCTTGTCCCTTAAAGGAAAAAGCATTAACTACGTTTTGAAAATAAACTAAAAAAACACGCAATAGTTTCTGGTGGGGAGAGCAAAATTATATACATTTTTGTAATTACAATATTTTAGTTCTTAATTTCTTGCAATTAAGTTCATTTTAAGGTTATTAAATAGGAAAAAAAACATGTTTATTCCTGCAAGATCTTGGAATCGGACAATGGTTCTAAGCTGTCTTTGGAAAACTCTGGTATTTTTGTAATTAAAAACATTTTGGTTCTTAATTTCTTACAATTATAAGAGAAAATAATTAGATAAGAGATAAATAATTAATGTATATTCTTGAATTCTTGGAACCGAAAACAGCTTTTAATCGGAAAATCTATCGAAAACTCTTGCATCCCCTCAGCAGAAAATCGATTCGCTTTCTGAACGAATCCTTTAATAAATAACAATAATAAAAAGGTTTTAACAATCAATACTTTTTAGGAGTAATAATAATAGTTATAATAATGATTTCTATGTACATACCGGGCCGGCACGCTGGTTGCGATTTCCCATGCCACCGCCGCCGCGCGGCAAGTCCAGAAGGGAGGGCGGGTTCTGGTTACGGAACAGGTTGTTCAGCAGATTATTGGCCAGGTTGATGGCCTGGGCGTTCATCTGGCCGCCGCCTTGGCGCATGTTGTTGCTGAACTGACCGCCGCCGGGATTCTGCGACTCCCAGGGGGACATGTTCATGCCACCCATGCGATTGGTGCCCATCGGTCCGCCGTAGTTGTTGCCGCCGCCGCCAAAGTTACGGTTGCGGTTCTGGTTGCCACGGAAAGCCATGTTGCCGTTGGGTTTCTGGTTACTTGAAGATCGGTTCTGATTTCCGTTGACTTTGACGCTGAAAGAAAATAAAGGATATATGAAATAGAGTTTTTAAAAACAACAATCTTTTGAAGCATTTATAAGGGTGCTAATGTGCTGCATACCTGACCATAATTTTTTGGTGGATTAGGGATGCTGGGTGGTGTTTGTTTTTGGGGGTTGTTGGTTTGGATGTGATATGGATGTTGAGATGGGTTTTTGGTATAAAGCGAGGAAATAACCTAAATAGCTGAAAATAAAACGGCACAAAACGAAAAACAAGGCACAAATTTTAGAACAAGCTTTGGGTAAAAATTTAGATACAGGTAAGGCAGGTATTACTATGATTATTCTACCTAAAATTTAACGGTTAGTCGCGTGCGTATACACACACTATAGCGTTACCTGCAAAACGATGAAAGAAAGGTAGAAGAAAGATAGGAAAAGAGGAAAAAGGAGAAGAAATGGGAAGAAATTTGGCGGTAACGTCAGTAGAGAGCCATAAAACAGGTTTTTGTAACCCTCTGAATCGAATATTTAACCCATTTTATGGATTAAAACAAAAAAGAATGCAAAATATGTATACGGAATTTGTCATAGAAGCAGAAAACCAAAATGGCTGCCAGTATTATGCATGTGTGTGTGTACATTAATGAAAATGCCGGCCGGGGCTCTTGCACCCCCAAGACGGGGAGAAAAAAACTAATAAAAACTAATTAATATCACTAACACTTTACATTATTAAAGAAAAAACAGAAAAAGAAAGAAATTTCTAGAATCTTTAATATTTCAAAGGAAAAGGTAGAGGAACCTTCTCAAGAATTTTAATTAAAATCGAAAAAAACAACATCCGCACTCAATTACACAAGAAAAACACCAATTTATCTATAAATAACACCCGCACATCCTCTTTTAAAATCAATAATTACTATTTTCGGTCGCCCGGGCGGCAGAAGAAAAAATCGCCAATAGATACATACACAAAGGAATTACACCAGCAGCAGCAGAGGTTAAACACAGAAACAATTTATGTACAAGCAATGCACAAGCTACTACTAAAGTATGATTTTTCTTTTGTAAAACTTACGTTTGTCAATTTATGAGCTATTGCACAGAAAGTAGGATATCAAGAGAACTGCAAGATGGAAATAAATCCAAGTTTTCACAAGAGCTCGTTTTTCTACCGTCCGCTACAAGATGGCCGCCGACTGTGGTATAATGTTAGAGAAGGTAACAAATTAGAGAAGGTACAATTTCAGGGTTGCCACATTTTCACTTTTTACCATACCTAGCTATTTTTATAACCGTTTCAGAATTTTTTTAAAATTATATATTAGCTATAGAAGCTAAAATATTAAAAAATTAAACCGGATAAAGAAGATTTTTTAATATTCAGTACAAATAAATTTCATATTATAAAGGTTTGGCTATGAGTTGATAAATTTAACTTCACGTTGATAAACACCTAAGAACATAGGTCACAGATGAGCATATAAGTGAGGAAAAAGTTTTTGAATGCTTGTAATATTTAATAGTCCACTTTGAAAGCAAATTTATATAAAAACCGTTTTCTAAAATATAATGTTAACAGTTTAAATATTCAATAATGTTATTATTAATATTATAATATTAAAAATATAGTTTTTAATTCTAAAATTCTTTTAAACTCCTTTAAATATTTAAAGGAATTCTAAGAAGTAAACTAGTATAAATATTTTAGATTATTTATCCTGTATTTATTCTTATTATTATTTATTCTCATTAAGGCGCCTTGCCTTTCGATAGGTTAGGAACCGGAACTGGAACCGTTTCCTTTTCTAGTGGACATCCTGTATGGCCACACTAAAGCCGGTTAAAATGTTAGATACGAAATTAACCGATTTACCAGATATAAAAGCACCTGACTTGGATTTCGAGCAATTGGCTATAGTTTTAAAGGCCCTTCGTCCTCTACAACGCTATAGCTTTTGTGTGGAGGCCCAAAAGGCTCAAGATGTCGATAAGGTCGTAATTCAGCATAAAATGAAATATTTCTAATATAATTTTATGTTTTTTAGCTTAATAAAGGCTTTCTAAAGATGCTAAATGATGAGCTGAGCCTGGAGGAAGTAGTCTCACTTTATTCTGCATCCATTGTTTTGTTCCTGTTGACGGAAGACCGGCACGCACGACCATGTCATCAGCGGCTCCAACTTCTAAATGGAATTTTCAATTATTCCGATACATTAAAACCCAATATGATACATTATGCTACAGTTGAAATACTGAAGAGAATTAAGCTGGTTAGTGTCGACAAGGACTACTGCTACGTCTACTTGCTCGAGGCGATTCCACATATCGTTGTGTCCAGCGATACCGGAAAGATGATCTCCCTTTGCTTATTGCGAGGCATCCTGGCGGACCTTTCAAACTCAACTGTCATCCTGCACATCTATCGCAATGTTAGTTTAAAAACCCATTCTCTGCATTGTTTTAATTCACACCTCTTCTAGCTTTTGGAAACATGGGAAATGATTCGGCAAATTAGTCAGGATAGGATCCTCCGGGAGTGGTCAGTGCGTAGAACCTACATCCTGGTTAAGGCATTTGCTTTAATATTGGCTTCCACAGCCTTCAGCTCGTCCAATCAGGGGTTGCTTAAGGCTGGCTACAGGGGATTCGAGATGCCCCAAGGTTCTTCGGCATTCTCCGATTGGTTCCGAACGCTAAAAGACAGGCTCGATGAGAAGTTCCAGCAACTAAACTGCAAGGAGGGACTCATGGTTGGCATTTGAACTATTTATAAGCTTCGATTTGGTTGAACATATTATTTTTTACCTTATTATTTGCTTTCAGTTGGTACGCTTTATAAACCACAACATTCTGGGCTATCTAATAGAAACAGATAAGGAGTCTAAGCCCGAGGCTGGGACCAAGGCAGTTTCCGAGGCGGGAAAGGACACTACCGCCTAGTGATACAAATCTTTTTACTTACTATTAATTATTGTTAAATTTCATCAATCTATAAGACTGCAAAAAGAGTCAGAGGCTAAGAGTTCTTCTCCTTTTCGAGGAGAGACTAGGAGACTAGGATCACAAGCATTTAATGTTCCTTAAATATTGTTAAAATTCATCATTTAAAAGACTGCAAAAAGAGTCAGAGGCTAAAAGTACTCCTTATTTTTGAGGGGACACGAGGAGACTAGGATTATAAGCAATTGTTCCTTAAACAAGCTTTATCCAGGAAGGACAATCATTTGTAATCTACCAAACATGTTAAAAAAGTAAATAAAACATCCTTCTTGAATGACATCATCCGATTTTTATTGAAATTGCATAAAACTGGCGCAGATGCAGATTTTGCGACCTTTTTGCAGATGCAACGCATTCGCATCGTTTGATTTACATACAAAGGGGTTAAACGTATTAATCATTAACGTTATAATAGGCAATAATCATATGTACTAGCAATAGTTGGTTTTTTGTGATTTAGCATTTGTATTACTGCTGGCTTTTGTGTAGTTAATTAATTAAGTACCACAGCGTAAATTAGGCTCAACAAAAAGATATGGGGTGACATATATTTTTTCTATCTTTCGTTTTTCATTTTTTTGTGTTTTTTTTGGTGATCGTTTTGTCTTTGTGTCTCAAGTAGAGGGTTCCATAGAAATTCACATACATTTACATTTAGAATCGATTTGGGTGCAGACAAAAAAGAGCTCTTGCCTCTCACTAATCAATGACTTTATCTAAATCAAGTCATTAGACTACATTTATCTGAATACGTGGACTAAGTTGCGCTATTTAACATAGTAACTACAGCAAACCCTAAACAGTCCTTAGGTTTTTGGATTTCCGTAGAGTTATAAACAATACTTCTTCAGTTTTGACTAACTTCTAAACATATTTGCAATTTTAATTGAGAAAAATGATTTAAAAAGAGCGCATATAAAATTGAATTCCACATTCTAGGTATTCTAGACACTTGCAACATATTTTTTAATATTTCTAAATAAAAGGAATAGGTATTCTCAATTAGAATAATTTTTTTAAGGACTGCTAAGTGTTGTCTTAACATCTCCAGGTATTTCAGGTTGACTCTAGACTTTGTGTGCGCCGGTTTCAAGGATTTAAGATGATGGGTTTGGCTAAGAATCAAGCTTAATGGTCACCCACAACGTATATACACGGCAGCTGCCTCAAGGGAGAAGCCACATCCTGGTGGTGGTTTAGTAGAAGAAAAGCAGCCGCTCCTGGGCGGAGGCCGAGAGCAGGCGCCACGACCTCTTGATGCTGACGTACTGGATCAGAGCGCGTATGCTAATCAAGAAGCCGAAGGCGCAGATCAGCCACCACAGCCAGGAGTTTTCGTGCGATGCCAGATCCGTCGAGTGCTTGACGATCAACGTCCACTTGGCCAGCGACAGTCCAAAGCCGGATAACGCTCCGTATCTGGCGGCGATCGTGTGACAGAAACAGGTAAGCATCAGGAATCCAATCCAATTAAAGAGAAAAGCCACAATGAAAGCGGTGATGAACATAATGTCCGTTCCCAGTAGGTTGTCGGTTGTGGACAGGCTGTTCTCCGCGTCACTGGCATCGATGGCGATAAAGGTCAACGCCGGCTGGGCGGATCGCACTCCTGCGGTCCCGTCACGCAGTGGATTGGGCGGCAGCAGAGGATTCGGCGGCGGTGGAAGCTGCTGGGACGAGGGCAGCGTCAGAAAGGCGGGCGGCAGCTCTCCGTTCAGCGACTTTTCCATTTGCACCTCCTCGTAGGTGGGCAGCTTTCCGTGCAGTTCCTGTGGCAGCTGGGCGTTCATCATCTCCTCTTGTCCCGGCAGTTGCACCTGCATTTGCATGGCCATCTGCATGGGAATCTGCATCTGCATCTGGCCGGGATCAGGAGTGGCCACGGTTAGTGTGGGTGGCAGTACCACCTGCTGGCTAGTCGCCTCGTAGGGCGGCGGAGCACTGAAGTCTGCCTTGGGCGGTCCCAGCTGATCATCTCCGGGCGATGGTTGGTTGTTGTGCGGCATGACTGGAAAGTAAAAAACATTGTTGATTAAAAAAGGAATTACTCGAAAGGTTACCTAATCCTTAGATCTCAAATATATCAACTTTGGAGTACGACTGGTTTTGCTTTTTTTTCTCGTTTAGTTGTCGCTTTTATTTTTATCGTTTTAATAAAGTTAGGCGTGTTTTTAATAAATAAATAGGGTGGCTAACTGCCGAAATTGCATTCAATTATCTCTAGATTATTTTACTCCCCTTTATAAGTGAGGAGCAATTCGTTTTTTCGTTCGTTAATACTTGGTCTAAAGTTCTTTTTTAGAGGCACAGAAGTGAGCACTTAAAACTAAAGCATTCGTTATTCGTTAATCGTTAAAAAATAAAACAGTTGGACATGTTAGACATTAAAAACATAAAGTTGCAAGTTGCAGGTTAGTTGCAGTGCCTGGGGCGACTCGCTTGACGGGCTTCCTCCAAGGTCAGGATGCGGCAGGGCCCAAAGGGACGTCTCACTGGGCGCAGAGTCTTCAATCCGTCCACCTCGTCCATGCCATCATTCTGGAATCCTCCATCCACCGTTGTGGTGGTGGTGCTGTCTTGCAGTTTCTGCTTTTGAAGCTTCTCATGACGCAGATACAGAATGACGCAGCACATGGCCATGAAGAGCAGCGCCAGGGTGGCACCGCTCACGATGCTGGCCTTTTCCAGCATCACTCGGTTCCTGGTGGGCAGATAGGACCCGTCGATTTCCTTGTACTCGCATCGCTGACCCGTAAAGCCCAACGGGCACTCGCAGTTGTAGAGAATCTCGTTCTGGATCTCAACCGTGAAGCAGGTGGCGTCGTTCATGCAGTACCAGGCGGCATAGGTCGGGGGACAGGCATAGATCGGAAAGGTGACATTGGGTCGCGGCGTTGTAGCAATCTCCACATTATCGGGCGGCAGGATCGGCGCTGCCGTGGGGCGCGGCTTGGCGATGGCTCGCGACGAGCAGGCGATGGCAAGCGCTGGCAAAAAAGCAAAGGCTAGCAGCAGTTCCTGAAGCCTCATCTTCGACTTTAACTCATACTTGGCTTGGAATGTGGTGCGAGTGTCAAGTGTTTCTGTCTGATATTTCTGATTTTCTTGACTGACTGGCAGACTGGCTGACTGGCGGTGCTGCAAAACAAAAACGGAGTGCAATTAAAATCAAAAACTCAAGAATGTGGGGTTAATTGCCTGCCTGCCACCGCCAGCCGCCTGCCTGCCTGGGTTCTCTCTCCTTCTCTCAACCCAAAAACCTAACAAGAAACAGAATCAAGAGTCAGAAAATCGAAAATTCATAAATTTTTAACACAAATTTTCATCATTTATTTACCTGGCCAAGCTGTTGTTGTTTTTGCACTCTTTTCGCATTTATTATCAAGTATCAAGTACATTTTTTTCGGAACACACTTCACTGAAAACACTTTAAAATTCGAATTTTTCCGTATTGAAAATCAATTATCTAATTAATCATGCAACTAATCTAAAAAAAAGTATCTCTCTAAGAAGTATAATCCTTCATTCATTTGTTAATGTTGTTTTTTTTATTTATTAAAACAAACAATTCTCTTGTTTTTCAAGAAAAATAAACTGCAATGTGATGGGGCATGCAAATTAGTTTCCGCTTGTGGCGGTGAATTTTCTTTGATCATTAAAACCGATTTAAAAAACGGCTCGTGAAAGCAATAAAAACTAGAAAATACACTAAAAGTTAATAAAAAAAAAGGTTTTTAACCAAAAGAAATATCTAAATATTAAATATTTTGACTGGGAATATTATAAAAGTTATTCCCTGAGACTAATTTTAATATTTTAGGTTCCGGTAAGAGGCTTTCGCTTCGAGTGTCCTTGACATTTAATACTCGAGTTAACGCGAATTTCTCACTCATATAACGAGTACCTACATACATATATCCATAAAATAACAAAAAAAAAGTGCGAGTGAAAGTTGACAGCTGTAAAGGTAACGGAGACTGACAGTCAGGAAGGAGAGTAAGAGTAGGTAAAAATATACAAATAGATATACGATATATACTATAGATACGATATATATATGTATAAGAAGAAGTACAATCAGGTTGACCTTTCCGTCAATTGTAAAGGAAAAAGTCTAAAAAAGGCAAAGAATTAAAATAGTTTGAGCCAATCATGACATTGCGTGAGAGAAGAGGCCCACGTTAGGCTATGCAAATTAGTACACAGTAAAAAATACGATATTAAAATATACTATACATTTAAAAAACTTAAAACTAAAAGTGCTTTTTTTATTAAACGATGAATTATGTTTTGGTTTTATAGAAACATGGGTATTTCCAGAGTTTTAACCTCTTAATTATGTTTTTTTTAGGTGTATGAAAATCCCCATATATTTCTGTAGGTTAAAAACGTGGGTGATCCGGTGTAATAATGATCTAATAGACGGAAACGAGCTTAACGGGGCCCTGGGGCCTTATCCAGAGCCGCCCTCCATGAAAGGGAAAAAAGAGCGATAATTAAGGTTGGAAATACAGCAATACAATTAGATAAGGTGCCGAATGCCATCCACAAGTGTGGAACGTCAATCTAACTACAGTTACTTGCGTATGATGACTCAGGTGTGTTGGAAATATTGCAAAATTGCACGACATCCAGAGAAAGGGGTACAGTGAAGACCCTCCTTATCACAAGATAAGAGAGGCAATCAAGATTAATAAAAAAATGTAGAGCAATTTCAGAAATCCTTGACAAGAACTCGTCATTAAAGATTTTTTGAAAATGAATATGTAATCCCTTTCAACGAAGGTTCTACTGTAGCTGTGCGTGTGTGTGTATGTGGGAAAAGGTGCTGGAAGATATGGCGAGGGAGGGCAGAAGAAAGCAACAGGGCCCACAACAAAAGGCGTTGAAAATTAGCGAATCGTCGTGAAAAAGCAAGAAATAACAACGCAGTTTAGGCCAGGTTTCGGTTTTGAGTTTTTCGGTTGATAAGAAATTTGAGCGCGTGGACAGCTGCCGCAGCAGGTGTGTGAGAGCGAATGAGACAACCAAAGAGGGGAGAAATGCAGCTGCCGCTGTCGCTTCTGAAGGAAACCAGTTAAACGGGACATGGAGCAGAAATGAAATGGAGAGATGAAGATGCAAGCGGAAGAAGCCGAATGAATGAAATCTTAAGGGGCCGTTTCCGTCTCTGAATTGAATGGAAAATCAGACAAGAGAGAATAAAAGAATACAGAGGACGTGGAGGGTATCCAAGAGAGAGACGAGACGAGAAAAACTGCAAGCCAGAACGAGTTTCTAAGCAAACAGCGTCTCCGTGTTTATTGTTATTATACAAGGGCAAATGAATTAATTTACTTGTATAAATATGAATTAAATAAACAAGTACACAAAAGTAGCACACAAAGGCCAGAGCTATCTTGTGCACTTTTTTTTCTTTTTCGTTTTTAGCACCTGAGTGGTGAAATCCCACTGGAATTAAGATTATTAATTTTCTAAACAAAACATAAACACATGCACACACACACATATATGCACACGTACACTGGGACGAGTAAAAGAGAGGGGCGGCTTGTGGAGCTCCTTAAGCCATTAATATCGTCATTTTCCATCTCTCCTCGCCCGCCCCTGCCCTTTTTTTCTATTTCTGTGGCTCGAATTGAATTCGATTTGATTGCTGCTGCTGCCATGTTCTATTTATTCACCTTGGTTTTTTCTCCGATGCGTTGGTCGATTCGATTGCTTGGGTTTCTCTTTTGCGCAGCTCTCACGGGCACGGGCACGGGTACGGGTTTATTGATTTGCCACAGAAATTATTAGTGCTGTTGCCAAACACTCGCACAGGTAATACTGTTTGGTTTTTCGGCGACCCGATTCGTTGATTCGTATGCAGTTGGAGTGTGTTATTAACTAATTACTTTAAATTTGCTCGCTAGCGAAGCAAAACAAAAAAAACAAATGCACCAGGCCAGCAGAGTTGTTGATATATATCAAAACTTATCGATATTCAAATCGAGTCATCGCTGCATGTTAGCTTTGAAAATATCGATATATCGATATATGACAGACTTGTAATGTGAGATACAGGGTGCCATTGGAATACTCCCATCTCTAGCTTAAGAAAATTGTAAACACGACGTGGACCTAGACTTTTTGTAAGAAATTCCCTATTAAAATGCTGAAATTCTTTGCGGTTTTCTTGCTGGCGCTAAGTGTAGGTAATTATTAATATTTCGAAGCTAAAAAACTTACAACTTTTATCTTGTAGTGCCAGCAAATAAGCGCCGAACTGACGGCCGCTGACTGCCGGGAACTGGGATTCATCAAAGCCCAGTTGATGTGCTCCAGTTGCGACAAATTGGATGATTTTGGCCTGGATGCGATCAAGTAGGTTATTGTTTATTACCTATTCTTCAGTTTGATTATAATTTTGTGGTTTCCAGACCCCACTGCAAGCAGTGCTGCACCCTGGACCAGCAGCCCGCAGCTCAGCGTACCTATGCCAAGGCCATCTTGGAGGTTTGCACCTGCAAGTTCCGTGCCTATCCCCAGATCCAGGCCTTCATCCAGAGCGGCCGACCAGCCAAGTTCCCCAACCTGCAGATCAAGTATGTGCGAGGCCTGGATCCCGTGGTGAAGCTGCTCGATGCCAGCGGTCAGGTTCAGGAGACGCTTTCCATCACCAAATGGAACACGGACACTGTCGAGGAGTTCTTCGAAACGCACCTGGCCAAGGAGGGCGGTGGCAAGAGCTCGTACAGTGTGGTAGAGGACGCAGACGATGAGGATGAGGAGGATTACCTGCGGACCAACAGGGTCTAAGATTAGCATTCCATAAAATAGGTAGATTAATAATAAAATTCTTTTACTCATTCGGAAGTTAAATTGTTTAATGAAGGTTAAATTTAACCCCACCAGAGTCTCGAGTGGTAGAAAATATACGACGTCAGGGTCTTGATTCATAAATTCAAAAATAAATTCGCTTTATTTGTTATCTTGTTATCGATCGGAAAGGAAAGTTCCCGCCGGAGCGCGTTGAGGATTTTCAGCGACAACAATGTCTGGCCATTGTGTGACAATTGGAATTCGTATCATGCCGGTCGGTACTCCCCCCTAATGGAACCCTCAAGAACCACCCATCAGTTATGACGTAGTGAGCTCACATGGTCCTCGAGTTGGTAAATATTTGATCAGCCTGTTGGAGTAATTGTGGTAACTGAAACGGCAAACAACAGCGAACCCGCCAAAATCGTGGCTGATGTCTATTTCCGATGTTTGACGCAGCCTTGATCCAGCTTCTCCGGGATCTCTCTTCCTATATAGAACTCTATATTGTTGATTATGTTGATTTAAATCATTTAAGGAATGCATTATCTTAAGGTTTAAGAAAGAATAGAAAGACCCTTATCTTAGATTCTAGCTCTTAAAACTTATTTTTAATGTAAAGATTCTTTCCAAGTTTCCTTGTAAACCAAAGGATTTAATTACTATAGACTATAGAATATATATAGGATATACTATGGGATATATATAAATCCAGCAGAGGAAATTCCGGATCAGTAAGCTTGTATAATTGTTGTTAAACTGTTTTTTTGCACAATCACTTGTTTACCTTGCATTACAATGCATTTTTGTGATAACATTTTTCCCCCAACTTGCCAGCTTCTTTGTTTTCGCAGAGGTTGGGACTGGAAGCAGGGGTTGCGGGTGCTGGAAGGGGGTGGGACTGGGAGTCTGCCCTTTGCTTGACCTGCCCTTGAAGGCATCCTCCTCCAATGCATCCAACCATAAATACATGTGCCAATCCAATCTCTAACGTCAATACGCCTCTGATGCGTATGAGTTATTTTTAGCGGCTGCTATCACACGCAGACCCCACACTTATTTACTTACTTTGCTTGTTGTTGTGTACATAGGGACATGGTACGCACTGTAGGGTGGAACTGCCTCTTAAGAAGACTTCCTAAGATATATTGTATTTAAAAAGATACAAATATTCAATTTCAATTCAATTTCCAAATTTCTATATAAAATACATTCCATTTTTTGTATAATTCGTATTCATTCGTAAATGGCAATCAAAAGAAAAGCTCTGTAATCAATACTAATTATTTGTTATTATGATTACACCTAAAAAAAAAACACAAACTGCTTTACAATTGGATCCCGAGAATCTTTCGAGTTCTTATCAATTGTGTGCCATATAAGCGAAACGGGGTGCATTCAACTGCCCTGTGTTGCAAAAACTATATACATAGATTTTCTATATGCAATTAAGGACAGTTGAGGGCAAGCTAATAAGAGACTCTAATAAAAAAAACACCAAAACGTATTAAATATCAGCTTTAATTATATTTTTTATTTATGAGGATTGATTAATTTAATTTACAATATATATATTTTAAATCTTTATATTATCTATTTTGATGGACGTAGTTATATTACTTTTACGTACTTCGAAGAGAGCCAGCAGCTGGCTGGCTATATCCCTTTGGCAGTGGGGAGGAGGGATAGGAGGAATTGGGGGCCCCCTGGAGAGCCCAGCGATTCGGAGAACGGGCGTGCGTTGTGCTGAATAATATCGGCCGATTCTGCTTCGGATTGTGTGTATTTAAATCTGTTGTTCCTTTCGTGCGCCCAGTACGGCCCGGCCTGCTGATAACATTTGCGCTTTTGAGTGGCTTGGGGGTGATAACGACGAAATGACGTTATTGTCACGACGTCATCAATGCTTTTTTTTCGAGTTTTTCAGTTAACTGGAATCGCATACAGATACGCTTAGATTCGATTTGATGCCATTTTAGCACTTAATTAAGGTATAACATGAACACAAAATAATCATAATAAACAACAACAAATTCTCACCTTCGGTTTTGGTTTTGGTTTTGGCGCTTCCAGCAAGTACAGTCGAACCCCACGAAAGATGTTTGTGGCCGCCTCGACCTCTGCTAACATTATAATTAAACATAAAGTGTGAAATGTAAACAAGGAAAGCAATAAAAACGATACGAATACATTTCAATTAAATACTCGACTTTTTTAAATTAATTTGTATCTGAAAGGCGAGTTTCAACTGTTAATACACAGCAAAATATTAATTGATGTATAAAATGATTCATAATATTTTTTTAAGACTTCTTTCAACCAGAAAATTCTGAAACAAGAAAAATAAAAAAAAAACAAAAAATGTTGAGATTCTTTAGCGGTTTCTCACTGTGCACATGTGGGGTCTGCCCTTTACCGTTAGCTGATATGAACCCACCCACGCCCGCTCCCCCACTTCTATTCGTTCGCTCTCTTCTCGTCTGTCTATCTCTCCCTCTAGCTTATAAGCTTATGGCCGTTAAGATCGAAAACTTGATTTTGGAATCGTGAAGTGGCTTGTTTTATTTTCCTGCTTGTTTTATTTAATAATCCGAGCTGACGTCTTACGCATTTCTGTGTGGATATCTTGTTTGTTGTTTGGCACACATGTTCAAATATGTACCAAGCTGTCTGCCCGCCCAGGGCTCAAAAGGGGTGCTGGAAGTTATTAAAGATATCGAAAAAAAGGAAAAGAATCCAATAGTAGAGTCCATGTCCATTCCAGTTATTCAATTCCCCGCATTGAACTTTGACAACTAAATTTAGCGCACAAACTGCGTCGCGCTTATTAACAAAGACACAAACTACACAAACACAATAATAAAGTTTCAAGAGAGAAAGAGACGAGAGCGAGACGATCGATTTATAAATATTTTTCTTTTTAAATAAATTTACATAATTATACGTGCAATTATTCGCACACCCAGCTATGCCCGCCCACGTAATCGGGAATTTTGGAGCAACCACCTGTTGGATCAGCGACACTCAAAACTATTTATTTTCTGGACTTTAAAATCAAATTTAAGATTTATTTGAAACAAATAACTGTGTTATTACATTGAATATAATCTTATGGCTTATTTTTGTCGGAACTGCGGTATTTTGATGTTGATTTACCATGCCGTACCGTACTGTACCGTACCGTTTCATTCTTTTTATTATATTTTATAAATGTAATTATATATTACATACACAATTACTTAGTTTATATCGTATCGTATATAATAGTATAATTTATAATTAGCATTTCTCTCTGACTTATCTAGTATTATGTTTTTTTTTTTCGTTTAATTACGTGTATAATTTATAACACATAACAGCAAAAACAAATGTTATCAATCTTTTAATTTTTTTGCGCGTTTCCCACATAAATTACACATTACATTTATAATATAGATGTTTTTTCTTTTTCTTCGCTTTTTTGTGTCGCTTTTGTAAAGTTTTTTTTTCGATTTTTTTTATACCTCGATTACCTCGTCTCATTTAAGTTTAGTTTATAACTAGTGTTTTACATCGATAATTAAAAAAAGGAAATCTATTTGTTGGGGCTTTTTGTTGTTGTATTAGCAAAAACATTATTATTTACCAATATTATGGATATATTATAGAATTTCTGTTACTCGAATAAAATTAGAAAAAATTTCCTTTGTTTTGCACTTTTTAAGCTTTTTTTAGTTTTTTCCCATTTTTTTGTTACAATTATTAAGTAGAATTAAGACTCAATGATTCTTGCGGTGTCGTATTATTTATAAACAGTAAATATTATATAGGTTTAGGATCCTAAAGGCCCTATCTTCTTATTGTTGGTTGCAGGCCATAAAGCTTTCTTTGATTTGACTCTTCTTCAATATTTTTAATATTGTAATAAAATTATTTAAAAAACAACGGATTTAAGTAGGTTTTTTGGAGGGGGATATTGTAGTGGTAGTAGAAGTTGTAATTCCATGCTCGTATATCGTATAGTTAAGTGATCGGAAAACGTTTTTTTTTTGTTTTTTGGAAAACCCTATCTACTATATACGTTAAAGATTTGTAAAAAATTCCTTTAGCTCTTGAGTTTGTTGTTTTGAGTTCGATTTTGATTCTTGATGGTTTTCGTGTGGACCCAAAACTGGAACTGGTCCTATTGAGAGCTGTACTTGTGCCTGGACTACCAACTATATATATTGGTATATCTTTAATATATATTATATATTATATATATTTCAGGGTGTCTGTATGGTTAGATACTCGTTTTGCTTTGTGATACTGCATTTATGAAAAAGGATCTCTCAGTTTTATTCGAAAAAGTGTTCTAAAGAATCGGGATCGGTTTATCGGTCGATATATCGGCTTTTCTTAACTCTAGTAATTGCTTCGACGGCACATTGGGATTATGTTTAGAGGAATCTGGAACAAACGAATCGAAATAGGTGTCTAGGACATATCTAGGACATAGCTAGAGATAACAAGGAATTATCATTTTCTTACTCCGCGTTCTGTTTTCTTTTGTTTTTGTGTTGAATATAATTTTGGTCGTTGGTCTAAGACACTTTTTGGTTTCAATCCTTTTTGCATGCTTTCATTATCCTTTTTATATATATCCTTTTTATATACAGAAATTAGGTATTAGGTGTGTTTAACTTTTTATAGTGACTTATGTGCTTAGTTAAGTAAAATCTGAGACTCGCTGGGGGGCAAGGGATTTTGTTTTCTTTTTTTTCGAAAGGGAACAGAGAAAAAGGGGTTGTAAAAAGACACTGAAGTACACTTAGGGGTTAACGATGCTTGATTTTACTAAGATTTTTTTTTATGTTTTTAATTTTTTAGGTTTCTTTAAGAACTAGCTACGAAAGCACGGACGAAAAACGGTTTAACACTTAACGAAAAATGGCTGACGGCCTAAAAGAAGAAGTTTCGGACTTCCTCGTCCAGGTCGCTGGAGTCCACCAGGTCATCCATCACCCCGGGCACCAGCAGCTCCACCACCTCCAGCTCTCGCTTATCTTTTTCGCTAACGGCTGCCTCGGCTGCAAAAGCAACGGCTGCTGCGGTCTCGGCTGCATCCTCAACATGTCCTGTGGCTGCATGCTCGTCCTGCTCCGATCCCAGTAGCTCCTGGTAGGTATCCTCCAGCAGCACTCCGCTTTCGATGGCCGCAACAGCCTCCTCATAGTATCAGTTGAGGTCGCGCCGAAAACTATCCTCGATATTGGGATCGGCAATCATGATGGGATTCTGATCGGAGAGCATCTGCAATCCCGCCACATCCATTTGGCCTAGATCCAGGTCCAGGGTGTCGAAGATCTCCCTGGAGAAGTCCGCATTGGAGGAGTAATCGCTGAATATAATCGAGGGAATATTCGCTGTCGTTGGCGTATGGCTCTGCGAGGATCCTTGATGGTGATGTGGCTGGTGGTGATGTTGCTGCTGCTGTTGATGTTGCTGCTGCTGTTGGTGGTGATTCAGCAGGACATTGGAGTTGGAACAGGGGGAACTACTGGACAGGGGGGAGTTCCCGTGGTGCGGCGAATGCATCGGCGAGTGGTGCGGAGAATGGTGCAGCGACAGGGATAGTTGTTGCTGTTGCAAGTGTTGCTGCTGCTGCTGGTGTTGCTGATGTTGGTGGTGATGTTGCTGTTGCGGCGATCCTTGTCCCGAGATGGGTATCGGAAGCGGAGAACTTGGACATCCCAGAGGTGATGGGACTGGCGAGGCAGCTATCCCCAGAGGATCCCCCGGATTACTACTGCTATTGTTGTTCCCCGCTCCGTTAAGATTTGTGCTTCCGTTGTGCGTCGAACCCACGCCATTGCTCAATCCGTTGTTGTTCAGATTGTTGACTCCTCTTCGTAGATGGTTGTTGTTCCCGCTCGCCTCGGGACTGCCGCTCAGCTCGCTAAAGTCCAGCATCTCCTTGTTGTAGCCATTGGTTAGGGGTCCTCCTCCATTACTGCCTCCGCTTCCGGCATTGCCACCGCCTCCTCCTCCGCCGCCTCCACTCAGATCGTCAAAGTCCAGAGCCACAAAGTTGTTGGCGAATCCCTGCTGCTCGGGCGAGGAGTTGCTGTCGCCCAGCGAGAAGATCTCGAACTGATTGTGAAACGAGGTATTCAGACTGTTGTACGAGGTATCGAACTGCTGCTGCTGCTGCTGTGGCACTTGTTGCTGTTGCTGCGGCTGCTGCTGCTGTTGCTGATGGCGTATGGGGCTGGCCGGCGCACTGGAGTGCAGATCCGTGGCCGAGACGCTGCTCAGGAGGCCGGGCGAGGAGCGCGGACTCGGCGGATTCGGTGGCTGGCGGTAGTCGGTGGCATTGTGCGGTCCCAGCGTTGGGAGGGGATTAAAGGTGCCAGAACCCGCACCCGCAGCCGTTGTCGCTTGCGTTGTGGCCAGATTGGTGAAGGAGAGGTGTGGCGAGCTGCTCGGTTGCTGTTGCTGTTGTTGCGCGTTGCTGGTGGTGGGCGAGTGTTGCTGCTGGTGGTAAGGAGACCCAGGACCCGCTCCTCCTCCACCCGCTGGACTAAACGGACTTGGCGACTGATCTCTCTCCCGCCGGTGGTTGTGCGGCGACATGACAGGCGACAACGTTTGTTGCAACTGCTGCTGCTGCTGCGTCTGTTGCTGTGGCAGCGTCTGCTGCTGCTGCTGGGGTGCATAGTTCTGAAGTGCTGTGAGATCGGGCAGGGAGCCGGTGTTGGCATAGTTGGCCTGATCCTGCAGCGGCCGGAACAAGGAGTTCGGGAATTTGGCGTTATATGGCGTGGTCTGTTGCTGCTGTTGTTGCTGCTGCTGCTGGTGTTGCTGCAACTGCTGCTGCTGTTGGTGTTGATGCTGCTGCTGCTGTTGCATCTGCATCAGTTGGTGCTGCTGCTGCATCTGCTGCTGCTGCTGTTGGAGCTGCTGGAGCTGAAGCTGATGCGGCTGCAGCATGGGGGACTTTCGGCGCTGGGCCTGCGGACTGAAGCTCCTGCCTATCGCATGATGCGGCGAGTGAGATCGTTGCTGGACCGGCTGATGTTGCTGCTGCTGCTGTTGCTGGTAGTTGGCGTGCAAGGAGTTGAGATCCGTGGAGAAGCCGCCAGAGGCTTCCGCCGCCACAGCCATGTTCAGGCTCTGGTGGAGAGCCGAATCGGAGTTGGAGCGACGCCACAGGCTGTCCGCTGTGGGCGGGCCCAGGAGATGCGGATTAGGCTGGCCATTGTCCAGGGTTTGTTGAGTTGTGGAGCTGCTGCCGTACGGCGACCTGTCCTGCTTTCGTTCCGAGGGTCGCCTCATCGGACCCACGCCCACACTGCGCCCCCGCGACTCGCGATAGGCCGTAGGTGACCCACCTCCTCCTCCGGCATCTGGCGAGGCTCCTCCTCCGCTGGCCCCGCTGCCAGTGCCACTGCCTCCGCTTCCGCCGTTTCCTGTTGTTCCTGGCGATTGTTGACTCACCTCCTGCTGGCTTCCCAGGCACTCCAGGATCTTCTGATTGGCCGGCGGTTCATCTCGTTTCGTGGCGTAGACCTCCTTCATGATCCTCTCAAACTCCGCCGTGCCCTCCGCCTGCTTCTGCTTCTGCAGAGCAATCTTTTCGCTGAACTTCCGAGGATTCGCCATGTTCTGTGTGGTCTGTGAAGAAAAGGATTTTTAAGAGATATTTTTAAGGATATTTTAAGGGAAAGAGGAAGGAATGTTTGTCTTGCATTTAAAAACTAATTATCCTAAAAACCTGTTGACATATTCAAGAATTCTCGACTGGAGCTGCTAGCTTCTTCGTCTTATTAGAGTAAGTATCTTTTTGCAACCTTCAAAATGTGACAAATCCATCTTGTCGGTTCTCGGAATTCCCCAGACTCTGCCACATCCATCTCAAGGCACACCGTCCGTCCCCCACCATGGCATGGAAATATTTTTCCAGGGTGGAGGCAGGCAGAGACCACCCACTCCCATTGCTTTCTTGTTTTTGTTTTTTTTTATCAATTTGTCAGTCGAGCGGCGGACCCGCTGATAAGCCAGATACAGATTCGCATTCGGGTTCGGTCTCGGATTCGCCCGGTCGTGTCCCCCCGCCATGCGTAGTAATGTTTGCCCGGTTGTCCCGGTGTCTGGCGGACTCTCTCTCTATCTCTTGCCCCTTCACTCGCTTTCAACGCTTTCAATGCCATTGCATAACGAGTGTCATATGTACGTACTCGTGTCTATATGCGATATACCATATATCCGCCGCCGTGTCTTTTCAAAAAGGGCGGGAAAAACTCACAACACGACAACGACGACGACGAGCAGCGCAAACAACAAGTCTTTATAGTTCGCCATGAAACCACCCAACAGTGTTGGCACAGAGAAAAATAATAAATAATACAAAATATATCAATATTTATTAAATAAACTTCGGTCATTATAAATATGGAAGATGGAATGCAGGGTACAATGTTAAAATACCATAAATAACAGGGTAGTATCTAGATATCTGTGAGATACTATCAATAAATGATATCTTTTAGATACTAGATCCTTAAGATTATAGGTCTAGATATCCTTTAGATATTATATATTTAGATACTGTGTGGAATTTACCATAAATTATGAAATAAATTCCATTTACAAGGTAGTATCTAGATATCTATGAGATACTTTCAATGACAGATATCTTTTAGATACTATGTGAAGTTTACCATACATTTTTGATTAAATTGCATTTACAGGGTAGTAAATAGCTATCTAATAGATACTATCTTTGAGATACTTTCTTTACGATACTATCTTTGAGATACTCCAAACATTGAAATACATGAAAAGTATCTTTATTTGAAAAGCTTTATTGAATAGGAAAGTATCCAGATATCTATGAGATACTATCTTTGTGATACTTTCTTTAAGACACTATCTTTGAGATACTTTTTGTAAGATACGTTTTTTAAGAAAACCTTTATTTCGATTATTTTTCTTTCAAAACCTTTATTGTAATCGAAAAGTGAATACATTTTTCTCGCTGTACTGTTTAGGTATCGTTTTTTAGGGTCTTTGGAAAAGGGGTTTGACAAGAGGGCGAAGCGTCTTCGCCCGCCGACTGCCACCTGCAGCTGCATTATGCAAATGCCGCGAATTGCGTAGCAAACGAAATAATCTTTTTTTGCGTTTTTTCTGTTTTTTTTTGTTGCATTAATTTATTCCGGTTGCGGGGCAGTGCAAAGTTGAAGCTTTTATGCTTGTTTTTGTTTTGTTTTTTTTGGTCACACGTGAAGGGCGTTTTAGAAAGACAACTTTTGACCACGATCTCAGCCAAGGAGGATGGTTATGCTCCAAATATCATCCAAGTATTATCGCCAGTTTGGGGCTGGGCACCTAGTTTATGAAAATAAAACCAGTTTCGCAGCTCGAGGCAAGTTTTTAAGACAAACTAAGCTGAAATCGATGATGATCTCTGACGTGTTGACAAAAGCCCACAAAAAGGTGTCCAAAGATCGCTCAAAAACCGCTCGAAAACCCAAAGCAAAAATTGCACAAAAGCTTTATCTTTTTTTGGCATAAAATATATAGTTTTCTTGGATGGGATGGGTTCTTATCAATCTTATATCTTTTTTAGGTATACCTGGAATATAGAAAAACTAAAGAAAGGGAAATATTATTAATTATTATTACTATTATTTACGTTTTTTATTCATTTGAGAATGTTAAAAAATCATTCGGAATGATTAAAGTGGGTTTTTCTTAGGCTTTTTTTTGGAATTTCCTTGGCTTTTTCTTTGGAATTTCTTTGGATTTTCCAACCGCTTTAACCGCTTCAAGAATTCCCACACAATTATTGACTCTAACCCATGATTCAGGCTTATTATTATAGCTTATTATTATCAACCATTACCTTATTGATTTTTTTGTTCGGACAAGGAAGGAATTGCATAATTAAATCGATAAAGGTTAGGTCTACTCCTAGGTTTATTTCCTTCTACTTTTTGTTTCCTTTGTTTCCAAATAAAGTTTTCTATTTAATATTTTGTTTTATTTCTAAATATTCCAGGGAATTGCTTAATAAAATCGATAAATTCTCGATTAAATCGAGTGTTTTTCTTGTTTCCAAATGAAGTTTCTATTGAATAATTTGTTTAATTTCTAAATATTTCAGGCAATTGCTTCATTAAATCGATGAAGGTTAAGGTTCTACATCTACTTTTTGTTTCTCTTGTTTCCAAATGAAGTTTATTTTTTATATTTTGTAAAATTTCTAAATATTCAAGGGAATTGTTAAATACTTTGGTTTCTCTTGTTTCCAAATGAAGTTTTTTCTGCTCAATATTGTTTAATTTCTTAAATATTCCAAGACCTTATGCTTTTTTTGATGACTAAGTTTCTAGCTTTTAGTTAGTTTTTTGTATACTTGTTAATTCCAGCTAACCGCTGACACATCCACACCCAAGATATGAATGAAAAAAATGCGGTTTGGCGAGATTTTAAAAGCAAAGATTTTCAAGAAAAAAAAAAACAAGTAACCTTTCCCTTTCCAGGCTATCTATTCGTCATTCTTCTTCAAAAATAAGGACCTGCCTGAGACATTCTCAGGTGCAAGTCACGCCTCGTGCCCATCTCTAGAGAACCTCCAGGTTCTGGTGACTAATCCCGCCCAGATATCGGAAGTCTCTGAAAGTCTATAACCCATTATGACTTTCCAAGCAATGCAGTACAGAGAAGATTCTCGCTAAGATTTCGATTTCGAATGCCTCGCACACACTTTTGTTGGCCATAAAAAGGCAGAGCACGCCCCGAAATTTAAACAAAGGTAGGAACTTATATATTTTGGAGCAGGAGGCGGTGACTAGTTTTGGGGGTTTGGAGGAAGGTTTGGAAAGACTTGGCATGGGGGTGCCTCTTGGGCGGAACTCTATTCCCACGAATCGATAATGACATTTAATAATTTGTTTAATAAATTGCCTCCAGCATGGCTTGGTAACCGCACAAAGTGTGTAAGTGGCCTATTTTTGTTTAGTTTTTTAGGTTTTTCTATACACCTGGAATATTATTTAAACAAGATTTTAGGGATGAATAATATTTATATTTCAATTACATATAACCTTGATAAAAGGTAAATATTATTGCTTTGCTTTTAAGGTGTTACTTTTTAGTAAATAAAAGGTATTTTTTAACTGATTTTGGGGTTTATAAGAACTGAAAACGTTACCATGAAAATATTGTCACAATTGTACTTCTCAGACTGATAGAAACTCCTTGTTTTTAATGGAAATGTAAAAGGTGTTCCTGTTATTATTATCCTGATATTAAGACTACAATAAACCTGGCTTTTGAAAGGTAATTTTGAATTGATTGTAGGTTTTTTAGGTTTTGTAAAAACTGTGAACTGTAACCAAGAAAATCGCTTCACAATTCTATTTTCCAGACTCATCCAGAAACTCCTTGTTTTTAAGGGAATATGTTAAATCCTTTCCCAGTGTTCTGAAAGTGTAGCTTCTTCGTTTAGCCATTAAAACATTTTCATAATTATTTTTTCCGGACTATTAGGAACTCATTGTTTTTTAAGGGAAAACCTTCTTCTGAGAGTTCTAAAGTTTTCTGAAAGTGTAGTTTCCCAGTTCCTATGGTGACATACTTTGCTGCTCCTGGGAAGGATTCACTTTTAGGTGTTACTTTTTAGTAAAGAAAGAATGCTGCGTTTTCAAGGGAAATGTCACAAAAAAACTCCCCCAATTTTCTGGAAGTGTAGCTTCCCAGCTCCATTCTCTGCTGCTGCTCCTGGAAAGCGCTTATCATTCGCTTTATCGGCGCGCGCTGTGTGGAATTTTTGAATAATTTCCGATGTTTGTTTATTTATCGCGCGGCGCAACCGCAACAGTTGAAGCGAAGCGAAAGGAGGAGGCGGGGGCGGTGGGGAGAAAAACATTTGCAGAAAAGACGAAGCAAGTGCGAAAGCAAGAAGGCGGCAAAAACAAAACGAAACGCTGTGGGGGTGGGGGACAAAAGGGGAGCAGAGTGGGTGGATGGGGACGAAGGGGGCTCACTTACATTTCAAGCGCGGGCTTGCTCTCTCTCTCTGTCTCTCTCGCTGCGGTGTTGCGCGGCAAACTCCAATTAGAATTTTTCAGCTGCTGCGCTCTCTCTCGCTCTCTCTTTCACTCTTTCGTTCTGGCTATGCAAATTTTTTCTTTATTTTCGTTTTTTTCAGTTTTTTGGTTGATTAAAATCTCATTTAGAAGAATTGAATTTTTGGCGGTTTATTTCTTGTTATTATTGTTATTGCCTTTTGCGTCTTGCCGCGTTTTTTCTGACTTTTTTGTCAACGTCGGTCGCCTGATAAAACCAGATTTGATTTTTGAGCTTGCTTTCTTGTTGTTGTTGCTGTTTTGGTGTGATTAAATCCGAAAATCGGCATCTGATTTGAGTTTGTTGGCGAAAAATATTGTTTTAACAACTGATTGTTGTTGTTGTTTCTCTCGCTCGCACACACACACACCACCGCACGCGTACGCACACACTGACGGTGTTTTTTTTATTGTTTTAACGCAAAACTGCGACGTTGTTTTTTTTTGCGCTCTCAGCTGGTTGGCACTTTTTTTTTCAATTCTGTATTTTCTTTATTTTTTTGTCGTGGTTACCGCATGAAAAACTTTTGTTGCGCCTTTGACCTCTTTTCACGGCATAACGGAACAGTGTGTGCTGGTATTTGTGTGCCTCCTGCCTCCTTCCCCGTCCAACGGGTATCCAACGGGGGGATTACAGCACGCAGCAGAGGCGGCTGTTTTTATATTGCATTTCCTTGATTCTATATATTCTTCGCCTGCTCCGATTTGGCTTTTGTTTTTCACACACACACACGGCACACACCGCACACAGATGGGTAAAAGTGGGGAGCTCTCGCACACACACACACACACGCGCGCACACGGGGAGGTAAAGATGTTGGGTGGTGGCGGCGGAGCGGGGGCCAACCAGCAATCTCGTATTTTTTTTCGGATTTTCCTCTGCCTATTTCGCGTTTTTTTATCGCCCTATCGCCGTATTGTGTGTTATTTTCGTTGCACTCGCGCACAGAACACTTATTATTGCTGTTGCTGGTCTAGCTGCTGCTGCTGCTGCTGCCATACTTCTTCTTCTTCGCTCATCATCTTCGTCGCTCTGCTGTGTCGTCCGCTGGCTACGTTTTTTCGGTGGCTCTTTGCTCGTCGATTTCGCAAAGTTTGCTCGCACGATTATCGCCGATTCGCTTGCAACTGCGCGTTGCTTTTTTCACCTTTTATTGCACGTTTGTTTTGTTATTTTTACACTTTTTCTCATATTTTCAGTGCAGGGCAGAGTGACCAGCTGGCGGAAGTGAATAAAAGTGTAGTATTCTAGGGGGTAGTATTGCCAGATCGTCTTTGGATGGATAGTGTTGGTTAATGCGAGAATTTGGAATCTGTAGGTGGCGCTGTTAAAAATCTTAATAAAAATCGTTATAAATATTTAAAAATATTTTTTAATTTACTAGTTATTAATTTTAAATAGGGATTTAAACATATCAACTAATTTTCAAAATGTTATAAAGCCCAGTTTGCTATATATGTATTGCCATTTTAAAAAAGAGATTAACTGATTTATCAAAAACTACTTTCCATATCTTTTCCATGATTAAAGTTTAATATGAGTTAGTTGCACCATACAAATGTAATTTAAATTCCCGTCATAAAATGAATCATTCAGAATTATTCCGATTCCGTTTTGGAGCGTATTTAAATTGCATCACAACCCACACACACCCCGCACACGCATAGCTGTGTGTGTTTAAACGCCTGTTTCCCTTTCCGTTAACATTTTGTGTCTGTTTCCGGCATTTTGTGTGCGCCATTTAAAATTGTTTTCTCCGATACGAATCTTTCTCTACTTCTTCTGGCTGCCTGTCTGCCCTCTATCCACGCCCTCCTTTTGGCCGAATGGCGAAAATTTTCGTTTTACCAGACACTTGAAGCAGGAATTGGTAGCAAATTGGCGGCCTCGGGGCCACGCAGGCATTTAAGGGTCGACAAGGAAATGAAGAATATAACGGTACGGGCCAAAAGGACGAAAAAGAATAAGGCCAAGAAGTTGGAGAAAAAAACGCAATAGAAGCAAGGCAAGCTGTTTGCTATTGCAGGAAATCTCCTTTTGGAAAAGTCCTCTTTCTTCTCTACAGGTTTCCTTATTGAAAACCTATTTCTGATTTGTCTATTTAATCGATTTAATTAACTATTGGTTTTTGTGTTTCTTTTTATTTCTTTTATAAATGTAAGTGCCTTTTATACTCTTATGTAATTCATTCATCAAACTGTCAAATGAATGTCAAAATTAATGGAGCTTTTTTCCCTGCCTTCGCCACTATTTTCCCTTCAAGCAAAGCGGTCGAAATGGTGCTCAATTATTGAAATGAATTAGCGGGTGGTATGGTGGGTGGTAATGTTTTCTGTGTTTTTGTGTTTTTATAAAAGCTAGTTTTTCCCTTCCTCCTTTTATGAGTTCTCAGTAAACAAGTTTTCTCACGCAACAGAAAGTTCAATTAGAAAGTAATTTGTTAAGAAGTGTTGTTAGCTTTCCAAGAATAATCAATGAATAATATATATTATTATAATATTTGTATTGAATGCGTTGTTTTTATTACCCAACCTATACCTGTACCATTAAATTATCAATAATTGGCCTGTTCTGACGCTGTTAGTATCAGTTTTTGTGCAATCGATTTCGAACGCCTACAATCTGGCAAGAACTGGGACGGGTTGTTTAATTAGACAAACAGCTCTCCAAATTTAACGCATATTAATTTTCAACTACGCTATCTCCTCGGTTGCCTCGGTCCTTGATTGCCATGAACTTTGCCTCTTGCGGTGGTGCCTCATTATCAGCTTTTCGCTGCCTTGTTATCATCTGATATCATTGTAGCGCCCCCGCACCGAACCACTTGACATTATATGGCTATATTAGAGCATTGATTTCTCACATTTCAATCAGACTACCACCCACCACCCACCACCCGTTTATTTTTAGTATATTTTTGTTACTCTGATTTCGAATTTAGACTGGGTCGAAGGCCTGAGTCGAAGGTTTCCACTTTTTTTCGGTGGCAGTAACAATTAAAATCAACGACCGATTGGAGCTCTCCATTGAACGGTAGGGATATAGTAGATCCTGTGTGTGCTGGCAAAAGTGTAATAAAAAGATAGCCAGCTGTGAAATTAAATTTTATTTCAAACAACTCTGGGAAGGAAAATAACAAATATTAATGGCCGGAATTGGAAACAGGGAAATCTGCCACTGACACAGAGAGTCAAATGAAATTGTTTCTGCCGAAAGCCGAATGGCAATTTAATTGTTAAAAATATTTAGCACTCAATTTAAATGTTAAACAATTGTGTACTGGCCTTGTGTATTTACGTGTTCTGGAAAGGAAGTTGATTGCTTTTTTGTTGCCTTTATTTAAATATATTTGCTGTTTCCTTGCCGATGATTGACGCGGGTTTTGTAGACTATTTTCCGGGTTTTAGGTGATTTTTAATTAAGTTTTTTATTAACTTTGTTGTATTTATACTTTTGATAAAGATTTTTAAAAGATTTCTATATCAGAACCTAGTTTCCAGACTCTAGCATATGTTCTTTATCCGTTTTAAACGTTGTCCTTCCATTGAAGCTCATTATCTCGTCCTTTTGGCTAATTTTCCCACAGTTTTCCTTCCACAAGTCGCTGTTTTTCCTGTTTTTTTGGAGAATCCCCAACCATAGATAGACAATCGAGTGTGAGTTGAAAAAGTGGTTTTCTTTTCACAGTGTTTTCTTTGTGTTGTCTTTGCAATCTCCTTGCTCGTTTTCCACTCCTCACATCCTTGTTGGAGTGAATCCTTTTCATTCAGTCCCACCCCAACACCCATTTAATGGCGCGTTATACAAGTAGACGGCGGGAGAAAGAGAGCAAAAGTGAAGGTTGTTGGTAATGCACTTCTTAAGCGGCTTAATTGTTGCCAAATACTCAAGGAATTCCCCAGACACTCCAGAGTCTTTAAGTCTCCTTGAACCCGAGTTAAATTCAAGCTGCCGTGGATCATAAATCTTTACCCGTCGCTATTCAAATTGCTCAATTGATGGCACCCAACAATGGCCCGGGGGCCAAAAGGACTCTCCATTGTGCAGCTGTCTGTTTGGCAGCCAGGATTTGCCACGAGTCGGAGTCGGAGGGATCGTTGGAACGTTAATAAGCTCGCCAAGCAATCTATGTCAGTCTTGTGGCAAGTGAGTTCGAGTTAAAAGATTCTAGAGTCTAGATTAGTTTTATTATCTCAAACCCCATGTTCTCTTACGATTTTTGTTTATAAAATTCAGGCTTTAAAATATTATTTAGAATAAACCTTTAGAATCAATCAATGGGTCAACAAAGTGGTTACTTAATTTTTGTGTTCCGGTTTCAACCTGTTTGGTTATTAGCTTCTGTGACGCATTTTAAAAAGTGTTAATTTATGTGTTAATTGATTGATTGATAAATATGATTAATAATTTATAACCTGGCGCCAGCAATACTCTTAAATCCAAGTGTAACCCAAAACCTTTAGAGCAGCTTCCTAGTCTCAAATAAATTGGTTAAATAAAGGCCAGCCGAAGGCCAACCCGGGTCCTCTTGTTTCGTTGTTTATGTGCCAGACAATTGCATTTCGAAGCCAGCCAGGATCGTGCTCCTCGGCACAATGGCCTCTCCAAGATGCCGCTTCATTGTATTAATAACTCGACGCCACCTGAATTGAAAGACCTATTTCTAATACTCCTTTTCAGCGCAGGATGGCACATCCAAGGAGCGACTCCCAGCAGGGACTGCAGCTATTTCTGCTGGCAAGCCTTTTGGCTTCCACAACGGCCTCGGTGTTTGCTTCATTACCGGATGGAGGAGTGCTCGGGACAAATGCTCTAGGATTCATGCCGGGTCAGCGAGTCCTGGCTGCAGTGCCCGCATCAGGTAAGCATCTTTTGTCATCAGAGTTGATAAATTTTAACTCTAAGGACTAGTTAAAGTTGTTGTCCCTTTAAAAGGTTTTAGAGAGTAGTTAAAGGAAGTATTTTTTTAGATTAATATCCTTAATTATCCAAGAATTTGAATAATCGCCAGCACTGTCATTGTCCGCTTCAGACTCCAATCCCCGCTTGGTTTTCCAATTAGCTTTGTTTATCACGCATACGCACTGTGGTCTCCCGACTGGAGTGGAATTTTCCGCAAGCTGGATTCGAGCAGCATGATGAGTGTGCGGCATGGGAATGTCAACGCATTCTTAATTGGTATTTCGTCTTCCACCTACACTTAGTTGCTTTAGGTAGCAATCTATCTATTTCTATTCCTATTCCGGCGAGAATCCGAAAATAACTCGAGTGTCACTCGCGCTTGCTCACGTTGTAAGCCCTAAGCCTTACCACGGTGGCAAGATGGCATGGTGGCATGGTGGCAAGGGACGTGGCGAGAAAACAGTCAAGAGCAGCTGCAGCGAAACGTAGGCACTCAACCGAGCATGAATGGGAGTTAACAGTGGTCCCTGGCTGGGCTGGAAATCATAGAAAATTGGAGACTATAGACAGGTATTACCCTTTAAGAAGGATCCCCTTGATAGTTTCGGGTTTATAGTTTATTTCCTGTCCCTTTTATCTGGTTTCCACTTTACCTTTATCACTTACTGAGCATTTCGGGTGACACTATTATCCCCACTTTCTCTGCCTTTGCACTTTCTCGTCACCTTTCTATTTTCACTTCCTCTACCGCCGCTTGTTTTTTCCGTTGCCCTCGGCAATCGCTATATCCGTTTGTTCCACTTCCCCATGATCCTGCCAGGATCCTTGCAGCGGGCGTGGCAAGTAAGCAGCATTTGATGTCGCTGGTGTCATTTGTCACGCGTTGTCGCTGCTGCTGCTGTTGTTGTTTGTTTGTTTACCGATGCGTTGTTGCAGCGTTGTTGTTCGTCTTCGTTACGCGTTGTCAACATATGCATCCGAGAAAAGGGCACTTAAAAAAACATCTATACTTCTTAATAATCATAAAAAATATTTAAAAAAACCAAGAAATCTTTAAAATTATGAAGTGGAGAGATAACAGGGATCGCATCATTTAAGCTTTTTTTGAATCTATATTTCTCAGTGTCTTTGGGCCGCGTTTATTCTTGGCATCATTAAGCCCCGGCAACAACACTTAACACATATTGTTGCCATCCGCTGGGTGCGCCTCCTGCCTCCTTGCCTCGTCGACTCCTTGACACCGTCGCTGGCTCTTCCACTGCCACTCCACACAATTGAGGATAAGTAGTGCCAAATGCCGGGGAAGCCATTAAAATGCAAATTTCTAGTGGTCACGTGATGCTGCTGGCCCAGCACTTTTTATCCCATTTTTTCCACTTTTTTTGCCTTTGTTCTGTATTTTGCTGCCATGCTGCTGCATTTCAACTTGGCCCACATAAACAAGCCCACAAATAAACGGCTAAGACCGACAACAAACGGCGGAAACACAACGAGGAGGACAACCAAGTGACACTAACTCAACAGCAGCCACTGCATCATCGGGCAACTTTCGCTTTTATAATACAAAATGCGGTGTCCTCACTTTGTTGTGGCCTTTTTTGCTCTCGTAGTCTGACATTTTGGGTCAGTTGTCGCATTTATTTTCCGCCCGCTGTTTTGCAAATTATTATTTCGGTTCGGGTACTTTTTTGTTTTCGAGAAAAACTTTCAACTTAAAAATGTGTGATTTATTGCCGCGATGCAGCGTCGTCAGCCTCAACTTTTTCGTGGTGCGTTAAACATGGCGTATGATTAACGTCAACGCGGCGTATGCGTGACGCGCCAAATGGTTGGCCAAAAGTGGTCACAGGAGCGGGAGAAACGGCAACAGCACTTAAGGACATCTCAAAGCTGCGGAAAAAACCGAAACGAAACGAAATGAAAACTTCTTGGCAAAGCGATTCTGAACTGCAGTTGGAAATTAGTTTCGAGTGACAAGCGCATAAATCGTACACAAGTTAATTAAATAACTTTGGAATCGCAAAGGCCCACAGAGGTGGAAGGCGACTTCGAATTAAATCCAAAGTTCCCTGACTATATACTCGTAAAACTTTCCAGAAATATTCATTGATTTTCATATTAAGTTTCCATAGATAGGCGGGCAAGAAAAAACAAAAGAGAAATCATTACCTTTAGTTGAAACCCCATTTCCCTTTTCTGTCTTCTTGATTATTTTCTACGAAATTGCATTATCCGAGTCGCCAGTTTGTTTTAACCCAATGAAACGGAAATTACAAAATCATTCGCCGCTTAATAGGATTTCCTCGACAAGGCATCCCTTTTCGAGCCTTTTGTCCCCTTTTTTAGCAGGTGATTTTTTCCACCGCTTCGCAGGACTCTCTGATTGGACAGAAGAGATGTTTTTTTAAATGTTCGATTGATTGCCAGCTGCCATCGACATAATGCCATCGATTCGATTGATGTCTAATGACTGCAATTCGAGACGCTTATCAAAGATTCATGTGCGATGTGTTCGAAAAAAAAGCTCCTTTCCTTTCATTCGTTTTCGTTTTCATTTCCTGGGCCCTGTCATTTGCCGCCTTTTTTTGTGGGAATTGCACTTAACTGACAGTAAGTAGCTGGTTGTGTCTTCAACAATCCGAGAATCCGAGAATCGGAAAGAGTCTGAAAATCGGAGCCCTTTAGAGGGATTTAGAAAGGCAACCTGCCAGCCTGGGGAGTATTCTAGAGTATTTTAAAATTAAATTTCTTGCTTAGCCAGTCCACTTCTCACCACCTGCCTGTTTTTTTTTTTCTTGGCTTTGATTCCAGAACGCGTCAGTTTTTTGCTTTACCAATTAGCCTTGGCCATAAATCCAGCCGCCGGCGTGCAGGAAGTCGAGGAGGTGCAGGAGCAGTTCCTGGCGGCAAACCCGGATCCCAACTGGCTGGCCGCCATGGCAAATGAGTTTCAGGTAAGACTACCTCCTCCTTAGAACTCCTCCTCCACCCGAAGCCGAATCCTTAAGCCAGATAACTCCTGCCAACATAAATCACCATGTTGTTGCTGCTTAACTTTGCTACGTTTTTTTTTCGACCATTTTTTTTTTAACTTTGCCCGGATATCTGTCAGAGCCTGTCTTGGTTTGGTTTTGAACGAGATGCCATGGGATGGAGCCGATGTGATAGGAACATCTCCAGGCACGTGACCGCATCGTGGTCACGCTCCGGTGCCGCCGGATTTCATTTACAGCCAGAAGGCACGCCACGTCGCGTCCCTGGATTGAAAACAATCATCCAGCCAGCTGAAGATTTATCAGTCGGTCCTTCAAGGACCACGGAACCGAAGGCCAATAACCGATTAAGCCGCAAAGAAGCTTAACATTCGGATTGGGATTATATCTCACACCAAATAATTTTTGGGAGATTATAAATCTTTACGGGTCTTAAAATTTCAATTGGCGAGATCTAAAATTTATTTAAAATTATTCGTGACATAAAGAATGGATCCTTGTCATTGGAGTTTTGATTTATTAATATTAATTATCTATAGAAAAAGAACGGATATCCTTTTGAAAAAGTCCTCTTAATACTTGTTTGATTGAAAATGCATAGTTCCTTCTAATAATCACATCATCCAAGATTAGGTCCCGTCCTCTTGTCCCCAAAAGGCAAACAAACTACAGCAGTTGAGATTGCAGACAGGACCTAAAAAAGGCAACAGGACCTTCTCCCAATGCATTGAAAATTTCTCATTATAGCTTGCATAAAGTAACTCTTTGTTTGGGTAACCTATGAGTCTATTTTGGTTCTCAAATTGTTCCTGAAATTTAAATATCTGAGTCCGGTCCTCCTGGGTCCTGGACTTGAGAGACGATTTTTGTGTCCCACATTTACGAATTTTTGGTGTATTGCATTTTGCAATCTGGTCTGGTTTGCTCGGAGACATCTGCTTTCAATTTTGTAGATTTTCCTGCACAAATAAATGCAAATTTTATGCAAAACAAACGACACTGATAGTGAAAGATATATTGAGTAAAGAACTGGGAAACAGAAGCAGTCTTTGTTTGCTTTGGGTTTTTTGGTGTCCAGCGATAAACGAAAACCATATTTTTTTTATTCTAGTTCTTAAATATTGCAAATTTATGAGAAAAACATATTCTAACCGTTGCTTAAATTCTGTTTTTTAGAAAATCTTTTCTTTAATCAGCTTTCTAAGCCTTAAAGCCTTTTTTCAGATAACCAAAGTCTCTATTCCAAGTATTTGCCATTTTCAGCCAAGCCAGGACTTATTTTGAGTAGCAAACCGCCGTTCATTAGGCTGCAGGATTCCCATCCAATCCGAACTCTACCATTTTGCTGGGAAGGCGGTGAAAAAACAAGGGAAATGTCCACTGGGGATTACTTTGTTTAATTCAACTGCAAATGAAAATTGTTTGTTCTGTAAATTCAATCTCTCGGTGTCTTGTTGACGTTGTCATTACGCCGATGTCTGTCCCAGCTGTTTGTAGGATAGCCAGGATCTGCCTCCCCCACTTTCCCACAGAGTTCATCAAAGCGTAATCTGCACAAAATGGCGTCACTTCCTTAGCCGGGCGGGCGTTCTATGGCTTCTAAAAAATGGCAAAATGGCAGCCACCTTTAAGGCCAACTATGCCGGAGATTCTGTCTAAGCATCCTGCCCTCCTACCACCCCGCTCTTCACACCTAATGGAGTCATAATTCTTCGGCTCGTTAGCAATACATGCAACGTAAATATGCCTGCGCCGAAAAGTATGCCAGGCATTTCGTTTGGTCCTTGCCACGTTTTCGGGGCCATACCCTGCATACGTCTGTCCGCGTGTCCTTTGAGGGCTTTTAACTCACTTTGAGACAGCCAGCGGGTTGCCATAATAAAAGGTAATTGATTCTTCAAAGGGTGCCAAGGAAGCGTTGGCCAAATATAGATATTCCTTTATCCTTTATACAAAAACAATTTTGTTATTAAATCAAAGGATTCTCATTAAGATATAACAAGAATAATGTCATAAAATCGTTAGAGTTGGAAGGTATTTAAAAATGCCCACCCGCGATGGCCATATCTTTGTCAATATTCATCCGATTATTGAGCGGAATACCTTAAAAGAATCGTTAATCGATTCCCTAACCATTTTAATCAAAATATTGAGGCAAGAAATAATTTTAATTTTTTGTGATTTTTTCCGATGGACTTCCTTCGAAAAATGGGAAAGTTGTCTTGATACGAAAATATATCAACCTTCGATGGCCATATCTTTGTCAATATTCATCCGATTCTTGAGCGGAATACCTTAAAAGAATCGTTAATCGATCCCCTAACCGATTTAATCAAAATATTGAGGCAAGAAATAATTTCAATTTTTTGTGATTTTTTCTGATGGACTTCCTTCGAAAAATTGGAAAGTTGTCTTGATACGAAAATATATCAACTTTCGATGACCATATCTTTGTCAATATTCATCCGATTCTTGAGCGGAATACCTTAAAATAATCGTTAATCGATCCCCTAACCATTTTTATCAAAATATTGATGCAAGAAATAATTTCAATTTTTTGTGATTTTTTCTGATGCACTTCCTTCGAAAAATTGGAAAGCTTTCTGGATACGAAAATATATCAATCTTCGATGGCCATATCTTTGTCAATATTCATCCGATTCTTGAGCGGAATACCTTAAAAGAATCTTTAATCGATTCCCTAACCATTTTAATCAAAATATTGATGCAAGAAATAATTTCAATTTTTTGTGATTTTTTCTGATGGACTTCCTTCAAAAAAGTGGAAAGTTCTCCTGATACGAAAATATATCAATCTTTGATGGCCATATCTTTGTTAATATTCATCCGATTCTTAAGCGGAATACCTTAAAAGAATCGTTAATCGATTCCCTAACCATTTTAATCAAAATATTGAGGCAAGAAATAATTTCAATTTTTTGTGATTTTTTCTGATGGACTTCTTTCGAAAAATTGGAAAGTTGTCTTGATACGAAAATATATCAACCTTCGATGACCATATCTTTGTCAATATTCATCCGATTCTTGAGCGGAATACCTTAAAATAATCGTTAATCGATCCCCTAACCATTTTAATCAAAATATTGATGCAAGAAATAATTTCAATTTTTTGTGATTTTTTCTGATGGACTTCCTTCGAAAAATTGGAAAGTTGTCTTGATACGAAAATATATCAATCTTCGATGGCCATATCTTTGTCAATATTCATCCGATTCTTGAACGGAATACCTTAAAAGAATTGTTAATCGATCCTTTATCCATTAATTTACCTTTTTTAGATTTTCTTTTGAATAAAATATATTGTTTTCTAGGGTATGTTTTTGGCTAAAACGTGTATTAAAACGCTTCATCAATTTGTTATCCATATTCCTTCTGGGGACTTCCCTTTCACAGACATTTCTGCAGTTGGTGTGTGTGTTGGCTTGTAACTGGGGGTGTGTGAGTGTGGGAGTGTCCTGGCTCGTGTTAAACCTTTTTTCCTTTGGTATTGCCGTGGGCCGTGGGCGTGAGTCAACAAGGCAGCAGCCTCGGCAGTTCTTGGCCGCTTTGGCTGACAAGTTGCTTAATTGAAAAGTGTTTTGTTTGGCATGCCACGGGCAAGGCCGGGTCTCTGGATTTTAGATTCTGTGCTAAGGATGCTCCCAGCTTCCAGGACCTCTCTTTGCTGCTGATTTGACAACTTTTACGTTCAATAATTTGCTTCTTATTTATGCGTGTGCTTTAAAGTCGGTCCCAAAAAAAAAAGATATAGCAACAAAGGACTTCCGTTCTGTTTTTTTTCTGCCTCTCCGTTAGCCTGTAAGGATCTGGGATGGCACAGGACCTCCGCATATTTATCACTTTTGCCAGTTTTTATTGCTTCCTCTTTCGCATATCGCTGTCCGCCGCCTCCTTCTTCGTCCTTCGTCATAAATAATTATGTTATTTTAGATTCCTTTTTTCGCTGAGATAAATTGTGGCAATAATTATCGCACATTTTTCACAGCGACATTTTTCGAGGACTCTCAGCAATTTGCTGACAGTTTTCGTAATTAAGTCGACATGGTGACTTAATGACGTTGCCACGCACCCAGCCCAGTCCTGCCACATGAGGCAAGTTGCGTACTTATGTTTTATGTGTTTTATGTGTTTTTAATTAACTTTGATGTTGATTCGGCAAATGCCTACTGAGGCTTGCCGCCAGCCAAATTAGCCTAATCAAAAGCAACTCTCAACTTTGTCTGGCCGTGCCCGAAGGACTCTCCGGTTATCCAGACTGAGTCCTCTCAGAAAGTCCTGTATTTTTGCTGCTCGGATCCTTTTGTGTTCGTCTCAAGTGCTTGTCTGTCTAATTGGTAAATTTAATTAGCCGGCCACTGGCCGGTCACCTGTTTGTGTTTGTCTTCTGTTCCGGCAGTGTGAAGTTTAATTTTCGGCTCAAATTTAATCAGATAGCTACCGGATTCTGCCACCGGACTTGTCAAACTCATAGACTCCTCTGCAGGGGCAGTTTATCGAAGGCCACCCTGGCTATCCTGCGGGAAATCTCTGCTGTATTTTTGCTTCAAGCTCTGCAAAAACGGAACTTTAGTTTACCTTCTCCTTTAAATCTGACGTTAACGGAAAGGCAACACTTTGAGGCGAAATGCCACGCCCCTAGCAGTCAACTGGGGCCATGCAACGAGGGGGGGATTAAAAGTTCTTATAGGTATTTTTATACAAAAGAAATAAAAGACTCATAAACCAATGTATCAAACTCAGAACAAACCAACAATGATCCCAAGAAAGTATTAGAACTTTTATAACCACCCTCTTGCAACATAAAATATATAACACGGCTAAACTGCTTTGGCGCTGTTTACTGCAGTTTTCAATTAAGTTGCAAATGCCGCTCTGCCACTTCGTTTCCCCCTTCGTTTGTCCCTCAAATTGGAACTCTGCTGGGTTGCAGGCAGCTTCCCTTTTTAATTAGTTGACAAACTTGCACATTTTTATCGCCGTTTGTTCGTTGCTACCTTTACTAACTCGTTGCTGTTTGTCCTGTTTCTGTTCCTGGCCCTGCTCTGCCCCTTTGGTCCTTTATTAATTTCATTTTGCACTTGTAATTGCCAGTATATATCGCAATACATCGCTCATACGCAGCGTTGCACCGGAAATTAATTTCCTTGCCCTGCCGTCGAGTAGAAAAAAAACAAACTGAAACGAGCAAACGGACGAGCTGTTTCTTTCGGCCATGTCAGGGCCAGAAGGGCTAAAATCCCAGAGATAGGATAACAATGCAGAGAAAAAAATATATCAAACTATGAGTTTATAAAGGATAAAGTTATTAGTTGGGATGCTAAAATATTCTCTCTCTGCATTACTCTAAAATAATATTTTATTTCCGATCTTGATTTGCAGAACGTGCCCGTTTATGAATCCTTTCCCATGGACTTGCGAGGCTGGCTGATGGATAGCTTTGGAGTAACTACCACGGATGTCTTCCACAGCTGGAATGGTCTGGCCAGGCAGGGCAGGAGCACTCCACGTGGCCAACTGATTTGCACCAACGATGGCCAGTGCTACGAGGTGAACAAAATCGTCACCGCTTGCTGTCCATTCTGAGAACTCAATAAATGCATTGAAAACAATTGAAAGGAAGTCATAAATTTGCGGCCCAGAGACACACTGTGTCTCTGTCAATAGTCCAATCGATTGTCAGCCCAGTTCCGGAATTGTCCGCAAAGAGACCATTAAATACCGTTGCTCTTGTGGCCAACAGGACTGGTGGCAGGACAGGGTTAGCCCCGTTGGGGAATTGTCGGGTCAGGACCGAGAGGAGGTCAGTAATCGAAAACGGAAGCTGCCAACTGCATTGACTCTTGATGGGCTGAGCCCTCTGTTTCAGGCTATTATTTTGGCTACATTTTGTGGCAGTTCTTTTACCAAACAGAGATTAATTGTGATTTGAAGTGGGTAGTTTTGAAGGAGTGCAGTTCAAAGGTGATTAAGGGACAATTATAGGAATAAATATTAAAAATGATACCCAATGATTACGTAAAATAGGAGAGAGGAAAGACTTAAATATCCAAATCCAACGAGGTTTTTCATAAGAGAAAGTTGTTTTATTTACAAAATTATAGTTAATCTTTAATCCCCTCTTTTTTGAGGATATAAAAAAGGTATCTCTTAGTCGTTTTTACCCCGAAACCTTTGTCATTTTGAGCTTTTTATGCGTGTCTGCAATCAGCGACAACGAATATTCCCATGTAGCAAGCGCGTGCCAGGCCAAAAGGACGAAAAAAAGTAAAGGCAAAGCCCCTTAACCGGGAAAACAAGTGAGGCAGCTGAATCAGGAGGAGAAAATCAACATGCAACAGCGAAAACAACAGCGAAAGGAAAAGCCAGCAACAAATGTCAGTCGTGTCTTTAGGTTGTTTTTTGCATTCTACTGGGATGGTCTACACTGGAACAAATAAATGATAAATGATCTCAAGTAGGCTGTGTATTTGATAGTTTTAAACAATTTAAAACAAAGTAGGCGGAACACAAAAAGTCTAGACACAATTCAATATTACATTTCATTCTGTTAAGGTTTGGCAGGCGAACCACAATAGATTTTTTGTTCCTTTTTTTTTCTTAAATAATATGTAAGTACAAAATAATTTTTTGTAAATAATTTAAACTACCTGGCGTATAATTATCCAGCCTTCTAAAACTTCTGTGACTTGGATGTCGTCTGGCAAGTAATCGAACCTTAAACCTGACAACGGTTAAAGGCCAAACGGCCAAAGGACTGTAAGTATTGGTTTAGTATTTTGAAATTAAGCTAATTTATTCATTTTCAGATGCATAGATAAAACATAGATTCAATATAGATCTAATATATATCCAAAATATATCCAAACTGGATCCAAACTGGATACAATTACTTGCGAAAGACCGACAACCGATGACTTTGTTCAAGACTCGCAAAACTTGCAATATTATAGAGGATTTATTTAAATAAACACGGTATGGCCAGAATACCTAGTAGTTTTATTTCTTCAATATATTTTTCTCGTAATATAAAAGGATTATAATTAAAAAATACAATCTAAGCCACGTATTTTATCCAGGTGTATCTAGTTTTTTTTTTGCCAACACCCACAAGCAATTGTTTCTTTGTTAAACAATATGATTTTCAGCGTGAAACTTCATTCAATCGGCACTGGGCCCGGGACATGGCCAAAACGCCTCCCCCTTCCTGCCACGACTCTGTTACCAACTCATTCAACCTCCATTGGTGGGTAATTTGTGTGTGCGAGAGTGTGGCCCCAAAAAATATGTCGAGAGGCACGACTGTTGTTTAATTCGCGCCATTTTTGTTTTTAGTTTTCGTTTTTTATTGTATTTTCAGTGAGTGGATTGGTTTTTTTTATTGTTTGGGGATTTTCTGTTATTTTCTGCAAAAATTGCTTTTAATTGATCAAATTGTTTAAATATGCGCCATTCATACACGAGTGTTTTTACTTCGTTTCAGTTTTTATGTGGATTTCAATTAAATGTCTGAATATGTGGCTGTTGTTATTATTTTAATTGCGATTATCTAAATATTAATTGCATTTAATTTGATTCTCTACTTTATTGTATGATTGGCAAACAAATATTTAGAATATTGACATGACTTTTTTTATAATAAATGATGGCAATATTTCGTTTGCCACTAAACTTTTCACATTAAGAGATACGACAAATTGTTGTTTATTATCTTTGATTTTATTAATGGATAAATATTAAAGTTACAAATAAATAAAATAAAGCTTGGAAGAGATAGGAGGCTTTGTGACAATCTGTTAATATCTCTTTGAAATAACCATTTTTCTTTCGATATAAATTATTATTTTTAAACACATCGTTGCATGCGATTGAGTCCTGAATTCATTTTTATGACAGTCCTTTGGCTTCCTCTTTTTGTTTAAATTCCCTTGCATTTTATTAAAATTTTCCAGTGCCAATGCATACATAATTGAAGGGACAGTTCATAGCCAAAGCTGAGAACCAAACTTCATTTAAACAATTTAAATTTTTGCATCACAACGCGATGGCTGCAAAATGTTGGCTTAAAACCGATTTGGTCTACGGTCCTGGAGTCCTGGAGTCCTGCACCCGCCATGCCCAATTTTATGGCAATCTGTCTGAGTGCCCCAAACCACTTTGTATACATATATACGATGATATCCTATATATCTCACACATAGGTAATGCATGTAAACGATATTGCTTCACTCAACTGTCAGAGGGTATTAAATAATATTTTGCGCCCTCGACCGAGCCGGGGGGCATAGCATCATCCTGGCCCGTGTGACATTTCTGACTGCAGCCTGCCAGGGAATCCTGGCAAACCGAGAGAAAAAAAACCCCTCGCAGAAACTGAAACAGAGAGACCGTCAGACAGTCGGACAGACATAGATGTCATGTGCAGAATTATGTAACGTAGCCAGCTGGGGGCGGGGGATGTGTTTAATTTTTTAAGCAAACTAAAATTTTCAGCCAACTTTGAGCTCCGACCACATATGGCATTATAAATGTGCATAAATCGGTGAATATTTAGAGAGGTTGCAGGTGGTTTCAGACCATCAGACAGCCTAGACCTAGTTAATTTTTGGATGAAATTTGAAAGAGATGTTTAAACAGAAGAGTTGTAGAGAGAACGAAGTGGTTTTTAAGGAATTATAGTTAGGAAATCCTTAAAAAAACCGGCTGACAAGCATGAATAAAAATTATTACTGATATGACCCTCTATAAAATATTAAATTTCGGTTTATATTCTTCTACTTTTTTCTCACAGGTGACAACAAACATGAATCCATTAGGGGCCATTCCAATCAGCAATTTGATAGTTGAGTAAATTTATAAAAAAAAGCATTGCCCAAGCACTTTGATATGAAATTTGAGAAGTTTGTTAGACTTTGGCCAGCCCTCGAGTCATTTTCTTTTCGATTTCTTTTTTTGGGGTAAAACCCTGATCCTGGGCCTCTCCCAATAGGGGAATTCCATCTGCTGACGACACGAACGTGTCCAAAATGCGGGCTTCTATAATTTGAGGTGAGTTTATTATGCAGATAAACAAAATGGTGGGCCTTCTCTCTTACCAGTTCTGCTGACTTGGCTTTGAGCCTTGCCTTGGCCAGGCTAACACACACACATGCTTGGCTAGATGGATGGATGGATGGAGTCAAGAGCCTCGGGCCATGGTCAACAATTGCCGGCAATCATCTAGGCAGTTACGTTATTACAACAACAATGGCAATGGAGAAACTTGGCCATAACGGGAGTTATCTAACTGTAAATACATAATCTGCTGGCCTGGCCCAAAGCCGAACCCGTCGACGTTGCAGCTTTTTGGCGTTCTAGTGTTCTGTGTTCGGGGTTCTGGTTTTCCCAAAAGATTTCAGCCGGCTCGTGCACCTTGAATACGGATTTACTTTTATTGCCACAGCTTCCTAGGTGGTCCTTTCCCACCTCGGCTCGGGCTCTCACCTCTTAGCCATGTTTTGTCGGTTGTTAGTGGGTTCCGCATTTAGGGTTAAGCAGGTGCTTTATAAACCAAGCATCCAGATGGGCGGCCTCTGACGGTAAATAAGGACAAATGCCACATAATGGGCAACCTGTGCGTGGCTGGTCTGAAGCCCCATCGAGGAAACTACTGGGGGCCAGGTGGGGGCATCCCTTTCGGTCCTTGTTAGAGTGTGAGCCTTCGGAGGCTGTAAAATTTTCACCTTTAAATGTGTCCCCAATGCGCAATCCAAAGAACCATCGCCACTCACTTTTGTTTAGGTTTTTGGTCGCAAAAATGTGAAGATGTCGCGCTGATATTGTTGCCTTATTCATAATTACTTAAGCGGCGGTGCGGTGTCAAGTCTGCTGACATCTTTAGTGGCTTCTGAAATATTTATTAAGTGCCCGGAGTTTTTGAAAGTCTTGTGGAGTTCTGGAATACTTTTCCCATAAATCTGATGATGTGTCGTTGCCTTGGATTTGGAATTCCGTGTAAACTTTCCAAGGGCTATTAAAGTGCCAAGTTTTTTGATAGTTTCGCTGAGCTGTTTAAGTTGGTAATAAGTAGCTTTTGTGGCACAAGTTTGAGGCTTCTTGGCTGTGGTTTTTGATAGTTTTAAATTAGCTTTTTCAGTTATTTGAAGTTTTTGAATACTGACAGGTACCAGATATCACATGGTATCCCTTCCCAACACGTCAAACATCATGTATTACCCACCACAAGGCAAATACAAATTGCCTGGCTTAATCCGGCCCAGCACAAGGGACAACCTAAACACCTAAAGGATAAAGCAACCAAAATCACATAATTCACGTATCGCCCGAGTACATAACAAATACCGCACACACAAAAGGCAAACAGCAAACAGAAACCATGGCAGGACTAACTAAATTGGGGGGAATCCCCGAACGGGGCCGACATATTGAAATTCATAACTACATAGAGAAACCAATTACAATATCAATTTAAAAGGGATTAAAATGACCCGGCCCGAGGCTTAAGCCTGAACCCAACCCTCGACTTCCCAACTCCCAACTCCTCTTGGCCATGGCCAACAATGCCTGGGAAAGCCACGAGTGACGACTCAGTATTTAAGATTTGTTTCCTTGTTCCCTTGTAAAATTGTGAAATTGCAAATTGTATTTGCCAGAGCCGTGGGCGCAAAACTTTTAAATGAAATTCTAAGCTAGCAGATTTTCATAATAAATAATGGGTCTTTGGCTGGAATTACACGGGCATAATCAAGCATAATGCCATTGTGTAATATATATACTTGTATAGATAAAGTATTGTACGATACATATATCTCAACAAGTGGCAATCTCTGGATGGTGACTGTGGCATAAAGTGTGTATTTTTGCATAATTTATCTTGTTTGCTTGTTCAACCAAAGTTGCTAACATAAAAGACCGCAATTTATTCGCCAGTATTGACAGCAGACCAGGGCCAGGACCAGGGCAAGGGTCAGGGGCCAGGAAGTAATTTGGCCAAGTAAAGATGCAGATAGAGTGCAGCCTGATGGTCGGCAAACAGACTAAAAAGGTTAGCTGAAAGCAAAGAAGCTTGTATGCATTATATTCCAACGCTCCACTAAGCAATTTAATTTTCAAAATTTATCCCCAAAAAAAAGTAAAGCAATATTTCATCGTTTCTGGATACTTATCAGCACCTTCCTATTTTCCGCCATTCATCCATCGATTGGTCCATCTATCCATCCATCATGCCTATCAATTGCCGGGTCTTAGCCAAGAGACAGATAAATCAGTTAAGCATCGTCATGTCAAGTTAACAGGCGATTACAAGGGCTTTACCTCATCGGATATGTGGCTCAGACCAGTGCAAAAGGTCAAAGCCATGCAGAGGTGGGCTGGAAAACTTTTTCTCCCAATATTTCTAGAGGTTTTATCCAGGATTTCTGGTTTGGTAATATTCCATTCACTATTTGGGAGTATTTTCTTTAATATCGCTTTAGCTGATTTCGATAACCAGAAGCAGAACCATTACCAGAACCTGCTACAGGACCTCGTCCTGGACCAATACATCAAATTAACTGGCGATTACAAAGGGCTTTGGGCCAGAAAACAACCGACACGTTCATACAAATGCGATAACCAATCGAGCGAAGGCGGCGCAACAAGCAAATGACAATTGTAAGGATAACCAGGACAATGATGGTCAGCACACTCCTTTCCGCAAGTCGGTGAACCATCCTCCATTGCCTCCATTCTCTCCCGGAAGATCTCCCACAGCTTGTTGATAAAAGAAATTAAACACACAAAATGCAAAAGGAGAAAAACAAAAAAATAAATAATCGAAGGACTCAGAGAGGGTAAACGAAATATAGATACTCTAGAAGACCAAATGAATATCCTTAGGAAAAGGACACTCTAGAAGACACTCTTATCTTCTTAAAATAACCAGTTATAGCTTAATTTGTAGCAAGATTTTTGGAAAAACTCGAATACCCTTTGCAAGGATATAAAAAGGGAAAACAGAAATGAAAGAAAGTTAAGCCCGCAAGACAATTGCTAATGGCAGGACGAAGGGGGTGGTGCGAAATGGGTTTATGGTGGGGCGGTGGCACTGGGGGGGTTGGGCTTTTCTGTGGCATTTGTCTCGACTGTCTCGTTGACATGACGTTGCGCGAATTGTGCGCCAGGATTGTCTGCTCAGTGTTATGGGTTCTGTGTTGTGCGTTTCGTGTTCTTTTTGGTTTTGCCTGCCGTCTGCCTACAAAGTGAGCAACACGCGCCGATGATTATGTTGCCGCCGACAACGACAACAACCACAAGTCGTGGCAAGGATATAGGATTTGCTTCGAATGATTAATACCTCATAGGGATGGGATAATTAAAAAAATTAAACTTAATATTAAGCTCTGGAGGAGCTTTAGCTCTTTAGTATTATAAAAACCATTCAAGTATTTTCCAAGAAATTACAAATAGCCTAATTGGAGAAGATGGCGGACGGATATCTAAGATCCCTTCGATCCTTACATCAGTTTAAGATCAAAAGAAAGCAACCGATCTCACGAGAAAGCGAAGGAAAAGCTTTAACTTGAAGCTCAAAGCTAACTTACAATTAAGAAATATTTAGGGAAAGAAAACAAAAAAGCTTAAAATGAAAGAAAACAAAAAATAGAATAAAGGTTGTTTTATTTTCCGACAAATAGGATATACCCTCCCACACAAGACATACCACGTATAAAAATAGCAGCAACAGACGACTCCGAAAACCGTCAGCTGCCAACGCAGTAAAAAAAAAACAAAAAGAAACGAATAAAGGACGAACGAATTTTCGGAGTTCAGTTGGCGGCAAATATTTGATGGCCCGAAGCTTTTCATTGACTAAAAGTGGCGCCTGCGCCATTGCCGATTCCCACCCGCTAACCAACAACCTGCGACTCCGATTTAGTAGCGAGCTGTGGTCCTTAGAATCAGTTCGTTTTTGTCACTCGACCGTGCAGGACGTTCTGTGTCAGCGGTGTACACGGCGTATGAGTGATATCTCTTGGCTTTGGTCGTTTTATTGGATTTTGGCGCAAGTTGGCAAAAAAAGCCGGTTTAACTTCTTACAAGTGTATCTCGCCCCAACTCCCACTCCGAGCGTGTGTGTTGCCGGAAATACTTTGAGTAATCGAAGGGAAAGGCAGGAAAAAAACGAGGAAAAATCTAAGGAAATTAACTTGGCACATTCGTTATTTTGCGAGTATTGTTTGAGTGCTATTAGAGTGTTTTTTTGATCATACACAGCCCACCTGCCAGCCCAAAAAGTAGGTTAATTGACGTGTGTTCTGGGCGTATCTGAAGGCAAAATAATAAAAATATATATGTACAAAAACCAACACAACATTGGCCTCTCGAATATTTGGTCGAAACTTGCTAATTAATAGGTGAGTCCAGCATTCCATTTTTTTTCCAAAAACAAAGCAACAATTTTGGTTATTTTGTTAATATTCATTATTATGCTTTTGTTGTTGAACAAAAACATTGCTAAGTAAGTGACTTTCAAAGTGCATTATAATTATTGGGCCAAGAAATGAACTGCCTGGCTCTGAAAATCAATTGTTTTTAGTTCAATAGGTTTTGGGCCGATAACGTATTTTCCTGTTGGTTAGTTTTAATTAGTTTCTGATGCCTGGTATCAGGCCAGGCAGAATGTAAATCAATGAACTGACAGCCTAAAATGGCAGCCTTGTGTTCATTAAAATTATATAAATAGGTTCAGGCTTTTAGGCTTCGACAATGCCAGACAATGCCAGACAATGTATTTGCATAATGGTTAAAAAATTACATAAAACAGACAATATATTAGAGAACTAATGGAGATATTCATTTGGAAATTAAACTGCAACTTCCGTAATGAAAATCAAAAGCTAGAAATAAAGCCAAATTAACTTCAAACAAATGTTGCCGCACTGGGCTTTTGACCAACAAAAAAATAACAAAAAAATTACAGGACAACACAAAAAATTAAAATAAACAAAGTGAGCAAAGAGGGAAGTGGCTTCATGGGTCGGTTGCGTTTCTGTGCCTTAAAGGCAACCCCATTGCACATATTTAATAATTTTTTTTGACGCCACCAAGTTGCTCCTTTATGACTGTATGTGTGTGTGTGTGTGTTTGGGGGCGGTGGGAGGGTGTGTCAAATTTAAAAGCATTCTTGCTGGTTTGCCTTTGGACGCGAGGACGATGTCCTGGCAGCTGGCTCTCTCTGAGCTGTGTGTTGTGCTTTGTTTTATTATTTTGCGGAAGCTGCGTACCAACATTTATAAAAAGGTTTTTCTTGCTTGCCTGACTACGTGAGGCATACACCCCCTTACACACAATACCCTCAACGCATATTGCTCTGCATTACCGTTATTTTATGACGGAAGTACATTTAAGGAGATTTTTTTTCACAGGACTCCCCATCTCCGCTTTCGCCATCCCTGCCAGCGAACCGAAAAAAAGGGCTGACAGAAAAAAAATTTAAATATTTTCCTTTGCTGTTGCTGTTCTTTTCATTTGCCCGTCTCGCTAAAATTTATGACCAACAAAATTGGAATATGCCCCAAAACAACAGACTCAACAAACTTTACTTCGATTGCCATAAAACAATTCTGAAAGCCCAGCAAGACTTTCAACGCCTTCGCGAAAAAGTTGAAAAATTGTTTAGAAGAAAAAAGAAGGAGATTTCCTTCCGATATCATAACCACATATTTCATTAATTGAAATTTAATACAATTACCCTGACAGGGTGTGCAAAAAGCGAAAAGCCAGAAGCCAGCCAGAAAAGTCAGCAGCCAAACACACATTAATTCTCGTATGTGGGGGAGAGATTCTTGGCCAAGTAAGTGACTCGATAAATAAATTTACTTGCCAACTTTTTCTGCTCTCGTCGTCCTCGTCCTGGTCTCTGGCCTTGGGGGTCTGATTGTTGCTTTCTGGAGGTAGATTTGTGGATCTGAGGAATACTTGGGGCTTGTAATAAACAAGACTTGATCGGAGTGGGGGCGGGCGGCCTTGAAGCTAAGTGTGCTTTACGGTGCCAACCGGGATATATTTTTCATGGAATTTACCTAGATAAATGAGAATAAACTGAGCCATTCGTTTCAGGAACTTTCTTTTATACTTCATAAAAGAATAAATGCTTGAGAACTTTGTACTTTATTTGTCGAGAAAATTAAATCTAAAATAAATATAATTGACAACCTGAAAGGTCATCTATCTTTGGGGTAATCCACTCCAAAAGCCAGTTTATTAAAGTCTCATTCCAGGAGTTTTCATTGTATTTTCATGAGAAGATTGCAGGAAGCTATGCCTTATGATCCAATCTAAAAATGTCGGAGAAAAGCCTGATTTAGGTCCCTCAAAAATGCATCAGTAGCACCGAGGTTAAACAGGACACAAAAAAAAAACCGAGCTCTAGCATTTATTAAGTAAGTGAGCTATTCAAAATCAGTGGGTTGGATGAATGAATGAATGTGTCGCCTGATTGTCAGGCAAATGTCAAGCTCAAGCTGCAGGGCGTGAAGTCTCAGCTTGCCTCCTCCTGGTTCTGCATCCTCCTCTACGAGTGTATCTGCTGGCACGTTCACCTGCCCCAGAACTTGCACCTGCAACAATGTGCAGACATTTATGGCACCAGATGCCGCCGGCAGCAGGCAAATGCCAAGACTTGAGTGGCAGACTGATGGAAGGGCGGACTAAAGGACTGAAGGACTGAAGGAATTCTAATACCGCCGCCATGACATTTCCGTGGTGCGTTTGCCGGAGCGATGAAAGCGCATTAGCTTTGTCATTTATCGCTGCATATTTTCCGCCGTCTTTGTTGCCAATTTCAAAGGACTAAGGAGCGAAAAGAAGGCTTCGAATCTTCCTTTTAGAAGGAAGTTTAAGTTTCCCTTCGTTAAATCGGTAGTTGAAACAATGGCTTTTTGGGCTGATATTTAAACTGATATTTAAACCATTTATTTAAATGATATTTAAAAGCCATTTAAACTTTATTTGTTATCTATTTCAAAGTTTGATAACTATTAGATTCTATTTGAAAGCAAATTTAAAAAGGAAAATGAAGATAAGCTCCAGACTTCATCCTTAATTTAATTTGAAGAGCATCGGCTTACGAAAACTTTGGGTTAACTCGATTTCCTTTCCGCCCTTTAACCCGTTGACATTTCACCCAAATGTATACATAAATCTTTGATATGCATTCGAGGGCGGTCTTTTGTGTCGCCACCGCCGATGCTGATGATGTGAGCCGTGCCACATGTAGACATAACATATATTTTGCTTATCAAAGTGCCACCAACAGACGGGGGCAGACCGAAGTCTGCGGGAAATGTCAAGGTTCCACATGCTTCGTTAGCTGCATTTTCATAATGTATCAAGGCAATGGGCCTGTCACCGCCGGCCTGTTAATTAAAGGCTTGAATTTTCAATTTTCAGGCATTCAAATTTATTTTATCTAGACAAAAGGATTCACGGCTGCCATCCTGCCATCCAGCCATCCTACGATCCTGTTAACCTGCCAACCTTTGTGCATAAAAAGTGTGAACAGTTTTATTGTGTGGAAAATTTGCTGGCTCACATGTACAAACAAGAGGGGTGTGTGTGTTTTTGGCTAGTACAACCAACCAGTTGGCCGTCAAGCTGGAAATATCCTTGCATAATTTAAAAACGCCCGCATCACTCATACGCACCGTTGTACGGGGACTTTCGTGCCAGGCGGCCAAGGTAACAATGAAAGGTCGTCGCCGAAGTTTGTCTGCACAGTTTTTTTGCTGCTAGTTTTTTTTTATTTTTAGTTCCTCCATTGTTTGGCTTTACATTTTTTTCTGTCATACGCCAGCTTAGCTTCTCTGAATTGGTAAGGGAATTTGCACAAATGTGACATTTTTTTCGGTTACATTTTCACTAAAAAACTTTCACCGTGCCTGTGATTTCAATAAACAAAATAGAGAATAGGTAATTGCCTTGGGTAAACCATGCCATAGTTTTGTTTGCCTTTTCTAAGGACATTTGATTTAGTCGGATTTAGAATTCAAATTTACACTTTTCAGATTGTTTATGTATATTTAGCTTTTGGGCTAATCCTCCCGGAAAACCATTTTTGGACAAAGCCCAATCCTTTTCAATTGCCTCTGCCAACTGCTTGACAATTAAAAAAAAATCCCTTCTCTCCCACTCCTCTCTAAAAAAAAAGGATAAGAGTGAAATGAATGCAGCTGGCCATGAAAGAGCGTTAAAAAGCATTGCATGTACATTGCAGGTCCGTTTTGTAGCCGAAACCTCCATGCCCCATCAAATATGCATGTAAAATGCCGCACAGCAGGCTGCATGGGGCAGTTCAACAATTTCGCCTGCGGACAAGGTCCAGCTGGAAAAAAAAGCTGAGAAAAAATATAAATCTTAAATGCCGGGACATGTGTTCACCGAAAAGCTGGAATTTTTAAAAAGAATCCACCCGAAAAGTTGGACAAAAACTTTGAATGCTCTTGTGGATTAACTGAAAGTTTTGATTTAAAAGAGGGAACACTTTTTTAAAAACCCCCAGAAATATGATAAGCTATAAAAGTATTAAATTTATAAATAAAACATCCTTTAAAGGTGTGAATGAATAGGCCTTTGAATAGTAAAAAAGCAAACAAATTTCCGACATCGACGGGTGGGTGAGTGGCTGGTTTCCCCCAAAAGCCAAAGGACTTTTTTGGTGGTGAAGTGGTTGGAAGTGGAGTGGCTTCAGCGCACCACTTTTGTATTTGTTCTGTTGCTTGGCAGCAAATTACTTGGCATGTCAATTTATGTTGACGAACTGACAAATTTTTCCCGGGCTAAATATGTAGTTCTCGTGTTTGGCACAGCATGTGGCCTTTATTGGTAAATTCCTTATACTCGTACGAAAGAATACTAAGAACATTCCTATATATGATATGTAAATTTCGAAGGCCAAAAACCCGAAGCGGTAAATCAAAATATATGCATTGCGTATGAAAGGACGAAAGGCGTAGTTCCTTGTGATTTATAAGCCATTTCTTATATCGCATGTTGGATATGTGGCAAAATGTTTTCAGAGTTCTAGAGTTACGTCTTTGAGAAGAAGATGGTATTCTATGGTATTTAAGGCTTAAATCTTGTTTGTTCTTTAAGAAATCCCCCAAAAAAAATAAACACCGCTACAGGTACTTTTCATCTCTGGAATTGGCCTCACTTGGATAGGCAAATTTCTTGGCAAAAAATATAAAAAAAAAAACACTTACATATACCAGTGCAGTCAACCAATACATTGGCACTGAGGCAGCCAGGCCAAAATGCTTAGATATTTTTTATGCGAAAAATAAATTGAACTTGAGGCGAAGTGGATGGATGGGCGGAGCAGGAACTGGAACTGGGACTAGGACTGGGGCTGGGGACTCTTACAAAGGCAAATCATTTGGAGTAGACGAAAAGCGACGAAGCGCATAAATTGTGGACTCCTTCCTAACACACACACACACATATACAGTCTAGGACATGCGGATAAAGCAAGTAAAGTTTTGAAGGAGCAGCCCAAAATGCTTGAGTTGTGTTTCTGCTTTGAGGGATTATACCTGCCGGAAAAAGAGAGCCCACAGCCCAGAGCCCAGAGCTCAGAAGGACGAAGAAATAAGGAAGGCAGGACCTCATCTCTTGAGATTTCTGCCTTTAAATTATGATTTATACTTATATTATGATTTTCTTTCTCTTTCGCGAAGCAATCCTGATTTCATGTAGTTACTGATACTCAAAATTTGGATTTAAGTTTGAATTTCGTGTCTTTCTCGCGAGTCCTCAAGGCAGTATTTTTTCTTTAAATCGCCATTGCTATTTCACCCACACACGAGTCCTGTTCGTGTGGGTGTGTATGTGTGTTTGATATCTCAATAATGTGACGCAAAATGGTTCCAGAGCTCCTTCCTGTCCCATCGAGGACACACATTCCCGTTAGCTGTCAAGCCAAAAGGTTCGATCCCAATATATTTATCTGTTTGCCAGCAAATCGATGAAACCCCACAAATACTTTCTTTTAAAATAATATTTACAGCTTCTAATAAGTCGTTATCCTTGCTCCTCCTTGTAAGCAAATGTGGTAATGATTATAACCCCAAAGATGATTCCAAAAACCCCAAAAGATATTGTCAATGAAACCTCATTTTTGGTAACGATAGCAAGCAGGTAACGATGGCAAAATCGGTTTAAGCCAACCGAAACGGATCAATACTCTTAGTGTGCTTAAAGCCAAGTTATGAGCGCCTAAGCTGGGATAATGGGCCAAAGTGATAAAACCGGAGACCAAGATTCTCCAGAGACCAACTGGCTTAATCGATTCACTCAATTATTGAGAAGCTAGCGAGTGCACTTCCTGATGCAAGTTTAATAATGCAAGCCAACTGCAATATAGCGTAATTTCCTTGGCCAATGGCAGCAACTTTAAGGCCAACAATGTTGAATGTGTGGGCAGGGCGGGCCACTTTCATTTTGTTTGTAATGTGTCCAATAATAGTGGCATTACGCTCATTTAACATGCACGAACACAGCCAAACGCAGATGGCTAACAAACACACACACAAGCACACACACATCCGTGTCGATGGCATACACACGCATAAAAATGTCCTTAACCCACTAGCACTAGCGGGGGTAATATTAGCATAATGTGTGTGTGCCAGGCCTTTGCCAAAGCCTGGTCTGTGTGTGTGAGTGCGGCGAGGATAACAGAAGCGATGCCCACCCAGTTGCCAGGATGTTGGTCATAAACAGGCTAGCCACATCAACCGTAAACTCCTTTGTATACTCTTTGGAGAATCTGTTACAATGGTCAAAGGGAACTATCTTTAATTGGGTTTTCGTTTTAGGGAAAATCCTGTTGCAGGTCATAAATTCTTGTATCGAAGTTTATTTTAGTATAACTCTTGTGATTTTAGTGGAAAAATAAACATTAAAACAGTCGATAGGGAAGAAGGGAAATGATTTAATTAATTTTTGTATTTATTTCGTTTTCAGGGTATTTTTGTATCCTTTTTTGTTTCCTTTTAATTTTCTGTCTGGAAATGATAGAAATCCTGCCTGCTTAATGAATATCTCTCTTTTTCTCTGGACTTTTGTGTCTCATTAGTCCTGAGAACTGTGAGACATCTTGCATCTCTTCAAGGACATACGTGGAAACATGTGTGTCCTTCAAGCTTTCTTCTTGCCAAAAACGAGCTTGGTGCATCCGTTTCCTTTCCCCATTTGTTCCAAGCCGTTGACTGGGCTGTCCTTTTTCTCTCTCCCCTATTATTGTGAAATTTGGCGATTTTCTGGATCCTTTCTACGTATATCCTTCGAGGATGGTCTGGTCTGGTCGGTCAAAGATTAAACACATAATAGGCGCGTGCTCGGGCGATTCTATGGCCGCGTTTTTAATAACATTTTATGCCACTCGCTCTCTGGCTAAGAGTCCTGTGCAAGAGTATGTTTGGCAATAAATGAGCCGTTAAACGCTTTAAGTTGGCCCAAAGCCCACGCACATTTTTAGACACACTCATGTGTGTATTGTATATGCCGAGCTATTCATTTTATTGCCGCTTTATTGTGGGCAAGTGGAGGCGCTTTTCGGCCAAGTTAGGCGTCATAAACGGGTTAATGACTTGGAAGTTGCTTTTAATACGAACCGAAAAAAAAAAATGTCTGCCATTGTTGCCTTGGCTGTGTAGTCCTCTCAAGTGCCTTCTAGCCAGGACTCTCTTTAGCTGTCGGCTGTCTTTATTGTTGATCTGGGCCCTGTCGCGTTATTGGCGGCCTTCTTCCCTTTTTCTGGCCATCCATGGTTTTTATCAATTTAATGTCGCTTGTTTGTTTTGGCCCCAGCCGCAAAATGATTATTTTTTTATGGCCAATTTTTAATTTGTTTACACACATTGGGGGGCAGAATAAACCCTTCCTTTATCGCACCCTGTCACAGTTCGCATTTATTAAACCTTTTTCCGAACCCTTTGTTAGCCATTTTTGTTCTTTTATAAATTGACAACCAGTTGCGTAGTTTTTCCGCCTCTCATTTAGTGATCTTGATTGTCAAACATTTCCGGTTTCTGTTTCCAGAAAATGGGTATAGGCATTGTCTCCCTACCATTCCTGTTTTTATTCAACAGAACCCTCGGTCCTTTATTATGGACATTGTGTGGGTGCATAAATATTTTATGAAGCCAGTTTTTGATTTATGCCTCCATGTGGTAGACGGTAGGTGTTAATAGTTGCGTGTATTTTGGATAATGTTTCGACCATTTCGAGCTATTTCGGGGCAGTTGGGTTCTCATTTAAAATGCGCATAATAGAGGATTAATAATTGGAGGGATATAAATAGTGGAACACGATGACGACTGTGCAGGAAATATGTCACAATATTTCTGATTTATGGTACAATTTTCAACCCATAAAACGTAAGAGTCTTTTAATATTAAAACTCTTTTATTTTTCAAAGCTTTTTACATACTTGATTACAGCTCATCAGGCAGGTTATCTACCGTCTCGGCCATTAAAAGAAATCAAGCAATTTAGAACCGCGACAACAGTAAAAGACAAATTCATTTGAACGTCTGTTTTCATGTGGCAAGTCCTGCTCCTGCCTGGCTGTGCTCCTTTCATTTCCACTTTTTATGACTCACTTTTTATTTGGCTTCCAGTTTCGTTCCTCACGTGCACTTCATTTTGTAATTACCTCGGCTCGAAATGCGACAACGTTCTAAAAATTTGTCGACTTAATGACAAAATGTTTGAAATTGCCCCTTATAAAAGACATCAGTGAATAAATTTACACATGCAGATGGAGATGGAGGATGGTGGATGGAGGATGGTTTGCCAGCAGACACACACATAGGCAGGACTCAGGACTTCCGTTCGCCATTTGCATTGAGGCAGCCATGGGTGGAGACTCGGAGAAGTCACGTAGCAGCATTTTGGCTCGGTCTTTTTCCTTTCTTTGGGTTCCTGTCTGTGCGCCTAAAAGTATGCACAAGTTAATTTGATTTCGCTGTAAGTCAGACACGCAAAACTAAACTCGCTGGGACCCCGACACACGACGCCTTTGCCAACTCGGGCGAAAAATCAAAATTTCCGCACATTGCCTATTTCTTTTTTTTCAAAAGCAACACCACTCAGGCACAGGCAGATATATCCTTCTATATCGGGACGAATGTGTGAACAGAAATTTATTTGAAGTTCTTTTTATGCAAACTCCTGGGTGTGTCTGAAAGTCTAGGTTTTCGATTGTTAAAGAAACCCAAGCATTCGTTATTGAAAAATACCCTTTAATCGATTGCCTAATACAAGGAATTTAATATATTTTTCAATATCCTTTCTCATCCTTATTTCTTTCTCTGTACACATACGTACACTTCACTTTGTACTTCTGTTAGCTGGTTTCCTTCAGGCCTTGGCTGTTTCGATCACGTGCTGCAAGCCGCTGCCGTCGTTCAATGTTGTCAAAAATTTATAGCCAGATAAAAAAATGGGTAAAAAAAGAAGAACGAATGCCAATGAAGAAAAGCAAATCGAGAGAGGAGACTGGAGACTGGCACTTGAACATCTAAAATAAAAAAATAAGGCATAAAGGCTGGCAAATAAAATTAACAGAAATGAAATGCGAGCGGTATTTCCGGGAGTCGCTTTTTATGCTCGACAAGTTGTTGAAAGTTTCGAAAAAGGTGTTCCGGAAATCTCTTTGAGCCAAAGTTGCCGAAACAAATCGAGAATTAAAGTTTTGGCTGTTGGAAAATGTATTTGTTCACACTCGAAGCTAGAGAGAGAAAAGTTTCCAATAAAAGGGCAATAATTTAAGATTGAATCGATTGGGAAAACTAGAATTTATAAGATTTTGAAAAAAAATTAAAGTGATTTCGTAATGTGGAATGTTTGGAGACAGATGTGTGGGATTGCCTCCTCCTTGGTGTGAAAATCCGTGGCATATTTTCCTTACCTGCAGCCCCTTTCATTGTTATTATTGAAGGTACAAAAAAAATACCTTGTTGATTTTTTCATGCAGTAAAAAAATCAATTTTTGACAGACTACAATCTTATTTATTTATCTGCTTATTTTGTGAATTTCGCTGGTAAATGAATTTAAAGAAATGAATTGAATTATTGCGTAAATGTGAGCAGACAGCGAATGAAAGAATAATCGGAGGACGTCGAGCGTCTGCCAATAATCTCATTTAGTTCCATCAAATTGTTATTGATTTATTATTTCGGTAATGCAATTTTCCAAACCAGCCGCCCCAGCCTGGCTCTGAATTATGGCTCACAAAATGGCAAATGGCGTTTTCTGACCGCGAAACCAAAAAGGGCGGCAAAAAGCAAACGTGACCGGTCGATCGGATTTTTGGTCATTCAATGAAATGTCTGCGGTTGGGATTTGGTTTCGATTCGCCTTTGGTTAAGGGTTTTAGGCTTTTATGAGTTTAACCAACAGATTTCTACAACTATTTAAGAGAGAAAGTAATGTTTCAGCTTTAAAATTTATTTAAATTGTGTATCGCTTCCCTAACATAATATTTAGATACCCGAGAAACCCCAAAATGAACCACAAATACCTTAACCAAAATGTAAATAAGTAAACAAATATTAAATCGTGCATAAAAATACGAAAAACCAGCCAGCTTGAACCGTTTACACTGTGAGAAAACAGCCCCAAAAACCACACCAACCGCAAAGAGTAACAACTTTGGAAAGCCGCAAATCGGACCAAAAAAAAAGGGTCATAACGGGGAGATGGACAGTCCGTCTAGAGCTTGAAGTGAAAACTGGAACGAACTGTCATTTCAGGACTCGCATTCTCAATGGTCCGTGACCAGGAGGCCTAAGGACTTTCACCTATCTGGCAGGCTCTTGCCTTTGGTTAAATGATGTGTGCATTAATCCTTTCAACATGCTTTTCACATTTTTCTTTTCCTGGTGTGCGCTGTGAGTTCCATCACTCAGGTCCTTGCCACCTGTGACAAATGTCCTGGCCATGTGGGGTAACTACAATGGGGCTTGTGTGTTGGCAGGAGGGGCAACAAAAACTACTCGCACAAGGTCATATATTTTCGTGTCGCTTTGTTGCTTTGCATGCTAATGAAAAATTAAAATTTCCACTACAAAAACTGTGATTCATTAGGCTTGGAGCTGGCTTGGAGCGGGTTTGGAGCAGGCTGGCAGGTGGGGAAGGCTGTGCCAGTGAATAATAAATAAGCCCGCTGGCTAATTAAGTGAGGAGGCACTCCCCATTGAACGCCCCTTTGAACCTTCACCCCTGGGCCGCCATTTGCATTATACTTTTGTAATTTACATGGCACACGTGTCCTGTGAGAACATTGCCCCATTGCAAGGACTATTCGACCGAAAGGGCAATCGATTTTGAGGTCCTGGGAGGGGATAGGGATTATCCTGTGAATTAACCATTACAAGACACTGAAAGAAAAGGGTATCTAGAGAAAAGGGAAATACTTAATTCTTGTAAAAGATTAATTTGCAGAAGCCTAAAGTTTTTTTCTCTCTGCTTTTAAAACCAACTGTTGACCGAATTAGCCATTTGATGTCATCTACTGGAGAACGAATGAATTATAAATTGTTATTCTACTTAATTAAGTACACAATTTTCAATATGAAAATGCAGATATTTTGCTGCATTGCCGAGTTTTAATTTATGTTGGAATCAAAGCCACAGAAATGTAGTTAATTTTCCAGTTGGTAGTTATTTAGTTTTGGCCATCGTTGGCTTTCCGTTTTCAGCGCGAACCGCATAGCTCACAACGGCATCAATTAGCCATAAATTCTCATTTGTGGAAAAGAGGAAAGCACTCCAATAAATAAGGGCTGGCGTCAGAAGTTGGCAGATGGAAATCCATCGCTGTGGCAAGAAGGCGGCAAACCAAAATAATAATATCAGACACTTCACATGCCACAAACACAAACTATGCCTTCAGTTTTTGGCCAAACTTAGAGGGTGGCTACAAACAGAATAAATAGAAGGTCCTTTCTGAATCATCATACAACTCACAATTACAATTATTTCTCGTAGTCGGTCGGTCGGCGGCGGCGGCTGGGACGCATAAAAATCGCAGCTGTCAGTTCAAAAAGCCAAAAACTTCAGCAACAGCATCAATTTTCCACACGCCAGCGGATTTTTCGCCACCAATCTGGTAAATACTACCACTCGTGCAGATGTGGGTGTGGATGGGTGTGTGGATGGGTGTGTGTGGGTGTTTAAGGGTGAGTGCCCACACACCCACACATTCTCGTTCAATTGGAGGAAGACATGTGAACGCAATTTTCACGTGCAAACTTTGCTCTTCCAAAAGGCAACAAACAAACGGAGCAAATAAACCAAGTGAAATGTGTGCCTGGCAATTGATTTATACGAACTCTGAATACACTCTCCTGGGACATAACTAGATGGTAGTTTCTTGTCGGTAAACTGTGCAGGAGTCGCCTTAACTGAGATGGGGCATATCCTTCCTAGAGGCTTTTGGTTGCCACTCAAGAAGGGAGATCCTGAAGAATACAAAATCAAAGTAGAATCTCTGAAAAACCTATTCTCTGGTATAATATCCGTTACTCGGTGTTAATATTTAATAACTTTTTCAAGGTATATCCAAGTTAGAGGGTTTCGTTAACCTTCAAGAAGAGAAAAAATTATACGAAACCCCAAAGAATACAAAATCAAACTATCCGGTACTCGTGGTATATATTTAAGACCTTTTTCAGACTTTAGTTAAGTAAATCTGTTAATCTTCAACGAAGCCTATATAAAGAGTTACAATATTCCTCTTATTTAGTAAAATTTATTCAAATCTCAACCATCTCTACCCATAGAGCATTTGCAAAACCAGAGGAATGCTGCGACTTGGCACAAGTTGGGGCAAATAAAGTAGAGTAAGCTGCACAATTTTATTTTGTGCGTTGCGGCAAGCCCCGTTTTGGGGCAAGTTAAGGGAGGTGGCAGGGATAGTAAGGGCTCCAAGGGAGGAGGGGGAGGAGGTCTGCCAGCTAATCTCAACAAACAAAGCGTGAAACTAACAATTCTGCAAATACAGACAAAACCGCACACCAGCACACAAAAAACGGGGGGAGAAAGCGAGACAATTGGACCAAGGGGGAAGCGACGGTGGCAGAGACACGCCCCCCGCCCACTGCAGACATTCATAATGGGCGGAGGGGGGTGGTGGGGAAAACTTTGTCTTGCTCATTCGCGGGCCAAGATGAAACTTTATTTCAACATGGCAGAGAGCTACAGCCATCGAATTTATTTTCATGTCAGAATGTAACACCCCTGCCGCCGTCCGATCCATAAAATGGTCTTTTAAGTTAGTCGCATTTAGGATTGGCGTTAAATTGGCAAAAGGCGATGGCTAAGCAAATAATGAACTTGCTAATTTGCCGCGGCGTTGCCATAATTGGGCTTGCAACGCGGCAACGTGGCGTATGAGCAATGTTCCGTCATAAATTACGTATACGCAGCGTTGCACATCTTAAGGAGGATCTTAAAGCATGCTGAGTGGCCGCGTAATATAAGGTCCTCGAACGGGAGCAACAAGCGACTGAGCTCCAAACAGGCTAAGCTCTAATTTTCTCACGTACTTGTAAATTTTGCGGAAAACCGCAACAAATTCACTTATAAAAGTAATCTAGAAAGCGCGTATACAACCGGAAGCACGAAAAGGCGCGGCAAAGTACGGAAAACATGGTAAAAATTGCGAAGGGGGTCCAGGCTCGGTGAAGGGAAACCTAAAAACGAAGCCGTGGGGGAAAAAGGAAACAAAAAGCGCACAAACTCGTCCTTATCCTCGTCCTTGCTGTAGTCGTGTAAAGAATTGCGTTTGTCGCGCGACACGGCGACAACTTTTGCTATGCGACGGGGCATGGGAGGAAGTTCCCTTCCAGTCTTGGCTTAAAGAGCCCTTCGCTTTATCAAAGATTTAAAAACGAAATGAATGTAAGCACATTAAATGACTTGGACTTGGGACTTCCCATTAAAGGTTCATAGCCAAGGACTAAGGAAAAGATTTTCCCTTCGGGCCTCAAATATGGATGGGCCAGGAGGAGCCAAGGAGAGGGATCCCTACAAGCTTGTTTGGCTTGTAGGTCGAATGAAAAAGTTTCAAATGCAAAGTTAGTTTATGGAGAAAACAAAAAAGGATTTAATTGGAGAGCAATTTGTAGGGCGGTTAAGAACAAGACAAGTTGCTCTTATCATTTTATTTAATTTTCAAGCCTTCTGGGAAAAAGATGGGTCGAATGGTGAAAAAATTCATAATTCCTGGAAGGAAAACGGGGTTTAAGGCAAAAGAAAATATTTGTTTTCTGTTCTAAAGTGGTTTTTGGCCAATGTTTTAATCCAAAAAATAGCTAAATTTAGATTTATAATCCAAAGTTTCAAACTCTGGTCTGGTCTTTAAACCAAAATGTTATTTAAAGGCACAAAGCAATATTCCTTTTGTTTGGATTTTTTCGATGCTACCATCTTTTTTTCGTTAAATTCCTTGGAGCTACTTGGAATCTTCAACAAATGAATATTAAATAACCTGATAAACTCGCCCCTACCAAACCGCAAAATTCTGCCAATCCCCAGAGGCTACATCCGCAATTAGAAAAACAACTTTTCTGCGCTGTTCAACATTCATTGCAAGCGTTGAAAGTCTGAAAGTCGGTCGCAACAAATCCAATTTTCGGCTGTGAAGCGAAGAAAAAAAGTTAAATTATCGCAGAGAGAAGAAAATAAATTGTAGCTCTGTAAAAAGTTGGCTGGCAACAAGGACAATGCCAGGATAGGCCAAGTCCAGGATAGGCCAAGTCCTATTCAAAGGAGTTCATTGCCCAACATTAGACCCCCAAAGCTATGTGTCACAATTTTAGAGAAGCGAGTCCTTCGCCATTATGAGGGAAACTTTCGGCGATGCTTTTAATAAACTTTTACTTGGCATTTGCCATTTGCTATTTGGCATTTATGCAAATTGCAAACCCACAAATATTGAGCGGAAACGGTCGACCCAATAACAACAAATTTCAATTATGCCATCAAATCTATTTAGGTGTGTAAATATTTTGGAATTCTGTGCCCCCTGCCACTGCCACTGGCATGGCCCCTGCCACTTCGGAATTGTGGCGTGTAATTTACAGATTTCCTTGTTAAGATTGTGGCCAAAGTTTCGCCGACATTGTTCGTAGTTTCTGGCCCACCAGCTGGCCATAATTGGCCCAACAGCGTGAAGAGTCAATAAGCGGCAAGTGGAATGTTGGCCAAGTTGCACATAAATTTTGCCTTGAATATTTTACAACTCAATGTTGGTGTTGTTTGCATTGCGGTGGCATTAAATTTTGCTTGATTTGATTTGCTCGTTTCAATTATATTTTATAACTCAAGTCCCAATAAGCTCTTGCCCCGAGAGACTCTTTCAAGTTCATTAAGAAAATGAACCTCCCAACTCGAAAAGGACTCGAGCCATGGCCAGGACCAGGCGTCGCATTCATCGACTCGACTCGAATTAATCAATTATGCTTGCGTGTGTGGTTCTCGGCGAGTATTTGTACTTTCGGGCCATTTTGTTAATTAATAAAAACGTTATCAATGAATGAGGGTCCTTGTTGTTATTTTCTATTTACCCCGAAGCACTTTTGTTATTGAAAAGGAACCAGAGCAGAGAAGCATTTCAAGGATATCAAGTCTTGAAATTTGAGTATTATCTATTACGGAATAAAAAGAATGAATTTAATCCTTATTTGGTATTGAAAAGTATCCTATCATTGAAACCTAAGCCCTGTCGACTAACTTAATATCCGGCCAAATATTCTGTGTATTGTTGTCCCTAAGTACCATATCTCTTTTGTGCACTCCAAATCGCTTTTTCCACTCAAAGAAATCAATCATAGCAACACTTGGCCCATTCATTTCGGCTGGATATACGCTCTAGTCCTGCTCGGGAGTCCTGAAGTCCTGAAGTGCCTGGGTCATTTACTTTATTGATTACAACTTTCTCTTGTTTCCCCGATTGCTGGCCACAACACAACAGGAAAAAAAGCGATACAGACCAGGGAAAAGCAGAGAAAAACAAGAAACAGCAATTTGAGTTAAGCGTGTCCATAGCCAAGGATATATCCTGGCTAGGGTCCTGGAGTGTGTGCAAATGGTTTTCTTATTCGCCGGCGAGAAGTTACCACAAAAATGTAACCTTGATTAAAGCCACTTTATTTGTTTTGGCTTTGGCTTTATCAACCTATGGAAGTGCATAAATAAATTTTCAATTCTCCCGCCCGTCTGGGCAATCACTGAAAATAAATAAAGCATAAAACTGTCATAATTTATAAGGTTTATTTTGGTGACACCCTAGCAGAGGCTCTTTTTAGAAATTCCACTTTATTTTATAATTCTAAAAAAGTATTTGGAATTCGTAGTAAACCATTATTTAAAGATAAAACAAATTCTAATCCTAAAAATACCTAAAAGGGTATATTAGAATCTTCTTAAACCGAACATTTTTTGTATATTATTTTCCTTTATTTGTCGGAACCGCCCAAAAACACATTTGTGTCAATTTAAATTTATGTAAACATAAAATGGCCAGCCAACAAAAAATGAGAAAAACATGCGTCCTGTCCTCCTGCCATATCCTTGGATATCACATTTTTCATTCGCTTTTCGTTACTCTTTTTTTCCGGTGGGAGTAGCCCGATTGGAGGATGAAGTTGATTTATGAAATGAAATACTGGAATTAAGTTTATTCTGATTCAAAGAGTTGTGTAAACAATAAAATGATATCATTTAAATACATTAATATACTATCTCTGGGTATATATATCTGCGAAAGAGTATACAAATATTTATGAAGAGGGAGATACACGAATGTCCTGGCATCTTGGCTTGTTCTTTATGATTTAATGCGCGCGGCATGCCGTGACGTTCACTTAGGCATGGACAACACAATAAAACGCCACAACAGCCAGAGGAATATCAATATGGGAGAGGACCAGATAGAATGGGATACGGGGACACAGGGACACAGGCCAGCGGCAGCAGGATACGCTTTCCTGGGCCGCCTGCGCACTTTTGACATTTCATTATCCTGTTAAGTATTCAAAAGTCACAGCAAAAGCAACAAGGACCGGGATATGTCTGGGTGTCCTGCCTGGTCCTGCTGCGTCCTGCTGCGATATACCAGCTTATCATTTATGCCAAACGCGTTCTTTTTGGCTTTTAGTCGCCTTCTGTCCCCACCATAGCCCTCGCCACTCCTCACAACTTTGCCATTTGTTTTGTCTGCCAGTAATGCCTGGCGGAATTGCCTTTGTGTCCTTGCCGTTTATGACATTGTATTGGAATCCATGAGTGAGTGTGTGCGGGTGTATGCGGGTGTGCGGGGGCTTGTATAAATTACATTACATAACAAGCAATATAACAAACGATAACAAACACCTTGCCATACACAAGGAAATGAAGATGGGTATGAAAAAAAAATGTATGAAAAAAAAATGTATGAAAAAAGATGGCAAGCAAAGCCAAAAATAAATAAAAGACAAAACAAGCAAACAATTTCATAAAAATGTGGCATTGACTTCGATTTTGTGGAATCTGCTTTATGGACTCTCATTTGTTTATGCCGAATGGTAATGAAGAGTTTTGTTGAATTTTTCCCAAGAAATTTGATAGAATTATCTAATATTTGAGAATCCCTCTTCCTTTTTTGTGGCTAAATCTTTTTTCTCTTGTGGCTTTGGTGGGAATTTAATTTGACAGTCTTATCCTAAAATACGACAATCGATTCAACCACAGGAAGTCAATTAAATTCAGGCACAAAGAGCTCACTAAATAGTTCTCAGGCAATCAGGCAATTTATTTCCACTCCACTCCAGTCCTTTGAAGGCTGATGGACTTGATGAATCCTGGAGATCTCCAGATGGTTAGATAGAGTATCTCAATAAAGCAATCAGTGCCACCAAGCTGGGCTGAAAAGTGAATGTTTGTACTTGTATCCTTGCAATAGTAAATTTCATTTTCTTTTTGCAGGTCATTGCGGACGGAAGGAAGGCATATCCTTGGGGGGGTGGAGAAGGCAAATGCAACCTGCACAGACACCATTAGACGTGAATAGCAACCACACGTGAGTATCCAAAGGAAGGGAAAAGACCTCCGGCCCACGGACAAACACAGACTATATCGACACTATATATCTCGGACATGTGTCGGCCATCAACTTATGCAATCAACGATTTGGCTTTGACCGGCCCGGCCCGGCCCGGACAAACTGACTGACAATGGTGCTATGTAAACCGAAAGCAAAGCAAAAGACGGTGCCCCAAGGAGGCGGGAGCTGGCAAGGAGCCGGCACCAGGACAAATGTTTATTTAAGCATAAAGCCACGTACAAGCAAGCCGACACACATGCGAACTTTTACAATATAGTCGGATATATATAGACATGGTTTGGAGCTATGTACTTAGGCACAGCTGTACTTGCAGTCGGTGGCTGGTAATTACATACAGACTGCCAGGCCAGGACCTCTCATCCTCTCAGCCACCAACCTCCATCCCAGCCTAACCCATTTCCTAGGGCGGCTGGATAAATATTTGGTTTAACCTTTTTCCTTTTGTGCGGCTTTGGCTTGGTCCTTTTTGTATTTGCCTTTGGTTTTATGGCAGCGCCTGTGTCACTATTTCATTTCGATTTGAGCCAAGTTTGCCGCAGTCCTTAGCCAGATTTGTATCCTTAATTTATTTGTTTGCGATTTTCTGATATTTTGTAATTGAGTTTTTTCCGTTCCCTTTCACGACACAAAAAACTTGACAAAAAATAGGATTTGACAAATGTTGAGAGTTTGCAAAAGTAGGCAAACTGTTGATATTCATTGGACAGGACACGTCGACAGCTAAGGATATTTATATTACGTGTGTGTAAGTCTGTGGGAGTTCAAGTTCGAATGAAAATATGTCCCCAGGGAAGCGCCAGCATCAGCTCTTGTGTTCTGTCCTGGCTGTGTCCTAATTTATCGTTATGAATGAATCACTTTGAGACAGACTTTGTTTCTTGGAAGGACACGTACCTCTGGCGACAGGATATACTTTTGACTTAATTTGATTTCACCCGAATGAATTTCAATTAGCTCCAAATGAAATTTACGCCACGTTAAGTGATTCGCTCCACGATAAAAGGATTCTAAAGGACACTAGTTTTGTGTTGGCCCAACGGCAAGCGGATGAAATCTTAAATTAGACGAAAATTACCCTTTCTTCTCTTTGGGCCATAGATTGATTATTATGATTTGTTTTCTGAAAGGTTCGAGCTGCTCTTTGTTTCCTCCATGGAGCCTTTGTTGAGCTCCAACACTTAACCGTGTCAGGCTTGGATTTATAGCTTCCCCTGAACACTGTCTATGCATTCCGGCATCCTTCAGATATATGGTTTTCCCTTCATGCCCTCAGGGTGTTGCTAGTTTCCTTCGTTTTGGAACAGAGTTGATTGATTTCTGTGCTAGTTCGGGCCAAAGAGCAGTCTAAGCCCACCCACCTCCTGGCTGGAATCCTCCTCCTCAATAGGCTGACAGTATATTGACGCACAGTCATAAATAAAAACACTCAGATATTCATGCCAATGATTCCTTGTATTCCTTGTTTTTTTTTTTGGTGTTTGTTAGGCTCAAGTGTTGTTGTTTTCTATTGGGTAGAGCCTGCGGCAAAATCCTCCTACAACTTGCTGCACAAAGAAAAATATTACATAAAAAAACAGGTTTATTTTTCCAACTTTAATAAACCCTGAAGGTGTTCTTGTTTATTATGAAACTGCGATATCAAATAAGGATTCTCAAGTAACTCCAAGCTTTGTTTAATATTTTTCTCTTGTGTAATTTCCGATATACACTAGAATTGTTTATAATACGAGTAGTGGGTAGTGGGTAGTATGACTCTTTGAATGCTGAGAGTTTTGTTGATGATTTGCGTGTTTCTGAATAATTGATGGAATGACAATCTCTCGATGTGTCAGCATTGTTGTCACGCGTTGTTATCAACCAGAAAAACGGGGACATCCACAACATCATCATCATCATTGTATTTCCCATGTCCTGAGAACCATTATGATCATTATTGTCACTGCTGACAGCGGTCGTTGGCTTCTCTCACACATCACATCGGAGCAGGATGTGTGTTTTGAATAATAAGACGCGACACTCAGTCATTCGCTCAATCTGGAAACCGCACACAGCTACTCCTCCGGCTTATGAATGATGAGCAGGTCCCCCCTCGGAAATCAGTAGGATTTATACTGATTTACACGAGAATAAAACATAAAAAAGGAACAAGGACTCTCGTCTTACATCTCATCGAGTTTGCTAATGCCGCGTTCCATTATGGTTAACTTCAAAAATTAAACAAGATTAATTTGTTGGCTCATTTAAAATGGCTTAACAATATCATTAATTTCATTTCCTCCTTCGACAACATGCCAGCAAATAAACATATTCAAGGGGGACAGACATGGCTTAAAAGCGCTTTAAAGCCTCGAATTATGATATGGCGGGAGGCTGTGGTTATCCGGCGTATCATTAATCAATTTACGGGTAAATGACCCATTTAAAAGGTCATAAAACGCTGTCAGCAGGACCTCAACTTCAAGTCGGTTTTGATTTCAGAAGCGAAAGTGAGAAGCCCCCAAAAATTATGCAGCATAAAGTTGGGGGTTTTTTTTTCAAGGATTCACACTTTTGCTTCTGGGTTAGTTTCTGTTTTGTTGTTATCTATTCATTAAATTTAATGATATAGTTCCCCAAAGTCCCATCCTGTTCGTTATGTGGTCCTGCTTTGAAATCATCAACTTTATTTTCCGAGACTCCTGTGGCAAACAATTTTAAACGCTTTCTAGCTGGCATTTCTCCTGCTCCATCCTAGTAGTCCGGAGTCCGGAGTCCGGATTTATCCCTTGGCTTGCTCATTTCCGAAGTGACACACACAATTTTTGCCCTGCCCCGCCTCGAGCTGAATGGCTTTGGAGCTGGTTCGTTGGTTTGCTGAGCGAGCGCTTTCCCTTCTTTCATCATAATTATAAACACAGAACAGACAGCCGGATGGATGGGCAAATGGATGGGTTTTTTTTTCTTTTCTGGAAGCATCTCTTGTTGCCAGTGTCTTTCGCTTGCACTTTTCCATTCAATACGTGCAACATGTGCCCAAATATGTAAGTTGCCCCACATTTGCCATCAGCCCGTTGCCTCGCAATTAACAGATCATAGAAATGATCCACTGTGCCAGATCCTGCCTTCCCTCCTCCTACCCCACGGCCCCAGGATGTCCTCGTCCTGTTTATCCACTTAACAGCTCACGAGGTCCGTGTCGTTAATTGAAATCTTTCGCATTAAGCCGCATTCCCTGTCGGCTCCTGCCTTTCCACTTTGTAGCCGGCTGCTTATTGTTTTTTGTTATTAAACTTTAATTAAATACCTTTTTAAAATGCTCACGCATGAGTGGGAAATATTTTTTAATGAGCTTTTACGCGCCTTTGTGCGCAAAATGAAAAATATACGACACCGACGCCGTATGCGTGTTCTTAGCCATTAAAAAGCGCGTAAATTGATTTAAAACAAAGCGTTCACAAAGGTACATACTTTCCCTTAAAATAATTACCACTTTCGGTAATTAAAGAAGCATATATATCATATATCATTATTGGGGAATATCAAGACTCTTGCGGGGGACTCAAGACCCACAGATAATTTGGTGAAAAAATGCAATTAATATGAAAACAACTCGGCCGAAACAATTGGTTTTTATTCGGAGGGAGTCTACGGTTTTTCATTCTGTTTGCATCGGTATAAAAAATTAATTACCATATTAATTGAGCCGACAATTAAATTGACACAACAAAGAAATTGTCGAAAGTGAAAATGAAAAATTACACTTTCAAAGGTTTTTCTGCAACCTGTTCAGGGAATTTTTATATTTTTTCTTCAATGAAACAACTTATTCGAAATATAAGCTTAAAGTACTTAAACTTTTAGGAAACTCTTAATCCAGTTTATTTAAATCTCACCAAGCTAAATAAACTTGGTCCATTTGGTGAAATATAAAAGAGGTGCTTGCCGAAAAATTTGAGGCAAAAGTAAGGTAAGCCGAGGCAAGAATTCCCAAAAATAAACATGGAAAATCCGTGAACAGAGCAACCGTAACCATGGCCGTAGTCGTAACCATTAGCCGTAACCAAAACCGAGCCAGACATCGAATTGACCTTAATAAAGTCGACTGAGGCGGTGAATCCGACTGGCTCGACCTTTTTTTTTTTATTTTAATAGCATTTGTATTGTGTATCTCTTTCTAGACGAGTGAAGCCCTCTCTTTCTAACTGGCCTTTTGTATACGTTTTTCAGAAAATGCTGATACTGCTGCCGCTGCTGGGAATATTTGGAAATGGTCTCCTTGCCGAAGTCGAGGCGAACCTGAGTCTGGGCTTTAAGGCCATCAAAGTGAGTTTGAACAAAAAAAAGCAAAGCAGCCATGAAAATCTTTATGAATGCCATTAATGCTCTTTCCTTAATTATGCAATCCCATTGCCGGATCAGTTGCCCAGGCATCCCAATCCAGGTAAGTTCCTCAGAACATTTTCCATTGATTCTATGAAAGAACGATTTCCGAATAACATTTACTTTGTGCTCCATTAATCAAAAGGCCAGTCCATCGCCATTTGATGCAATTTCAATACGAAAAATATTATGTTTAAGGCACAAAACAGAAAGTAATTTATTTTATTGGCTACTGAAAATTACATTTCAATGACGGCTTTTGCTGAGAGACAGATGAGAAATAGGAAAACACAATCGAAGAGCCAGAAATTTCATTAAAACTTGCAACAAGGAAATGTTCGTTATTTTTTGTCCTTTGTTACCAGTTCTTGGCTGGCTTTTGGCAAAAGTTATCGAACATTGAATGCGAAGCTCCGCATGTCCTGCCAGATCCTGGCTTAACAAATATCCCTTCCAGATATCTCCAGGGGAAACCTGGAAACCCTCCCACACACAAGCTCAAGCGCCTAACTAACGAGTAAAGTGATTTTAATGGTTTTATGTTCGATACGTTTTCCTTCTATTTTCACGGCTTTTCTTTTTTCATATTTTCCGTTTTTTACGTTTTTGTGCTTTTTTTGTTATGTGTGTTTTGTGGGTGGGTGTTCGATTCACTTCGACATGTGCCATTTTCCATGCTCGCTCCACCTTTTTTTTTGGGTTGTCGTAGAAAGCTGTTCAAAATTAAACATCAGCAGTCCGAACTGTTCCAGAAACTTTTCGATTCGAGGGCGTTGCAACAAATACAACCAATTTCGATTGCCCAATTTCGATTGCCCAAAATAGCTGCATACACATTCCTCTGCTCCTTTTTTTGGGTAAAAGTGGCCCTTGTCCCCGTTTGCCGCAAAACCCCGTTGGAGTCAAAAGTTTTGAGTCAAATGCCAATACAGTTTGTGTGTAGCAAGGCCTGGACCAAGCTCCTGGGCCTTTCACGTAGTCATCGAAGTGGTTGTGCCCCAGGCCGGTATCAATGCTCCACACGTTTGCTGGGATATGTATTTCGAGGCAGAGCTAAATCCTGCACAGAAAGAAATTAAAAATTAGCTTTGTTTCATAAAATAGTTTTTGGGATAAAAAAATCCGAATCTATAGCAGCTTTAACTACTTCCCAAACTCTTTTAGAAAGTTTCTTTAAACTTAACTTACTATCTCTTAACAATTTTGCATTCACGGTGCATTTAAACCAAGATGCATTGCGGAACAAGTTTATTTAAACTGTATAACATGTTCTCTATTCCTTGCCAGTTTCACAACCGAAAAGTTATCGGGAGGCGCTGTTAACTTGGCCAAAACATATTCGAGAATACGTGAAGCCATGCAGAGCTCACAAACAAGCCCGAAAAGTTCACTTCGAATGAGCTGCAAAGATTAGTCGGAACATATCATTTGCAAACGACGCCCAGGAATGCCAGAAATCATAGAAACTTTACGTTATGGCTAAAGGAATTTTGAAAAATTCCGATTTTGTGTTGGACTTTTTTTTCATTTAGCTAATAAAGTTTTTTGTTAGGAACCTAGATTTTAGTTTGTGAAGTGGAATTGAGAGCAGCTTTCAGCACTCAATCACTGCGATGTCCCAAGCAAACACTCCAAGCTGCAAAAATTGCGCATACGCAGCGTGGGCCATAGCCTTTTCGAACTTTTGTCAGCAGAGCTGATCTGCTGCCGGGCCAAAGGACAGAGGGCACTCAAAACTTGTCGCACACGCTCGAGTGTTGTAAATCTTTGCACAGAATGAAACTTTATTTGGTCATGGTCATCAACGACTTAAGTAAATCTAAAACTCTAAGTAAAACAAACACTACACACAGGACAAAAAGTGTGTAAAGTCCTTTCTTTTCTCTTTTTGGTGGAGTCCGAGGCTGAAGCCGAAGCCGAAGCCAAAGCCTCACAGAGGCCGCATAAAACAAATAAACTGCGCACACGTGACCCTAAAAACACAGTGAGCTGGTGGATGCTGATGACCCCGGGAAAGGGACACTGGGCGCAAAAAATATGCCACGCCATCAGAAAGGGTGGAACAAGAAGTTGCTTTCGAGTGGCACGACATTGAGTTTAAACAGGAATACGTATATTTATTATGTAGAGGCAGACAAACTATATGGAAGCTCTTGAGTGCGCTTCGCCAGGCTGTCGAGGGCCTTAAATGTTGTCAACGGGCGGAAGATAAAAGCTCCCACATTGCACATTCCGGCATTCACTTCCGCCTGGCTCTGACCTAAAAATCGTGGGTATCGTCAATGTCGGAAAAAGGTTTACGGACCTCCTTGTGCAACCTCCTTGAATATTCCTAGAGCATCTCCCATTCGTTGCTCTCGTTATTAACATTTCAGCGGCCTTGTTTCTGCTGAGCTCGATTCGTTAAGGATAAACGATTTCTTGTAACGAGTTGAGTCTCACACTCTGAGACAGGTGACTGTTCAAAAAGGAGACTCTTTTTTGCACCCACCTGTGTGTGTAGCGTGTAGTCAAGGCAGACATTTTCTTATGAACTCAAGACCAGGTACATTAAGAAGATTGCACTTTCAGAAATGATGCAACTTTCAGTGATGTATGTTCAGAGTATGTCAGTATAGCAGGAAAGTAAAGGAAACTTTTTCAATAATAAAAGTAAATTGCTAATGTCATAAAGATGCGACAACGTGCCCATATTCATTACAATCAGCTGGCAATGCCAATTTTCGCATTAACCATTGATGCCAAATGAATGATGATGCCAGGCGGCAGGACGAGTAGACGTTTTCCTCCTTCTGTTACGGCGAAGTCACGTCGTCGGTGAAATCAATTCAAAGTGGAAAAGTACAGGGCACGTACCCGATCTCCTGGCCCTTCCCTGTCCGTCCCTTTATCTAAGCACACACTCAGAGACAAGTGGGCGGAGTCCTTGCTGGGTCCCTGATCCTGGTTGTCTATGGGCTAGAAGCTAAGAGCTTCCTGTGATTGCAATGCCCTACCACAAGCCCGAGTAATTGTGATTGGCGGCTACACATACGAGTTTTTGGCCAGCCCGAAACAAAAACGTGCACAAAGGAGCCGGAAGGAGCACAGCGAAAAATTTGAGGTCTCTTTAAAATTCCTTTAAAATTATCTTTCAGGATTGGAAATCATTGTCTCCATTTAGTAGCAGCATAAATGGTTATTCTTCTACAATAATCTCTAAAATTGATTGGCAATTATCCTGGTATTTTTATCTCTGTGCAAAAATAGCTACAAAAGACCGTGTCTTGGGGCAAGAGGCAGGGGCAAAGCAAACTTTGCGGGATAATGGCATGCCATAAAGCAGTGGCATTTGTCAATATCAATTTTGATGAGACACGAACCGAGGGAAACCGAGGTATTTAGGATCCTGGCAGCCCATTGTTTGCTTTGTAAATATGCGATTCCAGCGAAATTTATAACAAATACAGCCAGTACGGTGACATTAATTGGGTTCCCATTCACCGACATTACCCATACGACATGTATTACGTATTTGATGACATTAATTATCAGCGAAATGAAAGCAAAGCCAAATGAAATGAAACGAAATAAAAATTGTATAATAAATAAGACACATCTAAAAGTCTTAAAGTCAACCTTAAACCTAGTACTTCTCTGTAACTCATTTGACTTTTCTATTTTCTATTTTGCAAACCCTTTTTGTGTGACATCTGCACTGGATTCGGCTTGGATTTGGATCTGGACTCGGATTTGGATATGGCTTTGGGCTCTGGATCGCCTGCAGCCAATTGCAGCGTCGGCAACACAACATTCGCACATGGAGTCACATTTAAATTGGATTGTAAAACCCAATGCGTTTGCGAGGTGAGTCGCGGGAGCAGCCATCTGCAGAAGATTTGGCCACAAACCACAGACAGCCACCAACACAGAAACAGGACTACCAGGATACAAAACTCACACATACAGACAGAGAGTGCCATTTGGGTCCAAAAGGCCAAAATGCAGTTTGGTTAAACGATACTCCTTTCCTGCAATTGTTTAACCTACGCTTAGTTTTTCCCTCTGACTTTCCACTTTTAATTTTTCGGTTTTGTATATTTTTGGTGGGATTAGCACCAACACTTGTGCCATTTAAAAGGGAATTGCTTTTAGTTTCTAGCGATTTTAATTAAAATTTAAATACAGTGTGAAGTTCCCCGGAATTAAAATTCAACGTTGCGAGTAGGTTTTGATGGCAGAAACGAAACCGAGCTAAATGCTGATGCAGATGATGCAATTATTGTGTAATTATATTTTCAAATCGAAATTTTATGGTGATTCCGGGAAAACCCTTTCAAATTTATGAGCACTATCTGTCAGCAAAACCCTGGAATTAAAAGCAAAACCTAAACTTGGTTTTGCCCACAAAGCTGACTAAGATTTTCATCTGCAAACCGAACCGAAAAACTAAATCCTTGACAATGCTTTATAGCCAAGAGCCTGGCTCTCGCTTCCCCTGACCCTTTCTAGTTTTTTTTCCCCGAGTCTGGTCAGGTTCTTGCACCTTATTTCCAGCTGCGCCGGTAGTTTATCATGTGGCATAATACAAATATACACAAAAACAGTAGAATGCGCCGCCATCGCAATTTATGCAATGCAATTTCGTGACGATGGGGAGAAAATCGTTTATTCTTCCAGTGGATTACAGAAGTCTAAGCGAAATGGTAATTTCCACAAACCCCTCAAAAAAATACCCAAAGAACCGGCACAGAGACAACAAAACACTAAGCAAAGTTCTTGACCAACTTTTCCACCCCTCATGGGATTGGGCCAATATTTTCTTTATATTATGACTTTATTTTCGGTTGCCCCGACCAAAGCTAAATTAACAAAAACACACAAGCACGGCATTGGACCACATTTAATGTATTTTAATGTGGCATTGCAGAATGGGCGCCACGCCTGCTCCACGCTCTGTCCCAACGAGCAGCTCCCGGTGCCGGAGGACACGATATCCTGCCGATCGCCGCGCCTCGTCGAAGTTCCCGGCCACTGCTGTAAGATGTGGCTCTGTGAGAATCCAACAGCTGATGGTAAGTTGCCAAATTGTACACTGGAAAAAACCTATTCTTAGTTAGCAATACTCTGCTTCTAAAGCTCTTTATCCTGAATCCTTTTCTCTTAGTGTGCCAGCCATGGCCTTGTTATTGTTTTATAAGTGTGCTTATGGCCATGGCCGTCCCATTGTGTCCACCTCCACCAAGTCCTCCAGTCCTGTCCCACTGGCTCCGGTTAATGGCGCTCAGGGGCGTGTCGTGCTGTGTCCGATGCGCAACTTAATACTTTTTAAGCGCCCCAAAACCCACAGCCACATCCTGCCCCGAACCGAGACCAAAGTGCAGTGCATATTTATGAAGATGAATTATTTTATCACGAGAATGAAGCAGGATGGCTCCATGGCTGGATGGCTGGAGCTGGAGCTGGAGCTAGCGTTGGAGCAGTAGCCGATGGCAGAAGCATAATTACTTACACAGGGATTAAGCGTTAATTAAACGCGCAGAATGCAATAAATAAACAAGATATTAAGTGTTCTTGCCAGGAAATAAGGGGTAGAGCCCGTTCCTGGGTCTCAAAGTTGAGACTTTGATGCTGGAGCTCGAAGGATCTACTGAAAAGTTGAGCCCCATTCCCAATCTGTGCAGACACTTCCTTGAGAGCAAAAAAACTGTTTAAGAAATGTTGTGAAATATTTCTAAAAGAGAGCAAATCTTTTATTTTATTATTGACAACCCAGTAGTTGAAATAAAGATCCCAAACCCGACATCATCGACAAAATTTCCTAAAAAAGAAGAAATCAATTTTCAACAATTTAAAGATAGAAATACAATGGAAAGTCGTACCTTTTAATAACCTCCTCAGTTTCATCCCGCTTCAAGGCAAACTCCAGGAATATCTCCTCCAGACGGGTCTGCATAATCAGATAATCCTCAATATTTAATTTGTTCATATTGTTCTCGATCAACTGAAATATTTCGGGCAATATTTTAGTCTGTGGAATGTAGTAGGTGAGTAGGCCGTTGTACTCCTCCCTGAAATCGGCATCCGGAATGGCATTCCGTATAAATATAATAATGTTCTGGATGCGACTATCAATGTCGGTGTCCTTGATCAATGGTATTCGTCCCCTATGACTATGTTGGTCATTAAAGGTGCTCTGTGTGGTTATACTCCTCTCATCGTAACTAATAGTATCGACAGGAAGCTCTTCGGAAGATGACGTTTCTAGCATCCTCTGGAGATGCCTCTTTTTTTGCTTGACCTTTATCTTGAGGATTAGACCTTTGGAGTAGGCGTTTTTGAGGCTCTGAACCGAGCCAATGCACTTGAACTCGCCGTCGACCATGATGGCCAGGCGGGTGCAGAGGGTTTCGCACTCGTCCATGCTGTGCGATGTCAGGACAATGGACTTACCGGCCGAGCGAATCATGCTGATCATCTTCCAGAGGTGCCGCCGGGCCCCCGGATCCATGCCACTCGTGGGCTCGTCCAGAAATAGCACCGAAGGACTTCCAATTATGGCGATGGCCACACTCAGTTTTCGCTTGTTCCCGCCGCTGTAATGCTTCACCCGCTTGTTCATGTGCTGCTGGAATCCGAAGGCGATGGCCAGGGCCCAGCAAATGGTGTTCACATAGCGAGGTCGGACTCCGCGCAACTTGCAGAATATCCTTAAAGTCTGGCGTCCTGTGAGGTCGTCGAACAAGGCATCGAACTGGGGACAGTAGCCGATCCTGCCGTACACCTTGTACCAGTGCCTGGACAGGCTTATGCCCTCTATGTAGGCGTCACCGGAGGTGATGGTCTCGTCGCCGCTCAGCATCTTGAAGGTTGTGGTCTTTCCCGCCCCGTTGATGCCCAGCAGACCGAAGCATTCGGCCGGGTCCACGTGGAACGAGATGTTCTTGACCACGTATTTCTTGCCGAACTTTTTGCTGATGTTGTCGACCAGAAGGGGCACGTATTGCCTTTCGGAACTGGGCACGGATTTAACATAATGCCGCTCGTGGTTCACATCCGTGCTGTCCAAACGGGACGGGTTCACCAGCTTTCCCTTGGCCTTCTTCGACGCGTACTTCATACCTCGTCGCATTTGATCATTTACGAAATAATGCAACTTGGCGTCCTTTATGACTAAAAGTATCACAAGGAAAATCCCTAGAGCCGACATATAAACGATTTCCGGCAGGACACCCGGCGACTTCCAACCGAAGTACGCTGGAATGTTGCAACAAATGGGCATTCTTTTGCAAAGGTCCTTTTTGGACATGGCAGCGCCCGTCTTGCAGCCCCGCCGAATGTTGTAACCAATGTGGAGTTGATGTATGGCACTGGGAAGGCTGTAGTGGGGAAATAATCTGAAGAACCAGGCCATTCCGTTCGCAATGTCGTGCAGTTGCAGCTCCTCAATCGACAGGGTCATCTTGAGCATAAAGAAGGCAGGTCCCGTCAGGGTGTTGACGATGCCGATCCGGGTGAAACCCGAGGCACTGTCGGAAAAGAAGCCGGAGAGGAAGTAGCTCATCGGCAATGCGGCACAACCGAAGATCAGACTGATCGCAAAGTTATAGGATAGATCGGTGAACTCCTTGTAGCCCTCTTCCTGGTAAACGGCCAGTGTGAAAATGGTCGAGAGGGCTGACAAAATGAAGGTGCAAAAGTCCCAGATGAAGTGGGTCATCCAGTACGCGAACACGTCCACTCCGCTCAGGAACTGGATAAGCTTGGACCGGGACTCGCGCTCCCGGATTATGGGGATGGCATAGAAGGCCGTTATGGAGGTCATGGTAAGTGAGAAGTGAATGGCTATTTGGGTGCCCAGGCGCTGACCTTTGTTCAGTCGCATCGACATGGTGTGCCGGCTGTAGGGCAGGGGATCATTCGTGACACTTGTATATGCCTCCTGTCCCAGAAACTCTATAGCCAAGGCATTGTGCAATAAGTTCAGGGTGAGGGGCGCCGTGTGCAGGTGGTTGTTGTTAAGCCACACGGTCATGTTGTCATTGGCAATTGTGGCAGCCGCCAGGGTTTCATAGTAGATTTCAAAGTGATCCTCTTTGTCCTTGCTCAAAATGTACTCCTCGAACTCCTCGTCACCGATATTTGTCAGCTTGTAATGATTGCCAAACGAGGCTACATGATCGGCATAGGCTTTTGCCACCTTGTCCAGGGGCTCAGTGGCCTTGTCCTCCAGAATGACGTATCCGCTCTTGTAGTCCTCGAGGCTAATGTGCAGTGCAGGCAGTTCGTAGTAGACCCGATCCCCACGCGAGTTGAGAATAGCCAAGGATATGATTACCATCGGAAGGATAATAATTACCAGCAGTATCCAGTAGAGTCGCAGGGTTATAAAGAATTTTTTCTGCAAGAGACCTAGCCAGAGCGAACAGCATCGTGAACATCCGCGAGTATCCTTGGTTTTCAAATCAAATATAAGGCCCGAGAAGCCGTCCTGGGTCGAGTTTTCTGAGCCGGGTTTTGATTCCCCTGCCGGCAGCCTGCCACTGCTGCTCACCTGCATGAAGACGTCCTCCAAGGAGGCTACGCTCAGCCCGTAGCCATCCAGCTTCAAGTCGCCCGAATGGTTCTCCAGGTCCTTAAGCAGGGGTGAGAACTTCTTGGAGTACCTGTTGGGCAGGCGGTAGCTCAGCTCCGAGCCCAGCTTCCTCTCGGGTCGAATCTGGGGCAGGTGTCGGTTGATCAACTGAGTGACAGCATCCACGTCGCATCCGTGTTTCATAATGCAAACCAGCTGGTAGCCGGGGCCGTAGCGCTTCTTCAGCAGGAAGGATGTGCCGCAGCATTGCAGCTGGCCATCGGACAATATGGCTATCCGGTCGCCCAGGACATCGGCCTCGTCCATGTAGTGGGTGGTCAGCAGGATGGTGCGTCCCTTCTTTTCCGCCTGCAGCAATTCCCAGAGACTCCGACGGCCGGCTGCATCGATTCCGGAGCTCGGTTCGTCGCACAAAACAATCCGGGCATCGCCGCAAAGGGCGCAGCACAGAGCCAGCTTCCGCTTCATTCCACCGGACAGATTTCGAGAAGCTGTTTTCGATTTCCTTTCCAGGCCCAGTATACTAATGTACTTCCTCACCTCGTCTTTGATCGCCCGCGATCCGTGTACTCCCTTCAGTTTGCTAAAGAACACAATGTGATCTCGGACACTCATGTGGCTGAAGAGGATGTTGTTTTGGGGGCAAATCCCAATGGATTGGCGGGCCTCTGCCAGCTGGGTGCGAATGTCGTAGCCATTCACGAACGCCGTGCCCCTCGTCGGCGGAGTTATTCCCGTCAGCATGTTGATGGTTGTGGTCTTGCCGGCTCCATTGTGGCCAAGGAGGACGGTGATCTCATCGCGGTACATCTTCAAGTTCAGCCCTCGGACAGCCGTGTGGTGGCCAAAGCACTTCTCCAGGTTTATCAGTCGCACTCCGATCGCCTGCACTCTTCGGGACTTATCGCGGTCCAGGATACGCTGTGTGGAGCCGGAGCGCCGTTTTGGTTCCTGTTTGCGGGGACAACAGAAGCGCCAATTGAGGCAATAGTTCCACTTACGAGGTATCCCAAACTCCCCGGGAGCCACCTGTTCCACGTACAGGCAAACGCTCATATAGAAAATGCCACTGAGGGTAAGCATCAGCATCACCAGGTAGATGGTCAGGGGGCGGTCGGAGGTCACGGCATCAAACATGGTGGTCATAGTGACGCCATCGCCCGTGCCCTCCCAGTCCATGAGGATGTGAAGGCCGAAGCCCAGGGCCGTGTTGCACAGGATGAAGCACATGAAGAGCTGGCTGGCGAGGCTCATGCTCTCGTAGTAGTGCACGGCAATGGTGTAGGGTATGAAGGTGAGAAACCAGGTGATGGCGACTACCGCCGCCGCTGTGCTTGCTCTGGAGAACAAAACTGCCAGCAGGAAGCAAAAGCATATTCCCGAGAACACGTAGCAGTGCAGGAACATGAAAACTGGCACGACATCCGAGTAGGATAGGATGGCACAGCCCTCCTTAAACCTTACAAAAATCAATATCATCATGACAGTCACCACTCCGATCAGCAGCAGGTAGCTCTTCACGAACCAAGCAACCCAATGGATCCAATTGTTCACGCCAATCAGCTTCATTATCTCCTTCAGCTGCAATTCCTTTTCATTGGTCACCGCCCTGGTGACCACTGTGCTGGGATATATGAAGCCCATCAGCATGATGAAGGGCAGTAGTTGGCGCAACCCACTCAGCAGCGGATCGTTTTTGGCGGCCCGATAGGGAAACCGCCTTAGCCAAATGGGCGGCACATCCTCCATGTCCGATCCCGAGGCCAGCGATATCCAAGACATGGTGAGCAAATGCTGAACCGGCAGGAAGCCCTCCATTAAGTAGCCCACAGGAACACCGCCATCGCTGGCCTTCCAATTGCGCGATCCCTTCTCGTTAAACGACAAAAACTTTGAGTCCGTACGCCAAGTTTCTATTATCGGACCACTCATGGTTCGAAGTTCGCTGGGAAACCTCAGGGAATACTTCAGATGGAGGGGATATCCACGCTCGTTCAATATCAGACTGTCCATATCCTCAAACTCAATTCCAGCAAAGAAATTGTGCTCCACCATATCCTCCTGCATCTTGATACTCGATTCATATGATCGCCAGCCCAGCATGCGAAGATTCAACACCGTTCTCCGGACTATAGACTGGTATATTTCATTCTCGGGTGTATAGCACAGGACTAATTTGGGAATATTCAGGGTTCCATTCTGATGCATAATTTGATTTCCCTTTGGAACCGAAGCCATGTATAGCCCCAAGTCCGATATGGACACCCGTTCGTACCGAAGTTCCGGCCTATTGGTGGGCACCACCAAGATCCTTAGCAGGACGACCAGGAGCATAAACACGGCCGGCGCGAAAAGGGCAACTAAGAGTTGTATCTTCTGGTTCCTCTGCAGAATCCAATTCTTCCACATGAGCAGCTTCAGCTTTCTCCAATCTCCAATTGGGTAAACTTCGATCTTTTCGAGTCTATGTGTATCGCTACTCATTTTCAATTTTGTTTAATTTTCTAATAAGGAACATGTTTTGACTTTAGATACTAAGAATACAATATAAGTGTATATAATGAGGTCCTTTTTAATAAATAATACAGTCAGAAAAACTATTCCATGGAACATCCTAATACAAAGGAGGTTTTTGTTTTTCCAAGTGTAAGCTTACTGTTTCGTGCCTGCCATTTGGCCATGATTAATGAGTCAACGCCACTCTATCATAAGCAAGCCCATTAGCAATCCTTTACTCCTTTACTCGCTTCCTCGTTGCAGTTTATGCCACCTGCCACAACAGCACCACCAGCGGCAACTGGACAGCCTGCAGCCGCACCTGCGGCCTGGGCACTGCCACCCGGCACACCTCCACCCACGCCGGGTGCCATCAACTGAGCAATTTGCGGCTTTGCGAGAATCGCAGGTGCGACCAGGACGACCTCCAGGACAATAAGAAGAGCCAAAGCCACCCATTAACGCCTAAGCGCAAGGAGCAACGCCTCCACTCCCATTCACACTCCCACAACCACTCGCCGCATCATCATCATTCCCACAAGGAGCGCCCAGAACCCACACACAGGATACGCGTGAGTATACTCCAAGCCTTGAAGTCCTTTTTTTTGTTGTTGAGAGAAATATAATAATGAAAAGTTTGCTGCAATTAATTTTAGTCAACTTGAGCTTTAAATTGCATTCTTGCTTCTCTGAAGTCATCCTCAAAGTAATCCTCAAATAGGAAACTGGGACGGAATAAAATCGTGGCTAGTCTTTTTAGAAAACCAATTTAATATAAATATACGATTTTATTATTATATTTTTTGTATAACATAATGATATTATTAATATAATATTTCCGTAACTAATATTCCTCTACTTACGCTCTCCTTTTGTCCCTTCCAGAAAGGCCACGAGTGCAGGAGCATCCAGCGCCTGGGTCCTGCCCGGATCCGTCTAGGCGAGTGCGTCTCCCGGAAGCTGTATCGACCCAAGCTCTGTGGCCGCTGTCATCGCGGGGTCAAGTGCTGTGCCCCGGCGGTCTCCACCACGATACAGGTGAGTGGGATGGCTCGAATTTATTTTCCAGCAACTGGGCTAAGACGGGCTCAGTTGGAAACGCGACCACCTGGCGCCCGACTCTGCCGCGGATTAAGTTTCCTTTTTACATTCACTTGGCTTACTTGGCTCACTTTTGCTTTATTTGCATTTGCTGCATCCTTGGCTTTTTTATTTTTATTTGGCATTTGGCAGTTTCAATTAAATTATCGTTAATTTGAAAGCAATCCCATCGAGCATTATAAAATAAAGCCAAAGGTTAAACAATCAGAGATCAGAGATACCCTGCAGTTTCTGATTTCCTTTCTAATTATCCTTGCGATATTATTTTGGTTTTTTATATAAATACTTTGGACTTGTTTATTGTATCTGTATCTGTATCTGTAGTCCCTCATTCAATATTTCAAAGGAACTTTTTCCTGGGAATTCAAAATGACAAGGCCATTCACGTGTCGGTTATCCTTGTCCTTGTCCGTTAGCATCCTCCTGCCGTTGTTTAGTTTATTGGCTCTTGCCTTGCTGCTGCCTTTTAGTTTTAATTAAAAAGCAAATTGCATTAAAACGTCAATTTGCACAGAGATGCAAAAGGAACACAAACAACGGCCAATGGCAAATGGCAAATGGCAAATGGCAATGGCAGTGGCAATGGCAGAGGAATTAAAAGTCAAATGTTGGCCAGATTTCAAAATCAATTTGACACCTCTTACCCCTCCTTTCGCCTATAAGCTATCAATTGAATTTTTCTAGGAAGAACCCAGCTTTCAACTCCTTACATCTGGAATCTTTTTTTTAACTTATTCGCTCTTATTTCGTCCTTTTTATTCCGCCTCAGGTCGAGCTGTTGTGCCCCTTAAATGCTGTCGATCCAATTAACTTCGTACAACGACGGGAGCAGGCGAGGAAAAGTCATCTAAAGGAGCTTCGAAGGTCCAAGGACGATGGCGATGGCGATGGCGGAGAGAACGACGACGACGACGACGATGATGATGATGATGATGATTATGGTGTGGCAGAGGAAGGATATGCAGAGAAGCCGGGACAGTTATGGGACACGGTCGCCTTGGAGCCAATCGATCAGGAATTCCTGCACTCACATCAGATACAAATTGAGAATAAATTCATTGCCGTGGAATGGATACTGAAATGTGAATGCAGCACCAATGTGAGTACCATTTGGGGATTTGACTTTTCGGGTTGACTTTCGATGTCCTTCTGGCCTTCTGGAGGAGTCCTTAAACGTTGTCATATTACACCGTATTCCAACCGTATTCGCATGCCATTTTGAGGCAATCACTCGGTCGTGTCCTTACCTCGACAATCATTTTCCCTTCCAGATTTTCCCTGCCTCTGTCCAGTTTCGTCCTTTTTGGTTCGGTTACTGTAACAGATGCACGAAAATTGCTTTCACTTGTCATTTTAATCGCATCTTTTGTTGTTGGAAATGTTTTGCGAATGCTACCTTCTTGTTGTACCTTCTGATACCCATTAGAAGGAAGAAATTGTGGGATCTGATGAACATTTTCATTGGGGGAAGGTAGTAATATGTTATGTTAAACATTATTCCAGGATATCATTGATCCTTTTCATTTATTTCCTTTTAACTCAGGTTATTTTCTCAGTCTATGCACAAATTTCCTTTTTTTTGTTCTTGTTTTTCGTGAAAAAAAATTATTGCTGCAATTTTTTGTGGACTTGTACGGGCTTGTAGAAGTAAATGGTCGGAAAAGAGGCATGCCCCCAATTCGCAGTTAGAATGGCAGCGCCCAGCTGTCTGTTGTGTTTTCCCATTATTTTGGCGAATTCATCTTGAATGCCTTCACCGCTCGTATGCGCTGTGCAATTGCAATGATTGGATTTTTATGAATACATTCATCAAAGGAGCTCCGCCAGCGAGGCAGAGCTGGCAAACCGAACGAAAACATTTTGTTGCATACATTCAGGCGGCAGTACCTTATCTATGTATTTGTGTCTAAAGTGTGCGTGTGAATTTGTTTATGTGTGTGTGTGTGTGTTTGGGGAAACCTTTGTTTGGGGATGGGCTTGTGTCCAAAGTGGCGCCTTTGTTTTGCCTTTACTAAGCTTTGAATGCTTTTCCAAAGGGGATTCTACAATGACAGTCGATTCCTGATGAGTTGTCCTGAAAATCTCCAAACAATCAAAGCATTTGGCAATTGTTATCACATTCCCATCGATATTGTAAAACTTTAATGTAAATGGCACCTATTCTTTAGATGTTTTCATGGCCAATTAATATTAACATAATAATCATAATAATTTATTAAGCTTTGAAAAGCCTTTTGATGCAGTTTGATAAAGAATCGATTTACAAATCATTTAAGGTATCCCTCTTAAGAATCGAAGCAATATTGACGAAGATATAGCTATTTCTGTGGGTCTATTGATCGTTCCTTCGATTTTTCACAATTTGAAAAGGGGATACATCAGAAAATTTGACAAAAAATCTAAAAAATTATTTGTCTCTAGATTTTGATGCAGATTGATAGAGAATCGATCTAGGAATCATTTAAGGTATTCCCCTTAGGAATCGGATGTATTTTGACTGAGATATAGCCATTAATGTGGCCATATTGTGCTTTCAAAGCATTTTTATGATTTATGATTTTCAAAGGGAAAATGTGATCCACAAAATGTGACAAAAAATTCAACAAATATTCTGGTCTCAGACTTTAATGTAGATTGATAGAGAATCGATCTAGGAATCATTTAAGGTATTCCGCTTAGGAATCGGATGTATTTTGAATGAGATATAGCAATTAATGTGGCCATATTGTGCCTTCAAAGCATTTTTATGATTTATGATTTTCAAAGGGAAAATGTGATCCAGAAAATGTGACAAAAAATTCAACAAATATTCTGGTCTCAGACTTTAATGTAGATTGATAGAGAATCGATCTAGGAATCATTTAAGGTATTCCGCTTAAGAATCGGATGTATTTTGACTGAGATATAGCCATTAATGTGGCCATATTGTGCTTTCAAAGCATTTTTATGATTTATGATTTTCAAAGGGAAAATGTGATCCAGAAAATGTGACAAAAAATTCAACAAATATTCTGGTCTCAGACTTTAATGTAGATTGATAGAGAATCGATCTAGGAATCATTCAAGGTATTCCGCTTAAGAATCGGATGTATTTTGAATGAGATATAGCCATTAATGTGGCCATATTGTGCTTTCAAAGCATTTTTATGATTTATGATTTTCAAAGGAAAAATAAGATCCAGAAAATGTGAAAAAAATTAAAAAATTGTTCTGGTCTCAGACTTTAATGTAGATTGATAGAGAATCGATCTAGGAATCATTTAAGGTATTCCGCTTAGGAATCGGATGTATTTTGAATGAGATATAGCCATTAATGTGGCCATATTGTGCTTTCAAAGCATTTTTATGATTTATGATTTTCAAAGGAAAAATAAGATCCAGAAAATGTGAAAAAAATTGAAAAATTGTTCTGGTCTCAGACTTTAATGTAGATTGATAGAGAATCGATCTAGGAATCATTTAAGGTATTCCGCTTAGGAATCGGATGTATTTTGAATGAGATATAGCCATTAATGTGGCCATATTGTGCTTTCAAAGCATTTTTATGATTTATGATTTTCAAAGGGAAAATAAGATCCAGAAAATGTGAAAAAATTGAAAAATTGTTCTGGTCTCAGACTTTAATGTAGATTGATAGAGAATCGATCTAGGAATCATTTAAGGTATTCCGCTTAGGAATCGGATGTATTTTGAATGAGATATAGCCATTAATGTGGCCATATTGTGCTTTCAAAGCATTTTTATGATTTATGATTTTCAAAGGAAAAATAAGATCCAGAAAATGTGAAAAAAATTAAAAAATTGTTCTGGTCTCAGACTTTAATGTAGATTGATAGAGAATCGATCTAGGAATCATTTAAGGTATTCCGCTTAGGAATCGGATGTATTTTGACTGAGATATAGCCATTAATGTGGCCATATTGTGCTTTCAAAGCATTTTTATGATTTATGATTTTCAAAGGAAAAATAAGATCCAGAAAATGTGAAAAAAATTAAAAAATTGTTCTGGTCTCAGACTTTAATGTAGATTGATAGAGAATCGATCTAGGAATCATTTAAGGTATTCCGCTTAAGAATCGGATGTATTTTGAATGAGATATAGCCATTAATGTGGCCATATTGTGCTTTCAAAGTATTTTTATGATTTATGATTTTATGATCTACAAATCGTTTGAGATATCCCGCTGAGGAATCGGATCAATATTGCCGAAGATATGGCCATCGCTGTTGGTTATATTGAGCGTCCCTCCCATTTTTCACAATTTTGAAAGGGGTTCCATCAGAAAATTTGACAAAAAATCAAAAAAATTATTCGTCTCCAGATTTTGATGCAGATTGATAGAGAATTGATCCACAAATCATTTAAGGTATTCCGCTTAGGAATCGGATGATTATTGGCAAAGATATAGTCTTCGCAGGGCCCAATATTGCCAATATTGTCATCATTCTGGATTTTTGAACATTTTAAAGCGGGATCCATCCGATTTCCATGGTCTTGGAACATGGAACTCTGTTTTCCGATCGGGTTGAAAATGGCTGAGCTATTCGCCTTTAAATGTATGAAAATATTGGTTTCTGGCCAAAAATCGATGTTAATTTGGCCAATTTTATTTTTCGTTTTGACCAAAAGATGGAAATTATACTTCAGATTCGGAATCCCGCCAAAAAATTTCGTTGGGGCCGACAAAAGTGATCCCCAAATGTTATAATTCCCAACCTGTTCTGGTACCGGTTTCGTATAAATAGAAGGTCGCTGCAGGGGAAAATTTTTTCAAAAGTTATCTCTTCCTCTTCCGTTTTACATCCGATTTGAACTAAAGACGTCTTAAACAAGTCAGTTCCTCATTTTTGTGTAATTATGGTGCTGAAATATGGGGCATTGGCGTTGGAATCGTTTGAATATTAACGAAGATATAGCTTTCGGTTTGGGCCATATTGTGCCCCCCATGTGTTTTCAAAATTTTTTCAAAGTTAAACTGATGCCCTGAAAATACGTGACCTATATTTTTCTCAGTGCAAAGACTATACCCACAAACAAGTTAAGAGAGACCCCGAAACAGTCTTCTAAATATTCTCTTGGTGTCACACTACTTTATCCGCAGGCCTTTCTCTCTCAACAAGCTGATAATAAGCGCTGATAATGAAATTGCTTTATTCTCTGTTTACGGCTTTGACATAACTTCGGCAAACCGACAAGGGAGGTCTTCTTATCAGCTGTTGGTTTAGTCGCAGAGAGAGCCCCGGAAAAAAGTGAGAGAGTAACCAGGTAGAGTGATAGTTGAGGGTGAAAGTGAGCAAAACCGATTTAGTAGAAGGCGGAACGTTGAACTCGAAAGACTAGAGAGCGTGGGTGCGCCGTTTGTGTTAAATTAGAAATAAAATATATATATTATAATGAGCTCGGTGTCGCTAAGGCTTTTAAATAAAACTAAAGAAACTGCCCGCATTGTGGTCATTGGTGCGGGATCGGCGGGTATCGCAGCAGCCACCCGACTTCTGGAGCAGGGATTCAAAAATGTCCTAGTCCTCGAGGCAGAGGATCGCATTGGCGGTCGCATTCACACAATACCATTCGCGGATAATGTCGTGGACCTGGGCGCCCAATGGTGTCACGGAGAAAAGGGAAATGTGGTATTCGAAAAGGTTAAGAATCTGAATCTTTTAGAGGTCACAGAGCCACACTACGAGACCTTCAAGTGCGTGAGATCCAACAAGGATGTACTGCCGGAGGACATCGCCGATACCCTCAAGAGTATAGCGGAAAACTCGATACCCGAAAGGCAAACAGAGCTTGTCAACTACGAGGGATCTCTTGGGGATTACATCAACTGGAAGTTCTGGACAGAGCTGGCCAAGGGACCACCCATAGATCGGACTATAGCCGAAGAGTTTCTGGAGGTCTTTCACAAGTTCGAGTCCTCTGTGGAGGCGTCGGATCACCTCTTCGAGGTCTCCGGTCAGGGTCATTTGGAGTACTGGCTCTGCGAAGGAGAGCTATTGCTCAACTGGCGGGACAAGGGCTACAAGAGCTTCCTGAGATTACTAATGAAGTCCAAAGAGGATCAGCCGGACGACCTGGGCATCCTTAAAGGACACGTGATACTCAACAAAAGAATCGCCGAAATCAATTGGCAAGGAGCCGATGAGATCACGATCCGATGCTGGAACGGGGAGATCCTCACCGCCGATCATGTGATCTGTACAGTGTCCTTGGGCGTACTCAAGGAGCAGCACAAGCAGCTCTTCGTCCCAGCTCTGCCAGCGCCAAAAGTGAGAGCCATCGATGGCCTCAAACTTGGCACTGTGGATAAGTTTTTCCTGGAGTTTGAGAAGGCACCGCTCCCTGAGGATTGGCCTGGCTTCAACTGTCTTTGGCTGCGTAACGATCTGGAGGAGCTCCGGAACTCCGAGCTCTTCTGGCTGGAGAGCGTTTTCGGGTTCTATCCCGTCTCCAGGCAGCCACGCATCCTCCAGGGCTGGATAATAGGACCTCATGCCCGACATATGGAAACCCTCACCGAGGAGAAGGTGCTGGAAGGTATTCTCTGGCTCTTCTCCAAGTTCCTGCCTTTCCCGATTGCTCAACCGACTCGCTTCCGGCGTACCCAGTGGCATGCGAATCCCAACTTCCGGGGCAGCTACACTTTCCGCTCCACCTACACGGATGCCCTGCGAACCGGTGCCTGGGATCTGGAGGCGCCCCTCTCGGATGTGGGCGGCCGGCCACGCCTCCAGTTCGCCGGAGAATCCTCCCACAAGCACTTCTACTCCACTGTCCACGGAGCCGTGGAAACTGGGTGGCGGGAGGCGGACCGATTGAACCTTTATTACCGGACACGAACCGCTCGCTTGTGAGCTCGATTTTGGTCGATTTTGGCCAGAAGGTGTGACGGCGCATCCGTGCAATTGAGATTGGAAACGGCCAATAGGGCGTGACGACCTGTAATTAATTTCTATCAATGGGTTTCCTATAAACTGTTCTTGTTTTTATAAAACTTTTTGTAAATAAATTATGTCCAACTTGTTTTTGAATGGAATTTTAAGATGTATTTCGTTTCAATTTAGTAACTGAAGCTTAATCGCTATTTTCAAGGTTTTAAAGCTGCTGTAAAATGAGTTTTTTACGATTAGATATAGAGATTAAAGTTTAACCAAAAACCTGCTATCGGATATTAATCTTTGAACTACTGAAAAGTAGAGAACTACTTTAATTTTTCCATTCCATTACTTTATCTCAGATGTAAACGTACTCCACTCTGCTGGAAAATAAATCTACTTTGCTTTTTCATATTTTATGGCCAATTTTAATGTCAGTTCCCAGACACAATATATCAGTTTCCCTTTATTTGTTTGTTTGCCCGGCGAGAGATGGTCATAAAATCTCGTTTGAGTTGCAGTTTTTATTGTTGTGTCGTGGGTAACTTGAGTAATATCTTTAAATTTAAAGCGCCCTCCGTTGCAAACAATATTCAAACGCGTTGCATACTCGTACCAGGAAAAATAGTACAGAAAAACAAACAACAAATAAAAGCCAAAACATGTTGACCAACTCATTTGCAGAGAACAGCAAACAACATTGTAATTGCGCCTGTTTTTCGGAACATTTGCAAACACTCTCTGTCCAAATGGTGGGTAGGTCCTAGGAGGCAGGAGCAAGGACGAGGGGCGTGGCATTGAGGTCTCACACATGCAAAACTTTAGATTACGAGGGGAATACGAAAAGGGCAAAGCAGAAATCAGTTTAGCACATATCTGGCAGATAGTGCCAAAGGCCAACCAAAGCAGACCAGACATATAAGGCCACAAAAGCCACAACAGGCCAACAGGATCCTGGAATCAGAAGCAGTAGCCGGAACAGGAAAAGAGGTACTAGCAAGGCACTGAAAGAATATACATTTTCTGTAAAAAAATCTTACCAATTAATTGCTTTACATTTTCTCAATTTATTTCTATTCAAAAATAAACATAAATTCTATAAGAAATGTCTCATATTTCATGAATATTTTTCCTATATTTGTTGTAAATTTTCAGTGCAAACTGCTGGCTAACAGTGGCAATAGCACTTTGGCTATCCATGTTGAAAATTCAAATTTATGCCAGTCCCCGGGTCGGAATATACCGAAAACTTCCTTCCTCCTATCTTGCAGCTTTTTCATTTTCTGATATCCTCGTAACGCCGCCCCTTTTATCCCGTCTGCCTTTTTGTGTTTGCATTTGTTTGTTTGTTTACTTGTCGCCCTCGTGGTTCTAGTATGTAGTAACTCCTAACCATCCAACATCCTTCCTTTGTCCTGCATCCTCCATCCGCTGTCTTCCAATTACATATGCGACTTTGTCGCCGTTCCAGTCGAAGGTACAGACAGAACGAAAGCCCCACTACAAGTTGGTCACATCTGTTGTAGGTTTGCCGCCGATCCCGGTTCCCATTCCTGTTGGTCCTTCAGTTCCCTAACCCGTGGTCCTTGGCGCATCCTCCGGTTAATGCGCTGTTGCCCTCTGGTGTCTGGACAGCCGGATACGTAGTTTTTCTAACCAAAACACTCGAAGAAAATACTTAAATATGTTTCTGATTTTGCAGAGAAGTTTTCCGAAGTGTTTTAGCAATTATCGAGTTTCTCTCAGTGGCCCGTGCTTATCCACGTGTTCCTGAGTCCTCAAGTGACAATGTTAAACAAGTCTCTGTTTGACCAAAGGACACACATTTGCCTAGCTGGCCAGCAGTCATCCTGTTCCTGTTCATCTCCGCCGGACTTATGTTATGGTCCAGGTAATGGTTGTTATGACTGTCCAAGTATTCAACCCGCCCAGTTTGCTGATTGCAAAGGGGACACGAGTGGGAAGTGGATTGGACCGGTGGATGATGGGAATCAAGATGGGGTTACTGAGTGGCTGACAGGACTACCGACACAAGTACCAGCTCCTTTGCGTTGGGATTAAACCGATTTAGTTGGGATTCCTCTATGCCTGAGCTTCATAAAATTCCCTGAAATTATAGTTCTGTTTCCCAAGGGTTCTATTTACTCTGGTATTTGGCAAAAGGTGTTAATTGGTCTGGAAAGTTTAATTTAATTGGAGAGTGTTGAGTCATTACTGGTGATACTTAAGTTCTTGAAAACCTTTGCAAACTATACATTTTCATAGCTTCTATTCGGATTACACTTAACCAGATAAAAAACCTTTGTTTTTTGTTATGTTTTATTGAAATTTATAAACTTTGGAATACCGTTTACCAATTAAACAAATCTCGTGCAAAATAAAACCCGTTCGAGGGTTAGATTTCATCTCGTCCCTTATAAAATTCAACCAGACGATCGGCTTCACGCCATCCAGATTCAGTGGCTCCGTGAACGGTGGAGAAATGATGAAGGCTAGAGGCCTCTCCGGCAAACAAAAGCCTGGGCTTTCCGGCCACATTCGACAGCGGGGACTCCAAGTCCGAGCGCCCAGTTCGAAGTTCATCGGAATAGGTGGGATAGTAGCTGTAACTGCCACGGAAGTTCGGATTGGAGTGCCATTGGGTGCGCAGGAATCGCTTGGGATAGGGGACAGTAAAGGTGAAGAACTTCCGGAACAGCCACAGAAGTCCTTCGATGACCTTCTCCTCGGTTAGGGTCTCCATATAGCGGGCATGGGCACCTATAATCCAGCCCTCCAAAATCTTGGGTTGCCCATCCACGCGATGGAAGCCGCAGACGCTTTCCAGCCAGAAGAATTCACCGGCTTTGATCTCCTTGAGATCATCCTCCAACCAGAGGAACATGGCGTCCAGCATTTGCTCCGGCATCGGTTGCTCCTCGAATTCCAAAATGAGCTTATTCACAGTGCCCAGGTTAAGACCTTCGATGGCCTTTAGTTTCGGTGATGGAAGAGCTGGAACAAATAGTTTTGTGTGCTTCTCCTTAAGGACCCCCAGGGACACTGTACAAATAACATGATCCGCTTTGACAATCTCTCCATTCCAGCAGCGAAGTAATAGCTCCCCGGATCCGGACCAATTAATTTCGGCAATTCGCCTGTTGAGATGACCCTTGAGGGCTCCCTGGTCGCCGGGCTGATCCTTGTCCGAGCCCAGCAGGAGGCTCAAGAACAGCCAGTAGCCTTTGTCCCGCCAGCTAAGATTCTGATCCCCTTCGCATTCTTCATAGTTTAGATGGTTTCGTAGCGAAAGCTCGAACAGATGGTCGCAGGCATCCGCGGTGCAAAAGATCTTCTTTAGGCAATCAAGTGCCTCCTTGGCCACCGTTCGATCGCTGGTATCCTTGGCCAAGTTCTTCCAGTAAAATTGGGTCATGAAATCCCCCACGGAACCCTCGTAACCATTTTCGACTTTAAAGGTTCCCAGGAAGTCTCTATAGGCGTTGCTCTGCTCTTCAGTAAGAATCTCCTTATTCGAGCGCAAAAAATGCATTTGATATTCGCCAGTCGGTTGCAGGACATTCAAGTCCTTGACCTTTTCGTAGACCACATTGCCCGTCTCACCATGGCACCATTGGGCACCCAAGTCCATTACATTTTCGCCAAATCGAATGGTGTTAATGCGTCCTCCGATGCGATCCTCTGCCTCGAAAACCGTGACATTTTTGAATCCCTGCTCAAGGAGTCGCGTGGCGGCAGCAATTCCCGAGGCACCGGCTCCTATGATCACGATCCTGGCGGTTTCCTTGGTTTTACCTGCCGAACTGGGAATTTCCAGGCAGGAACTCATACTTGAAGTAATTTAATTCGAAAGCTTGATTGCAAAAATGCGAGTGACTTATTTCTGCAAAACATCGCTATTATATACCATGCAAATTTTTGTGCGGTTATAAACAAGCTTTTCCATATTCCTTGAACTCGAAAATAAAAAGATAAAAATGTTTTGTGCTCGATAGATAAGAGGTTGTAATAAAAGTGCATTGTAAGGTTCTATCATTTTTAACTATCATTTTTTTTTCGAAACGACGGGTTTGCTCAACAAGGTTTCAAGTGCATACTGAGGTTCTTGTGGTAACTTATCAATCCCACACGCAGAAAACACTCCAGAAAATCGGGCGATACAAGTAATCTAAAAACTAAGGCGATAAGTTCTTATCAAATACAGTAGACATTGCCAAAAGAGGAACAAATATCTGCAAAATTAAAGAATTAAATGGTAATTAATCTTATTTATCGTGAATTTAATCCAAATTTTGTATCTGGTGTACACCGAAATATTTTTGAGTGGCTTTTCGCAATAAACACGAAGCAAGAATTTAATTAAACCGCCATGAACCGCAATGAATGTTTATTATGTACGAATTTATATTAAAATTTCATATGGTTACCTCATCCTTTCTCTCAACTTTTTTCCCTCCTGCACAGCATTGCAACGCCGACAGCAACAGCAACACCAACAGAAGCAACAGCAGCCGCAACACCAACGACAACATGTCTAACACAAATAAATATGGTTATTACAATTACAAAAACAATAACAATGGCGGCCAACGGAGGCGTAACCACGAAATTAATGGCGAACCCAATGAGGCGACCAACAACAAAATGGCCATCCCCAGCAGAAGCGGCAGCAACATCGACAGCGACAACGACAGCGACAACGACAACAACATCGAAGGGGATGTGGCCGGCAACAACATGGACCGCAACGATGTAGACAACTCGTCGTCGGAACAGCAACCGGATATAATTCCCTATCCGCTGGGTGTGGGCGAATCCAGCTGGAAGGCCGAAAAACTTCGACAGCAGCAGCAACATCTACAGCAGCAACACCAGCAGCAGCAACACAGAGAGCAACAGCAATACACATAGCCCCAACATGCGATTAAATGAAAAATCCAAAAAGCTGAGGCCCGAGGCAGATATTTAGAAAGGAATAGGATCTAAGATTTGTACAGAATAGCGATACTTAAGGCCGGTATATAGAGGAGGGCATTAACCTATTGGCGGGTGAAGATTGTAAAGAATGGCGATGCAAGTTATACTTAGGATTTGAACATATCGAGGCAGTAAGTTTAGGTATGTGAACGATAGGAATAGTCTTAAAATCAAGAACAAAAGCAAAAAAAATCGCAAGCCGAATATTGAAAATATTTTTGCAAGCATCTATACACCAAAACGCAAAACGCAAAACACAAAAAGTAAGAAAAATGGCAAAATTTTCAGAAAATCATTTTAATGAAATGCTGCCCAATAAAAAAACATACGACTATATGTTAAATTAAAACAGAAATAATTTTAAAACTTAGATGTAAAATGGCTTAAACAATTCGAGATGCGTAATTTGATCTAAACGAAAAATACAAATAAAAAACAAACAAATGCTAAAATTTGTGTGCATTCAAGTTATAACTGTGCTATATACTCAATTGTATTCAGATCTGCAGATACTATATATACTATATAGTATAAGGAGACTCTGCTTTGCATTAAAACAAAGAATTTAGCTGGCTGCCATAAATAAATGTAAAGGGTAGTTGCAATTGATAGTAAATACAAGATATAATTACAATTTTTCTTTAAATATTTAAGGGATCCCTTCCCTTTATGTTTCCTAAACTTATTTCAAATGTATTCTCAGACTAGTATAGTAATAGAAACTAATAATACCCCGTACCCCGTTCTTAAGGCAATTGCGACTACCCGAAATAGTTTCGTTATAAACTACCCAGACATATCCCCCGGCAATATCCCAAAGGCGATTCCCTTGATTTAGATCATATAACGAGCAAAGCTTATCCATCACCCATATCAGATTTTATCGATGTAAGACAAACTCTTAGCCAGGCATCAGTGTTATCCGTGTGCCGGCGAAATACACAAAAATAAAATAAATGCGAAATACCATAAACATTCTATAACACTTTTAATTTTCACACCCCTCTTGGGACACCAGCTCATCGATCCACTTGTCCCACGCCTTGCCCCACTTCTTAAAGGCAAGTATCTTCTCCTCCTCAGTCATGGCACTGTACCGGAGGGAGTTCATGGCCAGGCACTTGAGAAACCTTAAGTCTGCTCCCACCGGTGCAATGCCGAGGAAGGCGAAGTAGAAGTCGTGGGACAGCGGGGCGCACCGCCAGAAAGACGGATCATCTGATGAGATCACAATTGGTACTTCGGACGACAGGAGCAAAGCAGCCGGATGGTTCCTGTAGTCCACGCCGAGCTGCAGTACCTGATTGGAAACCGGGCACACCTCGATGGCAATGTCCAAGAAGCGCGCCAACCGCATGGACACCGGGTGCTTGGTCATGGCAAATCCGTGGCCAATCCGCTTGGTTCCGAGCATAATGGCATCGGTGAGGTTCTCGTCAATGGCCGAACCGAACCAGTTTGTTTCCCCGGCGTGGAAGAAGAACTTGATCTGCTCCGGCATCGTTAACAATGGCTCCACAAAGTCAATCAGCGGTCTTCCCAGCTCCTCCTGACCCACCAGATCAAAGCCGACCATAAAGTCCGGAAACTCTTTCTGGAATAAGATTTAAAAGCTCACAGCCCTACAGTTCAAATCTATATAGTTCTTACATTCAATTCCGTGGCAGTTTTAACATATTCCGTCACCACTTTGGGCTCTACACCTCGCAACGGCGCATAGATCAGCTTGGAGCCAATAAAATCCGGATGATCGGACATAAAGCGTTCCAGTTCCGATTTGTAAATGGCCACCGTGTCCCGGATGGTCAGCATTTCCCCTCCAATGCAGTACAGGGGCGGAAGCAAGGACCTCAGTTCCAGGTACTGAACTCCATCCTCGGCGAACTCCTTGAGGGCGTTGTAATAGTAATCGCCCCAGATGGGAGCGTGGCATATCAAGCCGTCTAGCAATATAAAGATGCCCATAAAGTGGGCCCAAGCCTGATTGTTGGAGAGGAACTTGGAGAAGGGGTACATGCTAAAGCGGCGCTGAAGATATCTTTTCACCTCCTTCTCGCCCATCCGCTCCCGGAACTCGGCCATGGGCTCCCACTTACATTTTTCCATCGGCTTCATCGTGGGTTTCTCCAACGAAAACCGGAAAGCGATCGCCTTGTCCTTCTCCGCAGTGCAGACCCAAAGATTCTCCCGGTATGTGAGACTGATCAGGAACTCCGTGCTACAAAGTGCCGTATCGTGGGCATGCAACACGCCGCCCTTGGGCATCTTTTTGATGACTTTGAAGATCGGCGACTTACGGATCTGGGTGAGTGTCTCGAATATGTGCTGACCTGGCGTGAATTTGGTGGGATCGAGTATACCCCGATTAATTTCCTCCTTTTTAATGGCCATTATTACCTTGTTGGCCTGGCGCTCCTTATCGCTCAGCCGGAGCGTTTGCCCCATGACCTGGAGCTGCTCCACCTTGGTGATAATTTTCCGAAGCTTCTCATACGCCGACGGTGTAATCCTCCTGAGACTTCTGCTCACCCTGACCGTTTCGTGGGTAACCTTGTCGCACGGCATCTTGGACGCGCTGGAAGCAGCCCGCAGCCAGTCCAGCTTGGCCATTGGTTTCACCTTCGCGGGCCACATTTCTCGTCCCTTTGACTCTGGTTTAGTGTTTCATTGGGAATTTGGGTGGGGATTTCATTTGCCGAACATGTGATTTACACAATTTATTTACCCTGCGAAATGTGTCACGCCGAATGTGTCAATAGGCCGCGCATTTGTTAGCGCCCCGCCATTTTATTCCGCACGAACAAAAAAAAAATGGTGGCCAACGCATTTCCGCTTTAACACACTAAAGCCGCCATCAACTACACACGCACACATGCGGCTTTTATTAGTAATTTATGGGACTGGCTTGGGGCACGGACATTGGATGGGGCTTAGGAGTGGGTACGGCTCCGGGTCCTGTTCCTGGTCCGGATACGGGCTTTGGCTTTTTATGCATCCGCGCGCCCTCAACACCACATTAAATGTGCACGACATCAAAATTGATGAGGCTGCCACTGGCTCTGCCAGATATGCCAATAGTGCTGACTATTTAGCTTATTTCTAAAGAATCGATTACATTTTTTTTATTAAAAATTAAGAACAATTTTGTAAGAGAAAATAGTAATTTTCACTCTCCATTGAATTTTCGTTCTTATTAGAAATCCAAACTTCCAAAATGCCTGCACTATGTGGTTAGCACTCATCAGAAGCAGAAACGCATACGTTGGCCCATCAAATTTATTGCCGCTTTCATGTTGGCAGGACCTGGAGCCTGGAAACCTGGCTGCATCCGCCGGCGGGCCATAAAACTCAGCCAGCTCATTACGAGCTGGCAGCCAAATCAAAATCGAACCCTCTAAACAGTGCCACGTAAAATTGAAACATTTTCGGCAGTTCTATAGCTTCACCCGGGGCTCAAAAGAGGTTTTTTGGCTGTATGGATGGATGTGTATGTTCTGGTGGTTTTTGGGTCTCAACGACCACACAGCGAATATTCATTAAAATTCGCCTCCACTTTTCTGCACACTCGACAAACACGGAAAGTACTGGGAGATTTATGCGGAGAAAGCCTTGCATACTGCAAGGATTTTCGAAAGGAGATGGCAGCGTGACTACAAATTGAAGATAATGGGTTGGATAGAAGCCCGAATGGGCTCATTGATTGAAGAAAAAGTTCAATAAATAAGGATTTTTTTGATGACTCAGACATGGTTTATTTTAAAACATACTGGAGACTTGTTGAAAAGTTACCTGTTAAGGAGTTTAAAGAGATATCTCATCACTTTGGCACCTCCAGCACACTCATTACGATTAAACCCAGACATCGTGATTCCCTCGTTCCCACGGTCCTGTCCATAAATTGCATTGGTCGAAAAATTTTGTCTACGACTAAAACGGGTTCTTTATTGCTTTCGTTCTCTTGGTCACAATCGAGGAGTGGGATTAAGACCCGGAATAGAATCTCTTGGGTTCACAGAAAAGTAGGCATGAGCTTAGGTCTAACTATCAAACTAGTCCATAACAATAGGCTTACAACAGAAGTTAGATATTGGATGTAGTGTTTGGCTATGGATATGGAAATGACGTGGATGTGGTTGGGTGAAGCCACTGCAGCCGGAGAGTGGGGATGATGGAGGGCAGCAGGCGGGACAAGGAAAAGGACGAGGACGAGGACCGACTAGCGTCTAAGGAGGAAAGTTAAGACCGAAAACGCTGCCACCACCCGTGCTAGTCAATCGATCTTCTGCAGCTGGAAGGACGAGCTGCCCCTGTTGGAGGCGTCTTCGTTCACGTCGGCGATGAACTGGTCCCACTTGACCTGCCACTTCTCCAGGGCTTCGAACTGTGCATCCCCGGATAGCGAGCTGTATTGGATCGAGTTCAGGGCCAGCTTCTTGAGCAGCCGAAGATCGGAGTGTTGGGAGGCAATGCCCAAGTAGGCGATGTAGAAGTCATGGGTCAAGGGAGTGGCCTTCCAGAAAGATGGATCATCGGAGGAGATAACCACGGGATAGCCATCGGCAAAGAAGTGAGCGCACGGATGATTCCTGAAGTCCGTGATCAGCTGCAGCACCTGGTTGGAGATGGGGTTGACCTCGATGGCCACATTGAGCCTCTTAAGCATGTCCAGCACCACGGGATGCTTGACCAGACCAAAGCCGTGACCAATGCGCTTGGTTCCCAGCAGGATGGCATCGATCAGATTCTCGTCGACAGAGGAACCAAACCAATTGGTTTCCCCGGCATGGAAGTAGAAGTCAATGTCCTCGGGAATGGTCAGCAGCTCGTCGACAAAGTCCCTCAAAGGACGTCCCAGTTCCTCCTGACCCACCAAATCGAAACCGGCCACAAAGTCTGGGTATTTAGCCTGGCGAATAAAGTTGTTAGATAAGGACTTAAAGTTTTTAGAGATCCTCCGTCTTACCTGGATTTCCTTCAACGTTTCGATGTAACCCAAAACCCCTTCGGAGTTGGTATTACGAATAGGAGCGTAGATCATTCGGGAACCAATAAAATCGGGATGCTCATCCTTAAACTTCTCCAGGGTCTCCACATAAATGCGAACCGTGTCCAATGGCGTGTACTGGGTACCCTCAAGGTCGTACAGCTAAAGAAATTTTGGCGATAAGAATGCTGGAAAATTGGTAAAATACCCAAAAAAACCCACCGTGGGTAAAACCGATCGGAACTCCAGGTACTGCACTCCATCCTCGTAGAACTCCGTCAGGGCACTGTAATAGTAATCCGCCCAGACAGGAGCATACATAACCAGGCCATCGAGCAGGCGGAAGATTTCCATGAAAGTCGACCAGGCGGCGTTGTTGTCCTCGAACTTTTTGGTCGGATATAGGGTCAGTCTCTCGGCCAGGTACTCATCCACCTTTTCCGAGCCATACTTCTCCCGAATATCCGACATCAAGCTCCAATCGCAGTTGCCCAAGGCGGCAGGTTTGTCCTTGGAGAAAAGCAGGCTGGTCACCTCGAGGTCCCCGGTTTGCTGACATCCCCAGAGGTTATCGTACTTGGTCAGCTTAATGATGGCCTCCGTGCTGCACAAGGCCGTGTCGTGGGCATGGAGCACCGCTCCCTTGGGCATCTTCCTCAGCAGCTGGAAGAGTCGGGTATCGCGAATGCCGTCCAAGACATCGAAGATGTGCTGGGCGGGCTTGAAGAGATGCGGCGCGATCAGACCCTCCTCGTACTCCTGCACCTTGGCCTGCATGATCGTCTCGTTGGCCTTCTGTTCCCGGGACGAGAGCTCCAGGTCATAGCCCAGGGATCGGGACTCCTCGTACCGGAAGAAGGCACTTCGCAGGGTCTTGTACGTGTCCGGAGTGGGACGTCCGGGTCCCAGGAGCGCTTCCACATGGGGCGTGCTGCTGTAGATCGTCATCAGCTTCCTATCAACCAAATTCTTTGGTCGAGTGCGTGATTCCGCCGGACTCGGTCCGAAGCAGAGGCAGACGCACAGGCCCAAAGCGAGCACGGCGATTAGATTACGGCGTATGGAGGTGGTCGGCATGATGAAGAGTTAAGTTCCCTTTTCCGTATTCCGTGTTCCGTACTCCGTCCGATCGCGACTAGTTTCGCTTTGCGACTGACGTCCACGGCGATTGAGGAGCTCCGATTTTGGCTCTATCTGAAACGATTGAGGTGGTTAGCATTATCTTTGATTTAACACGCGTTCTCATGGATCTCGACATTATTTTATATACAATATATATGTGCATAGTAGTTTTTGTGATAATAGCGCGTGCGGGGGAAGCTACTCCAGCTGCGGGTTGGCAACCCGCCCCGCCCTAAGAGCCACTAATCGTCGCCAATCGGGCAATCTGGCATCTTGATTTACGACTTGCCTAAGATTAGATTAAACCCTAAACCCTGACATTCAAGTGATTCGAGTTTTTTTTGAGTCTTTTGGCCCACTTTATTAGCCGGAAAGCCGCTTCAATCCTAAAGTGCATATTAAACCTTTTTCCAGATATGCATTTCTTCTTTAAAGAATACGGAAACCCAACCTTCAGACTTATTTAAAACCTCTACTTCTTTGAAAGCCACTGAACCTGACATTCACATTTTATAAATAAATGCTTTTGTAGGATTATAAATTATTTTGCATTGCATACTTCAAATTAATTTTTAATCTTAAAAATCTTATCAACGTTATAAAATTATATTTCCCACAAAAATTGGCAGGTATGAGAGAAGTAAAAGATTATATTAAAGACGTTTCTTTTATTAAAGCTTAGATTTTAGACTGTTTTGTGTGAGAACTCCATTATTATTTCTACTTTGGCTAACGACTTCACGGACTTCGTTTTCAGAAACAGAATTGTTTTCAGACAAACAACGAGTCTTTGAATTTTGAGTTATTTACAAAGCCCTTGATCCATCGATTCCAGCTGCAATGCCACTTGGCCATGGCCAAGTTTCGCTCCTTTAGCGTCAGAGAGCTGTAGAGGAAGGAGTTCACGGCAAGCTGCTTGAGGATGCGCAGATTGTTCCATCCAGTGACCACGCCCACGAAGGTCACATAGAAGTCATCTGTTAGTGGGGCAGAGTTCCAGAAATACGGATAGTCCGAACCGATCACAACCGGAAAGCCAGCTGCAATCAAATAAGCCGCCGGATGTTGACGGAAATCGTCGAAGTACTGCAGATAGTGATTGGACAGCGGACAGAGTTCCACGGCCACTTGCAGAGACTTGAGGGCCTTCATGATCTCCGGATGCAAGGGAATGTTCAGCGAGTTACCCAGCCGCTTGCTGTCTAAGAGGAATGCATCTATCAGGTTGGCATCGGTGCGATAGCTGTCCGGACATTTGGACTCGCCGGCATGGAAATAGAAGTCTATGTCCTTGCCGACATTCAGGAGTTGAGTGGCCCGACCTAAGAGTGGCAAGCTGCACTCATCCCCGAAGGTGTTAAGATCGAAACCAGCAAAAAAGTGGGGATAATGACTCTAAAGGACAAAGGTAATAGATTCTGTGGTGAAAGGATTGTGATGAATGAAAGGATAGTACCTTCAGGAGTCGTGCATTCTCCAGGTATTCATCGATGCGACTATCATTGTAATCCCTAGAAGGGGCATAAATCAGTTTAATTCCTATAAAGTCCCCGTGCACACTCTTGAATGCTTTCAGGGCATTGATCATAGCGCCTGCCGTGTCCACGATGGAAAAACTGCCTTCATCCAGATCATACAACTAAATGGATCGCGGTTTACCATAAAAAGTTTGGTAAGAAAGGCTTTAACTTTAAAGAAAATTAAATCAAAGCCAAGCCCAAAACTCACGATTGGCAAAGAGGACCGCAACTCCACATACTGGACCCCATCGTTATAAAAGTCCTCGAGCATGCTGCCCAGAAAGTTTGACCACAACGGCTTGTAGGTGACCAGACCGTGGATGAGCCTCTGAGCCCGCCGCAAATGCCGTCCCAGCTCCGAGGACGAGGCGTAGCCCTCCGGCCGGACAGACAGACTTTCGCGCAACTTGGCCTCGTAGACGGAGCGTTCCTCGTACTGGAAAAAGTTACTCAGCAACATCCAAGTGCACTGGTAGTCCTCCCCCACCGTTGGATGGATGTGCGGATAGGTCTTGGAGAACCGGAAGTCTTCGAAGCCGTACTTCCCATTGACACAGACCCACAGATTATCACGGTAGGTGAGCCCAATTAGGATATCGACCTTCATCATCCCGGAATCATGGATGTGGAGCAAGCCACCCTTTGGCATGCTGCGCAGCAAGCCATAGAGATCCGTCTCACTGATGTTCTGATGCCGGAGGAACGGAGGCGGCTGCGAGTGGTAGTTCTCCCACAGATTGTGCACCCTCTCGTCCGCCATCTTGACGGCCATGAGCCGGCCATTGGCCGCCTCCTCCATGGGACTCATCTCCAGCCGGCCGCCCAACCGAAGACGCGCCTCTTTGGCTTCGATATATCGATGCTGGCGCTCCAGCTGCTCCACGGATGACTTGTCCATCAACTCGTTATCTCCGAATGGAGCCGCACAGAACAGCACCACCAGCATCAGGCAGAGCATTCCGGCAATCGCCACATGGACGCAGAAACCCCCGTATTTGTTGGACGATATCTGCTGACGACGTTCCTCGTCATTCTGCTCCGTCTCCAGGTGGATGACCCGTTGGAATGATGGAACCGCAGATGAAGGCGGTGTAGGAAGAGGAGGAAGTGGAGGTGCAGGTGGAGCTACACGTCTGTGTCCACTAATTAGTAAGCTCTCAAGTGTGGAGTGTGCCATAATTTTGCAATCGAAAAGTTGTTGGTTGATTTTCGAAAAATTTGGTTTCGCCAAAAAGGAAATGTCTTTTGAAAACTAAACCCAATCTCAGACGCACATCATTTTTGGTATGACTGACTGATATTTCTTGGGTAAGGGCAGTAAATAAATAAGATTTCGAAAGAGTGCAGTACAAATCCCAACCTATAGTTATTTTGAGGACATTTTCTCGAGTAATTCAAAAGAAAATGTTGTGGCATACCCTCATGACATGAACGAAACCATTAATCGTTAATTCATAAAAACAGAAGGAGAAATCTATCCTTTAAAAAAAAGATTCTTCATTTAAATTGTATAATATTAAAGAATTAATATTGATTTATAAATTCATTAATGGGAACTCAACTGCAGATTAATCAAGTTTCATACTTGTTCATATATTTTTTAAGATAATGAAAATGACTTTGAATCAAGGGTTTTTCAATATTGATAAAAGTTTGAAGAAATTCTTATAAATTCTACATAAACCTATGAATGTGTAAAACTATACTAAAACCTCTTCAAGGGCTGGTGAATCATACTACGATTAGTAACCCCTTAACCTTTCCACCAAATCTAAACAAGTTTTTATCAATTTGTCCACATTACGTAAATAGAATTCGATTAAAGCCCTATCGGCTCCCAGCTTTGACAGCTCTTTATTTACGATCTGAAGATAATCGGTGATTTACCAAAAATCGTGATTTGTTTCCATCCAGTCTTCAGCTATTTTGGGCCACTTGAAGTTTGGCCTCTCCACCTCAAAAGAAAAATAAAACGCCCATAACATATCATCGCCTTGGCCTTGGCCACATGTGTGTTTAGTTTTAAAAATAACAAAATCTCCCTTTTACACTCGACTCCGAGCATGGTTCTTTGTCTTGGACCCTGAATGCGATTAAATTCTACCGGAGAGAGTTGGGAAACAAAAAACCCCCGCATTTGGATAGCTCTCTACCGAGAGGCGATTGTTGTCAGCGAGGGGTTGCACTTATTTTGAAAACACCACCAGAGGAGGCATCGCCAAGGGGGAGGCCTGCAGTGCCACAGTGGTCTGAGGATGGTTCAATAAACCTCAAATCCTGTCCAAGAAATATACCTAACTTCGAATATTTTCAACAAAATAAAAGGAATTCATTCCACTGTGCTGGATTACTTGCAACTGGATCTGTGTAATCGCTGGATTCAGTTTCAGTGCTGATGTGTGCGTCAGTGTTTGATGGTATAAGTGTCGCCTTTGCAGTGGTTGCACGCACTCGCCAGCTGCGATTGCAGTGGCATTCAACCGCCGAAGGCGACACTGATTCGAGCTCAGCCGCAACGGGGGTGCAGATATCGAGACACCCACCCAACCCAGCAACCCGCCACATGTGGCACGCGCTTTCCACTGTTTTTTTCTGTTCTTGTGCCTCAGTCGAGAGAGCTGACTCAGCGACACCGGATCGTCAAGGATCCAGTGGATTAGGGATGCGTTTCAGGACAACTCTAACCATAGAAAGTACACCCAGGGAGCTGGGACTCGGATTCACAGAGCTAAACGATGATTGTCTTTTGCTAATTTGCGAGAATCTATCGCTGGGCGACCAACTGCGAATAATGCAACTAAAGGAGGCAAGACTAAGCCAGTTGGTGCTCCGAATCTGGTCCAGAAAGTACGCCAATCAATTCGATTGGAAGAAGGAACAGCAATTAAAGTTTCTCGATAGCAACGAGCAGAGCCAGCTGTTGGAATACATGTCCTGGAGGACAAAGGCCTTGCTGAATCTGCCAAACAGTAGCCGGAAGTGGCTCAACCGGAAGCGGAAACACCCTCTTAACCGCATACAACGGCTTAGTTTCAGCGAAAGCAGTACAAGGCTAATACAGTCACTGCCATCGGTGTGCCCCAATTTGGTGGATTTAAATTTGGGGCAAGGTGAGGGCATTGCGTTAAAGGATTTGTTCCCGGTTCTCGGTGAGCTAAAGCACCTGCGAGAATTTGAGCTGCGAAGCTGCATCAAAAACTGTGAGGACTCCTGCCCCAAAACCAAATTCGAATGCCTGAAACTGCAAAACCTGAAATTACCAGCCTGCGCCTGGAGAATCAGCGCTTCGGAGATATTTCAGCTGCCAAACTTACGCCAATTGACGGCTTTTCTTTGCCATTCGTCGGACTCTGGTGGCGAGGATGATGATGACGCTGACGCTGACGATGATGAAGGCAAAGCAAACGCCAGTGGCATTGCGATTTTAGCCATGCTCCTCCGGCATCTTCGTGGCCGGAACTGTCAGATTGTGGGTCTCCGTTTGCAGTGTCAACTGGATGGCAGCCTGCCGGCCACCGGCGATGAATTGGAGCTATTCCGGTTGCCACGCTTCGCCTGGCACTCACAGCTGACGGTGCACTACGATGTCGCGGATGGTAGCATCAAGTGGCTGCCACAGCGGCCGCAGGTGGTGCGCCGCACCCTCCTGCCCTTTATTGCCACCCAAGCGGACAGCTTGCGGGAATTGGATTTCACGCGAAACCCGCATGCCACTCCCACATTCCTCATGCAAGCCGCCCAATTGCTACGGCCTGCAGGCACATCCGTTTGCCATGACGCCTGTCCACCCCATTCCCAATCCAATCCGACGGATCCGGATACGGATGCGGAGGCGGATATAGCTGAGACAAACGATTTGGCTCTGGTGGAGCTGGAATTGCTGCATTTGCCTAATGAACAACGGGACCGGTTCCCGGAGAGATGACAGCCATCAGGGATTCGGCCAGTCGAAGGATATTGAATGCGAAAGGATTGCACCGGAACGAATAGAATATTAAATGGAACTCTTAAGCTGAGAATGTTGCAGGGATTTAGCCACAACAACCTTAAACAATTCAATATTTTATGTAAATCTATTAATAAAATAACTTTAATATTTGTAAAATAATATTCTCTTTTAAACTTGTCTGTGATAAGAAAAAGAAAGCCTCTAAACAAGCTTCGACTTTAACGTCCTTCAATGTGTTGATCATATTTCCTTTTCAAAAATTATCAAAAACCAACCTAAACATCTTTCAAACTTTCGATACAATGCTAACTCCAGTTTGGAACGGTTAATGCAGGATTCGTTTTGCATTTAGCCTGGAATATAAGTCTTGGTAACACCTACACACACATTTCCACTACACCACCACTCACACACACACCACAAGCAGACTCAAAAAACCATTTTATGAAAAATAAAAAAGGAAAATATAATTAATTTCTGTGAAGCTTCCACAAATCTGCAAAACTGTATTGCGACGAAGTTAGCATTTTGTAAGTAGATCGAATTACCATAAACCATTATCCTTGGAAATTCTAAGGATACCTTGGTTTTATAGAAGCTCTGCTCTGCTGCCCGATGAGCTGTTCTTGGCGTTGAGACGCTTCCTGGGGAGCCGGCAGGATTTTAAAGCACCTAACACTTCGCCTAATCCTTGCGCCAGCGTATTTTTTAACATCGCACCTGGAAGCCCACTTGTCAGCCAAGATCTCAACCAATATCCTGGGAATCGCTCATCCTCAATGCGACGAAGTCCCTACGACTCACCACAACAAAGTCAGTACCGTCGATCCTTCGAGGAGGGCAGCAGACAGAATGCTCCATCAACATCGCAGAAAGTTGTAAGATATCCGTTTAATATGGATAGATGCTTTACATTTTTATTAAACTCTTTTTTTTTATAGAGAGCATCCTGTTGCAAAGATGATGGACCAGTAAGATTGTCCTTAAAAAAATCTAGAATTATTTTAACCCCAACATTTTCTCCCACAGCCGACATGCTGCAAAAGAAATGATGGTATTGTAAGTATTGATACAATATATTGAAAAAAATATATATTCTTAAAATACCACCTTATAAATATTTAGAAATGTTGTGAATCGCGAACTTGTTTGAACACTCCACCAGCACAGCAATCATATTATAATGATCCATCCATTAGAGTACATTCAAATGAGCGTTACGCTCTACGATCCCAAAGTGCTCCGCCATCCAAATTTGATTATCATTTAGGAATACACAGGGTGAGTAATCAAATATATCTCTAATTCATTTTTATCTTAATCCCATCTTTAATTTAAGGCCATTCCACCGTCAACCACCACTTCTACGAATCGTACTCTTGTAAGTTAGCGTTAAATACAAATTTAAAATAGAAGTTTAGGGTAAAAAATATAATTCCCAATTCCGGCAGTGCGAGTCCAGTGTACCACCAAGAAAACCTTGCCGCATGAGCCGAAGTAATGCCACTGAGTCGAATGCCACAAGGAATGCCACAACCTCCCAATTTTGGGATGAAGTACCCCCAGCTGCCCCAGCATGTTGTGGCGCCTGGCCAAGGCAGCAACCGAAGTCCAGGCCAGAACAACCATGCCACTGGCCAGACGGCGATGATACCTTTGCATTCGTAAGTTTTCTGGTTAGTTCAGCCATATAATTCAGAGAATATAGATTGGAAATGTATGGCAGGAACCGGATATCAATAGCACCATGATTGGGCGAAAGGAACCGTGCCACAAAGTTAATCAAAGTCAGGATCCTTGCACTGCAACCTGCATAGGGTCACAAAACGTAAGAACAATTCTTGTACAATCCGATTCTTAGGTTATTATTATATTTTTTATATAAAGTCCAGATCCAATTCGAGGCAGGCACGAAGACAACCACCGGTAAGTTACTTTACAAATCTTTATTAAGTATTTAGATTATAATTCCCTTCCCGTATTTAGTCGGAAAACTTAGAAAGGCAGAGACGTCAAGTGCAGGTAAGTTTTTGGTAAACTAATTTGGTAAATAATAACATATTTTTTCCTATTTCTAGTGTAACACTCCAGAAATGTCACGACGATGTAATCAGGTAAGATTAATTGTAATTAATTGAGTACCATTTCTATTTTGTCATATATAGTATGGATCTCCAGAGGTAGTAAGGCGAACGGTGCAGGTAACTTGAATAGAAAATATCTTAAATTTATATATTTTTAATGTCAAGTTCTTCAGTGTGATACAACTATTAATGAGACAACCTATATGGAGCCACCAGAGACATTGAGAAACCCACGTTCACGAGGATATCAAAATTATGGGGTAAGATTTTGTTTAAAATTCATAAACTCATAATAAAACTGATTATTTTATTATGAAAGCAGGACAGTTTTTGTCCTGAAAGGGCTTCCAGTCGGATTGCCCAGCCACAGGCCCCACCCTGCTGTCGAACTAAGGAATCATCTGGCTTTGGAAAGAGTAATGCTTCCATGAATAACACAACCCATTCTGGAAATAAGTCTTCAAAACCACAAACATATATGGAAATGTCGCAGGCGCTTTCGGGAAGAACCTGCCTGAGTGTAAGACTTTTAGGTTAAAAAACCTTCAAATATAACGAAAATTCTACGTTTCAGCAAACTGATATAGATAAGGCGATTCAAACCGCCTCAAAATCTACAAGATTCCATGGAAAAACTCGTAGGTTTAAAACCAAAACTACGGCTTAATCTATAACCATTCTTTTATAGCCGAAGAACGTCTGGTTGAACGGACCCGAACCGATTTCATGGAGTCCTTGGTCAAGGATACCTTCTGTCCAGGTGTCATCCAGGAGAGCCTGAATGGTAATGAGAACTTCAACCAATATGCGTTTGAGATCTCCTACGCCGGATCGGTTCCCTCCAAGCCCTATCCCGTGGAACCCATCACCATGCTGGAAGCCATTAAGATGCGAATCGATCTCGAGCGGGAGGAGGTTAGCAAGCTAAAGCAGAAGGAGTGGGAACATAAACACGGCACCCGGGAGAAGACCAAGGACGGGAAACCCAAACAAGCTGATCCTGTGAAGCTCGAAGATGTAGACGCCTATTTCGAGACCCAAAACCAGACTGAAGTCAACGAGGGCGTGTCGGCCTTTCTCAGAGCCGAGGCAGAACATCGAGAACTGAGCATAGGGGTGGTAAGGATTCCCATATATATTTTAAAGAATTTGATTTCCATTCTTGATACTCGCTAGGATGCTGGTTTTGAGGCAGATGTCCATAGCTTGGAAACCAACTTCTTCGACGACAAAATAAAGATCAACCTGTACAATGCAACCACCCAGCCGACATAAAATCAGAAAGGATCAGTATCGATTTGGAAGTAAAGCTGTCTGGACTGGTTTTTTAGTTGCTGCTTGAACGAAATAATATATTTTTCAGTAATTGTGTGATGTAATGAGAATAAGACTTTGAGTTAGCTTGTTGGAAAAAAAGGCCTGGCATTCATTCATTATTGCATACCTTTTCGGATAATCGAGCAGTCATTCATAAAACCCGAGTCTATAACCACACCTCTAATAAAATTTGAAAGAAAAGTACCCGTATAATCTAGAACGTGTATAGTTTGGTCTCCAGTTCCTTTTTTTTCCTCAACGATCCCAAGTGGAAATCGGCTTATATTCACGATTAACGACTCTGACCGATAAGTTGGAAAGTGCAGGGCAATTAATGTGACTAATCATGAAATGACTGTGGAAATTGTTTAATCTATATGGATCGAATTTAGCCAAATCCTCAGGCGTTGCGTTGCGTCAGACCCTACCGAAATAATTTAATGGCCCCTATTTACGGACTTCTGGCCAAATAAGCGGGTCGTAAATTTCGATCTGCTGGGGAATCGGCGAATCGGACATATTGTATACAAATCTCTTAATGTTTTCACTAAAGACATTAAACCAAAATAAATACTCTCTATGAGCTGTACATATTCTTCCAAATTCAATTTTGAAAAGAGAATCTTTTGGCGGAAATCAATAATCATTCGGATTTATTTTCAAGTTCAGGGATTAGTTATTCTCTTGAATAAATAAGGCAAATAACCAAGTTTTATTAATTTGCAAGTTTTGCATTTAAATATTATTCAAAAGCTGATAAGAAATGCATGAAAACAAAGAAAAGTGGGACAATCGAGTCATAATATTACGCATTTCTTGTGTACTCTCAGCCATAAATATTAATAAATAGTTTTTACTCAAAGAGACACAACAGATAATTCTTTACAAATGCTCTGCTTATGTTAAGAAATAAAAACAAAAACTAAATATAAATAAAAATCAGCTGGCGGGTCGCCTTTCGCCAATTGTTCAAACAAAGACCACTCTCTCTTTCCATATCTCATATCTCATATATTTTTTAATCAAAAAACTTAATATTAAATTGGACATTAATTTGAATGCGCAGTTCGTTTGAAGTTTCTGCTGTTGTTGTTAACAATGGGCTTTAAATGGCCCAAAGTGGCAAAGGTTCATAAATATTATATTTTTTTTCGCTGAATATGCATAAATGAATCAATTATGCGACTTTTACTCTCACAATGTTTTTTGTTGCGTCTCATGATTTCTGTTTGTATCGAATCGAATATCATTAAATGCGATTAATCAATTTGCTTAAAGCTGTACTTAATTAGCATTATTTGATGATGCATTATTTTAATTAACTTTACCACAAAAACACAGCACAGCCCGGAAAAAAGTGAAAAACTGGAAATCGTTGGAAATTTGTATTTTATTTTACGGACACTTCTTCGAGGAGGCGATCTTAACGCCAAACGCGCGACCCATAGACTGATACCAGCGATCCCGAATCCGAACCCGAATACCCAACCCTCCCTCGATTATCATGATATTATATAGTAAGTGGCAGCCGACGTCGACGTCAGACTACCGTCAATGAGGCATTCGGTAAACAAGCGATGAGTTCTCCTTTATTCAGGTTTTATCAGTGAAAAAAAAGAAAGCAAATGTAGGGGCAGCCAAACGAAATCCTCAAATTTTTAGATAATACCCAACAGCTGGTCACTTGACACCCCTCGGAGTGGCTGTCGCTCTCAAGAATGCACTGAGAAATTTTATACAACCGGGCAAGACCGGCAAAGTATAAATCCATAGAGAGCGAGAGTCGCTTTAAATGTTTTTCATATTAGAATATTGTCTTTTCAACTACTAAGATTTTATACCAATTGCATATCGAAATATATTTTGAATTCCGTTTGGAAATATTTCTTTCGGCAACGAATCTATCCTAAAATATAAATATATCATTCACATAATTTCTCACAAATGTACTTATTTATTCTGATGATTTGCCTTTTTATAAACAACATCGATTGAGGAATGAGTGAAAAGGAAATTAAAAGTTTGGACCACCCAAAATGATTTCAAGAACAAACAAACTTTAACAGATGTGTGAGAAGAACACAAAATTGCAAATGGAAATAAAATTTTAGTGATATTTTGTCATGGGGGGAAAGTGTGCGAATTCTCCAAAATGTAAACAACCGGATTTCAATAAATAAATCCTATTTATTCCAAATTTATTGTGTATAACAAATATTTGGATAAATTCAATGTTGCATCAAGATTGTGAATCAAAAGAATCTGGAAGAAAATGTGCAGCCATTACTTTGTTTACAATACAATTTTTCTGAATAAAGCTTTGCATTTTGTTGAAAATATAATTTTAGAATTAGCTATTTTTAAAAAAGGTAAACAAAATGTACAGAATTTAACATTGTTAAATGTAAACATTGGGCCCCATAAACTTTCACCCAACCACCCCCCAGAGCCAGAGCCATAAATAAATTCTTAAATGCATTCTATGCTAATTTTGAAAGGGCTTCAGGGGGAAGCTGATTCAGAATTCTAAGCTAATGGAAGTCCGTTGCTTATAACAGAGTGTGGGATCCAAGTGAATGAATTTATAGGCCAATCTTGGGGGCTTAATGTTCCTCTTCCTGATGTCCTTTCTCTTCATCAGGGCAATATCAATCAGTTTCCTCATCGCCGGGTTTTAATCACAATATCTATTGCTTCATTGTCCAGTCTATTCTTACGTTATGTTGTAGATTTAAGATAAATCTGGGCAATTCCTCTGGATATTTTCGTATCGAACCAGACTCTAATAGAATATAATTAATATATTCCAAAGAAGCTTATATCAGAAAATATCTTGGAGGGTAGAATGGAAGTCTAAATAGAAGTCGTCCAAATGGTAACTTTTATAAATATTTTAGCCTACCTCTCTAACTCCATAACCAATTGAAAAATTTACCCTGAATAAAAAGCAGTATATATATGTATTCTTTTTATAATTTTTATTCTTTTATTTTTTTATAATTATCCTTATTTTACTTATAGAATAGGAACATGCCTAATTTATCGGTGAGTGCGTCCTTGTGTTGGAGTTGTTGTCCAAGTGACGTCCTGCGGAAGAAAGAATGCCGACCCACTGATGGAGATTCTCGTGGAAAATGGGTGTCGTCCAGCGTCTTAAAGGTGCTCTCCATATCGGTTTCGGAATGATTCAGGACGAGGTAGTATCCGGTGGCACAGAACAAAACGAAGCAGCACTACACGTGGCACAGTTGACGTCCTTGGCCGCAGTCCTGGGGATAGGTAAGTACAGAATTAGTTATATAATTATACGTAAATTTATAATTCTATGCAATTTTGAATATGTTTGATACGTATATGCATGAGCTGCAAAGCTGCAAGTTTAGGAATATAATTAGATGCTAGACGAAAAAGGACATTCAAGACTGTAAGGGATATTTATGAAGAATATTTCTCTATTTATTTCAGTAAACTATCCATAACTCGGCTAATACTTCTCCGATTGGCAAATGTTATACCTTCCCGTTCTTAGATCTTCGAGTACTATCATTCCCAATCAAAATCTGGCATTCTAAAATCTGACCCATTTTTCGCAAATTTGAAAAGGGGTACCATCACGATTTTTTCCAAAAATGGTCAAAAATTTTATTTTCCCATTTTCCTGATATTTCAATGCAGATCGAAGTAGGATGAAGCTCTGATTCAGAATTGGTATTTCGTTTTCAAATCAAAGAAGAAATGGCTGAAATATTCTACAAAATTCGATAGAAAGGACAAAAAAGGACATTCAAGACTGTAAGGGATATTTATGAAGAATATTTCTCTATTTATTTCAGTAAACTATCCATAACTCGGCTAATACTTCTCCGATTGGCAAATGTTATACCTTCCCGTTCTTAGATCTTCGAGTACTATCATTCCCAATCAAAATCTGGCATTCTAAAATCTGACCCATTTTTCCCAAATTTTCAAAGGGGTACCATCACGATTTTTTCCAAAAATGGTCAAAAATTTTATTTTCCCATTTTCCTGATATTTCAATGCAGATCGAAGCAGATTGAAGCTCTGATTCATAATTGGTACTTCGTTCTTAAATCGACTGACAAATGTTTAAAATATTCCATAAAACCTTCAGAAAAAGGATCAAAAAAGGATATTTTTGCATTTACGTGTATAATAATGGCGCAATGACCGTGTTTTGGGGTCAAGGTAAATATAATTTGGCTTTCAGGAGAGCATTTGCTTTGTTTAACTGCATTTGATCTATATTTATAAATATTTCAATATTCTGAGAACTGTGAAGAAGGCACGTGTGGAAGATCCGTTTATATTAGAATATTTATGTTCGTTACAAAAATAAAAAAAAAACCCCCAATCTAGTTATAAATTAATTACGAAAGATGCACACGGCTCTAATTAGATGGTAAACAGAAATTAATATAAATGAAGAAAAAACGATATTACGACCACAAAATTACCAGTAATAAGAAGTAATTTATAAAGATTGAATTTTGAAGAATAATTTTTTAAGGTTCCTGTTGAAATTTGAATAAGACATGACATTTTTTAGACACCTAATTTTTCTATCGTTAATATTATTTTTCCTATTAAATCTAGAGCTTCATCGAATCCTATTGAAAATAATTTTTAATAAGAACACTGCTGTTGTGAGTCCTGAAACCCCGACATTGGCACCAACCACTTGGGGAAATGTTTAGGCAACCAATTTGAGGCATTCAGGGCCCCACGAAAACAAGATTCAGAGTTCGCTTAGTCGCATAAACAAAAGAGGCCGTAATGCGAAATTGTTTAGCAGTATAATTAGTGCACTCGATAGGGGGCAAAAAGGGGCGTGGTTCCAGGGAGTGAAGGCTGAGGGAATGGGGCAAAAGCAATGGCAACTTGGTCAGGCTGCTAGTACATTAATGATTGGGAGAAATTTCAGTTTGCAACATTTTGCGGTGGCGGATTGTTCGGGAGGCTAATGCGGTTATACCGAGAGTGCTTCCTGGCTACGAGATGTGAAACATGGGGCATGGTAGCATGTGCCACAAGAGAAGTTGATTATGCGTTGTTTTGGCACTTAATATGATGAAATATGCAAAGCACCATTAGTCTGGAAAGAGGGCGTGGTGGGTGGGTGCTGGGGATAACGCATCAACCGGGGGCTTACAAAGCACAACAAAGATCTGCATATACGCCACTGCCACTGCAACCGCACTATCGACGCCACACTGCCTGCAGTGCATTATGCAACATGGTGCCCTTAGGTTGTAGCAATTCCGGTATCCGAAACAAACATTTTGTTTCCAAGTATAACATTTCCAAATGGAAACTGCATTTTTTCCCCACTCGATATTTCTAGCCTTGGCATAGCATAGCATACTTTTGAGAGCAGCTGGAAAATCATTTCATAAAACAGGAATCGTAATGGAATTCATTTGGTTTTTATTTGCGAATTCTGTGCAGCAAGCAAAAAAAGATACATTTGATTGAAAACGTTTTCAATTTAATTTGGAATTTTTCATCTTTCAATGGCTCTCAGTGTTGGTTTTCCTGTTTTACGAGGAATATTTTTTGACTAGAATCAATTTTAGGGAAACGATTCATCAAAAAATAACCATTTGAATTAGTGAGTTCAGTGCGAACTATTTTCGCACATAATCAAGTGCAGCAACCAATTTACGACCAGAACAGACACATGTGTTCCCTCCGTGTTTATCTGTTTGGTTTTCATCTCATTCATTCTATGGCAGAGAGGCAATTAGCATTCAAAACAAGTCGAAGCAATGAATGCACATCTTACACATCTTACACACCCACGCACTCGCACACCCATGCTTGGCATTTATGGGAAAATGCATAAATATTACACAAATACAAAAGATGTCTTGTGGGGCTAAATGTTCCCAACTGCAGACAGTGCGTTACATTCATGACATGTCTTAGGTGCTTTTAATACATATACCTTTTAGTGTTTTTTAAAAGATTCTTTTCATTCAAAAGGTCTTCAAAAAATCTGAATAAATTCAAATCTCCAACAGTGTCTGACAGTTTCGAATTGCACCTTCGAGATATCGGCATAGGTGTTTGCATATTTGTGCGGTTCCCCTCATTTAGAAACAATGGCAATTGCAACAACACCAAGTGCTGGGTAATAACTACAGCAAAAACATCAAACAGTGGCAGCTGCAATATACTTGTGGCAACGCCGACAACCGCCCAAAATGCATGCAGCATTATGCGGCATGTGCACTAAACAAGTCATGAATTTCAAACAGGCGGTGTCCCGGAGTCCTCGATTCTACTCCAGGACACCCTTTCTTCAGTCTCTGCATTCTTTGCATGCGTAATAAATGCACGGGGGGAAAGGGGTTTCGGGGACAAAGTGCAACCACAAATGTTAGTGGCGCGGTGGTGCAGTCCCAGAGCCTAGGCGGCTCCCCGCTGACTTCTGGTGCCGCGGCGCGTCACCGAAAGAGACCGCGAAAATCGCTTGCCGCCTGGTTGGCACTTCCGCTTTTCATTTGCATCATGTATTATACATACCCGCCGATGCAAATGGTTGTGGCAGAGTCTGTGCGAGGGGAGTATGCAGCTGCACCAAATGCCCCAATAAGTATGCTAAGTATGGCGGCACATCCTCCATTCCATTCCATCATTCCACTCAGTCAGAGAGCGATTTTAAGATTGAAGTTTAAGATTGATTTTAAAAACAAGACTTTCCTGGCTATAAAAACATCCTTTAATTATCCTTAAAGTTAGGGAACATTTACAAATTAATTAATTTATGCTTTTCGTTTCCAAGAACACTCAACCTTTTCCTTTATATTTTACTTTGTCTTGCCATGCAATGCCTTTGATTAAATGAATTTTTCGCTGAAGTCTCCTTAAACGCGACAAACTACAAAAAGTACAAATAATGTTTTCTACCTGGCTAAGGAAACCGCAATACCACACGTAAGTGGCAAGGTGGTGCGGTGCAAGAAATAATGTAAAAAAAAAACTGAGCAACTTCTAATTGCGTGCTTGCCCCACCCTTGTGGCAATATCTGAAATAGAATCCATGCAAAGCATGTGGCTTGGCGGGGACTCAGGGTGTTCCTAAGTGCAGCAAAGCGGAAGCGCGCACATATACCAGCATGTATGTATATATATATTGCTTATATAATACACATATCCATGTTTATATAGTTATGCAGGTGGAAGAGTGGGAAACACTTGAGAGTGAGCTGATGCAGGAGCCCAGACAGCGTGTATTTAGTTTAACAGCTTCGTATGCAGCGACATGCGACACTGACACTACAAGTGTTAATGCCAGCCACGCCCACTTGCCTCCTACACCTACACACAGACACGGGAAAACCACACACACACACCTCTCTGGTACCCATCCAAGTTGAAGCTTAAGTGCGTCGAGCAGTTTTTGCTTTCTGCAAATAAAATGATGTTAAACATTTGTAAAGCCAAACTAACTAGAAATTCGTTGCCATCTAAAAGACTCTTTCCCCCCAAAATAAAAAATACTCATTTACACCCTAAATGTACGCCCTCACATTCGTACTTGAAAATCCACTTTCTTGCCGTAGCCGTTGCCGTTGCCATTGCCGCCGCAGCGAAAAAACTTTTTAATCAAATTTTTCAATTTAGTTTCGTACATCGTTAATTAAAAACGGCTCTTACCCTCCACGAGTGTTCCATATCGTCAACCCTTTTCCTCGTTCAACATAAACTTTGTTAGTTTGACATATGCAGTCAGTCGCTTGTCAGGCAGCAGTTAGTTCCTTTTAACTTAATTTGCGTTTTCCGCTCAAATGTTGCGTATACGCCACGTGGCCCTGCAAGCGGTTGAACCGAAAACGTGATGATGTCCTCGATTCGATTTAATACCTCTACCCATGCAGTTAATAAACATTTTTAATTTCTATGCAATTAGCTATAAGTCGCAGTAATCTATCAAAGCATGGTGTTACATTTTAAGTTGTGCATTTTTTAATTGATTGAAATATATACTTTTTAATCCTTTCTATTAAAATTTTCCCCAAATAATCCATTATGTTCAAAATATATCAGGTAAGCCGGCTTAGGTTTGTATTATTTTAACCTTTAATTTCAGTTTCGACTCCCTCGCTTGGGCTTAACATCCTTGTAATAACAATTTAAAAGCAAAACTTCATAAAATTTATACAATTTGAGACTTTCAAACCAATCCACACACTTCAGGGCTGTGATAACATTCCATTATGTAAAGAAGTATCTTCAATTAGGTAAGCACCTTGGCATCATGTGATTTATGCCCAAATAATCGCACGGATTAATTAGCCATAAATGAGCTTCACAAATTCATTTCCACTCGGAGCCGGCTTGGGGAAAACCTAAACTGAGACTGGAACAAAACATGCAACATATGCCCCCAAGCATTGGAGTGTGAATAAAAGTAATTTGATGCTAATTAAGAGCACATAGCAAACACCTACTAGCCGGAAGTCCATGGGTTATTCGGCTTAATACGGAGAAGAATTTGGAAAAGCCGTGTGCTTGTGCATTTTCCGCTAATGACACTTAATTGTGCAACACTTGAACGCGCCGAATAGTTATTTGTAATAATTATTTTAGGCAGCACTCTGGGATTGACTTCATAAGCCAATTAAGTTAGAGATGACAGCAGCAGTTCCTTGTTCCTTGACCACACCTAAAAGCCTGGCTCAGTTAGCGGGCTTAGAGAGGGCATCCCGAGGAAATCCCAAAGAGACACTTATAAAAATAGTTTTAAGTCTTTCTGATATGTTTAAAGAAAGTTTCAAACGTTATCATTGAAAATAATGAGTCTAACTCAACTTAAAGTACTTTAATATATGAAAAACGAATAAATGTTTTTCTTGGACTCCTTTTCCAGCATATCTCCCGCATTTTCCCGCATATCCCCCATCAACAAACAATAAACAAATGACAACCGCCCGCAACATGATAATAATCAAGACAAAAGTAGTTTCCAGCCAAAAGTAGCTTGAGGGGCGAAAAAAGTTTATTTTTTAGTACAATGTCCTGCCATGAGCTCCCCTCCAGGATGGCATGATGAAGGCGTGTCAGAACGAGCCATAAGCAGTTAAAATATGCAAAGTACAGTGCTGGGAAAAAGCGGCGAACAACACTATTTAATGAAAATGAAAATGCACAAGAAACAAAAGTTGTAAAGGATCAGGAACGGAAGTTGCGAAAGTGTTGCATACTTTTAGGTGGCCAAGCGACCATTGTGAAGCCTTGAATGCCACCCCCAGTCCTTTCTATTTATTTAAGCTGCAGTCCTGGGCAGAAGTTTCAGGGACTCCCCCTTATTTTCTTGGCGCTTTCGGGATTGTCGAAAATATTTACACAGGCTACAACAACGGGGAATTGCAGCCACAAGCATTTTGTGAAGTTCTTTATTGTGTTTTGCTCATTTCTATACCCTTAACAAGGATTATATATTGTTTCTAAGAGGGCTTAAAAATTAAAGAGTATCTATTGAATGTTTCTATAAAATGTTTGGCTATTAACTTACCAATTAAAGGGCATTAAGGTGTTCGATAAATTGCTGTTTCAGATGATTTACAAAAGCAAGAAACTCCGATATTCGGTGCTTAGCATTTGAAGAGTTTTTGCTGTTTGTACACTTTTTTGTGGGCCAAAAAGTTTGTGGTGCCGCCTCACGTTTTTCTCGTTGTTAAGTTGCGTATGGAGCAAATGAATTTAGAAGTCTTATTTAACAAGTTTCCCTGAAAGGACGAGGACGGGATCTACATCTTTATCGACAGCTCGGCAAAGTGAAAGTTGCCAGGATGCAGCTGGCTTCTTTGCTGTTTTCTGTTTGTGCAATGTTATACCGTTTTATTCGAAAACTTGCAGCCAAAGTAGTTGAAAATTTGTGAGTATTATAAGTTGTCTTGGCCAAACAAAGTTCCCTACTTTAAAATTTATAAAATCAGCGGATTGAAAGTCCATGGCAAGGTTTCACTATCTCTCTAATTTCAAGCATTAAATCAAAGGTGTTACCCAAATCGAAATAGACAAGTCATTTCGGTTTCCCAGGCAACATTCAACCAAAGGACTAGCCAGATTGTTGCTGCTTTTATTGTTATTGGCGGCAGCACGTGTTGATGCGGTTTCCTGCCAAAATTGTAGTTCCGTGTGGTTGCCAAAACCAAGTCCAGTTGAAGCCAAACCCAACCAAACAGGAGAAGGCCAGCACAGACACGCAACCAGGCAAGTGGTGACTTCTGGCAGTTACTCTGACTTGCCAACCAGTCCCAAATGGGTAACTCATTAAATGACATACAGAGAGAAATATCATAATACTTCTAAACTTCTTAGTACATATATTTTCTCATAATATTTAACAACTGGAAACCAGAGCTTCACCTTGTTATCCTTGTGGGTGAGGGTCTGGAATTATTGGTCATTCCGGTGGTCACATCTCCCCGTATCGTGTTGCAAATTAAAAGGTCTTCATCTCGAGCGTCAAGTGGCATCACCATCAGCATCGCCATCCGAATTATTATGCTACTTTTTGGCATTTAATTACAATTCCATTTTGATTGGCGATCAAGGCACAGCTGCGTGAAATGAAATAGAACGGGGACAAGGACAGGCTCTCCTCTGAACTCTTGTGGTCAGAGTAATATGTTGGTGGTTTTTAATTTCCAATATACGTGCCTGGGTTTAATTAGTCAGACAGAAAAATGTTGAAAGAGAAATACTCGTATATTCCCAAAAATACATCCCTAAAAAACATTAAAAACCAGCACAAATATTGATTTTTATTTTTGTTTTGTGGTTTCATAAAATGTTTACTAAACTGTTTAGTTTCTTTTATATTTGAATAAAGATTTAACATTTATCGAATTTCTTTGTTGGGTAAACTTCATGAATGTCTAATTAGCAAATGCAAATTTCCTTCCTATAACTTGGCCAGACAAAAATTTGCACAAAGTCAGAGCCATGATTTTTATTGACCGAGAAAGGCTTTTTGAACTTTGACCGTCTCGTGGAAATTCATTCGATTGGAAGCACTTTCTGCGGCAGACACATGCAAAGAGAAAAGTTTTGCTTTCTCCATATTCATAATGGGTCGAAAGTTTAACTCAATTAGAAAATTTCCTCTTCCCCTGACTTTCAAACTTTGTCAATTTTTATTTTGGTTCGTTCGTTCCTGTCTGCTCGAGAGCTTTCTTAACACTTTCTGTCTAAGAACAAGGAGAGAGGACAAACAAAGGCTTTGGCAACTATCTTTTATTTATTCATTGAGTTCTGTACTTCAATTAAAAAGCCATTAGAAACGGCTCACAGCACGCAGCAATGTAGAAAAGTGGAAAAGTAGAAAAACAAGACAGACAGACAGAGGCTCAATGTCTCAATGTCGATTCGTTGTCCTGGGAAACGCAGCAAAAAAAAAGGACAAAAGGCAAGGCAGGGTAAACAAACTGTAAACACAATTCACCTACATATATCCTTGCACGGAGCACAACCTGCTAGCCAATCCCACAATCAATATTATTATCCTTTGCCTGTCAAAAGCCACATTTGCATGCAAGGATATCGTACTTGGCTTTTGTTCTCGCCTTGCCTTTGACCTACAACCGGCCATGCCCCCAACTGAGTGGCCCACCCAGTCCTTCCAGGCCCTAATTTATATTTAATGCTTAAAGGGAACAGAAGTTTTCCACAGAGTTTCAAAAGGTTTCGAATGAAATCTTTGCGGAGAGAAAAATAAAGATTGTTGTGGGAATATTTAATAATTTTAGTTGAAAAGAATCATTTAAATCTTTGTATTATATTTGAGTTTATTTAAAATCAAACTAAAATATATGATAATATTTTCTTAGACACAAAATAAATATTTCTGTGCATTGGAAATATTTTCACCCCAAGCTGACACAGAATGTCTGCCAGACGGGTCAATATGATGTTATTTATATTTAATTTCCAGCTCACCCTTCTACAAGGATATCACCTACTGCCAGTTTGTGTGAAATAAATTTTTAAATTGCATATCTTTAATCTGTATTGAGTTACGAAAATTGGACTGACAAGATTACAAGACATTACAAGTAATTACATTTTGGTTTTGGGCTTTGGAAGCTCGATTGGGGCTTGGCTTGTTTTATAGATTTTTTGGTTAAAAGGCAAGACTTGACTAATTTATGTAAAAATTTAATGAAATGGTTATTTTTACTGTGCTTTCGCTGTAGTAGAGGTCAAACTTAATTTGTACAATTACATTGATAGCCCTCCTGACCAACGAGGTCACCGGGGACGTGTGACCCCCCAATGTCAATGCCAAACTTGATCGTGTAGTCCTACATTTCGACCTTGTTGTGTCACGCAACCCCCAAGCGGAAAATAGTGAAAAGAATTCAAAAATAATTGGGAATGTTAAACTTTAATTTTTCAATTATAATTCCCGCGCTCGAAATTCGAATGGCATTAATTAGTCATGAAAATTGCGTATACGCCATGTGTGCTTCCTGGGAAATGGCAGCTTGCCACTTGTTGGACGGCTGTTATTTCCCTGATTGATGGCCATTTTTCATTTGCAAATTTTCCATCACAGCAAATGTGCATATTTATGAGTGAATATGGGAGGTGGGTGGCATCGGCGGTTGGGGACCAAAAATGCATAAGCCAGCAATATGCCAAAAATCATTTTGCCAAATTCCTATCGTTTGAGTCAATTTAGCTTCATATCAAAGTCATCAGCTTCCGATTTAAGCAGATCGAAATTTGTTTCTGCTCTGCAATAATTCATATAAATATGCGATTCCTGAGTAAGCAATTTCCAAATGAATATTCTTCTGTTCAAGTATATTGATAAATGGTTGTCAAATGGCAATGATGGATTTCAAAGGATTTCAAAAGGATTTTACAAAAGGCATTTAATACGCCGAAATCGAAGGGTTAAAACTCTAAAAAAGATTAATCTGCCAAACATGATATCCAGAAAAGTAAATTTAAATAAATTCACGGTTTCACGGCCATTCAAGTTTATAGAACCTTTTTTTTATAGTCCTTCCAGAGTTAACACTTGAAAAGTAATTTCCCTTTGGCAAGGAAACTTTCAAGATAAGTTCTAAGCTCATGAAAGCAAGCCCGGAAAGTTTCTTATTAATTAAGGAAATGGCGTTAAGAAAATACAATATGTATTTAAAATTATATCTGGGCAATAACCAGAATGGCCAAATGGGGACCCAAAACAAAGACTACACAGGGAGAAAGAAAAGATGATAAGACAGTTAATTAATAAATTTATATTATTACTGATTCTTCTAATCTAAATCATAAATATGACTACGCTTTGTATAAAATCTTTGTTTTTGAATGAAATTCAATGTTTTGTTTAGTCCTTACTGTGGAGAAAACTTTGGTTGTCGGTTTTCGTAGTTGCCTGCTTCATGTTTATGTCCATTCATTATGCAAAAAGCCAACAACTGGTGGAGGAACAGGAGCTGGGAAGGAGCGGGCACATGGTTATGAGGACCATAAAGTAAAGCGCACGCCACTGTACTCGTATACTCGGCCATACTTTGGCCCGGCTTCAAAAAGTTGGCTCACAGAGGTCTAGGTCTGTGCCTGTGGCTGCTTCATTACCCTAATGAACTTGAAAAAAGTATCGGGTGTAGAGCAAGTCAAAGGCAACCTGAAGACAATCACCAGGTGACCACCACCCACCCACCCACCTACCTACCAGTCGCTTTTGGCTCACTTGGCTGGCAGATTTGCCTGTAATGAGGTCATAGTCACGAGTGTTGACTTTAATTAGTGAGTTTTTCAGGCACCAGCCACCAGGCACATGCCACCGCACACCGACCGACCTCCTTGCAAAGGAGCTTTTGCCCGGCCATGTGACGCTGTTTTAGGGCCACAAATTATCCCTTAATTATGGCCAATGGCCGAAGTTCTTGGCCAGAGAACGTTCTGGTAATCAATATAAGCTGAAAAGGAAGAAACAAATTGGAGTAAATTACAATGATTCAATGGTTTCAATTTACTTGCCAAGCAATAGACGGTGGAGAGGTTTTTTCTATAATGCCAAAAGGCATTGGTAAGTTCGATAACGATTAAGTATTTTCCCAAGCATTCTTCCAATTTAATTTATGCAGATTATAGGCAAAAAAGATGACCAAATAAATGTCCTAAGGAGAAACAAGAGACCTTAGGAAAATAATAATTTGGGCTAAGACGTTGCCAAGATTTTAAGCGACTTACCTGTGGATTATTATTAGTCAAGTCAGCAGTCATGGCAGTGAGCCAAAAGGCCAACAGTTTTTTCGCAGGACCAAGAGTTGGAATAACAATTCGGGGAAGTCGCTTATTTACATGCAAAGCCTGGACAGGAAACAGGAAGTCGGGAGCACGAGCCAGGATGCCGTACGGCAAAGCCGAGAACCGGGCCAATACGAAATGCCAATAAACCTGCAACGACATTTGTTGATTTTATTGACATATTTCGGTGGCTTCTCCTTTCTTTTTTATTCTCTGATATTTTTATACCCTTTCAAAGGGTATTATTTTGCCGATTGGTAGCAAATACCACGAGCATTTTTTAAGTTTTTGGATGGAGTCCGCCGAACATTTAAATGAAAACTAAATAAAAAAATATATTTAATTTATCGGCTCTATATATCTGTATCTGTAAGGGTACACCTGCTATACACAACCTACCCGATGTAAGCTTTTCTTTCTTGTTTTCTTCTGTGACTGGCAGTCAAATTTCCTTCTTGGCATGTCCTTCTTATTCCTGCCCAGAGGCAGCTCGCTGTCTCGTGGTCTTAAAATGCGCCATAAAATTGATAAAATCAGTTGATTGTAAAAATTGATAAATTGAAATTGATTGAGGCAGGCGGAAAGAGCACGAAAGACTCTGCCACCGTGGCAAGGCGAATGAAACGGCTTTGATGCTCTCCTCCTCAAAAAAAAAGCGCACACCCTTGGCGTTTTGCATACGAAATGCGAAACTGAGTGGCACATGTTGCAAAGTGGGTTTTGTGGCCCACAAACAACATTAGCGAGCCACACGCAGCCACCAATTGGCAGTAGATTTTCTCCTCTTCCTTTTTATTTTTTGTGGTTTTTTTGTGGTTTAGTAAGTGGCAAGGACATTGCCTTTGGGTAAAAGAAATCACGCAGCGAAGGCAGCATTTAATTAACCAGCTACAAAGGAGAACTTCTGTTTAAATAGATTCCAAATGTCCTGGGGATAATTTCAATGTTGAAAATGTAATGTGAAAAAAATCCTGAATCGATTCCAATCAAAATGGAATAGAAAATTGGTTTTTTTCAGCTCGTAAAAACACTTCTTATTTAAATTCAAGATAATAATGTGTTTTAAATACGCTGTTTAAAGGGAATGTTATTACCAACTGCAATTTGTTGGAAAATCTGTTTAATTTGGGGATATCCTCAATCATTCCCATAAACCTGGTGACAATATTCGGTTTCATAATAAACCCTGTTTCAAACTGACCTTTAAAGTGCCTGCTTTAAGCACTCACCTGTACTCTGGTTTCCGCTGTGACCTCCTCCTCGTTTTTAATGTGAAATAAAATTACTTTTTATTGATGCCAGGCAAACACGATTGACATGCACTTACACGCTTGTCGAGTGTCATTTTGCCACTTGCGGTGGCAATGGCCGCAGCTGCCTGTATAATCATGTAAAAATTGCCATTGGTGGGTCGTGGTAGGACATGAGAGTATGTATCTGGGATATTGATGCGATTTTAAGGCAATTATTTTGCATTCCAGAAAGTAGATTTTGCGAAAATCTCACAAATTCACAACATAAGTGTTGGTTTCTGTATTATATGATACCTGGTACTCATGTCTGGCTAACTTTTCAAGCTTCAGGTCATGTTGAGTTATGGAATAAAATAAAATCTTTTTTAAATCAGCTTTAAATAAATGGAAAAACCTGTATGTATCAGATTTGTCCCCCGAATACCCTCTACTTTTTTCTTTCTGCCATATCGAGTGTCTTCAAAAATTGGCAACGATTATCGGTGGCAGTTAACAAGTCAATCGCTTCAGGGCGGATACGCAACGCGACATCTCTCTCTCTGCATATATGCTCCATTAAAGCCTGGTAAGTATGGGTCATTAATCGGGTTCATGAGCCACATTATCTTAATGCTCATTAAAAACTCTTTTGTGTTAAAACCAAACTTAATTGCAAGTATCGATGATATTGGATCGGCTTGCGGCCATGACCTGGACTGCCAAGAGCATGACAAAGTTTTTTTAATTGCTTAAGTTTGCAACAAAGTGAATATGACACTTGCAACACTTGAATGTTTACCTCATAAATTGATAAATGCCCCGGCAGATTGTCCTTGCCGCTCATTAAAAGCGTCGCCCCGAGCGGACAGCGGCAATATGTCAAGTTGAGATGCTAAACTCAACACCTCGTCCCTGTTGCAACTGTCTGGTGCAGCGTTTCGGGGCACAAATGAGCAAAAGTTAACAAGACAGAAGCGGGTGCAGACAAGCTGTCTTATTACAGCTGCTGCTGTTCCTGAGCTCTGGATGGATGCCCCGTTCCCTGCCACGTCCCTGGCAACTTTGGGTCTGAGGCTGCGGCTTTTGCCGGCACGGATGTTGCCTTAAGCGATGAGAGCATGTGGCACGCCAAAAAATATTTCAGCTGCTTTGTATTTTTGCGGGAAAATCAACAGAGATGAAAAGAAGGTTGTACGGCTTACAATCCTTTGCCAGAATGTATTTTTCTTCGCTGAAACTTAATATCAATCTTATTGATTGAAGTGGCTGTTATTTTTCCGAGTGTTTAAGATTTTTAAGTGCCTTCTGGGGGGAAACTTAACGCAACTCATCGCCATGGATGCGTGTGTGTGCTTAACCGCGAATACAATTATTACTTGCAACAAACGGTTGCTGCCTCGGCAAACTTTCCAGAATCCTTTAATGGCTGCCGTTGAAGGCTAGGATTCGTGGTTCGACGACAGGAAACCTGTGATGGAGATTCCTACATTGTTATGCCAACAGCAGCTGCCCAGCCACTTGAGCCATACCGGGGAATTTATAACCATGGCCAAATGAGTACGTTGACCAACCGGCTAACAATGGAATTTTCAAAGGAAACTAACAAGAGTCGCATTGCCCACCAAAACAGTAAACTATGAGCTTACACTGGAAGGAAATCTGGATTTCTAGAAGTAAATATTTATGATAGACAGAAATAATAAACCAAAAAATCATCAAAACTTCTAGAGATTTATTTCTCATATCTTCTTGTAACCTTTCTATATCTCTCTTAATTTTTCAAAGTGCACTTTCCACAAAAGCCGAGGTCAGCTTCCGTTTTCATTTCCGTTTCCGCCCACTGCTGCATGCAGATGCAATTGCAACTGCAACTGCTACTGCAACTGCTGCTGCAAATGCAACACAATTGCAATCACGACTCTGCCTCGATAATAATGCGCTTGGCAAACGAAACGATAAACGAGAGGTCCGAAAGGATTGCCAGGAAGAGCCGAAGGCAGGAACACAGGTAACAATAAAGTTCCCAGATGCGTATCGCACTTATCAAATTACACAGAAGAGTTTCCCGCCAACACCGGTCCTTTGCCGCACTTCGACATTGCAGATTGTCAACAGTGGAAAAGTTTCTGCAAAAAGGACGAAAAAAGGACAAATGGAACAGCAATATTATGAACAAGAACAACAATAACTTATTACCCATTGCTTTTAGTAGTTTTTATAACTTTTACGGCATTTTAATAAAGTTGCGATGCATTTGCTTGTTGCACGAGGCAAGGTAGAAGGCGGGTTGTGCAACAACGTCAACTTCAACTCTCAAGACAAAGTTTCCGCCCGAAGACCTGAGGCTGGATCTGCTTGCTTAAGTTGTAATTTACCCAGTCAGCCCAGCCCCTCTCCTGGTAGGATCCTTCCTCCTTAGGACCCCTTTCCTTGCCACACTTCGACAAAGCGAGTTATGCAATGTCACGCATCCGCCATGTGGTACGTCTGGCTTAATTTTAAGGCTTTAAGCTGCAACTCGCTGACAGCCTAAGCCTCGCTTTGGATGCAACATGCAAAGGGAAGACTACACCAGGAATATATTCTAATTAAGGTAAATATATTTCTATATCCCAAATATACTATAAACCAGATTACTTAATAATTCTACGAGATATTCTACGATTTGTTGAGAAAGAATCCTATTGATTGAGAAATTTTCTCGGTGTAAGGCATCGCCGCTGCAAAGGCAAATAGCAAACAATGCCAGACAGCGGAGACAGTGAAGCATGCAACACAAACAACACACAAGCACACACCCGAATTTCTGGTGGCAAGAATGCTAATTTGCCACACACATGCCAGGAACAGCAGCTGCCACTGATATCGCTTTGGTGCGAGTAGGGCGGTTGGGTTGGTAGGGCTGGGGTGTCGTGACCAAAGTTTCCACTGTGGCAAACAGCAGTGGCATAATGCATTTAGCCATCTTGGTTGTTCCGGGTCCTGCGTAACTTTTCATTCACTTTGCCACATATTAAAATCTAACCACAAAATGTCAAACCAGAAACCAAAAGTTATGCGTTTGTCTCTATATTGTGTTTACATGTGTATGCGTGTGTAATTGCAACATAAATGTGCATGTGTGGGTATGTGGCAGGTGGAAGTCAAAGGAATTGTTGCGTAAACTTTGATGTTTATTAGCTTGAATGCATTGTACAAGTTTAAAGCATTCGTGATTTTAAGCATAACGAGGTTTGGGGTCTGGAAGGTTTCTAAAAGTTTCCAAAAAAAGGAAGACTATATGATACCCGGTACTCGGCTCTTAGTAAAAGCCAAACTAAGCCTGAATTCCCTGAATAGAGATCCCCAAATGAGGTAATCAATGATGTGCATTTTATGAAGGTTTAGCACTCACCTGTAACTAATTCAAGTGGCAACTAAATCAAAAAGCAAATATAATTAATCAATTTCCCGCCTCGCTCGATTACCGTGCAAAATTCATGCAAATCACATTTCACCGAAAAGCCGAAACTAATGGAATTTGTTGACATGGCTAAACGAGGAGTTTCACCCGTGTCCCTGTCAATTATTGCTGGCCCTGCCAATTCCAGAGTGTTGACACATCAATTAAGCTCTAATATCTAATGAAAATACACAAAAAATTGAAAGTAAATAGATTATAAAAACAAAAAAACAAGCAAACAACAAACAACAAATAGAAAAGAGCCAAAAACGTGACAGTGACGAGGCGGATATGCAAATGCGCATTTTGTTGGCCTAATTGAGGTCTTTATTTGGTTATTGTTGTTGATGCAGTTTCGTAATTATAATTGCGTTTATTGTGTGCATGTTAGCCAATAATTAGCATAGAATTAATTTTCAAACAGCAAACCAATTAGCCGCACACCTCCACACTCCACACTCGGTCAACTCAAGACGACAAATTCGACCCCAAACTTAACCCCTGACCGGCCCCCTGGAATGGCCGGAATCTAATCAGCCTTGGCTCATCGCAACAGCATAATTCCATTGAAATTCGATTACAATCTGAGCCAATCGCTCAATCAAACACTTCGTCTCCTCGTTGCAATTACGCATTTTGGGGGCAAATGAACTTTATGGCCATCATCCTCGATCCTTGATGAACTGCAAGTTGTAACTCATGTCAGTGGCTTGTTTTCCTCCCCCAGACAAGTTGCTAACCGAAATTAAATTTATGACAAAGTTAAGTCAGTTGAGTGAGTAAAAAGTTTAAGTGGCTAAAAAACAAAGTAAAAACAAGGTGCCTGCCTGGCAGTACAACTGCCAGAGTTAAACTTTCATCTCTACTTTCTGGATTGCGGGTTCAACTGCAGATATAACCACATACTGGCTAAAAGCTACTTATTAAAACTTTAGTTATAATGGGATTTTATTCACTTACAGTTATGACCCGTTTCGCACATTATTGGTAAGCCAAAATTAGCTTTTATGGCCGAGTTGGTAGGTCGAGTTATAAACTTTGCAGTTAACTAAGGTTTTTGTAGGAAAAAATATACATACTTTATTTGACAAATCTTTAAACTTTCATTTCCACAGATAATAAATTCAAGAAAAAAGTATACAAATATTTGAAATACATTTGAAACTGAGCAAATTTATGAGCCCAGAGCCTAACCAATGTCCTTGCTAAAGCTCTTGGATAGAGGGCGTGTTTGAGATGCGTTTAAAGGGGTTTCCCAAAGTGCAAACGCAGCGCCACAGGCCAAGTATTTCTCCGACACCATCGCCATCAGGCAATGGGGATTTTGGTAACACAAACACAACAGACTGGACATAAAGCATCACAGACAAACGCACACAGAGAAGGACAATGGATTGCATTTGAAATACACAGAAGACGTGCCGAGATAAATTTTCCCCCAGCCTTGGTCACAGCACCACAGCACCCCATCACCCCATCAGCATCGCCATCCAGCTCTAAATACCTCTTTTTGGCCAAAAGACGACGACGCTGCAGAAGTTGCAAGACATTTCTGGCAAAGTCGGACCTTCCATGCTGACTTTGAAACTTATGCGCCAGCCGTTAAGCTCAGCTCAATGTGTTGTTTTCCTCTCACTTTCCCCCATTTTCCTCAGTGTCCTGTACCGACCGAGTCCTGTACCATGTCCTATGTGTGTGTGGAAAAGCAGCTTAAGCATGCACATTCGCATAAGGAAACGGATGAAGTAGTTGCACAAGAATAAGTACATAAGCTGCAGCAACTCATACGAGTTTTATATATAAAAGAAACAGTATCATGGAAAACTATAGACAACAGGCATTACCTAATTTTCATTTATTTAACCACAAAACCTATAACAACCTGCAACCTTTTGATTTTCAAAGAAACCTTACTTTTAGACTTTATAGTTTGTTAAAAGTTCTCCAAAACGTGACTACCTTTTCGTTGAAGTTGTCTCCTTTACAGGGCATAGGGAACCCCCATAAATATTCCTCTTCATAACAATAAAAAAATAAAGAATAAGAAAAAAAACAAAATATATGCAAAAATGCAGGAGTGCAATTTTTGAGTACCGCCTAGAAAAGTGCATGCATTTTTCCACAAACATATTATATGTTTACTTTATGGCCAGGAGGGCCACGTGATACTTTGTCTTCCAAGTCTGGGGAAATTAAAGTTTTATAAGCCACATTCCACTGGAATGGCTAATGACATTTATATTATTCAAATCTACCGAGTTTACCGAATACTTGAATGCCATTTAAAAACTTTTTTTGACAGCACACAAAAAATGGGGAACGGAGACAGAGTCCTGTAAAGTTTCCATTTCATTTGGTTTCGGACCAAGGAAGGAATTTTAAGCCCGAAAAATCTCTTGGTCGCGGACTTAAATGACCAAAACATTTTTATAACTTAATTAAACAGTGATTTTCCCTTCACATTTTATGGCCATTTCCACACAGCCAGCCAGGACACCCACGACCCACAAATTCCATCTCCCCGAAACGTATTCGAAAAACGTACAAAAGCAAGAAAATCGACCAAAAAATTGTTGGAGAAAATGAAGTTCTATTCGATTTGTTTTATTGTCCATCGATGGGGGACTAGGATGTGGGGGTGGTTAGATGTTTGGTCGGATGGCTGGTCTGTGGTCAGCTGCCAACCGGGAGTATTAGTTATATATGCTGTGTCGGCTATTTTGGGGCCACTGGCAGTCGCAGCGGCAGCAACAAAGTTATTTTGCGAAACTGCCAATTGTCGGACTTACTTTTTGTTCATGCCACATGCCACATGGCAATGTTCTGTAGTATGTTCAAGTCCTGTTTCCACTCTCCATGTTACATTCCCCTTCATCCATACTTGATGTACTCGTATCCGCCCCGGTTCCCCTTTTGACTGACATCCCCAGCTCAATAGAAAGTTTCAGTTTTTTTGCTCCTTTGGCTTTTTAGACTTTATGTGTCGCTTTGGATCGAGTTATGATGGAAACCTTTTGGCCTGCGCCTGTGCCCGTGCCTGTGCCTGGTCCTGGGCCACTTTAATTAATGCCTCGAGGTGTCAATGGCTGAGATTAATCAGTTTAATGGGTTTCTGTGCCGGCATATTTCAGCGGAATAAAGTCATTAAAATGCAATTAAAAACTGTGCCACGTTGCTGTTGCTTCTACTACTAATACGTGTTTGTACAATTTCTTGGCTCAATTTAATTAATTTAGCATGGAGCATGGAGCATGGAGGAGGGCCTGGGCGTTGTTGTGGCTGATGTACTAACTTTGTTTGGCTTAAATGTGATGAACGTACTGGCTTTGGCCAGGGAGTTGTAAGGAGTGTTTCACTTTCTGGTGCTTTTGTTCGAGTTGCTGAGGCAAAAGCTAACAAATTGATTCTAGGTTCAACATTTATTTTAGTTTCCTTTCGGTATGCATTTGAAAACTGCTTGGTGGAGAGTAAATTAATGTTTGAACAGCATATTTTCATTGAAGTTCTATAGATAATTAATACAATTTTCCACTTCCTTTCTTTACTTTTCTACCTTGAACTACATTGATCTTACTGAAATAATTGAATTTTCAAGGGGATATTTCAGATTGACTTTGAAACCTTGATGACAAAGTGGCAGGGCATTAATTTCTCTTGTTTCCGCCAAGACCCTAAGGATATACCGAATGCATTTGATGCCCAACCAGGCAAATGGCTTTATCCTATTCCACCCACTACCCACTCTCCACTATCCAATTCCGTATTGCACATCCGATCTGAGCAACCCGAAGCCATGACAAATGTATTGTAAATAACGCGTATTCGGGCGATGTGACAACGTGGCGTATGGGTGATGGCAGCGAGAGAAGACCTCCGGGAAGACAAATAAAATATGTTGTTCACTTAACCACGCCCAGTTGCACCTGCAAGGGGTAATGTGGAATCAAAAGAAAAATGACTCTCACATCGGAAGTGATAGTTCCTTTTATATTCCAGTTTTATGCATTACGCGGTGCGGTTACATGATTGAGTCTTTCTACAAAGCCAGAATAAGAATCGGTTACTTGTTAAAATTTTAAACAAAAGATAGCCTTAAAAGGATATAAGCATCAGAGCTGCAACTTCCTTTAGTTTTTTCTCTAGAAGTAGGAAAATAAGAGTCAATTGCATCTCAATCTAAATTAAACCTGTATCTGAAGAGTCGGTGGAAAGTCCAAGGTATTTTACCAATCATGACCACAATTTCTCATGCGTCTGCAAGCATCGGTGACCGGTTTGCCACATTCCCAGTGAGGCGGAAATGTGCAGGAAATGCGAGTAAACACAAAAAGCGATTCAACTCGACAGTGGATGGCCATCGGCAGGATGGAAGGATGGCAGGATCCCAAGGAAATGCCACTGGGTCAGGTCATTCGCATTCAATAATCCCCTCCCGCAAACAGCCACAAGAAAATCACAATAACATGAAAATGGTCGAAGAAAAAGTGGAGCAACGGCAGGAAACTCGACTGATGATATTTCCTTTTTGTCACTGCACAGCAATTGCTCGCCGCTGTTAATACTCCGAATATTCGTATAATGATGCTTCCAGGACACTTGAACTATTGACTGAAAAAATGTCCGAGAAGAAAATGAAAAATATGACATTTATTTGTTTTTCAAAGGGACAGCACTGCCCAGTTATGGACAAAATACTCAAGATGACAACGTTGCGGATCGGTTTGTGGAGCAGAAATACAAGTAGTCTTTAAATGTGTTTAAAATATATTTAAAAATGATCCGAACAAAGTCTTGTAGGTTAATCCAATACCTAATCATATAAAATAACCAAGCTCCCATGTGAAACCCACCCATGCATGTATTTTATTCAACTTTTCAACTTTGTCCCCTTGACATCTACCCGCACCCACAGGCCGCAACCACAAGCATGTGTTCCATGGGATCAAAGATGGACAAAAACTGCAATGGACCGCCATGAATTCGTCATGCATGCGACTCCGGGAATAGTTCACTGACAGCAGTCCTTCCGCCATTGTGTGGGAGTCCTTTCAACATTCGTCTACTCCGATGTGCAACATGAAGTTGTGCCGACACAAAACTGTAATCTATTTAATAAACCACGTGGTCGGCCCGGGCCGACACTGTCGCCAGAATTCGGATAAAGGGGACATACGGTTCACTCCCCCATTCCCATTCCCATTCCCATTCCCATTACAAAAAAGTAAATTATTCAGTGCCCGATAAACGCTCGACTGGATATGTATTCGCAAATAGAGCCACGGAGCCGTCAGACAACAGGACATCCATCCATCAAATTTATTTGCCATTGGCCAAAAACTTTGTTCACAGTTCCTCTTCACCTAAAAACCGCTTCCATGGAGGTGCAATTGTTATCGAGATGGGTTCGATTATTCCGATATCTTTTATGGGCCTAAAAGTCCGTTTGAAAATGGTTGAAAAGAAAGGTTTTCCAAATTTAATTTAATATTTTGTTTTAATCTAGACTTATGGAGTGAAATAGAGAAATTCATCCTAGACTCATCCCTAGATTGAAGCGAGTGTGAGTACTGATTACAATAATCAAACTAACTCAATTATACGCATTCGTAGGCAATCGTAGGCTTTAGATAACAGAGAACAGGGAGTAGAAGCGGAAGGACATGCGTAGCCGCAGGACATGATGGCCTATGTATGTTCAACCTACCGATGATGGGCAAAGCTAGGTGGTTAACCGCAAATTGAGGATGCGGGGTATTCGGACTGCAAACCCCCTAAAGCCTAAAACTCTGGTTGGGAACCCATTTCGAGGCGAAAATGTGACATTATTTTAATGAAAATTGACGCTTGATTCGGAGTGAGCACTCCACAAGCACTCCCACATCCGATGATTGAGACCATAAAATGGTTCCAAATGCTGCGGTCAGCCTTCGATACAATTGCGCTTCACGAGGACCGGATAAAGGCCAACAAAATAATAATAATGCAAACATCGAACAGATGGAAACAGGACGAACAGGACGAGCTAGATGGGGAGCTCAACCCTTTGGACGCAGCTGGTCGGTGGTCGGCATCCAAAATGTAAACAAAAAGGGCAACAGCAGCAGAGCACAAAGTGCCTGAGGTGCAAACACGTACTGTAATACAAATAAAGAAAACAATAATAGAAAATGGAGTCGAAGCCGGAGACATGGAAGGAAGGCCAGAAGTCGGAAAAAAGCGCAAACAACTCCGACCGCTTGGGACTTACAAATGGACTCTAAAAAGGCTATTTCCATCAAAATTCGAATACTCTTGAGTTGAATATTATATTTAAAAGGGATTATAAAAAACAGGTATTTTGAAAATGTCCTTTCAGTTCCTAATTCAGGTTTGAAAGTACAATAGATTTCAGGACCCAGTAAAATAGTTCTAAAACTCTTGTTAAAAGATGATCTAAAAGATCGGGTATCTATTCCTAGTTTTGGGAAGAAAGAACGTGAAATAGATTACCTTTTAACCTAAATTTCTCCAAATCTATGGAATAGTTTAATAATCCATTTGAAAAGAGTATTTTCAGTGACTTTTACACTCACCCAAAACGTCTTAGCGAAATGTTTGCTTTCCGTTTTTGGCTTTCAGGTTGCCCTCCGCTCCATCACCTCCGTCTGGTCCTCACCCTTATAAGCTTCAATCCAGCTCCAACGCCCATCAGCCTGCCAGAGCCATCACCATCAGAAGACCGTTCTCACGTTGCACAGTTTATTGTGCTTGGCAATTGTTTTTCTTGTTATTTTTGCCGTTCCGATGTTCCTGCAATTGCACTTTCCAGTATTGATGGGAAAAGCACCACAAAAGATATATATAGGTATATCGTAGATGTGGGTAACTATATTTAACGCTTCATTGATTAAGAGGCATTCGATAAATAAAATGCATCTGCTTAATCAAGATTCCAATGAAGTTGAAATAAATACGAGACCGACAACAAAGGACTCTGTGTACTGGCTGCATTTGAAACGAACGATTTTTACCCACAAAGGAATTACATTTAAAACATGCATGAGTACATTTCTTTATTTCAAAGTACAAGATTTAAAGGTATACCGGTATAAACTTTGAAACTAGTACTAAGAGAAAAAGAACAACTTTTTAAAAAACACTAAAACTAAGTGATGTTAAGCCCCGACCTACCTTAAGGTTTCTGCTCCAACGACATCTAATTAAACATAAACTTAAAAATAATGAACGCATCAGCGGAGCGATCAGGGCCAAAATTTGAATATAAGAGCGAGACATTGATGTGGCATAGCGTTTAGTCTGGACTGGAAATTCTTAAAGCCGACATCATTCGATGGCGTTCAATGGCAGTGACACAGAAATTGGTCTGCCCCCGAATGGCAGTTATCTATATCGGTTTGTGGCGCCACCGGACGAGCGGACACGCACTTGGCCTCTGGTCGAATCGCCTTGGAATGTGGCCGCCGTGCTGGCCTCGTACCTCTTAATGGTACGATTCGGCCCCAAATGGACAGCCAGGTAAGGTCATCCACCAACCCATCCCTTTACCGTCGATTGACACAAAGGACACCAACTCGCCTACACAGATACAAGCCGATGCAGTTGCGAGTGCCATTGTTCCTTCACAGCCTGGCCATGGCCCTGCTGAATATTCACATTTTCCTGGAGGTCTTTACGGCATCGCGGGCCCTGGGCTACAGCTACATCTGTCAGCCGTGTCGAGTGAGCTATAGCCCTCATGAAATGCGGGTAAGTTGCGGGTGAAACCCCCTTAAATAAGGGCTTCGGAGTTTAAATACGTAGTGTTACATACCCTTTCGGAGTTTTAGTTGAAACTGAGAACTTTAAAGCTTATAAATATATAAAGTAAAGTCACCTGAAGGGTATCCAAGATCGCAAAATCTTTATTAAACAGATTGCTGCAGCCATTTGGTGGTTCTACATCTCGAAAGTGTTTGAATTCGCCGACACAGCCTTCTTCATACTCCGGCACAAGTGGGGGCAGCTGAGCTTCCTGCATGTCTACCACCATAGCACCATGGTATTCCTTTCATGGACAGCCATCAAATGGCTACCAACGGGCTCAAGTAAGTACAACAGTCTTTTTACAGAGAACCTTCTCAATTCCATATTTCCCATTTAAACAGCTTTCCTGCCAGCTTTAATTAACTCCTTCGTACACATCATTATGTACGGATATTATGCAGCAAGCTCCTTGGGCCCTCGCATCCAGCGTTTCCTGTGGTGGAAGCGCTACTTGACCGCGCTCCAGCTCCTTCAGTTTGGAATTGGAGTGTTTTGGGGCGCACATGCTATGATCAGCAAGTGCGATATCAGCTACTATGCTTTGATACCAGGAATCATCTACATGCTGCCGTTCCTTTATCTCTTTGGAAAGTTTTACCTTAAAAACTACAGGCCTACGGCGGCAGTAAAAAAAGAATAACTATAAACCCAGTAAATCAAACACAAAACAATTTCTATGAAAATGCAATTTATTTACAATTTCAAGGTGACACTTTCAGTCGATATAGCATTGTATACAAAAGTATTATCAATGGGTTTGTATTGTTTGGTAATTACCTTTATCACTTCCTGGGCTGCACAGCCGCCTAGATACAAGGAATATACAAATTAAAACCAATTCGAAGGTCCTTGTGATAACTTACCTATAAAAGCAGACACGGCATGTAACTCGGCTCCGCCATAGCGACATATCTCGTGGAGAACATCATCGCTGATGGTTGCATGCATGCCCAGATCACTCATCATTTTGCCAGCAATACTCTTGAGGCGTCCTATATCCTGTTCCACGATGAACTCCCCAGGAATATTGCCGTACTCGCTCAAGAACCGTTCATATGCTCGCAGCGCAAAGTTGAAGGCTGTAAGATTTCCTTGCAGCTCGTTATCTTCAACTGTTTTTTTGGAAAACCAAAAGAAAAATTACGGATGTTCTATATAAAGCCAAATAAACCCACCTAATGGCAGCAAGCGGGAGCTCTTCCCGTACTCTTCTGCAATACGAGTACCCCTTAAAACCGAGAGTCCCGCAGCTTCTCGACAAAACAAGCGGACGCTTCTCTCATCAATGCTTTCTGCGGGAAGGGCCAACTGTTTCAGATAATCCTGACATTTGTGGTACACCTGATTAGCGTCTTGCAAGGCCTGCTGCCGGTATATATGCTGTAAAGCTATATACGAATCTGTATTTGCAGTCATATCCGGCAGAACTCCAGGCAGAGGCAAAAATCCATTGTTTTCGTGAATCACAAAGTGCTTCAGGGCTTTGGCCATGATCCAGAAAACATTACTCTAGGATAGTTAGGAGAGAAAAAAATAGTTTTATACTTTTTACAAAATTCACGAAATTCTCTCCTACCTTCTTGCTGAGTTGTTCGCAAGCATCATCCTCAAAAATAGCTTTTAGCCCTGCGGGAATCTGCCCAGCACCAAAAGCAGTATTCACCGCCTTGATGGCCTCTTCGTAGTTCTCTTCATCTGCTTTCATCTCCTCTCTGATGGCATCACGAAGCTGATTCTTCTCCTTATAGCTCCTTGGTGTCTGAGCTCCATCCGCTTGCTGCTTTTGCCACATACTTAGATATTTGTGAAGTACCAATAGCCAGGGAACTTTATTAGTAACTTCAGTTCCGTCCAGATGTTCTCTTAACGCATCAAATGGATGTTCGAGTCGCAAATCAAATTGCCTGTTATCTGGATGGGCTTCTACAACACAATGTTCACGTATCTGCAGGCGAATGGTGCCCAGCATTCCCAAGGATCGACAGTATATCAAAGGGATATTGGCATCCCACAGGCGATCAGCCAAAAGGAGAAGAGTTTTCTCATTTAGATTGGAAGCTATCACTAAGTCGTAGCTATCAAAGAAATTTGGCCGATTGGCCAATATAAAGTCGGCACTTTCCTCAACATAATCCCCATTGACATCAGGATTTAGCTCCTGGAGAAGCTGCATGCAGGCAAAAGCTTTGGGTTTACCCAAGTAACTTGAATCTAGGAAGAAACTGAGAAGGGATATCGTTTTGGATGTTTCTTTTATGCAATTAGCGACTCCTACTTGTTTCCCAGATCCTCTTCTTTAACCGTACTTCCATCGGCCACTGTAAATCCTCCTATTCCGGGGAGAACCAGTCCCTTGGCTGTTTCACAACCTACGGCAGTAACATTTACAAGGCAAACGGTGGCCGCCTCTAAAAGGGTCTGTCCATGCTCGCCCCACAACCTGCAGGAGGATGTTACTAACAAATTAAACTTCTCCAGTAATCACGTGGATATTACCTGATCTGTCTATCATATTTCTTGCTCTTGTCCGAGAGCTCCGGGGATTTTGGCGCAGGCGAAGACATTTTGCAAAAGTTCCAAGCAAAAATGAGCCGGCTGCTTTGAGAAGTGTTGTAAAGTGCGATTGAGTGTGTTTTAAGCTTACTTGTATATTGTGTGGACACGGATGAAATTTAAACGCGGGCTTATTTAAAACATTTATTGACTATTACGTATTACATTTCAATTAATTTTATTGCAATAGACTCTTGATCTTACGCAGCTACATACAGGAAATCAGTCTTTACAAATAAATTGTATAAACAGTTGATAAATTATAAAATACAATTCTGAGCAAACGAAAAGTTGTCGGGTTGTGTGTGTGATTTAATTTGCCATGCCTACTTGATGCTAATCAAAAATGAATTTAATTCAAATTTGTATCTTTAATTTAATAATACCGTAATACCGCAATGTTATTGTCCGCTGTGTTGTGTGATGGGCGCTTTCCAGCACTAGCCCACGGACACACAGCTGATTTGCGTTTTCGCTTTGGTAACGTCATTCGCGCTGTAATTTCACAACAATACGATTGCCAGAGTGTTTTCATTTGTATTTTGGTGTAATTTTCGTAGTTTCGTGGCGCTCCAATTAAATACAAATCAGGATTATTACCGACAGAATGCCGGCAAGGAGGAGAACTGCAAACACACCATCCGGAAGCAAGGATGCGGGCGAGGCACCGATGAGTCCACAAGCAGACGATCCAGCGTATCAGTTGAAAAGAAAGAAAAACAATGAGGTAAGATGAGAATCATGTAAACAATCGAATACTGAGAGGGGAACATGTTGCTGGGGCCTTGCACGGCTCCCCCAAAAATAGCTGCAACTTATTGATTTGTCTCATTTTTTCCCACAGGCTGTGCAGCGTACTCGCGAGAAGACCAAGAAAACGGCCGAAGAACGCAAGAAACGCATCGACGGACTTCGCAGGGAAAACGACCAACTTAAGGTTCAGATAGAGCAGGGAGAGAAACATATAGCCACACTGCGTGACCTGATTATACAGGGTGAGAAAACGGAGGACGGACACCGCATCATCCAAGAGATCCTGGCCGGGCCCGAGCCCAACGATGACAATGACTAACGAGCAGCTGCTCCTAATCTACTTAATCTTGTTCACCTACTTTTAAGTTTAATTTCTGGGGTCCATCTATTTTTAAATATTATTTAAGTGCCGTCTTATAAAGTGTTTCCAGTAACTGTTCGAAATATATTTTAATTTACTAAAAGATTAACATAATTAAATGGTTATAAAATGATTGAAACCAAAATAAAAGAAAATCTTTATTTATGAATTTTGATCTCAATGGCGGGCCCTTAAAATACTTTTAACTAAAAATAGAAAATCTAAAGCTATTTGCCACGTGAAGTGTGAGAATAAAATAATTATATTTCTTACCGTCATAAACATCCAGTTTCTCCATGTGCAGACTGAAGACCTCATCCATTTTGATATCCAATAAAAATATTAATAAAGGGTAGTAGGGGGAGGCCTTTGTTGTGGGGGATAGGGTCCCGTTAAGTCTTTTTCTCTTTGTTGTGGCGCTACTTCCGTTTTTCTGCTTCTTCTAATATTCTCTCCCCTGGCATTGATTTATTGCACTTTACGTTACTCTGTATTTTAATACATATACTAGCCAAGTTTTTTTAATTTGGATTTCGTGCTGGGGATTCTATGGTAGAATTTAATAAATTGGCGTCTTCCGCTAATTAGCACCCCCGCACCGATTCTGATTGTATTGGTGATTCTGATCTGAATTAGCAGCAATTGAAGTTCCTCGTCAGGCACATGTCAAAGCTCAATTTGAATGACAACTGGATATTCGGGGGCTCTATGTTTTTCGCTTTTGGCTGGCCCAGGGCCAATCGCTTATTTCCTTATTTTTTATTTATAATTTCACGTAACTGGTTTAAGTTGTTTTTATTTATAAAATCACGTGTGGCCGCCTTTTCTTTCTCGAATGCCTCTGGCGCATTCGTATTTTTCCGTTACATCGACAACTGGTCTCACTGAAATATATAAAAAATTAATTTATTTCGTTATAAATTAAGTAATTTTAATTGATTTCTTGCTTCTCTGTCTTGTGTTAGATTAGAAGTCTTGTTTATAAAAAGTTTAACTTATTAAAATCTAAAAATCTTCAGTTCTAACCAATTTGAAATATTGGCGCCAAAACTTTAATGAGAAAGTTATATTTTCTTTTTATGAAATGTAAACGTATAATAAATAAGAAATGATTAATAAGAAATTAGAAATGAATCTGGAAATTGTTGAATCAAAATCATTTTATTGAAACCAAAAATACCGTTAAAAAGTTAAACTTTTGAAAACTTTAACCATCCTTTTTTATCGTTAGTCGTTGTTGTTTTTGAAAAATTTTTAATTATTACCATATGTTTAAACTTTCGAATGATGTAACCAACCACAGGATGCGGTATTCTATGTATTTATATTTAAAATTTTGAATTACAGATATTTCCCATCCAAATAATGCTACAAAATTTATTCGAGTAATAATGCTGCTGCCCTTAAAGGAACGTCAGCCTGCCGGACAAAACGCCAGCAACTGTGTGACACTCCTGAAGCGCCAAATAGCCGAAGATGGAACAAAAACACAGGCGTTGTTGCTTCAAGCGTTCCGGTTCAAATTTTATAATGCCATCGAAACAGATTCAGCGGTCAAGGTCCTGCGGTTCCAGCGACGGCCAAACAGACGCTACCGTAGAAGACAACTTCGGTAGATCACGTTCCAAAGCCATAGAGAAACACCAAAAATCTAGAGGTCTCTTTGCCTATTTATTTGGAGGTAGACGAAAAAAGATCAAGAAGTTGGACCAGGATGAAGGATGTTTCTTAAACATGGAGGAACGGGATGTGCGAAAGCTAATTCGACTTTACCGTAAGCACGATAGTCTGTACAACGCAAAGAACTTGTACTATGGAAATAAGGAAATCGACGAGGATTGTTACAATGACATGGTTCGATCGTTTCCCGGGAGAACAAGCCCAGGACTTAAGAACTGTCTCGAGGAGTTGCGCAGCCTGTTTGAACGGGAATATACGATCATTGAGAGTGCACGTCGAAAATACGGTGAAATAATGACTCCTTCGATTCGCTATTATAACGAATTTCTGTTTCTGGTTCCCCATCTCTGCATTAATTTCGATAAGCCATGTCCTGGAAGCTCAATCGCAGCTGGAAATTCCAAAACCCAGGCAGAACAGCCTCCACTGAAGGCTTTTCAGACTGAAATGGTCAGTAAGGTTTCTACTATGGCAGGTGGTTGTCCTTTTATTACAACAGTTCCTGGACGTCTCTCGTTTTTGAATAAAAAGTCTAGAAAGAAGCAATGGAAATTGAGTTTATATAATGAGAATACAGAAAATACAGAAAGTGCTGGAAATGCTGAAAATAAAGAGGAAAGAGGAAAGGATGCAAAACCGGAAGCGGCTAAAAAACCGAAAAAGGCTGCAAAACCGGAAGCGGTTGCAAAACCGGAAACTACCGATGAAGCAAAATCGCAACCAGGCGCAACTTCCGTTACCTTTGCACCCTCGCCAGATCTTTGCATTTGTGCTTCGGGTCCTATGACCATTACGGATTCCAAATCTGATTCTTCGCAGTACGTTGAGTGTCCTTATGTTGGAAACTCCAAGATCTCCGTTCAGTCCTCGTATTACTCCAACGAGCGGGATTTGAAAACTACAGATCTTACTTGCCCTTGGCGGCCGGATAGTGGACCTTGTGCTCCCAATTGTAGTCCAATCAGGGAGAAAGCCCCTAATCCTCGTCCCCCACAAAAAACTATTCCTCCGTGTGCTGGGACTCCATCCGTTAACGGCCAGCAGGTCCAGATGCTATGCGATATGATCCGTACGGAACTCACCATGGCGCCGGACTTCATTTACTTTGATGCCAAGTGGCGCATTATTGAAATCCTGAGGGAGGTGCATAAGCGGCAGTTGGTCCTCTATAAGGCTAACCCCCAAAACAACCAAGCCCAAATGAATAGTTTACTGAAAAACAAGCCGGACAAACGGCCACCTCCAAAGGGCGAAAAGGCAGGCATCAACTGTCCGTATTGCTGCCGAAACACCAACTGAATCCCAAAGCATATTCGTCTTAATCAGCAGTAACCTTGGCTCACATTTTTTCCCAAAGATAAGCTACATTGTTCCACTTTCTCTCTGCGGCAGAATCAGTTTTGAATTGAATCGCAATGGAAGTGGAAACGCTGATCGCCAGCTCCAAAATTCTCCAGCATTGGCCAAGTTTTCTTATTGGTTTGGTGCTTTTGTGGGCTGTTAAATATTTAATTAAAAAATCAAATGGAAACCCTAAAAAATATACGCTAGATAATGAAGAGGATGTGGAAGGTATAAAGAAATTTAAGAGGTAAAGGACCTTCTATAATGTATAACTCTTTTCAGTTGAAGAAGCCGATGACCTGCAGCCCGCGTTGGAAGAGAAACCCCAAGTTCCGTTTGTGAGCGGCGGAAATCTGAATCCAAATGGAGCTAAACGTTTCTACGAATTGGTTCAGGGACGTCGCAGTATTCGCTCCTTTAGCAGCCAGTCCAAGCCAGATCTGAGAATCATAGAGGATTGTATCCGGGCAGCTGGAACAGCTCCCAGTGGGGCCCATACCGAACCTTGGACATTCTGCGTTGTGCAAAAGCCAGAAATAAAACAATCAATCCGAGAAATTGTAGAACAGGAGGAGCTTATAAACTACAGCCAACGGATGCACCCGCAGTGGGTCACGGATCTACGCCCCCTGCAAACCAACCACATCAAGGAGTATCTCACGGATGCGCCATATCTGATACTGATCTTTAAGCAAACTTATGGCCTAACCTCCGACGGACGCCGGAAGAGGCACTACTACAATGAGATATCCACGTCCATAGCCGGAGGTGTCCTTTTGTGCGCCCTTCAGGCTGCAGGATTAGCTTCCCTCGTCACAACTCCGTTAAACTGTGGTCCTGCTTTGAGAGCCCTACTTCAACGGCCACTAAATGAAAAGCTCCTTATCCTTTTGGCCGTAGGATATCCTGCGGTGGGCTGCAAAGTTCCTGACTTGCAGCGAAAGAAATTGTCTGATATTATGATTAAATACTAACAAACATTTAGACTTTACCCAACTAAAAATTTTGTAATAAATGAAATGAAAAATAGTAATTTATTACAAATGGGATATCATATTTTTTTTAGTACTATTTTTTTTATAATAGCTATAGTAAGTAGAGTAAGTAAGTAGAGTTCCATTTCTCTGAAAATATTTTAGTTTTTATATATATAAAATAAACATTTTTACTTAAATTTAAATAATTAAATTCATTTTAGGACATTTTTCAACACTGCTAACTATCGTAATGCCTAGAGAGACCGTTGACCACTGAATAGTGCGACCGCTTTTGGACGCGTTCCCACAGTTGATGTGACCGTTTCTGTGGATTTCGATATGCAAACGTAAGGAGATATCAGAAAGCGAATTGACCAAAGCGGAAAGTTAAAAAATTGTTCGGTGCCGTGTAAAATATAGTTTCAAGTGGTCTGAATCGTTGCGGGACTACTTGGCCCGAAATACTTTAAAAAACGCATCGCGACAAAAAGTGCGGTGAAAATTCCGATGCCATTCAAGGTAGCTAATAAGTGTCCGCGAATGAGAGCGCAAAGCGAATGGTGAAGCGTCATCAGTGTGTGTGTAGAAAGCGGCGCTAAAAACCTTGTTGGCATATTAAAAGCGCACGTAATCTGAAAAACATAAACAACCGAAGGAGTCAGACGCTGCATCTACTTTTGCGTATTTAAAAAAGGATTGGAAAAAACGTAAGCAAGAACCGCCAATAGCCAGGAGCAGAATCTGGCGACGAAAACAAAAACGCTTCGAAAACGCAGTCGCCGCAACAAAAAACTGCCACCGTGTGCGTGTAGTGTACGTGTAAGCGTCGTCAGTGTGTGAGTGCGTGCGTGTAATAGAACGAAAAAGAGCGGAAAGAGAAGTGGGAAAAAAACTGTGGCAGTGCTTAAAGCGGCTGATAAAGATTGTGATAATCACAAAAGCGCCCTGCAGCCCGAACCAACGGTTAAATAATAACATTTAAGCCAAAAAAGCCAAAGTGCATAATTCGGACCGGACCAGTGTTGCATATCGTTGTTTCTGCCTAACCGTAAACCCTAACCCCACGCATTATAATCTTCCGACTTTCCCCCCGTCGACTATTTTATTTTGGGCTTCTTTCTATCCGCCGTCCGCGAGGTAAGTCTGCGAATGGAGTGGCCTTTTGACTATATATCCGCCCGATCCGATCCGTTCCAATTGCCATTGCTGTGCTCCCGCCTGCGCTGAAACTGTACCATATTGTGGAAGCACACGGGATGGCAATGGGAATGGGTGGGGGGTGAGGGTAAAGACAAGGCAAGGCAATGGCATGTGGAGAAGTAAAGTGAAACCTGCCTAAAGTGGATTTTGTTTCAATTTTACTTTTTTTTTTTTTAGAAAAAAAATGTATATTTTTTATTAAAAAATATTCTTATTGAAAATTAATTTTTTAATTTTATCCTCTTTCAGCTTTACAATGCGACACGATAATCAGCCAAAGGACCTTTTAATTTGTCTTTATTAAGTTTAATCTTTTATTCTGTACTAACTACGTAAACAGTACGTATAACATCACGTTTTGAGTAGTCGAAAATAAAGAGATTCGATTTTCGAAAAAAAGCCACAATGAGTCGATTGCAAAAGCCGCAGCAGAGCGAGGTGGTGTCCAGCTCCACGAGCGCCAGCAAGTCGCGGAGGAAGAACAACCAGCAACAGCCAGAGGCTCGCGATGAGGAGGATCAGATCCAGGTCCTCCAACACCTGAATGGCCATGCCAACGGGAGCAGCAATGGGGGCGGCGGGAAACGGAGGAGGGTCAGCAAGTCACCCGCCACCGTTCCGGTAGCCAATGGGGCCAGCAAGAAAGCCAAGACAAAGCATCCACACGCTGGGGGATCCGCCAAATCCCTGGCATCCTATAATAACAACAACAACAACATCACCAACGGGCAATACAGCCACGGCAGCAGCAAGAAGGCTGCAGGAGCCGCATCGAAGGATTACTACCGTGACACAGTCTCGCCTGGGACTCCGCGTTCTCCTTCGCCGCAACCCATCACGGATGTGGTTTGCATTTCGGACGCGGAGAGCGACAATGAGTACGAGGATCGGGAGTACTATGACCAGGACACGGAGGAGGAGGCCGAGCAGGTCACCGCGTCTGCTCCAAGTCGCGCGGCGAATGTGACTGGGAATGCGAACAACAATGCCGCAGCTGCTGCAGCAGCGGCCGCCGCAGCCGAAGCGGCAGCATCAGCCCCTGCCACGCCCTCGTATGCGGTGCCCACCAGCAACAGTACGCCCCTGGACCTGGACAACGAGTCGCATCAAAGGGACCTCGAAGTGGTCACCGATTTGAGGTCTTACGGTGAGTTTGCAGTCTTTTCCTCTTTAAAACTTTATTAAAAACTAGTTTCAAGATACAAAAAATTATTAAAGCTTTAACTAAAGATGTGGCAAGAATAAGTAGCAAGTAAGGACACCCTTTCCTTGCGTCCTTTTCCGAAAGTGGAGCACATAAATCCAACCTTGACACACTTACCCAGAAAACTCTACCCGGTTTGGCTCGCTCTTCGGGCCAGTTCCAAAACTACTGACTGACTGACCCTCCCCCCACTGACTGACTGACTGCCTCTCCTCCTGACTGCCTGCCACCCATTCGAGGTAGATGCAGGCGGGCGGGCGGAAAATACACCCCACTGAAGGCCGAAACCCGGCACAGTGGAATGGAAACTTGTTTTTCGTTTGTAAAACCTGTTTTCTAGGCTTGGTTTTTGTTGTTTTATGGTTAATCCTGTTTATTTTTCTATAGTTTAAATTGTTTATTTGGTTTAATAGTTATTCCTGTTTATTTTTATATTATTTGAGGAACTAATGGGTAAAGGGAACTAAAAATGAATAAATAAATAGTTTTTGGGATATTCTAGTCATTGTTTTATAGAGATTCCTTTATATTTTAATATAATTTAAGATATAAAGGCACAAAAATGACACGAAAGTTCCATTAATCTTCAATTTTTTTTTAACTTTAAGATAAATTTCCTTGAATATACGTGTATCCCAACCACTGTACTGGCTTTGGACTGTGTTTTCCGAGAAACATGCTTGTCTTGTTTGCATAAATGCCAGGTAGTACACCCTGGTAGTACCCCCTGGTTGTACCTCCCCATTCGTAGGCCACTTATTTACTTGAACTTGACAATGCAACTCGCCAAACATCGAGCATACATGTATGTATCGAGATACAGTTCTGAGAACACGTTAGCCTCTCGGATGGATAATTGCGAGCTGATAATGGAGGCGTTTTCCGCTCCTAACCTTTAATTATCGCCAGAACATATTGTCACGGCAACACAATAATAATAACAAATCTAGCTATCGTATCACCCCTTCATCGTTGCAACCCTTTACAAACAAGATCAGTACAGTTCTGATAAAGTTGCAACTCGCGAACCAGGGGCAAAAATGATTAAATAAATAAAAAATAAAGTTAATAAAGGGGGAGTTTTTAAGAGCTATAAGAGGGTTTTTTAAAAACAACACTTAAAATAATTTAAGTCTAAGTTAATTTTAGTCAACTTTTGGTAAAATTTTGGGTACTCTTTCCAAGATTTCCTCCTGTATTTCAGGAATAAATGCTTCAATGTTGTCCTGTCATTGGAGGATAAATGTATAAGATTATATAGAGTATAGACATTAGATTTAACAGAGCACCAAAAAAACAGGTCGAAAAGTGAAATAAAATGTCTACCGAATTCTCCATCTCATTAAGTCCCTTGTTACGCGTGCTGTGTGGCATGTGGCAGCGTCCTGTTGAAACCACATGTCCTGGAAGTCAAGCCCGAACTCGCCTCTCATCAAGTTCTTGTTACGCGTGCTGTGTGGCATGTGGCAACGTCTTTGTGGTTTCAACATGTCCTGCAAGTCAAGGTCTTGCTTCTTAGTATCAAAATGGTATCAAAGTTTGATAATATCTCGCGATACCGTTACGATTCGCATCATCTGTAAAGAAGTACGGACAAATGATGCCTCCAACCCATAAACTGCAACAAGCTGTGACCTTTTCTGGATGCATTGATAGATCTTGCAATGCTTCTGGCTGATCCTGACTCCAAAATCAACAATTCTGCTTATTTACGAACCCATTAAGCCAAAAATGAGCTACGCGCGATGAACTTTCCTAACAGTTTCCTAACATTTTAATAATAAAATTCAACAATTTGCAAACCTGGTTCGTTTGTAAGACGATGAAGGGTTAAATTTTAGAACACCTGAAGTCCGTACCGAAGTCCGGGAATAGATGTTTTTGTCCCTAAAGTTTTTTAAAAAACTTCCCCTTATGTTGGACTAGATCCTAAGGACTTCTCCTTCTCGGAAATTCGGTTTGGGATAAGATAGGAAGGAAGGAATCTTGAGGAGCCTTAGCTCTTCGGCGTGGAGTGGGTTGTTGCCATCCATCCTAACCACGATATAAAGATAATAGCTAAAAACACTTATTACAATTGATTAGTACAATTTTGCATAAAATTTTGTATAAAGTAAGAGCTTCGTATAATCCCCACTTGTTGCTGTTCTTTAATATTTTTTGTTCGTTTTCCGTTCATTAAACTTTGCCTGGTCTAGTCACAGCGAAACAATGTACATTTTTTGTTTCTGTTTCGGTTTAAGAACCTGAAAACCGAATATAAAGCTATATACGAAGGCCAATCCGCTCGACGGGTTAAAAATAAAGACACAAAATTCACACTTGCTGCTCGTAAATGATGAAAATCTTCCCTCAAAGTTCCCTCAATTTATATGACTAATGAAACAGTCTATAAAAAATGTATTTTATAATAAAATTAGAATCAAAAATGTTCACATTTTCTGCTTGCAACTCCTTTTTGTTAAATCAATAATTTCGTTGAACAAGTTTTGGGAAATCAAATCATTCGCCACCCACCCACTCGAGATGGGTTCGTTGGTCCCGCGACATACCGTGAGTGTTTTTTTTTTTTCGTGTTTTTTGCGCAAATTACATCGACTTGTTGTTAGCAACTTGATTTTGCAAAAAAATAACAGAAAACAGAACTCAGAACAACAGGTTTATTCGATTTCATTAACCTGGACTCGAGTTGAAAGTTTTGTGTCAATGTTCTCTAATTTCGCAACAACTCGAAATTTTGATGAACCCAACGCAGGGAACCCTTGCTTGTCCTTCAGGGTTCAAGGACACAGATGCCAGCTGGCGTGACTTGCTTTCATTTGTCAAAGAAACACCAAGAAGTGGGCATAAATTAACGTCAAAACCTTCTGGGATAGCGCGTTTAGAACCTCAGAAAAGGAGATTATCCTTGGTTATCCTAGATTTCATCCCCAGGACATATACAATCTGGTAAAATGTCTAGGCCTTGGCCACAATCGTAAATTCAGTAATCGTGGCGAGACGGTCCTGGTCCTGGGGCGAATGAACCTTTTATGGCCTGTCCTAAGCCTCCCGAAAATATTGAGAGAGTCAGAGTCAGCATCGCTCTCGCAGCTGGAGAGAAGCCTTGATTAGCCTTGTCCTTGAAACGAGGATGCGCAGACTTGTGGTCAACACAAAGGGTGTTGTAAGCGACCCAACCCACCCACTGATGAAATTCCAAACCTTCACCTGCTACTCCCAAAGATTGCTTTCGTTTGCCTTTCCCACAGTTCGCATGTTTGCTTCTATGCGTTTTACCCACTTATAACGGAATCAAGTGTCTGGCACGTGCTGGGCTGGTGATAAAAATAAAACGCGATAATTCGATTCACATGTGTCAAGTGAAACAAAGCAAACAACTATTTTTATCGCGCTCGCCCATCCACCCATCGGTTTTGCTTTTCTTTTACACACTTGTGTATGTGCCCAGGTATTTACATTTATTACCGTTTATTATTTGATTAGTTTCCTTGATAAACAGTCATACTAAGGCAAATTTTTATCTCGCCCACCCATCACTGATCACCCATCCCCCATCGGTTTTCCTTTTCTTTTACACACTTGTGAGTGCCCAGGTATTCACATTTAGTACCGTTATTAATTTCTCCTCTAAATTGATTAGTTTCTTTGATAAACAGCCATACTAAAGCAAATTTCTTATTTGTTTCTATTTTGCAGTCAAATTGTACAGCGATGAGGCCGTCAGCTTGAAGGATTTCAAAATAGTTCGAGTTCTGGGTACAGGAGGTGAGTTTAATTTACATTTTTTATTTATTAAAATTAAATAACTATGTAATTGTTTGTATCTCTCCAACAGCTTATGGAAGAGTCTTTCTCGTTCGCAAGCTGACTCGCCACGATGCCGGAAAACTGTATGCTATGAAGGTTCTTAACAAGATCACGGTAGTCCAGAAGCGTAAAACTGCAGAGCACACCAAAACGGAACGAGTGGTAAGTGAGAGGGACGACGACCTATGGTGTACTATAGCCTAAAAATTACCTGTAAAAAATGCGTTAAACAATGCAAACGTGTTTCTTTTACCGTTACCCCTTTGGCGTGCGGTTTTTGCAATCACAGCAGCAGCAGCAACACTTGTGTTTTCTTCACTTTGCGTTCAAGTTCTTCATTTTAATGCCAACAATAAAGTGCAGCTTATTGGAATTAAACTTGGCCAGCGACAACCTTCAAAGTCGCACGTACAGTTTCCAGAAGCCAGTCCGAGAAGAAGAAACCAGTAAACGGGATAAAGGGAACGGGTGGGGACTAGTACACATACACATTGGTATGTTCTTGTGACCCACTTAGTGACTTGTTCTTGTTGCACCGGCAAGAAGTTAGCAGAGAGCAACTGTTTAAAAGAGGAAAGAGAGGATAAACAGAGAGAGCTGTGATGTCTGTGTATTGAAAGATATGAGATAGATTTTAATTGCATGATTTGTTGTTATGTGAGAGATAGAGAGGCTTCCTCTTCAGATCAATAGTCCAAGTAATTGTTGCTGCTTAGTGCAACCGGTTTCCGTTGCGGCATTGAGAGACTTGGCAAATAAATGAAAATAGAAATTGAAAAAACAGACAAGAGAAAGACCACGATTTTGGTTAAATAACTGTGAACAGGTGTAGAGTGGCGCCAGAGTGGGGGGTAGTAGGAGATAAGAGCCGAATTGTGTGACAGATAAATTGAACAAATATACAGTTGTCCTGCTTTTCAGTTTGTATTTATTTTGTATAGCTGTGTGCTATTTTCGTTACTCCTTACGCTCACGCACTTGCCCCGTTCAAGGTACACCGCCTGTCCCACTAACCCAGTTATTATTTGTTACACGGCGAGAAATAGTCAATAGTAATAGTGCTTTTAGAGTGCCCATAATATGGTTTTATATAATGGGGACATTTTTTACAGTCATTACTGGCTATTTCTTATAATTTGCTTCACGATTGATTGCGAAAAATAGAAAGGAATCGTGAAATGTTGAAAATGTGAAAGTTTTCATCTGACATAATGAGAGCGAAAGACGAATTCATTTTATTACGAGTATTTTTGAAGTATTTTCTACTCATTTCTTTCACTTGCACATTTTGGTTTTTTCCATAAAGTATAAATCTTTATGCCTAGCAGCAACTAATTAACAAAAAAAAAAAATACACCCAGACGGGTGGCAACAAAAAAGCTATTTTATGCAAATACAAAATGAAAACAAAAACAAAAGCGAGCTCTAGGGAATGTTCTGATTACCAAACAAAATAAGAGACCAAAGAAAATACCGATAAGGGGCGATTAATGACGGATAAGACAGATTAATAATGATTTTTATAAGCCAAATTCATCTAAAAAAACCCGGAAAAATACAAATTTGTATTAAAAAATGTTCTAAAAAAATTTCAAAATACAAATAAAAACATTCGTTCCCTTTTTCCAGGTACTGGAAGCCGTCCAGCGCAGTCCTTTCCTCGTAAGTCTTCACTACGCCTTTCAGTCCTCGACAAAGTTATACCTGGTACTAGGTGAGATCATCAATATTATGCCCATTATCCTGTAAAACCGAAATAAATCCTCATTTTCCCTTGAATTTCCCAGATTTTGCCAAGGGCGGGGAACTGTTTACGCATCTCTATCACTGCGAGCACTTTGAGGAATCGCGGGTGCGAATCTACATAGCAGAGGTAGTGCTGGCCCTGGAGCAACTGCATCAACTGGGCATTATTTACAGAGATATTAAGCTGGAGAATATTCTACTGGATGGCGATGGCCACATTGTCCTCTCCGACTTTGGATTGTCGAAGATTCTTACCGCCGAGAATGAGTACAGGGCGCACAGCTTCTGCGGAACGCTGGAGTACATGGCCCCGGAAATTATCAGGACAGGACCGCCGGGACACGACAGTGCCGTGGACTGGTGGTCGGTGGGAGTGCTCACCTTCGAGCTGCTCACCGGCGCCTCGCCATTCGCCACGTCGGACGGACAAAGCCAACAGTCGGAGATCTCGCGGCGCATCCAGAAGGAGCAGCCGCTGATTCCCTCTTCGTTCAGTGCAAACGCTCGCGATTTTGTCTTGAAAATGCTGGAGAAGAATCCCAAGCGACGCCTGGGCGGGAATCACCGCGATGCCAGCGAGATTAAGGAGCACCCCTTCTTCCAGGGCATCAACTGGCAGGAGCTGCGCGCCAAGCGCCGAAAGGCTCCCTACAAGCCGCCCCTCACCACCGAGGACGATGTGCAGAACTTTAGCAGCGAGTTTACGGATATGGTGCCGGAAGACACGGAATGCGATGCTCCGCCCAGTCGGATTCGCCTTTTTCGAGGGTACACCTATGTGGCGCCAGAGCATCTCGAGCAGATGCGTCGCGACAACCAGTGCCACATCGAATACTGCAATGCGGGATTGCAGGTGGGGTTCGAACTCTGAAATTCTAATAAAGTTTAGTTTGAAATGCGTTTTATTTTCCAGAGCATACCCTCGAGGCCGGATGATCTGGAGTTAGGGAGTCGCACTGTCAGCGGGGCCTACGGCACCTGTCACTTTGTCAGCGATAGCTCCACGGAAATGGTCTTCATGGCCAAGGTTATTCCGCTGTCCAAGTTCCGCGCCTCCGAAGTGGACGCCCTGATATCGTGCGCCTTGGACAAGAACGGACACAAGAACATTGTCAGCTATCAGGGGGCGTTCCGGGATAAGTGCGAGACGTGGATCATCACGGAGTACTTGTGCGGCGAGGAGCTCACAGCGCCCATCCGCCGGGGTCGTCTGGATGAGAACGCCTGTCGGGAGATCTTTCTGCAGCTGGTCATGGCTGTGCGGCATATCCACTCGAAGCATTTCATTCACGGCGATCTGAAGCCGGAGAATGTGATGTTCGAGAGCCGGGAGGACAGCAACGTCAAGCTGGTGGACTTTGGCAATGCCTGGTAATGGTTTTTTAAACGAAATCCTGCAACTTTCCACTTATATTTCTTTATTTTCTTATATTATAGTTACAGCAGCAGCTTCCAGAGCTGGAAAGACAAACCAAGATACACTCTGGACTATGCCCCACCCGAGCTTCTGGCTGATCCCAACATGGTCACGTATTCGCCGGCTGTGGATATCTATGGGCTCGGCGCCATATTGTACACCATGCTGGTGGGGCATCCTCCCTACCGACAAGGCATGAACGATACCGACCATAGCGCTGCGGGGCACCACAAGTTGCGGAAGCGCATGCAGCGGGATTCGTTTTATCAGCGATCCAAGCGCTGGCAGAATGCATCCAAAGAGTTCCACCACCTGGTGGGTTGGTGCTTGCAACGCAATCCCCTGGATCGACCTAATATCAAGGAGATCCTGGACAGCTCTTGGATGCAATACGGGTGCAATGATCCGGATGTGGACATAATAGTGACCGCCGAAGAGCAGGTTGTTGTGGACCTGAGCGAGGACACAATGGAGCAGCCGACGACAGGTATGTTAGCGGAATCAGAGGAACAGCCCGAATCCTCGCTGGTTAGCTCAGCGCAGGATGAGGGCTTTGTCGTGGTTAGCCAGCCGGTGGTGGAGCTCCGGACACCCGCAAACACACACAACGTCGAGGACTTGGTGGTCCACGAACGCCCCGACCGCGACTTTGAAAGCTTGACAGATTTTCACGGTTTCGACGAGGACTTGGAGCCCCTGCAAGGTCCTTCGGAATACTTTATGGAGTTACCTCTAATGCCGGATGACATTCAGAGGATGCCACCGCCACCAGCTCCACCTGCTCCTGCAATATCTCTCATGATTCTCGATGACTCGATTCTGACGAGACCCAGGACAAGGCAGCAGCGCCGAGCCGAGAGCCAACTGCTGACGCCGAGCGATCGACCCACGTTGGCGGAGGAAGACAGCAAGGCTGGAATGCTTCTGGTTATGCAGCAGTTCCCGCCACCAGCCGAGGTCCCGTCGCAACCGCAAACCCCCGCCAGAGTCACGCGCCCTGTGCGCCGCTCGTTGCCCATCGGCACGAGACGATCGCTGGAAGAGCAGGAAGACTTTAAGGGATTCGGAAACACGAAGGTCACGTGGCGGAAGTCGCGAGGCAGCTGGCGACATTTCTGTGCCCTTCTGCACGGCGTCCAGCACGTCCTCAAGCACCGGTTCAAGAAACAGCGACGGGTCTACTGTATTCCCACCATTAAAATCGAGCTGATCGACGAGGCCTACGAGAAGCCGCTGATCTTCCCCAGACCCAAGCCGGCCAGGCCGAAACGAGCGAGGCCACCGCCAAAAGTGCCCCGTCTGCCCACCCGGATTCAACCATCCAGGGTGCGGGCACTGCGGCAGCGGTACGTCTTTGAATGACAGGCAAAAGTTGTGGCAGAGGTAGTGGAGGTGGACTTGGACGAGGTGGAGATCAAAGAAGAGATAAAGGAGGAGGAGCCGGATGACGATCAACTGCCAGCGGTGCTGCAGTGGTCCACCGACTTTAGCTGACAGACTATGACCCGAAATGGCACCGGAGCCGACTCGTAGCCACACTTCTAAAAGAGAAGGATCATCCGCGTACCGCACCAAAGATCCTGTCAATATTTTAAAAAACAGTTTGTTAGACTTAGTTGAAAGGATTCATTTTGCTTGTCACATTTCAAACTAACTTTAAACTTGAACGAACTTACAACACAAATGAAGGAATACAACAAGCTTATATATTATATATTATATATATAGGATTTGTTGTTCTAGTTAATTATTTGAATAGCTTAAATGTAAAAAAAATCAAACCAACAAAACAAACAAAAAGCAAAAACAAAAAACAAACTTAGGAAATCAATCGACAACAAAGATCGAAAAACAAAATACAATCAATCACTACTAATATCCCAATTTATGTTTAAGCCAAAAGGCAGACCCTCAATCACTCAAAAAACACATAAAACAATATTTCGTGCTGTATTTTAAGTAAAAAAGTAACCCTAAGACCAAAATAGCAATCGGAATTGTGAATTCCGAGCTCGAATGGCAGTTTTTTCAAGTCCTAATCCATAATTCTATAATCCAAACTAATTTCAGTGGAGAAAAGTTTAAAGAAACAACCTAGATTCAAGATACCTTTCCACATGAAACTGCGAAGTTCTATCAGGGCGCCCCTCAAGGTTCCCAATTCTTCGCCACGAAAGAAGAAAGACTTCGAGGGCGACTGCCCGACATGTAAAGTCAGTGAGACACTAATGAAAATCAAATTTTAATTGTTTTGTTAAGTATTTTCATTGTTCCGCCAATTAGACATATTTAATTTATAGTCCAGACTATAAAGCACTATGAAATTTAAATAAACAACTAAATATACATTATTTTTTATGTGTTTTTTATGTTATTATGCGATTAACAAAACACAAACAAACAAACTCATATAGAATCCCTCCGCTGAAAAGAAAAAAACCCCAAAATCAATCCACATATCGAACTGTGTAAATTTGCTGTAGAGTCGATAAAAGATAAAAGAAATATTTAAAAAATGGATGTTAAACGATAATTATAAAAACTCTGTATAAATTTTAGTATAAAACCGATAACATTTATATTAAAGTTGCCTTTTAACAAGTTGCCTTAGAACACAAGAAAATGTAAAACCGAAAAGATTCAAGAAGTCAAAACCATACATTTTATAAGCTAAGGACTAAGGACTAAGGACCTGTTTGGCAAGAGTTTTTATAACCACAAACGAACAATTGAATGGATAACAAAAAACGGCTAAAATAAATGTAATTCGTTGTAGTTTAAGATCCACATTCACCATAGACCATAGACTCTACCTAATCTACCTATGCGAACCACAGCGGCGGATGCAGCAACCAATAAGCAACAACAAATGGGGGACAACTAGTTAAATAGTAAGTGGAAAGCAATTAAATCGAATTGAAACAGATTTTTACAGTTCGGCCAAAGTGTTATACGGATTATATATATACTTGTAGTTACGCGGTATGCCAGAAATGCATATCACTGATCAGGATCGGGATCGGGATCAGGAGGTAGGATCAGATCAAGAATTGAAAATTGAACATAGATGATATGAAACAAGTTGCTAGCGATTAAGTCACCAAAGTTTGTAAATAAAACTAATATCAAAATACAGTTAAAATAAAGCATTTTTAATGATATCCTTGGGCTAATGTTTTCGCTTTTTGCCAGCTTTCTGTGGTTTTCCTGCCGCCTTTCCGGGGAACTTTTTACCCTTGTAGGTCTTTGTATTTGATCTGCGGCTTTCTTCCCATTTTAATTGCTTGGCGGAGGATTTATCCTTGTTGAAGACTGCATTACTCGTTCCTTGTCCTTTTACTTTGGAGGTTTCTTCCAGCATGGAAGAGAAGTCATCGGCGGCAGCAAACAGCGAGGACATGTCTAAAGGAACAGGATAAAATAGTTTAATTACAATATTAATGTCCATTAGACAAGAAGCTTATTCAATCCTAACTCACCGTGACTCTGCTTGAGGGTCTTGGCAAAGCTTCGCCCGCCAAACATGCTTCCAGAATCCTTGCGAGATTTCTTCGACTTGGGTGGAGCATCTTCATCAACATCCTCGTCATCGTCATCGCCCTCGTCGGGACTCTCGGGCATATCGCTGGTGTCGCCATCGGAAATAGAACCCTCATCATCGTCGTCATCGTCAAGCGGCTCCAGATCTATGGAGCCCGTATCGTCATCTGAATGATCTACGGCAGGACCGGCCATTTCATCATCTTCATCTTCCTCTCCCAGGTCATCATCGCCCCAATCATCGTCGATGTCTTCCATGTCATCTTCGTCGTCCAACTTCTTCTTTTTCTTGTCCTTCTTGGACTTGTCTGCCTGCATCTCGCCGCCCAATTCTTCGAGGAAGTTGACTTCCTGGTCTTCCTCCTCAGCATCGCCGCCATCCTTGAACTTCTTGCCAAAGTAACCATCCAGATAGGCTTCGAATTCGTCATCGTCCACTTCTCCCTCCTTCAAGTACTCATCTTCCCCAGCGGCTTCCTCATCACCTTCGGGAGCTTCCTTTTTCACGCCCTTGTCCTTCTTGTTTTGTTTTATGATCTCCGCCTGCCGCCGCTTGTGTTCCATGAAGTTAAAGATGAACATCTCGTCCTCGGTGCAGTTGGTCTTGGTGAGCGACTTCACGGGTTTGCCACGACCTCCTTGGGCAATGTATCGCTTATGGGCCACTGCGGCACTCTCTGCCGCCTGCGAAATGTCCAACTTTTTGGGATTTTTAAACGCAAAGCGCTCCAGGAAGTGAGGCAATGCGAAATCTCTCAAGGGATCACCATAGTAATCGATGCGAGACTCTGGAAAAACAAAGAGAGTTCTACAAGTGCAGGAAAAGATAATCTATAAACTTACGCTGAAGGATCTGTTCGGCAAAGACCTGGACCGTGGGATGGTAGTGATTGCGCAACAACAGAAGCTCATTCCGTAAGGAATAACCAGCTCCGGCAAAGGCAGGAACCCGATGATACGGATCGTACTTGCAGGAATCAATCTCTCGCACTTTTTGCTCTGTGGCAGCGACGCTGGCATGATGCCAGGAGGATGTGTTCGGTTTCTCTTGATCCTCCTCGACCTTCGTTTCTGTAGACGTGGGTTTTTCCTCCTTATCTTCCTTCTCATCCTTTACATCTTTGTAGACTTCCTCCTCGTCGCTACCAAACTTGTCAAGATCTAAGTCAGTTGGGACAATAATTTTGGCGCCACTTGCCAACTCCTCGGATGCTCCGCTGCCTCCTATCAATTCACGCCGCATGCGTAGCAGTTTATGGAGAACTATCAAGCATCCGGCTGCAATGTGAGGAGGAGCGTAAAGGGTGATTTGAAGGAGACGCTTGATGAACGCCTGAGCCCTGGCCACATGGCTGTCGATGTGGATGGCGCGGTGCACGATATGCAAGAGGTGAGCCGCTGTCTTGCTGCCCACATTAATCAGGCTCAAGTCTAGGAGTTTCACGTACAAGGCGTTATAGAAACGATCCGACTTCTCGGTTTTAACCGTGACCAATTGCAAAAGGAGTCCCAGGGTCTGAATGCTGACCCGAATATCGGCCAAGTGGACCAACCGGTATATGGTATCCTGCATCTCCTTATTAAGCAGCTCTCCATTGCTATCCTTGGCCGGTTGAGCTTCTACAATTGCTTTTTGCAGACACCTCAAGATGGCCTGCATGGTTCGATTGTTTACGGCTCCCTTTTGGACCAGGACCTTGAACAGAGCAAAGCAGATGTGGACTAACTTGGTGCAGACCTCCGGCCGGCCGGAAGGAGCAATGCTGGACAGGAAGCACAGCGCAAAATGTTGGGCTCTCTCGGAGATATTATTCCTGAACAGAAGCTTTTCGGCTTCCGCAACAATCACGCCGCACATATTCGGATGTCGCTGAGCCACCTCACTGAGATGGTGCAAGGCTTTGGAGGCGACTTTCGGGATGGGATCTCCGAGTTTGTTGATCAACATCGTCAGTAGCATCTGCTCTTTCTCCGGAGCAAAGGACAACAGTTTGGCGGCCGTCACAATCGAGGTATTCTTGTTGTGCTCCTGTCCCGTCTGCAATCCCTGCATCACATTCTTCAGGAACTCATGGTACTGATCCTTCAACTCGCCCTCGAAGTACCAGTAGGCGTAGATGCGACGCTGCTGCTCCTTGCGCAGAGTTTCATCCTTTTTCAGCTTCTTCCAATCGGCCCCGCGAGTATGGATGGCCAGGAGCTTTCTATTCGGCGGCAAGAGCACCTCCTGCCACAGATCCGTCAGCACGGAAACCACATCGTTGCTGGCTTTGTTGGAGAGCTTGCAGAAGCCAATTAGAGTTGTAAGGGCTTCTAGATTGCCGAGAGGATTACTCGTAACCAGCAGGGCTCCTGCGTTGGCCCGATCCTTGGCTGTACCTTTATGGAGCGCGGTCTGCAACCAACGAGCATCGGTGGGGTTTCCTTTAAAAAAACGGAGAAATCTTTATAGAACTTGTTTTTAAAACATATTTTCTTACTTACTTTTATTAAATGTATTTTTCTCCGCATCGAAGGAACTCTTGCAGAGATTAAAGAGTTCTAGCTGCTCGTTTTCCTTCATGTCCAGCACTTCATCCGTTGAGGGATAATCAGGATGCTAAAAAAAGCAGCACATAAGTTTTTTTTCTTCTCTTAAAGATCCTTTACTTTACTTACCACATTGTACCACTTCTTTTGGGAGGCTTCATCCTCGTCCACCTTGGACTGGTATTTGTTGTGCTTTTTGAGGACAGCTCCTAGCTCCACATCGCTGTCCCCTTCGCTGTCGGAGACACTTTTCCCAGCTCCATCCTCATCGAACTTGATCCGTTGCGGTTTCTTGGACGTTTCTTGTGGTTTTTTAGCCTGATCCAGTTTGGGGTTTTGACCATTCTGCTTCTGATTCTTATTAAAGGTCTTTTGAGGAGTTCCATCATCTCCAAACTTAATCTTCTGAGTCTTTTGGACGTTCTGGTGTCCTTTGGTGAAAGATTTCTGGGCTACAGGTTTTCCGTCCTCACCAAACTTAATCTTTTGACTATTCTGGTTGCTTTTTTTGAATGGTTTCTGGGATACAGGTTCCCCATCCTCGCCAAACTTGACTTTTGTGGAGCTCTTCACCTGCTCTTTGGCAGCAGGATGGTTTTTTTTATGGGGCTTGGCTAGAGCCTCTCCCGAGTCGTCGAAGACGATTTTCTTGTTTCTGGGTGGTCCACCCACTGGCACACCTGAGGTCACGGCTGCTGGCATTTTATGATTAATTAAATTCTAAATAAACAGCATTAAATAGAATGAATGCCTCTGCACGTGTGTTTTTTAAACGTATGCGGTCTAGGGTTGCCAATCTGACCGATTTTAATGTGACCAACCCACACTGTTAGTTAGTGTTGGAAAACAGGAAATCTGTATGCTCAGCTGCTCGCAAAAAATTAAAATTAATCGAAAATTAAACGTTGCAGATGCGTTTTAGCTCCGCTGCTGTCGAATAAACACCGAATCTCATCGAAACCACGCACTCGGCGGTTAAAGTGAAGTGGATTCTAAACTTAAAGTGATTTTTTCCATTGATTTCGTTTTGCGTTTCGGTTTTTTCGTGCATTTTTCAATTCCGCACACAAACAACTCTACCCATGCCTGTGTGCAGCGTGCAAATGCGTTTGTGTGGGAAATTGTGCAAAAACCTGTGACGCCAGAGAGCGGGGGAGGGGCAGGTGGCAGGTGGGGTTGCAAGAGTGTGTTGAAAGCGAATTCATTGTTTTTGTTTATATCCGCGGCACTAAATTAATATATTAAAGTGCCTGGCTGCCTCGCGATGGGCTTGATTACCTCTCCCCTGCCCGTTTAGCAGCCAAAAAAAAACTCAACTGCTGCTGCTTTCCGAGAGTGTAAACAAAGCAGAGACGCTGCTTCCACGCCGACGTCCTTCACCTTGCCGCGACTGCCTCGCATATTAAATTTCACATCTTCGCATTTCTTCATCGTTTTCCATCTTTTGTGTTTGGCAACCTGTTTGCTTCCTCAGACAGGAAGTTCAGCCAAGTGCAGCAGCAGCCGCAGCCACAGCCGCAGGCAGCGACGGAAGCGGTAACGCACCAGCCTCCCTTCCAGCCTCGCTTCCAGCCCCGCCGCCAGCGGTGGCTCAGCCTCTGCAGCTCAGCAGCTGTCTCCTGAAATTCATCTGAAATCCCCGAAATCCCTGGAATATTAACAATATTGGTGAGTATTCCTTACAAGTTATAACAAAGGAAACAAAAACCCTTTCAAAACCCCCTTCAAAACCCCTTCAAACACCCCCGGAAAGTGTGATAAATGGTGAAAAATGTTAAAATTTGCTAAAAGTTACAAAAAGTTAATGAATTCGTTAGTTTCGAGGTGGAACACAGGGAATAATTGTCTCGTAAATCAGTTGTGTATCTTTAAACTGTGACCTTTAACCATATTTTTGCACAAAGATACAGTTTTAACTCTCATAAACAAACCATAGTTTATTAGTTTAAAATCTAGATACAAGAAAATTCGACAAATGCTACAAAAATGCTACAAAATTCCCTAGTTTATAGGTGGGATCGCTTACACCGGGAATAAGTATCTAGTAAATCAGTTGTGTATCTTAAATCTGCGACCTTTTGCCATTTTTTTTTTGTACCGGGATACAGTTTTCAGTAAATACTACTTAATTGGGTATAAAAAGAACATCAAGACTTTATGTAAAACATCTTATAAATGTTTTGTTAATTTAAAATCTAGATACTTACCTCAACAATATCTGTTGGATTTTTGTGCTTTTCTCCGTTTTTTTGCTGTAAAATCTGCTCTATCTTAAAAATATCTCTATTTTATGGTCATTATATATCTTCGATCTTTTTTTCTTGAGTGCATAACTAATGCTCTGCGTAAACTATACCATACATGAGATACCCCAACAACCTGCTCTCAACTGGGCGTTGCTGTCTGTCCCCAGACTCTCCCCTGACATCCGCCAAACAAAACCAAACAAATTCCAGTTTCCGCCCGAATAATTACTCAAACTGTCACCACGCTTAGAGTAATTTCTATTATAGAGATTATATAGAGACTTGTACGCCTTTTTAACAATACAAATTAGAGGTTATTATGGCTTATGATTGTGTTCCATTTTGAGAGAGTCCTCTAGGAGGGGGCATGGATATCGGTTTCCAGTGGATCCCCCATCTGGATTTCCATCTGCTTTTTCACCTTTCTTGTCTGTAAAATTTAAACTCCACTTTAGCACGCGCCAGAGTTCAAGTCCCTCGTCTTGCCCGGTTTTTTTTTCTCGATTGTAACCAACAACCAATGTAATGAACTCTTTTTTTATCACTCAAAAGCGAATGCAGCTGCTCAGATACAGTGGGTTTAAAATACTCAAAATTAAGTGATATTTTGGGTATAAATTAATCCGAAACAAAAGAAAACAACATAAATTTTGCCACCCTGAAGATTCTCACTTGCTCTGGCAATAAACATTGTTCCTCCTGAATTTCTAAGAATCTAATTACCAATATACAATTAAATAATAATAACAATCATCAGTTACAAAAATAAATGATTATCTATAAAAAGATTTAAAAAACAATCACTTTGTAAAGTTGGCAGCGGATCAAAATTCGCAAATCTTAAAACCAAATCTTTCAAACCTTCATTAGTTTTTACAAAAATAAATCATTATTTTTAATAGTTTAGAGAACAAGCAATATTGTAACATTGGCAGCGGATCAAAATTCGCTTCACGATGCGCTGTTTCATTACAAGGTGACGCAACTCGTTTACGTCAAATTTACGTAGTTTCCCCAGAAACGTGACGTCATTAACGCAAATATTTGTGAAAACCCTCCACAAGGCAGCTGCCGTTTACATAGACATAGGTAGACCCCTTGGAAATAGCTAAAGATAGTACAATGTTTCAACAGAAGCGTTTTGAAACAGATAACTTATAGTATATATTTACATATGTCAAAGGACTAACAAAGGTAGAGCTATAAATTGTTATATGGAAAAGTAGAAAAAGATACTGCAATGTTTCAACAAAAATGTTTGAAAAACGATAACTTACAAACAAGTATTTATGGCAACAGAATTACAAAGTAGAGGTAGAAATTGTTGAACAGAGAGGTAATTTTTTTCAGAAAGAACTATTTTAATGCTAATTTTGAGTTGTAAAACCCCATAAAGAAAAACAATATAAGGTACTATTTCTAAGGAACTAATTCTAGCCTTGAATTTATTAAGCAATAGATGTTTTATCCCTAACTACATCAATATTTTCCAACTAATTGGCAAGAGTATGACAAAAAACAACTGATTCTACGTTTATTATTAAAATGAAAACTGATAATTGGCACCTAAATAGTTCAAGTCCTAGATATATTAGATATTATATATTAGAATAAATATCAAGTCACAAGTCATATAAAGCTCGTTTTTAGAAGCTATTTTATGGACACAGAAAAGCAAAAATAAACAAAACAAACATAAATAATTAAGGTTTCAAAACATTGAACCCTAAATATAAACAAAGACCTCCCTGAAAAACTGTTTATAAAACTTCAAATTTCTCATAATATGTGTAGTATTCAATTAATATTCTATACTTGTACGTTGTGGAGGCCATGAATGTTGCGTACTTTCGTTTTCTATTCCCATTTCTGATTCTCCATTCTGATAGATACTTGTATTACCCAACAACACCACCCAAAGTTACCCACAATTACATGTTTTAAATTCCGACCACATGCTTATGAGATTACTTTCAACTTTTCGGTTTGTTTCAATGATTTTTAAGGACATGAACTCGACATCGGCGGGCGAAGGAGGAGGCCACAGCGAGACGGCCTGGCTGGAGGATCTGCTGCGGGAGGTGCAGCTGGAGCAGTTTCTGGACAGGATACGCGACGACCTGCAGGTGACCCGACTGGCGCATTTCGATTACGTTGTCTCGCAGGACCTCGAAAGGATTGGCCTGGGCAAACCGGCCATTCGACGACTTGTGGAGGCGGTGCGCAAAAAGAAGGCCCACCAGTGGAGGAAGAACATCCTTTCCAAGTTGATTGGCGGCGGCAAGCAGCCGTCGTCCAAGAAGCAGCAGTCCTCCTCTAAGGACTCGAGTCAGGGCAACAGCTCTCAGTTGACTTGCCTCATCCACGAAAAGGACATCACCCTCGGCCTGAAACTAGGCGACGGATCCTTTGGCGTGGTGCGTCGCGGCGAGTGGAGTGCTACGCCGGCTGGGAAAGTGATCCCGGTGGCCGTCAAGGTGCTAAAGTCCGATAATCTCACCCAGCCCGGCATCATTGATGACTTCTTCCGCGAGGTGCAGGCCATGCACGCTTTGGATCATTCGAATCTCGTCCGGCTGTACGGTGTGGTGTTGTCCCAGCCCATGATGATGATCACAGAGCTGGCAGAGCGCGGATCCCTGCTGGACACTCTGCGGAAGCAGTGCCGCCACACCTCCTTGACCATCATCTGGAACTGGTCGGTACAGATTGTGACGGGCATGGCTTATCTGGAACACAAACGATTCCTGCACCGAGATCTCGCCTGCAGGAATGTCCTGCTCGCTGCCGGCAACAAGATAAAGATCGGGGACTTTGGTCTGATGCGTGCTCTGCCCCAGGAGGACGACTGCTACGTGATGTCCGAACATAAGAAGGTGCCCTTTCCCTGGTGCGCACCCGAATCGCTGCGTTTCCGACAGTTCTCGCATGCCTCGGATTCCTGGATGTTTGGGGTGACGCTCTGGGAGATGTTCACCTTTGGCGAGGATCCCTGGGTGGGGCTGAATGGCTCTCAGATTCTACGAAAGATTGATCGCGAGGGAGAGAGACTCCATCAGCCAGATGCCTGTCCCCCCGATGTCTACTCCATGATGCTGCAGTGCTGGGATAAAACACCTTCAGAACGTCCCACCTTTGCGGCTCTCAAGTAAGTCCAAAAACTTTACAATCCTTATTAAATTTTAATTAATTTTTCTTTCATTTACAGAGAATATCTGGTTAGTATGTCGCCTCCTGTAATGCGCGCCACTCGCAGTTACCATGAAGCCAAAGGCCTGCAGATCGAGCCTGGCGACACAATAGCTCTCATTGATGGACGACAGGAACTGAAACTGATCAAGGGCCAGAATCAGCGTACTTTCGATATTGGCATTTTTCCCAGGACTCTGCTGGAGCAGCGGAAAGTGGGCGCTGCCGGCGATGTGGCTATGAGAAACAGCGTGGGAAATGGCTCGTCCAGTTCTCCATTTGGATTCTGTTGGGGAGGAGCAGCTGCTGTGGCCAATGGCGAGTCTAGGCCAGCCAGGGCAGCGTCGATGGCCAACCACAACCACGCCAAGGAGCGAAAGTCGACATCTAGTAAGCAGTTCGCCTACAACAAGTTGGTGAACGAAGCGGCGGCTGGGCTTCAACGGCAGAACGCGGTGAAGTACAAGGGATCCCTTGTGGGTCCTCAGCGTCCGCCGCCACCCCAATTCCAGCACGAGGGATTACTGATCGACATTTCCCCGTCTGGTGGGATCATTCCGGGAGCCGGAGACAGCTCCTCGCTGCAGGTGGATAGCTCGTTTTGCATTCTTGACGCCCCCATTGATGTGCCCACCTTCGGCGAGGGCAGCGGATCTAGGGATTGTGCTTCACCTACATATTTCGATGAGCATCCGCAATTCGAGTTCGATCAGGATAACATGGCATCTACTTCCCCGGCACGTCTGCAGCCGCCACCTTACCAGATGCCGCCCACCTACTCGAACACCATGGAGTTTGCCCAGAAGCGAGAACAGCTATCGACTCCGGCTAGAGAAAGGGATCCCTTCGATACCAGTAACGTGGACACAGCGGAAGCTCTCTACTCGAACTATAATCAATCTTTTGAAGCAGCTCTCCCTGCCTCACAGGCAGCTCCGATTTACAGCAGTCCTTCGGTTAGAAAGAGTCTGTTTGGGGGATCCAACTCGAACTCGAATAAGGAGAACATACCTGCCCTTGAGTCTGCAGCCATGCAGCTGAATCTAAGTAATCTATCGCTGGAGCGGCATGACAACAATGTGGTGTCCAACCGGTCTGTAGAACCTGCAGCTAGTGCTTCCTCGGAAGGCGTGCTGCTGGACAAATCGTTCATTGCCGAGCTGGAGAAGGACATGTACAGCAATGGGCAGAACCGGGCGCAGGAGGAGTACCAACGCAACTCGACCCAAATGTATTCCAGCAAGGATATGGTTTACAAGCAGAATCTCACGCCACTCAAGAATGGAGCTCCCTCTGGTCACTCGAATCATTCCAGTCCATCCTCAACCGTCTCGCCCAAGCAAAACAACCTCGAGGCAGCAGCGGCTGCCACAACTACCCAAAGCGTGGTGAATCGAATTTGGTACGAGCAGGTGGCCACATCCTCGGAGTACTATGCCCAACCGCCCAGAGACCAGCCGGAGGACCAGATCTATCAGAATAATCAGCAGCATTCAATGCAGCAGGAGGCCAATCACTCATTTGTGGCCATCTCAAACCGAGTAGTGGCACCCAAGAACAACGCCTACGCCTCATCCGGTTCTCTCTACGATGCAGTGGCGGCTAGCACGGCAGGATCCGCCTACTATGGCCAGGTGCCAAACGGAAGCGGTGCCGTGCTCTACGATGAAGTGGCCACGGATGATTATTTAAGACCACATCGACCAGCTCCTCTGGCTCCACCGCCTCTCTCCGCACAGCAAATACAACGACGAATGGAGAAGATGCGTCTGCAGCAACAACAGCAGCTGGAAGGAGCCCACCAGCTCTACGCCCCAGTGCCCTCGGACTTTGGTCGCGAGCAGGAGAAGCTCCAGCAACTGATGCAGGAACTTGGCAGCTCGGCCATCGAGCAGGATGTACGCAACGCCTTGCGAGCGGCTAGCGGAGATGTGGGTCTGGCCACGAGGCACTACAAGATCGATCAGCTGGCGCGACTGGGTGTGGCAGGACGACAGCAGTGCGAGCAGGCCCTGCAGCAGAGCAACTGGAGTCTGGAGGTGGCCGCCGAAATACTCCTGCAAGCCGGTTAACCACAAAAACACAAGAATCAACGTATTACTAGCTCGAATATAACCACTTTAGTTTTATGAATTGCTGAACACCGAATGTTGCACATTTTTTGCACATTCTATGCATGTCTATAGTTAGCGAAAAAAAATACGAATCAGATGTCTCGAATTATCGTCAAAATACTCCTAAGTGAATGCAGAAGTGCAAACACATCATCAACGACTGTACAATTTGTTCTATTTTCTATAAGAGATCGTATAAAATTATTTTATAATTGTTATTCGATGACTATATAATTTGTAACGCTGCGAGAATTTACACAAAAAGAAAAGTATAATCGTATGCGGAAATGGCTGCTAATTTGGTATAAGGTCAAAGAACAATTAGTTTTGTTTTTAACTCGAATAAATTATATGTCATTGTTATAAACAAAGTTTGCATTTTGAATTTGTGCGCCAAGCTGAGTGGTCTAAAAAGCAGTGTTGGTAAAGACCAAAAATACTAAAAATATAAATACTAAAGTCATGGGTGTACTAAAACGGTTGTTAGGTCGTGGCGCAAAATTTAAACTTCAGTTTCAATATTTTTCCTATATTGCAGTTGAAATCCTTCAAACCATTGCTTAGTTTTCTTATCATTTACCTCCCTCTAATAATAAAAGACCATTAATATATGTTAAAAGAATAATTATTTATTTTCAACAGGGGACATTATTCAAAATAGATTCTTCACAAGTGTGTAATACATATATATTTCTCTGTGTGTAAATATATTCCTTTTAACTTTAAATGCTCTGCTTTTTGATTGACATAGTCAGGTGGTTAGTTTGAAACAACAATTGTAATCGTTACTCTACGAGATAGAAGACACTTTCATCAAACACAATTCATTTTGTTTTCGATCGGCTGATCCATTATTATCTCATTTTGCATGGGGACGGGACAGGATAATATCAAGCTGTCTTCGATGGCACAAAATCTGTGTGAGTGCTGTGTGATATTTCTTTTTTGGTGCTGTCCATAAGGACATTTATACCGAAAGGATCGTGTCGCAAATGCAAATGTTGAAAATAGAATAAATCATCCTAAGATCCGTATGTACGAGTACTTAATAATATTAAATTAAAGTAGTTTATGTTATTACATAACAGCATACGCCTGGTCAAATTTGAATACGAATACAAATCGGTATCATAAAAATATATCTGTATCTGTATCTGCATCATATTTTTGTATAGGGGCTCATCCCAAATTGATCTCGAAACGTGAAATACGTGTGGAACCCAAAAGCAAATAGAGCCAAACTTTGGCGGTTGCGGAAGATGTTGGCGTTTTGGTTTTGGCTTTTATTGCGGAATGTCTGAGAGTGGGTTTGGGCGGTGGCGGTGGGCATCCCTCTACATGTGTCGGGTGTTGCCGAAGTTGATGCCGGACTGGGTGGCACCCTTGTTGGATCCGTACTGCAGGGAGATCACGTTCTGACCGGCGCGCAGCTGCTCCTCGCTGAAGTTTCGCACGTTCTTGTCAGCCTCCTTGGGTCCAATCGATGGCTTGTTGAAGTTCGAGGCCTAAGGATTAAAAATATGTGTTATTAATAAATGAAATAAAACTTTTTTAGGTTTAATAAAGTACCTTACGACCCAGGGACTGCAGGCAGATCACCACCGAGTTGAGGTTCTGGCGCTCCCACAAGTCCACACTCTGGAAGGTCTCCTGAGTGGGAACTCCAAAGTTCTTGGCGCACTCGAGGAAGGCGGAGATGTTCTCCATGCACTTGAAAGCCATCTTGCTCTCATTGATCTTCTTGATGGCGCCGGGCTGCAGGGCGTTGGCCAGCTTGCACAGGATCACGCCATCCTTGAGCACTTCGAAGAAGTTGTCGGTGTCGCCGGAGGTGTTGATGGGCTCAGCGGTGACAGCCTTGATCCACTCCAGGGATTCCTGAGCCAGCTCCTCGCTGTACTTTGAGTTAATCTATAAATAAGACAATGCATATTAATTAGTAATTAATTAAGATAAAATCTAGATCGATTTGACAACCTTAGACTGGTACATTTTCGAGCTAATCCCTCACAGTTTGGCTGCGTTTGCAAACTGATGCCCCAATCGAGAACCAAAGCAAGTGCAAGGCTTCATTATATTCGTGGCCATTTCCCTTTCCTTATCTTGCCCAATATCGTTGATAAGAGAGTTATCATTAATTGGTTATAAACATAGAAAACTGTCTCGCCCGCGTGACAACTCGACGGTTCGGTTATATTTCAAGTTTCGATAAGGATAAGATTGCATTCGCTTCTATGTGGCTGCGCTCATTGGCACCGGCACAGTTGAGTATTTTTTTCCGCCACTCCCCAAAACGTGTGTAAAACCCAGTCAGGTTCCCTTGTTCTCGCATTGAATAGTAAGTATCCATATTTGCCAATGCCGATAGCTATGACTGGGAGCTGAGACTTTGAGCGTCTTGACCATATTTGGTCTTAAGTTTGCCGGCCGCTTGGGCGTCCTTCGCACCGATTTTGGCCACAACCAGAGCCACAGTCACAGCCACTTGTTGCCGAGCTTGGCCCCACTACACGCCACACACTCGACTGGCAAGACCACAAAAGCCAGAGCCAGAGCCAGACTCCCCAAACAAACCGCAAAATCGTTGCGTGTTAGATTTCAATTTGGTCTGCCAATAAAGTTTAACCATTAAAATGGAAATCAAAATGTTTAGCAAACTTACAGGTCACATCTGAGCGATCCGCTTAGCACGTATTTATTTTTTATTGAAATCTGTTAGTTGCTAACAGATTCTAGATTAAAAGCCAACAAATAGAAATTACTTTTTATGACATCATTATTTTTGTTATTTCTGGATTGTTTTATGAAAAGATAATCTCTAACCCGGGAATGATAAGATAGATAGCAATGCGTGTTGTGTGTTTTTCTGTTCATAAAAGTTGTAAAAAACAACAAGGTAACCCCCTTAAAAATTGTATTATTATTTTGTGGTTTTTGTCTGCGATTTATTTGTGACGGCAAGTCTATTAAAATGAATGATCTCAGAATAAAAAAATGGAACGATTGTCGCCAATTGAGTGGTATTCCACTCCTTATCGCCGGCAAAACTCGTAAATTGTCCAAGTCGGAGGAGGGTCGGAGAAGGGTCCGAGGCGATGCAGTAAAAAATGAAAATGAAAAAATTAAATAAAGCCAGAAAGCCAGAAGCTTTCCCCGCGTTTGTGTGTAGTTATCGAAGGTGAATGCACTTTGTCCACATTAAAGTAACCCCTTTCTATATCTCTACCGGGGTTCTAACGTCGTGTCCACTTCCCGCTCAACGGGAACGGTAGTCCGCCGGAGCCGGAGTCGGAGCTATTAAAACATAAAATTTAACGATCTTTTCGTTGCTGTTCGAGCCCCATAAAAGGCACAGATCTATCATTGAGATATGCAGAACTCCGGTGAGGAATATGCTAATGGTTTGGAAATGGCTTTATCAGAAAAAGTTGGCGATAATCGTTGGAAGTCTGGCATTTATCAATAATTGCAATCGACGGTTTTTGGCAAATTGCTTTGTCCGAATTTTGGGGTAACGGTCAAGCACTCAACAGCAGAGGTCAGTTCATTAGAGTTCGTGTTTTGAAAGAAGAGAAAACTGCCCAGAATGGAGCCGAGTAACAGAATCATCCATCAAAGAAGCGAGAAGCGTGAGACAATTAATAAAATCAATTTTGATTGACAATCTTCTGCTGCTCGAGAATCTGGCCCCCCCTCTCCGATATAATGATCATAACTTAGAGACTCCTCTTCTCTTCTAATCATAATGATCATCAACGGTGGCAGATAAATTGACACCCTCGGGCCGAGTTGAATAAATTTTGATTAGGAATAAAAATATGTTGATGGGATTCCGCGGCTGGCTTATGCATATTATACATAAATAAAAAGCCGTTAAAAGACTAATGAATTCTGATTATTTTTTACACGTTCCAAGACTAAGCCCGAACCCCAAACAAACCCCAAAACACCGAAAGCCCCAACAAAGTTTGACAGTTGGTGGTCCACTGACAGCAGATAAACAATGTTTCGAGGGAATCCAAATGAAAAATGGTGAAGAATAGCTATAGCTGGGCTATAGCGAAATTGTTTCTTTAGAGTCGCTCCCCTTCGCTGCTACCCATTTGTAGAAATATTTTTAGCGTTGTTTTAATGAGTCAGCAGCTGCGATGAAAAGCTTGAAGCCAGGCCAGCATTTCGTTTCGTTGTATTTTTCTGTTTAGTTTAGCGCTATGAGGTCTCGAAATTCAACGACGATCGAATGCCAGGGAATACATCCGTTTATATACAAATAAAATGTGTTCATAAACATATGTACAGCTGCCTTATCGAGAGTGTTGAAATTCCAGAGTTGGAGCAATTGAAAGCTGCAAAAATAATAAAATAATTAAAAGCGGAACTTGGCTTGGCATTTGAAATGGCCTCAGTATAACGGTATCTTTACGCATTTCCTGACCAAAAACCATGTTTCCTATTTTTAGTCTGGCTCTGTGGGTCAGTTGATGGATTAAACACGATTACCGGCAATTACAAAACGGCGTGACAGTGAAAAGCAGCTCATAAAGCTGCTCAAGAACCTAATTAATTTCCCAGCTTATGATGTACATTTTAATTTTGATGGGGTTGGGCCCCTTATTTCGAGGTTCTTTTCAAGTACGAACCGTTCTGGGTGGATGGAATTCTACACGCAATGCGCATTAGTGACCAAGCCAAGCCTGGCCAGCCCTGGCCTGGCCTGGCTTTTAGTGAAATTAAAATTAAAATTGAAATGGCTTCAGAAAAAACTGACTGAGCATGTTTCCCGCATATTTCTCCTGCTTGCTTTCCAAACCCCGAAAAAAAAGCTGTGGGTCAGCTGGAAATTATCTTGGGAGATGGCTGCCCCGGCTGCCCACGCCAATTCAATTTAATTCACACCTACACCTATTTGAAAGTGAAAAATTTGAAGCCCAACATAACTAGTTATTTATTTAGCATGATTCAGGTTTCACTATTGAGTGAGAGATTTCTGGGAATTCTATTACTGAAACTTATTGCTTAAGAAATTGAAAACCAAACATGACAAAACTCTGCGATTGATTCATTGGATTTATTACTAAAATGTAGAGATATTTTCCTAAACTTTGAAGCCAGGTTTGTTTGGTTTAGAAGTTAAATATCAAACAAGGCTTATTTCATTCCTATCCTTCTTCAAATATAAATCTTAAGACTTTATTTTGACGGAAGTTTCCGGCCATTTAGGAGGAGCTTAGAGGACAGGGGAGCCTTTAGACTGATGATCATTGCATAATAATCCATTCCATCGTTGTAGGATCCATGAGCCACAAGACAGGGCACGTTTTGCTTGGCTGATGGCTTTTTAAAGCCACCATCATCATCCAGCGATCGTCGGCTGGGAATGGTGATGTCATGCCTTGGATATGGCGAATCTGAACTTTGGCAATATTTCAGCGTAGACTCAGCGATGATTAGTTAAATGTGTGTGTTTGTCGGAAAGGGAGTCGCTGCCAGTTGACGCATCACTAAACAAAACACACTCCACTCCAATCCATTCCATTACGTAAGCTGTTCGGTTTCAAAAATCAATCCAAGTACAGATTGCCGATCTGGCTTTCTTTCGCGATGTGTCATGATCCATAACAATTGCTGACCGATATTTTAACTTGGCCGAATAAAAAACGACAAAAATGCCTCAACACCAAAAACATAAACAAAATCCACAAAAATGTAACGAGGTCAATTATATGATTTTGAGTCTGGTTTATGGCCAGGCCAGAAAGCTTGGCTTGTCACTTGGCCGGTGGTTGAGTGAGTTGTAAGCCAAAATCGACTGCCTTATCCAGGGGGTTGGGTGGTGCTACGTACCCCTCCACCCCAAGGTGTTGTTTTTTTGTCTCTCTCGAGTTTCACCGGAAATCCAAAACAACATTTGATTTATGATAAAACTTTTGTGTCTACTCCCGCCCGCGACTCTTTATGGCTTATCTAAAAATGACGGTAACTGGCGGCCAACAAGTGCTATCCGCGGGAGGAATCGCGGGGGTTCTCCGGGTAGTCCCGGGTACATGTGGGCCAAGTGTTCCATTTACGTGTCGCAGCGCCGATAAAGAGGAAGGGCAGGCGGCATTGCGTGCTGCGGATGTACAACCTCTAATACTCTCCAAGCGTTCAACGCTAATTGAGTGTGGATTCTTGACTCCAAATGCGGCCAGGTGATTAGTACGTGGCCAATGAAGCGACACGAAAACCTCTGCAATGCAACGAGACTATAACCAATCATCCTAAAGAGACTTGGGGATCTATAAATTAGACAACAAGGCTTCCAAAAGGATTGTTACATTTTTGTTACTGTAACTGGAGATATTTTGTTGTTTATGGAAATCGGAAGTTTCGGTTTGAGAAAGGTGGTAGGACTATCCATTGACAAGGATCATGTCCTGGAAATAAATTGCTCAAATGCAGCAGGAGATGGGGCCAGATGGTTTGAGAAGTTACTCTGTAACTAAGGAAAGGTGGTTGGTTGGTGTTCGCACCCCAAAAGGGGTGACACGGACACCCGAAATTTGAGATCTCTCTCCATTTCTTGGTGAGGCCCGACCCTACCACTCGCATAGGAACTCACATAGGTTGTCGGAACATTATAGAGACCTCAAAAGCAAATAACAATTTTTGTTTTCTTACGTTTTTTCCATCACTCTTGTTTACTTACGCTATTCATATACTCATTGTAGAGTGGTCATGTGTGAGTTTGAGTAATGGACAAAGGTGCTGCTATCGCTTCGAGTCCCCCGGAACCCCTTTTCAATTTAAACAGAAAACAATTCCATAACATTTCCCAATGAAAACAAACTAAATTCACATTTCTAATAAAAAATAGTCACCTTCTACTAATTCCCATTTAAAATCTACTTTATTAATCTCTATTATTATAGTTGGGAACAATTTCTAGTAATTTTTCTTTGTGTAGATATGAGCTTTTTTTTCTCAGAGACCAACCGGCAACGCATTCAAAGTCTCGTCATTCAAAAAATACTCGAAACTAACGACGCTAATAGTTGGGGTGAGCAGCAGGAGATGGATGAGGCAGCCGGAGGTGACATCATCCTCTCTGGCTCCTGGGGATCCAAGGCATTTGATCGGGGTTTTGAAGTCTAAACCCGCGTCAGCAGCTGCGCTTGCGGAACGGCCTGGAAGGTAGTCGATCTGGCAACAAGACCCTTTCTTTCTCTTGAAAGTTTATTTGTAATCTTATACCAAACAAAATAGAGTATTACTGAGAAAATTGGATTTTCCACGAAAAAGCATTTCAAGAATTGTTTATAATAGCTTGAACGCAAGTGTGACTAAAAAATGCGAAAGATAAACCTAATATAAACAAGGCCTGTTCATAAAAACAGCCCCAGTAAACAGTCTCAGATAAAAAAAATTATTCAAATATTTTAGATTTGATAAAAAAAACGAAAGTGTATACGAATAGTTCGACTATCTTGAAAGGTATTTTTCCCCATTTTTGTTTGGAAAATGTTGTAATGTCAGTTGTCGATTGGTGGGACTGCGACTGCACTTAATCCCCTTTGCCGGCGACATATACAATTTCACTCTGGCTGGTGCCCAGGGGCGGCTTGGATTGCGTAACCCCGACTCGGCGAGGGCTAAACTGTCGAAGGGTACCGCTGGTATCGCTAGTAGCCTTCCCCCACTCGGAAACCCGATGCATTTGATGGATGCAAAGTGCTCCTAATGGACGGAACTAATGTTGTCAATTGGTTGGTAGAGTTCAAAGCGGAAAACCTAAGTCTTAAATCTTTCATTGACCTAAATCACAGGCTACTCTATCATCCAACATCGTTTATAGACTTCCTTGCTGAAATTTATTAGCTGGAAAGAATTTCGTCATTTCAACTGAATCACCCGAAACCGAAATTTCAATGACAATGACTTAAAATCACCTAAATCATGTCTAAGCTTATGAATTACGCATTCAATACGCAATCATTTGTATTTATATACTCGTACATTATTTGTATATACTTGTCCGAGTTATCAGCGAAATGAGGTCATTCCTTGTTAGACGCTAGCAATTTCAAGACCATTTATAGCCAAGTTTCTGGCAAGGCGCGAGCGGTTAGCTCCAAATAAAGTCAATGCAGGCCGAAAACCATATCCAAAAGCCGTGTTTTTTGGCAATTTGTTTGCTGTGTTGTTTGGTTTTTTTTTTGGGTACTTACTTTGCGCTGAGCCTCGGCAGCGAAACCAGACTTGGGAGCTCGGTTGGACGACATGATTTTAATGTAGAGTGGAGGTTTTTGGCCTGGAGAAACGGGTTTGCAAGGGACTGGCTTAAAATGTAGGTTGCTCTTGGGCTTGTTGCACTGTGCACTGGAATGTTTGGCGCGGAATAAACGGGATTGTGTAAGCCAAGTTTTGTTGCGACCGCTCGAAACGATGGTTGTTTAGGGTTTGAAGCTCTACGAAAGCTCGCATGTGTACATATATGAACGCGTATCAAGTGTGACCATGTTGGAGCTATACCTGATTAGTTGATTAAATACCCAAAAACTTTGAATTTTGGCGCGGGAACAGAACGAAAGTTCTGTGGTTACTGGTCATACTTCGCAACATGTTTCATAGTGCCTTTTTTGGTTCACATGGGTAAGAAAGAAAGATACTATATTTCCGTCCCATTTCCACCATACTGCGTGCTTTACGCTCGAAGCAGAGAGAGCATTTTTGAATGTAAGAAGCGCTTTTGAGTGACCTTTTCCCAACGAAATCTTAAACGTTCCTATTTAGCGTGACCATATTGAAGCCATATTTGATTTTTAAAATGAATCAAATTATATATAAAATTTTATCATTAAAATATCACAATTCTCATTAAAGAGGCTCTAAGCAAATCACCATTTCAAATTTCAAAAACATGGTAGTTATAGCATTCCCGATCGTTCAGTGCAGTTTTGGATCTTTGTCAATTAGGTTAATTTTTATCTTTAACAAAGACTGAATGCAAATGAAGTCCAGATTCCAAAATGATATTCTGTTTTGAAATCGAATGCAAAATAGCGAAAATATTCTCTAGAAACCGAACAAAAAAGACGAAAAAGAACATGGCCACTAAATGTCAGATTTAAAGCGATTTTATTATCGATTTATTTAAAAAAAAAAAACCACTATTTCCCTAATATGCCTCCTCCCTAATATGCCTAAGTACATTTTGTAGCGATTTTATTATCGATTCATTTTGAAAAATAGCCACAACTTTCTTATTACGCCTCCGATCAACGAGTGTCATACCTTCCCGAACTTGAATCTTCAAGTACTATTATATTATTTGATTAATATAAAAAGTATTTCTCTAAAACTTAAGTTAAAGAGTGAGAAAAGTACATCCGGGTGTGTACGTGATATTTGAAAGGCTTTTATTAAGTTTATGCATTCATTTAATGTTAATCTTTGATAAAAACTGAATGCAAATGAAGTCCAGATTCCTAAATGGTATTCTGTTCTAAAATCGAATGCAAAATAGCGAAAATATTCCCTAGAAACCGAACAAAAAAGACAAAAAGGAACATGGCCACTAAATGTCAGATTTGAAACGATTTTATTATCGATTTATTTTGAAAAAAAGCCACTATTTCCCTAATAAGCCTCCAATCTGCGAATGTCATACCTTCCCGATCTTGTATCTTCGAGTACTATCATTTCTAATCAAAATCTAACAAACTAAAATCTGACCCATTTTTCGTAAATTTTGAAAGGGGTACCATCACGATTTTTTCAAAAAATGGCAAAAATTTTTTTGATTCACTTTTCCAATCTTTTGATGCAGATTTTTGGGGAATGTAGTTCTGATTTATTAATGGTATTCCGTTGCGAAATCGAATGCGAAATGGCAATAATATTCCATAAAAACCGAAGAAAAAGTACGAAAAGGACATGAACACTAAAAAGTACATTTTGTAGCGATTTTATTATCGATTCATTTTGAAAAATAGCCACAACTTTCTTATTTCGCCTCCGATCAGCGAGTGTCATACCTTCCCGAACTTGAATCTTCGAGTACTATTATATTATTTGATTAATACAAAAAGTATTTCTCTAAAACTTAAGTTAAAGGGCGCGAAAAGTACATTCGGGTGTGTACGTGATATTTGAAAGGCTTTTATTAAGTTTATGCATTCATTTAATATTAAATCTTTGATGAAGACTGAATGCAAATGAAGTCCAGATTCCTAAATGGTATTCTGTACTAAAATCGAATAGAAAACAACAAAAATATTCAATAAAAACCGAAGAAATGAACAAGATATGTACATTTGTTCTTAAACGTGTTTCTTTAATCGATAAATTTGAGGAAATTAGCCATAACTTTATTAATAAACCTTCAATTGGCGAATATTTTACCTTTCCGAACTTGAATCTTCTAGCACTCTCATATTATCAGGTTGATATCAAAAATATTCCTTTTAAACTTAAGTTAAAGGGCGCGAAAAGGACATTCGTGTGCCTGCATGATATTTGAAACGATTTTATTAAGTTTAAGCATTTATTTAATGTTAATCTTTGATAAAGACTGAATGCAAATGAAGTCCAGATTCCAAAATGATATTCTGTTTTGAAATCGAATTCAAAATAGCGAAAATATCCCCTAAAAAGGTATAAAAGAGGACGAAAAAGGGCATGGTCATACCATCACCCCCCCCCACCAAAAAAAACGCATTGTATATCCATTTTATAATATTTATTTTTTGTTTTATTTTTTACTATTTCTAGGAACACTTATTGCCGTTAAGCTTATATATTATGCTTATTGGTGTGAAGTCCGGGATATCCACTTATGGGATGTGATGTCTGACGCGGCAACAAGGAAGACGATGCGCAGCTCCAGATCCAGATCCTTTTGGCAACGGCTAAACAGGCGTGAAAGTAGAGAAAGTCCAGCAGTTTGAAGGTCCTCGTTTAGTGATATTCCAGATGATCCGGAACGGTGCAAGATGAGGCAGTACCGGTGGCCCAGTTGGCGTACTTGTATGTCATCCTATGGAATACGCAATTACAGGATTAGTTATGGATTATTTTAGATATAAATTTATGTAATTCTGATAATATTAAAGTATGAATAAGGATTTTAAGTATAAAACTACGAATTAATGATTTTATTTATTAGGTAGACAATAATTTAGATTGTTTAGGAACATTCACTGTATAATACTTGAATAAATGAAAATGAACAATAAACTATGATTAAAAAAATAAATTGATGTTTTAATTAGCCATAAATGGGAAAAAGGGGAAAAAGGTGGTTTAAAGCCAAATTATGGACGAAATATTGCCAAAAAATGTTTTTGAAACTTCAGTTTTAGCGATACAAAACAAACAAAGACGAAGAACGAAAGCAGAACACGGGAACGGAAAAGCAATACTCGACAGGATCCCATTCCGTATAGGCCTAGATGTATTTGAGGAAATTAGCCATAACTTTATTAATAAACCTTCAATTGGCGAATATTTTACCTTTCCGAACTTGAATCTTCTAGCACTCTCATATTATCAGGTTGATATCAAAAATAATCCTTTAAAACTTAAGTTAAAGAGCGAGAAAAGGACATTCGGGTGCCTGCATGATATTTGAAACGATTTAATTAAGTTTATGCATTTATTTAATGTTAATCTTTGATAAAGACTGAATGCAAATGAAGTCCAGATTCCAAAATGATATTCTGTTTTGAAATCGAATGCAAAATAGCGAAAATATTCCCTAGAAACCGAACAAAAAAGACGAAAAAGAACATGGCCACTAAATGTCAGATTTAAAGCGATTTTATTATCGATATATTTGGAAAAAAAGCCACTATTTCCCTAATATGCCTCCAATCTGCGAATGTCATACCTTCCCGATCTTGTATCTTCGAGTACTATCATTTCTAATCAAAATCTAACAAACTAAAATCTGACCCATTTTTCGTAAATTTTGAAAGGGGTACCATCACGATTTTTTTCAAAAAATGGCAAACATTTTTTTGATTCACTTTTCCAATCTTTTGATGCAGATTTATGGGGAATGTAGTTCTGATTTATTAATGGTATTCCGTTGCGAAATCGAATGCGAAATGGCAATAATATTCCATAAAAACCGAAGAAAATGTACGAAAAGGACATGGGCACTAAAAAGTACATTTTGTAGCGATTTTATTATCGATTCATTTTGAAAAATAGCCACAACTTTCTTATTACGCCTCCGATCAGCGAGTGTCATACCTTCCCGAACTTGAATCTTCGAGTACTATTATATTATTTGATTAATACAAAAAGTATTTCTCTAAAACTTAAGTTAAAGGGCGCGAAAAGTACATTCGGGTGTGTAATTGATATTCGAAAGGCTTTTATTAAGTTTATGCATTCATTTAATATTAAATATTTGATAAAGACTGAATGCAAATGAAGTCCAGATTCCTAAATGGTATTCTGTACTAAAATCGAATAGAAAACAATAAAAAAATCGCCTAAAAACCGAAGAAATGAACAAGATATGTACATTTGTTCTTAAACGTGATTCTTTAATCGATAAATTTGAGGAAATTAGCCATAACTTTATTAATAAACCTTCAATTGGCGAATATTTTACCTTTCCGAACTTGAATCTTCTAGCACTCTCATATTATCAGGTTGATATCAAAAATAATCCTTTAAAACTTAAGTTAAAGAGCGAGAAAAGGACATTCGGGTGCCTGCATGATATTTGAAACGATTTAATTAAGTTTATGCATTTATTTAATGTTAATCTTTGATAAAGACTGAATGCAAATGAAGTCCAGATTCCAAAATGGTATTCTGTTTTGAAATCGAATGCAAAATAGCGAAAATATTTCCTAGAAACCGAACAAAAAAGACGAAAAAGAACATGGCCACTAAATGTCAGATTTAAAGCGATTTTATTATCGATATATTTGGAAAAAAAGCCACTATTTCCCTAATATGCCTCCAATCTGCGAATGTCATACCTTCCCGATCTTGTATCTTCGAGTACTATCATTTCTAATCAAAATCTAACAAACTAAAATCTGACCCATTTTTCGTAAATTTTGAAAGGGGTACCATCACGATTTTTTCAAAAAATGGCAAAAATTTTTTTGATTCACTTTTCCAATCTCTTGATGCAGATTTATGGGGAATGTAGTTCTGATTTATTAATGGTATTCCGTTGCGAAATCGAATGCGAAATGGCAATAATACTCCATAAAAACCGAAGAAAATGTACGAAAAGGACATGGGCACTAAAAAGTACATTTTGTAGCGATTTTATTATCGATTCATTTTGAAAAATAGCCACAACTTTCTTACTACGCCTCCGATCAGCGAGTGTCATACCTTCCCGAACTTGAATCTTCGAGTACTATTATATTATTTGATTAATACAAAAAGTATTTCTCTAAACCTTAAGTTAAAGGGCGCGAAAGTACATTCGGGTGTGTACGTGATATTTGAAAGGCTTTTATTAAGTTTATGCATTCATTTAATATTAAATATTTGATAAAGACTGAATGCAAATGAAGTCCAGATTCCTAAATGGTATTCTGTACTAAAATCGAATAGAAAACAATAAAAAAATCGCCTAAAAACCGAAGAAATGAACAAGATATGAACATTTGTTCTTAAACGTGATTCTTTAATCGATAAATTTGAGGAAATTAGCCATAACTTTATTAATAAACCTTCAATTGGCGAATATTTTACCTTTCCGAACTTGAATCTTCTAGCACTCTCATATTATCAGGTTGATATCAAAAATAATCCTTTAAAACTTAAGTTAAAGAGCGAGAAAAGGACATTCGGGTGCCTGCATGATATTTGAAACGATTTAATTAAGTTTATGCATTTATTTAATGTTAATCTTTGATAAAGACTGAATGCAAATGAAGTCCAGATTCCAAAATGATATTCTGTTTTGAAATCGAATCCAAAATAACGAAAATATTCCATAGAAACCGAACAAAAAAGACGAAAAAGAACATGGCCACTAAATGTCAGATTTAAAGCGATTTTATTATCGATATATTTGGAAAAAAAGCCACTATTTCCCTAATATGCCTCCAATCTGCGAATGTCATACCTTCCCGATCTTGTATCTTCGAGTACTATCATTTCTAATCAAAATCTAACAAACTAAAATCTGACCCATTTTTCGTAAATTTTGAAAGGGGTACCATCACGATTTTTTCAAAAAATGGCAAAAATTTTTTTGATTCACTTTTCCAATCTTTTGATGCAGATTTATGGGGAATGTAGTTCTGATTTATTAATGGTATTCCGTTGCGATATCGAATGTGAAATGGCAATAATATTCCATAAAAACCGAAGAAAAAGTACGAAAAGGACATGGGCACTAAAAAGTACATTTTGTAGCGATTTTATTATCGATTCATTTTGAAAAATAGCCACAACTTTCTTATTACGCCTCCGATCAGCGAGTGTCATACCTTCCCGAACTTGAATCTTCGAGTACTATTATATTATTTGATTAATACAAAAAGTATTTCTCTAAAACTTAAGTTAAAGAGCGAGAAAAGTACATTCGGGTGTGTAATTGATATTTGAAAGGTTTTTATTAAGTTTATGCATTCATTTAATATTAAATATTTGATAAAGACTGAATGCAAATGAAGTCCAGATTCCTAAATGGTATTCTGTACTAAAATCGAATAGAAAACAATAAAAAAATCGCCTAAAAACCGAAGAAATGAACAAGATATGTACATTTGTTCTTAAACGTGATTCTTTAATCGATAAATTTGAGGAAATTAGCCATAACTTTATTAATAAACCTTCAATTGGCGAATATTTTACCTTTCCGAACTTGAATCTTCTAGCACTCTCATATTATCAGGTTGATATCAAAAATAATCCTTTCAAACTTAAGTTAAAGAGCGAGAAAAGGACATTCGGGTGCCTGCATGATATTTGAAACGATTTAATTAAGTTTATGCATTTATTTAATGTTAATCTTTGATAAAAACTGAATGCAAATGAAGGCCAGATTCCAAAATGATATTCTGTTTTGAAATCGAATGCAAAATAGCGAAAATATTCCCTAGGGACCGAACAAAAAAGACGAAAAAGAACATGGCCACTAAATGTCAGATTTAAAGCGATTTTATTATCGATATATTTGGAAAAAAAGCCACTATTTCCCTAATATGCCTCCAATCTGCGAATGTCATACCTTCCCGATCTTGTATCTTCGAGTACTATCATTTCTAATCAAAATCTAACAAACTAAAATCTGACCCATTTTTCGTAAATTTTGAAAGGGGTACCATCACGATTTTTTCAAAAAATGGCAAAAATTTTTTTGATTCACTTTTCCAATCTTTTGATGCAGATTTATGGGGAATGTAGTTCTGATTTATTAATGGTATTCCGTTGCGAAATCGAATGCGAAATGGCAATAATATTCCATAAAAACCGAAGAAAATGTACGAAAAGGACATGGGCACTAAAAAGTACATTTTGTAGCGATTTTATTATCGATTCATTTTGAAAAATAGCCACAACTTTCTTATTACGCCTCCGATCAGCGAGTGTCATACCTTCCCGAACTTGAATCTTCGAGTACTATTATATTATTTGATTAATACAAAAAGTATTTCTCTAAAACTTAAGTTAAAGGGCGCGAAAAGTACATTCGGGTGTGTACGTGATATTTGAAAGGCTTTTATTAAGTTTATGCATTCATTTAATATTAAATATTTGATAAAGACTGAATGCAAATGAAGTCCAGATTCCTAAATGGTATTCTGTACTAAAATCGAATAAAAAACAATAAAAATATTCCCTAAAAACCGAAGAAATGAACATGATATGTACATTTGTTCTTAAACGTGATTCTATAATCGATAAATTTGAGGAAATTAGCCATAACTTTATTAATAAACCTTCAATTGGCGAATATTTTACCTTTCCGAACTTGAATCTTCTAGCACTCTCATATTATCAGGTTGATATCAAAAATAATCCTTTCAAACTTAAGTTAAAGAGCGAGAAAAGGACATTCGGGTGCCTGCATGATATTTGAAACGATTTTATTAAATTTAAGCATTTATTTAATGTTAATCTTTGATAAAAACTGAATGCAAATGAAGTTCAGATTCCAAAATGATATTCTGTTTTGAAATCGAATGCAAAATAGCGAAAATATTCCCTAGAAACCGAACAAAAAAGACGAAAAAGAACATGGCCACTAAATGTCAGATTTAAAGCGATTTTATTATCGATATATTTGGAAAAAAAGTCACTATTTCCCTAATATGCCTCCAATCTGCGAATGTCATACCTTCCCGATCTTGTATCTTCGAGTACTATCATTTCTAATCAAAATCTAACAAACTAAAATCTGACCCATTTTTCGTAAATTTTGAAAGGGGTACCATCACGATTTTTTCAAAAAATGGCAAAAATTTTTTTGATTCACTTTTCCAATCTTTTGATGCAGATTTTTGGGGAATGTAGTTCTGATTTATTAATGGTATTCCGTTGCGAAATCGAATGCGAAATGGCAATAATATTCCATAAAAACCGAAGAAAAAGTACGAAAAGGACATGGGCACTAAAAAGTACATTTTGTAGCGATTTTATTATCAATTCATTTTGAAAAATAGTCACAACTTTCTTATTACGCCTCAGATCAGCGAGTGTCATACCTTCCCGAACTTGAATCTTCGAGTACTATCATATTATTTGATTAATACAACAAGTATTTCTCTAAAACTTAAGTTAAAGGGCGCGAAAAGTACATTCGGGTGTGTAATTGATATTTGAAAGTTTTTTATTAAGTTTATGCATTCATTTAATATTAAATATTTGATAAAGACTGAATGCAAATGAAGTCCAGATTCCTAAATGGTATTCTGTACTAAAATCGAATAGAAAACAATAAAAAAATCGCCTAAAAACCGAAGAAATGAACAAGATATGTACATTTGTTCTTAAACGTGATTCTTTAATCGATAAATTTGAGGAAATTAGCCATAACTTTATTAATAAACCTTCAATTGGCGAATATTTTACCTTTCCGAACTTGAATCTTCTAGCACTCTCATATTATCAGGTTGATATCAAAAATAATCCTTTAAAACTTAAGTTAAAGAGCGAGAAAAGGACATTCGGGTGCCTGCATGATATTTGAAACGATTTAATTAAGTTTATGCATTTATTTAATGTTAATCTTTGATAAAGACTGAATGCAAATGAAGTCCAGATTCCAAAATGATATTCTGTTTTGAAATCGAATGCAAAATAGCGAAAATATTCCCTAGAAACCGAACAAAAAAGACGAAAAAGAACATGGCCACTAAATGTCAGATTTAAAGCGATTTTATTATCGATATATTTGGAAAAAAAGCCACTATTTCCCTAATATGCCTCCAATCTGCGAATGTCATACCTTCCCGATCTTGTATCTTCGAGTACTATCAGTTCTAATCAAAATCTAACAAACTAAAATCTGACCCATTTTTCGTAAATTTTGAAAGGGGTACCATCACGATTTTTTCAAAAAATGGCAAAAATTTTTTTGATTCACTTTTCCAATCTTTTGATGCAGATTTATGGGGAATGTAGTTCTGATTTATTAATGGTATTCCGTTGCGAAATCGAATGCGAAATGGCAATAATACTCCATAAAAACCGAAGAAAATGTACGAAAAGGACATGGGCACTAAAAAGTACATTTTGTAGCGATTTTATTATCGATTCATTTTGAAAAATAGCCACAACTTTCTTACTACGCCTCCGATCAGCGAGTGTCATACCTTCCCGAACTTGAATCTTCGAGTACTATTATATTATTTGATTAATACAAAAAGTATTTCTCTAAAACTTAAGTTAAAGGGCGCGAAAAGTACATTCGGGTGTGTACGTGATATTTGAAAGGCTTTTATTAAGTTTATGCATTCATTTAATATTAAATATTTGATAAAGACTGAATGCAAATGAAGTCCAGATTCCTAAATGGTATTCTGTACTAAAATCGAATAGAAAACAATAAAAATATTCCCTAAAAACCGAAGAAGTGAACAAGATATGTACATTTGTTCTTAAACGTGATTCTTTAATCGATAAATTTGAGGAAATTAGCCATAACTTTATTAATAAACCTTCAATTGGCGAATATTTTACCTTTCCGAACTTGAATCTTCTAGCACTCTCATATTATCAGGTTGATATCAAAAATAATCCTTTCAAACTTAAGTTAAAGAGCGAGAAAAGGACATTCGGGTGCCTGCATGATATTTGAAACGATTTAATTAAGTTTATGCATTTATTTAATGTTAATCTTTGATAAAAACTGAATGCAAATGAAGTTCAGATTCCAAAATGATATTCTGTTTTGAAATCGAATGCAAAATAGCGAAAATATTCCCTAGAAACCGAACAAAAAAGACGAAAAAGAACATGGCCACTAAATGTCAGATTTAAAGCGATTTTATTATCGATATATTTGGAAAAAAAGCCACTATTTCCCTAATATGCCTCCAATCTGCGAATGTCATACCTTCCCGATCTTGTATCTTCGAGTACTATCATTTCTAATCAAAATCTAACAAACTAAAATCTGACCCATTTTTCGTAAATTTTGAAAGGGGTACCATCACGATTTTTTCAAAAAATGGCAAAAATTTTTTTGATTCACTTTTCCAATCTTTTGATGCAGATTTATGGGGAATGTAGTTCTGATTTATTAATGGTATTCCGTTGCGAAATCGAATGCTAAATGGCAATAATATTCCATAAAAACCGAAGAAAAAGTACGAAAAGGACATGGGCACTAAAAAGTACATTTTGTAGCGATTTTATTATCGATTCATTTTGAAAAATAGTCACAACTTTCTTATTACGCCTCAGATCAGCGAGTGTCATACCTTCCCGAACTTGAATCTTCGAGTACTATTATATTATTTGATTAATATAAAAAGTATTTCTCTAAACCTTAAGTTAAAGGGCGCGAAAAGTACATTCGGGTGTGTAATTGATATTTGAAAGGTTTTTATTAAGTTTATGCATTCATTTAATATTAAATATTTGATAAAGACTGAATGCAAATGAAGTCCAGATTCCTAAATGGTATTCTGTTCTAAAATCGAATGCAAAATAGCGAAAATATTCCCTAGAAACCGAACAAAAAAGACGAAAAAGAACATGGCCACTAAATGTCAGACTTAAAGCGATTTTATTATCGATATATTTTTGGAAAAAAGCCACTATTTCCCTAATATGCCTCCGATCTGCGAATGTCATACCTTCCCGATCTTGTATCTTCGAGTACTATCATTTCTAATCAAAATCTAACAAACTAAAATCTGACCCATTTTTCGTAAATTTTGAAAGGGGCATCACGATTTTTTCAAAAAATGGCAAAAATTTTTTTGATTCACTTTTCCAATCTTTTGATGCAGATTTATGGCGAATGTAGTTCTGATTTATTAATGGTATTCCGTTGCGAAATCGAATGCTAAATGGCAATAATATTCCATAAAAACCGAAGAAAAAGTACGAAAAGGACATGGGCACTAAAAAGTACATTTTGTAGCGATTTTATTATCGATTCATTTTGAAAAATAGCCACAACTTTCTTATTACGCCTCCGATCAGCGAGTGTCATACCTTCCCGAACTTGAATCTTCGAGTACTATTATATTATTTGATTAATACAAAAAGTATTTCTCTAAAACTTAAGTTAAAGGGCGCGAAAAGTACATTCGGGTGTGTACGTGATATTTGAAAGGCTTTTATTAAGTTTATGCATTCATTTAATATTAAATATTTGATAAAGACTGAATGCAAATGAAGTCCAGATTCCTAAATGGTATTCTGTACTAAAATCGAATAGAAAACAATAAAAATATTCCCTAAAAACCGAAGAAATGAACATGATATGTACATTTGTTCTTAAACGTGATTCTATAATCGATAAATTTGAGGAAATTAGCCATAACTTTGTTAATAAACCTTCAATTGGCGAATATTTTACCTTTCCGAACTTGAATCTTCTAGCACTCTCATATTATCAGGTTGATATCAAAAATTATCCTTTCAAACTTAAGTTAAAGAGCGAGAAAAGGACATTCGGGTGCCTGCAAGATATTTGAAACGATTTAATTAAGTTTATGCATTTATTTAATGTTAATCTTTGATAAAGACTGAATGCAAATGAAGTCCAGATTCCAAAATGATATTCTGTTTTGAAATCGAATGCAAAATAGCGAAAATATTCCCTAGAAACCGAACAAAAAAGACGAAAAAGAACATGGCCACTAAATGTCAGATTTAAAGCGATTTTATTATCGATATATTTGGAAAAAAAGCCACTATTTCCCTAATATGCCTCCAATCTGCGAATGTCATACCTTCCCGATCTTGTATCTTCGAGTACTATCATTTCTAATCAAAATCTAACAAACTAAAATCTGACCCATTTTTCGTAAATTTTGAAAGGGGTACCATCACGATTTTTTCAAAAAATGGCAAAAATTTTTTTGATTCACTTTTCCAATCTTTTGATGCAGATTTATGGGGAATGTAGTTCTGATTTATTAATGGTATTCCGTTGCGAAATCGAATGCGAAATGGCAATAATATTCCATAAAAACCGAAGAAAAAGTACGAAAAGGACATGGGCACTAAAAAGTACATTTTGTAGCGATTTTATTATCGATTCATTTTGAAAAATAGTCACAACTTTCTTATTACGCCTCAGATCAGCGAGTGTCATACCTTCCCGAACTTGAATCTTCGAGTACTATTATATTATTTGATTAATACAAAAAGTATTTCTCTAAAACTTAAGTTAAAGGGCGCGAAAAGTACATTCGGGTGTGTACGTGATATTTGAAAGGCTTTTATTAAGTTTATGCATTCATTTAATATTAAATATTTGATAAAGACTGAATGCAAATGAAGTCCAGATTCCTAAATGGTATTCTGTACTAAAATCGAATAGAAAACAATAAAAAAATCGCCTAAAAACCGAAGAAATGAACAAGATATGTACATTTGTTCTTAAACGTGATTCTTTAATCGATAAATTTGAGGAAATTAGCCATAACTTTATTAATAAACCTTCAATTGGCGAATATTTTACCTTTCCGAACTTGAATCTTCTAGCACTCTCATATTATCAGGTTGATATAAAAAATAATCCTTTCAAACTTAAGTTAAAGAGCGAGAAAAGGACATTCGGGTGCCTGCATGATATTTGAAACGATTTAATTAAGTTTATGCATTTATTTAATGTTAATCTTTGATAAAAACTGAATGCAAATGAAGTTCAGATTCCAAAATGATATTCTGTTTTGAAATCGAATGCAAAATAGCGAAAATATTCCCTAGAAACCGAACAAAAAAGACGAAAAAGAACATGGCCACTAAATGTCAGATTTAAAGCGATTTTATTATCGATATATTTGGAAAAAAAGCCACTATTTCCCTAATATGCCTCCAATCTGCGAATATCATACCTTCTCGATCTTGTATCTTCGAGTACTATCATTTCCAATAAAAATCTAACAAACTAAAATCTGACCCATTTTTCGTAAATTTTGAAAGGGGTACCATCACGATTTTTTCAAAAAATGGCAAAAATTTTTTTGATTCACTTTTCCAATCTTTTGATGCAGATTTATGGGGAATGTAGTTCTGATTTATTAATGGTATTCCGTTGCGAAATCGAATGCGAAATGGCAATAATATTCCATAAAAACCGAAGAAAATGTACGAAAAGGACATGGGCACTAAAAAGTACATTTTGTAGCGATTTTATTATCGATTCATTTTGAAAAATAGTCACAACTTTCTTATTACGCCTCCGATCAGCGAGTGTCATACCTTCCCGAACTTGAATCTTCGAGTACTATTATATTATTTGATTAATACAAAAAGTATTTCTCTAAAACTTAAGTTAAAGGGCGCGAAAGTACATTCGGGTGTGTACGTGATATTTGAAAGGCTTTTATTAAGTTTATGCATTCATTTAATATTAAATATTTGATAAAGACTGAATGCAAATGAAGTCCAGATTCCTAAATGGTATTCTGTACTAAAATCGAATAGAAAACAATAAAAATATCGCCTAAAAACCGAAGAAATGAACAAGATATGTACATTTGTTCTTAAACGTGATTCTTTAATCGATAAATTTGAGGAAATTAGCCACAACTTTATTAATAAACCTTCAATTGGCGAATATTTTACCTTTCCGAACTTGAATCTTCTAGCACTCTCATATTATCAGGTTGATATAAAAAATAATCCTTTCAAACTTAAGTTAAAGAGCGAGAAAAGGACATTCGGGTGCCTGCATGATATTTGAAACGATTTAATTAAGTTTATGCATTTATTTAATGTTAATCTTTGATAAAAACTGAATGCAAATGAAGTTCAGATTCCAAAATGATATTCTGTTTTGAAATCGAATGCAAAATAGCGAAAATATTCCCTAGAAACCGAACAAAAAAGACGAAAAAGAACATGGCCACTAAATGTCAGATTTAAAGCGATTTTATTATCGATATATTTGGAAAAAAAGCCACTATTTCCCTAATATGCCTCCAATCTGCGAATGTCATACCTTCCCGATCTTGTATCTTCGAGTACTATCATTTCTAATCAAAATCTAACAAACTAAAATCTGACCCATTTTTCGTAAATTTTGAAAGGGGTACCATCACGATTTTTTCAAAAAATGGCAAAAATTTTTTTGATTCACTTTTCCAATCTTTTGATGCAGATTTATGGGGAATGTAGTTCTGATTTATTAATGGTATTCCGTTGCGAAATCGAATGCGAAATGGCAATAATATTCCATAAAAACCGAAGAAAATATACGAAAAGGACATGGGCACTAAAAAGTACATTTTGTAGCGATTTTATTATCGATTCATTTTAAAAAATAGCCACAACTTTCTTATTACGCCTCCGATCAGCGAGTGTCATACCTTCCCGAACTTGAATCTTCGAGTACTATTATATTATTTGATTAATACAAAAAGTATTTCTCTAAAACTTAAGTTAAAGGGCGCGAAAAGTACATTCGGGTGTGTACGTGATATTTGAAAGGCTTTTATTAAGTTTATGCATTCATTTAATAATAAATATTTGATAAAGACTGAATGCAAATGAAGTCCAGATTCCTAAATGGTATTCTGTACTAAAATCGAATAGAAAACAATAAAAATATCGCCTAAAAACCGAAGAAATGAACAAGATATGTACATTTGTTCTTAAACGTGATTCTTTAATCGATAAATTTGAGGAAATTAGCCATAACTTTATTAATAAACCTTCAATTGGCGAATTTTTTACCTTTCCGAACTTGAATCTTCTAGCACTCTCATATTATCAGGTTGATATCAAAAATAATCCTTTCAAACTTAAGTTAAAGAGCGAGAAAAGGACATTCGGGTGCCTGCATGATATTTGAAACGATTTAATTAAGTTTATGCATTTATTTAATGTTAATCTTTGATAAAAACTGAATGCAAATGAAGTTCAGATTCCAAAATGATATTCTGTTTTGAAATCGAATGCAAAATAGCGAAAATATTCCCTAGAAACCGAACAAAAAAGACGAAAAAGAACATGGCCACTAAATGTCAGATTTAAAGCGATTTTATTATCGATATATTTGGAAAAAAAGCCACTATTTCCCTAATATGCCTCCAATCTGCGAATGTCATACCTTCCCGATCTTGTATCTTCAAGTACTATCATTTCTAATCAAAATCTAACAAACTAAAATCTGACCCATTTTTCGTAAATTTTGAAAGGGGTACCATCACGATTTTTTCAAAAAATGGCAAAAATTTTTTGGATTCACTTTTCCAATCTTTTGATGCAGATTTATGGGGAATGTAGTTCTGATTTATTAATGGTATTCCGTTGCGAAATCGAATGCGAAATGGCAATAATATTCCATAAAAACCGAAGAAAAAGTACGAAAAGGACATGGGCACTAAAAAGTACATTTTGTAGCGATTTTATTATCGATTCATTTTGAAAAATAGCCACAACTTTCTTATTACGCCTCCGATCAGCGAGTGTCATACCTTCCCGAACTTGAATCTTCGAGTACTATTATATTATTTGATTAATACAAAAAGTATTTCTCTAAAACTTAAGTTAAAGGGCGCGAAAAGTACATTCGGGTGTGTAATTTATATTCGAAAGGCTTTTATTAAGTTTATGCATTCATTTAATATTAAATATTTGATAAAGACTGAATGCAAATGAAGTCCAGATTCCTAAATGGTATTCTGTACTAAAATCGAATAGAAAACAATAAAAAAATCGCCTAAAAACCGAAGAAATGAACAAGATATGAACATTTGTTCTTAAACGTGATTCTTTAATCGATAAATTTGAGGAAATTAGCCATAACTTTATTAATAAACCTTCAATTGGCGAATTTTTTACCTTTCCGAACTTGAATCTTCTAGCACTCTCATATTATCAGGTTGATATCAAAAATAATCCTTTCAAACTTAAGTTAAAGAGCGAGAAAAGGACATTCGGGTGCCTGCATGATATTTGAAACGATTTAATTAAGTTTATGCATTTATTTAATGTTAATCTTTGATAAAGACTGAATGCAAATGAAGTCCAGATTCCAAAATGATATTCTGTTTTGAAATCGAATGCAAAATAGCGAAAATATTCCCTAGAAACCGAACAAAAAAGACGAAAAAGAACATGGCCACTAAATGTCAGATTTAAAGCGATTTTATTATCGATATATTTGGAAAAAAAGCCACTATTTCCCTAATATGCCTCCAATCTGCGAATGTCATACCTTCCCGATCTTGTATCTTCAAGTACTATCATTTCTAATCAAAATCTAACAAACTAAAATCTGACCCATTTTTCGTAAATTTTGAAAGGGGTACCATCACGATTTTTTCAAAAAATGGCAAAAATTTTTTGGATTCACTTTTCCAATCTTTTGATGCAGATTTATGGGGAATGTAGTTCTGATTTATTAATGGTATTCCGTTGCGAAATCGAATGCGAAATGGCAATAATATTCCATAAAAACCGAAGAAAAAGTACGAAAAGGACATGGGCACTAAAAAGTACATTTTGTAGCGATTTTATTATCGATTCATTTTGAAAAATAGCCACAACTTTCTTATTACGCCTCCGATCAGCGAGTGTCATACCTTCCCGAACTTGAATCTTCGAGTACTATTATATTATTTGATTAATACAAAAAGTATTTCTCTAAAACTTAAGTTAAAGGGCGCGAAAAGTACATTCGGGTGTGTAATTTATATTCGAAAGGCTTTTATTAAGTTTATGCATTCATTTAATATTAAATATTTGATAAAGACTGAATGCAAATGAAGTCCAGATTCCTAAATGGTATTCTGTACTAAAATCGAATAGAAAACAATAAAAAAATCACCTAAAAACCGAAGAAATGAACAAGATATGTACATTTGTTCTTAAACGTGATTCTTTAATCGATAAATTTGAGGAAATTAGCCATAACTTTATTAATAAACCTTCAATTGGCGAATATTTTACCTTTCCGAACTTGAATCTTCTAGCACTCTCATATTATCAGGTTGATATCAAAAATAATCCTTTCAAACTTAAGTTAAAGAGCGAGAAAAGGACATTCGGGTGCCTGCATGATATTTGAAACGATTTAATTAAGTTTATGCATTTATTTAATGTTAATCTTTGATAAAAACTGAATGCAAATGAAGTTTAGATTCCAAAATGATATTCTGTTTTGAAATCGAATGCAAAATAGCGAAAATATTCCCTAGGGACCGAACAAAAAAGACGAAAAAGAACATGGCCACTAAATGTCAGATTTAAAGCGATTTTATTATCGATATATTTGGAAAAAAAGCCACTATTTCCCTAATATGCCTCCAATCTGCGAATGTCATACCTTCCCGATCTTGTATCTTCGAGTACTATCATTTCTAATCAAAATCTAACAAACTAAAATCTGACCCATTTTTCGTAAATTTTGAAAGGGGTACCATCACGATTTTTTCAAAAAATGGCAAAAATTTTTTTGATTCACTTTTTCAATCTTTTGATGCAGATTTATGGCGAATGTAGTTCTGATTTATTAATGGTATTCCGTTGCGAAATCGAATGTGAAATGGCAATAATATTCCATAAAAACCGAAGAAAAAGTACGAAAAGGACATGGTCACTAAAAAGTACATTTTGTAGCGATTTTATTATGGATTTATTTTGATAAATAAATCCGATGATGCTTAAACGTGATTCTTTAATCGATAAATCGATTTCTTCGAGTACTATTAATTTCGATGGACCACTCTCAAATACTTACGATAGTAAAAACGGAGTTTTTAGTGGAATAATGGAAAGTCCTTCGCAGCATTCCAATCGAATTACCTGAAAGTTTAGGGACATTTCTAAAAACCAAGAATATAGCCATTCGGGATTAATTTTTGCCTTGAGAATTAGTTACAGTTTATTCACATAAATATATATTTCGTTTAGGTAATCATATAAATTATGCAATTGGTTTTTTTTATTACGATAAGCGAATTTCTTTAGTGTTTAGTGTGGATCTAAATAAATAGGGGAATTGCTTGTATAATTTGTTGTTCTGTTTGTCGTTGACGGTTTTTGTGTGTGTTTTAATATATTGTAAAATTAAATATACATAATTCAGTTTTATATTTTTTCTGTTTTTATATGCAGCTTTTGTATGTAAGCATAACACATTTGAGTGTGGCATGTGACGTGGGTTGTCTTTTGTTTTTTGATTATATCTCCATTAGGTTTACAACATAGGAAAGCTGTAATTTACTAGAAGTTAGAGTTTATTAGTTGCATACACATATTGCCATTATAATATATATATTAATCTATTAACGCATGCGAAACGTTAGAACGTGAACTCTCTTTAACTCTGTTTGCTATCATTCTATAATCGATCTATATCGATCATGCATCCTACTAACTGTTAAGGCCCTTTCGCTCAGATACAAGTGGGTGTGTTGTGTGTTTCGTAGACACATAGATGAGGGGTGATTTTACATATAAATCGATATGATTTTTACAATCTGTTATTCATGCTTATCAGGGGGCGTTTGACGACGGTTTTAAAAATAATCATCATAATTTATTTTTGCACATGGATAAATAAAAATTACAAATATAAATGTGTATAATATATAAAAAATTTGTTACCAAAATATATATGTAGACGCAAAAAATAGACAATATACAGATGACTTTACTACAATAAAAAAATGACATAAGCATAATCAGATTTTCGGATCCTACTACAAATAGTACGAACAGATCAAAACTCCCATTCCACTAGACCTAGGCGTTGCGTTTTCATATCAAGCACTGACATCTGTGATTACAGTGGTTTTTTATGCATGTATATCTGCGTGTTCACTTTTGCTTGTTTGTTTGATTTTTTACAGGCTACCTTCATACTCGTATATCTGCGTGTCTCATCGCAAACAGTATCAGCAAATAATTTCAATTAAATTTTCTTTTTTTTCATTTTTTTTTTGCTTTTTGTTTGTTTCGTTTTCGTTTTTAATAAATAATACCGCGCAATTCGTTGGCTCAACGTATTAAACTTAACTTACAGAACAACTGTGCAAAGTTGGGCAAAAAATAAGCGGGGAGCAGGTGCCCGCCCAGCAGTGAGGTGCTGTGGCTGCGGATTTCTGTGTTGATGGGGTTTTTCATAATGGTATGTCGATAACGCGTCTGCATCTTCGATTCCTTTCTTTATTGCTTCCACTCCGGGCTCGGTACACACAATCCAATCCGGGTGATCTGCTGAATCTCGCTTTGTTCTTTAAACTAGGGTTTGTGTCTAATAATTTTATATAATTTTCAATTATATAGGATACGCTTTGACGGCGATCTTCCTGCACTCAGGCTCAAGTTATACTCAATGTAAGCATGCACTTTCAACTTTTGAAGCGAGTTCATAATTTAATTAGATTAGAAATTGCATCAAATATTTCTTATGTTTTTTTTTGTTTCTTTAGCTTAGTTGTAGGCTTCACAAACAGATTTCTTTGATATAGAATTGCTTCGCAAAGGATCCCCGAACTCTGGGGCAGTTCTCCATCACTCACGCTTTCTCTTTTAGTGTTTGTCTTAGTTCTTAACTAATTTTTACTTGCTGCAGCTCGTTTTCGTTACGCGCCCCAATTGGGCTCACCCTCAACCCCGGTTCTGATTCCGTTTCAGATCTATCTATATAATGTTTACTTTTATGTATATAGGTTATTATAAGCTTTTATGTTTTCCTGTTTTTAGTAACCATAATTTGTCGCACTCTCCGCTCGCATTCTTATGTAGATCTCATCCTATAAATAAATACTCCAACTCCACATACATTTAGCTATATCAAGATTTAGGTTTAGAAAACAATCAGGTTTGGTTTTCTCCTCCAATTCACAGCAACGATATATCTGAGAAGTCGAAAAAGAAATCTATTAGCTGGTGGATCGAATTTTATAGTTAAATTTCACCTTTATTCTCGTGACTATCAGCAGTGACTAGCGTGGTGGTTGCCGCTGTGCTCGTCAGCAAGCTGTTGTTATTGTTCAAGTGTAGATCTTGTGACTCGATACTCAGGTCGATTAGCTGAGTGGCTGCTGGAGCAACTGCATCCTGCAGCAGGTTAATGTCGCTAAAAGATAGAAAAACATTGTATTAATACATAGAAAGTCGATGATGATCCAGATGGCTTCCAGATAGAAATCCTCTAGAATTTCAATGGAAATTTTTCCCAGACTAAATACTAACTTTTTGTTGTTGACATTCTCGATGTGACCATTGCCATTGGCCACCGAGGGAACTGAATTGCTTCCCTCGAAGTCAGCCAGCAACTTGCCGTTGCTAACCTGCTGCAGATTCTTAGCATTCTCGTCGATGATCATCGTTGAGAAGCTGTTGATCAATGAGTTCTCTTTATCTAGCACCGATTGCTCATACATCGCCTGGCTGTTTGGTGGCTCTGATGCAGTTTCTGTGGCTGCGGGCGTTGCATTTGGCGTGGGAGTGGCATCTACCGAACTGGGCGAACCGCCAGCTGAATTGTTGCTGCTGTTGGTGTCGCTATTGCTGCTGCTATTGTTCGCAGATGCCGTTGCTGCAGGCGCTGCTTTGTCGGTGGCATCCTAAAAAGATGAATTTATTGAGACGGAGTCTATAAGGTTTGCATAAAAGTGTCACCCACCTTGGAGGGCGTGGTGGCGGCTCCTCCTTTGCGGGTGCGCGACATAATTGCCTCGACACGCTTGCGGCGCTCTTCGCGTTCCTTTTCCTCACGCTTAAGACGCTCGGCCACCTCGACGCGCTGCTTCTCAGCCTCCTCCTTGGCTTTTTTCTCGGCCTCTTCACGCTCCACACGCTGGCGTTCCTCGTCCTCACGCTTACGCTGCTCTTCCTCCTCGCGTTGCTGGGCCTCCTGAAAAACAAAATGAACAAAAACATTAGAAAACTTCTTTGAAATCGGCGTTTTCTCTTTACCTCGATGGCCTTGCGCAGCCGCTCCTCCTCACCACGGCGCTGCTCTTCAGCCAGTCGCATGGATTCTTCCTCGAAAAGGCGTTGACGCTCGGCCTCCTCCTCCTGAGCCTTCAGCTCGGCCAGGCGCTCCGCCTCCAGTCGTTGGCGTTCTAATTCCGCCTGTCGTTCGGCCTCTTCGCGGGCCAGGCGTCGTCTTTCGGCCAATGCGGCCTTGGCTTGCTCCTCGGTCGTGATCTTCTTGGCCATCATCGATGCCGTCATCGCATCCGCTCCCTCCGGCGGCGTTAGCTCTCGCACCTCCGAGTTCTCCTTGCTGCGCGAGGATTTGCTGACAGCAACCAGCTCCTGTGGCTTGGGGCTAGATTCCTTCTCCGTGCCCTCATCGGACTTCTCCTCTACGTTAGCTGAGGTAATCAACGTAGTGGTCTGCGCTTCTGCTGGAGCATTAGGCGCCTCCAATTGACGGGCCTCCTCTTCCGTCTTCTCAGAATTTAAAGCCTCCTTTTCAGCCTTGCTCACTGAAGGAGCAGCAATGGGAGTCTCAGCAGTGACTGCAACCGCTGGTAGTGAAACCTCTGAGGGTATATTCTCAACCACTTTGGACACACCATTCAGTTCTGGAGCTGGCGCTTCCACCGCAGCAGGTACGGGAACGGGCACAGAAGCAGGAGCTGTGGATACTTTCGTGATAGTCGAACTGCTGCTGGTGACGATCATGGACCTTGTCATGGCGGAGGTATCCTTGGGTTCCGGTTTCCTGCTGAGTCGGCTGATGCGTTCCGAGCTTGCGGTGCGATTTGGCAGAGCCTTGGAAGCTGAGGCTGCCTTCGGCACCAAGGGTTCCTTTTACGAAATATACAAATACGTAAGAAAAATGTATCTTTTTATTTACTTTGATATCTTACTCGTTTCGAAGGAGTTTTCTTTTCGGCACTCAGTCGCGGTGAGCTGGAGGTCACGATCATGGAGGTGGACATAAGGTTTTGTGTTCGTTTGGGTGTCGTTTGTGCGGATGGCGAAGCGGCTGTCGTTTTCACGGGCGGCTTGTGATCCTTTTTAAGCTTATTTATCTCTGTAAATTATATGGGTTTTATATTAATTTCGTTTCATAATTTAATCTAGAAGACTTACCCTCTAGAGACATGCCCGTGCCAGCAATACTGGCGGGCCTTGGCTTCCTGGGTGCCGTGGCCGGACGCCTGTTGACCAGACCGGCTGTGGACATATTCGTTGAAGTGGACATGGCGCTTCCGGGCCTTGAGCTATTGAAGTGTCCACCGGGTGTGGCATTTCCCGATCGCGAGCCTAAAGTATCGATTTGAAATTAGAACCGTCGCTGGGAGAAGGGATTTTAGGGGGTTTTCGAGGGTGTAAGAATATATGGATGAGCTTATGTGGAGCACCAAATAAAGCGTACGTGAGTATTTTTTTGACCGTCACCAGAGTTTACCATTATTGCAGGGCATAACAGGGGGAAAACACAAAACCAAATGTAGACACAAGTTAATCAAATCACCAATAGACACATCGTGGAAATCCGATCCACACACATTTTGCGAGCAAACAAAATGAGAAGACACAAAACAAAAACCAGGGACCAATAAACATGTACCAGATACCAGGAAGAGATGTAGTTACCCATCACAGTTGTATGATTCTTATGTCTAGAAATGTGTATTAAAGGGTCTAAAATAAAATAGTAAACTCAATGCAGAAAATAATCATTAAATGTTGATCTTCACCATGGGAATAATTAAATAATGTTTAACCAAAGAGACATACAAACAAAACGACCGACAAATGGCGACACGCAGCAACAATATGGATCGAGGAGAACTCCCAGAAAGAATTTTTATGATACTGGATATTTATGATTACTATTCTAGGGTAAGGGTAATAAAAAAATCAATATAATGTGTCAAATAAGTATTTTTTGTTATATAAAAATAGGAATAACTAACGAAGCAAACTATACTTGCTAAATAAAGACTTTTAAAATGGATTTTCTTGTTTGTACAGATTGTATTATGAGTACAGATGATATGAAAACAAAAAATTGCATCACAAATTGCTGCTCAGATGAACTTCAGACAACCTCTTATCGGTCGTTCTTCGTATGTTCTTTATGGATCAATATCAATATCTACGGGTGGGTACCAAAGCCTATGTGGGTGTTGTTGTGTGGTGAAAGTTCAGGTTAGCCAATTGTGGAGTGCGAATGTTCAACAGTGCTGCGTGGTTTGTAGTGGTAGTTTGCTATCGGTAGAACACTCGAGTGAATGGGTAAATGGCTACAACACTATTCGCAATCTGGAGAGGATTTCAATTTTTTGTTTAGTGTACGTGTACGGTGGTGGTAGTGGTTGCTATGTAAGTTGTGGTGGTGTTTTGTTGGTAGTACGAGATGGGTGATTTCGGTTTGGTTTAATCGCACACACCTGCATTCACTAACAAACTAGCAGAGTTCATGAGCAACAATGAGTTTGGATCGAGATCGAGAAAACGGTGGGGGTTAGTAGAGATCGCATATTGCTGCTGCTGGCCACGCCCGGTCGTTTTAAGGTTCGCGTTCGAGCGGAAGGATGCGGATGAGGCTGAGGCAAATGATGACTGGAGGTATTTCTTAGTTGCCGCAGTTTGCAGGCCGAGTGTGGACTGGCGGTGCAGATTGTGGTTGGGTAGTGTCGAGGTGGTGGTGCTGCCATAAACCGACCAACTGCTAATCTGGGACATGCTCTTACTGGTGGAGTCGCGCTGCCCTCCGGCTCCGCTGGCCAATGGCCGGAAGCTGGTCGAGATGCCGCCGCCGAGCGAGTACTTTCCTCGCGAGCCTCCTCCTCCTCCGCTGCCACCACCAGCCAGGTGGGTCATGCTGCGGGACATGATGCCGGCGGCACTGGAACTGCCGCTACCGGCGCTTCCCGCCCGCCGAGATCGAGCACCGCTGGACGCACCGCGTCGGCCACCGCCAAGCGATGAGGTCTCATCTAGCATCTCCAGCTCGCGCTCGCGTCGCTCCCTCTCCAGAATGGCTCGCATATGTTCTCCATTGCGGCGTATCGGTTGCGCCAGCTGGTCCAGGCGGTTCATCGAGTAGGCACGTCCTGCGGTTCAGTTGAAAGTTGTAAATGGTTTCTTGAATCGTTTCTAGCCCGGCACTGGCTGTGGCTCCTTAGGTAGCTACACTTATATATCTACAATCGGTTGCGTTCTCAATAATAAGGCATGGATTTTGAAAAATGAGAATAGGTTTTTATAGATTCGCAATATTTTTAATTACCAAAGATGTGATTGATATTTTTCTTGATGTTTCTTTCTATACATAAAGATTTAATGATTTTTTTTGCTAACCTTTTTCTCATTCTTGAAAATTGGAGTTCACGCCCCACTATTTCGATTGCAACTTTAGATACAGGAATACAGGAAGACGGCACACAAAGAAAATATGTGGACTAGCTGGGCTACAAAATGCTTTTTACAAGTGGGTGTGTTGCGTGTGATAGTTTTGTGCAAAAAGAACAGAGTTCGGTGTGGTGTTGTGTTTGTGGTGTTGTGCTGGATAGAGTGTGTGCTCCTTTTTTTTGATTTTCTTTGTCACTTTTTCACTCTGCGTTGGAAAGCAGGGAACCCGGGAAACAAGATATATATAGTCAGGGGGTCTTGGAGAGGGGCCAACTCTTGGTCCGAAATGGGCTAACCCAAAGGAAGACACAACTAATTGAATATGAAAAAGGATGGAGCTAATGATGCGTAGCTGGACGATGAAGCTGAGATCGCAGGATGATCATGATAGCTTGATTGGAGAATTGTGTGATGTGCTGATTGGAGGGGGGATCTGCTGGGTGAATCTTACCTGGGGTTCTGGCCGGCGTGCTGCTCAGGGAGCCTCGCGAGCCATAATGCCCGTCTCGGGGGCTGGGTATTGTCGGCATGAGGTCCGTTTTCCTGCGGTAAACGCTTCGGAACACCATTGGTGATGTGTCAACGTTATCTTCTGCAATATTCGTTTTGGGTTTTTTTTTGGTTTTTTTATGATTTGGATTTTGATTTTTGGATACTTGATTTTCAGATGCAAATGGTTTTAGATTTCTAGATTTCGACCTCAACAAAATTATACTTATTCTATAACAACGAGAAAAACCAAAGCGAAATAGCTAAAAAAAAAAGGAATCAAGGAACTGGTTCTTACACTGGTTTTCAAAACTAATTGAAATCCTGTGTAAAGTCCTTGGTAACAGAACAATCATGCTGTTGTGGATTTACGGTCCACCAATCCAGGTTTCAGGGATCAAACAGAGCTATGGACAAGGCAGCTCAATAGGAGGAACAATATCATGCAAACTGAGGCGCGACACATGCCATCGATTTCGGGGTTAGAGAGTAACAGGGTAAGAGACAAAGAGTTAAGAGCTTACTGCGGCTTAGGGGTTACGATTACGGGGTTAGGTTTGGAGTTAACAAAAAAACGGAGGTCAAAACGATTGGTTATAGAATTAAGAACAGGATAACGAGGAGCAATAAGAACGAGGAGCAAGTTGTACAGGCAGAAGAGTAGAAACCCTCACCCTTACGATACGAGTTATGGCTGTAGTTTTGGCCTGGAGTTGTGGTGCTTGTTGTTGGAGTAGTTGTAGTTGTTGGATGGGGTCTGTGCGCGATCCCTGTCTGTTTGGGTGTGGGCGTGGGGCGTGGAGGAGCCGCCATCGCCGGCCCATCGATATTGATCTCGCTGCCGGCTATGGAGAGCGAGAAGCGCTTGGGCGGTTCGTCATTGGAATAGCCCCAATTGAACACCTCGTACATGGACGAAGACTTGCGTCGGTGATCTGTGTGAGAATGCGCGTTGTTTTCGGTATTTTTTTCGACTTTTTTTTGAATAGAGGAAGGTGAACTTTACAGAGGTGTGACTTCTGTTTGCTTTTGGGTGCAAATTATACTCGGAAACAAATAATAATAAAATCAAGAATTGTTAAAAGAATTTCAAGTGATCGTGCCATGTGTTGTAGTTCTTGAAGTGATAGTGTGTCTATATAAGAATAGTTATAATAAAGAAAATCACATGTACACGATCCGGGAGAGATAATATTTTAGGATGTAATATCTCTAACATGTAAAAACAATAGTAGGGAATCAATTACAATAGTTACAATAGTGTCTAAGGAACGATAACGATAACTGCAAAGTAAAATTTAATCTCATTATGTGTCTTGGTGTCTCTGCGAGTGTTAATGTTGTGTGTTGTGTGTTTTTGTGTGTATGGCTTTGGATACGATTGAAGTGCCGCCGGTGGCCTAAAAACTTACCATCGTGTCGATCCGTCGAGGACGAGGCACGCTTCTTAGCACCACTGTCGGCAAGTTCGCGCTCTGAACTTCGACGTGAGAGCGTGGCGCCCGCAACATTTGATATGGATGTGGACCTAAAATATATATAATACATTCTATAAAAGTTCTTTTCATCTCAGAAACAATAAAATACAGAATTCCTCTTAATTAGATTGAAATTTTTTAAGAAAAAGCTTATGAAATATCATTTCACATTTGCATGTCACTCAAAAAGCGATAATTTGTCATGTGCAACGGAAATCACAGATACAAATCAACAAAAATTATAGTTTAGATAACAAAAAGCTAGCTAATGCTAATGAAATCACGTCATCCTTGTTTTTGGTTGAAGAATTGTTATTGCGGCCTCACCTTCGCTGACCCCAAAAGGCACTGGGCGATACCAGACCGTAATCCGCGGGCACATCCAGCAGCCGAGGAGTCGAAGAGCCAAACGCAAAGCCAATAGAGTTTCTGTCCCTCTTCTTGACTTCTATTCGGGACTCGCGCTCCTTGGAAGAATACAAAAAATCCTTAAAATTTTCTTTTTAGCATAGAATTCCGTAATAAATACTTGATTCTTTTTTAAGATGTATTCGCGGCGCTCTTTCTCTGCCTCAACTATGGCCTTCTTGCGCTCCTCCACCTGGTGGCGCTTTTCTGTGTCTCGGACGCGGATCTCCTCGATGCGGCGCCGACGCTCCTCCTCCTTTTGTTCGCGATATCGCTGGGCGGCTTCTGCCTGGGCGCGCAGCTCCTCGATTTTCCGCTGTCGTTCCTCATTCTGACGGTCGCGGGCATACCTCAGCTTCTCCTCCCGGTCTTTGGACGCTAAAAAGGTAAAATAATATCAATATTATTCAAGTTTAAACTCGTTATTGGGTAAACAGCTTCAGTTCACAAGCAAATAAAGGTAAGGTTGCTACCTGTGGCCGAAAAATCGATAAAAATCTGCTTTATTTCCATTTTTTTTGGCTTTTGCCGGCGAGTTATTTACAATAAGTGGCTGACGTCATGGCTAGTGCCGATGTGCGCTGGTTTTGTGGGTCAATTGACAAACTAGCGAAGCTACACAGGCACCCGAACGCCCCCGCCAGACCCAGAAATTTGCAAAAAAAAAATAGAAAGCAAATGCAGGCGCACATTTTGTTCTATTGAAATGACATTGAGTCGGGAAAAATGCGAGTGCAGATAAAAAATTATAATAATAAACAATAATAATAGCAGCATTAAACAAGACTGTCAACTTATCGCGGTTATCAGTTGGAGTATTTTTGGAATTTAATGACGTAAGTTGGACGACAAAGAACAACTGCAAGTCAATCTTGTCAGCAGCTTTAGGTGTGACAAATTTCTTTCTAGCAAATGGAAAATTATCAACAAGCAAGGTCACAGTCTATGGATAACCAATGTTTTGTTTTACATACAAAATAATGTTTAAGAATAATTTCAAGGTAAGATGGGAAACAGAACAAGGTGCAGCTTTTTGACATTGTTTATATTGATTTTTTACCAAAAAACTAACCAAGCTGAACAGGCAAAGGCAAAGAAATCAATTAAAACAAAAGTAAAGCGTCTTTTTTGGGAAAATAAGGCAAAGATAAACCAAAATCAGGAATTGTTGGAAAGATACTATTTACATGTTGTGTCACGCGGGATTAATGCCCTGATAAGGAGACCTATGGGTACCATTTTGGTCGGGAAATTAGTGAGATCATGCGACAAGAATTGGGAGCAGGCGGGTGGGTGGGGTTGGCAATGGAATGGCAACTACCTTGAGAGTCGTCTTCGCCGCTGGAACCGATAGTGGTGGTGTTTTGCCCGCCCACCTGGGCGAACCAATGCAAAGTTGCGCCGGCGCTGACGCCAGAGATCTTTGTGGCTGTTGCGAATGCAGATTTTAGTGCGTGGGCTGGAGTTAATTTTGAGAGAGATATATACAGTGCCTGTAGTGCCGGTATTGCCAGTGCCAATTTTATGTAACCAAAATGGTAATCCCCCTTGCTAAAAAAAACAAAAAAAAATGCTTACCTTTTCGTTCGGCGCTGCCCTCGCGACTATCGGGTCGCTTGGATGTGTTTTCCACTGAAAGTAGATAAAGGCTGTGAGTGTGGGGCTTTTCCATTATCCGATTGTGTATCAGGAGTTTCCTCCTCCTGGCCTGGCTGGCTGGCAGGCAAGTGCGGAAAATCAATTTAGACGGCTCGACGAACAAACACACACAAACAAACAGACGACAAAGCTAACACCGCAGCTGCAGAGGAGCAGAGCAGAGCAGCAGCTGCGATGACGAAGCGAGCAGAAAAATGTTTTTCTATCCTCTGGAAACATGGACTTATTTATAAACTGAAACTTCGGTTGGGGGAGCACAGAACACACGGCAGCCAAATTTCTCCCATCCGACCGCCAGCCACTTCTTTTTTCGTATTTTTTTTTTCTTTTGCTTTTTCACTCCGTTTGCTTTGGCCGTGGTGTGAGTGCCGTTGCTGCGCAGTCGACCAGCACTTTATGGCCACGGAAAATGGTTTGTTACGCGATTTTCGTCAACGATCTGCACCTGCTCCGCTCGCGCACAGGACTCTCCTTTATTTTCGACCCTTTTTGGGCTATTTTAAATGCGTACCTTCGGGATTATTTGAATAATTCTCGTGGCCAAGACTCGCCATGTTTCATTTGTTCCAGTCAGTGTTGTTAAAGTATGCAAAATATATATTTACATCGACTGTGTTCTGCAAGACTACAACTACTCTGGGTTATCGATTCATCGATATCTTATAGTTTCGCGGTAGCTGCGATGGTATTTTTAGTTAGTGTTGGAAAACGCTGCAAGTTTTCAAAAATCTTACTTTTTCGAATCTAGGATCAACTTTATTCATAGTTTTCTTATTTCTATAAAAACAATTTAAGTCTAGTGCGACTCGGCAGCCATGCAAAGTTTGGCCAATAGGGATGTGAGCTGCAGCAAGGAATTGATTCCTTCCACGATTTTCATATGCATAATGCCGATTTCCCGGATAAAGTCCAGCTTCAGTTGCTCGTCTATATTGACGCGCTTGCAGACGCGGAATATGTTGCCGATGATGTCCTCTGGCGAGTAGCCAAGCTTCCATAGTTTAGCCAAGATCTTGTAAGCTTTGTGAATGTCATTGGCGGCGCAATGTTGGATCATCTCCTCCAGCAGCTTGGGATGCGGTTCGTCGCATACCTTGAACACGTTCTCCATGGTAATGTTGCCGAAACCCTGAGCTGTGGACTGCAGGTTGTTAAGAGCCTGTCGCATATCACCCTGGGCGGTAAAGACAATGGCCTCCAGGCCGTCGTCCGTGTAGGTAAGCTTCTCCCACTTGGACACCTCCAGCAGCTTGGCCAGCACCTGGGCATCCGACAGCTTGGTGAATCGCAGCATGGCGCAGCGAGACTGTATCGGTTCGATGATCTTCTCACTGGTGTTACAGGCCAAGGCAAATCTCGTGGTGTTGCTGTAGATCTCCATGGTGCGACGCAGCGCCTGCTGGGCACCTTCCGTCATGCTGTCCGCTTCGTCTAGGATGACAATCTTGTGCCTGCCGCGCGGCAGAGTGACCTTCTGCTGGGCGAACATCTTGATCTTGTTGCGAACCACATCAATTCCTCGCTCATTGGAAGCGTTGAGCTCTAGGACGGCTTCCTTGTAGCTGTCTCCCAGGAGTATCCTGGCCAGACACTGGATGGTGGTGGTCTTGCCCACGCCAGGAGGTCCCTTTAAATAGACGAGGCATTATAGTTATTTAAAAACGAAAGCTAAGATGTTAAGTTTACCGCAATTATTATATTGGGAGCATTTCCTTGGGTGGCAAAAACTGAAAGCCGGGCCACGGTGTCCTCATTACCCACAATCTCCTTGAACTTCACGGGTCGGTACTTCTCGATCCAGGGCAAGTGGTTGCGCTTATCCTCCGCCGTAATCTCCGGTTCCTCTGGCATATTTTCAGTTCTAAATTATAATTCGCAAAACAAAATGTGACGCTTAAATGGAGTGCTGCCCAACTGACAGAAACCCCGCGAAAATCATGGGGATGCCACTTTATGACCAGCTTTTCATGCGTTTCCCAACACTAAGGTGTCGTTAATCTCAAGCACTGGCTGCAACAGAAGAAAATAAAAGAATTTACATAGGTGGCCAACTGGGCGAATAAGACTTGGACATGCAGATGCAAACGTACAAACTGGTGGTCGTCGGCGGCGGCGGCGTGGGAAAGTCAGCCATAACGATACAGTTCATCCAGGTGAGCCCGTGGGACATCCAGCGAAGAGGTGACGTTTCATTCGGCGGAAAGGCGGTCGACCCGAAAGGGGCGAGGCGGGGCAACGAGTGGGCCCTTGTTTTGGTGAAGCAACAAGCGACATCTGTGTTTGGACATGCGTGTGCTGCATAGTTTCGAGCAGAGATCATCGATGCCACACCCCCACTTGTGCTCCATTTACGGAGCTGTGGACTCTACGGCCAAGCGATACTCCGGCAGATTGAGCTTTGAAGAGCACCCCCCCCGACTTTTTGGGTGTGCCATGGTCACGACCACGGCCCGACCGACCGACCGACCGTTTCCATTTATTTTTAGTCATTTGCGTCATCTCCACATCTTTCGTGTATATACCAAGCGCTGTTGTTTTTCCCAGAGATATAGAGCATAGCGCACATAAATGATAAAAGTGGCGTCGCCTTAGACGTGTGTAAACAAATCAAAATAAGAATGATAAATACACCTCGGAATTAGTCCAATGTAAACTAATTTATCTTGATCTTGCGTTCCAGAGCTACTTTGTGACGGATTACGATCCCACCATCGAGGACTCCTACACGAAGCAATGTGTTATCGACGATGTGCCAGCCAAACTGGATAGTAAGTACAGATCGTTTTTCTTTTGTTTTCTGTTTTAATTGTTAATCTCGTTCTAGTTTTGGATACGGCTGGTCAGGAGGAGTTCAGTGCCATGCGGGAGCAGTATATGCGCTCTGGCGAGGGTTTCCTACTCGTATTCTCGCTCAACGATCATTCCAGCTTCGATGAGATACCCAAGTTTCAGCGCCAGATACTGCGCGTCAAGGATCGCGACGAATTCCCCATGTTGATGGTCGGCAATAAGTGCGATTTGGAGCACCAGCGTCAGGTGTCGCTGGAGGAGGCACAGAACACCAGCCGCAACCTGATGATACCGTACATCGAGTGCAGTGCCAAGCTGCGGGTGAACGTCGACCAGGCATTCCACGAACTGGTGCGAATCGTGCGAAAGTTCCAGATTGCCGAGCGGCCCTACATCGAGCAGGACTACAAAAAGAAGGGCAAGAGGAAGTGCTGTCTGATGTAACTGAACAATGGAATCTGACGGAGAATCTCCTGGATGCAGCAGAGGCAACTACCACTTAACGAGTATAACACCAAAATTTAACACGCGTCGACTGAGCTTTGAATTCCGTTGCGACCAGCCAATACCAGTGAACGACAGAACCGAAACCAGTAACCAGTAACCGCGTAACCAAGTATTCGCGTTCCCAAACGAGATGCATTTCTTACCTGCCCAGGCGCATGCCGCATTCAACGAAAGAATCGAATAAGCTTCGCCACGAAGAAACTCAAATCGCAAAACACAGATAAACACAGAACACAAAACGCATGCCTAATTAGATAAACTTATACAACAGATTTACACGCAAAACACGAATAACATATATGCATTCATATACATACATAAACACATATATATATTCTACATATATTTTTGTAATATTATTTGTTGATCAACGACAACAATTAAGGACGAATGTTTTCTATAATTATTACCAATCGTGGCCTACCAGGCCATTTGTTTTATAATGCAATAACTGTCCCCAGAACGTTTGTTTCGATCAAGCCAAAACGTAATAATGTGTTATTGTAATTTGTATTGTTATTTATTACTAATATAAACGTATATATTATATACCGCTTAAAATCCGATTTTGTTGTAACAAATTGAGTGCCTCTTAGAAAGCTAAAAACAAATGCTGTATGTTCAGAAGACCCAAACGCAAAACGCACAAAGAAAAACAAATTTTTGTACTATATTCACCGATGCAAGGCGCACAACTCATTTTTTTTAACCATAATCGTAACGATATTTTTGTACAAGACCCTAGCCCGATTATTATATGGTTTAGTGTTCGCCAAATGTATTGCAAAATGTGCTTCAGCCGCAATCTCGTTTAACTCTTATACTGCTTAATTTAACGAACTTATTTAATGGTATATAAAAAAATATATTATTATATTTAATATAAAACTTATGCGCAATGCTAATAAACACATGGAGAATCACAAACGCTTCCACATAGACCAAATGTTTTATTGTCTATGACGATTGTGGTGAAGGGAACTTCTAATTATAAATCGAAGCCTTCCAAGTGGTCTGCTAATTAATTAGGGGCTATTTCCAGTATCCTTTTTGGGGTATAAAAGCAGGCTGTGGTTTAGTAGACTAGCATAGAAAGCACAATGAATCCTAAGAGCGAGGTCCTTATTGCTGCCGTACTCCTGCTTCTGTTGGCCTGTGTAGAGTGTCAAGTAAGTGGTTGGATTTAATAGTCATAATGTTATCAAAATAAATGAAAATCCCTATTTTATAGCTGACATTCTCACCGGACTGGGGTAAGCGATCTGTGGGCGGTGCTAGCGGCGGTTCAGGATCCTTCTTCGAGTCCTCCCAAGGAAACTGCAAAACCTCCAACGAAATGCTCCTCGAAATCTTCCGCTTTGTCCAATCACAGGCTCAACTCTTCCTGGACTGCAAGCATCGGGAATAGGACCTCGGTTCAAAATCGGATCTCGGATAATGTCTAGCACACACACACACATACACTATATATATCCATATATACGTACAGGACTATTTATATATTCACGTTATCGAGGTAGTCGTAGTCGGCATTTAGATTTAGAGGAATTTCTGTTTTCCACCAATAAATAAGCGCATCCAAAATGTAATCGAATAATCTATGATGAACTCCGAAGATTTCCAAAGTTCTCGCGGCCTTAGAGGGGCTTTACCTTTATCATCCTTCACCTTTTCAAGTTCATCCATCGAAAAAAGTAGCGAGTACCAAATTCAAATTAAATTTAATTTCATTTCAATTGCCACAATTAAATCATTTGACTCATGATGACACCCATCGACTAATGGACTCCGTTGGTGCTTAAGTTCCGGTGTGTCAGTGGCCCATGGGTTCAGTGCGTCAATGAAGTTCATAGGATTAAAATGTGTGCGATCTTCGGCTCCCAAAAATATTCAAAATCTAATAAATGTCTATTAGTTCTTTTGATGGTGTCGCTCTCCTCGCCCGTCACCTGTAAGTTTTGAGTTTATTTATATTTGGTTTCCACCAGTTTGTCGTATTTTTAAATTTACTAGAAAATCGTGCCAATAGATCTGTTTAATTTATGTGTTCTTTTGATATAATTCTGCTTCGTTCGGATTAATGTGTCAACATAAACAAAGATCAGGCATTAATGTTTGACACTTTACCATCTAACATTCAGTAAATTATATAAACAGACCTTCCCCGGAATGATTTTAATCGGATGTCAGACTCGACTGGCCCAGATATTTTAATTTCCCCAGAATTAACGATGCATTTCGGTGTGAATTCGCTACACTTGTAATTAAGTTGGTAAATAATGATACAGCCTTTTAGAAATGTGCATTTCCCGTCGATGGTTTTGCTATGATTAAGTGCTTAATAGTTTTTGTGTAAGCTCTTAAAAACAATTTAGGGACCTTGTAAAAAACCCTACATAATAAATTCATATTCCATTTTCTATGAATGTTATACCATTTGAGAGTATTCATATAACTATATTATATCCAAAAACTGGATCGCTTTTCCCGCATGATCATTCGAACCGCTCCTGAGTGTAGGTATTCCAAATGATTCTTCGGATAATTGTGTCCCACTAAAACGCAATTGAATTAAAATCATTACGTATTGCCATGCTCCACTTGGCCAAGCTGCAAATGGCCAAAAAAACCCAAGCCTAGGGACAGTTGCCACATGGTGGCCACGCAGCACGGACGGAGAAACGGATACGGATTCGAATCATGGTTTTGTTGGATGAGTTTTGCGTGAAGGTGTACTTCTGGCCGTTTCTTTCGTATCTGGCCAGCATCAAGGGATGGTGTCCGCTGTATCCGCCAGGTTACTATCCAATCTACGCACTGCCACCGCCGCAGTCCCCGCTCCAGCCCCAACCACCGCAATATCCACCACTGCCGCCTCCAGTTGGTCCGCCACTAATACCGCCTCCAAACGCTTTTCCGTCCACACCTGCAGTGATCCCGACATTCCAGCCGACGCCTCCGTTTCCACAGACTCCAGTGACACCGCCTCTGATCCCCACCAGCAGCAGCACTACTTCAACCACAACGACTTCCACAACCACAACTACGGCTGGGACTACTCTTAGTACAGCGGGAACAACTTTGCCCATCCCAGTGCCGACCTGTCCATCGCAGCCGCTCGTGTGCCTGCCCGGAGGAGCACGTCCGCTGCCCAATTGCCCCTGCATCGATCCTCGCCAGCAACAGAACTCACCACTTGTCTCCTCTACGGGACCACAAATCGGTTCGGATATGATGGTTTTTATGCCGCTGAACTCCGGGCGTAGGCGGCGTCGTCGCCGAAGACGTCGGATACTCTTCTAAAATATCCCCCGTATCCACCATTCACCCAACACGCACGCAAAACCTTTTCTAAAAGAAACACTTCAAAATTAGTCAAAATAAAAGATCACAAAAATCAAACAAATCGAATTGGCCGACTAAATTTTAACAAGACAAACTGCAAACCAAGTTACGAATTCTCTGCCACGCACCCTTCCAGTTCTCTCCTCGTTCTTACAGCCCAGACCTGCTACGATGCCCGATCCAGGCCTGGAAGCTGCATGCCTCTGACCTCCTGCCCCCCACTCGTGGAGGAGTATCAGGGTCAAGGGCAGGGCAACGATTTCCACACCTTTCTGGGCCAGTCCATATGCGGCTTTGACGGCTCCACTTTCATGGTAACCCCCATATTTAGTTTTGGATCTATCCTATATTTATTTTGTCTATAATATAGACTCTATAAATAGAAAAAAATACTAACATAAGTGCTTTGCTTGCACAAGTCGAAATTATATTAAATTATATAATTGGGAAATTATTTTTAAATCATATTTTAAATTGTTTATTTTATATATCAAATTATTAATTAACATACATTTATCATTCAAAGCGAATGTTTATAACTCTCTTTTTTTAGATGAGACATCTAAATCTAAAACAATAATTATATTTTGAACAGGTTTGCTGTGCCTCCGTTCGATCGGATAATGCCAGGAGTAGGAAGGATCTAGTGACCACCACTGCCCCGTTTGGTTTCTTCCATTTCTCGCCTCTTAGTGGCGGCTCCACTGCCAGTCCAATGACTTTCCAGCCCACTCCGCCTCTAAACCAAGGTTCCATAGTTAGGCCAACTTATAATCCACAGCCTCCACCACCACCTCCACAGCAGACTGTGCCACAACTGGCAACAACATGTGGCATTAGTGGTGCTACATCGAATCGGGTAGTGGGTGGATTGGAGGCCAGGAGAGGAGCGTATCCCTGGATAGCTGCTTTGGGTTACTTCGAGGAGACCAATCGAAATGCTTTAAAGTTCCTTTGTGGTGGCAGCCTGATCCACTCCCGCTACGTAATCACTTCGGCGCACTGCATAAATCCCTCGTTGACCTTGGTGCGTCTGGGTGCCCATGATCTTTCGAAGACCACAGAAGTTGGGGCAATGGACTTTCGTATCCAACGAACAGTCGTCCACGAAAACTTTGATCTTAACTCTATATCGAATGACATAGCCTTGATCCAGTTGAATGGAGCGAATGCGCCATTGCCAGGTGAGTTTTTTGGTTACCCATACCTACAAAATAAATAAAAATCATATAATTTTTTGCAGCTAGTATAGCGCCCATTTGTCTGCCCGAAGCGGCCAAGTTTTTGCAGCAGGACTTTGTGGGTATGAATCCTTTTGTGGCAGGATGGGGAGCCGCCAAGCACCAGGGACCCACATCCCAGGTGCTACGCGATGCACAGGTGCCGATCGTCTCTCGGCACAGTTGTGAGCAGAGCTACAAGTCCGTCTTCCAGTTTGTCCAGTTTAGTGACAAGGTGAGCCTTGTCCAAGAAGGGGATTCCCAAAAACAACTTGAGGCTAATAAATCCTTTACAGGTTCTTTGTGCTGGAAGCTCGAGTGTGGATGCCTGTCAGGGGGATTCTGGTGGACCACTCATGCTGCCGCAGGTCAGTTACAAATCTCGCAGAGATTTCCTCTGAGATATGTGACTCCCTGAGTCATCAAACGAGTTTCTTGGCCAAGTCTAAAGCCGCCAAGGTTTCCCCGTTTATTGCCCAATTTCTGTGACGCAGATAGGTTTTCGTTGGCTTGCGAAAACGTCAATGACTTGCCAAATATTCCTACTTCTGTTATGCGTAAATCAATATCTATATTAAACATAATTTAACCTCTTTTTAACTTTCAGCTGGAGTCCAATGGCTATCGGTTCTATCTTCTTGGCCTTGTTTCGTTTGGCTATGAGTGTGCTCGTCCCAATTTTCCCGGAGTCTACACGAGAGTGGCATCATATGTTCCTTGGATCAAGAAGCACATCGCATAGGCTTAGAATGTGACACATCACCGGCCGACCATTGTATTCTGGTGACACATGTAAAAAGTACATCAAAATTGTAAAAACACATTCCCACCGCCGAGTATGCAAAAAATTATATGTTTTATGTCCTTTTTAAGACTAATTGATATACTTCAATAGAGGAATATATTATTGATATCAAAGAGAGACTTACTTAATTATCCAAATTTGTTGGGAGTTTTATTTCTTTATTTCTTTCACTGCCAAGCCGGAACCGAAAAAAAGCAATTCTTTAGCCAATTCTGCGACTGGAATTTCCCGCCATTCACCTCGGCTCCCCGCTGTTACCTATTAACTGTTACCTGTACTGCATGGCCAAGTGATCCGGATTAGTCATTATAGTAGAACGATCGGCGGATATTATGCCTCTGCGGTTGCATCGATCGCATGACAATTGGCTTTCGGCAGCGTCTCCGCGGAATTCCTAATCAGGTTGAGTGCCCCCGGTTCTCTGATTGAGATTTCAATTAATCGCGGTCTTTGCGGGGTGTCTTTATTAAATAAGTGCTATTATTAGTGGCAAAATACACAGGGATTCCGTCATTGACGACTATGTAGTATAAATCGGAGTTACTTAATATTCTCTGTAAATAAAGATCGATGAGAGGCTTGAACCGTAATTGTAAACTCAACGTAATAGTACCTAAGTCTAAGTAATTCTCGATTTAAAACTGAAAACAATGTCAAACTATTAGTGTCGCCAAAGTATTTCCCAATTGACATGTCAAAGGGATCCGCTTTAATTTACCTTGATTAATAGAATATATCATACCTATTTTCTATCATTTAATTGAGTCACAGAATTCTCGGGACTCGATCAATGACAAATTGAGAGCAGGGCAAGGTTAGATGGCGAATTCATTCTAATAATTTGAAAGCCTTTTGAGTCATTCCTTAGTTTTAGAATTTCCATATAGAACAATATGAGGTCGAGTCCTATTATTAAAAATACCAATGTTCTATATTATTAGCGATTAAGAATGGGAATAATAACTATATGCTTTTGCTATTTTTGGCTTGATCTGGGAAAATCATTCCCTGATCTGAGTGTGCGAAATTTGGTGATTTTTTCATTGCATTTAGGGGCCCATGTGAACCCCAAGCAAAAATGAAAAGCTAAGCTTATATTTCCCCGCCGAGAGAAAGCCAGAGAGATCGAATCTCCCAGAGAGCCAGACTGCATATAAAGCTCGGTTTTGGGGACCGACCGCTCAGCCGAAACGAAGACGCGATCACTTGGTCACGGAGGCCACGAAATCTGATAGAAAAGATTTAAGCTCCCGACGGTCAAGACGCCGGCGTTCGGAGTCTCCAAACTCAGTCTGATAACGCAGCTCTGATCGCGAGCAACGGTCTCCGGATATATAAACCGCACTTAAATATAGTAAATCGATCTCGCCATGAAAACAAAATCAGTGACGGTGTGTGGTGTCGGTGCTGCGATTACACTTATTTCGTTGTTCTGTGCCACGCCCACGGCCGCCCAGTTCAACCAGCCGCGTAGGCAAGGTAGCCACTTAATTAATAGAAAGCTCTAAGTCGCCATCACTTTGCTTTGCTTCAATCTATCTCTAAAATCTGTAGAACTTTTCACGGCTGATTCGATCTGATCGGTTTCGAGCAAACAACAAACCTGTTCCATTAACAACGCATCTCGGAATAACTAAATAATAATAAAACAAAAATCGAGTTAGATATAATCCGACTTCATTTGACTACTAACGGAATAAGATATAGCTTGCTAATCTGTCTATATATCTTATGTACATCTATTGGCCTGACACTTTCAAGTTCAATGGCAAGTTCGTTGCTTGAGTCTTTCGATTCGCCAGTTGATGCGGCAATTTATATGAAGTGCAAAAATTTACAAATTAAATCTCAAGTTGTTGACATCCAATTTTTGGCCTGTTGTGTCCGAGTTCAATTCCAGTTCACGAAACCAGTCACCAAGGTCGGATTTTGTCTCCGACTTTTGTCAGCGACTTTGACAGGTGTTTATTGCCGGACAGGCGTTCCCCTAGAGCACGTCTCGGTTTAACCCGGCTTACAAATGTATTTTAAATACATAACTTCAATCAATTTGTTTTGAATCTCTCAAATTGATTTATGCAAATGTTTTTTTATATTTCCCCCAAAGCCTTACATGTGAATAACATTTCATATAAATCACTTTTTTATACTTCTTACTTGCAACGATTTTTTTGCTTTTAAAAGAAAAGATAAATGGTTTAGCTTCGGAAACATATTGTTTTGCGCAGTTTGACAAACTTGGTCGCTCTCCAAATAAACAAAAGAACTTTTTCCCGTGAGATCTACATATTATTCAAATACTCTTAGAATAAATAATTTGTATACTTTAGCCATTGTTTAGCTTAATGGTTGGTCTTAAATTCTTATTGTTTTTGTTTTGTGAATGCTTTGTGCTAATGATAGCCTGTTGACATGGTTAAAAGTGCTAAAAAACATAACGAAAATCCCCTTGTCGACCACTGACTCATCATAAATACATCTTTTGACTAACAAGCTCGCTCGCTTTACTTTCCAAGAATACTAATTAAATTTAGAATGTAATTGTCATAGTTTTTTGGTAATTGAAAAACTCAGTTTTAAAATAATTTTTTTGTTCAGTTCGTCAGAACTGTGTCACACCCGAGAACTACTATGGCAGCTGTGTGGGGCTGAGCTACTGCCCCCAGGTGGTGAACATCTTCCAGAGCACGAGTCGGGATCGGGCCCAGCGCTATGTGATCGCCTTGCAGCGCAGCTGTGGTACTCGTAACTTCAACGGGGATCCGGTGGTAGGGACTATTCTCTGATCTATCCTTCAAGTTTCCTTTCATGCTAAGCTTTTCCGCATCTTCCACTTGCCTAGGTCTGCTGTACGGCCCCCAGAAATAACCAATTTACAGAGCGACCCTCTGTGAATCCCTTCTTCACCACAGAATCAACATTTGTTAATCCACGGCCACCGCAGCCGGAGCCTGTCGATCCGGTTAATCCTTTCCTGCCAAACTTTTTCTCGTCATCTACAACAACGACGACAACCACAACCCCGGCACCAGTTCCGGTTACCACAGCAGCTCCTCTGGTGGATTTCCGAGGACCCACGTGTCGCGGACCGGATACGAAACCCGGAAATTGCATTGGTAAGTGACTCCTCGTGTAAAAACATCGAATTCGATTGAAATTTTGAAGATATTTTTAAAACAGTTGCAAGTTTTTTTAAATTTAATCAAGGGAATGTACAGGATTAAACCTTGTTTGATGTTTTTATACGTGATAATGATAATTATTTTAAATATGTTATTAATATATCTACTATATATTTTCTTTTGACTTTCAGATATCAAAAGTTGCCCATCGATATTGAATCAACTGTACGAAAAACAACGTGACGCGGAGTTTGCCAATTTCCTCAGGGCATCAAGGACTATTTGCGGAAACCAGGGTAACAACATCTGCTGTCCCAATGGACAGACGTCCACCACTCCGCAGCCTAATCCGGTCATCAATTCGGACGAGATACCGCGCCGTCTGCCCAACGTGGAGGAGGGATGTGGTTCCACCGTTGGATATTACAAAAAGATCGTGGGCGGCGAGGTGAGTCGCAAGGGAGCGTGGCCTTGGATCGTTTTGTTGGGCTACGACGATCCTTCCGGATCACCCTTTAAGTGCGGTGGAACTCTGATCACGGCCAGGCATGTCCTTACGGCAGCCCATTGCATCAGAGATGATCTGTAAGTAAAATATATACATTACAAGTATATTGCTCGAGAAATAATTAAAAACTGCATTCTATTATAGATTATTTGTGCGGCTGGGAGAACACGATTTGTCCACTGATACAGAAACGGCCCATGTGGATATTAATGTGGCCAAGGTAAGTTGCAAATTAGAAAATGAATTGCCGGCACATTATAACATATTTAAAAATGTTTTCTCCTTAAAGTATGTAGCCCATCCAGCTTACAATCGAAGGAATGGTCGCAGTGACATCGCCATCTTGTACCTGGAAAGGAACGCCAATTTTGGCAAGACAATTGCACCAATCTGCCTGCCACACGCCCAGAACCTACGGCAGAAGTCCTACATCGGTTACATGCCCTTCGTTGCCGGTTGGGGCAAGACCCAGGAGGGCGGCGAATCTGCCACTGTGCTGAATGAACTGCAGATACCCATTTATAGCAATGACGTTTGCGTGGACAAGTACAAGGAACAGAAACGGTACTTTACAAACGACCAGTTCGACCAGGCCGTGATCTGTGCCGGGGTCCTGACCGGCGGCAAGGACACCTGCCAGGGCGACTCCGGTGGCCCTCTGATGATACCAGAACAGTACCAGAGCCAGAACCGCTTTTATCTGATTGGAGTGGTGTCGTACGGCATCGGCTGTGCTCGTCCGAACGTCCCGGGTGTCTACACAAGCACACAATACTTCATGGACTGGATCATCTCCCAGGTACAGGACACGCCCTGAGTTGCCATCTATGTCATAAGCTAAAAGTAATCATCTTGTCACAATTGTTAAGCCTAATCTAATCAGATATGTAAAAGAGAATATTTATAAATGGTATATTAAGGTTTAATAAATGCCTCTTCTTAAATATACATCACTGTGTTTTATTCAAAAAGTTATGACCAAGTGAATCCCCGATCATCTCCCGAGAAAGCTTTTGAGGTAAACAATTCTCTCTGTCTAGAAAACCTGTAGAAAACTGCATATAAGAACCAGCTCTATGGGCACTTTGTTCAGTTCGCGATTGTGTAATGTTTGTGGCCGACGATCAAAACAGGATTTACATCTAAATGATCATGGCATTGATGGTATCATTATTCAATTTGTTGATGTTTATTGACACACTCACCACTGCCCAGTTTAATCAGCGCAGCCAAGGTAGTACATGTTGTATTTCTAGCATTTATTTTATATCTTTTCTTCGCTGTTAGTTGGTCAGAACTGCATTACCCCGGACAACATCTACGGCAAATGCTCGACTTTGAGTCACTGCCCCCAGGTGGTGAAAATATTCGAAATCGCTCCGAGAGATCGAGCTGAGCAATATGTAATAGCCCTAAATCGCATCTGTGGAACACACAGCATCAACAGGGATCCAGTGGTAAGGACTAAAAGCTTGAGCGCAATCTTCTTGCTTCTTCGTTTTAATTTTCCTGTCAACAGGTTTGCTGTGCGTTCCCAAGATATAATCCATCTACGGAGAGACCTGAAAACCCTTTTCTTACAACTGAAAAGACAGCATTCATTGGACCACAAATACAGCCACAATCCCCCTCTTCCTCTGAAGGGGAATCCCCCGGTAATCCTTTTAATTATGATTTCTTCACACGAAGACCCACCACAACGACGACAAGGACTTTGGCTCCAGTTCCAGTTCCGGTTCCGGTTCCGGTTGCCAAAAACCAATCAATCAAAGCAGATCTGTCAGGCCGTGGTACTTGCCGTGGACCTGACTTTAAACTGGGAACTTGTTTAGGTGAATAATGTAAAATTAAATCCTTTGTTTTTTTAACTTAGCTTCCCTCCAGATATCAAGATCTGTGCTCCACTATTTGATAAATTGATAGAAAAGAAGGACGATGAAAACTTTGCCAAATTCTTGCGCGCCTCCAAGTTAACTTGCGGTAACAAGGGTTTCGAAGTATGTTGCCCCGACAAAGGATTTTCTTCCACTGCGAGTCCTGTCATTCTGCCACAGGACACTGAAACATTGCCACGATCATTACCCACTGCCATGCAGGGATGCGGCACTGTGTCCCGCTCATTCAGGAAGTTTGTGGGCGGTGCTGTTAGTCGCATTGGGTCCTGGCCCTGGATAGCACTTCTGGGTTACGATGACCCCGAATCAAGATTCAAATGCGGTGGAACATTGATCACTGCCAGACATGTCCTTACGGCGGCACACTGCATCACGGATGATCTGTAAGTTCCAAAAATTAGTTGTGTTTTCCATCCAAGCTAAGATTTTCGCATTCATTTTCCAGACGATTTGTACGTTTGGGTGAACATAATCTGACCACAAATACTGAAACAGCTCATGTGGACATTAAAATTGAAAAGGTAGTGTTTTTGAATATTTTAAAATTTAAATTAATAAATCCCAACATTTTTCGATAGCATGTTTCGTATCCCCATTTTAGTGGCAAGAATAGCCCCCATGATATTGCCCTTCTGTATCTGGAGCGGAATGTAGACTTTAGCAACACAATTGCACCTATTTGTCTGCCGCTGACCCAGGAACTGAGACTTAAATCCTACCAAGGCTACAATGCTTTTGTAGCTGGATGGGGAAAGAAGCAGGAGAGTAAAGGATCTGCCGACGTACTGCAAGAGTTACAGGTTCCCATCTTAAAGAACGAAGTTTGCATTGAAAAATACAACAAGATTGGTCGCCTTTTCACAAACGATCAGCTTGGCAAAGAAGTTATCTGCGCCGGAGAACTTTCCGGCAGCAAGGATGCATGCCACGGCGATTCCGGAGGCCCGTTGATGATTCCGGAACGGTATGAGAATGAGTACCGGTTCTATCTAATCGGAGTGGCGGCGTTTAGCGTTGAATGTTCCAAACCGGACATTCCTGGTGCCTACACCAGTACACAGCAATTAATGGATTGGATACAAGCAAAGGTCCGGAACATATAAAAACGTATCCTTATAAAATAATAGTTAAGCATATACTTGAAGATAGGTATAATCTCGTATATAATGCATTACTAACCTTTGAATAAAAAATATGAAAAAAAGTAATGTTTTATTTACTTAAACTAGTTAATGGCGAATTCCCATGTTTAATATAATAATCTCAAAGCATCATAGTTTTTCACCTTACAGCTTTTGAGGGGAAAAGCTATAGAGAATATTTAGATATTCGAACAAAATATAAATCTCCACTTTAAAAGCGGATTAATCAGAAGCCTTTAGCAGTTTGTTTGAGAAAGTTCTAAGTAAAAAGAAAACCGAGTGCAGTTCCCTAACTTGCAATATTTTCCGGGAATTTTTATACCAGTTTGATGTCGTCATGAAACACATACGGGCAAAAATTTACATTTTTATTGCAGTTTTCTCACTAATAGTTCTACTAAATGCCCCGCCCACTGACGCCCAACAAGGTAGCATGAAGCTTTTCAACTATTAAACTTCTCTACTAAATCTTAACAATTTAATAAACTCATTACATTGTCAATTTGTTAAACTAAACAAACAACCAGTTACAATCCGGAATCATCTTTTATAGATATTAAATGTCAATGCTTTCCTCAATAACAAGCCACTTATCCAAAACAATGTTTCGAAAACAGAAAGTTGTCTTAAAAGGAAAGATCAAATTTAAGTTTGTTGCCTAAGTCTTTTGTATTTTTTGAAAGACAATAGTTTGAAAGAGTGTATAAAATTGTAGAGTAATCTTATTTGCTTGGTAAATAATGTAATATAATGGTAAATGTTAAATAAAATTACTTGTGCTTTTAGCTAAGAAATTCAAGTTCGAGGCTTAAGTCTTATGTTTTTTACGCGAAACTATAATTTTGAAGTATGTTTTTATAGTAAATTTATTAGTAAGTTAAATATTTATCATATTTTCGCATCAGCTAATGAAACCTGTATGACTCCAAATAAGAACTATGGAACCTGTGTGACTCTGAGCTGCTGCCCCCAGGTGGTGCTCATTTACCGAGCTACTAGTCTGGAGCTGGCCACACGCCATGTGATTGCCTTGCAGCGCAGTTGTGGCACTCGCAGCATCAACGGGGATCCTGTGGTATGAAACCCCTTTGAACTATTATATTCTTAATTACTAGCTTTTAATATTTTTACACCGAAGGTGTGTTGTGCTTTCTTCAGAAATAATCAGCAAGAAGAGCAATCCAGAGGGAATTCCTCCATTCAAACAACGGTGCCATCTTTTATCACCTCCATGCCAGGAGAATCAGTGCTGACCTCCAAGCCCAGAGTTTCTTCGCCAACTAGTACAACTATTTCACCGGATCTAGTGAAAACAGACACTCGTTTAGTTGATTTTCGCGGACCTACTTGTCGAGGACCTGATAACAAGCCCGGAAATTGTTTGGGTAAGGGAAAGATTCTGAAGTAAATTTAATATATTTCGTAAATTATTACTATTAGACATCAAAAGTTGCCCAGAGTTACTGAATCAACTGGCTTCTAGGCAGCGCGATGAGAACTTCTTCAGATTCCTAAGATCCTCCAAGGAAATATGCGGCAACCAAGGTCACACGATTTGTTGTCCCAATGGAGACTTTACCACCAGTTCGATTTCGATTTCCATGAGAGACACGGATGAGGTGCCAAGAAAATTGCCAAATGTGGAGGAGGGATGCGGTGTTACACCCTTTCGGATCAGTAGGCCCTATGTTGTGGGCGGTGACGAATCTCGCAAGCCTGGGGAGTGGCCCTGGATTGCACTTTTGGGGTACGATGACGTCTCTCCTAGAGCTTTTAAATGTGGCGGCACCCTAATCACTGCTAGACATGTGCTAACAGCCGCCCACTGCATTAGGAATGATCTGTTAGTATGGAAATTTTCGTCTTCATATATTTTTTTTATATAATCTTAATCTTATAGAACATTTGTACGTTTGGGTGAATTTGACCTTGCCAACGATACAGAAACTCCTCATTTAGACGTTAATGTGACTCGGGTAAGGGCATAATAAGCTAAAAAAATGTATAGGTATAGATAGATTGTTTTCCCTTTCTAGTACGTGTCCCATCCGGACTATAATCGATGGAACGGGCGTAGTGATATTGCCGTATTATACCTGCAATATAATGTTGAGTTTACCAAGGCAATTCTACCGATCTGTTTGCCACATACCGCGAATCTCCGCCAAAAATCGTACGTGGACTATTGGCCCTATGTCGCTGGATGGGGCAAGTTGAAGGAGAACGGCGAACTGGCCACCGTGTTGAACGAACTGCGGCTTCCAGTCCTGAAGAACGAAGTCTGCCTGGAAAAGTATAGAGATCAAAATCGCTATCGGAATGACAACCAGTTCGACAGCGCCGTACTTTGCGCCGGATTCTTGACCGGAGGCCAGGATACGTGCCAAGGTGATTCCGGAGGACCACTGATGGTCAACGAGCTGTACATGGATCAAGTCCGATTCTATCTGATTGGAGTAGTTTCCTATGGTATCGGTTGTGCTCGAAAAGATGTTCCCGGAGTCTATGCCAGTACTCAGTACTTTATGGATTGGATTGAAGAACAAGTTAGAAATTCGTAATTAATATTTAAAATATAATAAATACTTTGTAAATACCTGTATTAAACAAATAGTAGCTAATAAAATTAAACTGTTTTGTAAATTGTATTTTAAAAATATTCCTTTCAGACAGCACATATTGGAGTGCAAATATTTACACTTCTGGCTTTGTTCTCAGGACCTCTAATCCCCGAGCCCAATGCCTGAAGACAGTAAGTTACCCTCAAATCTTATGCAAATCAAGCGCAAGACGCTCATCCATCATGTTGGTAATGATCGCGGACCCAGAAAAAGGCGTTTAAGACACGAATATGTAAATGCAGGGCTGTCCCTAGAAGGCAGCCGCTGCTCCTATACATGAACTGCATTGTAATTGCTCTAGCAACCACAAGCGGATTTACATAATTCGAAGAAAGGGAATCATGTCCTGCTCCGAAGATGCCGCTGCACTCAGATGTTGAACATATCACTGGGCGCCATCTCCTTACAGGCAACAAAGGGTTAACTTCTACCCCAAGACGCATGTCCTGGGATCCTTTCTCCAACGGCAGATGAACAAATCAAAAGCCAGAACACAATGCAAGACGAATCCTTTAAAAGTCAGAATACGCCTCCCGCGCATTTATGGCCACATGGTCGTGTTTCTTTTGTGGGGTCTTTGAGATTCAAATCGCATCTGGCAGATGGATTTCGTTTTCTTGAAAAGAAAGTTCATTAAACTGCATTTCCCTTTTACCCAAACACGTTGGAGTTCTAATTAAAATTCAATCACAACAGCGAAAGTGAATCATCATCAATAATGCCAACATAATTTGCATAAGTTTTGCTTATCCTTGCAAAATTTGCATACCTAACCCGCAAGGACACAGGGGTGTTAATTTCATCATTACACGATTCCCATCTTAGACATCTTTATCGCCACTCCCAAGGATTTTCGCAAGGGTTCTAAAAATTGGCAAGGGTTGGCAACTAGATTATTACCTTTTTGCGGCGTCAAGAGGCGAACAAAGGAATTGCCCACAATCGCAAATGTAAACACGATCTATCAATATAATCGGGTGTCCAATTGTGATCTGTGATCCCGATGATCTTTCAATTTGCAATGATCAATCAGGGCAATTGTGTGTCTTTAGAAATGTTTGCATTCCTGTTGACTGCTCTGTTTGTGGGTTGAAAAGTAAATTGATACTATATATATACTATATATGATATATATATGATAGGACTCAAAAATACAAGATCGGGAAGGTACAACTTTCGCCGATCGTTTCAAAAATCACAATAAGCCTGAATGTCATTTTTTCATCCTCTTGCTTATGTTTTCAAGAGATATTTATGCCAATTCTCATCCGATTCCACAACGGAATACCATTAATAAATCAGAACTACATTCCCCATCAATCTGCATCAAAAGATTGGAAAAGTGAATCAAAAAAATTTTTGCCATTTTTTGAAAAAATCGTGATGCCCCTTTCACAATTTACGAAAAATGGGTCAGATTTTAGTTTGTTAGATTTTGATTAGAAATGATAGTACTCGAAGATACAAGGTATGAAGGTCGGGAAGGTATGACATTCGCAGATTGGAGGCGTAATAAGAAAGTTGTGGCTATTTTTCAAAATGAATCGATAATAAAATCGCTTTAAATCTGACACTTAGTGGCCATGTTCTTTTTCGTCTTTTTTGTTCGGTTTCTAGGGAATATTTTCGTTATTTTGGATTCGATTTCAAAACAGAATATCATTTTGGAATCTGGCCTTCATTTGCATTCAGTCGTTATCAAAGATTTAATATTAAATGAATGCATAAATTAAGAAAAGCCTTTCAAATATCACATACACACCCGAATGTACTTTTCTCGCTCTTTAACTTAAGTTTTAGAGAAATACTTTTTGTATTAATCAAATAATATAATAGTACTCGAAGATTCAAGTTCGGGAAGGTATGACACTCGCAGATTGGAGGCGTAATAAGAAAGTTGTGGCTATTTTTCAAAATGAATCGATAATAAAATCGCTACAAAATGTACTTTTTAGTGCCCATGTCCTTTTCGTACTTTTTCTTCGGTTTTTATGGAATATTATTGCCATTTAGCATTCGATTTCGCAACGGAATACCATTAATAAATCAGAACTACATTCCCCATAAATCTGCATCAAAAGATTGGAAAAGTGGTCCAAAAAAATTTTTGCCATTTTTTTTAAAAATCGTGATGTACCCCTTTCAAAATTTACGAAAAATGGGTCAGATTTTAGTTTGTTAGATTTTGATTAGAAATGATAGTACTCGAAGATTCAAGTTCGGGAAGGTATGACACTCGCTGATCGGAGGCGTATTAGCCAAGTTATGGGTATTTTCCTAAAAGTTATCGTAGGCGTATTTGTAATAAAATCGATTCAAAAATCGCAAAAAGAATTTCCGTTCATCTTAAAGGTTCAAAATTTGTTACTCATTGCGATAATATTCCATTTTATTATAGGATAAATATGAATTTTATTACAGTGTTAAGTATAGATCACAGAAACTAAAAACTAATCATTGACTTTAGATGCCTAAACAGAATTTCCTCTTGGACGAATCTATGCTAAGTGAATTGCACTGGAATTGTAACAGTTTTGGATGTATCCAAATCTGGTCTGCTTCATCCTGGAGCTAGGCCTCGGGAGAGGCGGCGTTCCTCTTGAGGGACAGAACCTCGTTCAATGTGGGACTGAGTGCCAGGGCGGGATTGGCCACCGCTATGATGTTATCACCGGCAGCAGAGATGACCTGAACTCCACGGAGAACTGAGCCTGAAGTTGCGCCGCTTAGATCCATTGAGGAATCTCTGGGCGGCGACGATGTGTCCATCTGTCGGGAAACTGGTGATCGCTCACTTTCCACTCCATTGCAGGGCGTCTGGGGATGAGGATGTGGTACAAAGTAGCTCTTAATTTTGGAATTTAAATGGAAAACTGAATGCCCAGGTAGAGCTCCAACACATACTCACTGGCATGGTCGGCGAACTGGAGTTGCTGAAGGAGAACCGCGAATCGTTATCCTCGTAGTCGGCCGTCTTGCCAAGACTGTGGCATAAATGTAAAGCAAAATTAGTTTTGAAAAAATAGTTTATAATCAAATATTTACTCACGAAAACTTCGCAATCTCGGTCAGGTCAAAAGGCGGCTTGGCAAACTTTTGGTACATGGCAAATAAGTTGTAGCGCGAGTCCTCCACAGCTTCCTTTTATGAGGATTGGATTTTTCAACAAGATCAAGGATTAAAGTCTCTGTCTTTTTTCTCTTTTAGATGCTAACATGAAGCTAAGCGTGGCAAGGAGGCGAAGAATGGAATAGAGTTTGTTTTTTGGCCGAGGAAGAAGACACATGGATCGTTGGTTGGCATTTCGTAGGATTCGTTTATTGACTCAACAGTAAGGAAGGTACAACAATATATTGCAAAAGGACTACCGACTAAATAACTTGAATTCAGGTTTTAATAGGACAACTCTTAGTAGAAGTGTTAGTTCGAAAATACAATTAGTAAAAGATTAGTTATTATTATCAACAATATATAGAAACATTCAGTTATAAATGTATTCATTACAGACTAATAATACTTAAGCAGTAAAGATTTATATAGTTTTTTAGTAAACATGATTAACAAGACTAAAGCTCTCTAAATATGTCAGAAGAAGGACTTCTGGAACAGATTGAGAAGCTTAAGCTAAAGAAGGACTAGTTCTACAAGCGAGATATGTTTTTGGGTAGAATACCTCTAAATATAATTGGTAAAAGGCTAAGATTTTTCTAAAGCTACCAAAATATGGAAAGTGAAAGCTTTTCCCAAATAGATAATCCCTTTCCTGCATGGAAGAGCTGTTCTGAAAAGAACTTCCCTTCGATTTGGGTTAGTAAGTGTGTTTGGCAATCTTGCAAGCTGTAAAGCAAATTTTGTGGGTTATCAAGGAGTCTCCGGATCAGGAGGACTCTGAAGCGAAGCTGAAGCACTGCACCGGCGACGGATTGAACCTACGGCTCTACGGAGTCTAGCTTCCTTACCCTGTTCAAGTCTAGGGGCAACTGGGCGGCCTCCGTGGAGGAGAGTCGCTGCCTCTTGGGCGGCATGGCATCGCTCGACTCACAGTCCGTGTCGCTGGGAGGAATGCTGCCCGAACCGCGTCCACCAGCCCCTCCGGCTGCCTGGCAACTGCCCGGCAACTGGGCGAGAAGACCTCCATACCGGGCTATGCTGGCGGAGTGCCCGAATCCAGCATCCTTGACAATCTGACGGGCCAGCGGAAAGAGCTCGTCCCGTCGGGTCAGCAGCCAGATGGTGTGCGGATTCCGGCACAGCTGGGCGGCCGCCTCATTGACGCACACCTCGTGCAGAGTCAGAGGCTTCTCCGGCCGCCGCTTGCAATCAAAGCGGCCGTAGATGGCCGAGTACTTACGGATCTCGTCCATGCGACGCGGATCGTTCTCCCCCATGGCAATCACCTGCTCCAGTTCCCGAGTAGTCCGCTTCCTTGTGGTCTGGGCCCGTGGCTCACGATGCGGAAGTTGGCGGGCTATCTTCTCGGCGCACTGCGTGATCCGTTGGATCTGCATCTCCGTCAGCACCGGGGTCAGCTGGGGCGAACTGGAGGACACCTGGTGGGCGGTACTAACTGGCGGCAGACTACTGTTTGTGGTGGGATGAGGACTGCTCGTAAGTGGGGTGGAGGGCAGAACCAGGGGCACGGGCACCGGCAGGGTGGAGGGACAGCTGATCTGGGTAATCATGGCTGCAGGGGCAGAAGCTGGAAGGGAGGCAGGAGCTAGCACTGGAGCCGGCGTAACTGCGGCGTGCTGAAAGGAGGAACCTGCGGGATTAAAGGACGGAAACTTTTGGCGGGGCAGGGCGGGTGTGGTATCAGGATTGAAGACCAACGCTGGCTTGGGCGGGGTTTCACAAAGGCCTAGAGAAATGAAACAATGAGGTTACTTTTCACTTTTTTTTTATATATCCTGGACTTACCCAAATGTGGCAGCATGGGACCCTGGAATAGGCCTGGATTATTGGCCCATTCGTGGAGGGCTTTTTGCAGGCGACGGACGTGGAGCGGCTTGGAGGCCATGCCCACCAGTGCCATGATCTCGAGGAACTCCTCTTCGCCGGCATCGTACAACTGCTGCACATCGTCGCCCCCCATCTCCAGGAGTGTGTCGTAGTAGGCCAGGAGACTGGCCCGCTGGAGCACTCGGTACAGCTGCACCTCCGCCTCGTTGCCCGGACGCGATGTTGTGATCACTATGGAAGATAAAAAAAAAACGAATACAGGCTTAAAAAATGTTTCGGGTAAAAAAAAATGATATTTATTAAGTCCTGGCCTGCAACGTTCTCACAATGCTGGCAGGCTATAAGAAAAAAATTTTAATTAAATTCGCTTTTTTTTGTACTAAAAAAAAAAACCCGACGGACGTCTGGACCCTAACCCTTTTTCGGGCAAGGCCAGCAGAGTAAAAAGTAGAAAAAGTAAGGTAACATACAAAAAAAACTCGAAAAGCACACAAAAAGGATGAGGTAAGAGCTGGGAACCAGCTCATCTGCATAAGCAGAGGCCAGAGCGAGACAGGAAGGCTACTTCTCGATTCAACCCCTTTCAGGGACGAAGGATCCGGATCCTGTAGCAAGCGATTTAAGTCGGCAAAACTCGTTAGAAATGCGTCACGCATGCTGGAAGACAACGGCAAGGACGGGATTGTCAGGATCAGATTTTAGTTTGTTAGATTTTGATTAGAAATGATAGTACTCGAAGATACAAGATCGGGAAGGTATGACATTCGCAGATTGGAGGCTTATTAGGGAAATAGTGGCTTTTTTTCAAAATAAATCGATAATAAAATCGCTTTAAATCTGACATTTAGTGGCCATGTTCTTTTTCGTCTTTTTTGTTCGGTTTCTAGGGAATATTTTCGTTATTTTGGATTCGATTTCAAAACAGAATATCATTTTGGAATCTGGACTTCATTTGCATTCAGTCGTTATCAAAGATTTAATATTAAATGAATGCATAAATTAAGAAAAGCCTTTCAAATATCACGTACACACCCGAATGTACTTTTCTCGCCCTTTAACTTAAGTTTTAGAGGAATACTTTTTATATTAATCAAATAATATAATAGTACTCGAAGATTCAAGTTCGGGAAGGTATGACACTCGCTGATCGGAGGCGTAATAAGAAAGTTGTGGCTATTTTTCAAAATGAATCGATAATAAAATCGCTACAAAACGTACTTTTTAGTGCCCATGTCTTTTTCGTACATTTTCTTCGGTTTTTATGGAATATTATTGCCATTTCACATTCGATTTCGCAACGGAATACCATTAATTAATCAGAACTACATTCCCCATAAATCTGCATCAAAAGATTGGAAAAGTGGTCCAAAAAAATTTTTGCCATTTTTTTTAAAAATCGTGATGTACCCCTTTCAAAATTTACGAAAAATGGGTCAGATTTTAGTTTGTTAGATTTTGATTAGAAATGATAGTACGCGAAGATACAAGATCGGGAAGGTATGACATTCTCAGATCGGAGGCTTATTAGCCAAGTTATGGGTATTTTCCTAAAAGTTATCGTAGGCGTATTTGTAATAAAATCGATTCAAAAATCGCAAAAAGAATTTCCGTTCATCTTAAAGGTTCAAAATTTGTTACTCATTGCGATAATATTCCATTTTATTATAGGATAAATATGAATTTTATTACAGTGTTAAGTATAGATCACAGAAACTAAAAACTAATCATTGACTTTAGATGCCTAAACAGAATTTCCTCTTGGACGAATCTATGCTAAGTGAATTGCACTGGAATTGTAACAGTTTTGGATGTATCCAAATCTGGTCTGCTTCATCCTGGAGCTAGGCCTCGGGAGAGGCGGCGTTCCTCTTGAGGGACAGAACCTCGTTCAATGTGGGACTGAGTGCCAGGGCGGGATTGGCCACCGCTATGATGTTATCACCGGCAGCAGAGATGACCTGAACTCCACGGAGAACTGAGCCTGAAGTTGCGCCGCTTAGATCCATTGAGGAATCTCTGGGCGGCGACGATGTGTCCATCTGTCGGGAAACTGGTGATCGCTCACTTTCCACTCCATTGCAGGGCGTCTGGGGATGAGGATGTGGTACAAAGTAGCTCTTAATTTTGGAATTTAAATGGAAAACTGAATGCCCAGGTAGAGCTCCAACACATACTCACTGGCATGGTCGGCGAACTGGAGTTGCTGAAGGAGAACCGCGAATCGTTATCCTCGTAGTCGGCCGTCTTGCCAAGACTGTGGCATAAATGTAAAGCAAAATTAGTTTTGAAAAAATAGTTTATAATCAAATATTTACTCACGAAAACTTCGCAATCTCGGTCAGGTCAAAAGGCGGCTTGGCAAACTTTTGGTACATGGCAAATAAGTTGTAGCGCGAGTCCTCCACAGCTTCCTTTTATGAGGATTGGATTTTTCAACAAGATCAAGGATTAAAGTCTCTGTCTTTTTTCTCTTTTAGATGCTAACATGAAGCTAAGCGTGGCAAGGAGGCGAAGAATGGAATAGAGTTTGTTTTTTGGCCGAGGAAGAAGACACATGGATCGTTGGTTGGCATTTCGTAGGATTCGTTTATTGACTCAACAGTAAGGAAGGTACAACAATATATTGCAAAAGGACTACCGACTAAATAACTTGAATTCAGGTTTTAATAGGACAACTCTTAGTAGAAGTGTTAGTTCGAAAATACAATTAGTAAAAGATTAGTTATTATTATCAACAATATATAGAAACATTCAGTTATAAATGTATTCATTACAGACTAATAATACTTAAGCAGTAAAGATTTATATAGTTTTTTAGTAAACATGATTAACAAGACTAAAGCTCTCTAAATATGTCAGAAGAAGGACTTCTGGAACAGATTGAGAAGCTTAAGCTAAAGAAGGACTAGTTCTACAAGCGAGATATGTTTTTGGGTAGAATACCTCTAAATATAATTGGTAAAAGGCTAAGATTTTTCTAAAGCTACCAAAATATGGAAAGTGAAAGCTTTTCCCAAATAGATAATCCCTTTCCTGCATGGAAGAGCTGTTCTGAAAAGAACTTCCCTTCGATTTGGGTTAGTAAGTGTGTTTGGCAATCTTGCAAGCTGTAAAGCAAATTTTGTGGGTTATCAAGGAGTCTCCGGATCAGGAGGACTCTGAAGCGAAGCTGAAGCACTGCACCGGCGACGGATTGAACCTACGGCTCTACGGAGTCTAGCTTCCTTACCCTGTTCAAGTCTAGGGGCAACTGGGCGGCCTCCGTGGAGGAGAGTCGCTGCCTCTTGGGCGGCATGGCATCGCTCGACTCACAGTCCGTGTCGCTGGGAGGAATGCTGCCCGAACCGCGTCCACCAGCCCCTCCGGCTGCCTGGCAACTGCCCGGCAACTGGGCGAGAAGACCTCCATACCGGGCTATGCTGGCGGAGTGCCCGAATCCAGCATCCTTGACAATCTGACGGGCCAGCGGAAAGAGCTCGTCCCGTCGGGTCAGCAGCCAGATGGTGTGCGGATTCCGGCACAGCTGGGCGGCCGCCTCATTGACGCACACCTCGTGCAGAGTCAGAGGCTTCTCCGGCCGCCGCTTGCAATCAAAGCGGCCGTAGATGGCCGAGTACTTACGGATCTCGTCCATGCGACGCGGATCGTTCTCCCCCATGGCAATCACCTGCTCCAGTTCCCGAGTAGTCCGCTTCCTTGTGGTCTGGGCCCGTGGCTCACGATGCGGAAGTTGGCGGGCTATCTTCTCGGCGCACTGCGTGATCCGTTGGATCTGCATCTCCGTCAGCACCGGGGTCAGCTGGGGCGAACTGGAGGACACCTGGTGGGCGGTACTAACTGGCGGCAGACTACTGTTTGTGGTGGGATGAGGACTGCTCGTAAGTGGGGTGGAGGGCAGAACCAGGGGCACGGGCACCGGCAGGGTGGAGGGACAGCTGATCTGGGTAATCATGGCTGCAGGGGCAGAAGCTGGAAGGGAGGCAGGAGCTAGCACTGGAGCCGGCGTAACTGCGGCGTGCTGAAAGGAGGAACCTGCGGGATTAAAGGACGGAAACTTTTGGCGGGGCAGGGCGGGTGTGGTATCAGGATTGAAGACCAACGCTGGCTTGGGCGGGGTTTCACAAAGGCCTAGAGAAATGAAACAATGAGGTTACTTTTCACTTTTTTTTTATATATCCTGGACTTACCCAAATGTGGCAGCATGGGACCCTGGAATAGGCCTGGATTATTGGCCCATTCGTGGAGGGCTTTTTGCAGGCGACGGACGTGGAGCGGCTTGGAGGCCATGCCCACCAGTGCCATGATCTCGAGGAACTCCTCTTCGCCGGCATCGTACAACTGCTGCACATCGTCGCCCCCATCTCCAGGAGTGTGTCGTAGTAGGCCAGGAGACTGGCCCGCTGGAGCACTCGGTACAGCTGCACCTCCGCCTCGTTGCCCGGACGCGATGTTGTGATCACTATGGAAGATAAAAAAAAAACGAATACAGGCTTAAAAAATGTTTCGGGAAAAAAAAATGATATTTATTAAGTCCTGGCCTGCAACGTTCTCACAATGCTGGCAGGCTATAAGAAAAAAATTTTAATTAAATTCGCTTTTTTTTGTACTCAAAAAAAAAACCCGACGGACGTCTGGACCCTAACCCTTTTTCGGGCAAGGCCAGCAGAGTAAAAAGTAGAAAAAGTAAGGTAACATACAAAAAAAACTCGAAAAGCACACAAAAAGGATGAGGTAAGAGCTGGGAACCAGCTCATCTGCATAAGCAGAGGCCAGAGCGAGACAGGAAGGCTACTTCTCGATTCAACCCCTTTCAGGGACGAAGGATCCGGATCCTGTAGCAAGCGATTTAAGTCGGCAAAACTCGTTAGAAATGCGTCACGCATGCTGGAAGACAACGGCAAGGACGGGATTGTCAGGATCATTTTAATTTTCGCTCATTTATTTTTTTTTTTGGTTTTATCACTTTCGATTTTAACCCAAAAAAGGATTGGGAAGGGGTTAAATAGAGACCGGGGTAGGGGTGATGCGCCTTGAATTCGTTGGAACTTTTGTGCAGCATCCAGCGATTTATTGCTCATACTAATGAATCCCCAGTTACTGTTATGGCAGCGCACAGCTTTAAATGGATGACAACGATGACGATGACGATGACGAGGATGATGATTATGTCAAATCGTAAATAATTATGTGAGAATATTTCAGGCGGCGACAACTCCAATGGCTCCTCCGAACCCAACTCCGACTTTAATTAATAGAAAAACGAGCTACTTGGCTGCAGCTAAATTATAACAAACTCTGGGCAGAAAAAGCCGCGTACATCGATGGCCATCTCCTCGGCGTCGACCCGGTTTTTTTTTCGTGGCAAGTTCCAGTGCAGGTTGCAAGCACCATGCACCAAGCACCAAGCACCAAGCCCCAACTGCATCCACCAACGACAGACGACACCAAGGATTCTCACTTCGCGTCATTAACCCACGCTCTGCGCCACGGGGTTGTAACAGTTTATGGCTTTGAGCAAGAATTATATGCATTCTTAGCCACTTTAATTGGATGTATCATAAATAGTTTTGCTTTAGTGAAATATCAAGCAGGCTGTACTTGACAAGTTGGGAGTAACTTGGGATCTAATTGATCTAAAAATCCTTTTGAGATTAACTAAACAGCAATAAATACTTTTCATTTTTCTTTGACATATTTATAAATGAGAAATATTAAAATTAGGATTGTTAAAATACATTCTCTTAGCCATTTTAGGGTATTTTAGAAACTATATCCTATCCAACACCTACTTTAAGTTAGATTAAAGATCACTTGGGTAATCTAAGGGTTAACACAGCAGCCACACTTCTGGTCTAGGCCCCAATCACTACCCCTCTCCTTTCCACTCCTTTGGCTCCAATTCACTCCACACGCGGGTATTTAACGCAGACTTGCGTAAGTCGGGAGTCTGCTGGAGTGAGACGATCATACATTTGCAGCAATAAATAAATGAGACGTGATTTCAATACACAAATAATGCCAACCCAGGCATCCAATGCCCCCATTGGAGGGACTGTGCAAGGCGGGAGGGCAAGGAAAAAGGCATCTCGAGTGGGGACACTATGTGGTTGTCCTGCTCCACCAATGGCTATTCTGCTTCTTTCGCTTCTTCAGCTTCTGCTGTGGATTGTTGCTGATTTTTTATTTATTTAATTTGCGGGTTCGCTTGATTTTTTTTGTGTTCCACAGCTTTTGCTTCTTGGGATGCGTTCTTCTTATTGCTGCTGTTGTTGTTGTTGTTGTCATTTGCTAAATATGCTGTTTTTATGCGAACGGCAAATGATAAAGATGGACAAAAAATTAACTGCAGTAACTTTTTAGTTGGCACTTGGCAGCAATAATGACATTCGACGCCACATACCAAGCAGCTGCCCAGCCAGGACCAGAAAGGAGCAGACAGAAAATGCGTGTGAGGGTACAGGGTAAAAAATTTGATTCAAAGATCAAATTCAAAGACTCTTTTCTTTAGTAGCTAGGAAACCACGATGAAGACTAACCCAACCATTGGTATTTTATTGTTCTTGATATTTTAGATAAACCCCTTTTCGCAGTGTACTTCCGCATGTGTGAGAGTACAAGTGTGCCGGTGTGGAGTGGAGCAGTCAATCGGACGATCGCTTCGATTATGGGCAAAAAGTAGACGCCGGACCGCAGACTGGAGCTGGGAGCTCGGAGCTGGGACCGACCCGGGAACCCGAGATCGCTGGCCCTCCTCCACTGGCTCTGCTTTTGGCTTGGCATTGGCCGTGGACAAGTAACCGAAACTATTTCTCATATACAACGATAAATTAAAAGCCAACTTTTTCAACGACCAAATTCTTGTCGATCAAAATTCCATTGGTGGCAATAACTTGGTCCGTACGTGCCAATGGCCAATGGCCCCATCAGACAGGACGGGCCATAACTAACATAACCATAACCTGCCCGCCAAACGAATATTGCCGACCTCTCAAAGACAAATTGTTGTTTGAATTTGAAGGATTACAAAGCTATCCTTTATTTGAGTTATCCCTTATTTTTTCCAAATAGTAAAAATGGGGTTGGCAAGAGCTTTAATTACGTTTACTAATTATTCCCTTTATGGCGACATTTTCTTCTCGTTCCTGCGAGAAGGCTTCTCGTTGGTGGTTTCACCCCTTCAGGCTGAGATTTTTTCACATTTTATTGCTACCCTCATCGTTTGGGGTGAGTTTTTTCGTTCGGTTCTTTTTTTCCTTGTCACCCCTAAGACGTGGCCTATCGTCACGAGGACGATCTAACGGTTGCCTAGCCCTGGCATCTTACCTGGATCCTTGAGCAGATCTCATTGGATGCCGTCTGCCATTGCTACCTGGCGGATCTTGATCCTTGAGCATTTATGCAAAATAAGACACCCCGAGCAATCGGCGCCGGGAAAGTACAAACCGGAATGGGAACCGCAATTCGTTGCGAACAAAATTGCCCAGCTAAGGTAGCTTTTTTCTACCATTGTTATCACAATGAGGTCCGTTAGAACCAGAAACAAGCTTTAAGGTTCCTTAAGGAGTTTCCGTTACATAATCGTGCAAGAAACAATGGCAAGCTCAGAAAAAGAGCGCGAAAAGTGCTGCATGTGGACCCGCGAAAAGTTTATTTAAATAATAAGAGAATTTTTTTGATTTTCAGGAAGATTTATAATGCTCCCTTTCCTTTTTTTTTAAGTTATAAGATTTTCTAGATTATATGAGATAAGAATTGATTGCAACTTCATTATTATTTATTCCAAAAGTTAATCAATTTAAAAAAGATTGTTCTTGAAGTAGCAATCCCCTTTATCATCCTAGAATGGATGTACTTATAGCTGATATCCCAAGACAATGGAAGAAATTATACCTCCCTAATGTCACAGCCAAAAATAAAATAATATATCTATTAAAAAAACAATAAACTTTGGTACTTACTTGTGCCATTCGCATTCCTTCCGAAGATCTTGCCCTGTGGACTCAGGATCGGGCTGGAGGAGGCCGAGGGAGCTCCTGATAATGATCGCTGGCCCTCGGAAAGACCGCTGGCCAGCGATAGATTATACAGATCCTCCTGCTTGGCCACCTCCAGATTCGCGGTCAGGAGCTGCGATTGTGTAACTGGGGCAGGAGGCGTGGCAGCAGCGGACGCAGATGCAGATGTGGCAGCGGAAACAAGGCAGCTGGAGACGGGTTGGCTTTTACTGCTGGTGCTGGCCGCTGGCGAAGGACTCGACGTAGCCACTCTTGTCGTGGAGGTTGTGGTTGGGGTAGTGGGAGAGTTTGCCTCCATTTTTATTATTTGTTTACGAACTATGTCCTTGCCAAAAAGGCGAGTTAATTTCACGAGACTTGGACGATAAGCGAACAAGAACCAGGCACAAACACAAAGGACTAACACGAAACACATGCAAACTAGGATCAAGGATGTTGGTGTTAGGAATCTACAAGGATATACCACTAGCTACACTAGTTCCCTATTGAGAATTTCTTAGTCGGGAAGAATCACGAAGTATCGAGGAGAGTCGCGCTAGTTTTGAACGATCTCTGCATCCGCTCAGCTCGAGGCCAGATGAACTTCTGGTTTCAGATCCCAGACTGGACAGCTCGGGAACCCTTTTCGAATAGCCGAACCCAATCGAAGGCCAGCCGAGCGAGTCTCGCTTTCGATTTCTTCGGCGGGAAGAAAAACTCAGCACATCAAATCAAAGGGGTAACCAACAGGGATAAAAACCCAAACAAAACAAATCGGAGCGAGAGGGTGAGGGCAAGGATTGGCTTCCAGTCTCGAGGTTTCGACTCGAGGGTAAGTTTTTTACCAGTATCTGTAAGATACTCTCGTTAGAGCTGAGAGCCAAAGAAAAAAATCTCTAAGGTGAGATTGGGATGTTTTCCCAGCTCAAAGTTGAGACAACTGCCAAGTTTTTGAGTGCGACTCCGCCTCTTGGGAATCACTCAAAGATCCGTCTAGTCTTTGGTGTTAGGTATCCTTTTAAGGAGACCCTTTTTCGGATCTTTTTTTTTTTAGGATATTTTCCGTTAAAATTTTTTCTACAATACATATTTTAAATTTATCAACGGCCAAAATTTGAATAAATTTCTGGCCAAAAAAAAGTACAAGAAATTTTCCCATGTCAAACGAAACTGTATATTTTCCATTTTTTTTGTGAGGAAAATACTTTTCCTGACAGTTTCGGAATAATATCTATTTTAATCAAATCCCAATGAATTACAGAAGATTTCTTTGTATTTATTTTGTATATACAAAAACATTTATCATATAAAGGGAATACTTTTTTAAAGATTGCCGTCTAAGCTACCGATAATCGTAATAGTTAATGTTGCTTTCTGGTTTTGTGTCATTAGATTAGGGTTAGGTATGAATAGATTACACTAGGATGGGTTTACGTTAGCAGTCGAAGAGCGCGGAACCCCTGGACAATCGTAGGCCCACCCGGACTCTCCAAGTCTGGGAAATCGCCACAAGAGCGGGGTTCCTCCCGCACGAGAGGTTAATGTCCTAGGCGAGATGCCTCACTATAAATTGTTTACGCTGATGATCTGGTTAATCCAACCGATGAACGAGGACGTCTTCACATAGACACCGGGCACATCCTGGCGACCGCAGCCAAATCCCCAGGACACCAGACCGGCCAGCTCGTAGAAGCCATCGTCCTGGCAGACGAGCGGACCGCCTCCGTCACCCTGGCAGGCATCGTGTCCCTCTTCTCCGCCGGCACAGAAACTGGAGGCGGGCAGGATGAAGATTTTCTCCGTCACAGCATTCACTTTCCGGATGCACTCTGTGTCACTAACGATCGGGATTTCGGCTTCGCGTACTCTCAGAGGAATAGGACCAGCTATTTAAGGATTCAAGATGTTTTTGATTATTTCCTAGAGTTCCTTTAAAGTTTCCCAAACTCACCTTCACCCATGTAACCATAGCCAGTCACTGTACATCTCTTTCCAGCCGCATGGCTGACTCCTCGAGCGGGCAGGCAAACCAAGCAGACTCCATCGCGGAGCTCCGCCTGACCATGAAGCTTCAACAGGGCAATATCATTGTCCAATGTTTGACTGTTGTGGTTGTGATGGATATAGGTGGTGGCCACACGAAGTGTTTGGGCCCCAGGACTTCCATATTTCCGGGTTAGATCGTAGTCGCCAACACGAACGTAGATGGCATCCCCTGAGCGAACAATGCTGCAAGAATACGAGGAAAATTTATAAATTAATATTAATTTTAGGCAGAGGAAAAACACTACTTACTTTGTAACACAATGAGCTGCTGTAAGGACCCACTGGGTACCGATCAAAGCCGCTCCACAAAGGTACTGATTCAGGGAGTTGATCAGAGCCACCTGCCAGCACCACTCGCCATTCTCGCCATCCTCGCCACCAACAACGCGTGCTCTTCGCCGGCCTGTGAAATTGGACTGCAGGGCGGACAAGGAACGCTGCTGGTAATAATCCGGATAAACCAGTTCCGGACGGTCATCCGAGTCCTTGTGATTGTGGTAGGAACGCAGCTGGTTGCTCTGCAGGCTACTTGACTCCACAAGGTCACCCAGCTTGTCGTTGTGGATTTGAATGGGAACAATGGCAGAGCCCAAGACCAATCTCTCGTTGGATTTGTTGAAGTTCGTGGCGTAAGGAGATGCGGAGGTCATTTGCCGGGCTGTGCGCTGCACTCCGTACTTGGCACGAGCATAGGACACCAGATTCAGGGCCTGGGATCGTCCGGTTCGCAGAGTTCCCTTCACGCCACAAACGTACTTGGAGTAGACATGCGGCCTGGGCGTCGTGGTAGTTGTGGTCGTCGTAGGGGGTGTGGTCATGGGTGGCTGTGGTTGAGGTGGCAGACCCGGTCCGGATCCAGGATAATAGTCTGCATAGTTCGGGGGAGGAGGAGGTGGTCCCGGCTGGTAGGGGTTGGGGTGGTGTGGCGCCATCTGGGGAGGTGGTGGCGGTGGTGGACCCTGTGGCTGGTTGTTCATGTAGGAGTAGGGTGGGGTCTGGGGCGGATAGGCCTGTGGTGGTCCTAGTGGAGGAGGTGGTGGTGCCGGATAGTAGGCAGTGTCGTTGCGAGTCTGGAATTGTTGCTTCTCCAGGATCTTGCTCTTCGGAGCACAACAGATTTGGCCAGATCGCTTGCACCGGAACAGATCCGTCATCTCGGCGTTCTCTGTAGAGAAAAGTTTATAATTTATTAATTTTATTATATTTAAAGTCTTAAATCTTAAACTTACTGAAACAGGTAAAGCTTAGCAGGCTAACAATGCAGGATCCAGGGCATTCCTCCCGTGGATCCGGACTGGGAGTGTTGGGAAGAACATAGGGCGGAGCAGTTGGCGGGGCAGTGGGCGATGGCGTGGGCGGTGGTAGCTTGGGCTTAACCGCTCCAGATCGGGAATTGTCACAGCATACGGATCCCTTGGCACACGTGGTTGGTGTGGGGACAAGCACCGAAGGACGCTCACAAAAGGCGGCCATAATATTCAGTAAACAGAATCCAGGACAACGGGGTACCTGGGGAGGCGACTGCGGTGGGGGTGGAGGTGGTGGAGACGGCGAGTTCAGGGTGCTCTCTGCAAAGGAAATGATCTGGGAGAGGAGATCTCCACCCTGGGAGGATGAGGACGGTGGCGGTGGAGGTGGAGAGGCAGGACGAGCTGGCTTCGGAGCGGGCTTGGAGGCGTGTTTGATGGCCGGCTTGGTGGGCGGGGGCTTGGAAGCTGGGGCCTCCGAAACGCTTCCAGTCACGCAGCAACTTCCCTCACCCGGACAGAAAGCCTCAGAATCAATGTCATCACAGAATATGGCGAATATGCCATTCATGCACTCGCCCTCGCACTCCTTGAGCACTTGGCCCTGGCCCTGTCCGGACTTGAGCTTGTTGCTCAATGGTGGTTCCTCCTCTTCCTGGTCATCGTTTTCCTCCTCCTCATCCTCTTCCTCGGCCGCCTCTGTGGTTGTCGTCGTTGTGGGATGCTTCTTGTGCTTGCTGGGTTTGGGTGAGTTATTGGTTCTAGCTGGTTCCGGAGTCGTTGTGGTGCTGGTGGTGGTGGTGGAAGTGCTGCTAGTCGAAGTACTGGAGCTGCTCTTTACAGGAGCCGCTTTCTCGGAGATGGTCTGATTCGGTTTCAGGTTGCTCATGTGTTCTAGCGGATTATTATAATTATGAATAAGGATTGTCATTATGTCATGGATTACAAATACTTACTGGCTGGTATGTAGATGTCCTTGGGCAGTTTTCCATTGGAGTACTCGTCCAGGGAGACACAGCATTTGGTGCCCTCCTTGCACAAGCCATCGCTGGTCAAATAGGCTTCGCAGTACTCGGCAATGCGATCTGCCACACAAACTCCAGTGCAGTCTTCTGAAAATATAGAGAAAAATGTATTTATTAGTTTCAAGAAAATCGATTTCTATTGATCAATCACTTACTATTGGCATCATCTGTTTTGGTGGCCTCTTCCTTGTCTTTTGTCTTGGAGGTTGTCACCTTCTTGGTGGTTGTGGGTTTTTTTGTGGTAGACACCGTGGCTTTTGTGGTGCTACTAACTGGTCGCTTAGTCTGTGGTTTTGGCTTGGGTTTCGGTGTGGTTGTGGTGGTTCGTCTGGTGGTGCTGGGGGGAGCCACTGTTGTGGTTGTCCTCTGCGTGGTCGTTCTGTGGGTAGTTGTGGTGCTGGCTGTGGTTGTGGTTTTTGGTGTTGTAGTCGCCCTTACCGCAGTCGCATTCTTACCAGCTTTTAAATAATTTTAAATAAATATCTGGAAATTATATAATCGTTCTTGGATCATACCTGGGGCATTTTCGATGCAGCACTTCATGCTGGGCGAAGGACAGGGCACATCGTCCAGAACTTCATAGCAGATTAAGGTGGCCAGGGTGTGGACGCAAACGCCAGGACAATCCTTGGCATCTGCCGTACTAGTGATGGTGTCCAAAAGGCCTGGAAAGGAACAGTTTATAAAAAGAAATAATAGATTGGTTATAAATCCTTACCTGATAAAAAACTTCCAGCCAGAGACTCATCTTGCGCTTGGGTAGGTGATGGCCCACTGATTAGCAGAATGCTAAAAATCAGGGGTAATAGGAGGCTGCTCATGGTGCTGGGAGATCTTGGCATATTTCGATGGTCCAACATGGTCAGCACGTGCTCATTGCTTGGCGAGAACCTGCAAGAAAGAGAAACAGAGAAATGCTGAGATATGTGTGAGATAATTAGCGGTGGTCAAGTGAAAGTCGGGGCACTGACTGCTGTGGCACTGAATCATCACTCGAGTCGTGTAACCCAAGCCCCCTGTGACGTAATCCGGCAGCTTGGGGCATCTGCCCCGGCCCCGGCCCCAGAGAGAGAGACAGAGCAATCGAGATCATTGGCCTAGAAAGAGTCAACACAATCGGTGGCAATATGTGATAAGTCGAAACCAGTTTGCTTATCCATTCTGTCCCGGCGCGATGCGGCAGGTGCCCCATTTCAATATTACGTATACGTAGCGGTGGCACGCCGCCTAACGGGCCACACAGCCATTCCCCGGCCTAATCAATGTATGTATCTAGGTTGCCCAGAACGGGAATGAAGAGTCCAAGCTGGCAGAGTTGAATCAATGGGGAAGAGCTCCAAAACTGGTTACACACGCCACACCATTTATAACCGAAAAGACACAACGTACACACAAAAGACCATGCAAATAATTATGGCGACGACAATGAACCCCGTTCAGAGTCGAAATGTAGGTAAAAGCCATGGCATATAGCATTCTTGGCCCACAATTAACGAAACCGACCGTTTAATGAATGAAATAGAAAGTACTTAGTACGAAATGAAACCGCACCGATGGAGATCTCTAGCGAAAGTGCAACACCAGATGACAGTTGGTTTTCAGTTGTCAGTTTTCAGTCGGAATCGGATTCGGAATTGAAATCGGAATGGGGATCGGTCTTCCCCACCATCGCCATCACCATCACGTGCCGGTTGAAAAGCTTTCTACCACAAACCGGAAATTTCTTGGCCAAAACGATTGTTGTAGAAGAAAATATTTGGCTAGTTAATCACACAATTATGTTTTGGCCTTTTTACTAATTTAATTTAAATGTAGAAACCCTTTCAATACATGTTATTTATAACTCTCTAGATGTTAATCTGTAAATATTATTCTACCCTTTGTTCATTTTTGTCTAGAAAGTGACTGTCTTTTGAGCAAAAAAAAAATAAAAAAGAATCTAGAATCGCTCCTCGGGAGACGTCACGTATTTTGGGTCAAGACGTTTCTCCTCATCCCGCTTCTACGTTCTGCTCCTCTCTTCTGGCTACATTCTTCCCCCCATTCTGTCAGTTACCACGCCTACGCCACCATGAATACCAAGTCCGGCACCAAAACCGATAACTGGGTCAGATGCATAAGGCGCGACGGCGTTAACACCGATCGCTTGGCTTGGCTTGGCTTGGCTCTTTCTGTTCGGTTTCGGTTCGGTTTTCGAGTTCGGTTTGGTTTGGTTCTTGGCATTTGTATTATGGGAATCACTTGAAATTCCAGTTGGTCGAAGACAAATACGAATACGAATACGAATTTGAATTTCACGCCAGTGAAAGAAGAAAAGATTTCTTTCAAAACAAACACAGAACGGTTAGGGTTAACTGTAAAAGACACACACGCACACGGCCATAAATACACTGTAACTATCGTAGTTGATTTGGTCAACTATTGAAGCCGCTTTTCAATTTGCAAAATTTGCTTTTTTCCGTTTTTTTTTGTAAGTTTTATATGTTTTTTTCTTCGTTTTTTGTCTCGTTTTTTGGTTTCTTTCGTTTTTAGCACTTCCATAAAAGTCCCGAGAAAGACACAGAAAACGCAGAAGACCACGTCAAAGAGGAAGAGGAATTCTTCGCCTTAGACTCAGACTCCGAACTCCGACTCAGACTCAGATCAGCTCGGCTCTCGAACAAGTTAAGCGACTTCTTTTTCTTGGCTTTGCCACTGGCTACTGGCTACTGGCCACTGGGTACTGGCCAATCTCCATCTCTTTTCTTTCTTTGGGAAGAAGTGATCGGTTCAGCTCATAACGGTAACGGTAACCATAGAAGAATTCCCTGGAATTCGGTTTCCGGAATCCGGAATCTACACTCCGGAATCTGGAAGCCCACGTCCAGACCAGACATCTACTTAAACACACACCACACATAGATATAGTTAATAGCACTCACAATGTATCCTAAAATAGAGCAATCCTCTCGATAAACTAGTATATTTAGTATTTTTTATATTGTATCTGGAAGATGCGATGGCGCGACTGCACCTTGCGAAAGCCAGAAGCCGAATGACCAGCGCTCAAGGTTCTCAAGAAGGCCATGGCTTCGTCTTCGGAGAAAGTGTGCGGAAGAGTACGAGAAAGAGACACAGTCTTCCGCCCAAACTCTCTTACCACCTGTTGGCTTGAAAGTGCGTGGTTACCTGCCTGGTCTAAGCCATAAAAGCAGAAATTCCTGGGGATTGGTTCACACCTTTTGCCTCTTTACCGGACGACCATTTTGCGAACACCCCTTGCAAAAAATGGCAAAAAGTAGAGATCGAAATTACCCCCGGAGTGTGCCTACTTTAGCGGATTAGCAAACGATATTAACCCCTATCGAAAATACCTTTGCAATTTCTGAATTTTTGCGCATTTGCATTGTGTCCGCGGCTTAGTTATGCAAATCTCAAGTACCTGGCTGGCATTGCATATTTTTGCCAACATCTTGTTACATATGCTAATTTTTTCGAGTCCTTGCAGAGCCCCTAATCCCGATCTTGAGGAGCTGTTGACGTTTCTCTGTTGCCAAAACATTGCAGAATGTAATTATGCGATCGCGAATCTGATGAGCAACTAACAGCATTTGCATATGGCCTGGGAAAAGGAGTATAAGCCGATAAAAAAGGGATTTGCGGTGGGTTTGGCAAATTAGTCATTCAGTTTTGATGACAAGGAATAAATTAGTTTAACTATCGAAATATCTCTACAAATATAATATTCTTTAAACCAAAAAACTAAACCATAAATATAAAAGATACATACGAGTATAAAGCTAATTAGAGACGAATTTAGAAGACACCCATTTCCTTTTAGTTGTTTTTTTCTATGAGTAATCAAATATGTAGGCAAATGATCAGTCTCGACAGACAGCAGTGAGACAATCCTTCATGTCCTTTGGTCGCGGATGTTCCCAGGCTCCTTAAGATCTGCAGCCGTCGGGCATCCTTCATTTCGAGGCAAAATCTTCTCAAGACAAAACTTCACACGACCAGCTCCGATAGAAATTTGAATAAAACGCTGCATAAAAAATTGAAAGTGGTAAAAAAAAGTGAAAAAACTTCATAAAAAAATCGAAAGAAAAAAATTATTTATCATTCCGTGCGTGCGCGTTGTGTACGGTGGTGTGCGTGTGTGTCTCGATGATCCTTTCCTTACCTGAGCCCCGAAAACCGAAGACAAATAGATAAGGAGTTGTTGGTGGTGGTAGCTGCGTCCTCGTCCCTTGTCCTTAGTCCTGCGTATGCAAATTGCTCGCCCGAGTCCGCGATGATTCCTTTTCAATTCGAACAATGCCGAGGGTCGCTGCCCTGTCCTTTGGCCACACATGTTTTCGTCAGCGTTTTTTATGCATTAATAGTCCTATTTAAAAAAAATGATCAAACCCTTTGGTTCGGTACATTTTTTTCTATGATTTTTCCCCGTTTTTAAAGGTGCTTCTTTTTTTTTTGCTCAAGTCAGCCCGTGGTTGTAATTTCACTTTTTCGTGAGAAACTTTAGTTGGTGTCTTGGGATTGTTTTGAATAAGGAGATACAGGATTCTCAGGAGGTGTTTATAAAAAACATAAAGATAATTAAGATATTAAGAAGTACCTTTACTGAATTAATAGTTTAAATAAGAAATTTATAAAGCATTTTTAAATAAGAAAGCATTCAATAATCATACATACTTCTCATATAGATTTCTGATTAGGATTTTAAACATTATTCTGTGGTTGCCGGTGTTTTTGATAGAATATTAGATTTTATTCGATTTATGCTTTAATAATCAATGTCCCAGCATCTTTATGCCCTGCATCTTAAGCAATTTACCCCCCGGAATGATGTATGATGATCGTTTTGGGATAGAAAGGATTCAATCCAAGATCTGACCGAGTTTTCTCAATTTGCATATCGAGGGTCGCGACCACTTTCTAAGGGTGCTATCGTCGGGCAAAGGGTTTGTCATGGGAACAAAGGATGCATTCAACGCCGAAGAATAGGCGAAATCAATATTTGAGGTAATTAATTAACAGCATCAATATTGGAGAACAGAAAACATATAACAATATTCACATTTAGCAATCAATTGATTGACAATTCAATGTTATCTTGAATATGATCAGCATAAGTCAAATGTTATGGTGGTACTATTTATTCAGAATGATTTTATGTATTTTTAATATAAGAAAACAATTTAAGATATCCTAAATACTTTACTTTTAAGTTTTGAATTAAGCTTCTAGTCTATATTTTAAAAGGATTTATAACTAGTTTGATGCTAATCAGTTGTTGTAATTGGTTAAAGGCCATTCTACGATTATTTCTACCATTTTGTAAATTTAGGAGTATATATTTAAAGATTTCTAAATATTAAAATGTTTATCAAATAACAGTCTATTTGATGTTTTATTCGCAGCATGGCAACGCCATGCAAATAGTGTTGGAAAATTGCATTCGTTCGCACGTGTACGGTCACATCAAAAGTACGTGTCCAAAATCATGAATCGTAAATCAACAATGCTGCTGCTGCGAACTCGCTAAACACCGTGTAATTGGCAAGTGCAAATATCAGCTTCGCACTCCGATTGCTGAATCAGATGCGATCCATCGGCGAGCTGGGAAAGAAGTGCGTCCAACCACACACCAAACATCAGAAACAACAGCCACAATACTCCACGAGAGGAGAGAGCCGAGTGCAACAGCCGTGGCCACGACTTTAGGGACGACAAAATGACAACAAGAACGGTGCAACGAAATCTGTGGGCCTCCGTCCTGGTGGTCCTGGTGCTCCTCCTCTACTGGACGGACTCCACGGGTGGATACTTTGCAGCTCTCGACGAGACGGCGGCCAGCAAAAACTGTTTCTGTGAGGTAGGTTCTTTGAATGGGAGATTTGGTTGGATAAAGTGGTTTATCCAATGTAATTGCCTCAGCTTATGGTGAAATATTTGTAACTGAGCCTCTCGAAATGGATTAACAAGTCGTCACCCTTAAACAATTTATCTGTTTCTTTGCTAAATCTTTTACATCTTCTTTTGTATATTAATTGAAATTTCTTTATATTCCCAGCTGCAAGGATCCATTAACGATTGCAGTTGCGACGTGGACACAGTGGACCATTTCAACAACATGAAGATCTATCCACGCTTGCAGAGTCTGCTCGTAAAGAACTTCTTCCGCTTCTACAAGGTGAATCTGAAGCAGGAATGCCCCTTCTGGCCGGACGACAGTCGCTGTGCGATTCGTTTTTGTCAGGTGGAGAACTGCGAGGAGCAGGCCATCCCGCAGGGCATCAAAGACAAGGGCGAACAAAAGGAGAAATCCGCTGCGTTCAAGGTAAGGTATTCCATGGCATTCCAAAACAATCAGAACCGCACTATCAGAATGGTAATTGAGTTCCCTTATCTTCCTGGCTGAAAGTTGAAGACTGATACTATATTTCCGCTATCTACCTGCTCAATGGGTTGGTTTTTGCTGGTGATTTACTTTCAGCGGTGTGGAAGCGCATCTGTAATCTCCCATTGAGCAGTTCTGGTTAATGATGTGGCCTTTGATTTTGTTTTTTTCTACTGCTGACGTGGTGGGGCCCGGTCTCACTGGGCACTTATCCGCCCCCTTTGACTGTTGACTGTGTTGGGTTCACAACTATTCGATCAGGTGTATATGTTTGTCAACAATTTGCAACGGCATGGCGAAGCTCACGTAGTTCCCGTGCTGGTGTTTTTGTTGCCAACGCAATTAATATCTCATGAAAAATTAACATATTTCAGTTTGTTGATATTTTTAGAAACAAAATCAACACAACCTGCATTGGTTTTGTTAAATTTATATGAACCCCTCATGATAAAGTGTATGAACATAATATAACTGACTTACAATCGGAATTGTTTGCACAGATGGCAAATATTACACAATTGACTTACTGGCTTCCTCATCTGACTCTTTCAGTACACTCGCGAGGCGCAGACGGAGGGCGGCGGTTGTTCTGAGGTAGAAGACTTCGACAGCGCCTTGGGTTTCCTCGACACAAGAATTAGCGACCAGGCGCACCGGGAGTTTGAGCTGTGGGCGAAACACGACGAGGCCGAGGAGGACTTTTGCATCGTAGACGATCACGAAGAGGGGTCACAGTACGTGGATCTGCTCTTGAATCCGGAGCGGTATACTGGCTATCGTGGGGAGTCGGCGCATCGCATCTGGAAGAGCATATATCTGGAGAATTGCTTTGGGGGTAACAACGAGACTGCTAACAAGTTCTCCAACTATGTTCCACACATGGATCTAAGGGACGTGTGCTTGGAACAGCGCGCCTTTTATCGCATCGTCTCCGGCCTGCACTCCAGCATAAACATACATCTTTGCTCCAAATACTTGTTGTCCGAATCGAAGGACTTTCTCGATCCTCAAGGCATCTGGGGCCCAAATGCCAAGGAATTTAAACGCCGTTTTAGCCCCGAAACAACTGGTGGCGAGGGACCGCACTGGTTACGCAATTTATACTTCATCTATTTGGTAGAACTGCGCGCTCTGGCCAAGGCAGCTCCGTATCTGCGAAGGGAGGATTACTACACGGGTATAGCAGAGGAGGATGACGAGGTGAAACTGGCCATCAACGATCTACTGAGTGTTGTAGAGTAAGAATATTTTATCTATTTTTTGAAGAATATGAATTAATAGATTGATTTTTCCCTAGATCCTTCCAGTCGCACTTTGACGAGAACGCTCTTTTCAGCAGTGGCATTGCTTCCATCAAATTCAAACACGACTACAAGGAGAAGTTCCGCAACATATCCCGTATCATGAGCTGTGTGGGCTGTGACAAGTGCAAGCTGTGGGGCAAACTGCAGACCCAGGGCTTGGGTACCGCTCTCAAGATCCTCTACTCGGAGAAGCTCAACCTGGCTACGGAGAGCGGACTGTGGGATAAGCCACACATTGAGGCGGATCCCATTTTCCGGCTCTCGCGTACCGAAATTGTAGCTCTCTTTAACGCCTTTGGCAGGTGGGTTTAAATCGTGAACTTCATTAGAAAGGTTAATATAATAATAATTTCGATTTTAGATTATCAAACAGTATATACGAGATGGAGAATTTCCGGCGCGTCCTAAGATAACACAGCTAATCTGGATTAAGCGAGAGACGAGACGGATCCTATTCGCTGCACTGAAACAGCTCAAACTATTAGTTAATTCACATGACAAGACATGACATAGGCTACATCGGGATGGTGGCTGCTCTTCAAAAACCTAGCAACCTCGATCCTTTGACTGGCCAGAGGCTAGCCGTCAGACATCAGAATAGCTGCTTCCTTGTACATATAAACTATTTCTCTAGGCTACATGTACTTTAGCACACCCAACCACCGGACAACCAACGTATTGATACAACCAAACAAACAAATATATCCCAGGATGGATGCAGGTGTTTATTGTAAGTTAGGATAGTATTTATTGTAGTTGGAGAAGTTTGTAAGCAGACCTTAATGAAAAAGTAAACGCATTGTGCAATACCTCGACCTTACGACACAGAAAAAAACAAAAATAAATGTTATATATTACCGGAACCCTTTTTTGTTTCTCTCCCTCGTAAACATCTCCATCGAAACGGGGCCTAGCAACCAGGTTGTTTTCTTTTCCAGCTGCTGTCGGCTTTTTGTGACATTCACAAAACTTTCGCCGGGTTGATCTAACGAAAATATATTTTACTCTTCGAAATGGTGGTTCTTCAAATAAAGCGTGGGGATGAAACCTTCTTCCTGTTTGAGACAAGTGTTAACGAGAAGTCGGACACAGTGCTGCGGGATCTGGTGGCCATCCACAATGGCCAGTTAAAGGTCCAACGCGTCTGCATGGAAATCGAGGAGTTGGCCGAACATGGCACCATGCTGCCAGCCGAGATGGTTGGTCTCAACGAAGATCAGATCGAGGAGCTAAAGCTGAAGGATGTTTGGGCCGAAAAGTGCATCCCATCGGGCGGGTTCACCTTTAACAAAGATCCCCTTTTGCGCCGCAATGGCCAGCAGCCCAGTGAGGCCATGCGAAAGGTCCTGGCCAATGCTATGACCGATGCCAAGGCTTTGGTAGATAGGGTAAGCTTCGTTGCTAGAAATCCCATATGAGGCTTCCTCGGATTGTAATCTCTATATTACCTTTAGAAACTTGCCAAATCCTCGAAAGCTTTGACCCTTAAGATAGTTGAGGAGGCCATGAATCTCCTGAGAGGCGCTGTAACCATTGTGTACCCCATGCAGTTGCCCCCACACGACACGATTCGCATGGAGTTCTCCAACATGGAGGACCTGACCGGCACCCAGGCCTCCAAGGAGGTCATTGAGCCCTCGAAGGCGCAACTTTGGTTCGCCGGTAAGCAGATTCTTATGGGAAAACTTCTAAGCGAGTACTTGGGCACCAATGATAAGACCAAGGTGGGTTTCCTTTCACCCAAGACCTAATAAAATGATTCAATCTAATTGATATGATGGTAATCCCAGGTGGTGATCAAGATTAATCAACTGGGCGATGGCCCACCAGCAAGGGAGGCCGTAATATCGGAGCAAGTACGTCGCCAGATGATGGCCGACGCCTTCCGCCGCCAGGAAGAACTAAAGGTAAGGCTTTCAGTATTGTATAGAGAGAATTCCAAATGGTGTTTTATTTGCTACTCGGGTATGTATAAGTATATCAGATATATGTAGGTACTGTTGCTCCTCCGGCTAGTCTAGTTTAAGAAAAATGTTTGAATATTGCATAGCTACAAAGTCGAGAGTTAAGGCGAGTCGGATGCCTACTATCCTATATATCTAGAGGGGGCTGGCTTTCTTGGTCTTTCCTCCTGGATCTGGTACTGATTCTGATTCTGGTTCAACAGATGTCGGTTATATACGATATCGTAGTCTATATAAATGCAACACATCTAAGGCGCATCTGATACATCTGATAGATCTTCTAGAGTGGGATTTGTTCATCTAAATATTCGCTCAGCCGGGTAAATAAAGCTCTTGGGAGTTGCTGCGGCCACTCAACTTGGTCGTTGTGTTGTGTGATTATCCTTGGTGTTACCTTGAAGAGTTAAGGACATTTCCCTGTTAGTTGGTGTAAACGTTGTATAAATGCGCTGAGTAGAGTTTAAATTCAGTTCCCCTAGTACACACAGGTCCTTAAAGATTGCTGCTGTTTTTCGTATAGGATATCATCAATGCTTGCCTAGCAAACTCTAGGGGTAATCCGCTTAAAGTATGACTAGTGGCTTCTCGGGCACATCGCACTTGGCAGCCTTTTCCTGTTCCTGGTCGAAAGTCTGCTCGCTAGTTCCCGAATCCCCGGCAGGACTTAGTGGTATCAGCGATTTTGTGCTGCCAATCATTTCTTGGCTATCCAAGGGTAAGCCTTGATCGTGGAGCTCCGGTCCTCCCATCGCTTGGTGTTCCAGATCGACCACATCGTCGTCTGTATCGTACATGTTATCAGACTGCTTGTTGGCCATTGCGTTCCCAAAGCCCTCGTCATTGTCCGAATCATCTCCAGCGCATACACAACGCATCTTGGCATCGTCCCCCACCTGCCATAAAATATGATATTAGATCCTGAGAGTTAAGACCATACTTGGCTGTTACTACCTTGACGGACTTGGTTATGATGCAGAGCGAGATAGAGGAAACCACAAACAGCACTATAGGCACAATCAGGGACACTAACAGCTCCCTGTAGACCTTGTCCAAATCGTAGCGTGCCACCACAAACTCCACATTCGGGTCCTGTAAAACCGAAATAAACACAACTTGAAGTAAAGTGATACCGGGCGGGATATACGAATATTAATGGGGGTTTCCCCCTCCAAATATAAAAACTCTAGAACCTTGTTGTAGTAGCACTGGTAGCGTGACTGGGCGGTGTTGTTGTCCCCGTCGTTGCCATAGCGAGCCACGAAGTCCTTGCACTCCCCGCGTAGAGTGTTGACACATCCCTCCAGGTTAATGTACAGTTTCTTCCAATTGTAGATGGTAAGATTGGCCTGGTTGGGCAGATACCGCTGCTCGGGATCCACCAGCCTTGTGCTATTCTCATAGATCGCCCAGAACTGGGTGAAGTTCATGAACGGAGCTGGCCAAGTTTCGTGCTCTAGAAGAGTTCCATTAAGGCAATCCGTGGCACTATTATTAAGGGACATGAATTAAAGTTTTTAAGGAACTTCGATGGACTTACGTGATGCGGTTGTCGGACTCGCGGGTCACTGTGGCACAGTTTGTCAACAGGTTGCCATCGTCCTCCTTCCAGAACTCGGTGGGTTCGATGCGTACTCCATGCTCGGATCCACGGGCCTGGTTAAAGGCCACAGCATTCTCACAATCCGCAGCGATGACATTGTCCTCCTATTTAAAAGGTTATTTTAGATTTGAAATGTAGTCTGGTTCCTTTTTAAAGGATATTTGATCTGGTACTTACATGCATGATTAAGGTATTCACATTTGCGGTGGTTATCTTGGAGCAGTACCGATCGCAGGTGAAGGGCTTCTTGATTTTGGTGCAGTGGACACCGTGGCACTCGAAGAAGCCATTCAACTTGGTGTTATCCTTCTGCGAATTAAGAGTGTGCCCATCGGCCTTGTGGTGGCATAGGAAGAACTCCGACATATTCTTGCAGTGTCCTGTGGATTTTTGGTAAGAGGCAATCAGTTAATGAACTATAAGTATTATGGCCAGGAGGAGGCGACTTGCCATTGGAGCAGTTAAAGACACCGCGAATGTTGTTGCAGGCGGTGCCGTTGTTGCAATTAAACTTGTTGAGGCGACTCATATCAATCTGAAAAAAGGACACAAAAATAGGATAATGGGCATTCAATGATCGTAAAACTGTTGTGGCGCCATTGGGGGGCAAATACTTGACATGCCTCATCGCCTTATCCATTAATAGGAGCCGCAACCTTAGCTTGGCTGGGGATGAGTCATGTCCGCCACAATGGGATGTCCAAGACGATGACGTCTTTGGTTGTGGGTCCTTTTTGGTTTCGTATTTTAGTGTGGTTGGGTGTGGTTGTTATAGTTGTGGACAAACTTTGGCACCATTCGTGCTTAGAAAGAATGTCCACATAAAAATAGTTTCCGTAATGAAATTGACTTTGTTGTTACTGACATTTTTTAATAATAAGTATTTCCTACATAGACCCTTCCTTTCTTCAGTCATTAGTCGGAAAATGAGACTTGCAAATTCCCCCAAAAACTTTTCGTATTTAGAAACTAATGTCTAGTTTTAAATTCCGGGGTTTTAATATAGTTAAGGACTCACCATAGCACAGGATGTATTGGTGATCCGAGTGCAATTGTTGAGCTGAATATCCGTTCCATTGCGACGCACTATCGAGTGTATTTGTGGACAGAAGCCACTGGTCCTGGTGAGACACCACTCGCCGCAGGATGCCCAGGGGCAGTTGTTGGGCATCTGCCGGTCCACCGTCTGACACATCACTGGGTCCAGTTCGAAGCCGGATTTGAAGGCCCTAAAATGGCAAAGAATTCGTTAAACTATTTTTTATGGAGCAGAAATACCCACTTTAGGGATGGCGAGTAGATGGCCACACTCAGGTAGACGATGGACACACAGGATAACACCATCGTGAGCTGGCACAGGCAGATGGCGCGACAGATGCGCTTATCCTGCTCGGGAATCAACCGCGGCTTGTCCTTTCGCCGTGCCATATCCTTGCGAAATGAGGCTCCTCCCGGTTAGGGACTAGTGACACCTGGGAGTGGGCTAATTCTTCTAATTTACGACTTGTTGATTTGGTGGCCCACTTTCCGAAATCCTCGATTGTCTATCGCTAGCGTTTCGTCCCGCGACGTTTTCAAGGTGAGTCCTTTTTTGTTTGCTGGGTGGGTGGGATATCTTCGGGGTGGTTGAGAGTGGGTGGGTGTTCTGGTGGGTTTGGTCGACGTTTGTTTGTAGCGAGCAAGTGCTGTTCTATTTTAGTTCGACTTGCTTGTTTGTATTTGGACTTTAAAATGACTTGGTCGGGTGGAGGGAATGTGGAAGTGGAAGTGTCCTGGAGTGGGAAAGGAACTGGGACGTCTATGGTTGATGAATGAGCTGTGGCTGTTCCCGAGGCCTTCCGTTTGGTGGGAATATGAATTTCGCGAGGGCCCTCGTCCTTAACCACGTCCGCTCCTGGCAGCAACTGAGTCCTGACTGAGTCCTGGAGCGTATTCCAGGGCTGCCAAAGGACACACTGCGCACTCTTACTTTTGGTGGAAAGCGAAAGTGAAAGGCCAGGTCAAAACAAACCCTTGACTGAAACTAAAAAGGAAGCAGAGGCAGAAACAGGGACAGGGATGGGCCAGCTCAACAAATGGTTCCAGATCCTGTCAAGACGCCTGCGCCTGGAGAAAAGGACATTCTCTGGCTCTCTTTCATGTGGCTTACCCCGTGCCCTGTTTCCGTCTGCTACTCTTTCACTCCCAAAAAGTTTTGAAAGAAAACATCTCTTATTTAGCATTTGTCCACTTTTGTTTTTGTTTCTCTTTTTTTTTGTTTTAATTGTTTATTAAATAGGCCGTTAGCTGGTTTAATTTGTTTATTGATAAAGACACGTTAAGTAAAAAATTTTAATCGTTTTGCATTCAAATTGGTTTGTTCTTCGGTTTGGTTTGTATGATTTAAAAAATTCTCATAAGCAACGTGCGTTATATCGGTTCTGCTAAGCTATATGTTTTTGTATATATATCAATATTTATATATATATTGTTATAATCCATTAGATGTTTTGCTTTGTTTTTACATAAGATTGTTAAAACTATTTCAAAAATGTCAAGAGTGTCCCAATGCGAGTGTTTCGTGTGGATGAGTGTGACTAAATTTTGGTTCCGCTGCTTATCCCCATGGATTGTATCTGGTATTATTTGAAGTAAATCTATAATGCCGGCCCGCCCCTTTATTTTGAATCTCGGCCATGATTTTTGGACCGGAGCGGTATCCGGGTATCAAGTATCGGGTATCGGTTCTATACAATTGATTTGATTGGTTTTTGTTTCTTTGTTTAGTTAGTTATACGAATTTACTTAATATTTTTATGACTACTATCACAATTTGTTGAAAACAAGCGATTCTTTAATTGGTATTAGTATTATCTCTGTGGAAATCGAAGTCGAGAGTGGCGCAATAATTATGAAGCGGAGCATCGTGGCCGCCTCCAAAAGCCAGTTCAAAAGCCAAGTATTCTAAAGTATTCAAACCAAAAGGATTCTATATGTCTAGGATAACAAGATGATGGCAAAGTTTATGTTAACAAATAGATTGAGCGCTAAATTTCGAATAAAATGGCTGAGAAAAAGTTGTATCTGTATCCTTCGACGATGCTCCGCCAGCTTTTTGTTTTTTTTTCAGTTTTTTTTTCTTGTGGTTTTTTTTCCGATGTAATATGGCGGCAAATGGCAAATGGAATTTCTATCATTTGTATATAATGTATATCTAGATAAGCTATGTGTTGTGGTACAGACTACAAATTTGAATTTGCTATTTGTTAAGGGCTTTAACTAATATTATTTTTTGCTAGTATTCCATATCATCGTCTTCGTCACTGTGACACAGAAGTTTGCTAGAATTGGAATTCGATTGGAACAGAGTTCTTAATCAATTCTAATCAGATCAAAGCGATAATATATATATATCAAGACTATGTAAAAATTGGGATTATAACAATTCATGCCATCTAAATTCGGAATTAATAAATATTAATAACGTTTTCAAAGGTAAAGCATGCATAAAAGCAATTCTAAAATTAGATTGTTAAGAGAAAAATTCGATATGTAATCTTAAGTATAATATAATTAATGTTTAAAAAAGTAAAAAGGGGAGGGAAATGCTAGTGTAAACTAATTATTCGTCAAGTCCTGAACGAAACCTAAATCAGATAATTTATCTGCAAAACTAAAGCTAATTAGTTTGAGTATATTTTTGTGATTTTCGATTGTATTCGAGTGGAATTCCTATCCATTTTTGGTTCTTGTGCGATAGAGAAGATCGTATCGTCGAGAGGTGTGCGATTCTCTAGCTCTAGGGATTACGAGTATTTGGAAAGGCATTTATTGCTAAGGACACTTCAGAGTAACAATTTTGGTATTTTGTGGGTGTTGGTTAGTGGACAAGCGAACTTGGTGCCGCACAAATGGTGCAAATATTTTGGGATATACGAGTATCTATGAAATACCATCGCACTTAACCTATCACAATAGATTATTATTTTTGTATTGTTTTGATCAAAATTCAGGCACTCTCGCTTTGATTCGATTTGGATCGATTTGGATTCAAAATACATTCAAGGACAACGACTTTTCCGTATTACATTTCATGCAGTTAACGATCCTGGAAATAATGCAGAGTAGTAAAAAGTAATATAACGAGGGGAATACTTAAAGGTCTGTGGGTAATGGAAACAAAAACATGTACATGTTTCAGGCCAATAGCTTAAGGATTAACATAAGGATATTCAACAGTCATGACAAGACGTGGTCTTTTTTTTGGTTGACACCATCTCAATACAAGGCACAATGAGTTTATGTTCTATTGATCTGGGAGGTGTGAGTGTTGTCTACTACAATATACAAATACGGATTACGGATACGGTTACGGGGAGGAGCAAATTTGCCAAAACTCGCAATGAGAATGAGAACAAGATGCAAGACAGCTGGATGCTGGACATGAAGCTAGCAATGGCACTCACTCTTCCTTGGTCGGGAACTTCTCGGCGTAGACCCGCGACGATTTGTTGCAGGCCTTCTCGCAGCAGGGACAGTACCAATAGCTGAGCACCCCGATCGAGATGGCGAAGAGCACGTTCGGTATGATCAGCGAGAGGATCAGGTGGTACAGGTTGTTCTCCCACGAGTACCGCCCGATCACTACCTCCGGGTATGCCCTGCTATAGAAGCAGGGAAAGGGTTCTCCAATGTGTGAGAATCTGTTGGGGTTTGAAATCTGTTAGTTAGCTCTTTAAAAGATCTGAGATATGTCCCTTACCCGTACTGCCTGGCAAAGACACTGCAGTTGGTCGTGGGTGGATAGCCACAGCCCTCCGAGTTTATCAGGAATTTGGTGTAGCTCACATCCCAGTTGACCGTGTCCAGGTCCCGAGGATTGCGCTCCCACTCGCTGAACGGGATGCGCGTGTAGTTGACAAACAACTGATGGCACCTTGACGGTTAATCCAGAAATTAGAGAAGAACTTAATATTGTCTGTATAATCCTTACTTGGTGAGTGATGAGGTGCAGCCCTCGCGACAGGAGCTCCAGCTGCAGTTCTTGATTCCCTCCGCATAGATGTGATCGATGACGATACAGGTCACCGGCACAGGATCATAGTCTGCTATGATCGTTGAGATGGCGGGATCCACGACGAAGGGAATCAGGAAGAGGAATGTGAACACCGACAAAATGGCAGTCGTACCTGTACAAAGACAAAAAAAACCATTAATATTAATATTAAATAAGGGATATTATAATACAGATCCTACCAAGGCACACGGAGGTGTAGAACTTAGCCTTTTCGAGCACCGTTTCGATCTCGATCTCCTCGCGCTTCGCTTTGAGGGCATCCACGCAACCGCTCCCCGGTCTCACCGGCGACTGGCAGGCGGATCGCACCGATCCAGACCCCACTGAGCCGCATGCCGATCCCGCCGTGGAGCCACACCGGCTGCTGGTCAGACTGATCTTGCTGGCGGAGAGCGTCTGGGTCGAGAGCGTGGGGCTCGTAGGCATCGACGTGGTCGTCGTCAGCGTGGAGCTCTTCTTCATGGCGGAGGTGTATTGTATCCTGGTGTGTTCTGTGTCTCCTGGTGTCTCCTGGTGTCTTGTGTGGGTTTCTAATTCTCTGTTCTTAATATCTCTTGTGTGGGTGCTTAGATTTAAGTTGGATCGGTAAAAGCCTTTAAAATGAACACCGCTAACATTCGCTGCTTTCTACAACAATAAAGTTCTAAACTCTCGCTCTGCTTTCCTTTAGTTATCTTTTTGGTTTCTTTTTTATTAGTTTTTTGTTTCTTACACTTCTAACTTTCTATATCCCCGTTGCCTTATACTTTTATAGCCGAAATGGAAAATGTTTTCTTCTTATTTTGGTTTGAAACTATTTTGTTTTGTATTATTTCCAACCTCCTTGTGGGAGGGGGTTTTCTTGTATATTGATTAGTTTTCTTTATCTAAATTAATTTTTGTTAATTATTACTTCTTTACGGTTAACATTAGCTTTGACTTCCTTGACTAGTTTGTTGTTTCGAGATTTATTTAGATTTTAATCACGCATCCCTCTCTCTAAGCCATTTTTTTGAATTCCTCTGCCTTCTCTCCCGGTGACTGAACCTTGTTCTATATCCTTTTCAGCTGCTTTTGGGTGTTGTGTGGGTGTTGTGTGTGTTCGAGTGTATCCTTTTGCTGTGCATGTAGCTGCGTGGGTGTGGTTGTGGGTGTGTGCGTTTATTCCCTAGATATAACTAAGTTCCATAACAGCAAAAATTTGTAATTTAATCTTCCCGCCTGCCCTCTTAAAGCCTCTCACCTATCCTACAGTTCTTTAGCCTCTGGCCCTAACCCAAAACAATAACTAAATAATCGAAAATTATACTAATATTGTCTTCGGATCTGACGATCGTCGTATCTTGAGAATATCAAGCGTCTCGCATGTGGTGTACAGTTTCGTTTTCGGTTTCGGTTTCTCAGGAGTGTCCTTGCAAGCCTCTGAGGTGTGGTCTGTGTCCTGTTTTGTGTCTTCAATGTGTGATTGAGTGTTAAGAGTTCGATGGAAGGATTACAAAGAATTTCAAGTTGCTCGATTGTGTTTCTGACTCTTTAGCTTGTGCCCAACTCCAATTATTGCAATGCGAAGACACCCGTTTGGTGTACCGGACTGTCCTGGAGCAGAGGAATGCCTAGAAAATACAAAATCATAAAGTTAGTTGAGGTTGTTAACGTATTTGGTAATAATCCTACTTTCTAGTTAGTAGTTAAGTAAGTTCTTAGGAGAGCCACAAAAAATCAAGCATTGTATACTTTGCTATAGTTCTTCTGACCTTAAAAAAACATTCTTTAAAAAGAAAATGGAATCTACGTATTCAAAGATGACTAAGGTATTTGGAAACTACAGGAATCTAAAGATTTCGTAAGCTTTATAAAGATTTCTCTCATAAAAGGTAAAATCTTAAAAAACTATTCTAAAATATTTAGTTGTTTAAATAGAAAAGTAGGAAACGTGACTATTTCTAGGACAAAAAAAAACAAGAATCCCTAGAAACTGGTCTATTGGATACAAATATTCATCTATTTCTAAAGGTTTGAGTTAAGAATCCAATCTTGACAACTCCAGAGACCTAGGAACACTGGGCAGACCTCTCACATGTGGGCAATAGCAAAGACTGTAAGTCAGCAGAAAAATCGGTTATAGACAAGACCCCATTCTCATGGTGGACTATGGAATCTCTCGCTTACGTGACGGATCTCATAGGGCCATAACCTCGTCGCCGCCACCTCCGCCCATGTCGCCGTTGGTGGGTGTGCCCACGTTGTTCTTGTTCAGTATGGTCTCCGTGTCGACGCATCCTTTAAATCTCATCTTAGCATCGTCTCCGACATAGACGGTGCGCTGGCACAGTAGCAGCACCGAGCAGGACACGACAAAGAGGACGGATGGCACTACCGAGGCGAACACAAACTGGCGATAGGTGACCTCCAAGTCGAAGCGGGCCACCACAACGTCCTTCTTGGAGGGGGAGTAGAAGCAAGGGAAGCGTGCACGGGCATTGTGGTCGCTGCCATCCCGCCCAAAGTCCTTCAGGAACTCCTTGCACTCATCCATCAGAGTGTTGACGCACCCTTCCAGGTTGATCATCAGCTTGGACTCGTTGGAAATGGTCAGATCAACATCGGGAGGAGCTATCTCCGGAACTGGAGTGGCCACCGATACGTGCAGGTGGCTCAGATATGTGAAGTTGGTCAGATCACTGAGCATATTGTGCTCCAGAGTGGAGCCATTGATGCAGTCTATTGCATCCACCCGATCCGAAGTGTTCTTTATGAAGTAACAGGAAGTCATGGCCACGTTGTCACTCGATTCGTTCCACACTTCCTCGAGGGTTTCCGCATTGATGGCATTCTGGCACTGGGATAGGTACACCTTGTCCCCACTCAACACCACCACGTTCTTGTTCCTGGTCGGTATATCGACACACCGCCTGTCGCAGTTGTAGGGGGTCCTTATTTTCCGACACGTTCCCCGACTACAGGAGAACAATCCACTAATGTCCATGCAATTTATTTTACCCCTCCGGCCGGAACACTTTACGGGTGCATCGCTGTTGTGGAAGACGCACTCAAAGGCATCCGTAATGTTTAGACACTGGCCAGCAGTGCAGTTAAAGGTGCCCGTAAGGTTCTTGCACTCGTCGTTGATGCACCGCGCCTTGTCGGCCCGATCCTGGTCTATGCCGTAGCAGGTTTTATTTGCAGAATTCGTACAATTCTGGAAGATGAGGTTGCTGCCATTGCTACGGAGATTCACGTAGATCTGGATGCAGGCGCCGGAAGTCTTACTCAGGCACCACTCGCCACAGCTGCCCCACTCGCAGTTATCCTTGTTGACCGCCCGCGTGGTCGTGCACATGACCGGAGTGGGGTCGATGCCGCTCTTGAAGGCCCTGGTGGAGGGCATGTAGATGGCCACAGTTAGATAGACCAGAGCCACCGAACTGAGTACCAGAGTCATCTGACAAATGCATATGGTTCCGCATATCCTGGTGTCCTGCGGCGGGACAATTAGCTCCTCGCTGGGTACCTTCTTTTTACCCATCTTCTGGCGGATTGACTAGCCCAAAATTTGTTGCGGATGTTCCCTCTAAAGCCCAGTAGTTAATCCCTCGCGTGCAATCCAATTAGGTGCTCGTCATGACGGGTTTTGGTCTATCGATTTAGAGGCACGCTGCGTGGGCGTTGTAGCAGCTATTGTAGCGATTGTGTTATATAACCCTGCGTAGCTTGAGATTTGCTCCGACTTTGGCTGGGACGTTTGGCAAGACCAAGAACAAATGAAATTTCGTAGGCTGCGCACGTTGCCAGCTGGAGGACACGTTTTTGGAGGCGACCCTATCGATTTTTGGCTAGCTCTGACCCCACAATTTCACTTTAATCACTGTCCCATAAGGGAGTCGTCGGTTGCATCACGTGCTTTTTGGCTCTAGATTTGGATGCTTCCGACGAACACGGGACTTGGCTTTGGCAATACACTATCAATTATTGGATTTAAAAATTATCAACATTTATTTTTATATTTTTAAACTGTTATTTTCAGTTGTAAGTTTTTTTTCCTTTCAATTAAGTGGCAGCTGGCTCGTTACGTTTCTCCGACTGGTTGGCCCAAGGCTTCTGCTCCGTTTTGGCGAGTGCATTCGGCTCGGTTCTGTAGGGCCCATGTATGGCTCTCCGGGTTCCCAGTTCTCCTGTTCTCCAGCTCTCCGGTTATCCTTACTGACCGCCGACAACATGCCACACATCGTGGCATCGTATTTTGCTCGTGTTCTGCTCTCGCTTTTGGCACAAATCTCGGTACTGCGCGCGCACTTTTATTGCAAAATCAATATTTCCGCATTCACGTTGCTGAAAAGAGAAGCCCTTACTATGGGCATCCCTCGACATCGCCCCCGTCCACGCTCGCCTCGCTGGCTCCAGCGTTTTCCCCACTCCAAATGAGAGGTTTCCATTGATTAAGTCGGCCTCCACATGGCCAAGAGTGCAAGTGCACCGAGTGTGGTGGTTCTTTTTGTGCTCCATTTTGGTCAAGTGCTTATCCTGCCCTCTTTCCATTACAATGTTTATGCGTAAACTAATTTTGTACATATGATACAAAAATTCCAAACCAAATACTTAAATTTAAGAACTAGAAGGGAATCTTTTGTTGAGAATTTAAGATTATAAAAACCAAAAGAAGATTCCATAATCACGTACATTCGTCTATATTTGCAAATAACTAAATCACAAATACAATAATTGATTAGTAAAATTAACTAAATAGGTGATGTAAAGCTTGAATTTTATATGTTTGTAAATTTGTAAATGTAAGTACCAAAACTTAGTACAGCAGTTTGATAAGCAAAAGTTTAAGGTGTATACAATACAATGTCATTGTTTTTACAATCATCAATCTTATTTTTAAAGTGGGAGTTAACCGTGGGTTAGTTGCCAGTTAGAGGCGTGTATAAATATATCTGGAATAGCCCAGACTGGTAAGGTACAATGCTTTTACGTTAAGAGTACAGAAAGTGGTTCCATCCAGGCTGCCATGCATGTGTATATTTCCGGCTGAGTAATGTGTGATGTGGCCACGGCTGCATCCGCCGGAGAAGAGTGCCGCTGGGGGAGATTAACTACGTGGCTATGACAATAGACTTCATCCTTCTTACTGTCCTGTTATGTTATCCCATGATGGGATTATCCCAGGATTTGGCAATGATCTTAATGGTGTTTTGGTTTAATTTCGGCCCAATTAATGGATTGAACTGAGCCAAATAGCAACAGAACCAGAAGAGCCAACAACAAACGGCCGCCAGTAGAAAACAACAGCGTACGAGATCCTGTTGCGGTGCCTTGGACATCAGAACGGGTCCCAATCGAGCCACTGCCACCCATAAGGAGGTGAAGAATATGATAGTCAAAACGGCGCCCATGTCTGCTTCAATTTTCTTCTTTAACTTTCGTTTTGCCAAAATAAAATTCTGTTTTTATTAATCATCTGTTTGACAGAATCCACTAACGCGTTGTCATCATTCGAATTGAGGTGTTTTCCATCACTGTTGTAGGGATTTCGAAATTGATAACACTGACCAACAGATGGTTTCGCGCCTTGTTAGAGCTTTATTTTAATTTATTTTAACTTTAATTTGTTTATTAAAGGGATCAACAATGTTCACTTATTCCTCGCCAACTTATTTTCTTTTTTATTTAAAAGCACTTTTTTAAAACTCAAAGGTTAACATTTATTCAAAAAAAGTTCAAAAAAGATATGAACATATATTTTATGAAGATTCTGTTGTTATGGGATATATCTTTTGTTTGTCTTATTAAATATATCAGTTTAGAAATTAAAAATAACTAATCTGTCTTAAGGAAATTTGGAAGGACAACTCCTTAAGTTCAATAAAAGTTTCTAACCCACCGATTCCATTTAAAGAAGAAATGCGAAAAAACTGTATAAAAAAAAAAAAAAAACTATCTGCTTTTTGGCACTAGCACTTGGACACGCTCCATTTTTTGTTTTTATCACAGCGCACATGGAATAATCAATGGCAATGGGGGATTGGCATTTCTAGTTGCACGCCAATGCGCTCGAAGGTAGGCAACGATTTTGAGGGTCGTCTAAGGATCTTAGGTCGATTTCCGTTTCGATTTCGGGGTCTTCGATTTTCAGTAGCAATACTCACATGTAAATTACGAATGTCCCAGCTTCGAGTGTTGAGGTTTATTTACGTTCCTGCCATGGGGCACGCACACGCGGGACGGGCGGTCGGTTGGTGATGGTGGTGGTGGTGGGTGGATGTGGGGAAATGTGGCAGAAGACCACACCAATACACTTGCAGTAGTCGCAGTCACAGTTGCACAGAGTGCCATCAAATTAGTTTCATAATCCGCATACGGGTCACTCGATAACCGGATTTCACTGTCTATTTGGTAGAACTTAACAATCCTTAGCTAACTAAGTGCCAGAAATGCTGCGTTTCTGCACTTTTCCACCATTTCCCCGTGGCTGGGCGAGCCGAGAAAATTCCAAACAGGCGAACTCGTTACGTTTCCCTGCTGTTTACGCCACTTCTGACACTTCTCAGCTTTCGACCAGCACCAGCACTGTTTCTCAACTGGAGATTCTGGGGCAAAGGGCGCCTGCGTCGGCAGGCTTTACGTCATCGCTGGCCGCTGTTGCTCCCACATGGAGAGTGGGAGAGAGCCAGCTTTGGGTAGTGATGGCTTCGAAAACTTAATGGCCAAAAAGCGAAAAGCTGGCTAAGACAAGTTCGGGACCGTTACCGCTTCTATAAGGTTTATTTTGGTTGAAAAGTCATCACAAAAAAGGGAAATTGTAGACTTTCCTAAAATGATTTTTTGGGTATTTCTTTTTTATTTCTAATTATTATAAAGCTTATATCCAAAAACGTTTCTTTCGGTTTAACAGAACCTCAAATTGGATAAGTTCTTTAATAAATAATAATAATAAAAAGAAGATTGTACATTTTTCGTAACTAAAAATAAAAAGCCAACAGTGCGTATACGTGATTTGCATTCACTTTAAACAATGTTGGCCATTTTAAAGCTAAAGAATAAGGCCAGCATTTAAGCTTGGCCAAGGTGCAGGCGAAAGCTCCGCTCCAAAGCTCCAGTTGGCTTGAGCCCTTAATTTCGCTGAAGCGCTGCTAGTGGAAGGCAGTCCTTTCGCTGAAGAGTTCAGCCGTCGTGTTGTCGCTTTGCTCCTTTGGTTGTCGTCGCTGTCTCCTTCGTGGCTGTCGCTGGTCTATTGTCAAAGCAAGAACGCAAGAAGGCAAAATGCCACGAAAGAAATGTGGACCGTGATTGTTGTTCAGCGTTTGCAATCAGGTCACCATTGTCCAATGGTAAACACGCGGGAGCTGGACCTGATCCAATCCTGGTCCGAGCCTGAAAACTGAAACTGAAAACTCAAAACTGTGCGAGCCGTGTGTGTGATTTGTGATTGAAAATGCGTAATCCCCGTTCCGTTGTCACCGTTCACCGCGTAACCTGAACCTTGAGTAAACACACACAGGCGCAAAGTCGCAAACACACACACACTCGAACACTCGCACACCCGCTCACGAATGGGAGCACGCAACTCTACGTCACTAGAGCTCAATATGTGGAGAACGGAGAACGGCGAAGAAAGAGGGGGCCAAACAAAAATACATGAAAAATTAAGTTTAAATGTAGTGGAACTACATTTAATTGATCTCGGGCCCTAACAAATCTTGGGAGGCAACTGAAAAATCGTTTCGTGCAAAGCACAAGAAGTTGCCAGGACACTCACACCAGCCAACTTGGTTGCCAGCTCGCTCGCTCCTTTAAAGAAGGAGCAGGAGAGGACGGTCTATGCCGCATAATTTCGATTGGAGCAGGCTCCCCACTCTAACCCCACTCTTTCTTCTTTCCGTACTCTTCTCCACTCCTTTTTCGGCTCTGTGTACGTGAGTGTGTTGCTATGATGGCATTCGAGCTTGCATGTGCACGGCCTGTTTCCAGCGACTGAGCGTGTGTGTGAGCCAAAGCGTGCCAAATGAATTGAAAATTACATGTGGCTCCGTTCTGTCGTTCCCCCCGCGTCCCCCGGCTAGCCATTGAGTGCATCGAAGGAGTTTTATTATTTAAACATGCCGAGCTTAGCTGAGCTCATTGCTGCCGCCGCCGCGTGTTTCCGTTTCGTAATACTCCGTCGTCGTCCCCCCTTTCCACTCGAGGTTACATAAAAATAAACGCCACCGAGCGGCCATCGTCACCTTTAGGTGGCTTAATTGCGGCCGCTGGACTTAAAAATACACGCATTAACGGCAAAACGCGGCCCAACGGTATTTTAAAACCATACTTTTCGTCCTTCGTCTCTTTCCTTTACAGATTTGAACTGCACGTGGCAGGGATATATATATATATAGAAAGAGAGGGAGAGAGAGAAAGCGCGAGCGCAAAGTGAAAGCAAGAAAAACAAACAACAAAAAACTGTCCGTCCAGCATTCTTCTCTTACACACATTGGAAGAATGTAAAGTGATCTAAAGCTAACTGAAACAACGGTGGAAAAGAAACAGAGCTGAGAGTGAGAGACCCCAAAGCTGGCCATTGGCAGGCCACACACACAAACAGACACAACCACAAACACACACCATACATCGCACACATACACACACTAAACACAACACACTCGCACACTTGCACACAAATCAGGCTTTGCCGCAGTCATAAAATAATCAAGAAGCAGCTAAATCAGGCAAAGCAAGAAGAGCCAAAGGACGAACGAAGGAGGATTTCAGAGGAGCAGGACCGTCACTGCAGCGTGCTGATGTTGACGAAACATCTCCATTGGGACGCATAAAGCAATTAGCAAAGGTTCAAGACCCCCACTCACACATACACACGTACGTACGCACACTGCCAGTGAGACGAGGAGCAAAAAGGATGCGTGCAGGATGCGTGGGATTCCCCTTGGCTCCGTTGAGTATTTAGCCTAATCGAGTGATGTCGAGCACAAAAATGCAGAACCCCAACTCCGTAGTCGAAGGACCTCGCTACCACGCCTCTGACATCGTCCTGCCGCGCTGCAGATGCCAGCGATGTGCGAGATAACGGGACACTGGACTACCGGGCATCCAAAGCAACCAAGGAAGAAGGACAGGCAGAAGGAACAGTCAAAGTAAAAGCAAAATAAGCAAACGAAACGAGAAATCGAACTCTCCCTGTGATATAACTTGCACCGTAATCGTAATCTAGCTCTTAGTTATCCCTATCGATTAATAATCGTTAATCGTTAATAATCGCAATTCTAAGCTAAGTACTGCACTGCTAAAAAAAACAGACACCAAACGATACAATACACCGCCCCTCCGCCTTTGGAACACCATTCGCTGCCGCTCTGCTCCGCCGCCGCCGCCAGACCTGCGCCAAAAACTGAAATAAATATATATTCTAGATATATATAGAAATATATAGATATATAGAGATATATAGTTAACTGAACCCGACCAAAAGCGACAAATTATTTGAATAATAAAAATGGGAGACGAGAACGAGAAACGGACGGGAAAGGAGAAGCTGCTGTTCTATACCACCGCCTTCTTCATCCTGTTGGGGACGTTCAGCTTGTTCGCTTTTCTCTTCCTGGTGCCGTTTGTCATCGAGCCTGCCTTTACCACGATCTTTATGCAGTTCGAGGAGGTCCCGGCTCTCTGTGAGACGTACGACACGGAGATCTATTACGGGGCCAAGAACTGCTCGTGGTCGTCGTGCCGGGAGGGTTGCACCAAGGACATCTATACGTGCACCCAGATCCGGGTGAACTACCGCCTCAATCTGTACAACTTTACGGATGAGTTCAACTTCACGGAGTACCACATCAATCTGAAGGAGGCGGAGCGCGAACTGCCACCCGTAAAGCGCACGGACCGGTATGAGAGGGCGCTCCGGAGCGACTACGAGTACGATAATCTGGGTGGCGGTTTGGGAGGTGCCGGCATTGATATCGATCTGGGTGGCGGGCATCTGGAGCAGCTGAATTTTGGAGACGCCGACGGGTCCAACGGTTACTTGATTGAGGACTCTGAGGACACCCGAGGACTCAGTGCTTCGGGTACTCTTATTCCGGATGAGCGTCAGCCCTTCGACGAGATCTCGGAACTCAACGAGGGGCTGATGGGGAACCGCTCCAGGTACTACTACGTGGGAGCCCGGCTCTTTCCCAACGTCAAGGGATGTGGCTACCCGCCCATGCTCAACTGCACCATTTGGCTGAAGCGGTACACGAAGATCGGCATCAAGTTTCCCTGCTACTACTCGAAGGTGGACCCCAGTCTGGTCATCAGCGATCTGGACTACTGGCAAAACACCCTCAATCTGGTTTACTCGATGGCCATACCCATTCCGTCGTTCATCATCTCAGTGATCTACCTGACGTACGCCTACTTTAAGATCTACAATGAGGACGAGGAGACGGCACCGCTGGACAAGAATGCCGAGGACATGGACATCGACGACATAGACGCCGTGGATGACAGCGATGGTGCTGTGCTGGCCGATAACGTCGCTGGCAGCCAGATCATCAACATGGACTCCACCACCAACGACAGTTGTCTCGATGGTGTCCTGCCCAATGGCGGTCCTGGCATGACCGCCTCTCTCTCCCAAGTCGGCTCTGTCACCACGCCGGGCAACTACATAGCTCAGAGTCCGGCGGGATCGCAGATGACACCGAATTCCGAGATGAACTCGTTTGGCCACCAGCTAAAAGTCCAGATGGCCGACGAGTTGTCCCGCGATTCGTTGGAGAATGGGGTTATCTCCACGTCCAACTCAGTTCAAGGGTAAGACGGGGTTTTCATTTCAATAAAAAATCAATCAGGAAGGAGGAAGGTTTTTTACTTTTTTGTAGCATACTTTTTAGGGCAGGTTTCTTTGGAACTAGTTCCATTTCAAGATCTAAGTTATTTTAACAATCTTGTTAAAGTTTAATTATTTTATAAAATATATTAATTATAACTTTACTTTTCAGAAACTTGAGCAAGACGATGACGACGAGTATCTCAACTCCTCCTGGGCCGACAGCGGCAGTCTGAAACGTCAGGCGCATGGTCTGGAGAATGTTAGATTCCGATTCGGAAAATGAGCCGCTGCTGGATACGTAGACCGCCGGGCGGAGAACGAAGAACGGAGAACGGACCACGGAGCAGGCGGAGCAATCAAAACCAAACCTAGAAGAGACCCCAAGTATTTCTATCCAAAACAATCGACAACAACAACGCAGCGAATGCGAACGAACCTGAATACCTTCAGAGCTGTTAGAGGCACTTAACAAACTATGATAGATTATATATATTTTTACCTTATGAACTAGCTACTCAGACACATCTTACACGATCACTCACTCACTCATAGCACTATGAATCTGGAGTAACTCCAGGTGGCTATCCACTAACCACTCTTCCTCCACACCACATTCTTTCAAAATTGTAACACACGGCCATTAGTATCTGCACAGTAACTGATATTTTAAAAAGAAAGCCAGATAGCCAGATAGCCAGAAGGGGAGGAATACCACATCTTATGCGATTGGTACAAATACAATAATCCGCATGAGTATTCGGGCTATACATTTACCCAGAGGGAACTATATAAAACTTATACACATGCATATACATAATGAATAAAAATATTTACTTGAATTATTTTTCTATTCGAAACAATCGTCGTCGTCGTCTCAAGTAAGCAAAAAGCCACTACCCAAGCCCCAAAATAAAGCCCAAAAAAAGAAATACATAAATAGAATATAAAATATAAATAAAGCAAAGCGAGAATAAAATCAGAATAAGGCGCGCAACTTATTTACAAATCGATAATCGAGGCGCTGAGGTTTTAATACTGCAAAGCCCATTTAAGTGCTATGAAACCAAAAACCAAAAACAAAATATTAAATTAAATTAAATGAAAGCATCATGTATTTAATTTAAAAACGTAAATGATAAACGAAAGCAAGTCAAATGCCTATATATAAATTAAATTAAAATTAAATTAAACGTAAACGTAAATTAACTAACAATTGTTATCCTTCAAATTAATGCGGATAAAAACTCACAGCTTTAACTAACTGAAACGGAGGCATAAGATTTTTCTTCTAAATATTTATTTTATTAAGATTATTACCGGATAATGAATATTTATAGGTCCTACAAATGGTTCAAGCTATTCAATTAAAAAACTTACAAATAAAATATTGCATTAAATCTTTAATAATAATTTAGGTCTGAAATTAAATATAAAATAACGTTTCCTTTTTATATTAAAAAAATAACGAAAAATTACAAAAAAATATAACAAAATAAATCAAAGACACATCTAAAATCGAAAGCGAATAATCTCAGAATTCGTTGCCATATAGATTCTGCATCCGCATCAGCATCCGCATCAAGCATCAGCATCAATAATTGCACTTTTGCGCATATTATATCAATGATAGGCGGCAAGAAAAATGAAAACACTACACTTCAGTGAGTCGTTTGTTTTAAACGATCGAATTGGAGTTAATGAAATCAAGCGCAACTATTAGCTAATATCATGTAAAACAGACAAAAATAAAATGCTACTAGAATTGAAACCAAATACATGAAAATCTCGAAATAAATACGCATTTAGCAGCCTAAAATATATGATTATTTTTATTCAATAAAGTAAATGGGGAATAACAGGTGGAATTACTACAGAAGATTTATAGAAAATATACATTCTATATAAAATTGAAGAGAAACCGCGCCATCTTTTTAAAGTTGTCGTATACTTTCCAACACTGGATCCATTGTGAATGACTTGGAAGAAGAAGCGCTAAGAATCCCAATCAGCTGGTGTCGTTTTCACCTGTGCCTGTGAGCAATGTGAAAAATTTGTACAAATAGTCATTGTACATTTTCTTAAGAGGAAGTAGAGGAAAAATAGTGTAATTTAGGCTACTACCAAAGCTACGTAGGCCCCGGATCCGTGGCGGTACAAGCGCCCAGCGGGAAATCAAAGCGGCGTAAAAACGAGACATCGTCGGCGTCTTTTGTAAACAAAACAAATATACACAACTTGTTTTAATAAAACAAATGCCTCTGCACTGAGATAATTAGACGATGGACAATAAGAAGGATATCTACAACCTGTGGGTGCAATATACGACCAAGGTGAGGCCTGACAATGGTCTATATCGGGCGATAAGCCAGTGAAAAGTTTGTGCCAGAGAGGGGAGCAAGAGAAGTGGCGGAGCAATTCTCGAGGGCGGTCGCAAAATGTTCCAAGCATTAGTCACCGCGCACCACAAAACGGCAAACAAACTGGGGAAAATGTTTATCTGCCCAAAGGCACTGCCACCGTAGTGTAAACAGTGTAGCGATTATATAATCCTCGCAGGCTCAGTCGGAATCCTGTTATCTCTATCTCTTTCCCTCCCCAGAACGATGAGACCTACTTCCGGGAATTCGTGGCACGGTTCGTGGCCATTTGGCACAGCCAACTCCAGTTGGACTTCGAGGCTGAGAACTGTCCCTTGTGGAACGAGGTGAAGACGGACAGTGGACCGCACTTGGGTCGGCTGCCGGATGAGCTCCTACCCGCCATCGGCAAGTTCATCATTGTGGCCCGGGATGCGTGCGATACCGCCGGACATCTGGAGGAGGAGGCCATCGAACAGGTGGCCATACTCATCGACTGCCTGGTGATTGTCTGCCGACACTTTGACAACATCCTGGCCATCATCAAGTACGAATATAAGCCAAATCTGATCGCCATACTCTCAGGGGTATTCAAACAAGTGAGTGGAAATAAGATTTCAAGCAACCTTTGGGAATAACAAAAACTCTTTTTTAGCAAATGAATGAGACCCAAACCACGGCCGCCACAAGTCACTTGTTTCGCAGTTTCTCAGCTTTCCTGGAGGTCATGTATGACCCCTACCTCACGTGGCGCAGTTTTGTCAGAGGCCATTCTGCGGATTATAGTCGTCTGTCCTATAAACCCCACTCTGTGCATGTGGAGATTGTACCCTTTATATATGGTGAGTTCAAAAAACTCAGCAAAGCCATAAATTAACTCAATAATCTTTCTTACAGATTGCTTCCAAGAGGAAAAACTCATCCGCTATGCGGAAATTGGCGAAAGCCTCTTAAATATTTTAGGAGCAGTAATTTGCGGCTCACAGGTAGCACCACAGCGTCTCCAGTCCTCCTCCGACATGTGTAGTCCTTTTTTAATTAGGCTAAGAAATAGAATCTTATTATTATTAACCTCACTCCACCTACCGCATTTTCCTTTTGCTCACTGCTTTCGCTATTAATGTTCACTAGAAGACTATCATTTGTTTCCATGTTCGCTTTCGTTTCGTTTCATTTCGTTCGTATTCCGTCTGGATCCGCTCCAGTTGCAGCTGAAGGTGGCGAAGACTCTAAGTTCGACCTCCTCCTCCTCGACCCTGATAAATAGAAATACTAACGCTCTAACCAATTCTTCACTTGCCCCCTGCTCGGGTGATGGGCTTCTTCTAGACTGTGATAACCTGGTGAGTGGTGGAACCATCCATTGTCCTGATCATTGTTGTCTCTAACTGAATTCCATGCATGCCCCTGCTTGTCCTCTTTCATGCCTACATTGTTCTGAATCATTTGTTGTTTAAACGATATCTTTCGGTTTGTTAGCGCAATGGCATGAAAGCCATTTGCCCAGCCACAGTGTCCATCACCATGGGCATCCTGCGACAGTGGGAGAGTACCATTAGGCTGCGCCGTGTAGCCCTTAATTGCTATGCTCTGATGGTCATCGTCCTGCAGAAATCTAGTCCGGAAGAAGTAAGCTTTTGGAATATGTAAAGAAGTTAAGGATATTAAAGTTTCTGTTTTTTTAAAGCGCCAAATAGACCTAGTTACGTTAGTTCAACTCTATTGTGATGCTCTCCAAGAGCTACTGGCCACCAAGCACTTTGACAGCGGCGATGCCAACTTTGATATTGTCAGCGATGCTGACCAGGATGTGGCCATTGACATGTCTGCCCTCTCATCCACAGTTGCGGCTGTGAAACTATTTTTAGGCAGCGATCCAGCTGCATGTGAGGCCATTGTAGAATCTAATCTGCTGGATATACTAACCAGCCTGCCAAAGCTCATTAAGGTCAGTAAAAACTCTATAACATTTTTGTATAGTTTTACTAATATTTTATATTTTTAGCCCTGGCACATTTCTCATTCGAGTTCCTTGTGCAGCACAATGGAAGCCTTGGCCACATTAACAAGGAATTCCCCACAATCCGCCAATCAGCTCCGCCAGCCTGAACGCATTGAAAAGCTATTTTCTAGCTTGAGAGATTTTGGTTCCCCCAATGCCAGTTTGCTGGATAAATGCTTCATGCTGGGGTATAATGATCAGAACCACCTGCTGCTGCTTCCCGAGGTAATGCTAGAGCTTCTGAACTGGATACCGGAGCTCCAGGAGCAGGAACAGTTGCATGTGACCAACATAGTGCTCAAGGGCTGCACCGACAACTACGGAACGTAAGTGGTTTGCTAAATCATCTTGTAACAAATGAATAGCAAAGGTTTTACTTATTTTCAGGAAATCCGTAGCATGTGGCAGTAATGTAATCAAGTCGGTGTGCGGCTGCCTCCTGAAAGCAGAGTCTTTGGGCGAAACCTGTGTTCAGAATCTCATCAAACTAATTGAGGAGCTGAGCAAACTCAGCATAGTTCCTGTGGAGCTGAAGTGCATATTTGCCTTGCTGCGGCCGGGTGTTAAGTTTCCGCAAAGCAAGCAGCTTCAGCAAGTAAGTCTAAACTTTCCTGGATTCTTGGATTCTCCTAATCACCTTTGTCCTTTCAGACTTTGGTCGTTATTGCCCTGCAGAGCTTAAGAGGCAGCAACTCGTGTTCTCAGTACTTTGCCATTGAAGGACAGACGGATGGAATAGCAGTGCCGGATATTCGTAACTGGACGATTTCTGGATCGTATGGCTTTATCTTTCACATTCTGGTCCGCTTCAATCAGCTAAAGGATCAGTCCACCAATCGTCGCATGCTTCTAACACTCCAGACAGCCAGTGGCGGTGGCTTCGAGGTTTTTGTGCAGCATAATGGCAACGTGGTTGTGGCTGCATTGACCAAGCGGGAGTATCTGACTTCTTCCACTGCCACCAAGACGCTAATGGACGGGCAGTGGCACTACCTAACCGTGACAATAACACCACCAAAGCGTCCCTTCTCGTACAGCCAGATCAATATCTACGTTGATTTTGTACAGAAGCTGAGTGCCACACTTAAGGTGCAGGCGATGAATGAGCCGTTTACGGTCTGTTCCATTGGAGCGGTGGTTGCGCCTCCTCAACCCGGTGAAGTGGCGAAGTCCGGGATCATGCCTAGGTCTTCCTCTCAAGAAAGCGGCTCGAGTGGTTACAAGGGCATGCTGCCAAGTCTTCTAGAACGCACACTCTCTGCAAATGTAAAACAACAAACAATTTATTAAGAAATATCTATTAATATTTATCTTTTATTGCATAGGTTTCCAACTACTTCACCTTACCCATGCGGACCCAGACCGCCTTTGATCCAAATGTGAAGAACTTTCCCATCGGCATGCAGGACACGGTGTTTGGCGAACAATCCTGTCTGAATGGCCATCTAGGTGGGGTCCTTCTGGCAGAGCCCACCACCAGCCTGAAGACAATATTCGATGCGGGTGCCAACTTTAGCTCAATCTTCTCCCAGGACAACGACCTCCTGGAACTGAACTCGCGGTTTGTCTTCTGCTTTGCGCCTGGCGCAGTTTGGCATGGCACATGCCAAGATTTGATACCAGGCGGAAGATATCCAGGCAGGATTAACGCTCGAAATTGCAAGATTGTAAAGATCCAGGAGACTATCAACAGCATCGGAGGAGTTAGTGCCATACTGCCGATCCTGCATAGATTGGTGAGCTCGGAACAGGCGGCAGACATCTCAATAGCCAGCGTCAGCGAGGACTCGAATGCATCCTGTGCTCCTACGCCTACGGCTGAGGAGTTCACCGATTGGGAAATGCTCTCCTCGAACTCGTATACCGAGTGGAAAATGTTGCAACATCCTGTGGCCAGTTTCCTCTGCCTGCTCCGCTACTTGACCCATGAGCACGAAATGAACCAGGAGCAGTTGCTGGCCAGCGAGTGCCTGTCAATCGTGGGAACCATGCTGCAACGTTGTCCGCCAGCTCTGTTCGATGTGAATGCTCTTATGGCCACGCACCTTCTAATGGAGTCGCTGCAAGGCCACAAATCGGAGGCGGGCGGTCAGTTACTGGACACACTCTACGCACACATAGTCTTCGAGTTTGCGATCTGGTCACGATTGCAGTTCCAGATTACCCTGGGACACGTACAGTACTTGAGTGCGATGATAAAGAATGACAGAAAGTTCTTCCGCCGGCGCTACGGCGTTCAGTTTGTTTTGGACGTAGTGCGTCAGTACTACTCCACGCCGGACAGCATCAGTGACGAGGACGCCAAGACTATAAGGGCGACTCTCTTCGGAATCATACGATTTTACTTGCAGAAGGATGTGAATATCAAGGAGGTGAATGCGATGGTGGCATTCTTAGCTTCTGTTAGACAAGATGTGGTATTGGTTGAATTTCTGGAAATGATGACTGTCTATATACGAGGAAAGAACTGCAAGGACCAGATGGTGCTTCTCCTACATGAACCGCAGTCCGCCAACCTTATTTACAACTTTTTTGTGGACAAAAGCTACAACAATCAGATCCAAGAGGCTGCCATCAGGGTAAGATACATAATCAAAAAAGTATTTAGAATTTCTAACGAAGTTTGATTAAATTCCAGTTCATTAGCGGCTTGTTGGCCACGTCGCGGGTTCATCAGAAGTACAAGCAAGTTCTCCGACTTTATGACCAAGTCACCGAGCAGAGCATGTTTCCCGGATTCTTTTCCTTCATCACTCCACTATCCCTGAGCTCTACGATTCTCTTCCATCTGGTGGATGAAATGCTAGGCTTGCAGCCGGACTACGCAGGTTTAATTTTCTTGGTCTACCATGTGAGCAGTTGTGAGCTGCCCGTGAAATTGGAAATTGCCAAGCGCCTGCTCCAGACCACCTTTGTGAAACCAAATTCTACGATGGCGATGGCCAAGCAAACTGGCTGGCAGGAATCTATTGCCCGTCTGCTCATCCGCAAACCCATTACCAGTTCGCCACCGGATGAGGAGAAGCGACGCAGTTTTGGCATCAACATGGATGTCCTACTGGAGGATAACTCCACTTTTCTGGCCCAAGCTGATCTGATAACATTTTCCGATCAAGAGATTGGACTGGCCCAGCTGCAGCAACAACGTCAGGAGGAGGAGCAAAGCGATAGTGGTCTCATTCTCAATGAGATCCAGGCCAGTGTGTCCGAGGCGGCCACCGTCATTGAAAGTGAAATTAAGGAGCTAGCTGAATCCGTCTCCGGAGCGGTGGTGGAAAATGCAAGCAGCTTGTTTTCGGTGATACGGCAGACTACCCACGATATCCAGGACACCTTCGAATCACTTACTCTGGGCAGCTCCACAGAGACCACTGATGGTTCCCATACACCGTCGATCCAGCGCGAGGAATCTCTAAGCTCCGACAGCTCCACGCAATCGCCGCATGGAGCACCCAAAAAGAGCGACTCCATGGAGGTAAATATATGTTTTTTATTTTATTTTTAGACAAAAACTCATCGTTTTCTTTCTTAGAGCACTTCTGCCTTCGACTTTGTGGCCGATGGAGATGTGGACACTGAGGAGCAGTTGGTCTACTTGGTCTCCAACACACTGTTTAACATCTTCTGGCGCGGCATATCGAACGACCATCCTCATTGCTGGCAGGAACGTGGCCAGGTTCTGGGCTGCATCAATTTGCTGGCTCTGAACAACGAGCTGATAACGTCGCATCTCTCTCTGCGCCTTCGTATCCTGGAAATGGCAGTTCAGGCCTCTCTTTTCGATCTCTCGGAGCATGGTAGTCAGACTCTGGTCAATCAAGAGAACGCCTCGCACATTCTGCGAATGGTCTACGAACTGGTGGTACTGGGTTCCAACGAGGATGAGTCCAAGAAGTGTTCAACTAAGCTTCTAGACGGAGTCCTGGCCTTGCTCGATGCATTGATGATCTTCCAGCAGGGATCCTCGGATGACTGGTCCGACATGATTCGCTTGTGCCTGGGCCTGTTGCTGAAGTGCTCGCATCATCCTAATCCCGGAATAGTGGCCATGGCCACGGCGAAACTACATGCCATACTTCAAAGTCGTTCCACGGAGGATCCAGCAGAGCTGTCCTACCTTTTGTACAGCATCAATAGGGCTTTGGATAATGCCATTGAGGGTGCGCTGTGGTGGTTTTTCGGTAAACCTTTTTTTTATACTTTACCATTTAAATTTTAGTTGGAAACCCGGAGGAGTATTCCTTCCTGATGCCCGTTATGAAGGCTCTCTTGGAGAAGTGTCGCTTGGCCTTCAATTTGGACTCCACTCTACCGGATCTGCCTTCCACTTCGTCGGGTCCGGTCTTCTTCAATGACTTCCAAATGTACAGCACAAGCAAGAAATGGAGGAACTTTATAGAACGAATGGTAAGTGTTTGAAGTATCTTATTGTTTTTTAATCCATTTCTTCATTTTTTCCATTTTTCAATTTTAATTGTTTCATTTTTCATCGAGATTTATTAATTAAACTCTTAGCCTAAGTTGAGATAAAAATTATGAACTTAAAACTGCAGTCTTAGCACTAGTTAACCAAGTGTTTATAAACTACGTGCCTCCTCTGAACTCCATGTGGAACTCAGTATAGTTTGTGATTTTTTGGCAAGTTCTGACGCAGCCCCTGGAGATTCCGGTCCATCTCCCGGTCGCTCAGGGGGCTCTTGAACAGAGTGGTGTCAAAGACACCCTTGGTGGTGCGCTTGGGGGCGAGCCCCGCTGGTGATGGGACATCTCTGCCGTGGTTCGCCGGCTGGAGAGCGAGTGGTGTCCTCGCATAGGCCGGCCTAGTTGGCCGCGTGCCCCGCCCACTGGTGCTGGGTGAGAATTGCTGCCTGGTGGGAGGAGCAATGGTGCCGTCGTAAAAGCTCTGTGAGTGAGACTGCTCGATCCGGACGCTGGTGTGGATTGGATCCGGCTGACTGGGGCTAACGGCCTGGGTGGTACGATACCTGGAACTGCCACGATTTCTGGAGCGCATCGTCGCGGTTCTGGGCGCTGCAGTACTGGTTACAATGGTGGGAATGAACCCTGTGTTGGTTGTGGTGCTCCTGCCCCGCATCGGACTCCAGGGAGCCGGAGTTGTTGTTGACGTGGACGTTGTCGGCGTCACGAAGTTGAAGAAGGTCTGCTTTCTTTCCACATAGTGCGAGCCATGGGCATCCGCATCGGAATCTATCTGCTCACCCGACTCTCCTCTCTGGTGGCTGTCCGCATCGTAGGCCTGCTGCAGCTCCGGCACATCCAAGGTGTGCTTTGCTGGCACTACTCCGGAGCTGGGCTTGCGCTTCCTCTTCCGCTTCTTGGAGCTTCCCGCCGCATGGGCATCGTTGGCTATCTCATTGTGATCGGGGGAGGAGGCCAGAATGGGTGGGTAGGATTCGTGCTCATCCCTATTGGATGCCTCGAAAGGAATGGGATCATAGATGGGCACTTCGTAGCTAGACTTGGGGAAATCGAAGCTGGGAAACTTATGATGCGGATTAAGTGGCAGTTCCTCGGAAGGCGGTGCGTAATCGTTATGAGGATAGTTTTGGATGGCATGGATCTGAGTGTCCGCAGGAGGCGGATGATCGTAGCTGTTGGAGGTAGGTTGATCGTAGCTAGATGAAGGATACTGCGAAGGGTGGTCGTAGCTGGAAGAAGGTGGTTGAGGTGGTGCATCGTAGTTGGAGGAAGGATGATGAGGTGCCGGATCATAACTAGAGGGATGTTGAGGTGTCAGGTCATAACTTGAGGAATGATGTTGAGGTGGAGAGTCATAGCCAGATGATGGTGGATGAGGCGGTGCATCGTAGCCAGAGGAAGGAGGATGCGGAGGCGCGTCGTAGCCAGAGGAAGGAGGATGTGGGGGCGCGTCAAAGCTGGAGGTAGGAGGATGCGGAGGCGCGTCGTAGCTGGACGAAGGATGCTGCGGTGTCTGGCCATAGTTACTAGCCGGTGGACCGTATCCACCAGCCGCTGGATGCTGCACCGGCTTCACGTAGTTGGTGGCTGGAGGAGGCTCAGCAAAGCTTCCCTTATGGCTCTTAGGCGGCACATAGCTTTGATGGTGATTCGACTGGTACGAGGTACTGATTTCAAAGGCAGGCGGAGAGTACGAGATCTCGAAGTCTGAGTTATGCTTTCCCGGCTTTTTGGCTGGTGGCTCGGCAAAGTTCTGGTGGTAGCCCGCATTCGGAATCTTTTGCTCGTAAATAGAGTAGGAGTCCGGGGCTGGCAGATCCTGGTGCGAAAAGTTTGGAACCGGAGCCGGAGCTGTGGGTACGCCGTAATGCGTAGCAGGTGGATGAGCCGGCGCTGGAGGTGGTTCATAATGGGAGGAGAAGGAATGATCCGAATGCTGGAAAGGTTGCGTCAGAGTCGGCAAACCGTACTTCTGATGCGGCACATGGTCATTGTGGGTGGTGACCAGACCAAAATCCAGACTAGGAAACTTGTGAGCTCCATACAGATCGGGCTCCGTGTCGTGGTTGTAGAAATCTAGATCCATGGACTGCCCCTCGTAGCTGGAGGTGGGTATCTTGAAATCCGAGGGATCGAACTTTAGGTTCTGGAAGTCTTCGATGGAGAAGCTGGGCTCCTCGACGTGGGCCGGAAAGGAGGGCTTCGCATACCGGTAGGGACTCGGCGGAGGTCCGTACTTGATCTTGGGCGGACCCTTTGTCCGGCGACGCAGCTTGGTGCGCTTCCCGTAGGGCGGCTGGCGGCGATAGCGAATCAGCTTCTCCGCCGTGGGCACCAAATCCGGCTTGGGTTCCGCCTGGAGTCTGGCCGCTTCGGGCTCCACCTGAGTGGCATTCGCATCAGTTGAGCTCAGGGCTAAGGGCAGGCAAATGGCCAACTAGAAAAGAAGAAGGGAAAGGGGTTCAAAGGTAAAACAGGGTGAGTGGGTTAATCTTCCGCAAAAATGTCATCAAACAAAACTTTCTCCCGCTCAAGCTTAAGTGCTGTCATATCGGTGTGCCATGTCTTATGTGGGCAACCTTTGACTTTCCAACTCCCAACTCCCAGAGCTGTCTTCCGCCTCAGTGGCTGCCCCCAGTGCCCCAGCTCCTAAGCTGTAAGAGCTTCTTCATAACACAATGTTACATAGTCGCCACCACCTCCACACCTCGCCACCTTCTCAGTTCCACCGCCAGTCGAGTCACGAGTCGCGGTATCCAAAATCCTCGTACTAGTATTTGCTTTTGCAATCGTTGCCTCGATGGGAGCCTCTTTCTTTGCCGGCTGGCTGATCTCACGCAATCCTCACCATTGGCAGGAATTTTGGAGTCTCTGAGGCGAGTGGCAGGGGAAGCGATCAAAGGAGCCAAGCATTGAACCTGAACGTCACCAGGTTCAGGTGTAAGCCCGAAACCAATTGCAGCTGCTTGTTTTGGCTTTGTTTTTATCGTTGCTTTTGGCCACGGCAATCTTTTAAACGACTTGTTTTGGGATTGGCTTGAATTTAACTATTGCGGCTTTAGGAAAACAAAGTTTTTGTATTGGGAAAGCTTGATTTGATTAAAGGAATGGAACTAACAATAAGATAAGATCTTTGTAAGATGCAATCGGAAAATCTAATCACCTCCTTTTGAAGTGTAACTAAGAATCCCCTCATTTATAAACTTTCAGTTCCTATTAAAAATTTATCCACTTTATAGAATATGTAGGTTTTAATGAAACATAAAACCTTCTAAAAGATGTTCCCACCATTGAACCCTCCAGGACCCGTGTCTTTAAAGTCTTTTTCACTTCTTCTGGGGAAGATGTTGAAACTAAATCCCCTCCATTGGCAACACTCGATAGCAACATAATTAATTCACATATTATTTAATCGCTTACAAAACAGGCTGAAAGCCAAAACAAATTGCACATTTTAAGCGGTTAGACAAAACGCGGACTAAAACTCTGAAAATTCCGAAATCGACGCGAACATCAACCAGACACAACTTTCCAGTGACTCTGAGTTTGTGAATCCAAGTCGGAATCCAGAGTGGCGGACTTTGTGGAGTTTATGTTTTTAAATTGAGATTTTCCTCTTGGCTCCCGGTGGTCACGACTCGTCGGACTTTCTTTCGGCAACTGAGCTGAGCGCCAAGAAAGTGGTCTGGTTTTGTGGCTCGAAGCGTCGAAGAGGCGCAGCTGGAACCAGTCGCTCGAATGACAAAGAGTCGTCGTCGTCTCCGCCACCGATGCACCCACCTGGTGGCGGAGATTTTACCAGAAATATTTTGCTTCGCTCTTTTGGTTTTGGTTATAGGTTTTGGTTATCCACCACCCCTGCATGTTTAGTATATATTTTAATTCGTGCCCAGCGCCTTGGAACGATCGCTTGAGGCGGATTATGCAAAGAATCTCCCGTGGAGCTCCCTTCACTGAATTCGTCAAAGTTCCATCACAGATCCGCCTGGGAATCGGTGTTAAGTAAGCCTCCAAAACACATTCCGCCAATCCGCCATCGAGGAGCGTGTCAAACCTGTTTTCCAACTGCAATCGGCGCTTCCTGTGCCCATGTTGAACTTGAACCTGACCGGACGTGACCGGGACGCAGATCCGACCAGCTCCAGAGCGATCTCCACTGGAGCAGATGGAACTCGAACACGCACGAAGACTGCCTCTGGAAACGAATGAAAGCGAAAACGAATCCAAGCTGCCATAATCGTCAATCTCAGTCATCTTGGTTGCATGAACACTCGCGGATTGAAAGAAAATTAAACATGTGTCTTTAATTGAGATGAAAATAACATATATTTAGCATTACTATTTTTGGAAACTAAACTCAGTAAAGCCTAGGGCTCTATATCCATTATCTTTCTTTATATTTATAACTAAAAGCTAAAGATTGTTTACTTACCGAGTATTCCGTGTTATTGCAGGTGAAACCTTTGTACGATCGCTACCAGCGCGACATCGAGCTCCACCTCTGGGAGCCAATCAATCGGTTCTGGGCGGAGTGCTATGAGGCCTGCAAGGCTGCCTCCAAGCAGCGGGCCATCCACCAGGCGGAGAACCGACGCCTCTTCCAGCAGAAGATCTACATGCCCTGGAAGGTGCGCCAGGTGGAGGAGATGCAACGCCTCCAGGCGGCTGCACTGCATCACAAAACGATCGACAGTCACATACGGAAGCGATGGAAGACGGCCAAGCGTTTCTTATACGGTCCCCGGGGTCCCTGGTATACCGGGTGAGTTTCAGATTTATTACACTAATAATGCACCTGGAAAAATTTGTTATCTTTACTTGAGATAGAGATTTAAGATTGCACTATAGAGTGGAGTATGTGCTTAGTGGCTTGATAGTTAGTTTCTTAATTAATCACTGAAAGTTCAAGTAATATTTTTGAGTGTACGATTCCCCAAACCCAAAACCATCCCATTATGAAATGACGCGAAATTCAAAGATTTTAATTGCCACTGCCGCACTTTTTGAGGCGACAATTGTAATCGAGCGTGCCGCGTGTGGGGGACTATTATATTACAGGTGTGCGTGATCACTTAATCACCTGGAGGCAGACAATGATCCAACCACTCGGGCACTCAAACAGTCAAACTATCAAACACTCAAACTATCAAACTCTCAAACCATGAAACGATCAAACACTCAAACAGAAGCCGTGCTCTGTGTTAATTTCACTTCGAATGCAAACAAATCCCTCTCAATAATTAAAGTCTTCAGTAACGCCAACAGACCCAGGCCTAGCCATCACAGAAACCATCAACACTCTCGGCTGGTGGCAGCCGTCTGGGTTCCAATCCAGCCACAATGGGTGAAATCCGTCACAATAAAGCCACAAGTCGCCGATTATCCGATTGACAGTTATAGCCAAAAATGTTAACTGAAAATCTGATGGCCAAGATGTGGATTTTATCAGCTTTTTGTAATCAATCTTTTAACGATGACTAGGCTTTTTTCAACGTGTTTTGATTACTTTAATTCATTTAAATTTATTGACAGCCTTTGATTGACAGAATTTGGAGCCCATTTGCTTTCAATAAGGGAAGCCATTTGCTTCAAAGCTTGAAATAATGTTTCAAGAATACTTTCCTCCTCAACTTCCCTAAAAAAACACTTAATTTATGCCATTTAACATCCAAAAAGAGAGTGAAAACTTGTTAAAAGAAAGAATACCCTCAGGAGTAATGTCTCATTTCAATTACAAATAAGAAGAGAAGAAAACTTTCTTTAATTTGTAACTAAAATATGTCTTACCCTGAAGCTATTTAAGCCCATTGTATTTTATTCACCGACTGCACCTCGGCCATTGTTTTACGCTTTCGCCCATGTCTTTGGCCAAAGCTCCCCCCTAACTAAGCCAGACCGTCACTTTCCCGCCCATGCCGTGCCGCGATTAACATTTCAATTTAATTTTATTAAATCATCAAAAGCATTTAATGTCGAATGCAACAAAAGCCTCTCTGCCCCCCGCCTCTGTGGCATTATGCAATTGCAAATGTAACGAAAATCCATTATGCGATCCATAAATGTTTGTTTTTTTTTACATAAACAAATATGCACATAATTGGGTGTGACGGAGCAGGGGGATGGCCTGGCCTAATGGTCCACTCTCGGGCAGATGGAGGTCAGTTCTCAGATCCGGATCAGATCGGTTCGAATTATCCCATCCAAAAGCAATTGATCAAGGCGCGGCCAGTTCCAGTTCTCCATTGTGGCCACTTGCCAATTACTCGATCAAACCTATTGCCAATCCGCCAGCAGAAACCATAAATTTCATTTAGACCACTTTGCATTGAGGCTCGAATTACGCAGTTTTCTGAGGGGCCAGTCGAGGTGCGTGGCCCGGTCCTTGGTCGGACAAAGTTGCTCCACCACTGCGGCCAGTAGCTGTGACCCGCTCAGGTGGGGCCAGTTCCAATCTAAGGTCAATCCGTTCTAGCAAAAAAATGCGTACAATAATATCAATGCCATTACTTACCAATTTTCTCAGCTAATATGCGTTTTATAGTTTGTTTAGACTTTAAGATACAATTTATATTGATGGGATAATTATTTATAATTGCATAGATTGTCTAGAACCTCTTTCTGTTTAATGCTTTTCTTGTTAAATAAAACATAACTGACCTTATTTATTAACTAATTTGATTAAATCAATGAAGTGTCTTTTTAACTTCAACTGAACTCTGAAAAGGAATGTAGAATAGGAATTGATCTGTTGGTTCTGGATGGTTCTCAGATCCCAATGGATCTAATGTTTTACAGCCTTCTTCTCAAAGCCTTTTATATCTTATATCCAAAATGTAAATCATTATATAATTCCCCATCTATTAAAGTATATATAAAACATTATTATTTCCATTTGCAATGCTTCGGTTCGTTTATTTGCAATCTCGTTTCTCATTCTGCGAGTTCTACTCGTGTGCACAGGCTCGGATTAAATAAGAATAAGAATTGGGACTGTAAGTTTGAGGGATTATAGAGTTTTTATCGCGGTCAAACAGCCTTAAGATTAAAAAGACAAGAAACATAAATGAAAGGCCTCGAGAATGTGTGAGTGTAGATGAGGGACCGGGACACAGGACCTGGCCACAGGACCTGCATCCTTTGTCCGTGAATTCGTATGTACATATTTCGATAAATCGCTTTCATTTCAACTAATACTACATCTACTATCGACTATAATCGGCCCGTGGCCCGATTGGGCCTCCGGGCAGGAGAAGTTGGTCGCGATATGTCCTTTGACGGCAAGAGGTCGGTCAATCCTGGGGCTTCTGGTTGTTCTCGATTCGATGACTTAGTGGTATCCCAGGGGCGAGAGGGCGGGCAGGGCTGGCAGGGACAGTTTGGGCAGAGCCGGGCCGTAGGCCGGAGCCAGAGCCGGGCCGTAGGCCGGAGCCAGAGCTCCGTATCCGTGGGCGAGGGCTGGAGCCAGGGCCGGGCCGTAGGCGGGCAGCTTGGCCACCAGGGGAGCGGCGTGGAGGAGGGGAGCTGGAGCCAGGACCTTGGCCACTGGAGCCACTGCCTTCACCACAGCACCCTCGCGGTGGACCACGGCATTGAATCCGTGAACGGGATCGGCGGTGTACTGGACGATACGACGGGTGCCATCGGCCTCAATCAGGGAGTACTCGCCCTGGACCACATCGCCGCTGCGGGTCTCCTGCTGGCTCTTCACATCACCAGTGGAAGAGTCCTGAGGAGAGAAATAGTTTTGGGGATTCGGGGATTAAACGGGGATTATCCTTTGAAACCTTTTTCATACTCACATGGACATCGTAGTTGAAGCTGTACTGGGGATTGGGATCGTATGGCTCGGGAGCGGCCACCTTGGCCACAGCCAGAGGAGCAGCTATCTTGGCCAGTCCGGGGTAGATGGGAGCTGCCAGCTTGGGCAGCGCCAGCGAAGGATACGAGGGGTAGGCGGGCAGGGCGAGGCCGGGTCCGGGCACCACCACGGCGGAGGCCACCGCCACGAGGGCGCTCAGGGCAAGGATCAGCTTCTGGGCCATTCTGGACGCTTTTGTGGAGAACAGGAGGTTACTCTGAATGTTGCACGACTGACAAATAAACTCGCTCTGTGGTTCTGTGGACGATCGTCAATTGCTTTTTATAGGCCTGCCCAAGCCCGAGCCCAAAAATTCGCAGCAGCCGCCGCCGCCTGACGCAGATATTTATGCAAAAAGCGCAACAAGACCACAAAAAATCTTACAGAAAAAACAAAAAATATTACTGCCATGGTAACAACTAAAAAGTACACATGCGTGTGGAGTCAGCCGAGGCCTCTGTCTATCCGTCTGAGAAAAATAAATACGAAAAAAATAAACCTGCATCGATCGCGACAAATATAAAATAATTCATTTTTCGCTGCCCATGGCAATCATAAGGGGCGGCGGCTGACGGAGGCGGGGCTGGAAAGGAGAGTGGCCCAGGGACGATGAGGTGGCCAAGGGGTTCACGCATGTCTGGGGAGGAGGACAGTGCCGGACAAAACAAACTGGTCCCACGCCGGCTGCCTGTGCGCCGCCGCGTCGTGACAAAAAAGTTCAATTCGAAAGCGAATTTATTTTTTCTCTAGTCCGGGTGACCGGGAGGACGGGTGACCGGACGGACTGGTGGCCTGACGGATCAGGTGTGTGTGTGTGTCTGCCCATGTCCCATGTACTCGTATTATGGCCACCAGATTGGGGCAACGCAGCCAAGCGCACGCACCCAGCAGTCGATTGTTGAAAGGTGTGTTTGTGGCACAGCCTTCGAAACTGGCTGGCAGCGTTCCAAGCCGCGCCCACCCAAAAATCTCCACCAGACTTTATTATTGCACTTTAACAAAAGGTTGGTTCTAGGGATTTACCTATTTACTTCAACAATAAATAGAGTTTATCAGGGGTTAAGGTGGAAGGTAGGTTTCAACATGACTCTAAAACCACTACTCGTAGAGTTCTGAGTTTCAAGCTATTCCTTAGATTATACTTTGCAGAAAACATTGATAGTACTTTTTTCTCCCAGTGTATTTAGAGTGTTATGTTCTGTTTCTCTGGGCTGTTGCCATTGGGACAATTTTGCCCATTATCACTAATTTTCAACGCGTACCGCTGCTTGTTAGGCGTTGCAGTTGCAGTTGCAGTCGCTGCAGCAATTGCAGTGCAGCCAGCGGCGGCAGCAACATCTATGGACATGCTCTCGGGCTGGGGCTTTGCGTAATCCAAAAAATTGCATCTCGTGCCGATTTTTTACTTTCAATTAAGCTATTGAATAATTTGAGTGCGTGTCCCAGGCCAGCGAGTGAATGTGAATGTACTCGAACCGGCGTGGAAGAGTTCTTGGGGCGTGGGAGAGTTTCGAGGGAGAGTAGCACCCAAAGATTGGTATCTGATATAGAATATACATCCTTTCCATTCAAGAACTTAAAGCTTCATTCTTAGTTCTACAAATAATGATTCATTTCAAGATCAATCATCCACTTTTTTACATATGAATGAAACTGAAATTTGATCTTGAAAAAGTATCAATTTAATCAGCACTTAGTATGTGCTTTAATCTAGTTCATTATCACCAACTAAGCTGGTTAAAAATTTGCGTAAAATTAACAACCATTGGCCTTGAGCTTGCCTGATCGACTCATTAATTAATAAAATAGACGTGTGCGAATTTTAAACTTGTTTGCCATTTTTTTCCAAGAAAGAGCAATTAATCGCGTTGGCAATTGGAAAACGTTAGCACGACATCAAAGTGATGTAATGTCAGTTATTGGAATCGAAAAGAGTGACAAAACTTTTTGGCATACTGCATTTATTATAAATTGATTTATGACTTTACTTGGAAGACTATGGAAGAGATAATAAGTTATGTACAAGCTAGATTCCAGCAGTTCTATGAGCTCTAGCCGATGAAGATCTTAGCCCAAGAATGGGGCAGCCACAGGGCGGGGAGCCACAGCAACAGGGACAGGTCCGCGCTGCACCACCGCGTTGAATCCGTTGATGGGGTCGGCGGTGTAGAAGACAGTCCTCAGGGATCCGTCGGCGTCCACCACTGAGTAGGATCCCTTGACCACGTCTCCGTCCCGCACCTCCTGCTGGCTCTTGCTGTCGCCGGTCAGGGCATCCTGGACGTTGTAGGCAAAGGCATACTGGGGATGGGGGTCCACCTCCGTGTTGATGGGAACTCCAGCCACGGGCACGGCTGCCGGCAGAAGGGCGCACTCGATGGCGGCGATCAAAGCGCAGCAGATGAGAGTGATCTATATTGGAATATCGATCCTTGACTTATTCCTGTGTCCTCAAGGATAATCCGAAAACTCACCTTGATCAAAGCCATTGCTAAGTTTGTTGCTGGATGGAAGCTAGTTTGTGGGTTAAAGTGCTTCTGGTTCGACTGTGCTGTCGGGACTGTCTTTAAGCTACCCATGGATCGGGGTTATAAAGGGCCTGCCACCCTAGTACCGATGTCATGCTTAGTGTGGCAACTGCTGCCAAAAACGATTCCATTTGTTGACGTAATGTTCGGGAAAGGTTTCCCCCGTAGACGTGCCAGCAAGTGCCACCAACTTGCACAATTCTCGCCGCCATATGGGACCACGGACCCCGAACCCTCCTCCAATATGAATTGTGATAACCGTAAATATAGTCGCTACTACGTGACCAGCATTCCGGATGATCCAGATTTAAACTAAAGCTATGACCCAAGCCCACCCCAAGACGAATGAATCACTCGGATGGAGATTTTCGAACCAAGTTAACTTAGAAATATCGCAACATATTAAAAGATATTAAAACTTTTTTTGTACCGAAACTTTTATTCAGTAAATGCAGAAACTAATTCACTAAGTGGCCGATAGCCGTTCCCCAGATCCCCAGAACGGTATCCCTAAACGTAATCTGTGGTGGTTCCGTCATTGGACCAGGATAAGGATCAGGGATGTGGGTCAACAGCGGGGGCAACAGCACGCACGTCTTTGTTTCGGGTTTCAGGTTTGAGCTTAAGAAGATTGGGTTACTCGGGAATGGTGATGATGCATTAGAACTATTTAACAACAGGTCCTAGAACTAGGCTGGAGAGTTTGTCATCGACGAGGGCTGGGTCCTGAAGAAGGACTCCCACTTAGTGGTATCCACCCAGGCTAAGGCCCGGCGCCGAAGCGTATCCGATCTTGGTGATGGCCGGAACGGCGGCAACTGCCAGGGCGGGCTTGGCAATGGCCACGGCGGCCACACCCTTCTTCTCCACGACGGCATTGAATCCGTTGATCTTGTCAGCGGTATAGGTCACCTTGCGGATGGTGCCGTCGGGCTCGGCCAGGGAGTAGCTGCCGTGGACGACGCCATTGACCAGGGTCTCTTCCTGCTGCTTGGAGTCGCCGGTGTGGTGGTCGGTCACTCCGTACGAGAAGCTGTACTGTGGGTTGGGATCGTACGGCTCGGCGACGGCCACCTTGGCCAGGGCCGGAGCCGCGATCAAGGCGGGAGCAGCGTGCTGGACGTAGGTGGGCGCGGCCAGGAGCTTGGGAGCAGCATACGAGATGGCCGGAGCAGCCAGCAGTTTGGGAGCAGCGTAGGAAATAGCCGGGGCAGCCAGTAGTTTGGGTGACGCGTACGAGATGGCCGGACCCGAGAGCCCATAGGGATCAATCGGAATGGCCACTACCACGGACAGGATCAGTCCCAAAACGAACAAAGTCTGGGGAATAGAAGTAACTGCGTTAAAGAGTCCTTTTGGGCTATCCTGGCCAGAACTCACCTGGGCAATCATGGCGCAGGATGATGATGTGCTTGGTGAGTGGGAGCTGGATTTTGGAGGTGTCTGCACTACGAGAACTCAGCTCAGATGTGAGATGCATTTTCAGCCAGCTCTTCAGTTTTATATGCTCTAGCCACGGCGAACTGGATGAAAAAAAACTGGACAATCTAATGGGCAGAGTGACAATTGCGTTTGCTCATTTGGACGACGACGACGACGGCTGCTGGTCGATCTCGATCTCGATCTTGCACCCCAGACCCCGGCTGATTTCATGTTTTCTGGTGCGGATTTCATCATGAGTGCTCTACGGAGCTGCTTTTCTCAATGGAATAACTGCTGCCGCCGCCGCCACCACTCACCAAACCGTTTTGGTCCGTTCAAGAGCGCTGCCCGAAGAGATACCTCTAGACCCGTTTTCCGCTGCCCAATCTGGTTTCGTTTTTTTGGTTTTTTGGCACATTCTCAGGTTCTGCGTCCGAACTTTGTCTGATGTAATATTTGCCCCATGTTGTGGCATATTGAGGTAGTTGCCACAGGAAAAGGAGGCTAGCTGGGTGAACTGGAGATTCCAATACCCTTAAGAAATCCTTGACATATTTTATAATCTAAATTTTTATCAAGCATTCAGAATATCACGCATACGCCGTGTGTTCTGTAGACACAAGTTTTCCAACATGTCGTATGAGTGCTTTTTTTATAAAAAAGACTCCGCTAGAGCATCTAAACAAGATCAATCGCTGATCGCCACTCGTTTAATTAAAAAAACGAAAATGGCAACTCACGATTGCTTTTGGAGGAGGAGTAGGAGGAGAGACCAGGGCAGTGGGAAGGCGCAATTACGCACTCGCACACGCATTAGGCCAACCCCCTGCAACCAAGACCTCCGTCTAGGCCTTAAAACCATTTCCTCTCGGCCGGGCCAGCGCCCACTTGCCACTCTGCCACTTGGCTAGAACTGGCCAAGAGCTCTCCAGTCACAGCCACTTAACCACCGTAATTGCCTCGATCGGGCCAAAAGGCAACTGGCCGGTGCATTTGGAAGCTCGAACCGCAGCGACCTTGCCCACAAGTGGTTCACAGCTAAGTGGCAGTGGTCAATATTTCGTCTACTTTTAATTAATTCTCATCTCGGTGCAACGGATTGGGCAAGGAACTGCATCTATGGTGATGGAGCATTCCGATCGCATTGGCCAAATTGGACTTGTTTTCGGTGGCTCTTTCCGGTAGCCAAGTACTGCCACTGCCAAGTAGTGCTCCCCAGCTCTCGCGGTGTCTCCGGACCTCTCAGTCTCTCTCTCAGCGCCATGCTGGGATTCCGGACTCCGGAGCCAATAAGTCGCAAGGTCGTTGGATGCATTTCGGAAAAGAGTCACGCACTTTGGAAAACAGTTACAGCACCAAATCCAATGGGGAATCTCTAAGCAGCAGATTGTAAATGTTAAACTTACAAGACTTTACAAGACAAGTTCCCATTAATTAAAAACTTAGAGCGTAGAGCCCAGCTAAAGGCCAGGATGTTAGGCTTGAAGCCTCATCGATATTCCAAAACCACAATGACCTGGTTTCAATTGGTCAGGTGAAATTATGGCTTCTTATTATGTATAATTGGTAAACAATGAAGGAAAAAACTTTCCATTTGCTCATGAATTCAAACTGGATTATAACAAAATATTGTACTCTCCCTTAACATTCGTACTTAAGTCGGATAACTTAATTATAAGTTTAGTGTGATTTTTGGTGTAAAAGAAAATGATGGCTTTGCCATTGGATGGATGGAACCTGCATGACAATTACCGCAAAACCATAGCTCCAAAATATGTGTATCGGAATCAAATCGCATTCACTTTCGATCCGCACAAGGCAAAAACAGTGGCAAATAAAAATGAAAACTTGGAGTAGCCGTCCGCCGCAAGACGCAAGACGACGACGACTGAAAATTGGACTACGTGCTGCGAATTTGGATCAAATAAAAGACGTAGACGCAGCCAAGCTCTGGCTAGGAAGAGACCCCAAAAAATGTACATTTACGATGATCCAGGGGGTCGGGCAATGGGAGGAGGTAGCGGACCATCATACGCAATTGGTACGCATGCAAATTTTGCGAACGCATCTTGGGTATAAAAGTCGTCGTTTTTTTGGCCAAGGTATGTCAGTTCATTTTCGTTAACCGACAGTGACAATCGCACCAAACCCCACCCAAGCCGCACAATGAATCCTCTGACGGTGAGTGACATTAACTGAGGTGGATCAAGTGGATCTGGGACTTAAGCCGGGATTTCTTACCACTTACAGGTTGTTGCAGTCCTCTCCTCGATGGCCCTTTCCGCTCAGGCTGGTCTGGCGCCCTTCTCCGCTCCTCTGGCAGCTGCTCCTCTGGGTGCTCCTTTGGCTTACTCCGCACCTCTGGGTGCACCTCTGGGTGCTCCTCTGGGTGCTCCTTTGGCTTACTCTGCACCTTTTGGAGCTGCTCCGTACTTTGCTGCTCCGGCTGCGTACTCCGCTCCTTTGGTAGCTGGACCTGCTCCTCTGGTGGCTAAGACCTACGCTGCCGCTCCCTTCGCTGCCGCTCCCTTCGCTGCTCCCGTTGCTGCTCCAGTTCTGGCCAAGACCATCGCCGCTCCCCTGGCTGCTCCTCTTGCTGCTCCAGTTGCCGCTCCTCTGGCTGCTCCTCTGGCTGCCCCAGTTGCTGCTCCTCTGGCTGCTCCAGTTGCCGCTCCCATTGCCACCGAGTTCGTCGATGCTTACCCTCAGTACAAGTTCGCCTACGATGTCCAGGACTCTTTGACCGGCGACTCTAAGACCCAGGAGGAGACCCGTGATGGAGACATCGTACGCGGATCCTACTCTCTGATCGAGCCCGATGGTTCCCGTCGCATTGTCAACTACTACGCCGATCCCATCAATGGATTCAACGCTGTGGTCCAGAAGGACGTGCCCGTGGCCGTTGCCCCAGTCGCTCCAGTCCTGGCCAAGACCGTGGCTGCTCCTGTGGCTCCAGTGGTGGCTGCTGCTCCAGTTGCCCCTGCTTTTGCCAAGACCCTGGCCGCACCCATTGTTGTCTAATGGAAAGGACGAAACAAGGAAGGATTGACCGCAATTCGACAAAGGACTTTCATCTGTACATATTCGATTAATCATTGTCGTGATAAAAAAATAACTTTCATCGCAAAACCCAAAATAAAAAACGTTTCAAAAAAACATTTAACTTGTTTTAAAAAGGATTTTGAAAGAGAACCATCATAAAATTTGACAAAAAATCTAAAAAATTATTTGTCTCCAGATTTTGATGCAGATTGATAGAGAATCGATCCACAAATCGTTTAAGGTATCCCGCTGAAGAATCGGATCAATATTGGCAAAGATATAGCTATCGCTGTGGCTCATATTGAGCGTCCCTTCGATTTTTCACAATTTTGAAAGGGGTTCCATCAGAAAATTTGACAAAAAATCTAAAAAATTATTTGTCTTCAGATTTTGATGCAGATTGATAGGGAATCGATCTACAAATCGTTTAAGGTATCCCGCTTAAGAATCGGATCGATATTGGCGAAGATATGGCCATCGTAGTGGGCCATATTGAGCGTCCCTTCGATTTTTCACAATTTTGAAAGGGGTTCCATCAGAAAATTTGACAAAAAATCTAAAAAATTATTTGTCTTTAGATTTTGATGCAGATTGATAGAGAATCGATCTACAAATCGTTTAAGGTATCCCGCTTAAGAATCGGATCAATATTGGCGAAGATATAGCCATCGCTGTGGGTCATATTGAGCGTCCCTTCGATTTTTCACAATTTTGAAAGGGGGTACATCAAAAAATTTGACAAAAAATCTAAAAAATTATTTGTCTTCAGATTTTGATGCAGATTGATAGGGAATCGATCTACAAATCGTTTAAGGTATCCCGCTTAAGAATCGGATCAATATTGGCGAAGATATAGCCATCGCTGTGGGTCATATTGAGCGTCCCTTCGATTTTTCACAATTTTGAAAGGGGTTCCATCAGAAAATTTGACAAAAAATCTTAAAAATTATTTTTCTTCAGATTTTGATGCAGATTGATAAAGAATCGATCTACAAATCGTTTGAGGTATCCCGCTTAAGAATCGGATTAATATTGGCGAAGATATAGCCATCGCTGTGGGTCATATTGAGCGTCCCTTCGATTTTTCACAATTTTGAAAGGGGTTCCATCAGAAAATTTGACAAAAAATCTAAAAAATTATTTGTCTTCAGATTTTGATGCAGATTGATAGAGAATCGATCCACAAATCGTTTAAGGTATCCCGCTGAAGAATCGGATCAATATTGGCGAAGATATGGCCATCGTAGTGGGCCATATTGAGCGTCCCTTCGATTTTTCACAATTTTGAAAGGGGTTCCATCACAAAATTTGACAAAAAATCTAAAAAATTATTTGTCTCCAGATTTTGATGCAGATTGATAGGGAATCGATCTACAAATCGTTTAAGGTATCCCGCTTAAGAATCGGATCGATATTGGCGAAGATATAGCCATCGCTGTGGGTCATATTGAGCGTCCCTTCGATTTTTCACATTTTCGAAAGGGGATACATCAGAAAATTTGACAAAAAATCGAAAAAATTATTTGTCTCCAGATTTTGATGCAGATTGATAGAGAATCGATCCACAAATCATTTAAGGTATCCCGCTGAAGAATCGGATCGATATTGGCGAAGATATAGCCATCGCTGTGGGTCATATTGAGCGTCCCTTCGATTTTTTACAATTTTCCACTTGAACTTCCCCATTGTTGGAAAACAATTAACAATTAGATCAATTAAATGCTTGATAACAATTTCAAAATAGCTTGTGATTATTATGCAATAAAATAATAAATAATTATTAACTATTTCAGAGATCTGGGCGAGGAATTCTGGAAACTTTCGCCCCACGAGAACGTGGCTAGGATGCGACTTAAGCTGGAACCGCAATTGTATCCAAACAAGCACGAAAATGCCGCCAATTTGCGGGACAACACCACCAGTGCTTACGACACCAAGTAATACCTAATCCTGGCCAGCATTAGGCTCAGCACTTAATATATTTTCTCTTACCTTATAGGGAAATCTCCGAGTTCGATTCCACCATCAAGAACGCCGTGGTGCGGGACTTCTTGGCGGACGATGAAAGCTCCCAGTTGGAGGAGGAACTGAAGCAGTTAATCGATAGTCAGGCCCAGCAGGATGTGGCCCTGGAGAAGCTAGTCATTTCGCAGGATTGTGAGCTCATCACACTGATGACCAAGGTCAAGGGTCGCATCGAGGTCAACCAGAGCATCTTTACGTTCGTGGACTTGAGTCCGCCGACGGAGGATGCTTCCAAACACGACTTCAGGTTCTCCACAAACAAGATACGGGAAGTGCATCTGAGAAAGTATAATCTGCGGCGCAGTGCACTGGAAATCTTCTTGGTTGATCAGACCAGCTACTTCCTTAATTTCACAACCAAAGTGGGTTTATTTTTTTATTTTTTATACGTTAAAGATTAAAGTAAACTAAAATTATGTATTTTTGTAGACTCGTAACAAGGTTTTCACTAAAATTGTGGGCCTTCCGTTGCCAAATATTCTTTACGGATCCGGAAGGTCACCAGCAGAGCTTCTCAGAGCTTCGGGTCTTACCCAGAGGTGGATCAATCGGGAGATTTCCAATTTTGAATACTTGATGTACCTGAACACGATTGCAGGTGAGGAAAAGAAATAGATTTCAAAGTTCCACTTCCTAATTATTCCTTTCTTCCCTCCAAGGTCGATCCTACAATGATCTGAGTCAGTACCCTGTCTTCCCTTGGATTCTCGCTGACTACACGAGCGACGTGCTGGATCTAACAGATCCCAAATCATTCCGTGACTTGTCCAAACCAATTGGATGCGTAAGTTTTAACCAAAAACTTAAATCTTTCCAACTAATGAAACCGTAATTAAACCTCAGATCAACCCCAAAAACGAGGCGGAAGTGCGCAGCAAATACGATTCGTTCGAGGATCCTTCCGGTGCCATACCCAAGTTCCACTACGGAACCCATTACTCCAACTCGGCTGGAGTCCTGCACTATTTACTTCGCGTGGAACCCTTCACCTCACTGCACATAGAACTCCAAAGTGGGCGCTTCGATGTGGCCGACAGACAATTCCATTCGATACCCCAGACATGGAAGCTGCTGATGGACAATCCAAATGACGTAAAGGAGTTAATACCCGAGTTCTTTTACTTCCCAGAGTTCCTCAAAAACATGAACAAGTAAGTGAAAATACTCGTCCTTCCAAATGAATTCCAACTAAACCTGATTGCCTATCCAGATTCGATTTGGGTCATTTGCAAATCACCAAAGAAAAGGTCGACGATGTCATACTGCCTGCCTGGGCCACCACTCCCGAGGAGTTCATTGCCATTCACCGACGGGCCCTGGAGTCGGAATACGTTAGTCAGCATCTCCACCACTGGATTGACTTGATCTTTGGTTACAAACAAAAAGGACCCAAGGCAGCAGAAGCTCTGAATGTATTCTACTATTGCTCTTATGAAGGGGCAGTGGATCTGGACAAGATCACCAATCCTGTGGAACGGGAAGCAGTTGAAGGTGGATTCATTTTTTATTTAAACTGCACTGTTTTTTCTCTAACAACTCGATCGATATAGGAATGATTAACAACTTTGGCCAGGTGCCATCGCAGTTACTTCGGGAGCCGCATCCTCGCCGTCTGACCCAGGATGAGACATGTCTGAAACTAGTCCGTGCGGAGCTTCGTCGTCCGGACCTGACCCAGTTCCTGGACAAAGTGGTCCAGTACTACTGCGAACTTTCGACGCCCAAAGATCCCATTGTCTACCTGAGTCCGCCTCGCAGCCCACCGAGGTCCTTCCTTCAACTGAGTCCCGATGTTCTGGTCAGCGTATCCAAGTCCAGCATACTGGGATGCAATTCCTGGCTATCGTTCGACAAGGATCAGGGATTCTTGCTGGAAATTGATGCCACGACAACCAATCTGAAGTATGTTTTTGTTTGGCGTTTCCTAGAACATATAATATGGAATATATTTTAAATAGGAACCGCAAGCGAGTCTTTGGCCCCTTCCATCCCTCCCAGCCACCACACTCACAGCTCTTTGCGGTGAGCACTGATGGAAAGTTACTCTATGCCGGCGGAATCTGGGATAACTCCCTCAGGGTATACAATGTCAATAAGGGTAAAGCCCTGGCTTCGGTAACCCGCCATCTGGACATCATTACCTGCATAGCACTGGACAATTGCGGCTCGTACTTGGTCACAGGATCCCGGGATTGCACCTGCATTGTGTGGAGCATCCAGTCGAACCAGCAGGGAGGTGGGGCATCCACCAGCAACATTCCGGTGCATGCGCTGACGGGTCAGTCCCATCTTCAGGCCATCACCCAGCTGAATACGCAGAATAGCTACTCACCCAAGCCCCTGACAGTGCTGTATGGACACGACGATGCCATCTCCAGCGTGGCCATCTACACTGAACTGGATCTGGTGGTTTCCGGGTCACTGGTAAGGATCCTTTGCTCGCTTGTGTTTTAAAATTTCATATTTGAATCCTTTTCCTTTCAGGATGGCACTGTCAATGTTTATACCCTGCAAGAGGGTCAGTTTGTGAGGACACTCAAACCCATTGGCTGCACAGAGTCCTGTGTGCAGATATCCTTCGTAACGGTTTCGTATCATGGTGAGTTTTAGTCTTATACAGTTTTAGAGCAACTGGCTGGCCAGCAGAAAAGTATGCTATCATTTTTTTCGGTTCGCTTGCGAGCTACACTCTAGAAGTTTTTATGATTAAATAGGATTTCTTCTGGTTTGTTCGATAAATAGATTAAATATTTAATAGAAAGACAGTATCAAAATAAATTTATTACTCAAAGAAATAGTTCTTGGTAATAGGATGATTCGTTTCATACAGAAAATCCACTTGAAACCAAATAAGACTAGAATACTTATCATTTATAACAATCTATTAAATACCTTCCTTTGATAACGCACCTGTCTATAAAAAAAAAATGAGGCAGACAAATGAAACATACTATGCTGACTCACAGAGAATTGCTAGTTTTCGGAACGAGCCTTTTATAATCTTCGGAATTCCACTCCACCAACCAGGTGGCCAAGACTTTGTTCCCTTTACCGGTCCCTAATCTGCTGGAGTAGGAGACGTCGGAGTAGAGGGGCGGATGCCTCACGTGCTACTACGTCGTTGTCCCATTATGTTTGTAGAGTGAGAAATCAAACAATTTAATCAGAGGCCCGGTGCCGGAGGTGCCTCAACTGCCAACTGCCTTCGACAATTGCCACATAAGTGAGGCGAGTGAAGAATCACGTGATTGTGTGGCCATGTGCGTTGTCCCCACATTATGATCACACATACTCGATGGAGAATCGTCCGACTTTGCCCCATGCACTAGTAGGCTATATCTTATCGGGTGTGTTTGCAGTGCAGCTATGGCGACAGGGCATTAATCCAAATTAAAGCATTCTTAAACAATGGACGAGATCGTAAAGCAAACAGGCAAGGTTAGGGAATTTGACAAAATGTATGACCCGGTATTCCCAACTATTCCTCATTCCTCATAGCAACTGTCAAGGTTCCTCCAATCACATTTAAAGCCTCTATATAAGAGGGTCTCCTAATTGCGAAAATTATGCCTAGTAATCGATAGCGAGCACTATAAATAATTTACGGGTTTTTCTGACAGATAGCTCACCCAGACTAATTAGACTTTTAATTAACTTGGTTATTAGTTTTATCAGAACGTGATGGAAGTGTCTCATAGTATTAGTATTCAAAACTTTCCTGAATCTATTACCGATTTCCAATTCAAACCCCATGATATTTAAATCAGTATAAAAGCATTCATGAATTGCAATATAATTATCAGCTTAAAACCAACTCCCCGACATGTTTGTTATACAATATTTGGTCTTGTGATAATCCGAGTTCATACGAATCGAATTTAATACAATATTCGAGTATTGCTTCGCATTCCATGTGTGAAATACGTCAATCGAAGGCGCCAGGGCCTGCATATCGAGTTCTTTAAATATTCCAACCATATAGATTCGCCATCGATCCACTCGATTTTCGGGCAATCAGCTTGGGCTTTTTGGGAATTTGATATACTAGCAGTGGTATATATAGAGAGAAGACCCCCTAAGTATATAATATTCAATACTTCAGTGTGCATAAGGAACATGTGGTCCGAAAGAGCCAGTGCAGCCGGCACCTTATCGAGTAAATTATTAATATTCCTGATTATGAATTCGCAACATCCGGCAGTCGGCAGTCGGGTTGAGGATCAAAATCGAATTCGAAATCAGAATCAGAAACTGAAACAGAAACAGAAGAATATTGAATTTGAATTGATGGAAACGTCAATGCGATTCAGTTTCCAGGGCAATGATGGGCACTTAATTGCGTTCTTGTCGGCTTGGGGCTTGGGGCTCCTCCAATCAATTACATTGCCGCTAATGAAGACAGCCGGCCCCCTTATAGACGCTGGCTATCAGCCCCAATAAATAAATATATATAAAGTACAATACATATTTGAAACCATAAAGCACATCGCTTCTCCGGCATTAACCCAGCGACGTTAATGGAATCAAATCAGAAATCAGAGGCGAACGAGCCCCACGAACGAATCGCGTCACAGAGTCACACGACCCACCGATCTGCCCCTGCCACTGCCCCTCCCCCAGCCCCTCCTCATTCCTGCCCCATGCGTAAAAAGAACGCTCACTCGGCGTTTCATTCATTTTTTATTTCTTAAGACGCAGCAGAAAATTTATTAAATAGTTGTAGTAAATTTCAGCGGCGGCAACGACGGCGAGACCCCAATAAAGATCAAGATATATATAAAAATATATATGTAGAGCGTCGTTTCGTTGAAAGTTGGATCTCTTTAGACTTTTGAATGAAAATGTAGATTGGCCAAAACCAACCAGACACGGTTATTTCTGGTTATGTCAGAGCCACCCAGAGATCGTTTTAGGAAGTTCATTCAGATCCAATCTAGGCTGCTTAATGACTGTGGATCTTCAGGTTTTTGCCGGGTGGCATTGGCACACAGATACAGATACTACGGACCATGCTGTAGATACAGATACACCCAGATTCCAGATCCCAGAACCCAGATAACAGCAACTACGCATTCCGAGTGAGTGGCTTTGTGTCGCCATGCGATAATGTCTTCGGGAGATGTCAGGTTATCAGCGACGAGTGGGCCGGACCTCGTCTATATTTTTTACTATTCCACTGCGTAGTGCGTAAATGGACTCCCATGCCCCACATTCCGCAATCTCAAGCCTTTTGATATACCGAGCTTTAATCTATCCCTTTTATCCATAGGTCACATTGCCTTCAGCGCCCTGGATGACACCTCGCACTCGGTGCATGTGTACAGCATCAATGGATGCAGTCTGGGCTCCAAGTACGTGTCCGGCCGGGTCACCGGACTGGCCAGTGCCTCCGACTATCTGGTAGTGGCCGATGACGCCGGCGACATCACCATGAGCCGGCTACACGGGTGAGTAAACACTTTAATAAAAATGTAATTGATTGCCAGCGGAAAATTAAGATGTTTTTCTTATTTTCCAACACGCATATTACATTGTAAACATCATCAATATAAGGAACCCCTTACCTTTCGTTTCTTGCAGGTTGAAGCCGGTATTTGACATTCCTCTGCACGTGCCCATCCAGACGGTGGTGGTCACTCCCGGCAACACCCACATCCTGGCCCCACTCCGCGACGGTCGTCTGGCGGTGATCGCCGTGCAACTGCCCTCCGGCGGCAACAAGAAGCATTCCGTGCTCAATGTTTAGGACTAGACGGCTGGACGTTCTTCCTGATTTCCGAATTTCACTCTCAACCTAGAACCTAGAATAAGTTGTCTATTGTCAGTCTTGTCAGTTTTACTTGAATCCACTCTAGATTTAGTTTTGTGTGTTGTGTGATTTGTCATGATTTCGTTTCTTGTCGATTTCTACACTACGTGACGTGCCAAAAGCAAAGCCTTTGACCAACATATTCTATAATTCCCAGAAATCTTTTGACAAATGCTTCTAAACGTATTCCATTTAGCGCAGCGAGTAGATTTATTGTATTCCCGAAAATTCCGTGCCAACTAAGCAGTATTTCTATCCATATCCAAGTGCGTGCGTAGATTGGAGGTGGGATGTGGGATATCCACTTGTCCTGCGACTCGGACTGGGTCTGGGTCTGGGCCTCCCAGGCATGATCGATGGCACACTCTTCTTTGGTTAGTCGATGAAAATCTTAATAACTCATCAATCATTTACAAACGAGAAGATATCTTTCTTCTTTTTGCCGGACATGCGGCATGAGACGAAAAGGGAGCATGGCGGTGGAAACTGGTTGGCAGCGACGACGCACTTGGCAAACTACTCACTGACTCACGATCGACTTTCAAATTGGCCCAAAAAAAAAAAACCAAAAACCCAAAATATCGGCCTGGCAACAGCGGCAAGGCAACTCAACATCCAGCTGCTCGAGTGATCAAGAGAAACACTTTCGTTCCCACCGGCCCCTTTTCGCCTGCAGGTCCAACCAAAAATAGAGCCCAGAGATCTTTGTCCCATTAAGTAGAGACAACTCTTGGATGTGGTCATTAAACGAGCATTCCAATTGAAAGTATTAGAGTCCGTCCACAAAGAATCCACAGACAATACCAGTGCCAGAATCTAAATCAGATTCTTTCCTGAAGCTATTCCAAAATCTTTCGACAGACTCTTCGACATTTCCATAGACAAGTGACAATATCAAAGGTAAATTGAATGGATTTATAACCCTCGCTTTGTACAGCGCACAATCGGGGTCTGAGATTAGGCCCCAAGCCCCCAAACACAATCTATCTACGAGTATATGCAAAACCCCGGCAATATATAGAATATAGAACATATATCATATTTGTGTACGTAAGGGGATCCCTGGTTCCGGGGATCCCAACCAATCGTTCGTTATTTGTTGTTAAGATTGTAAGATGAAACAATGTCGTTTTATCGTTCAACTAAATTGTATAAATTATACAACATAATGTCTATCCCCGTAGCTTGTAGATCTGTCAATAAAGTGATGATGAGAATTACTAAGACAGTGTTTCATTTCTTTTGTATTTATTCAAAAACATCGCATGAAAGTTGATTAAAAACTAAACAAAAATTATAAAACCATATACAGTTCAGTTCAATTAGCTTAAAAATTAAAATATAGTCAGGAGGGGGTGGTAGCTGAACCGATGAAACTGATTAATTCCGTAAATACTTTTCGTGATTCCGTGATTCGTTTATGGGCTGCAATGCGGGATGAATTTTTGGGTCGATCAATAAATTAATTGTACAAATGATTGAATGGTGGATATAAATACGAATTGGGTGATTGACTGACTGACTGATTGAACAGATTGATTGGAGTGTATGTGTTGCTAACAAGTTACAAGTTGTGGGTTCGAGGGCTGCCAGAACCCTCGATTAAGTAAACGGCCAATTAGTTTAAATACGTTAACTAGAGCTCGCCTGAATCGCTAGGAACAATCATTGCTACTTACAGAACAAAAAAGACGCGTGATTACAAGCCGATAACTTAACTAAAACTTAACTAAAATTGAAGAAAGAAATTAATATTTAATATACCATATATAAGTGGATAGAATTCGAGTGCGTAACCTGTGACTGCCATTCGAGGGTATTGAGATAGAAAATCTTTAGTCTAAGCCGGCATTAGATACGGTTAATTACCTGGACTACGAGCTATATTGATCTTAACCTAAATTGTACATAACTGTAAATCGTATGACCTCTTTCTCTACTCCTTCCATATATCTTTTTTTTTGTGATTTTTCTAGCAATATTTCCTTTTATTTTCACGCATCTTCGAAGGCATTTGATCTATCTAACTAACTAGATGAATATTCCCGTCGTCATTCAATAGCCTTATGTTGTGTGGTGGTTTTGGTTTTTGGGATATTTAGTCTTCCTCCTTCTGCAAAAACACAAAAAATAAACAAAGGACTCAATAAGTAACAAATAAAAGCCAACAGGATCTAACAAGGTATACTTACAAGTACGGGATACACGAAGGTATCGGCGGAGTCGTGTCCTTCCACGTTGCGGGCCAGGCACTTGTAGGTGCCCATGTCCTCCCACTTGATGTCGGAGATGAGCAGATGACCGGTGGACAGGACCTTGTAGCGGTGACCCTGCACGACCTTCTGGTTCTCGTTGTTGAACCAAGTCACCTCGGCCTTGGGCTTGGCGTGCACCTTGCACGGCAGCAGCACATTGGAGCCCATCAGGTCCAGATGCGTCTTCTCGGTGTAGATGATGCGAGGCTTCTGGTTGCCCGGGTACTGCTTCTCCCTCACCAGGATCTCGGAGGAGCGGACCGGGTGGACCACAGTGCTGGCGAAGATGGTCTTGGAGCCGGTGCGTCCCACGCAGGTGTAGGTGCGGGGCTCGCTAAGCATGTGATCGATAACGTGGACCGATCGCACCCGGACAATGGCACTTGGGGCGTCCTCGGACAATTGGTTCGAGTCCAGATCGTCAATCTTAAGGAAAAAAGGGGAAGTCAGACGGGTTCCGCTTTTTTTCCAGGTTTTTGCGACTTACCTCCGATATGGGGAGATGACCCACCACCCACTGGATGCTGGGAACCTGGGATCCCATCATCTCGCACACAATCTCAATGGTGGCACCCGCCGCCTGTTGCAGCTTCGCCGGCGGCGTCTTGGTGAACTTCAGCCAGTCGGCGTCGAACGGCCGGGCGCGGCTCTTCTGCTCCGCCTCCGGTTCCGTCTCAATGGAGTTGTCCACATCGTTGCTGTCGTCTACGAGATCCACGGCCCTGCCGCGGACAGTGGCGATACTGCCGAAGAGCAGCAGCGCTAAGGCGCACACATGTAAATTCATTTTCTGAAAAGATCGAGATCGAAAAATCGGAAATGAGTGCAAAGTTCAAAAATCCGACCAGTCATACGAGCTCCTAATATAGGTTAATAAACTCGGCAAACCGCAAGTTGATAGTCGTGCTGACTCTAGTTCCCGCCAGTCATCACTTATCACTCACTGCCCCTGGGGGTAATAAATCAGAGGAACGGATCTGAATCTCTATGGGGCCCCGATAAGCGAGCAAGGCCTTTACGAGCTTGACGAGCTCTAGAACATTACTACCACTTGCGAAATGCTCTTCAGATCTAAAGATAATCGACGATTCAGAATCAGAATCTGAATCCCACATCCTTTGCTAATACATCTTCCCCCTGACACAACGTATTTCACAATGTCACGACACCAGAATAAAGTATGATATAAGATTCTAGCGTGGGCAGAAGAATGGCAGAAGAATCCAAATCTTGTGATCAAAATAATTGTCTCAGGCTGTGACGTCAGAGTCTACCCCAAAAATTTCGATTCGATTCGAATCACCCACGCTTCGAGCAGAGATCAAGGGCCTCCCATGCTGTCCCATGCTCGGTCTATGAAAGTAGTGTCTGGGGTCTAGAGTCTAGACTTAATTATTCAAATAGTTTCGAGGGTATTATGTATACGAGTATTGCCCCCCGATAGTCATTCGCCTAGTCAATCGCTGACAAATGTTGCATCAGATTTTTTTTCTTTTTTACGCGACTCTATAAGTTTGCCCTTCAACGGGGATTTGCTATTTGGGTTTTTTTTTTTGCTGTCATGTTTGATTTTGGAAAACCACCACCGACCACGTAAATAATTGGGACTGGGTCTCTAGACACCCATTGACAAATGGGTCACTGGCTAGTGCCGGCGGGCTATAGGCTTTAGGCTGACTCACCTTTTGATTTGATTTCTTTTTTCTCTTCCGGTAAAAAATGTTTGCAAATTTCTCCCTAACGTTGGATATAAGATCAGTATCAAGAGCGATCGGGGGTCGGCTAGTCGTTATGTTATGAACGAATTTATCAGCTCTATGTTGTGGTGGCTCCTGGATTGGGCTTTCTGGTTGAAGTTGAGCAGCAGTTGGCTTAGAACTGACATAGGTCCGGCGCTGGAAGCCGTCTTGGTCACCTGGCAGCTCAGTGTTGGCGGAATCTTGGCTGCTTTCCGGGCTCGCTTGGGATGCTACTCTTGGTCTAGCCGTAGCACTGAATCGATGAATGATAGAGTATGATCGGAAGCAGATGTCCTGGCTGGCTAGGGGGAGAGGGAACGCTGTGGTCGTCCTGTTAGAACTTCGAGTAGCAACTTCAGTGCAATTCGTCGTAGCGAATGTCTAGCTGACGGCTTTGGTTCATTCGATCTTGGTGGTCTGGACAGAGCCGGTTGGATCAGTGATCAGTGATCGGTTATGCTCTTGGCTGTGGACTTCTTGGGGGGAGAATCGATCTGGTTGGCGCGGCACTCGTTTGAATACGCACGGTTCATCGACATTACACTCGAGTCAAGGTATATCTTGGCTTTCAGTTTTTTTTTATTCGCTTATTTTTTCTCTTTTTTTTCTGTGGAACGATCGCGTTGGTTCACGGCGGTGGTTCGGATCGGCTTTAGATCTCCGGCTCGGCTCAAAACACTGGCTCACAAGTTGAGGTTTTTGTGAATGATTTTCGACTCGGTTGCGGTCTTCCATTTATATCAGCGGTGCCCACCCTAGCCGCTCGTGGATTCACACAGATACTACCCGAAGATGGCCGAACCAGGCCGAGTCGGTCCGAAACTGGCCGAAGCTTGCCGATGTGTTCTCTCTCGCAGTCCGGTGTTGGTGTGTGTGCCCGCCATTGCCTCTGTCTTCGCTTTTCGATAACGTCTCTCCGCCGATCCTCGCCAGCTACGCCTCCCCCTCCCAGCCACAGCCCCCGGGTCTGACCCTCGTCGAGTTCCATTTGACAAGCGACCAGAATTCAATTACTCGTTCCCGTCCCGTGGTTCTTTGTGCCACCGCCTGTACCACCGGCACCGGGACCGGGACAGTCCGGAACAAAACGGATATGACTGGATGCGATCGTAACCCAAGTGCATTTGCGCGTCCCATTCAAGCCACCCAAAAATTCCACCAATCCAGTTCATAAATTTAATCTTTCGGTTTGATTTCACATTTCTGAATGGTTTTAATTGATTTTTGTGATTTCTTTTTTCATTGAAGACTGCAAGACTGGGAGACTGCAAGACTGGGAGACTGCAAGACTGGGAGACTTTAAGACTGGACTTGGATATTACCATAACCAATCAACCAATTTAATAACCGGCAATGTGAGATCCATTTCCTACCCCCAAAACCCGGCCCGAGGCAAGGAGAATTGAAAAGTCTGGCGGAGATCAGACCACTTCTTCGTGGAAGTGGATACCCGAGCCGATAAGGAAAGAGGAGGAGGGTAGCAGTACCAGTGGCATGGTGCAAGGTTCCATTAGCCAAGACCACGTCCGATTCCCAGTCACAGTCTCAGTCTCAGTCCCAGTCACTTGTCCCTCCATCCGTCCATCTGATCGCCTTATTGCAATCAAGTGTGAGTGCCAGATTGTCTGCGGCGATCGTTGGCTTGGCGAGAGGAGGAGCTGGAGTCCGAGGGACGGGCCGATACCACAAATTACACTTGGAGAATATGGTTAGTTCGAGTTAAACGCAATCGATTTAGAACCGGTTATCAAATTGCTAAATTACCTAAATGGGTTTTAATTAATTTAAATGTGAGTAACAGGCTTTGTAGTCGAACGGCTATTCTGTCCTGATCGGATTGATGGAGTGCTCTACAAATCTTTAATATATTTAAAGTACTCCGATTTGAGGTTCAAAAACGAAATTCTATATTTTAAAAACCAGAACAAGGTCAGCTTTTAAGGTACTTATTTTTGAAAAGATAAATATAGAAGGGAATTCTTGAAAACAAATACTTTTTCTGAAAAAAAGATACGAATTTTTCCAAGTGCATTAGTGCTCATTGCCTGATCGTGTGTGCCATGGAAAGGAGGTGGCTGGGGGTTGGGTGACCGAGAGGGGCTCCAAACTAGTCTGAGCTGCCGTTGCCGGCCGGGAACTGAAAGCCGGGGGCCTGGAGGTGGAGGTGCAGCCAAAATGGCAGACAGACTGGCACTGATCGCTGTTGCCGGGCGGCAGCCGCTTGTGGTTTGCGGACGGGACTGGGAGGAGGCATCACGACTAGTTTTCTTTCTTCGCTTTATCGACCAGCCACATCGACAACTAGATTCAATTCTACGAGTAATTTATTTATTGCACGTTACACAAATCGTCCGACCGCAGACGGAACCCCTCCGTCCAATCCCTCCACCCATCCGACTCTGGCCTGTTTGGTTTGGGGTCCCCTCCTCGTTGCGGTGCCTCCCTTTGCCGGCCAATTAGCCCAAACAGTTGGCAGCGGCATCAGACCAGGCACAAAGCGAAATTCAATTGAGAAAAAAAATCTTGCAGGTGCTTGAAATTGTGTCTCGTGCCGCTGCCGGTCTTCTGCCCCACCTCCCTTTTTTCACCTCCTCATCCTCATCCTTGGCCGGCACACCTCAAAGCGATCCGAGACAGGGGCAGAAATATACGAGTATGTACATTGAGGCACATATTGCTGGCAAACTACCGCAGATATCGTAACGCTGACGTAAGGGGCACTGAATTGAAATGGCCTTTTGATGCGACTCGGGGAGCACTTTCTATAATAGAGAGACGGACGGACGGACGGCCATTGATCAGAGATCCCCTCACGTAACATTTCCCAGTGACGCGGTCAGAGGTTGGACTTCCTAGATGCCTGCCCCCCGTTGGACTACACGGATATGGATATCAATTCGCTAGCAGGAATTCAAATTCCATCTTGATGTGGCATTTTTTAGAGTGTAAGTTAAGAGACCTCCCTGAAATGAGATCAGCTTGGAACAGACGATTCGGATTTGGAAATTACTTGGCATACATATTCATGTGACCATCGACTGGGGTACCGGCCGGTACCAAATATCACCGATCAATCTATTATCTATTTTACCGTCATCATCCATCCGACTTCAGGTGGTTGGCCCAGCGGCATTGTCGTCAGACTATTTCGTGTGAAGCGTAGATTTATTGGTTCCATTTCCTAGAAACGATCGTGGCTGGTTTTCACTTCACACATATATATAAATAGGTCTATATAGTGTCGGAGTGGGATCGAGGGAGGTCGACGGAGGTCGAGGTCTGGTCCCCCCCACCTCTTGGTCACTCTTTTCTTTTACAAACTGGACTGATTGGACTGAAAATCGTATGATTTTTCGGTGGGTTGATGGCACAAATTATTGCATCATGAGGTGATGGTCGATCGGAGAGCCATGCATGTGCATGGGTAAGCCAAATTGGCCCGCTTCCGCTAATGGGTAATGGGTAATGGGTAATATCGCTTCGTCTATTCCCGCACCACTCCGCAATCTCACTCCGCACTGCACTCAGCATCGGATCAGACCACCATCGGACCACCATATGCCATCGCACCACCATTCAGTCGAGCCGCATCGTTTGCACTTTTCTGCTAATTAACGTCGTGCCAGCGATAGCAACACCTCCAGAGGCAGCAGCAGCAGTACCATTGAACCACGCCATGCCACTCTATGCTGCACTATGCTGCACCACCGGAACCACACGACAGAGGTGACGATGTGGTGGAGGGGGGATACGGCTCATTCAAAGACCGTGAGACGGACGGGACGGATAAAGCGGATAGACGGAGACCGACCGAGAGTTCGGGGAAAAGATAGAGTAACATGCAACAGCCAAGACCAGCTAAAGATACAGATACATTAACACTTAGCCGAGTGTTCAAGATACAGATACTCAGTTACAGATACAGATACAGATGCATTCGGTGAATTGCAGGTTGCAGCGACCTGTCTGGCTGTGTGTTTGAGAGTGTGTGTTGCAGCCACTGGAACGATGGTGACGACGTGAGAAAATTCATGTTCATGCCACAAATTCTGTGCCGTTTTCATGGTGTTCATGCCGCCCCTCTGCCCCCCACCACGTCGCCTTGCCTGCTGTCACCGATAGTTTTCAGTTTTCAGTTTTAGCCCGCCTAGCAACAGTATCTCTGACAAAAAAGTATCTCGACTCGTCTCGATCGCCCGGGAAGGAGGCAAAGATGGAGAGGGACAGAGAGGGTAGGCCGCAAAGAGCTCGTGTCGCCTTGACGGCGAGCCGAAAGGTCAGTTCAGGGAATTGCTGGTGGAATTGGTAAACCCGTCACTGGCAATTCACCAGGTGCCAGGTGTCGATTCCCACGAACACCACTGGAAATCAATAAGGTCGATTAATTAAAGGAAACTACCAAGTTCTTTTTGATTCTTTTGAAAATTAAGAAAATTAAAGCCATTCCCCATCCTCTGAGTCATTTTTACTTTAAAATTGGGAAGTTTGGAATGTGATTCCCTTTTCTTAATCGAGAGAAAATCACTGGAATTCCATTTGAAATTCTTTGACCCTTCAATCTGAACTTGAACCGCTTGGAAATGAGAACCAAAGTTTTGATAAGCCCCTCGATCCGCTTGGATCCCCATCTCCAAGTAATGCTCCCCCGACTCTCTCTTCTGCGGCTGTTCTACCTCATAACGAGATCACGGGTGTTCGATCGGGTGTGTGTCTGGGTGTAATAATGTAAAATACTTGTACTGACGAGCATAACGAGCAAATGGAATGGAAAATTTTTGAAACCACACACATATCATGTTTCGTCTCTTTTTTCGAAAATTGTGGAAAATTTTTACGACAAATCCGAATGAAATGCAATTATCACTAATTGCCCGGGGGCCGGGTGAGCCGGGTAGACGGGTAGCCGGGTGGCAGTTAATAGCCACATATGTATGGAGCTACTGCTGGGTGGGACTCTGACAGCTCAAAACTGTATCTCAAACTCAAATAGTGAAGCAAAAGTTGGAAGCTTATCAACGAAGGTGACGGAATTGGAATCGGACTTGGAAGTGGAAGTGGAAACATTGTGGATGTGGGACTTCCTAGTTAGTTATAGAGCATTACCTCCCAGAACTGTACCTCTAGAAGCGACAACCTAGCAAAGTATCTATAAAATACAAAACGCAAGCATTCCGAAATTCCGTAATTAATATTTATCAATTAACCAACAACGAATTATGCGATGAGCCCGGGTAATTCGATGCCCTGGCATTCTTGGAACCTTTTTTCGGCTCTCCGGTTACTGTATCTCTTGTACCTTCTGTTTGTTGTGCAACAGGCTGGTCGGAGTCGGAGGGGGTCACCCAAAGAGAACGCGGGGAATATCTGACTCCGGCTCTCGCCCAATTTGCGTTGCGATTGCATCAGCCATTTAAGCCGCTCAGCAGCGTCGCAGTCGGCACAGCTCCGACTGTCGGTCGGCGTCGCAGTCGCTGTGGGTGCGCTCTTCGCTGCAGCGGAAAGGTAAAGTAAACCCGACCCGGACTGTGAGTAAATATGCTATAGCATAAGACCCTGAAACCCGAACATGGTCACGTGTGAGACAGTCCATGTGTGTGTGTGTGTGAGAGCGGCTTAAAGTGATGAGTCATTGTGAGTCATTGAATTCAAATATTCAAAAAATTAAATGATTTTGAGTCAAATCAAAGAGCTTGAATGGAAAGAGTTTGAAATTTGACATTCCATTCAGCATTCCATTCAAAAAGTTCACAAAGTAACCGTAAGCCAGTGTTGGAAAAAGCTTAAAATTTGATGAGCGATCCTCCAATGAAAAGTATCTAGTATCTAGGAATTTCAATCTTTTTCGTGATTCACAAAATGTATGAATATGAGCGAAGGCACGTAAAGATAAGACAGAAAGTCAGCTCGATAAGTCTAGAAAAGGTTCAATGATTCCACTTCCGATACTGGAATTATTTGAACGTGCTTTTTGTAAATAAGGCTAGGTCGGCCCTAACCCCTTGTGCCTTGTGCCCTCCGGGACCTGCCTCTTATCTCTATTTGATTTCGTTCTAATTGAAATCATTCCATTTTAATGAATTGCCAAATAAAAACAATAACAGAAAAATAGGTTAAATTTGCAAAAAACGAATGGGAAGATACTCTACCACAAAACTATATTATATTCTTCAAAAGAGAGAGAACATTTTGAGGAAAAAAGTTAAGACACTTTGAGTTATTTAAGAGCTTTCATTGACTAAATATCTTTGGAATGTGCTTGGGTTTTGCGCCGTAGAATTTCTCAAGAAAACTGTCTGATACCATAGACACATTTTTACTTATGATTTATACTTGGCTGGCTGGCTTTCCCTGAAATGTTTTTTATTAAAGGAATTTATAGAGATTAGGTTGTTATTTTTTGGTTCCCGAAATACTCATTCTTTATAAAGAATTAGATTCCCAATTGTTTTTGTAGGGCATCCACGTGACGTAGGATGACGTGGGAAGATGGGATGTTTTCAACTCGAGCGTTATCATAGTATCATCGTCGTCATCGACGCCCCAAGTTCAATAGAGCTTGAAAAACAATTATGAAGGCAAAAACATGAATAAAAGGGGCTCGTTTCTCACACACACACACATTGGAGCGGGAGGTCTGGGGGGCCTGGGCATCGAGGCCAATTTAGGAATCCTCCTAATTGGCTTTGGAAATACGCAATTCATATTCACAGCGAGCGTTCATTAGTGTTAGAGTAGTAGTGTGGAGCATAATTGAGCTTCTGATGTATGAGTAAATATTGTTTTTTTCAGCGGGGAGGGCTGAGACTGTGTTTGTGGATAAACACAGCATCAGACGTTGGGGGCTCGTCTCTCGCAGCGACGCCCCACTCGGACACACACACACTTGCAAAACATGTTGGGCCCCTCAAGAGAGCCAAAGTGGGGAGCTCTTGCTCTTTTTTGAGATCGCCCCTTAGATCGCGTTCTCTTTAATCATTCGAGCTCCCCTTCCCGTTTCCATTCGCCCGCTATCAATGATCGGCAATATGCAAATGTGGCTGCAAAATGGAATTGCGAATAAAATTGCGATCGCTCTCAGCGATAACAGTGACGCATTTGAACTCGAGCCCCCGCCCTGACCCTCCTCCTGCGCCTTCTCGCTCCACCACTCCCCCATCCCCGCCACTTAATTTCATTGCGAAAAGTTGCCTTCGACTTTTTTTGCTGCTCGCCTTTTTGCTTAGGTCTTTTTTTTTCTTCATTTATTAAATTGCAATTTATTACAAAAGCGATCTGATTATTAATTGCTTTTGAATTGATTTCGATTCAGAATCGAATGATAGTCACACCGCAAGAAAAAATGCCACTTAACACTAATTTTGAAATGCGCTTTCATCGATATTTATCGATAACCTACAAAATGGCGACCCTTCTTAAAGGATTTAAGCTTTTAAAGCAGGGATCCTTTTACCTTGAACTGTGTAGGATTGTAAATAAATACAACATTTTCTGTGTGTTTTGGGAGCAAAAGCTGGCGGGGATCGTGGCAGCAGGGGATTTGGTGGCTGCGTGACCAGCGCAACGTCAGGCTTAAAACATGTAACCGACTCAGAACGGGAGGTGGATTGAAGGTGGCAGTTGCAATGGATGGAGATGGAGATGTTCACCAGCTCACGTAGCCACGTAGCCAAGCTCCACTTGGCAAGTCAGAAACTTAAGCTGACGCGACTTTAAATGCAAACCAACTTGCCTAAACCAAGAAACTGACTCAGCATCTGCTTAGTTGTTAATCCGATTAAGCCATTTTGAAAGCTTTACAAAATGGAGATCAACAACCTTATGGGAAAATTGCAAGTTACATCCTTTGATGCAAAGCCAAAACAAAAATTAAAATTCGCACGATTCTCGGTCATTTATCTAAAAGCTGGCAGAAGAATTCACCATATTTTGATTAAGATTTGTTTGGCCATTCTTGAGCACGCTATTCTCACGCTCGCTCGAGGACTTTGTTTACTCGCAGTTCCCGGTTCTCGGATTTTCGGCAGATAAAAGCATATTTCTGCACTTATCATTATTGTTCCGCTATGCCGCACTTCCCCCAAGATAAATAACAACAACAGATCTGGTATCAGGGACCCCACAGACCCACTGACGGCTCTTCTCGCGAATCAAAACCAGCTAGCCCTCAGCTTGATATTCCAGAATATCAATACGTACAAGTATACGAAATGTATTACGAAAGACCCTGAAGATGTATAATCTGTTAAACACGATCGTGAAATGTTTTAATTAATTCTGTTTGACTCACAGCCTGTCATACAGTTTGAATAGATGGCTTTCATCCAGAAATTGTTTCCAACTGGCTCGCGATCAACCAGTTGTACAATATAACATCGAAATGGCTCAAAGCTCAAAGTCTGTGAGAGACCTTTCGAGTGCCGGAACGTGAATCACACGGAGGAAGCTGCTGTACGGATTTAATGTATGAATTGTGGCCAAAATTATGAGCCCATTAACTTATTAAACTTTTTTTAAGATAACAAAATAAACTCTTTTTACGCTTTTTAAATAAAAAAAAGTGTTTTAATCCCAATCTTTACTCTTACAACTGTTAAACTTTACAAACTTTATGAAGCTTTAATAACTGTATTTAAACTTCTAATGGAATTTCCCGCGCATTTTCTTATAGTTAATCAGAAAAAATATTTGGCAATCCTACCTGCATTTCTTTGGTTGCGGTTTTTGTAACTTTGACTTTCACTTGACACTTTCACTAGAGTTCTAGAACTTTTGCCGGCGATTTATAGAATTCCTTAGGATGTTTCGATTTCACCAGAAACACCACCTGCAGTTACAGTTATATTGGCCTCTTTGGATGCTTCGTTCCCAGCTGGCAGTTGCAAGTTCTCCGGCTCTGACTCTGGCTCCGTTCTGCTCGAGATGTGGCGAGTGATGTACTGTGTGGCGGAAGGTTGAGCGTCCATGCTTTTATATCGGGCATGCCCGAAATCAACAAGTGGGCAGCTGCTGCTCCGACGGACGAGCGGACGAACGGACGAGCGGACGAACGGACGCACGGACACATGGACAGGCGGACAAACGGACGAGCCAGCAAATTGGACTCTACGGGGGCTTTAATAACAGTTATGGCGTCGCAACTGTATCTGTATGGGTAAATGTATCTGTGTATCTGTATATCTGCCCCAGTGTATCCGTATCTGTGTTCGCTGCGTTGCTCGTGCTCTCGAATTCGGTAAAGGGGGTGGCAAAAAGGGGATGCCTGTCGCCCTGTCGGCCTGTCGAACTGTCGAACTGTGCCGAAGTGCCGAGCTGTTACTTGTTACTTGTGTTACTTGTTGCTCTCCTTTGATTGATTGATTCAAAGCAAAGGAAAATTCATGCAAATTTATTATTTTAAATCACATTTTTCTCATTAATATTCGCAGAAGATTGGATCGGCTCGCAGCGGATCGGACTGGAAATGAAATGCGTGCCCCAAATGCATATTCGTTTAGTACGGTTGTTTCTAGCTTTAAACGGGTATAGATACAGCTTGATCCATTACCATATGGCAGAGCTGGCAAGGATCAATAGATGTCAGTCATTACACTCACCTTTAATGCCTTTATTTGCAGATAATTCCAGGTCCAGGATTTGTCCAGGTCGAGAGTTTAATTCAACTGCTTCCCGGCCAGACAGCCAATCGCCAGGCGGAGAATGTCGGACGTCACTCCTGACTCCCGATATAGGGTGACTTCGATGGCAGACCTGATGCCTCCAGTTGGATGGCTCCATCAATTGCTCGGACCACCGCCAGAATCCAGCCTCTCCGCCAACTATTTGCATTCCAGAGCCGAGCCAATTGCACAAAGATCCCGCCGCAGACGTTGCTTGCAATTGATTTTGGTGTGGCGTCAATTGAAATGCACTTCGGAGTCTTAGAGTCTGGCACAGGAAGAAAAATCTGGCACTGCCACAGGCACTGGCACTGGCACTGGAACCCAAAATTGCCAAAAGATTCCATAATCTTTCAGGCCAATAATCCGCTTACCAAAAATAAGCCAAATTAGATTAAATCAGACTGAGGAAAATGGCTCAATTAAAATGTTTATTTTTTTGGTACAAAGCCATTAAACGCCCACGAAGAGATTTTCATATTTTTTGCAAATATACAGGTACACCGAAGAAAATAGAAATAAATATTTGAGAAACTTCAAAATATGGAAACTTTTTAATTAGATATTAATTCAAATATCAATTGCTAGAACATGCAACGCAAGTTTGGATTTAGGAAAACTTTTTAAATCGCAATATGACAGTAAAGAATATTTTTTCCCTGTGTGGGCCTACGTGCTCCAACCAGCCTGCCACCGTTATATTCAAATGAAGCAAAGCTCACGCAATCACAGGCAGCACAGTCGGAAAGCGGGAAAGTCGTCAGATGTGGCCACCATTATGGTCATTATCGGGAAATTCATTATGACGAGTCACCTAGCAACAGTGGATGCCACTCCCAATTTAAAGTGGTCCATCGCCCGTCGCCCATGAACCACAAAACCAACCCAAAACGCCACCCTCACCCACTCCACCCCAGGCATGTCCTATATAGGGTCCTATATATAGGATGGTATAGATTATATCGGTGTGTGTTGTGTTGGCCCTCGAGTCGCCCACGCAGTCGCGGAGCCAATTTGGCCATCCGTCAATAGGGCTTCATTTGAATTGCCAGCTTGCCTTCAATTGATGACGGAAAACATCCTTGTCTCCTTGCCACGACCCAGGACCTGCCCCGCTGCCACTTCACCCCCTGACCGGTCCATTTAAGTATAATATCTGCAATCAGTCAGCAGCATGGCGTAATTAAACCCGCCACTGCTGTCACAGTTGTCGTCTCGTGGCGTGTGACATGTCGCATGTCCGCCGCCAACTTATTGCCAGCATTGCCGCTTAATCATTTCACAAACCATACAAATTCGTATACGTTTTAGTATAGAAATCGATGCACGTCTGTCTATCTGTCTAAGGGGCCATGGAAAATCCCTGGGATATGACACATACTCGTGCGAGTATTTAGAGGGAAATAGTTTCGATCACTGGAAAGTTCCCTTTGTTACGTTGGGAACTTTATAAATATTTCATCATTAAATATTAAGATTCCCCTAACTACTACAAAACATATATATAATACAAATTGTATAATTTTCAATTTATTTCACGAGTTGCAGGAACTGCATGCAAATGAAAAAAAATGTTGCATACTTAATGGGGCCATCACAAAGACTGTAAAAAGTTAATCAAATAGTTCCAGGATAAAAGAAAACAGCATTGTATTTGCAAATAATGTCACTTTAAAAGTAGTATATTAAAAAAAGGGAAATAAACATTAACTCATTGTTGAGAATGGGATTCCTAAAAGCTTCTTAATTTATTGCAAGAATGTTGAGTGCCTTGTTGGAAATTTCCCAAAGAGCCGCCATTCCAAGGCGATTGCCCCGATAGGTATGCCATAAAAAACAAACAGCTCAACTGGGGTTAAATAAACTTTAGACAGAACATAACATGAAGTCATATTTAATTTAAGACCATGATCGCATCGGTTCGTTGTCCGGGGTCTTTACTGTACGAAAAGATTAAGTGGTCCAAGCACACGCGTAACTAAAGCTAAAGATTATTTAGTACTAAAAGCTTTAGGCCCCACCAAACAGCTGACAAAAAGCAATCTAAAAAGCTTTCACCGTCTTTCAAGGTTGAATTAATTATACACTTGAATGAAAACTTTAGAGCAACTTGTTGAATATTTACAATAAATTTACAATATATATAAAAAAAGTTATAGATATATTAAAAAGAAAATGGGCTTAAATAATGCCATATAATATATAATTATAATTCTTTATTTCTGTGTACAGAAACAGGTTCTTTGCTGCTCAAGCGAAGCATTACTTAAACTTTTTAGAGGGACTGGATCGAAAAATGATCATTCAATTAGCTGCCCAGGGGCCTGACCAATTTTGTAATTACCATATACTAGGTAAATCCCATGTTGGGGAAGCTTTTTTAAGCCATAACACTCAGTGTGATCAAAATATAACGTTTTATTTGTTTTTAAAATCAAATGTAATAGAATGACAATTTCCCTGAATACCGCACACTCGATTTGTTATTTGGAGTAACTAGTTCGAGATGTTAAACAAAGCTAAATTCCGAGTGTTCAATGTATTTTTAATGGAGTTAAAATTCTAAACATATCCGTGGAAAAGTAAGACTTTTTTGTTCGGTGTAACCAGTTTGATAGCCCCCACCGAAAGCTCTTTTTCGGCACCAATCTCCCGGCTTTGTCAGTCGTCCAACAGTCGCCACCTTTCGCTGTCCGCTCTTGTACAATTGTCCAGCTGCGATCAGCCACCTGACACAATGAATCGTGGACTCCAACTAGCTATCACCTGTTCCAGGAGGCTGTTGATCCAGCCAGGCCACCACGCCCAGGTAGCACCGTCAACCAACTTGACCAGATTGCTTTCTACCTCGCGTGTAAACAACGAAAAGCAAGAGTAAGTATGTTTTTTTTTTACAAAAAGCTAATATTGCGATTTCTATTAAGCTTGCCGAGTGTTTACTTTGGTGCATCGATATTAAACAAATACGATTAGAAGGTTTTAGTCACCCGGATTTGTCACTTAAGCACCAAACATTTCTAATTAAACATTTCTAATTAAAAGGTGATAACAACGTAGTGCTAAATTATGGGCCATGGATCGAATTCGGCTTTGTCCTACTTTTTCTTTTTCAAAGGGTGGGGCCGGATAAAGCCCCAGAGTAAAGTCCTAATTCCTCGAATCCATAAAATATGGCCTGTTTTACGATCCTTTGGGAATGTTAACTTAATTGTAATTACAGAATGGATACTATCTGAGAGATACTGTGAAATTAATTAAGCAAAGTAGTCTCTCTGTAGGGAAAAAAAAACCTTTAATTTAAATTCTACTCACTATCAAAAGTTGATGGAGCAACTTGAAACCAACTTTGAATTTTAGAGCATAAGAAATGAAGCTTTAAAGAGTCGTAAAAAGTTTTATTGAATATATCCGAAAAAGAATTTCATCAGATATGATTGTGTAAGATATCCATTTAGACTAACCACTTGTTGACCCTTTCAGATGTCAAGTCTTGGTGGTTGGTGGAGGTTGTGGTGGATGTGCCATGGCCGCCAAGATATCCAATAGTCTAGGAAGCAACAAGGTGATAGTCCTCGACCCGGAAGAAGTAAAGTATTGCCAAAGCTATGTATTTTGAACAAAATTAATCCTGATTTTAATTACAGAGACACTATTATCAGCCAATGCTTACATTGATTGGAGGAGGCATGAAGCGTCTGGATCAATCCTACAAGCAAATGGGCGCCGTCCTTCCAAAGAAGGCCAAATGGATTAAGGAAAAGGCCATGGAGTTCCAACCGGAAGACAATACAGTTTGCACTTCCGGGGGTAAGACAATCAAATATGATTTTCTTATTATTGCCACGGGACTGCAATTAAAGTATGAAAAGGTACTAGTGATAGATTTATTGATAAATTTCTTACATCTAATGTTCCTCTGCTAGATTCCTGGCCTAGTCGAGGCCCTGGAGACACCGAATGGAAACGTGTGCTCCATTTACTCTCCCAAATATGTGGAACATGTATACGAGGTCCTGCAAAAAACAAAGAAGGGCAACGCCGTATACACCCTTCCTCATTGTGCCATTAAGTGTGCCGGAGCGCCGCAAAAGATTGCTTATATATCGGATCAATATTTCCGAAAGGTAAACGATTGTCGTTTTGAGGTTTTTGCAGTGCCATAAGGTTTTATGTCTTTGTTAAAGATGGGTTGCCGGAACGATGTCAATGTGATTTACAATACGTCTCTTCCAAACATTTTCGGAGTAAAACATTATGCTGACGCCTTATGGAAGGTTGCCAATGAGCGGAATATCAAAGTCAATCTAAACACCAATCTCGTGGAGGTCAAGTCTAAGAATAATATTGCCGTATTTGAGGATCTCACAAACCCAGGAAAGTTCTTCGAACAAGAGGTTAGTTTTTGTGGAGTAGCCATCTTTGAAAGTAACTATTTCCGTTTCCGCCTAGTACGCCATGTTGCACGCCACACCGCCAATGACTGCTCCGGATGAATTGACAAAATGCAAAGCACTCGTCAATGAGGCAGGATTCGTAGATGTGGACTGTTCGACGATGCAGCACTGTAGGTTCAAAAATGTTTTTGCAATCGGCGACTCTGCGTGCACACCCAATTCGAAGACTGCGGCAGCAGCAGGTAAAGTTATACAGATATATTTTCAAAATATTTATAATACATCTATACTAATATTATATAATATATTAAAGCTGCCCAGTCGCCTGTTGTGTTCCGTAATCTGATGGCGGCGATCGAAGGAAAGAGTCTTAAGGACTGCTACGATGGCTACTCCTCCTGCCCCATTGTTACTGGATATAGCACTTGCATCCTGGCAGAATTCGACTACAATCTGGAACCATTGGAAACATTTCCAATGGACCAGGCAAAGGAAAGGTACACAATGTTCTTTATGAAGAAGGAATTGATGCCATTGCTTTACTGGGAGCTCATGTTGAAGGGTTACTGGAATGGTCCGGCTTTGATGCGAAAAATATTCTCTATTTTCAAGTTTAACAAAAAGTGAATGTACAAATTAACTCGTGAAACAGCACAGTAGCATATCTTTTCAAAGGGCTCCATCCTAAACAATATATGTTTCAATAGACAAAATTATGTATTTTCGGCATTGTGAACTAAACATTTTAAAAAGCAATCTTTTTGGAATGTTCAGTTTTGAAAAATGCAAATGAAAATGCTTTTTATTTAGAATCCTAAGAATAAAAATAATATACAAGGCAAAGTAAATGGATTACTTACTTTTAAGATATTTAAATAGTTTACGTTACTTAGTGTGACAATTTGATAAAAATATTTCTGACTAGTATATTTTTATCGAAATAAGTCAATATGGTATTTTAAAAACTAACTTTGGTCACACTAAACCGCAGCGTGGCGTCGCTTGGCGCTGGAAATTTGAAGGTAACGAACAAATAAACCCATTATTTACTAAAATACTGCGTACATTTCCTGGATCTAAAAGAAGTTTCAAAGAAATAATAAAATATGAAAGCAATGTAAGTAGAATGCCAGGTTTTGGAAGATTTGTGCCAAAAACTAAAGTAACATTTAACAGTCCTCGTACGCCGATGCGCATCGTCGCGAAAACTATAAAGGTGCACCATCAAAATACAGAGAAACCGCAACGACGAGAGACTTCCGAGAAGCCCAGGGATCCCGTAAATGTCTTCTGCCGGGTGCGACCTCTACAATCCGAGGCGGATCTCACATGTTTGCGAGTGAAAAACGACACAACGATTGCCGTCAATCCCCAGGATCAGTTAGTGCATCACAAACAACAGAACGGCGGCCAGCGCGAGATCCAATACATCTTTAAACACGTATTTCAGCCGGATGCTACGCAGCAGAATGTGTACGCGTCGGTGGCCCAGCCGCTCGTCGAGAATCTCCTTAAGGGAAGAAACAGCCTCCTGTTTACATACGGAGTGACGGGCAGTGGCAAGACTTATACGATGACAGGAAACCTTCGACACCGTGGCATAATGCCGCGCTGCCTGGATGTCCTGTTTCGCACCATCTCCGATTTTCAAGCTAAAAAGTTCGTATTCAAACCGGACAAACTGAATGGCTTTGAGGTTCTGTCCGATGAAGATGCCCTTCTGGAGAGGCAGCACGAAATGAATCAGCGATTCGCTGGAGCCGGTCGTTTCGCCTTCCGACACAAGGATTCTGACCCTGAGATCGCCTCACAGGCCTCAGTGGAGCCCACTCCTTTGCTGGGACTGGACGAGGATAACATGTACTCGGTGTTTGTCACCTACATAGAGATTTATAATAACAGCGTGTATGATCTGCTGGAAGATCCGGGCATACAGAAGTAAGAATCATCAGTGGGTTGAAAAATAACATGTATTAACATTTTTTCGTGGAATATTTCAGGACTTTGCAGAGCAAAATCATTCGCGAGGATGCCAATCGTCATATGTTTGTCCACGGGGTTACGGAAGTGGAGGTAAAAACCGTGGAGGAGGCTCTTGAGGTGTTTCAAATGGGGCAGAAACGCAAGCGCATGGGTCACACCGTTCTGAATGCCGAATCCAGTCGTAGTCATTCCGTGTTCAATATTCGACTGGTGCAGGCACCCACCGATAGCCAGGGTGAAAATGTGGTCCAGGATAAGCAGAACATCACGGTAAGCCAGCTTTCGCTTGTGGATCTAGCCGGTAGCGAACGCTCCTCGCGGACAAAGAACACTGGCGTCCGACTTCGGGAAGCGGGTAACATCAACAACTCTCTCATGACGCTGCGAACTTGTTTGGAGTACTTGCGGGAGAACCAACAGGCATCGGTCAGCGGTGTTGCGCCCAAGAAGATCCCCTATCGCGATTCAAAGATCACGCACATGTTTAAGAACTACTTCGATGGCGAGGGACAGGTCTCCATGATTGTGTGCATCAATCCCAGGATCGAGGACTATGATGAGAATATTGTAAGAATTCTGTTTTGATTTTGAAATATTATTTTTACATCCTGTTTTATCCTGTTTGCAGCAAGTCATGAAGTTTGCCGAGATGACTCAGGAGGTGCAAATAGCTAGGGCCACGCCTATGAAACCGGATTTGGGTCTCACGCCGGGCAGACGAAAGGCCAATAAGCTCTTTAAGATTGCAATCAACAACCTGAACGAGCTGGGAATTCCCGATGCCGCGGATTTGGAGATGGATGTAGGCCTGGTCTACAGCTTGGGTCCTGACTTTCCTTCCTACCAGATGGACAGTCCTGAGGCCGAGTCTAAGATCAAAGAGTTGATGCACTACTTGGAGCAACGCATCGAGAAACGCAAAAAATTGCGCAACAATTTAGATATTAAATGTAGGTCTAAGAAAACCTTGTTTTTTTAAACTTCATTTTTATAATCCAATAACTAATCCACCAATCCAGGTGACAGCTTCCGGCAGATGCTAATGAACTTGGACAGAGACAACCTACAGCTGCGAACGGAGCTGGCTTCTTTGAAAGCAGTCTACAAGCAAGAACGCGAACGTAGCGCCGCTCTGGAGAAGAAGGTGCGCATTCACGAGAGCTCCATTGATGTTCTGAACAACACGTTAAGCAAGCGCGACAGGCAGATTGAGGAATTGACATTCAAGCTAGACGAGCAGAAGAACCTTCTCACCCAAAAGGAACACGAGAAGGAGAAACAAAAGAAAAAGTTTAGCTCAAAGCTAGCCGTCGAATCTGACAAGAACAAGCGCGAGCTTGAACTGAAGCTTCGGGAACAAAGAGCCAAGTTGCACGAACGCATGCGCATCAAGGACGAGAAACTACGGCTGGTTTCCAACATCCTGCAGTCGGAGGATCTGCCCAGTCTACCCCGATCTCAGAGTTCGGAGGATATATTGAGTGAAAAGGATCGCGGGGCATTTACGGCTCGCACTGAATCTTCAGTCCCGGCTACACGAACAGACATCTATGCTACGCCTCGACATGTAAGTTTCCTTATCTTAAAGTCTTAATAAAATGTTATAATAATGGATCAACCCAATAGGGCGCGGTTGCTGCTAACAATCGTCATCGGCGCTCGCGATCTGCCGGAGACAAATGGCTGGAACACAGGGCCGCCAATCCCGTTCCTCTTGGCACCATAATGCAGCCTTTCCTCAAGAATCGCAAGTCTGTGACCAAGCTAACAGACATGAAGGAACTCACCGGACATGGAGCTACCAAGTACTGCCTAGTATCCCAGGAGGCGGATACAGATGGCGATGTAGAGACCAAACTGTACAAGGGCAACGTAATACCCACATGTGGCGGTGGTGCCCAGGTCGTGTTCAATGATGTGGAATGCCTCAAGCAAAAGTCACCCGTACATTCGCCCACTCGCAAGCGCCCAAGCAATGGCACCATATCCGCTCTGGGCGGCGGTGCAGTGCCCAGCACAGTCACCTCAAACCTGGACATAGCATCACGTTGCAATCTCGGCATTGAGGGTCACAGCAGCAAGAAGTCGAAAATCTAAAGCGCAAAACATTTTCATGAATTCTTAGTTATTATTATTGTCACACATAGTTATTTAGTTATCTTAATTTAAATTTAAGTTTCTTACTCACCCATTATGGTGTCGGAGTTAAATCGCATTGAAGTGATTTTTTCTTATTAAAGCGTATTATATCTGTATAAAAATATAACCCCAATCCGAGAACTCGTAACCTCGCAGCTGAACATTTTCTAAGACTCCATGATCGATTGTAACCGAAGGTTATCATCGTAGAGCAAATGACTAGAAAACATTCACGTCCACATTTAGATATACAGTATTGAATCTTTTGTTATTTTCGGAGAAACATCTCCCAGCAGTCCAATAATGAAATAAATAAATGAATAAAGTGCAAGTCAACCGAAGTTTTGAATAGTTTTTGGTCCTTAAAACAATATTTTTAAGTCAATGTTATAAGTGATACTCACAAATAAATATATACCAATTGAATATCGAAATACATGCTGGTTTTTAACTATTTTTATTATTATTCCTGCGTTTATTCAGAGTTATGCTTAAACCGATAAATTTTATTGAAATACATACGGTACCATTACACATACATATTTGTAGATTAATTTCAATTACTAATAAATCAGTCTATAATTAAAATATATGTTCGCTTAATGATGTCACGTGTGTGTAGTGCTGCAGTGTGGCTGCTGTTTCTGTTTCTGCAATTAATGTTGATTTTTTTTTTGTTTTTTGCTTGTTGTGTGTGGGTGTGGGAGCTAGCTGCTGCTCACTGAGTACTGCAGATGACTCTTAATGCTACGTTCGGCAATTGTGGCAGGTTCCTGGCAAATGAGGAATTTCAAACATGGAATAGGAGAATAGGAATTGGAAGCCAATCTCGTTAACGCTTACGTTAACGTTAACACGAAAACATGAATTCAAATCAAATTTAATTTAACAATCAGAACAATAATGTAGATTGTAGATATGACAATTAGATAGGACATTTAAACAAAACAAGGTGTACGAAACGAAACTACTAATTTAAACATAATAAACGGCAACTTAACTCAACATCGACATCGACATCGAAATCGAAATCTCAATGCGCTTCGAATTCCATTTAAACAAATTACAATTTAATCAATATAAAGCTCTGTTTTCATAAATGTTTTCTCAGGTTCTGCAAGGTATTTGCATCTGCAACTGTATATATCTTTTTTGTATAATTATAATTATAAACTTAATATTATTATTAATTCAATCGACTCGCCATATGCATGATCGTAAAAAGAACTAATAAGAAAAATTATTCTACGGTGGAAAACGAATTTTGGCTATGAAGCAACGTAAATTAAAGGTATTATTAACAATTCACACTCACAGCCACAGCCACACCCCAACTACCCGACCCTATTTTTCCTTATCCTTTTTTTTCTCGCCCCTATCATAATTCTGCGTGTGTTTTTTTTCTGAGTGTAGGTGTGTGTGGTGTATGTGAGCAGCTGCAATTTGTTGGCAAGGCAATCATCATTACTTTCTGTGGCGGATTCCCACATCCGCTGTCTGTCTGTCTCTGTTTCTGTGATTGTGTGTGCTTGGATGAGATTGCAATGGAATCTCGCTTGAAGCTGGTCGCTAACTTCCTTGCCGGGAACCAACGCAGACGCAAGCGAATCCCCGGCTTCTCCTATGAACATTTAACACAAGCCCCCTCGACATCAAAGTCCAGGACCATAAGCTTAGTCTCCTCAGTTCCGTTTCGCGATCCCACTGCACAAATCAGTTTCGTGTCGTTTGCCCTATAAGATTTTTATATAAATAATCATTCAATCGTGAGGATTTGCTTTCAGAAAACTCACCTTATTCGCCAAACAACTCCGCCAGAGCCGCCCGAATCGAGGGCCACTAGATTGCGAATAAACTCGCCCGTCTTCACATCCCACAGCTTGACGGTGCCATCATCCGAGCTGGTCACCACGAATCGCGAATTGAATTGCAGACAGGTAACCGCAGACTGATGTTTGTTGGTACCTAAAACAAAAAACAATTAGAATAAGTTACATTCTTCTCTGGTTTCCAGTAATCATCTCCCTCACTTACCCGACAGCGTTTGCAGACATTGTCCGGTTGTGATATCCCACACTTTGACAGTTGAATCGGCGTTTCCTGAGACGAGAATGTTCTGGCGGAGCTCCATGCCAGAGGTCAAGCTTTGGTGGCCCATTAAAGTGTGCTTACAATTGCCAGTCTCCACATCCCACACGCGAATGGATGTATCGAGTGAGCCCGATACAACATGTAAGCCGTCAAACTGGAAGAGTTTAGAAGATAGTCAGAATAGGTTCTTAAGTTTCATCTCTAACGATCTTACCTGCAACGAGTAGACGCGATTTGTGTGACCCTGGAGAGTGTGCAAGCACTCCTGGCGCTCCGGATGCCAGATCTTCACCATATAATCATAAGCTCCAGACACAATCAACTTGCCATCGTACTGAACACAGCGAACGGCAGCTAGATGACCAACCAGGACGTGCAGGCAAGAACCCAGCTCGATGTCCCAAACACGCAGAGTGGCGTCCCGAGAGCCGCTGACCACCCTAAAAGTTGAATGTTTAAATTAGAAACTCTCGATTTTATATATTTTAAGATTCTGCTTACTTATTGCCATGCAAATGCATGCAACGCACAGTCGACGTGTGACCCTGGAGGGTGTGGACACAAGCACCGCTGTCCATGTCCCATACTTTGAGGGTGCGATCCGTGCTGCCCGAAATGATGATATTACCCGACATTTGAGACGACCAAACCCCGCCAGTATGACCCACCAAAGTGCGCAAACACTATATAAACAAAATAATAAATTAAACACAATTTTCGCAAAAGAAAAAACATGATTTAAAGTTAAGAAAAACCCACCTTTCCGTTCACCGCAGACCAGACCTTGAGGGTGTTATCGTCGGAGCCGGAAACAATGCGATTACCAGAGAATTGCAAGCAAGTGATCACGTGGTCGTCGTGGCCCTTGAGAACTTTCGGTTTGCGCACTGGCCGCTGGCGCCAGTTCACCTCGATGATGTGCTGCCGCATGTAGGCGGCTTTCCAAGGCGAAGCAATCGGAGGCATGTTGCCGTCACGTCCCCTCTTCGGGCGGTCACTTCGCGGCTCAGCCAAGATCTGGGCTATGCGACATTTTTCCTTCCACAGCAAGTTGTCGTCGCAAAGGAAGCGCCAACTGCGGCAGGTCTGGGCAGCTCGCAACAGATCCTTTGGCTCCAGGTAGGACAAGACAAACAAGGCCAGTTCCCGGGGCAAAAGAGAGATGAAATCGCGCTGGAACTGCGGCTCAATCACCTTCATCATGTGGCGCACCTGCGACGGATCGCAGTGATCGATGAGACGGTCAACGGCAAGCAAACGTTCCGCATGGGTCCAGCGCTGGAACTGGGCCAACCAGTGTGACAATTCGGGCGGCGGATTGTCCCGCGTGGGAACGGACCGCGGAGTACGACGACCCAATCCCGATACTGATCCCGGTGAGGCATTGACCAAATGAGATGCCACCGCCGTGGGACCCGAATGCTGCGAAGACCGCGGCGTCGAGGCAAAGTCGTAGGCAATTCTCTTGCGACAATTATCGCCCACCCCGGAACCCAAAGCCAAGCCACCGCTGGGTGAAATGTTTAGGGAGTAGTCGCCGCCATCTAAAAGGCGCCCCTCGTTGTACTTCCGTTTGCGCTGCTGAGAGACTAGAGAGACGGGATTGTTAAGCGAGCAGTCGCCGATGCCACCGGGCATGGAAGAGGTAGCGGACAGAGACAAAGAAAGGTTGTGGTCCTCATGGTCCATGGGGTCCAGGTCGTAGGCTTCGCTGAGGCTGGCATTGCTTCCGCCGTAGCTCATCTCGTTTCCGTTCTGGCATGTGCAGATTTCCTCCAGATCTGAGCAATTGTTGTCTTCGTCGCAGTTGGCCCACGGCTCCTCGCCACTGAAATCTCCAGGCTCCACATGATTGTTATCCTCGCCATTATTAGCTCCCTCCTCTACCAGAACCTCCAGGTGGATGGCGTCGTTGGACTCGTTGCGACGTCTTGGCTGTGATGTTCCATTCGATGATGAGGCTGAACCCGAGTTGCTGCGGACCAGGAAACGCTCCTGCGTCTGAGCACTGGCGTTGACTTGGCGCGTAGAGGGGCGATTGCAAGAGTTGGACGTTCCAGTTCCGGATGAAGTGGATGCTTCAGAATCGCCGAGGCAAGCCGATCCTTGATTATGGACTAAAGTGCGACTGCAGCCTCCTTCCTGAGAAGAGGTCTGCGATCCTACAGAGCTGTAAGAGACAGAGCCGCTGGCACTCTCTGCCGTTCCCTCATCCTGCTGGCAGGCGGATGTGGAAGAGGAAGGGCCCGGGCCGCTACCCGGGTAATCATTCGAGTTGGTGTTGGTGTACACATCCGTTCGAGCTGCTCCCGTCGAGGTTGTCGCCGATGATTCCTGACCTGACTTCGCCGTTGAACTGGAACTGGCATTCAAACTGAAGCTGGCCCTATGTTGGCTGCAGCTCGAAGGTTCTCTTCCCAGGGAGGAGCCCAGGTTTAGTTTGGCAGTGGACTTGCTTAGACGGCTGTTTGTGTACTTGCGACTGCTGGTTGGTGTCGTCGACAGATCCTTGTATGTGCACTAAAAAAGGACCAAATAATGATTATTAAATAGAAATTCAAATTTAAAATTAAGACTACGAACTTTACTATCCGATGAGACGGTGCGGCCGTTGCTACTGCTGGGCCAATCGTCCTTGCTCGCTGCAGTCGAAGCAGCGCCAGCAACTGCCCCTCCAGTTGCTCGTCCACCGGCCATGGATTTGATCAGACTTAGATTCAGTTTGGAGCTGTTGCGCAGGATAATGCCGCCGGTGAGACGCTGCTCGGTCTCGAAATCACGCCGCTCGATGAGGTCTATGGACTCGATGTCACCAACGGCAAAGATTGCTGGCACAGAATTCGAGGAAGTGCTGGCCGTGAGGCTCATCTGTTTCAGCCGCACCGACATGAGGCGGTCGTGCAGGCAGGTGGTGTCGGGATTTTCCGCTTTCTCCGATTTGGATTTCATCCCTCTGGATTGTTTTGGATTCTCTGCCTGTTCCGCATCCTCTCCCAGCAAGAATTCATCGCTTAGGCGCTTCGGCTTGCCGGCCAGCTCGGACTGAGCCACCGCTGGATCGGGATGTGACTGCACCTCCTCCACCACGGGCGTCTCGAGGAAGATCTTGGAGCCATCGGCTGCCACAATGGTGCCATCGGCCAGGGGTACTTGCGATGTGTTGGGGCAGTCGATGTCACCCACAACAATGCCCACCACGTCTTCTTCATCGTCCTCTTCGTTTAGATTTTCCTCATCCTCCTCCTCTGGCTCCGCCTCCTCCGCATCGTCCTCATCCTCATCATCATCGTTTATAAGGCATACGACCGGAGGCTCCTCGTTGAAGAAACCTTGACACTGTTCGTTGGAGGAGGGATGATCAGCATCAGCATCAGCGACACCGCCACCATTGATGGTATCCGTGGAGGAGCTGTCGTCGACCGCGACCACACCCACTGTGGATGCCGCCCCCGCACTGGTGGGCAGTGAGTTGGAAGAGCTAATCTCAAAAGTACTCGACTCGTCGTCGAGCACTACAGCGAAAGCATGCTGCGAGTTCGACGACACACACACGTCCTCCACATCGTCCTGCAGCCTGGACATGGATGCGAAATCTTCCTTGCACTGGCAGGGTTCGTCCACCACCGCTTCTACTACTCCTTGTCTCCGGCTGGTTGTGGCCAGGTCTGTGGCCGAGGTGGAGCTGGAGATGGAGCCGCTGTCGGATTCACTGCTAGCAGATGGACATCCTCTTTCCATAATACTCTTCGGGCATCCAAAACTGGGCAACACGCTCTCCTGGAAAAGTATTTGTATTAATTATATCGATTTCGATTCGAGTTCGAGTATTGAGAAGTTTTAAGCAAATTTACAAATTCTATCAACATTTTCGACGTCCGTTGCACGTCAGAGGACCCGAACCGAACAATCCCGATCCTTTGCGCTCAGAGAACTGAAGATGAACCGAAATTCCCACGCAACTGATGGTTGCAAAAAACAAAAAAGGAGAAAAAAAAACGACGATGCAATGAAAAGCAGTGGGAAATATTTTTGTAAGCAGCCGCCGACGTTAAAACTCGAAAAAGGAAATCACAAAAGTGCATCGGATCGGCGGAAGAGGCTAAAACGGCGCGAAGTAGAATGGGAAAAAGAAGACGAAACGGGTATTACAACAAAAACAAGATACTCTCAGGGGCAGCAGAGGTGGAGGGAGAGCTACAGACGGAAAACAGCAAAGGTATTGTGAGATCTGAGGTGAGGCAAGGTAAGAGGAGATGACAAGAGCGAGAAGTAACGGACGTAAGAAGAAGAAGCACCAAAGATACACAGCAGCCGCACCACAAAAAAAAAACAACAACTACATCACGTACACCTTGCAATTCCAGCCGCTATCTTTTCCCTCTGCTTTTGGCCAACTTCTAGTGATGATCAGTAGTCACTGCCAAGGAATACCAAAAAGTATTATTTAATAAAATGATTAAATTTGGTATTTTCTTAATACTTTTGGTAGTAATAACTGTTAACTTCTAAAGAAAACCTTAAATTTCGCTAGAAAAAGGCTCGGCCAGACTACCATTAATACAATCCCGTTGTGACTTGGAGATCACAGCTGCTCTTCTCCAAAGGCTTGACAGCAGCTCCGACTACCCCGACTGTCTTGTCTTTCACAGCATCAGTGTCCTACCAACTCGCACACTCAGATACATATAGACTTAGGAAAAGGGATCGCTGCAGGCAGGGATTCGGTGGAAGAAGAAAATCACCGAACAAAAGGGGCGAAATCACAAAGGAATTTCCAGTGCTCCTGCTGTTGCTATTGCTGTTGTTGTTGCTGTTGCATCACTCGCAAAGAGATCATCAGATGTGCAGGAATTCTCTGTTCTGTTCTGTCCATTTTTCCTCTTTCTTTCCCCGACCTTCCATCCCTCTGTGTGACCCACCATTGGCTGTTGACCTCTCCGAAAAAGAACGTTTTTTTAGGGTCGTCATCCGAGTCCCGCTTTCACACCGCTTTTCTCTCGGTTTACCTGTGCTCGAGGATATGCGGTGAAGAAGAAAAAACTGGTATACTCGCTCATAAAGGACATGGGAACGCCTGTAAATGCATCCTGCTCCTTGAGAAACTGTTTTCAATTCTAAACCAAAGATTTTTGATCAACCATGAAGCAATTTATGTTTCTTCCAACATTTTTAGAAACAGTTTTTCTCAGTTAATAACCTCTAAAGGGGGACCGTGTACCGGATATCATACAGCCGACAGCCGCAAAACCGACTTGGTTCGGGTGGAGTCATCATAACCATTACAACTACAAAAACCGCATGCACGCACCTCAAATACATAATATGACCAAACTATGGTTATGTTTGCCCCAAAAATAGATTTTTCTCGGCACTAATTCTGCATTTCCTTGAGCGTTCTAAGCCCTAACCCCACTTTTCTGCACCTGCATTGCAGCAGGAGGATGGATGGATAATTCGTGGAGCAAACAACAAAAGAAAAATGTGGACATTGTTGTACACACACCAACACACGGACACCGACACACGGATACGGACACGGACACAGAGACGCACATACATCCACCGACGCAAATGTCACAGCCAGAGTTTTTATGCAAGGAATGCCTGGAAATCTTCTCAAAATGTCCAGCAGTTTAAACACAATTGTTAAACAAACCGTAGCTGGCGGTTGTTTTACTTATTTAACTTTTTCACGCGTGTACAATTTTTTGCGTTGAGCTCCACACAAACACATGTACACGAGTCAATCGAACTTTTCACATACGTTAAGGGGCCGTTGCTCCTCAGAGAATGGCGATTCGCAGCGCCTGTTCTGATTACTCTTGAATTGTCTATCTAATTTTTAGTTACATGAATGCGATTTTACAATTTTTGTAGCGAAAAAAAAACGAGTGGATCAAAGTTTAATGAAATTTATTGAAGAGTGTGTACACCTCACGCGATTATTAAATACAAAAAAACGTAACCAGTGTTGGTTAATTTTCTATCGGTTATGGCGGTTACCAATTAAACTTTTTTTGTTGAATAATCTTGAAACAGCAGCACCAATTTACCTGAAATAAGAAATAATGTTATTAAATGACTACTTTTGTAGAAGAGGAAATACGTCTTATTAAAATATATAATTTATTTACATTAAGTTTATTTAGTTTAAGTCTAAAGAGGAAAATTAAAAGATTATCTGGCATCGTAGACTAGTTAATGCTAAGGACAATTATTAATTTATTGTTTTTGCATGTTAATTCATAAAAAAGTGTGTACACTTTTCACACAGGAAATGACGGGGTCTTTTGTAGAACCCCCAAAGCTATTATGGGAAAACGGAAAAATAAGTTGTTAGAACGAATATAAATAAAACCGATTAAGACATGTAAAATAATATAGAACAATATCGTTTTAAAAATATCTTTTGAAACGGTAAACCGTTAATTTAAAATATAGTAGGACCGTTGAGCCTCTTAGCTACGAATACCAACGTAAACTGTTATTTTGGGGAAGGGGGGGCGCACACCCACCGCCCACTAGCCGACAACACTGAAAGCAATTCGAATTTCGACGGCAAACATGGCTCTTGGGGAAGTGGTCTCTGAATACCTGGATCGAGGCATAGTCCTTGTGATTGCGGACTTACTCAGCCTGATCACCGTCTCTTCCTGTCTGGTAATCAAAGTGCCGCAGATAAACACGATACGAGAGAACCAGTCCTCGAAAGGTGAGCCGCCCACGTAAATTTCTTTTAAATCCTTTCACTTATAACTGACCTTTCTCTACAAAGGCATCAGCGTGCTGGGACTATGCCTGGAGCTGTTTAGCTATACGGTGATGCTGTCCTATAACTACACCAGTGGTTACGACTTCCTTTCCTATATGGAGTATCCTGTTTTGCTGCTGCAGGAATACGCGCTAATTTTTTACGCCTTCAAGTACCAGGATCTGCTTGGCAAAAAGACCCAAGTAATCGCCGTGCTGTACTCTGTAGTGGTCACCCTGGTGTACCTTAAGCTATTCCCCGTCATCATCCTCACCTTCCTGGTGGTGAGTAATAGTAACTGCAGTCACCAGTTTTCATTGATTAGAAGATAACGTCAATACAAACCCGTTTTCACACTTTAATTAACTAATTATGTTTTTGCGATTGCCCGGAACAAACGGGTTTGCTTTGCCTTAATTTGTTTGGTCTTAGTCGGTAAGGGAATCTTTTAACTGGGCAGCCTCTTGGCCCAAGGTCAATGGTGATTGTTGTATAATATTTGAGCAGCTATTAATACCCTCGCTCGCCAATTAATATATATATGTGGGAGAATTTATTTATTCATTTGCCTTCTCTTGCAGCCATTCTGCACGCCCATTGGAGCCACCAGCAAAGTCCTTCAACTGCTAGCCATTTTAAGGACCAAGGATGCTAGTTCCGTCAGCAGGACTACCTGGGCGCTATCAGCTTTCACCAATATGAGTAAGATAATAGCACTTGATTTGTTTCCAAAGGTATTCATTATTCCTGTTTTTTTTCACAGCTCGCATCTACACAGTATTCTTCCAGTCTCATGACTGGATGTTACTATCCAACTTCCTGATATCCACGTTCCTGAGTGCTTCCGTTTTCGCGGCCGCCTGCTTCTACAAAAAGAAAAAGACAAAGGCGGAATAGAAGACTATCCGGAGATTAGAAGAGCCCAACATAGACAAGCACTGCGGTTGCTGGAAATCCTTATCAGTCATTGTTTTAATTTTATTTTCTTATCGTTTTAGATTGATATTAAAAATTCTCTTTGAATGAATATTGATGTTGTTGAATTAGCTTTCAGCGTAAAAGGCCACTGCTATGGCTCCCAGAACTGTTAGCAGCGACACCGCATAGATGGAAATCTTTTGCCAGTTTATTTCCGATTTGGGCGGTCCCATGTCCACGGTTTTACGTTCCTTGTGCTTACGTTTCCCGAACTTGGCTTCAAACTTCTCCAACTCTAGCCGGTTGCGTTCTTCTTCGCGGCGCCTCTTTTGTTCCTGCTCCTGTTGCTCCGCCGCCTGGGCCCGAGATATCTCTGCTTTACAATTGGAGTCGCATTCGAGAGATGTTTGCCCAGCTCGGTGTTTGTCGCAGGCGATCTCCTGTTTAAGCCTCTTGCAGACACAAAAGATTCGCACTTTCTTGCGGCATAGCTCCGGGTTGGGACACTTTCCCGAATGACAAATGGCAGTACAGCGATGGGTGCAGGGGTACTGAAAATATAGGTTTAAAATTCCGATCAATATCAATACGCCAGTATAAAAATATCACGTCCTAAAATGCTGGGTTAAAGAATGTCTTGACTCATTCCCAAACGTGACTGGTTTTACATTTTTTATAATCAAGTAACTCACATGTTTCAAGCAGCGATTACCACAGCTCCGCAACTTCTCCCTCCGATCAATAATCTCCTGAACACTGCCATTCTCATCAAAGTACTCGCTGCACTTGTAGACCAACTGATTGAGCCCGCAGTGACATTTATATTTCATAACAAAGTTACAGGGCATGCATGGTGGGGGATGGCAGCCCTTGGGGCAAGAGTGAGTGCATCCAGCCGGACGGGCAACAGTACATCCTTCTTCGCAAGGAGCACAGCCCACCTGCTGTTCCATATCTTTGGGATTAGCCACCAAATGACAGACTAAGGAGCATTTGTGGTTTCCGCATTTGAGCTGCCGCGCACACTTTCGTTGACAAGAACTTGGTCTGGAGTTCCAGCAGGGCCAAGTGGCCACCTCATGGCCGCCAATACAGGTTACAACTACGCCTTCTTCGCAGCGCGGATGGGGCATCGATTTATACTCGTACTTGAGAAAAACAAATGAAAAGAGGTTTATATTCATCTCTTGTATCCCTTGTAAATCAAAAAACTTACTTTTTTAGCTTGTGGTCTCGCATCTGAAGCCTTGTTTATTCGAATCGCCTCATGGCATCGGGACTTGCAAATGTGTCCGCATCCACTGGTGTCATTGGGAAGACCGCATACTTGACCACAGGGTGGGCACTCGCCTTTATGGCAGCGGTGCTTGATAGCGTGATGACATTTTGCAGATATACTGAAAAGAATTCGCATTCAAATCAAATTCCTTTTCGCATTTTATAGAACTAGAACACCCACCGGCAGAGCTCCAGACACACTATCCGTGCACTGCGTTCTCTTCCGCAAGGAACACTTCGTTTGGTCTTTCCGCAACGACAATTAATCTGGGATTCTAGTTTGCAGGGGTAGCACGGCCCATTGTGGCAAACGGATTGGCATTTGTGTTTGTTGCAACTTAGCTGCTTGCCACAAATCTTCTCACACGGTGGACATTGGTCGCCGCAACACTACAAAGAATTTATATTTAAACAAATAAAAAAACCTATTCCAAAAAAACCTATACCTTTCGATTGCATGCATGTTTTCCGCAATCGCGCATTTGCTTGCATTTCGTTTCGCACGTGAACTCCTTGGAGCAGGGCAGCTCCTTTTCATGCAAACCACAGCGACATTTCTTTTTGGTTCTCACAGGACACTACAGAATATTTTTGTTTAGATTATTCTTATATTTCGAGGACGTAACTTACGGAAATGCAGGGCCCTCGATGGCATCTTTGGGTGCAAGTGTGCTTGCCACAGGACAGCAGCTTCTGGCAGGTGTCTCCGCAAGTTTCCTCTGCCTCGTTACATGGTCCAACTTGAGTCTGGAAAAAAAACAAAACGTTGCTAAGTTTATGTTTTCTAAAAGCTTTTGGCTTGGATTACATTTTTTCCACAAGGGCATCTCCTGACTTGAAATGGACACTCCCCACCAGTACATGGTCCAGCGTGACAAACCTTCTCGCAAATGTGCAAACCACACGCAAAGGGAGTTCCGCACACCTGAAAGGCAAAACTACTTTAGATATGACCTCTAAAGGATTCATGAATTCAACTAACATTCTGGCACTTCCATTTGCGATCGGAGCAGTTCATCATCTTGGACTCTCGCTGACATTCACATGGCTGCAGACTTTTGCTATTGCATGGTGGACACTGTCCTGGTCGATGGCATTCCTTATTGCACTTGTGCTTGCCACAGCTCAGAAATTCCTTGCACTGCAAGAAAGCAATATAAGCAAACAGAGATTGAAGTATTTTTAAAGGTTTCTTACCGGCTGTTGGCATCTCCACTGCTTGTCAATACACCTCATGGAACGTGGGCTGGACTTGCCGCACAGACAGGAGACCTTTGCTTGCTGGGCGCATGGTGGACAAGGACCTGGATGACACAACAATTTGCAGTCATGTCCACACTTTGGCTGCAACAGTTTGCCGCATATCTCGCCGCAGGAGTGTGGCACCAAGAAGGGCTGGACCTGAGGGTTCGCTTCCTTTCCACAGAAGCAGTTGTATTGGGTGGGCTTGTCCGCCGGTAGGTAATCTCTTCTACACTGAGGACAGCACCAGTGCAGCGACTTTTGGCGCTTCGGAGGAACAAACTCGCCCAGGTGATTGTAGTGTCCCTGGCCATTTTCCTGCTCCGCGGCCTTTACCTTCATTTGCATCATGCTGTCATTGGCCCAGCGTTGAATACAGTTCAGATGGAAGAAACAGTAGCAGCTCCCGCAGGACCATATCGCCTCCACGCGACGGATGCTGCCGATGCAAATGAGGCAGGTGGCTGCACCGGAGTGAAGGGTGTTCTCAAGAAAGGTGGCGGTGCGAGCGGCATCTTTGGAGCTTCCGTCCGTTGATTGATAGTGCTTGTAAAGTCGATCTGCACCGGAAGATAAAAGATTGTTACCTGACACGTCACATTGGCAGAAAACCTAAGCTTTACCCAAAATTTGCTTTTCGTCCAGTTCGCCTTCATCCTCGGAGCTGGATGCGTAGGTTTCTACTAGTTTCTGGGCGGCTGCCAAATTTTTAGCCTGCGCTTTATTAAACTTTTCCATTTTCAGCCGGCTAATCAATTTCAAGAGAATAATTCGTTGGGGGAGGATGCCAGGGCTGGCGAGCACTTTGATAAGAGAATACTTTGCGGAACCAGGGAGAAAAATAATTGAAATTTTTCAAATAATTAAAAATGATTATATTTTAAGTAAATAATAACAATCGTTGGGTTGGATAAAAGTTCGGGGAATATTGATTAAATTAAAATAAAGAAAATATACAAATTTATTTGTTGTTTACGATTGTATTTTCTCTTAATCGAAATATACTACGATTTCATTGTCAGTTTTCTATCTGATTTTAAACAAGGCTCACGAAATTTCTCGATTAATCTGTTACGATTACGTTTTTTGACTATATGTTTACCGTTTAGCCTTAAACCAACCGTTAGATTGCCAGCACTGGCTAGCGATTGCAATTGCGACACCCTGAAACACACTTTCATCAGTTGCAACAAAAAAAATATATATTCAGACGCGAAAATATTACACCGATCAGCAAGATGAGTTTCCTGAACTATATATTTGGACCAAATCTGTATATGGAGTACAAGGGAGTCCCGGAACCGCAGCGAAAGATGTACGATGCGGGTGCTACCGAAAGATTCGGGGAACAGATTCTATCCACGGTAAGGGAAACACCAAAAAATATAATCTGCAGCATATGGAGCAATAAAATCGGACTTTCTCCTTTCCAGCTGTCGGTTATGTGGTCGGTGGGCTACTACACATCGCCGCTGGTTGTCACATTCCTCTACAGACGCGGCTACCTGGTGGCCGATTCCATGCCGGCTCTGGCCAAGATCACCACCAGCGTAGGCCTCATTGTTATCATCTCTTTATTTATGCGTGGCCTGGGACGCAAGCAGTCGCGTTCGTATTCCAATATGATGAAGGCTCTCGTCCATGCCAGGCAGACAAAGACCGCTGGGGATGCCAACAGCGAGTTGCGGCGCTTCGACATCGAGTTCAAGGCATGGCCGGTGGATTTCGACGTAAAGGCTCTCACTGGGTTAGTCTACTACGCTAATCCATTTCTTATATTCTAAGTTATATTTTTTGTAGGGACACCAAGAAGCCTGTGGTCACTGCCAGCCGGAAGGAACCCCTCAAGTTGGCCACTTTACCCTGTGAAGTGATTGCCTATCTGGCCATTAACACCTTCGGGCTCTCCTTGCTGTATCCGGGCTCAGTAAAGCTACTGCAGAAATTCATGAGTAAGTTTGAGCAGTTCCTCACATGAGTTCCTGGTTCGATGACGAATTTTTTGTATTCTCTTTAAAGGACCCATGCTGATTTCCGGACGCGCCAAGCTCATTGAAGATGACAATGGCATCCGCTACAAAATTAAGACGATCGATTCAAACGACATAGATGCGTTGTTCATTGACAACCGCAACGACAACGTTGGAAATGGAAAGACTCTAGTCATTTGCTCGGAGGGAAATGCCGGTTTCTACGAAGTGGGCATCATGGGCACTCCAGTGGCTTTGAAGTATTCAGTTCTGGGGTGGAATCATCCGGGTTTCGCCGGTAGTACCGGCACCCCTTTTCCGCACCAAGACAAGAACGCAATCGACGCAGTTGTCCAGTTTGCAGTTAACAATCTGGGATTCGCGGTGGAGGATATAATCTTGTACGGCTGGAGCATTGGAGGTTTCAGTACATTGTATGCTGCATCCGTTTATCCAGATGTTAAGGGAGTGATTTTGGATGCCACATTCGACGATGTCCTTTATTTGGCCATTCCTCGTATGCCGGCTGCCCTGGCAGCGATAGTAAAGGTTGCAATTCGTAACTATTGCAATCTAAACAATGCCGAGCTGGCAACGGAATTCAATGGACCAATATCTTTTATTCGTCGCACAGAGGATGAGATTATTGCCGAGTAAGTTGCCATTAATTGAAAACTAATGGAATTGAGTACATTTTTATGTTTTTCAGGGAAAGCCAAATTGAGACCAACCGTGGCAACTTTTTGGTGTTGTCTGTGCTAAAACATAGATATCCCAACATTTTCGGCTCAGCTCAGTTGAGCAAGACAAAGGCCATTTTGTCGAAGCCTTTGGAACCCTACAATATTTCAGCTGCCGACGAGAAGCTCTGCATGTCACGGCTGATTACTTATGCTTCGGATGAGGGAAAATCCTTCCCCATGAAAATTGGAGCCGAATACACAGAGGAAGTGCGCACCCTTATGGCTGTATTTTTGGTGAGATTTGGAATTTTATTATCCTTACAAAAATAATGAATTAAATGATTTTTTTAGTTGCGCAAGCATTTACGCGACTACAACTCTACACACTGCACCCAGCTGCCTGGCGAGTTTTTCACCATGCCATGGGACATTCCCACCGAGCACGGATTCGTGTTCACCTAAGCCCACCCAGGAGGTTGCTCAGGAGGTGTGGCCCTACGTTTAGATATTAGTGAAATGGTTTTTAGTCATTTTTGCATTCTGACTGCTTATTAAATTATTCTAACTGGGAACAGCCGGGACGCTGACACATCTGGTGTAAATTGTCTTATATATTAATAAATGTCACAAGCTAACCTAATAGATCTCCTAAAAGGTTTATGTAATGTCTTTTTATTTCAAATTCTTAGTTTAGGTAACATTTTTCGAATCTAGAAGAAGTAACTCAATAAAATCAATATTAATTGAAATATAATTAGGTTGTAAAATTGTAACTGTTTTTGGTTTAATTTTTTGATTTAAAGAAAAATGTTCAATTTACTCAAAAGACTTCAAGGAATTTATCGACAAATCTCAAAAATAATTTATTTGTAAGGTTTATGAAATGTTCGTTTTTTTCCACAACCTCGGAAACGTTCGTGAAATAATTGTGGCGATTGGCCTTCTTATAAACAACTGTGTATAGGTGGTTAGTTTCTAAATCTAAAGAGCAGTTCAACACTTAGGATCTACGAGTTCTTTTTGGAACCTCCAAAGCCGGAGAAGCCCATGATGGCGGCCATGTCATCAGGCAGACCGCCAGCAGAGAAATCGTCGTCCTCGGCTTTCCGTTTGCGCTCTTTCCGCTTCTCCTTGCGGTGCTCCTTGTATCGGTCCTCCTCTTCCTTAGCCTCCCGCAATCTTCGATCGAGTTCGTAGTCTTTTTGTTTCTCCTCCATCTTTTTCTTGTTTTGCTGGAAGCGCTCTTTGACCTGGTCCACGGTGCTGCGCTCCACCTTCATGGACATGCCCAGGTTCCGCTGGTGTTTCTTGCCATTTATATGGTCGAGGAAGTTGATAGAGTCCTTGACCACACAGTCGCACACATTGCAATAGTATCCTCCGGATTGTGACGTAGGTGTGTTCTTGTTTATAACCACGCTCTTGCCAAGCTTGCTATCCAGGTCCACTTTGTAGTCCCTTCTTTTCAGGTTCTCCCTCTGGATAGGCTCTAAAAGTGGTTATAGTGTTTCAGCTGGTTAATCTTGACCCACGTCTGCTTGCAAACCTTCTTCCTTGGGAGCCACCTGATTGAGCAGGCGCTCCGCTGCCAGCTTCTCGTACTCGTTCTTGTCCCATTTCCTCCGGTGGTCGTCAGGTCGCATTGACATGTTGGCAATATAAATATATTATCTAAAAAAAAACTTTGGAAAGATGTTAAATAAATTTTGTTGGAGAGCGACCAGTGCGCGGTGTGACCACCGCTGATTAGAGGACCGATAACGATGCACTTAGTTATCAAAGTACGGTTCCAGTCTGGTCACACTTAAACTTATTGATTTATCGAGACGTTAGAAAAATAAAACGGAAAATTTTGGCAAACCCTTCAGTATTCAAAAAGAACTGCATTCCAATAACTTAAATACAAAAAAATGGGTGCTGCTTTCTTTCCTGTGCTGTTTTTCACAGCAGTTTGGGGCGCTGTGGGCATTGGAATGCCTATAATGACCCCCAAAGGACCTCACCAGAACCTGATACGTTGTGTCCTTATGCTGGCTGCGGCCTGCTGCTGGCTCTTTTGGTTGTGCTGCTACATGGCCCAGATGAATCCATTGATAGGACCCAAACTCAAGCGAGATGTCGTGGCTATGATTGGCCGCGAATGGCACAATGAAATCGTAGCTGGCTAGGATGTTTCATAAGAATACAGAAATCCAATATGTATATGAAGAGTTCCCGTTTTCAGAAATAAAGTCTACCTATGTTGCAAATAATCAGCAAAATTGCATAAAAAAGGATTTAAATTATGTTATAAATGAATGAAAAATAGTTATTCTGTTCTACTACTATATTTTAAACAAATTTGTAAAATTGAAAACATAAAATAACATTCAATCATTTTTGTCCTTCTTTAAATGTAAAATAATTTTATGAAAATGTTACGTCTATGTTTGGTAAAGGGCTAACAATAAAATAAATAAAATTGAAATAAAGATTCGGTTACAATTTAAATATCAATAGATTGTTAGTAAATAAAGAGAAAAAGAGAAATGTTGTGAGAGTGTGGAGAAAGAGAGTGAGAGAGAGTCAACGGACGTTGCGCATGCGCAGCCCAACCGGGAAAGCTGGCGTTGCCACATTGACTGTAGCAACCTGTAGATTCAACCTTCAGGTGTATCTTTCTTCTGGGTTCACTTATAAATCACAACTCAGCTTGTGAGGAGATCTTAAAACCATCCAGTCCGAGTCGATTTACCGCCGCGGAGTAGCGCGATATTTGTGGCCAATATCTTAAGTTTCCCGGGCGCGATCAGTTGGATTTCAAGATCGAGTGCTTTCCAAGTGGAAAAGAAGGAATAAAATCTTACCGTGAAATCAGGCACCGTCCGGTGCAATATAAATAGGATTAATTCTATCGAAGAAGCGGAATTTAGTGCAACTCTTGTGCAGAATATTACTCTTCTGAAGCACATTCTTCTCAAATGGAACCACACTTCAACAAAAACCGGGGACGATAATTTATTTTAGCCTACCAGGTAAGCAGCTACTTAGGAATTTACAACTTAATTTGTAAGAAAAATGTTCAGGAGTAGGATACGAGTCTCCAGCCAGTTGTCGGTAGTTGGTGGTGGAGACTCTCCCTAAGACGGGACTTGGGCCATAAACTAGTTAGACATGCAATAAAGCAGCATGGTGGAAGGTACAAAACTGGTTACATTACTCCGGAGCCCGGACCCCGGACCCAGCTAGGAGTTGGAAGACGATGGCCAAGAGCAATAATCGCGCACAAACGAGCTGGCAAAGCTCAAAATTATGGATGTTAAAACGAAAATGGCAATAAAAAAAGGGGCCTCAGACCTTGGACCCGTCCAAAAAACCAGTCTGGGCAATAAAAGAAAAGAAATTAGAAATTAAGAAGTCCCTCCACCCGAAAAAAGGGCGGCAGGCAGCAAAGAGCATTCCAAAGCCGAACCGACTGGCCAAAAAACAAAAAGAAAAAGCGTTAAGAATAATGGAAGCTATGGTAAGGTGGTGGACAGGTGATTGTCCAAAGAACTGAAACAAAGGCCCCGGAGAACGTTTTGTTGTCGAGGAGACGGTACAGAGCTTTCTTGGTGTTGCTTTATATGTCGCTAACCGCACAATTACCCCGTTCATGAACTGGGCCAATTGACAGTTGACAGTGGTGTTGCCACGGCCTAGGCCACAGCCGCAGACACAGCCACAAGTTCGGACCCGTTGTCTATCACCCCGGAGGCAAGTAGATGGATGAGGAACTCCATTATTTGCCGATCCTACTAACAATGAGTGGGTCGCATCCATTATGACAGTAAATTAAACACTAGATTAGATAAAAATGTAAATATTTCTTTTATGTACCACATTGTTTACCTAGTTCTAAAAATCTGATAAGGATTGGTAAACTATGATACATTTTTCTGCTCGTATGAGGCCAAATCTATCATTAAATTGATTACCATTCTTGTGACCACAACTGTAAAGATGATCAAAGATGTGTGACGGAGAACAAGCGCCTATTTATGCCTATGCGGAAATTGATTTTTAGCCGCAGTTAACGTTTTATGGTTCTCGCGCCAGATTCAACGGAAGAGGCTGTGGTTCTCGGCTGTCGGGCCATGTATTGACCCAATTCGAGGCGCAGCCCCTCCCCGTAATAACCGACAATTTACGCAAATTTCCCCGCCTACCCAACTGTCCGAACTGACTCATTGATAACTGCAGTGTGCCGGTGAAAGTGCCAAAACACCGAATCCAAACTCCAAGCCAAATGACTCAGCACAAGGCCAAGACGTGTTGCCAAATTCAGGAGACTAAACAAAATTGTGACTTAGATGGCGCTTTTTCGGAAAAATCTTTAAAGGGTTTTATTTTTGCAAAGGATTTCGTATCGTATTAAAAAAATGAGCTTGGAAGACTCTACTAGAGACGTACTGGGTATGACATAGTCGGGAAACTCTAGACGTCTTTTCTTGTTTTATTTTGACAATTTTCACCTCAAATTAGTTTCACCAAGGCAATGAAAATTTTCATTTTTCGTTTTTCATTTTTGTTTTTGGCCTTTTCTCGAATAGTCGGAAGTGGATCAAAGACAGGCAGTCGGACGTCGAAATAGAAATGCGCAAAACCAGATTGAGATTGAAAAATTATGTACATTTTTACGAGCATTTCTCGAGATCTCAGTGAGTGCTGGTTTTGGTTTATTTTGATTTCGTTTTCGTTGTCTCGTTGGCTCAAATTATTCATTTACGAGTTAATGAAACACTTTCGCTCGTTAAGACGGTCAAGTCCCAAACCAAGCCCCAATCCGAGGCTGAGATCTCAGCGGTCAGATCTTTGATCCCCCGCCCCCACACAGAAAGATTTCGGTTCTTTTTTCTTTGGTTCTGCCGTTGAAAATCACAAATTGGTCAAAAAGTGGCGGAGCTCATCATGAAATGAAGATATAGACGTATCTACGTATCTCGTCTGGCCCAAATTGGCAGCTTTGCTGATCAACCGTGCCGCACGATTCATCTTCTTCAGTCTCCAAATGGGAAAGAGACACAGAGACTGAGACTGGCTAGCAGATTGATCTTTGGAGCTGACTTGGCCAAGAGTTCGTGCCGGGCGAAATAGAACATAACGCTAAGCTGCGACTAAATTGCATTCAAATGATGTAAAATCGCCACTAATGGGCCTAGCTTTTGTTTCGCTGCCAAGAGGAAAGCGACCTCAAATGCAAGAGTTCGTTGCGGTAAAGCGACTGCAGGCAATTGCACTGTTGGAAATATTTCAACTTTAACAAAAGATAGAAGATCCACTTAAATAAAGTAAAATTTTCGATATTGCAAGCTTTTCTCGCTGTGTGCTTTGGACGGATGAAAAGCATTTCCACGCATGGATATCTATGGAAAAACATTCGTCTGTCTGTATAGTTGGGGCATGGAATGGATCGATTGGGATGGTCTGGAAAGGAGGAGGTGGCACTGGGATGTGCGTGCCGAGCATGTTAATCGTGGCACTAATTGCGGTTCGGGTTCTTATCCACCGAGTGCGTCGATGCATACTAAGAGAGGAAGCTGTCGTTCTGTCCAGGTTGACATTTGCATTAAACATTGGGATCCGGGAGTTATTCAGAACGCGTTGTACCTCCTCCGCTTTGAAAGGAAATTTTTAATGGTTAGGTGTAGGCTTAGGTATTTTAATAAGCATACAGATTCAAAAGGTTTCAAAGGTTATCTTTTAGAAAATGCATAACGGTCTTCTTTTCCATTGTTTATTGTTTGTATTTATAAAACATGTAAGTCTTGACTATAAAGTTTATTTATTAATTATACAGCTATATTAAATAACTGTTTATTTCCATTTTCATTTTATACGGAAACTGTATATATAATTTGTACTGTAAACGAAATCAAACCATTCCGTATCGAGTATAAAAGTTTATTGATATGGCCTATACAAATTCTCCAATTATCCAATTGTTAGCAAGTCTTGGCTGGCAAGTCGCTTAGCCAACATTTAGCACTGTTGGTAATACTGTTACCTCAGCCTAACGGTTTTCGCCGCCTGACTTGACACTTTTCGTTGAATGGGGGGCGCCCAGTACAGTCGCGTCGGTCCTCGATCTGACAGAAGAAGTACTCAGGGTTCTACGAGAATGAGTAATCAAGTTCCCGAATAATTCACATGTGGGAAAGAGCCGGTAGATTTGTTTGTTTTTAATTAGTTTGGTCGGTCGCCGGTTAAAGCATAACGGTGAATGCTTTTAATGACTCTCCACTTCAGTTTCTATTCCGTAGCCACCACTCGATTCGTACACATGTTATAACACTGCTTTATATATTTTTATCATCTTTTCGTTCTTGTCAACCCTACGCCGGTTGAGCTTTGTCGCAGAAATGAATTGTATGGAACCTTTAGTTCCGCATTGAAAGGGGACACAGATCTTGGTATTTTATGCACAATGCTTCTGACTCTGACTACCCCTTACGATTTTATTTGGCCCCCATATGGTATGAGAAGTGGTTATGCTCCAGTAAGGCCTCGCTAGCTGGAGCCGTTAGAGCGATTACGAAACTGCAAATGTTGCACAGATTGCTCCTCAGACGCACACATTGTACCATAATAACCATAAACAATTTAATTAATTTATTATACAATTAGCGGCAACGTTACTTTGTTCAGTTGGATTCTAATTAATAAGGAGATTGTAAATGAATACTCGTAAATGGGTTTTACTTTTCTGGCTGTTCTGTTTTTTTTCAACTATAAATATTCAGATTGTTTGGAAAGCTGTGAAAGAAGATTGCATAAATTTACAGACTAGACAAAAAAAGGTAGCCATCAATTATGACACATGGGTGTATCAATGGGCATAGCGGCATCCAAGCTCCACAATGAACCTGGCCAATTGGCAATCACTTTCCAAAAACCAAACAACGACCGGCGTGTAAATAAATAATCAAAAGCATTTCCTTTTTTTAATGGGGCTGCATTGTTGGGATGATTTAATTTGTCTTCTAGTGAACTTTCCATTTCACCGTGGGCTTATGATAACATGAGCATCCATTCCATTGACATCGATGCTGGTGTCGATGTGTCTGGACCGCCCCGCTTACACCTGTCACATTTCACTTTCTTCGACGGTGCGACACTTTGTCGGCGGCGGCGGCTATTATGATTGAAAGTGGCGGTGGCTCTAAATATGTTAATCTGGTGCCGAAAATCGCATCGAAATGCCAACGCATTTGGACAGATATCGGATACAATGGGCTTTACGTGCCAACGGGTTAATGGCCGACTTCCGTTAGACATTTTTGCAGCCATCCATCGGACTGACTGTCCAGATCAAATTCTCATCAATCATTCTTTGACGGTTTTTCGTCCAGCAATTTCTCCAATAGAGAAAATCGGCTAATGCGAGAAATTTAATCAACTTATGCGTGGCCTGCGACGTCTTAATGCTTGATGCCCCAAAAACTCGAAAAAAAATCACTTTGTGCGTAAAGTGTAAGTGTACGAGTATGTCGGGTGTAGGAAAAGTTTTTTTGGGTTGACTTTAAAAGGCATAAAATTATAAAGGCAATTTATAAAGTTAAGTAACAAATTGAATACTCCATAATATATTCTCTGTGTAATGTTTGTTTAATTTTTGTTTCTGTTAACGACTCAACCAACTCAAACGTAAGTCAATTTATTCTTTCTTTCGCCGGCACACTCGCTCGCATAGCAGACAAAAAAGTTCGTATCGGGAGACGAGCGCAAGTTACCAGTTTTGGTTTTGGCCGTGTGGCTCCGCGCATGCGCATCTAGGTCAGAGCTGGTGGCTATATCTGTACAGTGTACACCCAAAAGCGATGACGATGGTGACGGTTTCGCTCCCCAAGCGTTCTAACTCTCATGGGCCAAAGGCACCACCTCAAAGAACCCCTCAGTCTGAACTCTAATTGCGGTGGTTTCTTTAATTTGCCTCTTTTTCTGCCAGTTTGAACGCGTTTTCGGCTCACTTTTTTATTAGTCAAATGTATTTCCGTTCCATTTCAATGGGAAGTGGCGGCCTGGACTGGTCTGGTTGCAAAAAAAAGTGATGTTCAAACCATTACTGCGATAAACAATATGCGGAATCACCTAACAAAAATGATTGCTTTGAGTATATTTCCCTACCATATTTTAGAGTTTATCTGAAACTCTGTGCATTATTCCATATTAGGGATGTGTTCGATTTTTGATGACCCATTAATAAGGTTTCCGAGACCTCGATAATTATTCAAAGAAACCAATTAGTTTCTCTGAACGAGTCTGAGAGAGTCGGAGCCCCTCATCAAGGCATTCCTAAAAATAACAGAACTTTTACTTTTGCCTCAAAGCTGCAAAGTTTGGAGACCAGACACCAGTTACCAGTTACCAGAGACTAGATCTCGTGTAGCCATCAAGCAACCATCGTTGGAGGTTTCTGGCCGTGACTTCCCGCACCGAAACTATTTTTACACACACGTTTCACCGAGCTTAAACTTTACTTTTGATTGCTCATGTACAACTTTGGCCATACATTGTGGCTTTATAAGCACCGAGATCTCTTACATGTGTAGATATGGCGGCGGAACAAGCCATAAGCCCAGCCATAAGCCCATCCCTATCCCCATCGCATCCAATTCCATCTCCATCTCAGTGAAGAACTGGTTTCCATCCCATTCCATTGCCTCTGCCCATCTGCCGTGTACTTATACCATTCAAAGACAGAGTGGGTCTCCGTTGGATTTTTATTTACGATGGATGTTCCCATGATCGGGGCTGTTGGGAGGAGAAGTGAAAATTCCAAATTTTTAGGGCTCAGCCACTGAGCGTATCAAACTCTCGGGGAATTCTATTTGTTTGTCTATTTGTTTCTTGTGTGTTCCATTGCTGCTTTCGCTTTTAACGACTGGTCATCTCAGAGGTCTCCATTGTGACCTGTCTGATGGGTCAATAAGTTATCAAGTTTATGAAATGCTCGTGCATTCTTTTATTGAAAAGTTTAAGTTTAAGACTCGTGTTCCACTAAAAAAATATTACAATTTCGATTTTGAATTTTCGTCGTTCCCGTTTAAGGCAAATTGTAAAAAAATCAAAGGGACCATCAATATGGCTGCGATGGCCATATCTTCGCCAATATTAATCCGATTCTTCAGCGGGATACCTTAAATGGTTTGTAAGCCGATTCTCTATCAATCTACATTAAAGTCTGAGACCAGAATATTTGTTGAATTTTTTGTCACATTTTCTGGATCACATTTTCCCTTTGAAAATCATAAATCATAAAAATGCTTTGAAAGCACAATATGGCCACATTAATGGCTATATCTCAGTCAAAATACATCCGATTCTTAAGCGGAATACCTTAAATGATTCCTAGATCGATTCTCTATCAATCTACATTAAAGTCTGAGACCAGAATATTTGTTGAATTTTTTGTCACATTTTCTGGATCACATTTTCCCTTTGAAAATCATAAATCATAAAAATGCTTTGAAAGCACAATATGGCCACATTAATGGCTATATCTCAGTCAAAATACATCCGATTCTTAAGCGGAATACCTTAAATGATTCGTAGATCGATTCTCTATGAATCCACATCAAAATCTGAGAGCAAAACATTTTTTGAATTTTTTGTCACATTTTCTGGATCACATTTTCCCTTTGAAAATCATAAATCATAAAAATGCTTTGAAAGCACAATATGGCCACATTAATGGCTATATCTCAGTCAAAATACATCCGATTCTTAAGCGGAATACCTTAAATGATTCGTAGATCGATTCTCTATGAATCCACATCAAAATCTGAGAACAAAACATTTTTTGAATTTTTTGTCACATTTTCTGGATCACATTTTCCTTTTGAAAATCATAAATCATAAAAATGCTTTGAAAGCACAATATGGCCACATTGATGGCTATATCTCAGTCAAAAAACATCCGATTCTTAAGCGAAATACCTTAAATGATTCCTAGATCGATTCTCTATGAATCCACATCAAAATCTGAGAACAAAACATTTTTTGAATTTTTTGCAACATTTTCTGGATCACATTTTCCCTTTGAAAATCATAAATCATAAAAATGCTTTGAAAGCACAATATGGCCACATTGATGGCTATATCTCAGTCAAAATACATCCGATTCTTAAGCGGAATACCTTAAATGATTCCTAGATCGATTCTTTATCAATCTACATTAAAGCCTGAGACCAGAATATTTGTTGAATTTTTTGTCACATTTTCTGGATCACATTTTCCCTTTGAAAATCATAAATCATAAAAATGCTTTGAAAGCACAATATGGCCACATTAATGGCTATATCTCCGCTAATATCGATCCGATTCTTCAGTGGGATGGAACGATGATTTATGGAACGATTCTCTATCAATCTGTATCAAAATCTGGAGACGAATAATTTTTTAGATTTTTTGTCAAATTTTCTGAGGATCCCCTTTTAAAATTGTAAGAAACCGAGGAAACGATATATATGTATGGACCACTGCGATGGCCATATCTTGGACAATAATGATCCGATTATTTACCGGCATACCTTAAATGATTTGTGGATCGATTCTCTATAAATCTGCATTAAAATACAGAGACAAATAATTTTTTAGAATTTTTGTCAAATTTTCTGATGAATCCTTTTTTTAAATTGTGAAAAATCGAAGGGACGCTCAATATGACCCACAGCGATGGCTATATCGTTGCCAATATCGATCCGATTCTTTAGCTGGATACCTTAAACGATTTGTAGATCGATTCTCTATCAATCTGCTTCAAAATCTGGAGAGAAATCATTTCTATTATTATTCATTCCGTTGTGGTTCTGGTGAAAATTTGTTGGTGTAAAAGGACTTTGGAATATCTGTGGAAAATGCAAACGAAACCAGTTTGCAATTTTATTTTTTCCGTTTGCTGTCTTTTTCCTCTATTCCTTGGCGAAAAGTGAGAATTTTCGCTTGGCTTATGGGCTGGCAAACAGGATTAGCCGGTTCTCCGGCATGCTAGCCCATTAGCGACTTTTCTTGATCTCCAGAACGGATCACTCATCAGTACGAGCTCCAGAGTGGTCCCGAAAGAAAGCAACTATCAACGAAAGTGAAGTACAATGAAGCTAACAATGGTCCACAAAATTTCGTCTTTTTCAGAGCCCGCGATTTGAATTGTAACGGCCGAATAATGGACACTGTCTATGGGACGAAGAAATACTTTCAGAGCCTATCCGGCGTGAGTGATATATACAGGGCCCAGACATGCCGGCAAATGGTGAGTAATCCTCCTCGTTTATCACTTGTACAATAGACTTAACGGTTATACAATCCGTCGAATTCATTAGCATATCTAGAGAAGTAATTTGGGTCTCGAGAAGAATAGAATCTAGAGTGGGGACCCTTGGTTCTTTTGTAAATAGATTTGTTACATCAACTTGTGTCGGTTTTTGGGCTTGCATCAAACAACGCAGCATTCGGATTTTTATTTATTTATTTGCCTATTTGTTTGAGTCGCTGGTCCCGGAATCTGACTGTTTGCATTCCTCATATTCACCAGAAGAAGTGGATACAAAGATACATAGGTACGACGAGTAACTAGCGAGCCAACATGCCAGCTTAACGTTCTAAAAGGTGAATGACTTTCTCTGGCAGAGACGCAACGAAGAAAGAGGAAGCCAGAGAGGCAAGAAAAAGAGAGAAAAAGAACGCAGACAACGCAGAAGACTGGCAGAAGCCAGTGATAATAATATACAAGAATTTGGCCAGCAGAGTTGGCAGCAAGAAGGTCTTGCGGAGAGGAAGCTCGGGGCCCCACAAGGGAAGTGCCCTGCAGCCAACAAATGTTAAATGGTAATCAAGAAACAATCAAACTTTCCCATAGGCCCCTCGAGAATCTATCCAAAGAAATGCAATTACAACTGCGGTCAAGATAATAGCCTTTTTCATTATTATTTGGTTACGATTTGGAAGAGATATAGCAACTATATACTATAAGCATCGAAGAGGAAGACGCTATTAATTCAATTTAAGTTAAATGGCTGTTTTTAATTGGCAAAAATATACCAACTATCGCTAATATATGGCCGATTAGGTACATGGTATGAGAATCGAGGAGGAGGGCGCTATTAAAATATAGTAAATATTCCTAATATACGGCCGATTAGGTATAAACTATGAGAATCGAGGAGGAGGGCGCTATTAAAATATTCCAAATATCGCTAATATACGGCCTCTAAGGTACAGGGTATGAGAATCGAGGAGGAGGGCGCTATTTAAATATAGAAAATATTCCTAATATACGGCCGCTTAGGTATAAACTATGAGAATCGAGGAGGAGGGCGCTATTAAAATGTACCAAATATCGCTAATATACGGTCCTTAAGGTACAAGGTATGAGAATCGAGGAGGAGGGCGCTATTAAAAAGCACCAAATATCACTAATATATCGCCTATTAGGTACATACTATGAGAATCGAGGAGGAGGGCGCTATTTTAATTTAATTTGAATTAATTGGCGGTTTCGAATGTTAAGAAATAAAGAAACTTTCGGATATATTTGTTCTATTAAGCTTATACTATGAGAATTGAGGAGGAAGATAATTACAACTGCGGTCAAAATAATAGTCTTTTTTATTATTATTTTGTCAGTGACTAATTTTTTTTCCTAATTAATTTCTTAGTTTATTTTTCATGGAAACAAATTCGATTCGTAGGTGTAATATAATTACGTTTTTTTTACAACTCACGCTTATGTGAATGATAATGTATTTATATATCCTTCTCATAAAAGTTACATTTGGTTACATACTAAAGCTGATTCATGAATTTTGCTTAATTAAAGCTGCAAAATGATTTTATGCTGATCAGAGACGGAGCATGGGAACTTGTTGATGCTCTGACCGGGTGCAATGACTTTGTACTCTCCGCCCCAGGCTAATTAAATGCGTTTTCCCAGAACTGTTAATGAGATGCATTAACAAATCATGAAAAGTGCTCAGTGGCGATGGTGATTCTGATTCTGAATCTGACATAACGCTGGGAAAGTTTGGGGGAAGTTTGCGGTTCTTTGCCATCCGACAAATTGAGCTCAAGTGGGGGTCGCCGTTAGAAGACGACTTCCGCAATCTAGATTGGGGACTGGCGGTCACAAAAGAAAGTGGCCGAAGGGTCGAGAAAGCTGTGCGACTTTTGGCGCCTAATTATCTAATTATCGGCCATCGGGATCAATCGACCTGGCTTACTTTGGAAACCCACTTATAAACTTTTTTTCTCTTCAACAGAGTACGGACTACACTTACCAGAATACTATTGGCCGGAGGTCGCAGCTTGGGTCCTATTACCACATGAACAAGCAGCCCTCATACACCAACGAGCACAGCATTAACAGTCAGTATGGCTATAACACCTGGGGGATCTGGCGTGACGGACGGAACATTGCCCCCTCAACGTTCTCGGCCAAAACACATAACCAGTATCCCAAGAACCGATCATTCTCCATCATCCTGACCACAGCAGCATTTATTGTTCTGCTGGCAGTGATATCGATTGCCGGACTGGCCTTTTATTTTAGTTCCATAAAATCCACTCTGGAAGATCGTGAGTAACTTACTTGTACTAATAATCAAGCAAAACTTATAGTTACTATATTTTTAACGCAGCTATTATGGGTTTCGAGGGTGCTTTCCGCATCGCTAAGGGAGATCTCTTTTCCACGGGCCTGAAATACAACCACACCACAACGTATAAGCAGAAAATTGACTTTTACAAGAGATTTGTGGAGCGAGCCATGATGGACAATGGACTGCAGCCGCTTCGAACCGATGTCTGGGGATTCGGAGAGGGTCCGCTTATAAAAGTCTCCTTCCGAGTGTTCTTGGATGTCCGCAAGTTGCCACAGTAAGCTTTTAATTTTTAACCTATTGGATGGATAAATAATGTGTTTAATTTCAGAAATATTCTCAGTGTGGAGGAATATATAAAGGAATCGCTGTTCCTGGAAACCTCTGCCTCCAAGTCGCTGTACCGTTCGTTGCGAATTGATACTGAATCTGTGGAGATCAAGAGGATAATGGACGAGCAAGTGGTGCGATCTGCTGCTATACTAAAGGAAGCCGTAAGTTTTCTATACGAATCGTTCAGAAATTAAATAATCAAGTTTTATCGTTTACAGCAAACGGTGCCCACTAGTCAGACCCAATTGGAAAAGCGCCTCATGAAGAAGGGCAGTACTCCGGCACCATCACCGCTTCATCCCAAGCCATTGGGCGGTAACACCACACCCAAGCCTAAGAATCCCTCAGTGCGAACTCATTCTGCTGATGACGAACCCGACATCGACGTGGAGAACGCTCCTGTAATCCAGGGTTCTTTCGAGGGTTCTTTCGAGATTACAAAGACGGATGCAGACATTGCCAGAAAGAAGACGCCACCAACTCGAGCCTATCAAACCAGCAGTAGCGCCTTGCCGCCAAAATCGATTGCTGTGACTCCATACTCTCTAAGGGTGAAGCCCAAAAAGCCTGGAATTGAGAAGCTTACCACGGTTCTGCCCCAAAAGGTACCAACTGCAGCTCCCACTACTACCCGAGCCACCACAAAGGCTACCAGACCATCCACCACCACCACGAAAAGGACGACTAGTTCCAGTACAAGTACTACCACAACTACTACGACCACAACCACCACGACTCCCAAGCCAACTACAACTACGAAGGCCACAACCACCACTAAGCCACCCACAACTCCTGCACCAGAAACTACCACGCGGCCTGCGCCTACATCTACGACCTTCACTTATCCGCCAGTCAGTTCTTCAAGTCCAGCTTCAGCAGTAACCCTGCCAAAATTGGACGCCAATCTTTTCACAACATTCCCAATTTTGGACACTCAACCGTGGCGACCGATGCATCGGGAGGTACCTGAGCTTCTGCCAGGTCCGCCACCCGCATTCCCCACCAAAATGCTGCCTGGAAGCGTGACCAACCCCACTGTTAACCATATACCCCAGCGGAGAATAGACGAGTTTGAGTTGCCTTTCATCGGCGACAATCCAACTCCTCCCACGGCAGCTGTAGCTCCCGTAACCATAGATCCCTACAGCCTGGGGTTCCTTAATCCGGGAGTACGAATCCAGGAGGCAAAACCGAATCCACAGCAGCAACTACAGGATCAGGACATGCTCTTCTATCACAATTTTGGAAGTCCGATTTTTATGCCAGGCACTGAGAACATTGAACGATTGGGAGGAGCTCTGGTGGAACCTCATCCTTTGCCAGTACCGCTAATAGATGATGTCATTATACCACCTTTCAAGCCCATAGATGCTACGGTTGGAACCGGAGAAAAGCTGCCCTTCAATCTAGATGCCAGCAACGAGCGATTTGAGCATTTGGGCGGCGGAGTCATTGCCAAGAAGCCACAGGATAAGCTGGAGAAGAAAGAACCGCTGGTGAAGAAGGAGCCTCAGGTGATAGAGGGGCCGGAAAAGAATGAGCAAGAAGAGCAGAAAGGACAGTCGGACACCAAGCTGGAAGAGCTAAAGAATGGTTCATTTGATAAAAAGGAATCACAAGAGCTTGCCACCACACCGAAGACTAAAAAGGAGAGTCTAGAAAAGATTGGCAGTACCACTCCTGGAAAGATTGCTTCCAATAGCTCAGTCAAGCCCACAAAGTCGCCGTCTATGCCCTCCCTGAAGCCCACGGATAACTCTGTACTAGCGGACACTATTGGGGAATTTTTCATGGAGCTGCTGAACTTACCAAAAGAGGACAACGCCACCTCCACCCCAAAAACAACAGAAGATTCTATCGAATCTCGGATAGAGCCTGAAGAAGCCGATACCCCAAAGACTCCCGTGGCCAACAAATCAAAGCCTAACTTTATGAACCTCAAGGAAATTATTCTGCAAAGAAATACTCCATCTGCGATTTTGTCAAACGCTACATTTGATCAGGATATTACCACTCGGACACCAACCCCAAGTACTACTACAACGGAGGAACCTAAAACTACAAAGAAGAATCGGGTTCGCACCACCAGCGAGCGACCCACCATGATGGACGACTCCAATCTGTTTCCATCGCATTCCAAGTGGGAGTTTGTGAACAGCTCGGCGCAGGGATTCGGACACAATGGGAACATGAGGAAGGTGTTCAATCAGACGCTCCAAGCCTGGGTCTCGGAGGATATTGACAAGTCGGAAAACTTCACGCTGGATGATATCAAAACCAGGATCAATAATGCCAGCAACATACAGGATATATCGCTGATCTTTGACACCCTGGCCTCCAAGCTGGGGATCACACCGAGCGTTCCCACCAAGTTTCCGCCATTCTCGCAGAACAAATTGAAGCATTCGGCTAAGGAGGATATCCGGAGACCCGCGTCAACCACATCAACCACTACAGAAGCAGCAGCACCTTTAGTTCAACCCATAGAGCGGGAGCCCTTCATCAAGCCCATGTCTAGTTTCATAGAAGACGGTTCCTCGGAAGTTTTTGGAGCAGCGATTCCTGTCGTGGGCGAAGCAGAAGTAGAAGTAGTAGATCCCCAAAAGTACGAAGAGATGCTGCAGATCTCTCAGTTCGCCGCCAGTACAACGGAGCCCAGTGTTCATCGTCTAGTGACGTTACTCCCAGTGCGATCCAATTCAGGAATTCGCACCTACCGTCCACCCACGGAGGATGTAGAGACGCAGCGCAGCAGCCAGAGTGGAGAGGCTGCAGCTCCGCTTCCCGGAAAGCTTAGCATCCGGCGTAAAGGCAGCCAGAATCAGAGCCGTAGATTCGGTCCTCCTCCCGCGGAGGCTGTGGTCAAGGGCGGCATCCAGGTGACGGTCAAGTGATCATACAGTCGGCCAAAAAAGCTTCACCATGAGATTAACGGCGGAGGCAAGCTCTACTCTAGATCCCAATGACTTAGCCTAGAAAACTATTCCGTAGTCATAAGTAGGGAATATTATTTAGTTAGAAATATCGAAAAAATAACGAAATCTTGTTCGAAAATTGTTTTCCTTTGCGCTGAAACAATTTTGGAATGACAATTCCGGTTATAGATGGCTATTGTTCGCCAATCCTCAGTATTTAAGCTAACCTACATTTCATTCATTATTTAAGTATCGAATCATTAGTTTATATACGATCCTGCGATTTACAAACTTTATTTTTTTTAGCTATACATGTTTTATGTTCATTTTAGCTCTAAAGGTTTCAATCTGAGAGCTGTTTAGTAATTGCCTAAATTCGATCTATGAATAAATGTGAATAATTTTTTATATAAACATAACATTTTATTATTTTCTCAAGCATTTGTCCTCCCCTAGCTTTGCCACAGATCATGCTTAAAAGATATACCCAAGCTTTATGCATTTTTTAAACTGCCCGCACTTAAAACGTTTCCCCCTTGTTTTGTGGGGCAACGCAACACGATTAACGATGATGGAGTGTATCGTTTACTATCGATACTCAAAATTCGATAGTGGTTCGCGAACCAAAATTCGATAGTGATTCGCGAACCAAAATATTCGATATCACCAAGTGGTTGTGAATCAAAATAAGAAACAAGAGGTTGCCTAAAACTGGAAGCCACTGTTACTTATATTTGTTTATTTAAATTCAAACAATTAAGACTTTAATCGGTTAGTGATAAAGGAACACAAATAAGCTGCAATTTATTAAACTTTAAAATGGGTTGTGCCGAAAGCAAGGATGAGGAAGGGCAGGGTCAAAACAATGGTCCCAAATACCGGTCCTGCACCGACATCTGCTGGCTGGTTATTTATATTATATTCTGGTTGTTTTTGGTGAGTATTTGCCATTGGTATTTCCTATTAGAGTACCAACTGGGAGAAATGTCTATTAAAAAAGTGAAAGTTCGCTGTACGCAAATGCGTTTCTTTGTCTCCATGTATATGTGCGCGTTTTTACGCGCGGTTGTTTGCACTGAAAAAAAATAGGACTTATTTTACGTAAATTTGCAACTATACTATTCTAGGCTATAGTAAGGTTTTGAAACTTTATAAATAACATATTACCCGACCTATTAGAATAGTACAAACAATTTTTCTCAAAGTACTTGTTACCTATTATATGGTGAGACATTTATGTCGTCATCTGGCACATGAGCGGAATTGTTAATTCCGTTAATGAGTCCGATGATTTAGCATTCGGCCTTAGCCTAGAAGTAGAACTACAACTAAATCTGGACGAAATACATCAATTTTAGCTTGTCCAGTGTCCTGGCACTCCCCTAATAGCATTTCCATGTGAAGTATTCGCGCAGGGGTATGTCCAGTCCGCCATCAGAACTATTATATTAATAATGCCCCTTAACATGACATCGTCGTGGGCGTTGGCAGGCAGCTTTAACTTCTGGCTGTCTCTCTCTCCGGCGTGGGGATTTAATTCACATTTAATAATTGAGCTCTTGTGTTGATTTGCAGATTGTGATAGCGATATTCTCGTTTGTGTATGGAAATCCACTCCGCATTATAAATGGCTACGACTCCTTTGGAAACACCTGTGGCGTTAAGCACAATGAAAAGTTTCAGGACTTTCCGCTTTCCGGCATGAACACTCTCGATAAGCCGGAGCTTTTCTACTTTGACAACAAGGAATTGAAAAAGTCCTTGAAGGTGTGCGTGAAATCCTGCCCAGCCAAGAACATCGACAAAGGAAGCGACTTGTTCGATTACTATACTCAGACTGGGAACCAGCTGTGCAAATATGACTTCAATATGGAACAGATTAGGGCGGCGGGCAAGGACGACAAGGCCTTTAACTTCCTCGGGCCTTGTCCTACACTCCCAGTTGCCGCCAGGTTGGCTTCTAATAAACATCAAGCTTTCATACGATCTTACAATCATATTCTTATCTTTTAGCTCACCCGTTCTTCATAGATGCGTTCCAAAAGGTACTGGGGAGAAGGTGCAGAACTTTTACGACATGCTCAACAACTGGGATGTGGCTCAACAGTTTTTGGGAGACATATATTCCACCTGGCACATTATTGCCATGGTCTGTGGCATAGCCTTGCGTAAGAAATAATTTTAAAATAGAAAAACAGAGAAACGGATGCTAAACTTATTTGATTTTTTTAGTCATTTCAATTGCTCTGGTTACCATGATGCACTGGCTCTCTCGCATTGTCTCCTGGATCATTTGTGTGCTGGTTATAGTGGCCAGTGTGGGCCTCACAGCTGCCCTTTGGTACGCCTACTACAACATCCGCTACAAGTCGGGCATCAACACCCAATATTCATTGCTGGAGGAGTTTGTACGCAATCAGCAGGCGGTCTTGACCTTAGCAGTGTTGGCCACCATAACTATGGTAAAAGAATGTTCTTTTTTTAGTTCGTTTCTAATATAAACTTATTTTGCAGATTATCCTTGTAGTGGTCATTTACTTTTTGAAGAACAAGCTCTCGGGATTGTCTGCCCTATTCGAAGAAGCTGGGCAGTGCATGATGAATCTACCTGGACTCTTAATAGCTCCGCTTCTGGCCTTTCTTGTGCTAATTGCCTTCTTGAGCTTTTGGGTTGCGGTGGTGATCTGCCTGGCCACAGCCAGTTCCCCTGGCCAGAGTCCCATTGCTTTATTTGATAATACTGCAGCTCAGAAGCAGCCCTTGCCAGCAAATGCCATTTTCGTTGCCAACAATACTAACATCAACAATGACCGAAGTAAGTAAAAAATCAACTCGTTTATATGGCATTCTATTGGCCCTTATTCCAAGGGATCACAGTTGAAATTTCAATAATCTGAAAGTTTCTTTTCATTTTTATGGTAATTTTGTGTTGTGATTTGGTCAATAAGTAAGTGACATATTTAAAGATAATCTTCGCAAATAATATTCCCTACTATGTACATATTTCTATGTGTATTTTTAAATCACTTTTGGATCCAAGATGTATATACAATTAATTGGAGTTTCAGTTATGTTTTCAAGAGACTAATCCGATATCCCTTTTATTCAGCTATTTCTCGTGTAGAATATGACGATGCTGGTGTCCTCCGCGGTATGTTTTGGATCTATTTGGTGGGTCTTATTTGGACTGTGGAGTTCATTTTTGCCTGCCAGCAATTTGCCTTGGCCGCTGCTGTGGCATTCTGGTACTTTGGCAAGCCCACGACAACCCCCACGATCTATGCCATTGGAAAATTAATCAAGTATCATCTGGGTACCGTGGCGAAGGGATCGTTTGTAATAACTCTCTTCAAGATTCCTCGCTTGATTCTCACTTATCTTTATGCCAAGTAAGAATGTTTTCCGTAACTTCCTTCCTTTTCCTAAACTTTTAAATATAATTTATAGATTGAAAAAAGGCGAGGATAAGGGATCAGAGTGCGCTGCCTGCTGTTTGAAGTGCTGTATATGTGGCTTCTGGCTCCTAGAGAAGTTCATTCGCTTCCTCAACCACAATGCATACACTGTCGTGGCCATAGAGTCGATTAACTTCTGCCCTGCTGCAGGCATTGTGAGTTTTTAAAAGAGAATCATTATAAAGAAAATGTTTAATTTATTTTATTTATGGTTAAATAGGCTTGGAATGCAATGGCTACAAATGTCTTGCAAGTGGCTACCATCAACAGCGTGGGCGATTTCATTCTATTCCTTGGAAAGGTTGTGGTGGCCGCCCTTTCCGGCCTTATTGGTATTTTTATGCTCAAAGATATGCCTGGACTGAACTTCTACATGGCTCCGGTCATCATCATAATTATATTCTCATTTTTCATTGCCCATATTATTCTATCACTTTTTGAGGTAAGTGAATCGCAATAACATTGATTATAATTTGTTTAAAATCTTTATTGCCCTGAAATAGATGGTGGTTGATACTCTATTCCTGTGCGTCTGCGAGGATAAAGCCATAAATGGGCGGGCTGGTCGCTGGGCGCAGAGCAATCTTGCCAAGTTGGTGGGAGAAGATCCACTGCAGCCTGGAGAGGAGCCACCAGTCGAGGCGATCCGAATGATGCCAATCAACAAGCAGCCCTTCAGTATTACACGCCTTCCTCCTACCGATTCCGAAGTGGCTCCCATGACAGAGTAATCTCAGCCCGCCCCCGAAACTAACTTAACGCACATCTCATTAGGATGTTAATATTTATATAAACGTACCATACTCCGTCGCGACGTACAAAGCATAAAAATGGGACTAATAATAACTTCTATTCTTGTAATATGCAAACTTAAGAAGCACAGTTTGTAAATGTATTTATAAAATGTAATCAATTTTTGTATCTAAATGTAAACGAGGCTTTTAGACCTTTTTCACACGTTTCGTTGCCTTGGCTTTCTTTTGCGCAATCACTTCCTTGACGGCCTTCAGCTGCTTTTCCTTGATCCTTGTGGTGAGTGCCGTCTTGGGTGTTTTCTTTACTTTTTCGTCCTTCTTCTTTTTGGCTATCGCCGCTAGGATTTTAGCGGTTTCGATAGGATCATCGTCCTCGAAGATTTCCTCATTTTCAATGCCATCGTAAGCCTTCACAGGCCGTGTTGCCTCATGCTGCACCTTTTGCTCCACTCGGTTCACATACTTGTCCTTGGCCGCCTTCTTCAACACCTGTCGCTGTTTGGCTGGACTGACGTAGTCAGGATTCTCCCATATGGTCTTTCCTGTGAATGAGCCATCGAAAATCTTGACTGGGTTCATTACATAGCGCGGACCGACCTCAGACAAACCACCATCTTCAGACAGGATTTGGAAGTTTCGGAACCAGATGCGATTGTCCAGGTAGGTAAAGGTGTAAACGTGATCAATGAAGGGCTGGCTCTTCGGATGATGGTTGGGCACTGAAAACGTCTGCACAAAGAGTTCTTTGAGGAGCTTCAGGTGGGGCAGCTCGTCAAATTTGGAATCGAAAGAAAGCAGAGGACGGGATCCGCGCAGGCAATTGCCTGTCATCTTCAGCTCAGCCATGGTGTGGATGTTTTCGATGAGGAATTTCGCCGAAGGTCCCGTGGAGCCCGCGGTGTTGGACACCCACATGTAAAGATCCCTTTTCCGTCGCCCTTCAAACAGCATTGCCTTGTTGCAATGCTTCATCTCGCACATTTCGTTGACCACGGACAACGTCTTGGAGCGCTCCATTTTGGATTCGGCGCGGTGGTGCGGCATCAGGGTTTTTATGTCCTTCATCAGATGTCTGTCCCGGTGGCTTATTCCGCGGGCTGCGAAGATAAGAACTCTCTGTTTGTTCACCCATTTCTCCTATAATTTAAAAGTTCTTAGATCAATTGTTCGCAGGGAAATTCTTTAAAAACTTACCTTTTTGGGTACAGGATCGTCTGAAGGTCTCGTTGGGGGTAGTGGCGGATTCTCGTCAAGCGGCACTATCTCAAGCTGTGGAGCTTTCTTCTGTTTTTTGTTACCGAATTTGCGACCCATTTGTTTTTACTTTTATATTAAAGAAACTAAAAATGCAATGCAAAACGTGGATCTCGAATGAAAACAACCAGGGATGCCAACAGCACGTGTTTGGAAGACCTGTTGAAGTTTTACAACACTGGAAACTATCTAAATAAAAGGCGCCAGGATTTAAATTAATATTGTAGTAGTTGTAGTTTTTATTCGTTTTAAAATATTATACATCTTACAGTAATATACACGTATTCTAATCCTCTTCGTTTTCCCATCCTGGCTCCGGGCACAAGCGACATCTGCTCTCGTTTATGCCATAATTTATGCAATGTTCACCCACGCACTCGCAACAACCATCATGGAACCACCTATAACTAGTGGCTCCTGTTTTCAGACAAGTTTGTCGGCACTTGTTCCACGACGTGCAGTGATCGAGGTACAAAACTGTGCAATTCAGACCAGGTTCTGATTGATCCGAGCTATTCGAATCGTCTAGGGGAAACGAAACAACACTCCAGCTGTATGTGTAACCATCGTTCGGAGACGATGACATGGCTCTGAAAAGAGCAGAGGCTCCTTCGAATTCTTCTGTGTGTGATTTTTTTCCCATTTCTGATATACCAGCTAAAACTAAACTCACAGCTAGAAGGTTAATTATGATTTTCACTAGTAAAAGTTCCATGTTGAAAAACTGATTATAACCGAAATATATACAGAATGGGCAGGTAACTGTTAAAGGAACTCGATAGAACAGGTAAACAATGATAGACACAGGTGGCTAAGATGTTGCAGCTGTTCAAAAACTGTGTTTTTACTCAGTACTACAGTAGTACTATTTTTAATACCTTTTTTTAAATATATTTTCCAATCAAAGTAGGCACAGTAGAATTTGTGCCCTATATAAACCCAGGCACTGGTCTAGATAGTTCAGTCTATTTCAGACCAGTCGACGCGCGTAACCTATACAGCTAACAATTATTAAAAGAATTTTTAACGAAAGTTTAAAAGGAGAAGTTTGCAAATAAAACGGGCAATTTCGGAAATTGTCTTGTGTGTGAATTCAAAAAATCGATAACTAAAACGGTTTTAACTATTTGTTTTAAAGACGAAGTAAGAGATAATTTATCGAAAATACTTAAAATTATAAACTTAATTTTAAATAAAGATATTTTACCGTATTTCTTATATAGTTTCGAGCCAAGCGGTATTTTTTTACAAGGCGAATACAGCCACATTTTTTGTGTGTATACATACGTCAACCAGAATTAAATTTTCTAAAGTCGAAAAAAGAATTGTAAAGCAAAGAAAGAATGTCTGACTATCGTTCTCAATCTCGCGGCGGGGTACGTGGAACCAATCCGGAGTATTCTAATAATGATGATCCGCCAATGTCCCGACTGTTTATCATCTGCAACAAAGCTCACACCGAGGAGGACTTCCGTGAAGCCTTTTCGCCCTACGGTGAGATTGATGACATTTGGGTCGTAAAGGATAAGCACACCCAGGAAAACAAGGGCATTGCCTATGTTAAGTTCGCGAAGACTTCCGATGCTGCCAAAGCCCAGGAAGAGATGAATGGAAAGACCATCGGACAGTTGGATAGGACACTCAAGGTCCTAGTGGCAGCAAAGTAAGTAATCCTTTGTGGGTAACCTGGTACATATGACTAAATATTGTATCCCTTAGCCGAAACCAAGGCTCCAATAAGTTGGAGAACGAGCATGAGAAGTACGTTCGGCTTTTTATTGTGATTCCAAAAAGTGCTACTGAAGATGATATTCGTGAGGAGTTCGCCCAGTGGGGTGATGTCGAAATGGTGACTATCGTAAAGGAGAAGAACAGCGGCTCCCCCAAAGGTTTCGGTTACGTCCGCTTCAGCAAGTAAGTGTCCTATTTAGCGTGACTTATCTTATAGATTAAGAATTTAAATCATCTTTGCCATCCAGGTTTTACGACGCTGCAGTGGCCTTCGAAAACTGCTCCGCAAAGTACAAAGCTGTGTTCGCCGAACCAAAGGGTTCCTCTCGAATTCAGCGCGATCAGTATGGACACTTGCCTGAAGACAGTCCCATGTACGGTGGTAGTCGTGGTGGCAATTTCAATGGAGGCGGTAAAAACGGAACTGGTGGCGGTTTTAACACGGACTGGAATGTGTCTGCCAACAACGATATGTCGGCATTTCTGCGCATGCAAAACGTACCGGTCGCCCAACCCTCTTGCTTGGAGGTTATCGTTAGCACATGCGTCAACCAGGACCAACTATGGCGTCTTTTCGATATTATTCCCGGTCTAGATTATTGTCAGATCATGCGCGAACGTAAATTTACTATTCCTTGTTGTTAAGGGTTAGCTTTACTTAGCTTTATTTTATTATTTTAGATGGACCGCGCACTAATGAGGCCTTAGTAGTTTATAATAATCCGGAAGCTGCCATTTATGCAAAGTAATAACGCAAAAAACATCTCTTATACATAAAATAATAAATTATACTTCGAATAGGGACAAACTTCATGGACTGGAGTATCCTGTTGGCGAACGAATTATCGTAAAAGTCAACGGAATGAGCTCGGCCCGAATGGACACGTCATTTATAGACAGTACGAATCAAGATCCTAATAAGGGTTATTTATCCATTTTCTTATATTTTACTATATATCTTATATTATCTTATTATCTTATATTTTATTTTATATTATTAATTCATTAAGCATATATTGTCATCTAAACATTTATTTTTAGAACGTACCAAAAAAGATGCCATATGCAGCGTATCTCTGCCGCCCTCTCAACCCCTGGCTTCTCCTGATGCTCAGGTTGCTCAACGACTTTTTATAGTGCTTTCAGCGGTTAGTACTTACATACTTTCCTTAAACTATAAATTGAATTATTTATCTTTATCGCTAATACAGAACTTGCCACATTCCATTTTGAAAAATGTATTCTCGTGCTGGAGTGGCCTCATTGACGTCTACTTGCTACCCAACAAGAACTGCGGCTACGTTAAGTATGCGGAAGCCGAGAGCGCACAGATGGCAATAAATGTCCTCAATGGAGCCGAGATCTGTGGTGCCAAGATAAAGGTTATGGAAGCTGAGGAGCGCAATGGTTCTGATGGCGATGATAATGGCCGCAAGCGTCTGAGACGCAACTAAGCGTAAGTACTTTATAATTCTGTTTGCATCTTTTAATATAGTCACAGTGGGAAAGTGTGCGTACCATTGGCCGAGGTAAGTCCTACAAATTCCGAATCCAAATCTCAATTTTTAAAAATATGCAAGTACGCTTTCGACTAACAATGGCGACCCGACTCTAGTAAGAAGAACCTTCATATAGAAACCTGCGCACAGTGGCCCATCGCTGTTTGCGATGATAATAAGCCTAAACATTTTTCTTTCTTCTCCACAGACCTTTGACAAGCAAGAACTTACAGAAGAACTGCAAGAACTGTACGAGTACGAAACTTACATCAGAGAACCATTTACAGACCAACGCAAGAAAACCAAAACGATATAAACGGAAAGCTACCATAACAACAAGGACTGGAAACGGAAAACAGTGACCGGGTAGGAAGACCGGTGAAACAGAAATCTATCAAAGCACCACCCACACCATTAACCGGACATTTGACTAACTGAAGTTGGCTTGTACTGAGCACTCTAAGAATGACCCATACCTTAAGACCCATACGGAGCCAATGAAACCACAAGGCTTACTTTGCAATCAAGCTCATATTATGTACTGCAAACGAACTCTAGAAACGTGTACGATTTTCTACCATATTCCGACAGGATAAAGCTAATACAAGGAACTAAAACAAGCGTAGTGACTTCCTTGAAATACTTAGATATAGACGAAACGAAAATTATTCTTAAATATATGAATATTCACATTTAAATTTGTCATCCCATATATTGATATTAATAAATGGAAGTACAATTTAGGTAAACATAATGACTTTTAAATGTTGAGGGGGAAATCGATGGAAACACATTTTCTACAAAATGGTTTTAGGAATCTTGCTTATAATTGGGATTATAAAATCGTGCCCCAATTTAATATTTTAATATTTATGAATTCTCTATGAATATCATCAAAGTTAGCTGCGCCATCTATGAATCAATTTGTTAGTAGGGGCACATTCTTGTGTGGGGTTGGCAGTTCTGTTTGAGCCGCGCCATCTATGGTTGGCAGCTGTTTGAGTTGGAGTCTTTTGATTTGGTTAAAGTACTGGCAAAGATTGTGAAATTTATGGGCACATGACAATAGGAAGCGAAGACGATCATCCGCTTACCATTCCAGAGATTCTGGAAGAGGCGAGTCAATTCATATTTTATTCCATCATAGTCGGGGGCTTTCGGTAGAAGCGTTGAACAACCCCCAAAGCTTTAGGCCGTTGTACAATACGGTAAAAATCGAAGCCGACTAAAAGGAGAATACAGCCACATCTTTTTTCTGTATACGTCAATCAGAATAAATTTTTCTGGAGTTGAAAAACAATTGTTAAAAAAAATCAAGAATAATGTCTGATTATCGTTCTCAATCTCGCGGCGGTGGACGTGGAAACAACCCGGAGAATTCCAATGATGATCCTCCAATGTCCCGTCTGTTTATCATCTGCAACAAGGCTCACACCGAGGAGGACTTTCGTGAAGCCTTTTCGCCCTTTGGTGAGATCGATGATATCTGGGTGGTAAAGGATAAGCATACCCAGGAAAATAAGGGCATTGCCTATGTTAAGTTCGCGAAGACTTCCGATGCTGCCAAAGCCCAGGAGGAGATGAATGGAAAGACCATCGGACAGTTGGATAGGACACTCAAGGTCCTAGTGGCAGCAAAGTAAGTAATGGGTTGGGGGTACATCCATGGGTACAAAGTACATCTGGCTAACTATTTTATCCCAAAGCCGAAACCAAGGCTCCAATAAGCTGGAAAACGAGCATGAAAAGTACGTCCGGCTTTTTATCGTGATTCCCAAGAGTGCTACTGAAGATGATATTCGTGATGAGTTCGCCCAGTGGGGCGATGTTGATTCGGTGACCATTGTAAAGGAGAAAAACAACGGCCCACCCAAGGGTTTCGGTTACGTCCGTTTCACCAAGTACGTGTCCCATTAAGCCTCATTAAGCCTCTTGTGGATTTTGAGTTTTAATTATAATTTTCTGCTATCCAGGTTCTACGACGCTGCAGTGGCCTTTGAAAACTGCTCTGCGAAGTACAAAGCTGTGTTCGCCGAGCCAAAGGGCTCCTCTCGGGTTCAGCGCGATCAATATGACCGCATGCCTGATGACGCTCCCATGTATGGCGGCGGTGGTCGCGGTGGTAATTACAATGGAGGCGGTAAAAACGGTGGTGGTGGCGGAGGCAGCAATTTTGACTGGAATGTGTCTGGCAACAATGATATGTCTGCCACCCAACCCTCTTGCCTGGAGGTTGTCGTCAGTACTTGCGTTAACCAAGACCAACTATGGCGTCTTTTCGACATTATTCCCGGCCTAGATTATTGTCAGATCATGCGCGAACGTAATTTTACCATTTCTAGTTTTTAAGGGTTAGTTTTACAAGTTTTATTATTTTAGATGGACCCCGGACTAATGAGGTCTTGGTCGTGTACAATAATCCGGAAGCTGCCATTTATGCAAAGTAATTACGTTCACGAAATCCTTCATACATAAAAAGCTAATCAATACTTTTAATAGGGACAAACTTCATGGACTGGAGTATCCTGTCGGCGAACGTATTATCGTTAAAGTCAACGGGATGAGCTCGGCTCAAATGGACACGTCATTCATTGACAGTACGAAATAATAACCTTTTCAAATATTTCCATTTAAATATGTTTACTTTTTAGAACGTGCCAAAAAAGATGCCATATGCAGCGTACCTCTGCCCCCTTCTCAACCGCTGGCCTCTCCTGATGCTCAGATTGCTCAGCGTCTTTTTATAGTGCTTTCAGCGGTTAGTACCACCATACTATAGATTTTAACTTGAATGACTTATCTTTATCGCTAATACAGAACTTGCCACATTCCATTTTGAAAAATGTATTCTCGTGCTGGAGTGGACTTATCGACGTCTACTTGTTACCCAACAAGAACTGCGGCTACGTTAAGTATGCGGAAACCGAGAGCGCTCAGAAGGCAATAAATGTCCTCAATGGAGCCGAGATCTGTGGTGCCAAGATAAAGGTAAGAGATGTCAGCACGTAGAAGCGCAACTAATAGCTCCATTTGAATTTAGGTTATGGAAGCTGAGGAGCGCAGTGGTTCTGATGGCGATGATACTGGCCGTAAGCGTCTAAGGCGCAACTAAGCGTAAGTACTTTAATATGCTGTTTGCATCCCGTACCTTGAAATCTAGTCCCAGTGGGAAGGTGTGCGTACCTTTGGCCGAGGTAAGTTGTACAAATTCCAAATCCGAATCTAAACTTTACAAAATGTGTAAGTATTCGACGTTTGCGGCCGGAGTTTTATTAGAAGAGCCTTCATTTACAATCCTGCGCACAGTGGACCATCGCTCTCGGCGCTGTCATAAGCCTAAACATTTTTCTCTCTTCTCCACAGACCTTTGAAAAGCAAGAAATGACAGAGAACGCAATGTACGACGACGAAACTTACTTCAGAGAACCATTTACAGACGCAACGCAAAAAAAAACCCACAACCAAAACACTCTAAACGGAAAGCTACGAGGACGGAACGCAAAACGATGACCGGGTAGGAAGACCGGTGAAACAGAAATCTATCAATGCACCACCCACACCATTAACCGGACATTTGACTAACTGAAGTTGGCTTGTACTGAGTACTCTAGGAATGACCCATACCTTAAAACCATAAGGCTTGCTTCGCAATTAAGCTCGTATTATATACCGCAAACGAACGCTAGGAACGTGGACAATTTTCTATCATATTCCGACAGGATAAAGCTAAAACAAGGAACTAAAGTAGTGACTTCCTTGCAATACTTAGAAATAGACGAAAAGAAAAGTATTCTTATATATGAATATTCAAATTTATCTCTGTCATCTCATATATTGATATTAATAAAGGGAATTTAGATAAACGATATGCATTTTAAATATTGAGCGGGGTCAACCGAAACGAATAAGTTAAATATCGATAGAAATCGATAATAAACGGGTATAAATTATCCGTGCAGTATTTTAAAGTAGCATGGGCACACTGTTGTTTACGATAGGCAGCACTACCAGCTGAGTTGGAGAATTATTGTTTACTTGATTGTTTATTGCTATCTTGTTAAAATTTGTATTTTACTCAAGAAATTAAATAAATCAAACGAAAATGGATCCAGCACTGCTTCGCGAACGCGAAGCGTTCAAGAAACGGGCGATGGCCACGCCCACGTAAGTTTACAAAATATCCACATGTGGGATTCAATTTTAATTGTGTTGCTTAATATTCGATTTAATGTAGCGTGGAGAAGAAAACCAAAGTAGATCGTCCAGCCCCGCCACCGCCCATTGATGATGCCAAACGCAAAATGCGTCCGCCCACGGCTCCAAAGCTGGATGCCTCGACGTAAGTTCCAAAGGATACACAAAGGATTTCCTATCCAGAAGCTCAATCCCTCTCTGTGTTTAGGTATAAAACCATGTCCGGTAGCTCACAGTACCGGTTTGGAGTGCTGGCAAAGATTGTGAAGTTTATGCGCACACGCCACCAGGACGGAGACGATCACCCGCTTACCATTGAAGAGATTCTGGACGAGACGAATCAATTGGATATTGGGCAATCCGTCAAGAACGTAAGTCTATCTGGATAATTAAAAACCCTACTGATATTAATTCCATCACAGTGGCTATCGGGAGAGGCCTTGAACAACAATCCAAAAATAGAAGCTAGTCCTTGTGGCCAAAAGTTCAGCTTTAAACCCGTGTACAAAATAAAGGACGGTAAAAGTTTGATGCGACTCCTGAAACAGCACGATTTGAAGGGTTTGGGTGGCATTCTTCTGGAGGATGTTCAAGAATCTCTGCCACATTGCGAAAAAGTCCTGAAAAACAGAGCTGCAGAAATTCTTTTCATCATCAGACCTATAGATAAGAAAAAGATACTTTTCTATAACGATAGAACCGCAAATTTTTCAGTAAGATCTCACTTCTTGAGTATTTGTAGAACTTAATAAAAAAAGGTTTCTCTTTTTTAGGTGGATGATGAGTTTCAGAAATTGTGGCGTTCGGCCACCGTCGACGCAATGGATGATGCTAAAATTGACGAGTACCTCGAGAAGCAGGGAATCCGTTCTATGCAAGATCATGGGCTCAAGAAACCTGTACCTAAGCGCAAGAAGGCCGCCAACAAAAAGCGGCAGTTCAAGAAGCCCCGAGACAATGAGCATTTGGCTGATGTTTTGGAAATCTATGAGGATAACACGTTAACGCAAAAAGGCGTGAATCCAACGTGAATTCAAATGTATAATCTAGATTAGAAAATAAACAAATACCTCTAAATGGAACAAGTACATTTTAATTAATTAAGTTATAAATTCAATACTCAAAATTCACAATCTCATTGAGAGCTACCAGGCATTCAGGGTATTGGCGTTGCAAGACACTTTACCGCAGATTTACGATTCCCGATCACTATCTTCTAGTGGCTTTGAACTTAAAAATACGACGCCAAGAGCAGGGAAAGATAGTTAAAAAGCAAAACTGTGTAATCTTGTCATGACATACCCACACAGCTCTCCCTTCCATTCTTGTTGTCGCTCGGATTTACTTGTGTGTGTGGGTCGCCAATCGATGCTGGTGGGCTGATAAATTGGCCAGGGAGAGAAGCCATACCTTTAGTCGAAATTGGACAGCTTTAAAGTTCAGTTGGATCCTGGTTCGAAGAAGGTAGGAAGTGGAAAAAATCATCTATTCGTGTGGCTTTGGATAACAATTGAAATTAGGCTTTTGAAAAAAGGACTTACAAAATTCATTAAAAACAACAATTGCTATAATTTAAATAGGTTTATAGAGAGCCGAAATAATAAAAACCTGATATTTGTGTATATATATATTAGAAAGCGGAGAAAACGTTGAAAATTAATCTTTTTTAAAACATTAAAATAGGTATCTTTTTCAAACAAGAAGAGGGAATCCAGGCTTATATTAAAAGTGGTTTGATAAAATTCTTTCGAGTTCAAGCTTTAACGGCTAAATTGATGTAATAGTATAAAAGTTATATATTTAAAACAAATTTTTATAATCTTACCCAAGTAAAATATTTGCACATTAAGGGTATTCAAAAATCACCGTGAAGTAAATCGGATTCATTGTTTATATCGAGTGGAAGCTCTCTGGACGAGAAATGAAATCTCTGTTAAGCGAAAACTTGTTTTGAAATAATCAATTTGCTTAATTATAATTCCTGAGGTGTTCTCCAGTTGGCTTTGAGAGTTACAGCGTCGAGGTAGACAAAATGAAGCGGAGTGCACTTGGACTGGCCCTGCTCCTGGCCCTGGTGTCTCAATTGGCGGCCCACAGTTCTGAGTAAGAATTGTTTACTAAGCAAAGAAAAACATATAATATAAAGAAACTTCGACTTTCTCTTTGTGTTTTTAACCCAGTGACTTGATTTACGGCTATGAATGCCGTAGTGGCTTCTGCCGGAAGGTGGAGCTCAGTGAAGAGAACTTCTCTAAGGCCATTAGCTTGCCCGTTTGCCGGCTGTTCTGTGGCAGTGAAATCGGTACTTTGTGGCCCCAGCCAACGGGCACAGTGCGTCTGGATACTTTGATGCGCCATGTCGACATCTCCTTCATCGACTTCAGTTTCAATGACACTGCACGCGGGGAGAAACTATGGAAAGCGGCCGAGAATCGTTGGATGGACATGCTTTCAGCCAAGATTCCAGATCTTAAGCTCCTAGCCAGGGGTGGTTATCGTATGTCGGTTACTATCAACACCCCCCGTGACTCGGCTCCAGCCAAACTTACCCTCGAAACGGATGAAAGCTATAATCTTGACATCGATACGGATGCATCCGGTCATGTGCTAGCCAACATTACCGCCCGCAACTTCTTTGGTGCCCGAAACGGCCTGGAAACTCTGGCCCAGTTGATTGTCTACGATGACATCAGACGCGAAGTCCAGGTAACTGCGAATGCCTCTATTAGCGATGCTCCAGTCTACAAATGGCGCGGCCTGCTCCTGGACACCTCCCGAAACTACTACTCCGTAAAGTCTATAAAGAGAACTTTGGGTAAGTTGAATCCAAGTGAATCCTTTGAATTCTAATATTCACCCACTCATTATTAACCCACAGAGGGAATGGCCCTGGTGAAACTGAACACCTTCCACTGGCACATTACGGACTCCCACAGTTTCCCCTTGGAGGTACGCAAGCGTCCGGAGCTGCTGAAACTCGGAGCTTATTCACCCCGCCAGGTGTATACCCGCCGAGATGTGGCTGAGGTGGTGGAGTACGGTCGAGTGCGCGGAATCCGGGTGATGCCCGAATTTGATGCGCCTGCCCATGTGGGTGAGGGATGGCAGCACAAGAACATGACTGCCTGCTTTAACGCCCAGCCTTGGAAGGACTTCTGTGTGGAGCCACCCTGTGGTCAGTTGGATCCTACCGTGAATGAAATGTACGACGTCTTGGAGGACATCTACGAGACAATGTTCGAGAAATTTGATCCCGATGTCTTCCACATGGGCGGGGATGAAGTGTCTACAAGTTGCTGGAACAGCAGCAGAACTATCCGCAGATGGATGAAGAAGCAGGGATGGGGTCTCGAAACTGCTGACTTTATGCGACTGTGGGGTCACTTCCAGACAGAGGCACTTTCCCGCGTGGATAAGGTGGCCAACAATTCGCAAACACCCATTATTTTGTGGACCAGTGGTCTCACTGAAGAACCCTTCATCGACGAGTATCTGAACCCAGAGCGTTACATTATTCAGATCTGGACAACGGGCGTCGATCCCAAGGTGAAGAAGATTCTTGAGCGGGGCTATAAGGTCATTGTATCCAACTACGATGCCTTGTATTTGGATTGTGGCGGAGCTGGCTGGGTTACGGATGGCAACAACTGGTGCTCCCCCTACATTGGCTGGCAGAAGGTGTACGAAAACAGTCTGAAGAACATTGCCGGCGATTATGAACACCATGTATTAGGGGCTGAGGGAGCAATTTGGTCAGAACAAATCGACGAGCACACTCTGGACAACCGCTTCTGGCCAAGAGCCAGCGCTCTGGCCGAGCGCCTGTGGTCAAATCCCTCAACTGGATGGAGAAACGCCGAGGCCCGGCTGCTGCTGCACAGAGAACGCTTAGTGGAGAACGGACTGGGTGCGGAGGCGTTGCAGCCACAGTGGTGCCTCCAGAACGAGCACGAGTGTCCAATTGACGCGTATGACGCACAAGCCTGATCGGCGATTAGATTGTGAACTGATAAAGGTCGCTGTTCTTATAGATATGGCCGGAGCAGCGTTCGACTTTGGGTAGTCTTCCTGCTTATGGTGTCGGCTCTCTCCGCCTGAAATAAATACAAGCTCAAAAGTGGCCTTACGCAAGTGACTTCTCGTTTATTATAAATTTTTCTTTAGTATAAATGAGATTATTGGCCCTAGCTCCAATTCCCTTCCGACCAAATCTGTGGTATCTGTGGAATCGATGTAATTTCTAAATTATATGAGTGCGTCAGAGCAGTAGAATGTTTAAAGCCGTAGAAATTGCTAGTTATTTGAAAGCATTAAAATTTCTTAGATTCCACAAAATTTGATTGGAGATGGAAACGGAAGCAGAGTTGATTAAGTTAATGCATTCAAATGAGGCCGAGTCGGTGGGGGCGATGGTGGCCTCTGCCCCTTAACATAAACTCAGTGGACTCCGATTATGTACGTATAAGTGTAAATACTAAAAGCAGCAATTTTTTGCGTGCACACTTGGATGGAAGTTCTACTCGTTCCACTCCTCTTCGTTGCGTCCACACTTGTAGATTAAGCTGGCAATTAGGATGAAAACGTTTTGCAGCAGCAGGGCTACACCAAACCAGCCATCCTTCTTATCTGTTTCGAAAAATAAATACATTTGAGATCCTTTCCGTTCCCTCTAAGAAGGCAAAGTCTTACCATTGTTAATAAAGTCATCGATCATCACCCATGTTGCGGCGATTATGGAAGCAAAGCCCATGGCAAAGCCTACTACTAGCCATATTTTGGCTATCCTGGCTCCCGATTCAGACGAATTATCTTCGGAAATCTAAAACAAACAGAGGGTATGAGTCACTTGGGTATACCCAATAGGTTCTTTGTGTTTACATGCTCCCCCTTGACGACGTTCACCATGCAGAAGCTGATGGTGCCGAAAATGCCGATGAAGACGTGTCCTGTGGTGATCTGGTGCTTTCCATCGATGGACATGGCATCAATAAGGATCCACCATCCTGCGAAAAACTGCGAAAAAAAGATTTCAAAGTCAGATGGGGCAATCAAAACTATGAGGTTCATCCATTACCAGGAGGCCAGCAATGATGGAGGCATTCTTGTTCCTGGCTGCATCCTGTGTAAAGTAACTCGTGACATAGGCCAACATACCCATTGCGAATCGGTTTAAACGTAATTTAGTTTATTTTCCTATATTGGTAAGCAGGCAATAACAATGTTTTGGGATGAGCAGGACTCGATAACTTTGGAGTACTTTTGGGCAGGTTGGCCACACTTGGCCATTAATTTGTACTTGTGCTTAAAAAGCACAAATGGGCACACTTCCTCGGTTTTTGGTTTAGTTCTCTTTCTCTGTAACAAAAAAAAACAAATTTAAACGATCGCGAAACGAGCCCCGCTTTGGTCACTGCACAGACGACGTTATCATCGACCGATATACATTCTCCAGACCCCCCAATCGCCGGCGGAAAGTGCGAATCGCCCAGCTACCGAGATACCGAGGAAGCAGCTGAAGCAGAAGTATCCCCAACAATAACAACAGAAACCGTGGAGAGGTGAAACAAAGGAGACGCAAACTTGGAAACAATTAAAGCGGCTATTCATGGTCGTCGTTGGAACGTTGGAACATCACGTGATTCGGAGCTGTATCTATTTCTTGAATATACACTCTAGAGGCCTCAGATAGTCCTGCCAGCGATTGCTAGTTTACATAACCGAGCAGCGGAGGAGGCAGCGCAGTAGCAGAGAAAAGCACGCGAAGCAGGATAGGATTTGCGGTGGAAACGGTGAAGGAGACGCAGCAGGAGGAACAGTCAGCCTCCCACCAGCAGCTATCATGAACAACCTAGCCGACACAGTAGTGGTGGACCCCGGATTCGGAGGTGGCGACAAGCAGCAACAGGCCGGACCAGCACCGCAGGATGCCAGCGTTGTGGTGCCCCCGCCAGCCACGAAGCAGTCCTCGGCCCTGAAGAAGACCAGTCGCTACCGCAGCCGTTCGCTGAGCGCCTCCTCGACCGACTCCTTCAGCTCGGCCAGCTACACGGGCAGCAGTGAGGACGGGGACGATGTACCGCCACGGGAGAAGGTCCAGAAGAACTCGCGCGGCAGCTCCGACTTTTGTGTGCGCAACATCGCCGCCCAGCATGCGTTCGGGCGGCGGGAGATCGAGATTGCCGAGCAGGAGATGCCGGGTATCATGGCCCTGAGGAAGCGGGCGGCCGAGGACAAGCCCCTAAAGGATGCCAAGATTGTGGGCTGCACGCACATCAATGCCCAGACAGCGGTGCTCATTGAAACCCTGGTGGAGCTCGGAGCCAGTGTCCGTTGGGCCGCCTGCAACATCTACTCCACTCAGGTGAGTTTTTTGATTGCAATTTGTTTAATTATTCATTAATAATTAAACCATTATTCTCTCTTTATTATTTAAACTTATATTCAAAGCACGATTGTGTGCTTTCATAAATATATAACTAAAAAAATGTAGCCACGTGTTGGGCCATAAAATCAGCTTAGTTTCAGTGGAACTAAAGTTTTTTTGAAAACTATAAGTAGTTAGAAGCGACATAAACAATACAGACAGATGCCAAGAAATGTGTAGATTTATTTAAATGAATGCCATATTTTGTATATTTATAGGCTAGACAGTTTTTATTTGAATTTTTGGTCACTTGATCTGGCCAGGCCGCTTGGAGACAATTGCCGTCACGTCAGGCGGCGCAAACAAATGATCAATCAAGCCATGTTAATCAATTAAGCGCTGGAAGTCGGCTCAAGTGTTTGGCAATCGCTGAGTAATTGATGTGCCCTGAATTGGGTCGCTGTCAGTGGCTTCTGGTGGTGGTTGTGGAGTCGCAGCTCCCCAGCATCGATCCTGCTCTGGCATGTCCAATGCAATTATCAAGAGTCTGTAGACTCTAACAAATTTATGGAAGCTCTAATGAGCCAGGCACTCCCCTTTCTGCCCGGACTAGCTCCGAGTTTTTATCGCTTGCGGCCCTGACGGTCTGTCACGCTGAATCACCTGCCCACCCGCTTATCAGCCTAGTGCCAAGTGCTGTACTTAGCGAGGGTGCAGCGCGATTCTCCTATCAATGCCGATATAAGCCCCAGATATTACCCCATGTTTACATCGCCTTAGGGGGGGACCCATCTATCACATTCCGCGGAGTTTCTTTTTACGCAATTCTCTCAGTAATATTTCTAGAATGTATCTATAAAAACGTTTAAACTTAAAAGTAATTACAGAAATCTTTTCAAAACATACACAAATTTTATTGCCTTTCCTTTGTTTTTAATTACACCTAGAAACTAATAAATCAATTACAAAATAATGAATATTTTAATGACATTCTTACAGACTTTTTCCTCGATATTAGAACAAAAATATATATTTTTATGGCACTCAAAAAACTTTGATAAAACTTGGAAAGCAAACTGCTTTATCTCAATCAGTTCGATTGTATATCAGCCTGATATATATTTATGTCCGAGTACATAAGACCCATATTATAAATATGTTTACCTTGTATTAGGGTGCTTCGTATGTTAGACTTGGGGATTTCCACCTTGACGATAAAAATTCATAAATAATTATGCATGTTTTAGGTCATATTTATTTTCGAAATGCAATTCCAGACAATGACTATTTGTTCAGGTTTTACAGCTTTAGACAGTGACTGACTATTTTTCGAGTTCATTAATTTTCTTTAGGCTTAAATAGATTTCTCTGACTTACAGTAACAATCCTTTCTTTTCCAGAACGAAGTTGCTGCCGCCTTGGCGGAGTCCAACATCCCAATCTTTGCCTGGCGCGGTGAGACGGAGGAGGACTTCTGGTGGTGCATCGATCGGTGCGTAAACGCGGAAAACTGGCAGCCAAACATGATCTTAGACGATGGTGGCGATGCCACTCATCTGATGCTGAAAAAGTACCCAACCATGTTCAAGCTGGTCAAGGGAATCGTGGAGGAGAGCGTCACTGGAGTGCATCGTCTGTACCAGCTGTCCAAGGCCGGCAAGCTGACGGTGCCGGCCATGAACGTCAACGACTCGGTGACCAAGACCAAGTTCGACAATTTGTACAGCTGCAAGGAGTCCATTCTGGACAGTCTGAAGCGTTCCACGGATGTCATGTTCGGCGGCAAGCAGGTAGTCGTCTGCGGCTACGGCGATGTGGGCAAGGGCTGTGCCCAGGCTCTCAAGGGACAGGTAAGTTTATAGAAAATGTATATTTTTATGTATCCTAAAATGTTATACACTTTATTGTCAGGGCTGCATCGTCTATATCACCGAGATCGACCCGATTTGTGCCCTGCAGGCCAGCATGGATGGCTTCCGCGTCGTCAAGCTAAACGAGGTGATCCGCAATGTAGACATTGTGGTGACGGCGACGGGAAACAAGAACGTAGTGGTGCGCGAGCACATGGACAAGATGAAGAGCGGCTGCATCGTCTGCAATATGGGCCACTCCAACACGGAGATTGATGTGAACGGCCTGCGCACCCCCGATCTGACCTGGGAGAAGGTGCGCTCCCAGGTGGATCACATCATTTGGCCAGAGGGCAAGTATATTATTCTACTGGCCGAGGGCAGGCTAGTCAATCTCAGTTGCTCCAGCATCCCCTCGTTTGCCGTGTCCATCACTTCAGCCACACAAGCCCTGGCCCTGATCGAGCTCTTCAATGCGCCGCCCGGCCGCTACAAGTCGGACGTTTACTTGCTGCCCAAGAAAATGGACGAGTACGTGGCCAGCCTGCATCTGCCCACCTTTGATGCCCATCTGACGGAGCTGAGCGACGAGCAGGCCAAGTACATGGGCCTGAACAAGGCCGGTCCTTTCAAGCCCAACTACTATCGCTACTAGGTTAGGTCGGTCGGGATGCTAGGTCGGGATATGCATGCGCGCGAAAATGCGGACAATAACACCACAAAAACAACAACAACGCCAACGAAAGTATTGTCTTTGCGAAAAAGTAAAACTATTTAGAAAGAAACACAAAAATCAATTGTTGACAAACGACGAACCACAAAACGGAGGAAATGGAGGTCACAAAGTTACTATTAGTTAGCTCGAGCGGAATTCTTGGTTGCTTTTTTGTTAGCATTTAACTTCTAGTATTTAGCACTTGCTTTAGCCGCAGGAGTATTCTCTCTTCCCTTAATTGCTTAACCCAATGACTCTCTAGACTCCTTCACCCTAAACTAATCTTGCCCTCCACCAAGAATTTAACCCATTTGAAATGTTTTATTGCCGATCGATTGAATTTATTTAAGATATTTCGCTCATTCGCTACAAGAATGTTGGGATTCAGAACACAATTATGTGACATTGGTAATTTATTTAACGAAGAAAATCGAAAATTGCCGCTACATTCAGAATAGAGATGAAATATCGAATATAAATGCGCTAAAAATGACAAAATAAGGTTTCATTATTACCTATTAGTCTCTATATAAATGTTTTCTGCAATTTACTAAACATTTTTGTAGCCGAAATGAGCGATTTAAACTCTGGTATTGTTTATGTACTTAATTTGTTAAACGTTTTTGTCCCCTACTTGAGAATGTTGATAGAAATGCAGTGCAAAGTAATTCCATTTATTCAATTATATACACGCTGGCATATATATCAGATCGAGAATTATATATATACACTGCATATACACCTAATCTGTATATTAGAGAAAAAGTGAAAAATGTTTGTAAAAAAAATTGTGAAAAGCGCAAACAATAAAAATATTGAGCAAAAACGATACCCACCTATTTTTATTTTATTTCCCATAAAAAAAACAATAATAAAATATATATTTCAGATGCATCTCTCGTCTATTTCTCATTTATGTTATCTTAAACTTGTTTTTGTTTTTTTTTTCGATACTTTTATAAAATGTAAACTACTCGAGTTCTCGTTACAAAAAATTAAATTCATTTTTTATGTTTTATATCCATATCATTCGTTAATTTTTGTTTTTGTTTCCTTTCAGTGTCGTCCTTTCATACTTTTTACTTAAAATGCCGTAGACTACGTAAAAAATGTTCAGTAGATCCGACTTCTTAATTAGGTTAATGCTACACACATATATCCCGGACTCTGGAGAAGCCAGGACTCGGAAGTCTAAATCGCGTAACTAAATCTTAATCAAAATTGGAACAAACAAATCCTGCGGAGCCGAAAGTTTGCCGGAGTGCTGGAGAGGAGAGTGGAAACTAAGCTCAAGCTGTAAGCGATGTGTTCGTATGTGAGGCCTGTTTGCATCTGGAGAGGATCGGCGGGCTTTAGTCGAGGAAGTGTGGCTTTAAATGCTTCAGCATGCCGAAGGTGCGGAAGCGACGGATTTTCATCACCTTCATGAGCTCGTCATCGCAGATGGCGAACTGCTTGTTCTTCGGATCGTACAAGTCGCGCTCCTTGATGATGGCCCACACCTTCTTGACCACCTCGTGACGTGGCAGAGACGGGGCTCCCATCAAGGCGCTCAGCTCCGGGGAGAGATTATAGGCGCGTGTAAAGCCGGTGCTCTTTCGGCCGCTACCGCTGCCAGCGCCGCCGGAGGCCTTGGCCTTCTTTTTGGCAACCGGCTTCTTGACCACTTCGTAGTCGGAATCGGATCCGGCATCGCTTTCGGTGCCGGAGTCGTCGGCATTCAAGCTCTTACGCTTCTTCTTGGGGGCCTTGTGCTTGGTGGGTTGAGGTCGCTTTTTGGGACCCGGCTTCTTCTTCTTCTGGGACTCCTCTTCGCTGCTGCTGGGATCCTCCTCCTCGCTCTGCTCGCTATCATCATCGGGATCGGCATCAGGGTCCTTGCCATCGTCATCGTCCTCGTCGTCCTCCTCGTCCTGCTGCTCGTTGATCACCTCCATCACGATCTTGTCGAACTCCTTCTTTCGGTTCAGCAGGGAGCAGTTCAGCTTGCCCTCCACCTGCTCGCGCACTCGCTTGGCGGAAATGGTGGACAGGTCGGCGTCCTTCAGCACCGCCTGTATTTCGCGGCGCAGGTCCTCGCTGGAGATGTCCGACATGTTCTTACTTTTCTGTACCTTCTTCCGACTAGCGGCGTTTGACACGTTTTCTCGGCACTTTGGGTTATAAACGTGGTTTCGGTTATGTCAAAACTCACTTAATGGCTCGATTTTCAGTTTTCACCTACCTGCTGGACTGCGTTTGGTGGACTTTTCACGTTTCCTGGGCGATTTTTCTTAGAAGGCTCCTACTCTTTTTTTTTCTTTACACCAAGTGTCCGGCGTCTGTACAGGGTTGCTTTTTTTCAGTTCCCAGTGTTGCTGGACGATGTAATTAATCGTACGTTTTTATCGATTTGTATATCGGATGTTTTGTTTTGATCTCATATTTCTTTATTTTCAAACAGTCCGGTATGCTTTTTTGATAAGAAATTGTTTTAGTTATAAAGCATTATTTTAAAAAGTAATTCAGTCAAATCTATATAAGAGTTTCAAGTTTTATCGGAACGGCTATTTCTTTTTACCAATTTTGGTATCAAAGTTAAAAAATACGAGCTGTTATCTTTTTTTAAAATGTTATTTTTCACCTTTTTTATATAATACAAACAGAAATAAAATTTATTTATGGAACATAATTCCTTTTGATTAATTAAAACTCTTATAAACTTGAATTTCCACTTAAACTTAGTCAAGACACAAACCTATCGTTCAAGTTGGCAGTCCCCTTTGAAATCATCTGGCAGCACTCGCACAGACGACAACTCTGGCTAGTCTCACCGTAAAAGAACGTCGCGTATTTTGTTAAACAAAACTTAATAATATATATCAACTATTTTGGGCCATCGTCAAGCTACAGTTCAGTGGCCAAATGTGCAATAAGTGTATGTCGCAGCTGGTAACCGCCCACGTGTCGCGGAAAGTGCCCGAACTGCAGCAGCTGCAGCAACAATAACAAAATCGCAGGCAGCCAATAAAAAGTTCTACAACAACAACACAACACGTCGGGGGCGCTGAGGTAATTTTGCTATTTTTTATGCTATTTTTTGTTTATTTATATAGCTATATAGATATATAGCTATGGTTGGCCCAGCTTTTGTGCGTGTCTCCCGTCCCGAAGTGAGTGTGTTATTTTCTAAATTTGATTTCTGGTGCAACCTGGAGCTCTGCAGGGATTTTCCCCCAATAAGACCCTTTTTATTCACATTTTATTGTATTTAATATTTCTCTCTTTTGTGGCATATATTAACCATCAAAAAGGTAAAGCCACAAGCGATATAAAGTTTTCTTCTTATGTTTTTATTCTCCGTTTTGTCGCTTTGCTTCGCGTCTTTGTTGTGCCGGCGTTTTGGCGACTTTGTTTTGTGTTCTCCATTCGACTTTGCTACGCCCTTTTTCCAATTGGACTTGGACTGACTCTCCAATATGAATTTCTTATTAAATAAAAAATGTTTACTAAAAGTTACTACAAAAAAAAGCCCCCTATAAGCATGTCACCTGTTTTACAATACAGTGGAACCTCGGTAGCAGGTCTGTTCTCCATTCGCCTTTGCCCTTTTTCCAGTTGGACTTGGACTGACTCTCCAATATGAATTTCTTATTAAATAAAATGTTTACTTAAATTTCCTTAAAAAAAGCCCCCATTAACCGTGTCACCTGTTTTACAATACAGTGAAACCTCTGTAGAAGGTCCTAACCCTACTACTTGTGTTGCCACGATTTAAAAGGTTAGGATATATTAGAATCTAATGAGAAATAACCTTTATCTTTTATGAAAAAAAATGTAAAAGTTATCAATCAGTTAAGAAACATACTACAAGTATATTGTATACAAATTTTTAAGAATCTCTATCTTAATTTTGGTAATGGGAATTCCATAGGGAATTCTATAGGGAATTTATAATAGTGAATAATAGGGAATATGTATATACATATATATAGGGAATTTCAAATCACTTCACTGACATTGATAAAAACCATATTTTTGGTTCCTTCAATCCAAAATCCAAAGCTGATAATATATTTAATTCCACTCGAATGACTGTTAGATAAGAGACTTAATTTTAGTGGCGATTAAGGAAATGTTATTTCTAGTTAGGTTTGATATCAAAAACTACAGGATAGAGTAAAAACGATAAGAAATCTTTCCAATATTCTATATAGTTTGTAAATTTGATATCAAAAACTACACAATTCCACTCTGTAACCGAGGAAATCTTTCCCATATTGTTTATAATTTGTAGATTGGATATCTGAAACTAGAGAGTAGAATCACTAAGGAATTCTTTCCCATATTCTATATAGTTTATAGATTTGATATCAAAAGCTACAGAGGAACAACAGAATAACTGAGGAAATCTTTCTAACATTCTATATAGTTTGTAGAATTGATATCAAAAACTATAGACTAGAATAACTGATGAAAACTTTCCCATAAACATTCGATCCGTAAACATAGTTTGTATATTTTTCCTTTAAATTATATTGCTTTCTTTGAATTTATGTTTGTTTTGTAATATTATTACAACGATTTGAATACTTATATATTGCAAGGCGGGTTCTCCGTGTTGTCAGGCATTCATTTTTTTATTTATTTATATTTTTTGTGGCTTGTTGTCGCCTTACAGTGCCTGAAAGCAGCCTGCTCCTCTACCTGTTGCTGAGAGCCACCCACAATCTTGGCTGGATACTTTCCTCTGTCAGTGTAGAGGCACAAATTTAATATTTCATCGTATTTTTTTTATATTTCTTCTTTTTTTTTGTTTGTTTTTGGACCAATTAGACGTTCTTGGCATAGTTTTTTTCTCATTTCGTCCGATCTAACATGGCTCATTTAAGTAATCACATAAATTATCACAGATTTTGAAATCAGCCGATCTTGTTTTCAAAGCTTCAAAATACTTGGATATTTAATGTATAAATAAAGTATTTAAAAACAAAAGTATTTAAAGGTAATGTTACTAGAAAAGTGTATTTAATAAATTAGTATGGTAAGTAGTAGTAGTATATAGTAGTAAATAGTATGGTAAATAGTAGTAGTAAGTAGTAGTAATATACAGTAGTAAATAGCAGTGAAAGAGTAGTATTAATTAGTAGTAATATATAGTAGCAAATAGTATTACTACTATAGTAGCAAATAGTAGTAAAAAAGTTGTAGTAAATAGTAGTAAAATAGTAGTAATACATATACGTAGTAACATGGTAGTAGATTGGAACTAAAATACCTAAAGACTAAAAATATTAAAGGAAATAGAAAATTGTCCTTAATTAAATAGTGTGGTAAATACATAGTAGTTGTAAATAGTAGTATTAAATAGTAGAAAATAGTAGTAGTTTGGAACTGAGATTTCTCAAATTCTGAAAATTGATTTTGAAAAAATATTTAAAGGTTTTGTTAATAGAATACTGTCCTTGACAAAATAGTATGGAAAATTGTGGTAGTAAATAGTAGTAAAATAGTTGTAGTTTGGAACTGAGATTTCTGAAATTCTGAAAATTGTCTCTAATAAATAACAATAATAGTATGGTAATAAAAGTATGGTAAATAGTAGTAAAATAGTAGTAAAATACTACTAAAATTGTAATAGTTTGGAACTGAAATTTCTGAAATTTTTCAAATACTTTGCCTGATCTTTGTTTAGATTTTTGATAGATTTTTGTAGAACTCAGTTCTCGACGTTTCGTCATTATAGAACGACGTCAAAGTAAAAAGCAGCAACTTTCGCACGGTGAAAAATGTTTTCAAAATTTCTCGCTCTCGGCACCGCATTGAAAAAAGTTTTCACGCCCACACCAGAAATTCTGACGCGCTCGATTTGCGTTTGCTTAGTAGCGTTGCTCCGATTATATGTATATTTTTTATGCTACCCGCTTTATAATTTATGCAGAAAAAAAGCGCAAATAACAAAATAAAAAATAAATAAATAAGCAGTGGCGAATTCTTTGTTGGCTGCATTAAGACGTTTTGGGAATGGATTGGCGGAGCATTTTGGCCGGAAAGTAAATCTGTATGATGGCTGAGGGTGGCCTGCGGGTAGGTGCTGGTGCACAGTGGGCCATAAAAGTCGTCCCACTCATAACTCATAGGCCAAACTATTTGGCTGTGACCCTGGGCGAGGTGCTTGACAGTGGCGCAGCCTGACAGCGGCAGCAACAATTAAAATCGGGTGGAAATGCACATATTTTTTATGTTTCAAGCATGTGCACTATAAATTTTGGCAACGTGCTGTCCTCTCTATCTCCCCCCAGGCCATTCGCGAATAAATTCCCTTTTTTTTTCGGTGCATTTGTTTGGCCCTGACATTGCACTTGCAGCATGGAAAATGGCAAATGCAAATCGCAGTATTTTCCCCATGAAAAATGATCCGCTTTGTTTATGACAATTTCTTAAGTGAAGAATGCACAAAGTACAGTGCGTTACTTTCTTTAAATATTCCTTTAAAAACTAGAACAAAAAATGCTGTATTTATTATCCAATTAAGATGTTTAATGATTATTTTCTTTAAGTTTTAGTTTTAGGATCTCTACTGTACCAAAAAGGGGGTTGGGAATAGTTCTACGCCCACGTAAAGGCGTCATAAAACACGCCCACAGACATGACACAATCGAAGACGATGCCTTGCCTGGTGGTAATCCGTAGCCTATATCTCCGATTCTTTTGACGTTTTGCGCCCAATTTGGCCATAAATTTGAAAAATGATTTTCTACAAGAATTCTGCAGAGAAGGGAGAGAAGAATTCCTCTGTGTCGCGAAATCAAATCGAAAGACGACAAATGCCAGAGCTGAGTCAATTTTCTTATTTTTAGTTGCTGTTTTTGGGATTTTATTTGCTTTAAATCTTTTAAAAGTATATTTCTATTTGCGAATAAAATCTATATTTGTTTCTAAATTTAAACAAATTAGTTGTCGAGCATCTAATTTTAAATATTTGCAATTTACTTTGATTTTCCTTCGCTGGCATTCCTCGGCCGCAAATCAATCGAAAGAGAAAATTCTTCTGGCTTTGGGGTCCTGAGATATTGATCGAAGATTAGTCATGCAGGTGGTTCTCTCAATCTCTCACCAATCACCCAAACCACCCACCACTAACAACCCAGCAGCTTGGCTCTGTTTAGACATCCTAAAACATTCATAAATTATATTTTATATCTTGGAATCGGTTCCCCAACGTCCAATTGCCCAATTTGTGAATTTGTTTATTGCCCAAAAAAAATTATGCTCGGATCTGGCGAAAGTTATATCAGAACGTTGCCTTTCAAGGTCGTTGGATATGTTGTTTTGCCCCCAGGGGGGTTTGCAAAGGATTTTTGCAGTTAAGATCGTCTTATTGGACGCGGGCCAAATAATAAATTTTATTTTTCCTCATTTTTCATGTGGCATTTCTTACTGTTGCTCCTTGACATCGCTTAGGGAAATGGAATAAAATTAACGAAAATATTAAGTTGGAAACTTGTACAATATATATTGGGGAAACCATCCATAAATAAAGTATGTTTTTTTAAGTCTGATTTCTATATTTATTATAGAATTTTTGATTGAATTAGGATGCGTTATTGAACCTCAAAAATATCATATAGTACTTTGATGTTTATTAGAAAATCTAATACTAGAAACTCCATGACATCGCTTAGGGAAATGGAATAAAATTAACGAAAATATTAAGTTCGAAACTTGTACAATATATTAAGGAAACCCAACCATAAATAAAGTATGTTTTTTTAAGTCTGATTTTATATTTATTATAGAATTTTTATTGAATTAGGATGCGTTTTTGGATACTATTTTGATGTTTATTAGAAAATCTTTCACCAAAAAGTACTGGATAGCCTCTAAATTATGACAAGCAAGGTTTTCCCGGACCATTTCCTGTCATATTCAACCTTTGAAACATGGATGATTTTTTGCCAATTTCTTTCTAAAAGATAACACTAAGTACTATGATGCCTTGACCCAGAAACCCACTTACCGGCAATACCAAAACGTGTCTCAGAACTCACATACCCGATCCAGCTGGCAACTCTCATTAGAGTAGGGTGCATGGCCGAAAAGAAAGATTTGAAAAACGCTTTTTTTTGAAAACTTTTCGAAATTAAGAGCCGTGCGCCGATCGCCGTTCAGCGTTCGCCTTTCGCCGATCCCATCTCGGTTCTATTTTCGAAAATATGTTTTCGAAACTAGGAGAGTCCACAAGAGAGAAACTTTCGGGCTTGTTGTTAGTGCCAGAAATGTGAAAGTTCATTGTTTCATTGAGGAAAAATGATGAAAAAGACTTCGCCTTTCGCCTGGGGCGCGTAGCCGCCAAATTATCTAACAGTGCTCGGAAAATTCGTTCTCGTTCGTTCAGAGATTCGGAATTGGGAGATTTTTCGAAAAGAAAGATTTTCGAAATAGGAGGCGAACGGCGTGCGCCCGGCCGACGGTCCACGGCCGTGTGCCTGCCGCCTGCTCAGTGGTCTCTGCGGAGGTTTTACGTTTGAACGTTCAGACGATTTCCACGGAAAAGCGCAATGTGAAAGCCAAAAAAGACTACAAATAGCCTGGCGTGACGTCCAACACACAGAGACGACAGACATCGGAACCATTAACACAATAACATCAGTATCATCAGTAGCAGACGATATCGTACCGAGAGTGGATCTGATCTGATCTTATCTGATATATGATATTTGATGGGTGATGGTGATGTGATCTAATCTGATCTGAATAGTGTTATGTACCCAAAGAAGAGTGTCGCGAAAATGCCAGCCGAATAACCGACAACATTCCATTGAAGAAACAAAAACTGAAACTGCAACTTATAACTAAAAACTGCAACTAAAAACGAGATAAATCGAGAAGATCGATACAGGTGGTTGTGTCCTTTTGAGCCGCGAGTGTGTGTCAAGTGTCGAGAAGTGAATGTCGAGATATACAAAGATGCGACATCATTATCGGGCGTGAGCGACCCAGATCGAGCAGCGTTATTCCCGGATCGAGAGATAGAACCTGTTGCACCTGCCTGCAGTCGAGGACCATGCCGGTCATTTGCGAAGCCGTCAGCGACGAGCCACCAGCAAAATGTTGCAAACATTGTGAGGGTATGCCTAGATCTTACATCCTACCATCTACCATCTATCTATAAACAATGGCCAGCAGGAAAAGTGCAGCAGGAACCGGAGTTCACTAACCGATTCTGTACCCAATTCCGTTCGATCCAACGGCTATTAACTTCGGCCCAAAATCCAAACACAATTGAAAGATTTATGCGTAATTTAGCCGCCCTCCTGCGTCTGATTATTTCCTACACCCACAAAAAATACCAAAAAAATGCGATGTTTTAAGAATTACTTTGAAATTTCTTTAAAAAAAACATGAAATCTTTGATTGAGAATCTTTTTATGAATTAACTTTAGTTTAGTTAGTGCCAAGCTTAGTAGTGGCAAGGAATATCTTCAAGATTTTTCGTTTAGTGTAGCACTTGACTGACTTGAACTGGCATTAACTTGGCTGCCCTCCGCCCTGGCCTCGTAGTTTTTCCGCCCTCTATTTGTTTGTTTTAAATTTTTGATTGTGCTTGTTGTTGTTGTTGCCTTAGGCAGCAATTGCCGGGCACTTAGTTTTTCCTGCTTGTACCACCAAAAAAACCCGAAAAAAAATAAAAAGAAACAACCGCTGACGCGTCTACTTAAAATTTTTCGATGGAATTCATGACAGCTCGAAATGCCACCGGCTGCAAAATAGGCCTCGAAATTAGCCAGGAAAATGGTGGGTAGTTCATTTTGAAAATAGATTTTCGCAGGGATTTTGACAAAAATTAAAAATTCTGACCGGAAATGTCAAAATATTATGTTTTAAGGAGACGTTTTTACGTGAATTATTCTCCTGTTTACGTGATAAGAATTTTTTATAGTTTCTAGTTTTAAAAAGAAACTCAAAGCAAGACTTTATTATATTTAATATTTAAGAAATTAATATTGGCCGTGATTTTTGTTATTAAAGAAACCATGAAACAAGCTTTGAGTGTAAATAAAAAATATATATTATTTGTTAGTAAAAAGAAATGCATTATTTTCCAATAGATGGCTTTTCATAGATTTATCTGTATTTCTTGTTGTGAATATAAGTTCGATCGGATTAAGCCTTTAAAATGGCAGCATTACCTTTAAAATGGCAACAAGTTATGGAACAAAACAACGCATATTTGACCTAAATCGGATCAGTCTAACGATGCTCATTAATGCCTTAAATTTGATGCAAAAAAAAAAGTTTTTAAATGGATTTCTTCTTACTACACCGTATATTAATTTGAGTTTAAAATTATGAGAAATTATTATGAGAAAAACACTTTTAATGAAATGTTTATCAAAAATGCAAATAGATAAATTTAGTTAATTTTCGTTAATTAAGCAAAAGCGTCGTCCCTAATGAGGTGGGGGCAGGCAGCAGGAGCTGTGCCTTTGGCAGTGCGTTTCTGCTTGGCACGCGCTCAATGTCATACTGACCAGACCGCCCCTTAGACCGCCCGTTAAACCCCCCCAGGGGCGAAGTCTAATACCACCCCCTGAGAGCCCACCCCCAGCCCTACGGCCGCTAACGAGCTGTTAAAAATAAAGCAAATGTAAAATGTCAACAAAAATGCAGATATTGTATATTGTAGAGACAATACAATGTTGTAGCCGGGAACCCAGCCAGCCAGCCAGCCAGCATATGCCAAAGTTACAGAAAGCGTGGGCGGATAGCTTAGCGAGCTAGAAAATCATGCGGAAAAAATTCGTTAAGCAAATATTCAACTTACATAACAAGTTGAGGAAGGAAGGAACTCCTTTTATCTGGCAATCACTATGACAAACAAACTTTGAACCCGTAGGGGCAGGCATTAAAAAATAAATAAATTAATCTAATACCGAGAATTAACCAAAACTAAAACAACAAGCCAATCATCCTGGCCATATAAACGGCTTGTTTACAACAATGCAATCTTGTTTACAAATAGCCAACAGGAGAACGAAGAAAAAAAAAAAATTCCATTTCTTGCCCACTAATCGGAACGTAAAATTTTCCAAGCCTTGACACTCTTTTAATATATCGTACGACTACAGATATATATCTTTTTATTTCTTTGATATATAGCTAATATAATTTGATGATTTCAAACTAAAACTGCAGCTGAATCTCTCCTTTATGGCTTTTTTATTTACAAAATCAAGGCAGGGAGGCACTGCGACACCAACAACAATCAAATTCAAATTCCAAATTCAAATCTAATGAAAATCAAGAGCGAAACGATGAATGCCTAGCCTCCAGGTTACTTTTGGTCTTTTTTCAGGTTTTTTCTTGTTTTTTTTACGACCATTTTCAATGTAATTTGTAGTGTTGAATGGGGCGCAAGGTGGTGTTCGTTGTGTTTGGGGTGTTCCTGGTGTGTTCCGGGCGGCTCTTAAACACTTTAAAAATAAGTGTCGCCGAGGCTATTTCCAGACTTTCCAGGTTACCTTTCTCCCCAGGGCATTCCTAGATTCTAGTCGAGAATTTCCAACTTCGTGCTGATCTGTAAATTTCAAAAAGGGGAGAAATTTCTGAATTTTGAGTTGCATTTCGGGAATCACTTGGCAAAAGCTCATTGAACTGGCTATTGCACAGAAAGCAAACTTTGAGTTGAAAAAAACCTCATAAAAAGGCCTAAATTTTGGCATTTCTCTCCGTGTAGACTATACAAAACTACTAACCAGAAAGCACTCGGCTTGCAATTGAGAAAATCAATCAACTTTGAGGCTTTTCGGCCAATGAGAAATTTCAAATTTCACTTACAACAAGGGGCAGGGGCAGGGGCATGGGCAGCGAACAAAACCAAGTGGCAAATAAATTTGCACTTGCATCATCATCATCATCATGAAGAATCTTCATCATCTGATGGAAAAAGAAAACGTATATGAATATCCATGGCAGCCAGAGCGTCGTGTTCAATTGTTTTTCCTCGCAGCGCGCGAATGTGTGAAAAACATGCCGCAAAATTGCCGAAAAAGCCGCACGCACACATGGTGGCACGTTGGCAGGGTGGCACGTTGGCGGAGGAGACTATTGCCTGTATATTTGCATTTTGCCCATTTTTGTAGTCAAATTTCTGTTGTTGTCTGAATCAGCCCGGTCCGTCCCCCTCCGTGCCCCATTCTGACGTCTTTTTGGCCCGAAACTCGTACAACGCGGCGTATGAATATAGAAATTTTATTACTTCTCCCGCTGTTGTTCTTGTTTTCGGCTTGCGCAATGTTTACGTACACTAAATGGCAGCGTCCAGTCAAAGTCAAAATTCATGTACACAACAGAGAGAGAAAAAAAGATGGATCATAGTTCATAAGAAAGATTTTTGGGGTAATCAAAGAGAGATTCCAAGAGAAAAGTTCCATACAAAAAGGTGTATGTTTTTTTCTCTGTGCAGCAAGGTACAAGAGGAGGAGATGAAAGCTCTGCCACTCTGCCACTAGTTGTTGTGCATTACTTTTGCATGTTGCAGACACATGTTCGAGAGGAAAAACCAAAATCAAAAAAAAGAACAACAGCAACAGGCAGTTTTTCATCTACAAAATATATATACGAGTATCTACGAAATATCCAGAGAGTATGGCATATAGTACTCCCCCACATTGTCCGGTTCTACCTAGTTTTGCAATTTGCTGGCCAAGAAATTCGGAAATTCGTTGGAAATTCGGAAAAACAAAAAAAAAGGAAAGCGCACGCATTTGTGCAAATAAACAATGCGGGGGTGGCTGGAAAACAGGTGCGGGTGGGTGGCTTGAGGAATAGTGCAAACAGCAAAGCAATGTCTGAATAATTTACAATGGGTATTAGGTCTATATGTGGGGGAGTGCTGGGCCTCAAATCAGGATGAAAGATTTAGTGCTTTCTCGCTGGAAGCTTTTAATTAAAGGGAAAGGATAGTTTTTTTATAAAAACAAATATTACTTTCTTTAAGTAGGACCCCTGGATTCTCTGTCGTTTTCTCGTTTTCCTCTGATAAACGATATAATTCCTGAGTTGCCCCTGGAAACTACTGCATTCCAATTTCACAAAGGAAAGAGCTCGAGTCGAGAGGAGGAGGTCTTTGACTCTCGAGTAGGCAATCTGCAGGTGTTCCTCGAGCTGGATAAACAAATTACCTTGCTGCCTCTTGCCACTTGCCTCTTGCCACGTACCGGAGAATTCTTTTCATTTGCCTTTCCATAGCTTATTGAAAAATATTTTTCTTGGTAATTTAGTTGAAGTTTTTCTGAGATGTGTGTGTCTTTCGGCAAAGGTCGTTCCTCATGTTTCCCCTCGTGTTGCCTTTTATTTAATAAACAGATTCGTTTTGCCTTTATTTCGACTGCATTTATTTGCCCCGTTTCGCTTATTGAAATGGAATCCCATGAATTTTTTATTGTAAATGCAACAATTTGTATTCATGGCATGGATATGCTATGGCTCATGGCTCGGGTCGAGTTCAAGATGGGATGATGATGTACCGTGACTGTTATGACTCGAAGGAGACGGACGGAATGGCGGCGACGACCTTGATTTTGAACTCATTTCGATGAAAATTGCTTCATTAAAATCGAGGCCAATGTCTGGACTAAGTACAGAGAAAAGGGTGAAAGGTGAGGTCTTTCAAGAGACAAAATCGGAATGAAATTGTAAAATTCCTTTTCTTGTTTATCTGCGATAGAGATACTATTTTTGGTTGTAAACCCCATTTAGTCCGCTTTCCAGTCCATAAACATCGACTAAACTTTTATAATAACTTTATGTGCCAACAGCCCCCACTCCCACACAGCCCCCACAGCCAGGTCGAGGAAAAAGAGTCCGGCGCACGCCTCATTAGAACACCTTTCAGTTTGCTGTGTAATTTTCGCAACATTTTTAATGGCGTGCGGGGACATTTTGGCACTCGAGTGACCGTGTGCTGCGTTTTTGCCTCATCCTCTCGCTGTGCCCCACTCTTTGGCTGCTTTCTGCTGCGTCGCACGCAAAACTATTTAGAGAAGTGTCAAGAAATGTCTGCATTTTGCCACGATTCGCCGTGGCCATTGCAACATCGTCGCATTTTCTGTAGCGGCATCCACACGCCTGCCACAGCTCCTCTACCACCGCCACCCCCTATACTACTCAGTATACGAGTATATTTATTCAGATGTATTCAGAGAATATATATACTTATATATGTGGTGCGGGCGGGCGTTGATAAATTACAAAACATTGCAATGGCTATTTTAAATGTGGCATGAAATTTGCATTTCATATGATTCGCTTTTTTAGCAACTACTCTCTCATTTTTTCTGGTTTTATTTCCGAAATGCTGTCAACAGAATCGGGGCTATAATGGCCTAATCTTCCTGGCTCCTACGCCTTACGGGGGAGTGTCTTTCTGGCCGACTAGAACTGTGTCACAGATTCCCCGTTTTCTCTCGACTGCAGAGACCACTTTGCTTCGCTTTGCTGGCCTTTCTAAACAAAAAAGCGTCGCAACTGCCACAAAAAAACACGCTAATTCTTTTAAAGAAATTAAAAAGAATAATAATACAAATTTTAAATAAAATAAGAAAGTAAGAACAAAAAATTGTCATTTGCGTTGCGTTGCGTTTTGTTTGTTTCGCATTTGCCGTTTGGCGTTTGGCGTTTTGTGATTTATTTTCACTTTGACAAATGCACAAAAATTTGACCATGGCATGTCAAGAAGTGTGGTCATTGTATTTATAATACCTCTCCGATATAGACAAATGGCCAACAGGCGTGAGGTGGAGGCGGTTCCCTCCCCGACAGCTGAGCGATAGATGTCTCCCGATGACTCTTCCAGAAAGGATCGAGGCGCATCGTGATCCGAGTGGCTAATTAGTCACAAATCAGAGAAGAAAGGCTATGAAACGTGCATTGGCTATAGAATGAAGCTTTTCTATATAATATATTTGGATGTTTTTTAACTGAGAGAATTCTCTGCACAAAACAGCATTCTTTTGTTTGCCAATTTCTTGAGTTAAAAACATTTATTTTCCTGCTGATGCAGCTCCTTTTAATTGGAGTAGTTCTCGCCTTGGTAAATGGCAATTAAAGCCAGACCCGGCCAGATTAGACCCAGACCAGAGCAGACTGATAACTTCATTTCCGTTGAGAAAACTGCAACAGCTGGGCGAAGCGGAGTCTGCTTATTAATAAACATGAAAATTGTCAATGTGGGTCAGCAGAAAACAGAATATGGCAAAGGGAAGACTCACTCTATAAAAATAGCAGCAACTCAGCGAATTGAAGTTGAAACAGGTGCATGGTTCGAGTTGACTCTCTGACACTCTTGAACTTTGGCAGGGCTTCCCGAATTTTTCCGAATTTTTCGAAAGAAATTGCATTTTACGCTCGCTGACAGGGAGGCGAAGCCCTTGGAAGCTACGTAACTTTTCAATTTCGCTTCACAAATCCCAGAACTTCACATACATGCCAGTTAGCTGGCCCGACAATGCAATCAACATAAATACAAATCCCTAAACTATTTTAATGTCGACTTGACCCGAGAGCAGCATCCTGTGTCCTGCACAATTCAGCTTATCGTCCTGCCGCTCTCTGTCTATGTCCTGTTCTTCTGTGTTGATGTGGTAATGGAAAAGTTTCGCCTAACAAAAAATGGCACTCAAAGAACCAACTTGAAAACGCATCAAAGCCAGTTTGGCTGTTGGCTCTTGGCCAAGCTGCTAACAGGGCGTATACGTAATCTGACGTGTTCCTCCAGTAAAAAGTTTCGGGTGATGCCCCAAAACGTTGGCTTATACTCCCGGGAGTCAATTGTGATGCAGAGAGAGTAGTTAGTTTAGTTTAGTAAATATTCTAAGGATTCCTTTTCTGCTTTTAGGATCATTTTCTGTGGATTATCTAAAGGTTATTGAGAAGGTTTCCCCATGGATTGTGTTATTTATTTTTCCTATTTTTCTATAAAACTATGCCGCATATCATTAATATTCCAGAATGTCAGCGGCTAATTGGAAACGGATTTCATTTCGAACATTGAACTCTGTGCCCAATAAATATTATAGAATCTCAGCCAATTGGGATCCTTTTCTCGTTTTTCTTGGGTATGGAACATATGCAGACACTTCAGTTCATTGACATCTTGGTAATATTTTGCCATTAGCGCCGCCAGTGATGGTGTGTCCCAGTTTTCCAGCGAAAACAAATCGAAATATGGGCAAGACATCCATGAAAATTATGGAAACTTTGAGCCCAGACAGGGCCCAATATTTTGACTACAGACTTTGCATAAATTGCGATGTTTTTTGTCGGCTGTGAAACAATCAAATGGCAATTAACACTTTTCGACCGAATCACATGCTAATGCCCCATTTCGATAATGTTTCGAATAGGCTTCCAGCCTAATTGATGGCCCTGCCTGCCTGCCTGGCCAATAACCTCGACGACCATAGTTTTTCTTTACAATTAGTGGAAATTTGTTGATTTGCATAAATCTGTTCTTCGATTTTCGTTGTTCGCTGTGATCTGTCTGTTTTTTGGTTTGATTTTTTTATTGGTTTCAGTTGCGCATTTCCCCAACCCATTCGCTGATTTTCGCCTTTTCCGATTTTGTTTATGTTTATTCCGCGTTGTTGTTAACTTAAATATTTAGCTGCCATTGCAGGCCGTACATTAGTCACCAATTAGGCGTTTCTTGCCTTGTTTTTAGAATTTTAATTAGCAGAAATAGTTTCAAAAACTATTTAACTGAAATTTTTGACTCTAATATTTTGTTTACTTCCAAGGCGTCTCACCTTTTGAACTCATCGGCTTGGATCATTTTTTTTCTGGCTCTTCGCGCTGTTAATTGCTTGAGAGCAGAGCTAGAGCGACATCATAACCATAAATTTTGATGGGCCTGCATTTATTTTTAACCCGATTTCCCGTCGGTCCATAGTTTTTATATCAATGGGTAACTCTGCTTGTGTGTGGTGTGTTGAATGTTTTTTTTATATGCTTGTCAGCCTTTTAGAATTTATGTTGTGTTTTTCATACATTCTTCTGGTTTGTCTTCTGGCCGGCTGAGTCGTTGCCTCTGCTGTGTTTGTTTCATTCCTTTCTATAAAATAATTTTGTTGTCTTCACTTTGCCTCCCTCGCTATTTTTTGTCGAGACCCCTTGGGCGATTTGTCGGTTAGTCTGTTAGAGTGTCAGTCTGTCAGTCTGTTAGTCGGTCGGTTGGTCGGCAAGCAACAGATTTCTTTGCTTCACACGCATTTGACTTTCAAATGAAGGACAAATATTGTACGGTCGAACGGGCAGGAGGGCAGGCGGGCAGACGGGCAGGCAGAGCAACAACAAACAAACAAACATACGAGGTAGCAGCAAACAGGCGGAGGAGCATAAAATTGGGTGGGTGGGTCGGGCATCCAGGGTTTCCTTTCAGATTGCGAGGGCGTTCTGTGAAAGTTTTGCATGGGATTGAATTTTTCCATAGGTTGTGGGAGTCGTTTTATTACAACTTCTGGTTCTTGTTCTTGTTTGAGGTTTTGAATATAAATTATGTGAGTAATTTGATTTTAAACTGTCTGTTATTGCCGGGGATCGCCCTATTGTTGGAAAAGTGGAAAAGTTTTCCCAAGTAATTGGCCTGGACATACATTTATAGTAAACATTTTCAATAATAATAATATGCCTCCGCCCTACCCTCTCTTTATGTTTCTTTTTTTATAATAAAACTTTAGATTTCAAGAGATTTGATATACTAAGATAAATCCCAAGTAATATCATAAATAAACCAATGCTAAGCTCGTTTAAATATATATATTAGTTTGTTTTTCTCAACATTCCAAAGTAATCTCCTCAAGAGTGTGCAATCTGTTTGGTTTTCGAATTAAATATTTCATGCTTTGAGTTGGTTTTTTTCTCGAATTAGAATTAGAATTAATTTATGCTGCACACGTTGAAAAATTAGAGGCGTTTGCAACGTCCGGCCGCAACATAAAAATAGATTGGCCCGACGTTGCCACTTAAGCTGCAGCAGCGGCAACATTTTATCGACACGAGCCAACTGTCAGTTGGCCTGGGATCGTATCGGTTTGGGATCTGGGATCCTCATCTAAGCATTGTCAGAGCTCTATAGCTCTCTAGATCTCTAGCGCTCTAGCTTTTTTAGACCAAATAAGCGCAAAAAGTATCCCAGAGATACGCAGCGCATCAGGCACATCAGATGCGACCGCTGCAATGCAAATAACTTGGCACGCATCTTGTCGACGCCGTCGTCTTGGTCTTGTTTTTATTTCCTTGGGACTTGCGACTCGGGACTTGGGACTTGGAGCTCTTTTTGTCGTGGCCATGCATGAAAAGCAGATTCTAATGCATTTTCCTTGGCCTGCCCGAATAATTTCGAAACTTAACTTGTCCGCTTATGTCGGAATGGGGATTTCTCAGGGTAGCCGGGAGCCGGGAGCCGGGAGCTGGGAGCTGGGAGCTGGCCAGATTCCATGTCCGTACAGTTTTTGGTCTTGTTTATTTAGGACTCGGGGCTGTCTGTTGGATAATTTTCTATTTTATTCTTGCTTGGTCTGCATAAAAAATGCAAAAACCAAACGTCAGACGGAGAATTTTATTTGCTGTTTTTATTATTTTTCCCTGTGACTTCTCTGGGCTCTGTGGTTGCCATTCCACGTCCATGCCCCATGCCCCAAACCCCATGCTACAGACCCATTCCTTTTCCAATTTTCTGTTCATGTGCGAGTACGTTTGCGTTTTGTTGTCGGTTTTCGGTTTTGCTTGGAAAATTGTTTTGTTTTTGGGACCAGATTGTAATTAATTTACAGGCCAGCCACAAAATGTCCTGTCGACTCTTGAGGTGCTTGATCCGATTGATATAGAAATTAAATTAGTTCCCTTTACTATTTAATGAAGTCATTGTTTTAGTGCTTTTTTCCCTGTTGACATTGGTAAATATTTGCCACGGTCTAACAATTCAGGTTTCAATCAAACCGCCAAATGCAAACACACCCTTTCCCGTGTCTCACTGAAAGATACAAAGCGAACAGATACACAGATACACGGATACAGATACAGATACATGGAGTATCGCATGCAGAGTCGGAGAGCTCATAAAAATAAAATGGCGTTACACAAAACTAAACGTTATTTCACCCTCAATGGCGGCTGGGAGTCAGTGATGCGAATCGAATGACAGCAAAAACGTGACAAATGGTTTAAAGTACTTTTTTGTAGATACAAAATACGAATGAAAATATTTAAATTCCATAGTTGAATGTTTGATGGTTGACTAATGGGAGAGTGAATAAAATTTTATTCGTATTTAATGTGGCGACGTGACACCCGTAACACTCTCTTTTTTTGGATCACTTTTTATTCAAAAAGTCTCAAAGAGGCATCACTATTTTTTGAAGAATCTCTGCAAGACTTGTCACTGTCATCGGCAGAGCAATTGAACACACCTGAGAAATCAATCAATCGATTTGTTCAACTGTAACTGACAGGGACGGGAAGGTGCAGAAAGAAAGAGAGGGGGCTAGGCGGGAGGCAGACAATCACTCGCAACATGTTGTCAACAAATTTTGAGCGTTTTATAAAGAAAGCAAAAAAAAAGCGAAGAGAATGCCTGACTAGCTGACTGTGCCAAATAACCGCTGGCATTTTATTTTATATTTATTTTGCTTTTATGCGTAGAAAGAGACAGGAGCAGGGCAGGGGAAAGAGACAGGAGCAGGTTAGGGGAAAGAGACGGAGCAGGGCAATGGAAAGAGAAAGGGGAGAGAAATGTCAATTGTGGGGCGGCGACACATGTAAATAACTTCAAACGAAAACAAAAAACAAAAAACAAAACCTCAATGCGAATGCGAAATGAAAATAAGAAAAAGTGTCAACAAACGGCGAGGCAGCCTGCGGCTAAAAGTGTTCTGCTTTGGCTTTGGGTACAAAATTTATAAGGTTTTTGGTTATGTTTTCAAGAAGAGATTCAGAAATTAGCCTGGCGATTTCCGGTCTTAAATTCAAGTCTCAACAATTTGCACCCTTTTCGAGGATGACAGCGCCTTCCCCCGCATATCCAGCAGTCTTTGCCGAAAAATCTTTCCAAATACCTTTGACAGTTTGGCTTCAAAGCGAAATGCAGCACCTTTTGATTTACGCCGTCCGGCGTGGAAAATTTTGACGCAGACACACACGCATTCTCACGCAGAATGTTCTCTAGCATTCTCTAGAGAAAAGAAAATCTCGCCACGCATTCCATGTAAATATTTGGAGCATCGAAGCAGCTGACAACTGTTGCCGCCTCTCCTTGGATGGATTTTGGATGGCCCCTACCCTTGTGCCCTTGTGCAATGGCTGAAAAGTTTGTTCGTTCGGTCGGCGGAGGCGAAATGCCCAGGCAGCTGGACAACAAATCAGCTTAGATGGAATGCCTCAATAAACTTTTACTTTTGTTACCAACTTTTCGACGCCTGCCCAGGCGGGAGTTTGCCAAGAGGGATGAGGCAGGGTCTGTCAGGGCTTCAGGCTTTCAGTCTTTTTGTCCCCCGTTTTGAGCATCTATTTTTGGCCAAAGATTTGTGGCGTTCCCATTTCCAATTTTTTTCCTTCTATATTTTCCAAAGTTTTTACCTTAAGGTGGCAATAAGTATAGCGCCTACATAGATAAAAATATATATACTTTCTTTCAGTGGGTGTGTGCCGAACACGCTATTCAGAATCTAATTAACTTTTCAAATAATCAAGAAAAAAACTCCCATTTTGTGTCAAGACTCACTTGCTTTTGAGAGGCTTGAAAGTATAAATTAATTGATATGTACGGAGATGGCATAATAAATATGCTAAATGCTAATAAATTGCCAATGGAATAGACAGTGCTCGTATTTGGCATAAACAAGAATGATTAATGCCCAGATTGGGGACATGAATGAGCTGAATTTTAGAACAAAGGCAGCACAGAGCACAGTACAGACCCGAACAGAAGCCATCAATTGGCAAATGTCGCACGCACATCCATCATAATTATGCACATATTCGAGTCGGGCAGGAACATTTTTGACAACTTTATTATGGCGGCGGGGCTTTCTTCATTCTGTTTGGCTAGATTTACAGGTTTTTAATTAAAATCATTCCAAGCGAATTCATCAAATGATGGACTGTCTGATGTCTGGTCTGGTCCAGTTCTCTCTTGTGGGCGGCATCTTAATTTTTTCCCCCATCATGTGTCAGAAATGGCGCTGCACTTGCAAATTTCTTTAGCGACATGTCCACTTATTTTTGGCCATTTTGTTTATTTATTGCATTTTAGGCATGTTTCGCATTCAGGCGATCTCTTAATTGAGATATTTACGAGTACGTGTGTGTGTTGTTTATAATTTATGATTTTGATAGCTGTTCCGAGCTCGTAGCTAATGGAAAATTCGTTGGTTTTATAGAGCAAGTACAAGAGATTAAAATGTATATTTTAATTAGTACAATATATATATCCTAGAAAATATTCTTGAATAATATTCTTGATGGACTCTGTAAGCAGGGCATCCTAATCTCCATGGGAGCTATTTTTACCTTTCCGATTCTCCGAGTCATCATTTGTTTGTGAAAAAAAATATTTAGATATAGACTCTATAGCCGCAGCAGCTGTTGCTGTGTCATCTTTTTAGTTTTATTGTGCAAAGGCTCGAAATTTATTAATCACTGTTTGCACAAATGTTCGGCACTCAACGCCTCCGAGTGTGCTAAGTGTTTAGTTTTTCGGTGTTTGTCTATAATTTTCGGGATCTTTAGCTTGCCGGCCGGCCGGTCGGTGTTTTGCAAATTATCAGAACATTCTGATATCGCGGGAGTGGGTGTTGGGTGGGATCGACCTCTACCTGTGAGCATTAAATAACAATTATTTACCGACCTCTAAGCCCAAGTCGAGGAATAAATAACGAGGAATAATGCCTTCTCCATATAGACAGTACGACTTTTGTTGGTTCGTCGCCTGAATATCTCTTATATATCTTAATGACCCTCATTCTTTTGACGGCGGTTGGGGGCGTAGGGGTGGAGAATATCCAAATAGTCGAAGCTGCCAAGAAAAATAACATAAAAATTGCCGCAAAATATTTTCTAAATATTTGTATTTAGCGCAAGTTAAATAATCAGACAGATTATGCATACGTTGGACCCAAAAACTAAAAATCAAAAATCCAAAAAGAATGAAAAATTAAGAAAGAAAAGCGTTCTGTCTGTACTATGCGCTTTTCTACACAAAAATATCGTGTATATGGAAAGAGAATTTAGCAAATTTTTCCGTACATATATCCCCGAAATATAAATACATTTTTGTATATTTAAATGTAAATCCGTAAATCCATGTGCAACAGCGCCAAACACCTGTAGCAAGGTTGTTTTTTTCCTCCTGGCAACGGCAACATTGAAAGCAGAGCGAGCTCTCAAATATTTCATACAACATTGTTGCAGTTGGGTGGTTTATGTGCCACCTACTTGCTGCACCTGTTTAGCCATTGAAGCGTTCATCCCGCCATCCAGCTTGTTGTCATTTTTAGTGGCGGGATGGCAGGGACACGTAACTTTCTACATCAAACTTAAATTATGCAAATGTTTGCTTTTCGGGGCACGAGTCCTCGCAAATCAGGAATAAAAGTTAAAGTGAGTCCTTGGCAAAATGGCTAAAGTGTGTACACAATGCGCATTATTTAGCAAAAAAAACGAACTCCGAAAAGTTCAAATTGAAAAGTTTTCGTAGTAGAGCAGAGACTAGGTGGTTTATATTTATTATTAAAAATGTATATACATCAAATTCCTTTCAAATTGGCTCATCAAAACTCATCTAATTATTTCAATTACCTGCCACAAGTGTCGTGGAAAATAGTAGGAGTCTATTTTGGCCTAGTTTTTACGATTTTTCTCTGCTTTCTTTTAAGTAGCTTAATTAATTTTAGGACCCAATCGCAGACTTCAAATCCCGCTGTTTTTGACAAAAATAACAACACATTCGAGGCGCACAAAAATAATTCTTTATATTTATTTTAGCCGAATATGACACATTTGTGAAAATTGTTTGCTTTGCTTTGCTTTGAGACTAATTGTTTGTCGTTGTGGCGGCGGGGGGCCAAAGGTGAGTAGGTGACAAATGCCTCCGAGTTCTCCGCCTCAGACTTGTGACAGATCCAAATGATGGCTATATTCTTGGCCCGACAGCTTGCAGTCACCCAATGACGCCAAAGAGGATATTTTTCTTGAAATAAAAGTAGAGCATATTCCGATGACCATTTTTGGGTAAGCTTTGATTAGATTTTGGGAAGATGCTACCCAATGTTGGCGTCATTGGTTTACCTGTTGGCACAATTAAGTTTTCGGCACGTAAATGAATCATTCAAATGCCTTTCTGGCGCGGATTTTTCCCTCTGGCTGTGGGGGCGTCTCGTTGCTCATACGCCCCGTTGTACGGACGGCCGTCGGCTCGTGTTGTGTGCAATTAATAAATTTAATTAAGAAATAATGCACAAGTCGCGGACACAAGACGACGACTTGTGTCGCTCTCTTTCAAGTGTGAAAATTATGATTATTTTCTATACATCATTTTTGGTTTATTTTCCGTGCGAAATGTTGCACGGAAACATGCACAAAATACAGGAATTAAGGCAAACCCACACCCAGTCCACCCCCAAAGCAACTACAACTACAACTATTTGGCTTAAATCATAAATCACAGCCAGTGTGCCAGTGTATGCGAGCTGCTGGCCCACTAAGTTTTTAATTAAATCTCAATTGCCGCACCATGCATCACCGCACTTAATCCGGCCAGCACACGAAATATATTTAAATGGCGCCGTGTTCATGGCCAGAAATGAAACAAATATTTATGGCTAAAACTAAATAATTCAAATGAGAATTTCCAATGGGATTACAATATTGAATGCATGAATAATCCGCGATGTTGCTGCAGCCACATAATTCAACACAAATGACCCAAAGCACACGACATCATCTTGCCAAGAAAATGTCTTTTGTTCACAGTCCTCTGTCCTTTGTCCCCTGTCCACTAGCGCCTATGCACTGCCCTCTGTCCACTGTCCACTCTCCACCGTATTCCCTGGGCCTTTTTCAATTGTTTTTGCCGTTTTTGCTTCATTGCTCATGACTGCATGCGGGTGACGTGCGGTTTTTGGCTGCATTGGCGCTGTGCTTGCTTTTGGCTGCCAGTGGGCAGATGGCGGTCAGGCCGCCTGGCAACAGATTCATAGGGTAGGGAGTGAGTAGTGGGTGGTGGATGGCGGTGATAAAGTGCTCAATGCATCCACAGTTGCAACTTAGCAAAATGGTCAGCAAATTGCAGCCGCCATCAAGGATGAGCTGGACAACCACGTTTAGAGAGGCAGGCAGGATGTAGAGCTGTAAAAAGGCTTTTAATGTGAAAATAAAAGGCTTATCCTTCTATAGAAAAGCTTAGGCTCTTTGGTAATCATAGAGAAACCACAAAAATATCTTTTAAATTAATTGCTTGGTATTTGGTGTTGATTTTCAGACATTAGTCGAGCTGCATTATTTAATTAATGTCAATTAATACCTGCCACCTTCTGTAGAATCTAGAAGAATTTTCTGAATTGATTTCGTACACCTTGTGTCCTTGAAATATTTTCGAATTGCACAGCTCATTGACACTAGACGGGGGTCCTGCCAATTGATCAGCACACCAGAACCAGAACCAGCAACTAGTCTTTCGAACCTGTCAAAAGGACGTTCATCATCGCGGCGATCCGCACAGTGCCAAGAGTCTTTATCCCCGCTCGGCGATTTCTCGATTTTTTTATGGCTATAATTTTGAGTTTGCCAGATTTGAGTCATCGCCGAATTATTGCGAAACTATGCGAACAGAAATTTTCGTTGCTATTTTTACAAACCTCATTGTTGTTGCTGCCTGTTTGGCATGCGCTGAGTGGCCAATAATATTTGCAATTATTTATTTCAACTCGACGGGGATGCCAGGATGGAGGGGTGGCTGGGTCGGGGTACACCACTAAAATATACCCCGTGAATAATTCGTTCCTCCTCCCAGTCTTCATCCTCTTGAGATCGCGATGTGCAGAACGTGCGAAAAACTTTTATGTTTTTAGAAAGAGATTTTGCAACTTTGAACTTTCGTACATGACGACACATACGAGGTGCAATAACAAAACTGTTGCAACACACGAGCAACATTTGCTAGCAATTAATAAATTGAGTTTCATGCGAGTCCCCCAGAACGAGAATTTCCAATTTCCCTTTCCCACTGTGGCGGCGGACCACTATTTTGCAATGTTTATGAATGAAAATGCGAATTTTCATCTCAATTGGTGTCCAATAAATTGCAATCACACTCGGCCGAATGCTAATTAATTTGTAGATCAAAATTATGATTAGCGACGGGACGACGGGCCGCGCATTTGATGCTGCAGTTGCTTTCGCTGCGGCGCGAAAACCTTGAGAAGTGCGTTGACCAACGGGGCGTATGCGCAATCAGTTGTCAACCACAGTCCACACCCACACACTCGAAACCGAAATCGAAATCGAAATCACAAAAAATACACGACTATATAGCTATATAGTATATATGTATCTGCACCTGTATATTATGCTGCTTAGACAAATTACAAGTTATTTTTTCTTCGTTTTTGTGAGCTCTGACTAATTATTGTCTCTTCTTGTTATTTCTCGTTGCAGGTAAGTTTTGGCCAACTCTTGGGCAATCAATGAGGGAGTCTGCTTAAGAGTGAGTCCTTGGGAATCCCGACTGTAACAGCCTTCTAGGTTCTAGAATCGATTCTCACCTTGTTCCCATATTGGCTGTCCTCGATTTTTGGTTCGGGGAAAGGGTCGGAGAGCCAGGAGTCTCCTTTACAATAACACAAACTTGACCGCCAATGCTGCCCCTGCCTGGCCATAGCTTTTTGATATTTGTTGTGGTTTTGGGAAAAATGTTGACGTGCAAATTGCAAATGAATGCTGGCCAGGCGCAAAACTTTTCTGCTTTTCTGAATGTTTTATTATTCGGTTATTTGGCGTCTGGAAAAAGCCGTGTACGTCATTAGGGGCTACAAAATATTGCTGCTTATGCTGTTTGTCTTTGGCCGTGTGTGTGTTGGCTTTTTGTTTGTTTGTTTGTTTTAGCCACGCGAAGGGGAGCGCAGAAGCCCAGGAGCGGGTGGGTGAGCAGAAATGCAAAGTCGATCAGAAAATTCCCCCGATGCCTTTGGCCAAAATGAATTATTCATCTCTGGCCGAATGAGTGCCGAGTGTGTGTGTTTTTTGGTGGGTGTGCGACTTGCTTAGCCCAATGTTTCATGCATAATTAAGCACTTTTGCAATTAAATGTGTTTATGCGAAACTCCTGGCCCATAACCCTTTGAACTAAACCAAAACTTTACCTTGGCATATCCTTGAATATTTAACTCATAACTTGGCGGCCGAGGTAGTTTCAAGGATAATCGTTCGATGGCCTTGCTCTGAGGGAGGTCATGCCTAGGTTTCCCCCTAATCTTTCTCTAAAATTCATAAATCAGGAAGGAGAGCCCCGACATATCAGGTGATTCGCGGGACTTTAAATTTTATCTAGATTTTTCCTGTTTTCATGCTGCCGCATGCGAATCTGATTCGCTGCTGTTGTGATAAAAACACAAAATATTTAGCCCTGAATTGTTTGCCAAAAAATGTTCATTTTCATCTCCTTTATAGTTTGGTTTTGTTGTTTTGTTACCATGGCTTATTATGCCTTCTCCTACTCGTATTTGTTGGCTTTCTTTCGTCTTTTCTGCCTTCTGCCTTCTGGCTTTAGCCATTTCTATTTTATTTTGTTTTGCCGGCAACAATAGAGGCAACAGCAAAGGCAAATTAAATGTGCGAAACTAAACATAACACACAGTCAGGCAGTCGGTCTGGCAGTCGGGCTTTTCCTCTTTACAAAAAACAAATATATATATCTCTAGCATATATAGTATTTTTTCACACAATAAATGTGTAGAGAGCTGGGTAGAAAAACTTGCGAAATATTTTCCACTTGGCACGCAACATGGCCCTAGTGTGCATTTTACACTTTTAATTTTATTTATTTTTAATACGATTTCGGTGATAAAACAAGCAAATACTATATATATGGGAGAAGCAATATAAATTAAATGTCCAACAAGATTCCGGTCAAGTGTTTATTGTTGATTCAATTCAAGGAAAGGCCGAGTCCAGGCCAGGAGGAGCCACAAATGGCAGCTGCAGTTAGCCAGGCCAAGAGCCAACAACCAAGAATCAACAACCAAGAACCAAGAACCAGAAGACCAAAGAACCCAAGACCAAACGTTCTTGATTATAAATAGTTTTGCCAAAATCTGCTTCTCATGGTGTGGGTGGTTGGGTTGGTAGTCTTCTGGGTCTAAGTCTGTGCTATCATTGAAAATTCAATTTCAATTATTAGAAGGCATGCTGTATGGGTTTCGTTGGTGTCGTCTGGGTGTTATTTTGCCGACTAGATCTCTGTGGCCCCCCTGTGGCACTGTGGCACTTAAATGTCAAATTTTCCTATGTGGCTCATTTTCTTGGCTCATATTTTCGCAAATTAAATTTTATTGAGCGTATCGTTTGGGCATAATTAATTTTAATTGAGGACACTACCCACACACCCACGAGCCGAAACACGAAACACGGTCATTGTGGTTCTATTAATACGAAATCTTCTTCGAGAGGCGGAAAAGGTTTACCACTTCTATAGCTTTCCCTATGATGATGGTTTCCTTTTTTTAGAGACTTATTTTAGAGACCAATCGGGTATTTTCACTCTAATTAACTTTCGATTCAATCAGTCCGGTGTGTTGGAGAAAAATGGACAACTGACCACTGCCATTGTTGGGTCAAGTGTTACAATGCGGCAAGTGCATCCTGTGGAAGCCACACAAATGCACTGAAGGAAAAGTTGACCTGCCATGGCAGATGCTGCAGGGAAGATTGAATCATTTTCCAGGTATGTATCTGGCAGATACTGATTGGGATTGTGTCTCGGTTTTTTTTGGAGTGCATCTCACGCATGCTGCCTAGTACATAAAAGGCCAGTCAACGTCAGAGGAAGCTTTGTATGCAAAACATGTCCGACAGGGGCCGAGCCAGCCGATGGGGTGTACTGTGCGTGTGTGCCTGCCCAATTGACTTTTGGTGTCGAGCAATTGTTTGGTTCAGTTCAGGTAGCCGAGGATGTCAGCCAGTCAGCAGCAACATCATCAGCAGCACAGCAACAGCAACAGGAGCTGAAACTGCACAAAACCGCAGGCATTGAAGTCAACGTTGCCGCAACTCATTTGCATGCAACAGCTGAACAAAAACAGCTTTAATTCAATTTCAGTTTCAGTTTCAGTTGCTCCGTTCAGAGAGCTCCGTCTGGCGCTTATTAGCAACCATTGTTCCAACTTGCAACAGCAAGTGGCAAGAGTCACAACAATCAACGCAATGAAGCGAAAATATGTCAACAACACGCAAATAAAAGTTTTACTCTCCTTTATATAATTAAAGTAAAAAAAAAAGAATGAATGAAATTAAATGGGTGAAGCCCGTTTATGTATTTCTATAAACAAAATGTTTAATTGAAATTTTTTAAACGTGCAGCATAGAATTATTTTGTTTAGGCTTTAGCTCGTGTGTTGGAAACGTCACATAATGCGAGTTAAGTCGCTGCTGACGCCCACCTTTGTCACTCAGTCAGTTGGTCAGGTAAACGTCACTTGGCCACTTGGACACATCCACATCCACATCCACGTCCAATTCCATTTCGATTTCCACTTCCACAATCGAGCAGCGCCCTCAAAACATTAGCCGCTCGACCAGTTTCTGTGTGGTTCAGTTTGCCGGTGTGCTCTCCCCACATCGGACGCGTTTCTATATCTCTATATCTTCCTATCGGTCTATCGGTGGAAGACTGATAGTGGCTTATAGTAATGAATCACCCAACGACTTGTGATAAGTCCCCGCCGCGTTTGTTTGGCTCTCAATCCAAGTCCGAAAATAAACAAAAACAAACGACGGAGTTGTTTGTGAAAAGCAAATAAGTTTCGAGTTGATAAGAGGAGCAAGGTGTGAAAAGTGTTTTCTATAAAATAATAATTCTATTCCATAAATTTCAATTGTTCCAATATCAATTAAACTCAAACTCCTAGAACTTTTATTGAACAATTGTGAATTAATTACGCTATAGAGCTTCCCAAAATGCTGACAATGGGCTATTTAAAATAATTAAATATTCAAAATTGAATAAAAACCCCCACAGTTTACACTCAAAATGTCATTTGTTATGACTCATTGAGCTGATAAGGCCAAAGGCCCAAAAAACTTAACAGATTCGATCAAAAAGCAAAACTATATTTTCAGTTTCAATGTCAGTTTGGAATAAATGTTTGTGTTTTTGTTCTTTTTTTGATTTTATGTTTTATTGCTTCTAAAATTTGTTATTTCTGTTCACATGTTGTTCAGTTGTTGGTGTTGTGTTATGGCTTTCAGCTACCTGACACTTGTCAAGTTGCGATAACATGCGAAATTTCTGGCAAGAGCTTTACCAAAAAGGCAATACCAGCTTATGCATATTAAAAACTATAAAATAACGTTAGCACACTTATATTATATATATTGTGTATATCGATTTTGTGTATTAATCTGTGAATCGATCGCAGAGCGAGTGGAAAAACACGTTTCCAGCATTATGACCAAAATGAATCAAACAACTACTAGCCGAGAGCTCTCATTCATTGGCAAAAGTAAAACTAAAGCTGAAAAAATTACCAAAGCTTCTTGGCTTTGGCTGAAATGTTGTTGCTGGATGTTTTTCCCATTTAAATGAGTTTTGTCTATGACGTCTGGATATTGTTTACAAATATACGTTTCAATTTGTAGCCGTACTCGTACCAGTACCCGTATCCGTACATTATACACATTATCCACCCACCCAGCGACACATGGCAGGCGGTTTTTGTTTGCTGTTTTCGGTTCCTCCCCACGGATGTCTTCGGTGTCGGATTGTATTCTTTTAATGTTTTTTTGGGGGGTTTTTGTTGCTGGGTACATGGCGCTTGCATAATCCTCGCTTGTCGAACCTGTCAGCGTTGCTGCTGGCGGTGCTGCAGCTGTTATTGGCATTCAAATGAATATGTAAACGTCGCATCTCGCGGATTGTTTTTGCCAAAACGAAACAATAAACAGTGGCCGTGGTCACGATTCGAGATACAAAAAGCCATTGAATCGGTAGCACGTTTTTGGAAATCGACAAAAAAAAGGACAAGAAACTTTGTCTATGAGTCTATGAGAGTTTTCCATCGTTTTTTGAGCAACAAGTCTATGGCAAAACCCACCAGAGCCGGTCACGTGACTCGAAATGCTTTATTCGAGGTCACAGGTTGTGGTAATTTATTTTTTGCGGTCACCTTTTGATTTATTGCATCGGACGGAAGATAAACTGCAAATGAAACTTAATGTTTATGCAGCCGCAGACAAATTGCCAGGTTAAATGCGAGCCTCGTACGACAAGCATCGATTATGTCGAATTGTAACGTTAACAGCATCCTGTTTCCTGTCTTGCCGAAAGGAAGTAGCCCATACATGAGGGTGTGTCTCACCCACCCACACACAAACCCAGAATCGACCTCAATGTAGCATACTTTGCGGCGCGTTGATTCGTGTAGTATGGCTGCTGGCATACAGCATACATAATTGATGTTTACTCTGAAGTAACCATCCCAAAACTACCACACACACGCGCCCACATCCTCCTACTGTCCAGGGGCGGGTCGGGGGACTGTGATCAAAGGGGTTTCTAAATTAGTTTAATTTTAATGAGAATCGGAAAAGTACTTCTCGCAGCTTAAGGTGAGAGTTTATTTGGTTAAAAAATGTCAAAGGCTACGCCCCTGCCTACACCGAGACACACTCAATTTTGGGGGCGTAGGAAGACTGGGGGCTACAACTTCCGCCGCAACTTCCGCTCCGCTTTGAATGATTAGTTTTGGTCATGGAGCATAGTCCTAGTCGTAGTCCTGGCCGTAGCTGTAGCCGTGAAATCAAACTAAGTGCTCGGCCCTGAGTCCTTTATTTTTCAACTGTTCCAGCTGGCTGGGCTCAACTAAATTTATATGTGTGGGAGGGAAGTGGCAAAGGACGATGTCGTTCAAGGTTATAGTTTTGTCAACATCTCCGGAAAACTGTTGGATGTGTATTTGTTCTGTTTATTGATTCATCTTGCGGTTGTGCGGGTGTGTATATGCTTTTCTTTGATTATAATTTACATAATGGCAACAAGTGGAGTGTATTCCTTGACTAGTTTTGTTTAAAAAACTATCCTGACTCTTATTCTCTTTATATTTCAAATCAAAGCTAATTTAATGAGTTTTTTCTCGGCTATCAAACAATTGTTCTTTCCAAATCATTAATTTCCGCTTTGAAGCAGCAGTGGTTTCCTTTTCATTCTGGGTTCCTTTTGTCATTGCCTCGGTAGCTGCAACATCAGAAACATTGCGCATACGCCCCGTTGACAAATTGTAATGGCCAAGGCGTTCTTCTGGCCGGGCAGAGACTCCCTGGCGAGCGGAGCAGGGCGGAGGGACGTCTTGGCCAAGAGAAACCACTTGCATTCACTGCCTGGTGGGGCGAAAATAGAATTGGCAATGGCTTTGGCGGGTCCCGCGTCCGTCCTTTGGTCTGTTGGTCTGTTGGTCTCAGGCCATGTGCCTGCGTGTGGACAACATGTCGCGCCACCTAAAAACACACACTCTCTACGCTAGTACAAAGATTGGGGCAGGCTGATGCCTGAAGTGGCACAGAAAGAAATTTGTTGGAGTTTCTTATTAAAACTATGTAATACCCGGTACTTTTAAAAGCCCTTGAAAGCTTGTTTGGAAGTGTGTTTCAGGATTTATGAAACCCAAAATATGTTAAATATTTATTTTTCTGTGCAGAATGCATACTTTTGCCAAGTGGTTGGTGGCGTCGCGTGGTGATGTTGCTCGGTTGGGTGCCTGGTATGTTGTTTGCTTAGTTGTTTGTTTGTTTGCCCGCTCGGCCGCCTGCCTGTTTCCTTTCCCTGGCCCGGCTCCGGGGCTCTGGCTCTGGCTCTGGCGCTCGCCTTAATGACCAATAAATGTCGCCAATGCAGATGCAGTCCACCGCCCGACATAGTTATCCATTTATTTGCTTAGCAATTTTAAATTTAGTTTAGATAAACAAACAAGATGAGGATGCCAGAAAGACGAAAGTGTCACACGCCCACGCCTGAGATTAGGATTTGGAAAAAGCAGCTGGTGCTCTCTCTCGCCTAATTGCGAAACAATTTTGATGAGTTCTCTAAAAATACCGGCAATATCCGGCAATAACAACAATGTAGGAGGCGAACCTTTTTAAGCTCAACCAAAATAACAATCAAAGGAAAAGGAAACAGACTCGAAACAGAATCTGTGCCAGAAATAGCAGAGCATTTGACAAGTGCATGTCAGTCATGTGTGTTGGCAGGAAAAGGTTCTCTTTCTGCTTTTGCTGCTTTTTCTGCGAATTTTGGCCATTAGCTATCAGACTCAGGACTTATTTATAATGCGATCGGAGCTAAAAATATTGCATAATCTGAGGCGTGTCTGGGAATGTCGCTTTCTGCATGATGCAATGCCGTCGAGTGCCAAGATTTTCGTAGCAATCGTCGCAATCGTCGCATTACTGTCGCCACCAGTTACGAGTAAATTCTGTAAAATGATAAAATGGTAAAATCACTGCATGGGGTTCAGTGATTCGGCAAATTGCAATTATAAATTTATAAGCATCTATCTATGTATAACCGCGGCTATATCTATTTTCCGCCAAGCAAGTCGGCAGCAAGCAAGCAATTCTCTAGCCAAAAGTGCCACAAAATCAAAAGCAAGTGGACTCGAATGCGTGGCAAGCGTCAAGCACAGCGGCAAATAGACTCTGGGGGATAGAAAGAAAAGAATTTGAAAAATAAATACCAAGTACGCGCTTTGCTATGTTTTCTATGCCCCACTGCGGGGGTGGTGGCGGTGCTGGTGCCGCCAGCGATGGTTGGCTGAGAGGCCAACAAACTAGGTTACTTGGCAGTGTTTAGCATAAATAACTAGCACAACAGCGGTCACACAAACAGCACCGATTCATTAGCTTGGTCACGCCATGATGAACCTTAAAAAAAAGAATAAATTAAATTAAGAGATAGTCGTTCTATCCTAAGCCCTTTGATTATGCTTGACTGATCCAAATATTCTCCCTACTTTACAGAGTCTACGCACAGCGTGGACGGCGGACCTGCATCGTGGCGTCTAACGCTCGATCAGGATCTTTTTGACACGCTCAAGGGCAACTTCCCCAGCTGGTTTCAGAGCACCACCGGCGGCGGAGCCATCAGCAAGCAGATAAATCCCAACCAGCAGCTGGTCCAGCAGAAGCACCATCATCAGCATCAGCATCAACAGTTGGTGGCCATACCCAGTGTCATACCCATAACCATAGACACGAAGCTGACCAGCCACACCAACTCACCCGCAACAAGCAACGCAAATACACTCCATCAACAGCAGCAGACGGTCATCTTGGGTCATCACAGCTCCTCGTCGGCCTCTCCAGCTTCCTCCGTCAGTTCCAGTTCCTCGAAGAAGTCCATCAGCAGCATCAGCCTGAGCAGCTGCAGCAGCAGCAGCAGTAGTTGCAGCAGCAGCAGTAGCAGTTCCAGTTCCAGCGGCAGCTCAAAGGGAGCGGGAGGTAGTGCAGCAGCGACGGCGAGCCGGTTCCTGAACAAGTCCACCTCCACGTCGCCCACCAAGAGCCTCGCCCGCACCCTCAAGGCCACCCAGAAGCCGGGCAACAGCGGCAGCTGCCACAAGGTCGGCCAGCTGGTCAAGTCCGCCTCGCTCCACAGCCTCAGTAGCGGGAGTAGCGGCAGCAGCAGCGCCAGCAGCGGCGGCAGCAGTGGCAACGGCAGCTCCTCGCTGCTGGCCACCATCTCCGCCTCGCCGCTGACCACCGTCGAGCTCATCTCGAGTGCCGCTTGCGGCGGCCTCCTCGCCACCAGGCTCAGTGGCAAGACCTTGGAGCACACCTTTCAGGATATCATACTGCTACACGAGGCCTACGACGACATGTCCGAGGGTGAGTAGTCATTCTACTTTATTTTTATTCTTTTTCTAATAATGTCCTTTTGTATCCTTCAGGTGAGCAGCGTTTACATGCCACTTTTCTGGGCAGCAGTGATGATGGAAACAACTCGGACTGCTACGATGCTAGGCAGTCGCCGCCAAAGGCCATCGTCGATTCCAGTCCCCTGCAGCCAGCCATGGATAAGAACAAAGAATGTAAGTGAAACAATTAGTAAGGATTTAAAACAAGAAAAATATGTCAAATAAGTTATTTTAAAATAAGAACAAAAACCCTTCATCGCTCCATTCTGGCGTCTCTTGTTTACTCAATGAATGCCCGCCCCCACAGTGGCCATCTTTCCCCGGCTGTTTGGCATTTGTCATCTTGTGGCTCTCGGTCTCTGCCTCTGGTTAGTCATAACCATAAATGCCAGGCCCGGCCCGGCCCGGCCAAAAGCAACATCAACCCATCATTGTAATTATTAAAATCATAATCGTCAGTGAGAGATTCTCAGCCAATAATTGACGTTCGCCTGGGGAGGCAGGTTATGGGCTGTGGGCTGAGCACAGCAGCTTTTACTATTATTATTATTATTATAATTTTTTTTAATGAAGCTGTCACTGCGCAACAGGCACTTAGGCGTACACTTGAGGTGCGACCACGCCCAGCGGTCAGAAGAAACTCATTCATAGACCCAGAAATGTTCTCGATTTTGTCAACAGTTTTGGTTTTGTATTTTCTTCTCGTCTTGGCGTCTTGGCGCTGTTTTTCTGGCTGGCCTACATATTTGCTTGGCATTTTGAGTGAAGAGAAATATTCTTATTAATTTTGAATGGCCAAAGATGACAGGCCAAAGCGTTTATACACGAATGAATATATGGCATGGCTATGGCTGCATTCTCGCTAATAGTTTTGACAGCATCTGTCGCTTGCACTTGGCTGGCAATTTGGGTGGAACCGGAAATGGGCTGCTCCCAGGCCATAGAAGTGGTTGATAAAGTTCAACCGACCCACCCACTGACCCTGAAATAAGGCGCAAGGCTTACTCTTTCATCGTATTTATGTATTTTGCAAAATATACAAGTGCATCGAGCCAGCAACTGCCAGAAATGTATGGCGCGAATTTCCGGCAGGCGCCCGCCCAACCAAGTTATCTAACAAATAAACTGCATCCTCGTATTAGCAGCAACCACCAGCTCGGTTTTTGGGCCAGTCAGTACGGTGTGTACAGTGTGTAAACATTTTGCAGAGCCGAAAAAAATATATATTTATTATAAACAGATGGCTGGGCTGGTGCGCCGCTTGGCAGTCAATGATGGCGGCGCTGCAGAAATGTTTTGACAAATAAACACGTTGCACGCGACTCGAAGACTTGTAGATTCGTAGATTCGCAGATTTAGCGGAAATAAATGGCTGCAGGTTGCGGCATTCGAAAGTAGTATAAAAAATTCCTAACTTGCACATTTTTCGAAACACTTTCTCGTACTTGGGTTGCCTGGCATTTCATTCATTTGGTTAGTCCGGATGATGGCGTCTTCGTTTAGTCTAAGCACTGCCACTGCCGATCACGTAATCGATTTTATAATACAACAACAGCAGAGGCAAGTCAGAGGCAGAGGCAAGTCGAAGGCAGAGGCACTGCCACCCACACACTCCCCTCTGTATACATTTCTCACGCGACTTCCCTCTCTTTTCTTGACTCTGGCCAGCTTGCCAGGCAATTGTTTACCTGACCTTCGCCTCAGTCAGTGGGCCAGGCAGTGGGTGGGTGGGGTCGTCCTCTGGCATAGAAGGGCAGCACCAACAGCACCAGCATTGGCTGCGGTTAGCGAACCAACACAATACTCGTACAAGAGAGGAATTCTATAAGAAAATTTGTTGTCCATGTCCATACACACGTTTATTGCTTTTCGCATAAAAACTTTTATGTGTTTAATTTAGAATTTATGTTATTGTTTTTATCAATCGCGCTTCGGTTCTTCTACTCTGCTCTGTGGCGGTGGAGGTGTATCGGGGATTTCGTTGAAGATTTCGAGAAACGAAAGGAAATTTCGCGCATAATTAATTCACGAATACTGGCGACATCGGTGTCGTCACCGAGACACTACCACACCGAGATTTTCCAGAGATATTACATGGCAAAATATTTTCCCTGGCACCCGGTAAACAAAAACAAGACAACGTCCCAGGCCCTGGACCCTGGCAAACATGAATTTCTGTTTTCGCTTATATTTTACGCTTTGCCGAGTTTTTTTTTCGTTTTTTGGTACATTTTTGTGTGGCACACTTCAATCGTAAAATGGGCGACCAACAGCTGCCACCGCCGTCTGAGACAATTACGCGCCTTGGCAGCTCTCTTGGCTTTTATGATGATTTTCGACAAAGAGCCCAAATTACTTTAATAACGTCATCGTCACTTTGATGTCGACTTTGTTGTGGCGTCAAGTGTTTTTTGTGTGTCTGGTTGGTGCTGAAAAAAATCTAAAACACCGAGTAAAAGGCGAAAGGTTTACCAAATGCTGCACTAACCCAGTTAGTCAGCAAAGTGGCAAGTGTTCTTCATTTTGGGAATGCATTGGAAAGATCTAAGAGAAAGTGTCACCAAGTTTTCCGGTCTTTAAGCCAACCAACTGGCCTTCAATGGAAAGCTATAGGCGTCCACAGTGCACTGGCCTCTCCCTGGTTTGCTTTTGGCACAGAACCCCCTTGGTCCATCTCCCTGTGATGCTTTGGATCGCCGACGGCGCACAAGATTTTGTGTTTTCATTTCATTTGCGGCTTTGGCTCTTATTTACCTCCAGTTTTGGCTTCAGAAGCCTTGCCAGTGGGCCAGAGTCCATAGAGGGTAGTGGGTAGTGGGAGTCCGCATCCGCTCTTTGCCCTAATGCGCATTATTTCGTTTTAATTACATGGCTGGGTGGCCATTTTGTGAATCAATTTCGCCAGTGCTCCTCCTGCTCTTCGGAATGCTAATTGAAGGTAATGATATTAGGACAGCAGGTCGTATGCTTAATATGCCAAAACATGCTCTGGACTGAAATGGGACTGAAATTACGTTATAGAGTACTGCACGAATTTAATTGTCCATTTGGGGATTTAACGATGAAAGGATAATGTCCCATTAATTGATTATTTTATTCGCTTTGCGATTATAATTAGAAACGCTTCCGTTTCCTTTGCTTTGGCATTGTCTTGGCTCATCTTTCAAACTCAATTCAATTGGCTTCTGGAGCTTAGGGTGCCCTTATTCGCTTTATTTTTTATAGACATCGTTTCCATCAAGGCTGGCATTGACTGGATGCCAAGTTAATTGACATCAATCTGTTATTTAGCCAAAGAGCCGACGAGCCGGAGCGAAGCCGCGCAGCCCAGTGGCAATCTAATCAGATTATTACGCATACGCCCCCTGGGGCCACACCTTCGTTCGCTGTCATCCTGCCGCCTTTGTCCTTAAGCAAGCTTAAATATTTAATTTCTCCGGCTTGAAACTTTGGACTCCAAGGAGAGCGTGGTGGTGGAGTGGGTGGCTCCCCGCCTGGAAAATATATGTGTGTTCACACCATAATAGCCCGCACATAAAGATATTAAAAACTTTTCCTTTTTTTCGCGCGTTGCTGCCTCGTTTTTTCCATTTGCAGCTGCCTTTGTGTTGCTTCAGACATTTATTGGCCCGGCGTTGTCAAAACGGACGGAAAACCAGCAACCCCAAACCCCAACACCCACACCCACAGCAGTGGCAAACTTTGCGCCCCGAAAATTATTCTCCCCAGCTGTTTGGAGCACTTTTTTTTATGGGTTTTCTATGTTTGATCTACACAACACACTCCTACGATTCCTACTGTTTCATAAATTATGATTGTTTGGCCCTGTAATTTGTGGTTTTTTGATTTGTGCTAACAACTTGAGGGTTTCCAGCCAGCCAGCCAGACTAACTTCTCGTTTTACCCTCTTGCTTTTTTCAGCGCTTAAAGTGAAGCTCATGGTCCGCAGGCCACACTCGCAGCTCGTGGAGCAGGGCATCATACCATGTAAGTAAATCCTCTTCAGTAAAAATCCCCAAAATCAGTACCTACCCTCGGGGGCTATCCTCGTACTCGTACAGCATTTAGCCAGCCGCTTAGTCAGTCAGTTAGATCGATAAAATACACATTAACCGCACTTAGTCGGTTCGGTTCGGAGCAGATGCTTCGGCCAATTGTGAGGCAGGCGGCTGGGAAAAAGGATATGCAAATACTGCCGAACATTTCATTTGAATGGCTTTCAAATTTATGCGCTCCAAAAGAATGAAATGCAAACGGAAGAAGCTGCCAAAGAAAATAAAAAATGAAAGGACCCGAAAAAAATCCTAAGAAATACGCAAATTTACAAACTAATTCAAAGCCCTCAACGCAGCCAAAAGTGAATTTGAATTTAAATGATAAATTTCCACGCAAAATGCGAGGAGAGGCAAAAAACCAAACTTTTCGGCTTGGAATCTTCATATATTTTGTGTATCCTGAAATAAATAAGGATACTTTTAGATGGATAGAAAACGTAGTAAATTTATCGGATACTTTACTTTGGAATACTTTTGGCTTAGACCTTGCATGTGGTTTGTTTGCTTAATGCCATTGATTGCTAATTCCATATTAACAATTCTCGGATGCTCTCAAAGAAGGTTCTTCAAAGAAGGTCCACCGGAAAAATTAACAGAAAATTGAAATTATGTCTCGCCTTTAGATTTTGATACACGTTAATAGAGAATCGAATTTCGCATCGTTTAAGATATTCCCCTTAAGAATCGGACATATATTGGCCAAGATATGGCCATCGCATTGTGTCATATTGGGTTTTCCATATATTCTTCAAAATTTCAAAAGGGGAACCTTCATAAAATTTAACAAAAAATCGAAAATTTTATTCGTCTCTAGATTTTGATGCAGTTTGATAGAGAATCGAATTACGAATCGTTTGAGGTATTCCGCTCAAGAATCGGATAGTTATTGGAAAAGATACAGCCATCTCCCGTCGCCATATTGTGGTTTTCAACATTTTTCTAAATTTTAAAAGGGGATACGTCATAAAATTTGACAAAAAATCTAAGAAATTATTCATCTTCAGATTTTGATGCAGTTTGATAGAGAATTGAATTACGAATCGTTTGAGGTATTCCGCTCAAGAATCGGATAGTTATTGGCAAAGATACAGCCATATTCCGGGGCCATATTGGGGATTTCATACATTTTTAAAAATTTTATTCAAAATTTAATCTGAAGATCATTTTGTTAAAACTTTTCTTTTAATTTATTTAATTTTAAAAATTCTTGCAGCTTTGAAAACATCGCCCGCTATCCACGAACAATGCAAGCAGCTGGAACGGGCCAAGACCAGCGACTTGCTGAAGGCCAAGATCCAGCAGAGGCCAAACCGCGAGGACCTGGAACGGCTGCACATCCTCGAGGAGGATGAGTGCCACATCGATCCGAGCCTGGCGGAGAAGCAGCGAATGCTGAAGAAGGCCCGCCTGGCCGACCAGCTCAACTCCCAGATCCAGCACCGTCCGGGCCCGCTGGAACTGATCAAGAAGAACATCCTGCACACAGAGAAGCCGATCGAGAAGATTGTCAAGGAAGGTCTTGTGTCCTTCAAAGCCACCAGCGAGGGATTGCTGACGCGGCCGCAGCACCCTCACAGCTATGTAACCTTCGACGAGGACTCTCTAAGCTCGGAGAGCGACACGCGGCAGACGCCTCCCCGTCTGGACGAGGCCATGGTAGTCGCGGGTACGCCCTCGCCACCCAGCACTGATGTCTTGCAGGTGGCAGCAGCCTCGGCGGGCATCGTAACCATGGCCCTCACCATGCCCACGGCTGGGGGCCAACTAGTGGTCAGCTCTCCGCAGCTTATCCCTCAAGTACAGCCTCAGCCTCTGCCGCAGGCGCCCAAGGCTGTGGTGGTGCCAGTCCCTGCTCCTGTACCACCTCCACCGCCTCCACCACCGCCATTGCCCTCTGCAGGAATCAAGGTGAAACAGGAGACGGCCAATCTGTTCGAGGAACTGTGCCAGAGCGTTACCGGATCCACCACCACTCTGGGTCAATCGTTTCTGCCCATGTTGGCCTCGCCTTGCTCCCTGGCTTCGAGCACTTCCACTCTGAGTCCGCTGTCTTCCATCGCCTCGCCACCGCCGCCGCCGATGTCGTCCGCCTCCGTTGCCCACAGGCTGCACCTCCAGCCCATTTCCATAAAGTCCGATGCCCCGGGCAAGGACAAGAACCGCAAGAAGTCCAAGTCCAAGCCGGTGTCCAAGGCGCGCACCATCAAGTTCCACGAATACAAGGGCCCGCCGAGTGCCGCCGGCCAAAAGCAGGATCAGACGCAGCCGGAGGAAACCTCCTACCAGCTGATGTTGGAGCAGCAAAACTGCCTGTTGAAGTTCCTAGAGAACCTGAACAAGAACCAGTCCATACTCCCACCGAGCAGCGCGGCAACGGTTCCGCTTAGTAATAACACCATCACGGTGACCACCAAGACGGTGCCAGCTTTGGCCTCCCAGTCCGCTCCAGCTCCGGCATCTCTTAGCTTGCCCAACACCATTTCCATAACGAGCAGCACCGGCGGAGCTCCCATGAACTTCGGGGATGCAGCCATGCTCACTCCAACGCCGGTGGTCACACCCGCGCCGCCCACGCTGTCGCTGATAGCCACGCCCCAGCCACAGCAGCTGCAGCAGCAGACCCTACAATTGCAACAGCAGCCGCAAACGGTGCAACCCGCTGCAGTGCAGCATCCTCCGCCACTGCCCTCGCCTGCGCTCTCCGTGAGCTCCTCCATACCGCCCAGTCCGGCCACCAGCTACGCCGAATCGACCACGAGCTCCATCTCGGACATGACGCGCCTGGAGAAGATGAAGGTCTCGGACTTGAAGCAGCACCTGAAGAGGAGGAATCTGCCAGTGTCCGGGCCCAAGCCCCATTTGATAGAGCGCCTGAAACCGTATCTTCCGCTGGAGGCATTGGATGCCTCCCCAGCGATTGCCCCGGCGAATGGCCCAAGTGCTCCGACCACCACGGAGGTGATCACCATTAGCGATGCCATGGACACGAGTAACTGCGGCCTGGTGGAGCAGCCGCCGCCGGTGACGATGCTGGTGAACGACCATGGCATGGAGCATGAGCAGATGGATGTGGTGCAGCAGCACCAGATGGACACCACTCACCCGATGACGCTGCAGACCATCCTGCCGCCTCAGCCGCAGACAGCTACCATAATCCTGACCAACGAGGAGTTGCTGCGGGAGCAGCAGCGCCGCATCGACGAGCTGCAACGCCAGTTGCAACGCTCCCAGCTGGAGTTGCAGCAGATACGCCAGCGCCAGCAGCAGCAACAACAGCAGCAGCAGCAGCAGACCGTCACGGCTCAAGTGGTGAGTGCTTTGCCCTCGCAGCAGATCACTTTGATTACCACCACCTCGTCCAACGGTCCGCCACAGACCCTGACGGTGCTGCCCCAGCAAGTGGAGGCTAAGCACACCAGCATACCAGCCAAGGTGACGGCTGTGAAGGCCGGAAAAGTCAATGGGGTGCAGCAGCAGCAGCAACAACAACAGGCGGCCAAGAAGGCCAGCAGCAATAGCGGTGGCAGCAACACTGGCAGCAACATTTCAGCCAATCCAGCTCCTATCAATCAGAAGATGGTGGTCAAGCAGCAGCTGGAGGCCAAGATCCAGAAGCAAAAGGCAGCGGCAGCTGCCGCGGCACAGCAACAAAAGCAGCAGGCACTGCAGCAGCAACAGCAACATCAGCAACAGCAGCAACAACAGCAGCAGCAGCAACAGCAGCAACAGGTGCGCTTGCTCACGCAAAAGACACAAACTGTACTCATTCCATTCAACAACAATAACAACAATCATATAAACAATGCTCCTGCCAAGACAGCAACTACAACAACCAAGAAATCGGCAACCATATTGCAGGCGGCCAAGCCAACGGCCACGGTAGCAGCATCAACACCTGCGACAGCCACGCCGCACCACAACAATCTGGGGCTGCTGTGGAACGAGGGCAACCAGACCATATTCCTGGTGGGTCTCAACGATCAGCACATGACGGCGCACACTTTGGGCAACATCAGCCTGACAGCCACAACAGCAGCACCAACAACAGCACCGCCAGCACCGGCAGCATCGGCAGCGGCAGCACCACCACCTGCCACATCGGCGCCTCCCAAAAAGCTGCTGAACGGTCATCAACGCACAAGCTCCCTGCCAAGTATTGTCTTCCCTATTGAAGCCAAATCGATAATCACGCATCAGCAGCTGCAGCAGCTTCAGCAACAGCAGCAGCTTCAGCACCAGCAGCAGCAACAGCAGTTCCAGCCTGCCCAGCCTCAACTCATCCAGCTGGACATCAAGCCCTCGCCTGCTCCACCGCCGCAGTATGAGGAGGCCACCAAGCAACTGGCGGCCAGCAAGGCAGCGGCTCTCAACGGTCTCATGCCTCTGGTGAAGATCAAGGAGGAGCCGGTGCACTCGCCAGCTCCTGCTCCAGTCACGACTTCGTCCAGCAGCCAGGCGGCAAAGCGAAAGGTAGCCGGCATCAAGTCCGAACAGGTCAGCGATGTCCTGGACATACTTATCAAGCAGGGAGAGCTGCCGGAGAGTGCCGCCCTGGAGCCCATCACTCCGCTCACCCCGCTGCCCGAGCTGGCCATGTTTAATGGTTCTACTACGACGCCGGGTGGCGCCAGCATCGTGCCCAAGATGGAGGCATCCCACACACCCTCCCAACAGCAGCAGCAGCAGAACCTGGACATGGCCATGGACACGAATGACTTCCATCCGGGAAGTGCGACCAGCGCCGCCAGTTTCATCGACAACATCGACATGGCCTCGCCGCTTCAGCCGGATGTTGGAACCATTGATGCGGATAGCGTGGCCAAGACGCTGGATATTTTCCTCGAGCAGCACCATGCCACTCCGCCGCCCAGCACGCCACCCAAGAGCTGCCACAGCGGCAGCGAGAAGCCGCCCAGTCCGGACGCCAAGCTGAACCACTTTGATGAGTACGAGCTGCTGGAGCTGATGTCGCAGCAACTGGAGATGGACATGGGCGACGATACCACGAGCAACCCAGCCCATAGCTATTGTCAGGCCTCGAAGAGTGGAAACAACAACCTGCGACGCGATCTCAATCCCAGCTTGCAGCCGTCAATCAACGAGCTCCTGGACGCCAGCAGCCCGGATAGCGTGCTACTGAACAACAATCCCGGTGGCTCGGCGGATGTGGACTTCGACGCAGACAGCTTTGTGGCCCAGTTAAGTCAGCATGTGACGGGAGGGAACGGGAACATGTCCTCGGTCAATGGTGCTGGAGAGTCCTCCTCTTCGTCCTCCTCCGCCGGGTGCGTGGTGAACGGGCACTTTAACAGCCACAGCACACCCATGGACTGCGACGACTTCGAGAGCACCCTGAACTCCTTCATGCAGGCGGTGACCCAGCCACAGGTGGGCCCACACGGTGAATACGTAACGACCACCAGCATGGCGCACAGCGGATCCGGAGGCGTCGACAATGGCGGAAGTGGTGGGGGTGGGCCAGTGGACGCCTTCAATACCAGCGGCGATATCTTTGATCTGTTCAATATGGACGACTACAAGATGAACTGGGCAGCGGGTGACTTTACAGTCTAAAAAATAATAATAAAGGGAAAATATGGTAGGGAAAATACAATTTCATGTCCCCAATCAAAACCCAAAAACAAAAAACTTTTCCGTGAAACAAAAAAAACAGTAAAAAACACACAATCCAGCGTGGTGCTCACTTTTCTCAAAATATTCCTAAAGAATTCACACACACACACTGATACACATACACATACATACACACACATACACAATTAAGAAAGAAATCCTATTTATTTTCTAAATGCATTTAAAACATTTGAACGTCAGTTGAAATTTCGAAACTTTACTATTTCCAAGAAAACAAAAGCAAAAAAACAAAAATGCCAAAATTGCCGGGAGTAACACTCCAAAACTAAACAATATATTAAAAAAAAAACATACTTTTGCACCCTTTCCTATATAAGCAAGAAAAACAAAAACAAAAACGAAACTAAAAAACAGCCAAAACATTTAGAAAAGCATAACAAGTGAAACTTATCATAAACTATCATTAAAAATGAAGCCTAAAAAAGCGAAAAAATGTTGTAAGGATCATAAAGAGAGAAAAGTTAAACAAAACAACAAAACAAAAAAAAAACAAAAGTACATGTTTCTAATGAAGGTCATTCCAATTTGAAAATAATGCGAGTGAAATCTTACTAACTAAACAGAGGCGAGAGAAAGCGAGAGAAAGTGGGAGAAAGTGGGTGGATGAATGAGATGAGTCTAGAAGAAACGCCGAAGGTGAAAGGTCAGAGGGACGAATAAAGGAGAGATAGAAGGAAAGCGGCAAAAAGTAAACAAAAAACATTGATAAATTTTAAAAATATTTTTAAAATAAAAAAAATATATATTCATGTCGTTAGGGAAACGACGACATAAGTAAAATCACATTCAGTAATTTTGTTTTAAGTTCTATTTAAAATGAAATTAAACACATTATTTAAAGTGAATACGGAGCGTAATTCTAATTTTAAAGCAAATATTAAATTAAATATTTAGTAAACACACAAAAAACGATAAATTTGAGAAGTATTTCCTGTAAGGAAAGAAAAAGCCTTTAAAATAGTCGAAGTCGAAAAACTCAGATCAATTTCATTTGAAATGCCTTTTGCCTTTTAAGCCAATTAGCGAAAATATATACATATTTTTCTTTATTATTTTTGTTGCACTCACTTTTCTTAGGCACAGCGAATTCCGTTACTTAAATTAATTAATATCATTAATTAATTCTTTAAAATACAATTATTTTTAAACAAAATTTGAATCCTGCGGCGTATACTTAACGCACATTTCTAACCGTTTCCGTTTCCGTTTCCAAGCAACTTTCGTACGCATACATTATTCGGCTAAGTGTATTTTGTATATCAATGAGAGGGGGGAGCATGCCAAGCATTCGGACATATTTTTGAGTGTAGGGCTCAACTAAAACATAAAGCTAACCATAGAGATTTGTGTAGGTTGGAATAAACATAAATTGTAAGCAATTGACACATTTCAAGGGGCAACCAGTAAGAGTAAGAGTAAGCAAAAACCAATTCAAAATTGCAAATTGTGAACAAGCGGAAACAAAAACCACAAAACTCAATACACCAACATATGGATATATGAATATATTTTTGTATAAGTGGATTATATATAAGTATACTCGTAATGTTAGCTCTAGTCTAAAAAGGCATACAGATATGTACTACATAAACATACATTTCACAATTCACATTTCACATTTCACCCGCAAAGTTAATCACTTGACACTCGTTTACATTTGCAATAATCCACTCGGACACTGATTTCAACTATCTGCTTAAATTTGCATAATTGAATTTTAAGCTTAACGTATAATTATCATCGACGCGCTTTAAAAAAAAACAAAAAAAAAACATCCACAAGAAAAAATAAAAAAAATTATATCGCTTCCATTATAAAAAATTCATAAATTATTTTAATGAATACGTTTATTGTTAGAAGGAAACCTAATTACCATAACTAAACCTATTGTTTGATTAATTCTAAATTTAATTGCATAAATATCTCTAATTTAATGTTGGCTTGAACAATTTTTGTGCGTTGCGTTTAAAAGAGAATTTCATTTAAATACAAAATACAGAAATACTGAAATACAGAATAAAATCAATCACATCATAAAACTACAAGTATGTGTAATTTTTTTTGTAATTTTGCAACAAAAGCAAACGGATAAAAGTCTATATATAATATATAATATATAATATATAATATATAACAAGTGATATACCGATATACTTATGTATACATTTTATAAATACTATAAATGTGCACATGTGCAAGAATTTAATGCGTAAATAAAAATATTCATTTTTCCAACAAAAACATTGAAAGCGGAAGCTACTCTGAGCTGGGATTTAATTTACTCATCAAACTGATTAGCTCGTTGTGGGGGCGGTGGCCGAAAAACAAAGTCAAACAAATAATTTGCTTTGTGCCTTATCGAGTTTTAAACTCTGCGAAGCATAATAAATACGCATTTAAGCGCATTACGCCCAAGCCCAAGATAAATTCAACATTAAAATTAAAATCAATGACAGTATAATACGCAATCATAATGATTTTGTGGCAGCCACGGCCGCAGCCGCAGCCGCAGCCGCGTCCTCCCCGAAACAACAAAACAAGGCTTATCATTAGCAAAAGCGGCCACTGCTTGATTGGCGGATAGCGGATGGCGGATGGTGAATGGTGTCCTGGGGTGATGGTGGGCGCCTGTTGTGTGTCCTGTTGAATTCGAGACTCTACTCGAGTTGAGTTGTTTATTTTTAGACTCGAAACGAAATCAGCAAACAATATGACGCTAAATTGCAGCCACAGTAGCCATGGCAACAATTGTTGGATATTCCATAGTTGGACGGCTGCCAAGCGTTAAGGCTTATGGCTCGAGGACACGAAAGGACCTCCTGCACTGAGTATTTCTAAGCCACACACAATGGCTGCCTATCCGATGGCTTGTGTGTTGTACATTCTCCCAAAATTGACTTGTCTTCTGGCTTTAACCCATTTTGGGTCTTTAGAGTCTTTTGAAAATCGTTCCCTGTTTTCCACTGCTAAGTCCTTGTTACGTGAAAGATAGGTATTGGAAACTAATCAACACGAATCCGAAAAATCTTTCAAAATTACTCATACGCCCTGTATCACAATTCAATTTTAAATCGTTGAATTCCTTGAAACACTTTGAGCTGGTAAGGATTTTAATTAATCGTTTCAATCGACATGAAATTTATTTTTTGAATACCTAATAGAATGTATTTGTTCCCAACCAAAGGTAGGTAAATGCAGAGCTTACATGCGGATTGCATTCAGTTCAGTTTATCTTTTTTGTGCCAACCAATGGTCACAAAAATGTTTTAAGCTTCTTTTTAATCAATGAAAAATTGTATATTTTTCACAACAAAGCCGTAGCGTGTAGCCATGGCAATATGTGCATCTATTTAGCGATGTTTTCGATCGCCTTTGTTGGGAAAAACAACAAAGGCGTCCTGCCACAACAGCTGAAATATTGTATGTGCCAGCAACAGTTGCCACCAACCCGCAACCCATCGGCACCACCCCCGCTCTGGCCATTTGTACAACGCTGACTGTAATTTGCGTTATTAAAATGGCGTCAGTTGCTTACCAAAGCGAAAAGTTTCTCCACACCCACGTTCTCCACGTTCCATGGTCCTGATATTACGCCCCGCCCGTCCTTGTCACTGGAGTTCACGAGCTGCCTTTGCCACGGTCCTCTAATTGTGTTTGAGTTACGGCTGAGGACTCTGGTGGGGGAACTGGACCCGCGGTGAGCAAATGGAAATTTATTTCAGAGAATTTCGTATTTTGGGAAAGCCAAAACAAGAAAAGCAAATATTTTTATACTCCTGCAGATTTTAATATAGTTTTTTTCCAAAAGTGTGTAGCACAGGGAAAGAAAGTCATCTACGACCCAACATTATATATATTTATATTGTATACATGTTATTCAGGGATAAAAATAGGTGTATACATTTCCCACGAAGGCTTTATCTCTTTAGATCCCATCTTACTGCTCCTTGGTAACTATCGTTTCAGTAAGATATGGTTTTTTCAAAAATTTTTTTTGATTCCGTTTTCCAATTTTTTAATGCAGATTGATGGGGAATTTAGTTCTGATTTATTAATGGTATTCCGTTGCGAAATCAAATGACAAATGGTATTAATATTCCCTAAAAAACGAAGAAAAAGGACGAAAAAGAACATAGACACTAAAAAGTACTATTTGTAGCGATTTTATTATCGATATATTAAAAAAAATACCCACAACTTTCTAAATACGCCTCCGATCAGCGAATGCTATACCTTTCATGCGAGTGCCTGTGTGCTATTTGAAACGATTTTATTAAGTTTATGCATTTATTTAACGTTAATCTTTGATAAAGACTGAATGCAAATGAAGCAGAGATTCCTAAATGGTATTCTGTTTTGAAATCGAATACAAAATAGCGAAAATATTCCCAAAAAACCGAACTAAAAGGACGAAAAAGCACATGGGCCCTAAACGTCACATTTAATGCGATTTTGTTATCGATTTATTTTGAAAAAAAGCCACAACTTTCCTAATACGCCTCCGATTTGCGAATGTCATACCTTCCCGATCTTGTATCTTCGAGTACTATCATTTCTTATCAAAATCTAACAAACTAAAATTTGACCCATTTTTCGTAAATTTTGAAAGGGGTACGATTTTTTCAAAAATTGTCAAAATTTTTTTGATTCCGTTTTCCAGTCTTTTAATGCAGATTGATGGGGAATTAAGTTCTGATTTATTAATGGTATTCCGTTGCGAAATCAAATGCCAAATGGCAATAATATTCCATAAAAACCGATGAGAAGGACGAAAAAGAACATGGGCACTAAAAAGTACTATTTGTAGCGATTTTATTATCGATATATTAAAAAAAATACCCATAACTTTCTTAATACGCCTCCGATCAGCGAATATTATACCTTTCCGAACTTGGATCTTCGAGTACTGTCATATTATTAGATTAATATCAAAAATATTCCTTTTAAACTTAAGTTAAAGGGCGCAAAAAGGTCATGCCGGTGCCTGTGTGTTATTTGAAACGATTTTATTAAGTTTATGCATTTATTTAACGTTAATCTTTGATAAAGACTGAATGCAAATGAAGCACAGATTCCTAAATGGTATTCTGTTTTGAAATCGAATACAGAATAGCGAAAATATTCCCAAAAAACCGAACTAAAAGGACGAAAAAGAACATGGGCACTAAAAAGTACTATTTGTAGCGATTTTATTATCGATATATTAAAAAAAATACCCATAACTTTCTTAATACGCCTCCGATCAGCGAATATTATAACTTTCCGAACTTGGATCTTCGAATACTGTCATATTATTAGATTATTATCAAAAATATTCCTTTTAAACTTAAGTTAAAGGGCGCAAAAAGGTCATGCGGGTGCCTGTGTGCTATTTGAAACGATTTTATTAAGTTTATGCATTTATTTAACGTGAATCTTTGATAAAGACTGAATGCAAATGAAGTACAGATTCCTAAATGGTATTCTGTTTTGAAATCGAATACAGAATAGCGAAAATATTCCCAAAAAACCGAACTAAAATGACGAAAAAGAACATGGGCACTAAAAAGGACTATTTGTAGCTATTTTATTATCGATATATTAAAAAAAATACCCATAACTTTCTTAATACGCCTCCGATCAGCAAATATTATACCTTTCCGAACTTGGATCTTCGAGTACTGTCATATTATTAGATTAATATCAAAAATATTCTTGTTAAACTTAAGTTAAAGGGCGCAAAAAGGTCATGCGGGTGCCTGTGTGTTATTTGACACGATTTTATTAAGTTTATGCATTTATTTAACGTTAATCTTTTATAAAGACTGAATGCAAATGAAGCACAGATTCCTAAATGGTATTCTGGTTTGAAATCGAATACAAAATAGCGAAAATATTCCCTAAAAACCGAATAAAAAGAACGAAAAAGAACATAGGCACTAAAAAGTACTATTTGTAGCGATTTTATTATCGATATATTAAAAAAAATACCCACAACTTTCTTAATACGCCTCCGATCAGCGAATGCTATACCTTTCCGAACTTGGATCTTCGAGTACTGTCATATTATTAGATTAATATCAAAAATATTCCTTTTAAACTTAAGTTAAAGGGCGCAAAAAGGTCATGCCGGTGCCTGTGTGTTATTTGAAACGATTTTATTAAGTTTATGCATTTATTTAACGTTAATCTTTGATAAAGACTCAATGCAAATGAAGCACAGATTCCTAAATGGTATTCTGTTTTGAAATCGAATACAAAATAGCGAAAATATTCCCAAAAAACCGAACTAAAAGGACGAAAATGAACATAGGCACTAAAAAGTACTATTTGTAGCGATTTTATTATCGATATATTAAAAAAAATACCCATAACTTTCTTAATACGCCTCCGATCAGAGAATATTATACGTTTCCGAACTTGGATCTTCGAGTACTGTCATATTATTATATTAATATTAAAAATATTGCTTTTAAACTTAAGTTAAAGGGCGCATAAAGGTTATGCGGGTGCCTGTGTGTTATTTGAAACGATTTTATTAAGTTTATGCATTTATTTAACGTTAATCTTTGATAAAGACTCAATGCAAATGAAGCACAGATTCCTAAATGGTATTCTGTTTTGAAATCGAATACAAAATAGCGAAAATATTCCCAAAAAACCGAACTAAAAGGACGAAAAAGAACATGGGCACTAAAAAGGACTATTTGTAGCGATTTTATTATCGATATATTAAAAAAAATACCCATAACTTTCTTAATACGTCTCCGATCAGCAAATATTATACGTTTCCGAACTTGGATCTTCGAGTACTGTCATATTATTAGATTAATATCAAAAATATTCCTTTTAAACTTAAGTTAAAGGGCGCAAAAAGGTCATGCCGGTGCCTGTGTGTTATTTGAAACGATTTTATTAAGTTTATGCATTTAGTTAACGTTAATCTTTGATATAGACTCAATGCAAATGAAGTACAGATTCCTAAATGGTATTCTGTTTTGAAATCGAATACAAAATAGCGAAAATATTCCCTAAAAACCGAAGAAAAAGGACGAAAAAGAACATGGGCACTAAAAAGTACTATTTGTAGCGATTTTATTATCGATATATTAAAAAAAATACCCACAACTTTCTTAATACGCCTCCGATCAGCGAATGCTATACCTTTCCGAACTTGGATCTTCGAGTACTGTCATATTATTAGATTAATATCAAAAATATTCCTTTTAAACTTAAGTTAAAGGGCGCAAAAAGGTCATGCCGGTGCCTGTGTGTTATTTGAAACGATTTTATTAAGTTTATGCATTTATTTAACGTTAATCTTTGATAAAGACTCAATGCAAATGAAGCACAGATTCCTAAATGGTATTCTGTTTTGAAATCGAATACAAAATAGCGAAAATATTCCCAAAAAACCGAACTAAAGGGACGAAAAAGAACATGGGCACTAAAAAGGACTATTTGTAGCGATTTTATTATCGATATATTAAAAAAAATACCCATAACTTTCTTAATACGCCTCCGATCAGCGAATGCTATACCTTTCCGAACTTGGATCTTCGAGTACTGTCATATTCGTAGATTAATATCAAAAATATTCCTTTTAAACTTAAGTTAAGGGGCGCAAAAAGGTCATGCCGGTGCCTGTGTGTTATTTGAAACGATTTTATTAAGTTTATGCATTTATTTAACGTTAATCTTTGATAAAGACTCAATGCAAATGAAGCACAGATTCCTAAATGGTATTCTGTTTTGAAATCGAATACAAAATAGCGAAAATATTCCCAAAAAACCGAACTAAAAGGACGAAAAAGAACATGGGCACTAAAAAGGACTATTTGTAGCGATTTTATTATCGATATATTAAAAAAAATACCCATAACTTTCTTAATACGCCTCCGATCAGCAAATATTATACCTTTCCGAACTTGGATCTTCGAGTACTGTCATATTATTAGATTAATATCAAAAATATTTCTTTTAAACTTAAGTTAAAGGGCGCAAAAAGGTCATGCGGGTGCCTACGTGCTATTTGAAACGATTTTATTAAGTTTATGCATTTATTTAACGTTAATCTTTGATAAAGACTGAATGCAAATGAAGTACAGATTCCTAAATGGTATTCTGTTTTGAAATCGAATACAAAATAGCGAAAATATTCCCAAAAAACCGAACTAAAAGGACGAAAAAGAACATGGGCACTAAAAAGGACTATTTGTAGCGATTTTATTATCGATATATTAAAAAAAATACCCATAACTTTCTTAATACGCCTCCGATCAGCAAATATTATACCTTTCCGAACTTGGATCTTCGAGTACTGTCATATTATTAGATTAATATCAAAAATATTCCTTTTAAACTTAAGTTAAAGGGCGCAAAAAGGTCATGCGGGTGCCTACGTGCTATTTGAAACGATTTTATTAAGTTTATGCATTTATTTAACGTTAATCTTTGATAAAGACTGAATGCAAATGAAGTACAGATTCCTAAATGGTATTCTGTTTTGAAATCGAATACAAAATAGCGAAAATATTCCCTAAAAACCGAATAAAAAGGACGAAAAAGAACATAGGCACTAAAAAGTACTATTTGTAGCGATTTTATTATCGATATATTAAAAAAAATACCCACAACTTTCTTAATACGCCTCCGATCAGCGAATGCTATACCTTTCCGAACTTGGATCTTCGAGTACTGTCATATTATTAGATTAATATCAAAAATATTCCTTTTAAACTTAAGTTAAAGGGCGCAAAAAGGTCATGCGGGTGCCTGTGTGTTATTTGAAACGATTTTATTAAGTTTATGCATTTATTTAACGTTAATCTTTGATAAAGACTCAATGCAAATGAAGTACAGATTCCTAAATGGTATTCTGTTTTGAAATCGAATACAAAATAGCGAAAATATTCCCAAAAAACCGAACTAAAAGGACGAAAAAGAACATGGGCACTAGAAAGGACTATTTGTAGCGATTTTATTATCGATATATTAAAAAAAATACCCACATCTTTCTTAATACGCCTCCGATCAGCCAATATTATACCTTTCCGAACTTGGATCTTCGAGTACTGTCATATTATGAGATTAATATCAAAAATATTCCTTTTAAACTTAAGTTAAAGGGCGCAAAAAGGTCATGCGGGTGCCTGTGTGTTATTTGAAACGATTTTATTAAGTTTATGCATTTATTTAACGTTAATCTTTGATAAAGACTGAATGCAAATGAAGTACAGATTCCTAAATGGTATTCTGTTTTGAAATCGAATACAAAATAGCGAAAATATTCCCAAAAAACCGAACTAAAATGACGAAAAAGCACATGGGCCCTAAACGTCACATTTAATGCGATTTTGTTATCGATTTATTTTGAAAAAAAGCCACAACTTTCCTAATACGCCTCCGATTTGCGAATGTCATACCTTCCCGATCTTGTATCTTCGAGTACTATCATTTCTTATCAAAATCTAACAAACTAAAATTTTACCCATTTTTCGTAAATTTTGAAAGGGGTACCATCACGATTTTTTTCAAAATATGTCAAAATTTTTTTTGATTCCGTTTTCCAGTCTTTTAATGCAGATTGATGGGGAATTAAGTTCTGATTTATTAATGGTATTCCGTTGCGAAATCAATTGCCAAATGGCAATAATATTCCCTAAAAACCGAATAAAAAGGACGAAAAAGAACATAGGCACTAAAATGTACTATTTGTAGCGATTTTATTATCGATATATTAAAAAAAATACCCACAACTTTCTTAATACGCCTCCGATCAGCGAATGCTATACCTTTCCGAACTTGGATCTTCGAGTACTGTCATATTATTAGATTAATATCAAAAATATTCCTTTTAAACTTAAGTTAAAGGGCGCAAAAAGGTCATGCGGGTGCCTGTGTGTTATTTGAAACGATTTTTTTAAGTTTATGCATTTATTTAACGTTAATCTTTGATAAAGACTCAATGCAAATGGAGTACAGATTCCTAAATGGTATTCTGTTTTGAAATCGAATACAAAATAGCGAAAATATTCCCAAAAAACCGAACTAAAATGACGAAAAAGCACATGGGCCCTAAACGTCACATTTAATGCGATTTTGTTATCGATTTATTTTGAAAAAAAGCCACAACTTTCCTAATACGCCTCCGATTTGCGAATGTCATACCTTCCCGATCTTGTATCTTCGAGTACTATCATTTCTTATCAAAATCTAACAAACTAAAATTTTACCCATTTTTCGTAAATTTTGAAAGGGGTACCATCACGATTTTTTTCAAAATATGTCAAAATTTTTTTTGATTCCGTTTTCCAGTCTTTTAATGCAGATTGATGGGGAATTAAGTTCTGATTTATTAATGGTATTCCGTTGCGAAATCAATTGCCAAATGGCAATAATATTCCCTAAAAACCGAATAAAAAGGACGAAAAAGAACATAGGCACTAAAAAGTACTATTTGTACCGATTTTATTATCGATATATTCAAAAAAATACCCACAACTTTCTTAATACGCCTCCGATCAGCGAATATTATACCTTTCCGAACTTGGATCTTCGAGTACTGTCATATTATTAGATTAATATCAAAAATATTCCTTTTAAACTTAAGTTAAAGGGCGCAAAAAGGTCATGCGGGTGCCTACGTGCTATTTGAAACGATTTTATTAAGTTTATGCATTTATTTAACGTTAATCTTTGATAAAGACTGAATGCAAATGAAGTACAGATTCCTAAATGGTATTCTGTTTTGAAATCGAATACAAAATAACGAAAATATTCCCAAAAAACCGAACTAAAAGGACGAAAAAGGACATGGGCCCTAAACGTCACATTTAATGCGATTTTGTTATCGATTTATTTTGAAAAAAAGCCACAACTTTCCTAATACGCCTCCGATTTGCGAATGTCATACCTTCCCGATCTTGTATCTTCGAGTACTATCATTTCTTATCAAAATCTAACAAACTAAAATTTGACCCATTTTTCGTAAATTTTGAAAGGGGTACCATCACGATTTTTTCAAAAATTGTCAAAATTTTTTTTGATTCCGTTTTCCAATCTTTTAATGCAGATTGATGGGGAATTAAGTTCTGATTTATTAATGGTATTCCGTTGCGAAATCAATAGCGAAATGGCAATAATATTCCCTAAAAACCAAAGAAAAAGGACGAAGAACGACATGGGCATACCCCCTCAATAAAACGCATTGTTTATTCATTGTATAATATTTTTTTATTGGTTTTTTGTTACAATTTTCAGGATGAAACACTTATTGCCTAACTTATTGGTGTGAAGTCCGGGATATCCACCTATGGGATGTGATGTCCCACTGATGTCCTGACACGGAAACACGGAAGACGATGCCCAGCTTCAGATCCAGATGTTTTTGGAAACGGCGAAACAGGCGTGGAAGTGGAGATAGTCCAGCGGTGTCAAGGTCCTCGTCAAATTAATATTCTGGTTGGTCCGGATCGGTGCAAGATGAGGCAGTACTGGTGGCACAGTTGGCGTTCTCGTCCGCAATTCTAGGGAATACGGAATTACAGGATTAGTTATGGATTATTTTTATATAACTTTAATAATAATTATGATAATGCAAGTATTAAAGTATTAATAAGGATTTAAGTATAAATGTACAAATTACTATTTTATTTATTAGGTAGACAATAATTTAGATTGTTTAAGAACATTCTCTGTATAATACTTGAATAAATGTGAATGCAAAATAAACTTCGATTAAAAAAAAGGAAATGATGTTTTAATTAGCCATAAATGGGAGAAAGGGGAAAGAGTTTGTTTACAGCCACATTATGCATAAAATACTGGAAATATTGGAAGGGATTTTATAAAATTTATGCTTTTATTTAATATTAATTTTTCAAAAAGACTGAATGCAAAATAGCGAAAATATTCCCTAAAAACCGAAGAAAAAGGACGAAAAAGAACATGGGTACTAAAAAGTACTATTTGTAGCGATTTTATTATCGATATATTAAAAAAAATACCCACAACTTTCTTAATACGCCTCCGATCAGCGAATGCTATACCTTTCCGAACTTGGATCTTCGAGTCCTGTCATATTATTAGATTAATATCAAAAATATTCCTTTTAAACTTAAGTTAAAGGGCGCAAAAAGGTCATGCGGGTGCCTACGTGTTATTTGAAACGATTTTATTAAGTTTATGCATTTATTTAACGTTAATCTTTGATAAAGACTCAATGCAAATGAAGTACAGATTCCTAAACGGTATTCTGTTTTGAAATCGAATACAGAATAGCGAAAATATTCCCAAAAAACCGAAGAAAAAGGACGAAAAAGAACATGGGCACTAAAATGTACTATTTGTAGCGATTTTATTATCGATATATTAAAAAAAATACCGATAACTTTCTTAATACGCCTCCGATCAGCGAATGCTATACCTTTCCGAACTTGGATCTTTGAGTACTGTCATATTATTAGATTAATATCAAAAATATTCCTTTTAAACTTAAGTTAAAGGGCGCAAAAAGGTCATGCCGGTGCCTGTGTGTTATTTGAAACGATTTTATTAAGTTTATGCATTTATTTAACGTTAATCTTTGATAAAGACTCAATGCAAATGAAGCACAGATTCCTAAATGGTATTCTGTTTTAAAATCGAATACAAAATAGCGAAAATATTCCCTTAAAACCGAATATAAATGACGAAAAAGAACATAGGCACTAAAAAGTACTATTTGTAGCGATTTTATTATCGATATATTAAAAAAAATACCCACAACTTTCTTAATACGCCTCCGATCAGCGAATGCTATACCTTTCCGAACTTGGATCTTCGAGTACTGTCATATTATTAGATTAATATCAAAAATATTCCTTTTAAACTTAAGTTAAAGGGCGCAAAAAGGTCATGCGGGTGCCTGTGTGTTATTTGAAACGATTTTATTAAGTTTATGCATTTAGTTAACGTTAATCTTTGATATAGACTCAATGCAAATGAAGCACAGATTCCTAAATGGTATTCTGTTTTGAAATCGAATACAAAATAGCGAAAATATTCCCAAAAAACCGAACTAAAAGGACGAAAAAGAACATGCCTCCGATCAGCGAATATTATACCTTTCCGAACTTGAATCTTCGAGTACTGTCATATTATTAGATTAATATCAAAAATATTCCTTTTAAACTTAAGTTAAAGGGCGCAAAAAGGTCATGCCGGTGCCTGTGCGTTATTTGAAACGATTTTATTAAGTTTATGCATTTATTTAACGTTAATCTTTGATAAAGACTCAATGCAAATGAAGTACAGATTCCTAAATGGTATTCTGTTTTGAAATCGAATACAAAATAGCGAAAATATTCCCTAAAAACCGAAGAAAAAGGACGAAAAAGAACATGGGCACTAAAAAGTACTATTTGTAGCGATTTTATTATCGATATATTAAAAAAAATACCCACAACTTTCTTAATACGCCTCCGATCAGCGAATGCTATACCTTTCCGAACTTGGATCTTTGAGTACTGTCATATTATTAGATTAATATTAAAAATATTCCTTTTAAACTTAAGTTAAAGGGCGCAAAAATTTCATGCCGGTGCCTGTGCGTTATTTGAAACGATTTTATTAAGTTTATGCATTTATTTAACGTTAATCTTTGATAAAGACTCAATGCAAATGAAGCACAGATTCCTAAATGGTATTCTGTTTTGAAATCGAATACAAAATAACGGAAATATTCCCAAAAAACCGAACTAAAAGGACGAAGAAGGACAAGGGCCCTAAACGTCACATTGAAGGCGATTTCGTTATCGATTTATTTTGAAAAAAAAGCCACAACTTTCCTAATACGCCTTCGATTTGCGAAGGTCATACCTTCCCGATCTTGTATCTTCGAGTACTATCATTTCTCATCAAAATCTAACAAACTAAAACTTTACCCATTTTTCGTAAATTTTGAAAGGGGTACCATCACGATTTTTTCAAAATATGTCAAAATTTTTTTTGATTCCGTTTTCCAGTCTTTTAATGCAGATTGATGGGGAATTAAGTTCTGATTTATTAATGGTATTCCGTTGCGAAATCAATTGCCAAATGGCAATAATATTCCCTAAAAACCGAATAAAAAGGACGAAAAAGAACATAGGCACTAAAAAGTACTATTTGTAGCGATTTTATTATCGATATATTAAAAAAAATACCCACAACTTTCTTAATACGCCTCCGATCAGCGAATATTATACCTTTCCGAACTTGGATCTTCGAGTACTGTCATATTATTAGATTAATATCAAAAATATTCCTTTTAAACTTAAGTTAAAGGGCGCAAAAAGGTCATGCGGGTGGCTATTTGAAACGATTTTATTAAGTTTATGCATTTATTTAACGTTAATCTTTGATAAAGACTGAATGCAAATGAAGTACAGATTCCTAAATGGTATTCTGTTTTGAAATCGAATACAAAATAGCGAAAATATTCCCTAAAAACCGAATAAAAAGGACGAAAAAGAACATAGGCACTAAAAAGTACTATTTGTAGCGATTTTATTATCGATATATTAAAAAAAATACCCACAACTTTCTTAATACGCCTCCGATCAGCGAATGCTATACCTTTCCGAACTTGGATCTTCGAGTACTGTCATATTATTAGATTAATATCAAAAATATTCCTTTTAAACTTAAGTTAAAGGGCGCAAAAAGGTCATGCGGGTGCCTGTGTGTTATTTGAAACGATTTTATTAAGTTTATGCATTTAGTTAACGTTAATCTTTGATATAGACTCAATGCAAATGAAGTACAGATTCCTAAATGGTATTCTGTTTTGAAATCGAATACAAAATAGCGAAAATATTCCCAAAAAACCGAACTAAAGGGATGAAAAAGAACATGGGCACTAAAAAGGACTATTTGTAGCGATTTTATTATCGATATATTAAAAAAAATACCCATAACTTTCTTAATACGCCTCCGATCAGCAAATATTATACCTTTCCGAACTTGGATCTTCGAGTACTGTCATATTATTAGATTAATATCAAAAATATTCCTTTTAAACTTAAGTTAAAGGGCGCAAAAAGGTCATGCGGGTGCCTGTGTGTTATTTGAAACGATTTTTTTAAGTTTATGCATTTATTTAACGTTAATCTTTGAAAAGACTGAATGCAAATGAAGTGCAGATTCCTAAATGGTATTCTGTTTTGAAATCGAATACAAAATAGCGAAAATATTCCCAAAAAACCCAACTAAAAGGATGAAAAAGGACATGGGCCCTAAACATCACATTTAAGGCGATTTTGTTATCGATTTATTTTGAAAAAAGCCACAACTTTCTTAATACGCCTCCGATTTGCGAATGTCATACCTTCCCGATCTTGTATCTTCGAGTACTATCATTTCTTATCAAAATCTAACAAACTAAAATTTGACCCATTTTTCGTAAATTTTGAAAGGGGTACCATCACGATTTTTCAAAAATTGTCAAAATTTTTTTTGATTCCGTTTTCCAATCTTTTAACGCAGATTGATGGGGAATTAAGTTCTGATTTATTAATGGTATTCCGTTGCGAAATCAATAGCGAAATGGCAATAATATTCCCTAAAAACTAAAGAAAAAGGACGAAGAACGACATGGGCATACCCCCTCAATAAAACGCATTGTATATTCATTTTATAATATTTTTTTATTGGTTTTTTGTTACAATTTTCAGGATGAAACACTTATTGCCTAACTTATTGGTGTGAAGTCCGGGATATCCACCTATGGGATGTGATGTCCCACTGATGTCCTGACACGGAAACACGGAAGACGATGCCCAGCTTCAGATCCAGATGTTTTTGGAAACGGCGAAACAGGCGTGGAAGTGGAGATAGTCCAGCGGTGTCAAGGTCCTCGTCAAATTAATATTCTGGTTGGTCCGGATCGGTGCAAGATGAGGCAGTACTGGTGGCACAGTTGGCGTTCTCGTCCGCAATTCTAGGGAATACGGAATTACAGGATTAGTTATGGATTATTTTTATATAACTTTAATAATAATTATGATAATGCAAGTATTAAAGTATTAATAAGGATTTAAGTATAAATGTACAAATTACTATTTTATTTATTAGGTAGACAATAATTTAGATTGTTTAAGAACATTCTCTGTATAATACTTGAATAAATGTGAATGCAAAATAAACTTCGATTAAAAAAAAAGGAAATGATGTTTTAATTAGCCATAAATGGGAGAAAGGGGAAAGAGTTTGTTTACAGCCACATTATGCATAAAATACTGGAAATATTGGAAGGGATTTTATAAAATTTATGCTTTTATTTAATATTAATTTTTCAAAAAGACTGAATGCAAAATAACGAAAATATTCCCTAAAAACCGAAGAAAAAGGACGAAAAAGAACATGGGCACTAAAATGTACTATTTGTAGCGATTTTATTATCGATATATTTAAAAAAAATACCGATAACTTTCTTAATACGCCTCCGATCAGCGAATATTTTACCTTTCCGAACTTGGATCTTCGAGTACTGTCATATTATTAGATTAATATCAAAAATATTCCTTTTAAACTTAAGTTAAAGGGCGCAAAAAGGTCATGCCGGTGCCTGTGTGTTATTTGAAACGATTTTATTAAGTTTATGCATTTATTTAACGTTAATCTTTGATAAAGACTCAATGCAAATGAAGTACAGATTCCTAAATGGTATTCTGTTTTGAAATCGAATACAAAATAGCGAAAATATTCCCAAAAAACCGAACTAAAGGGATGAAAAAGAACATGGGCACTAAAAAGGACTATTTGTAGCGATTTTATTATCGATATATTAAAAAAAATACCCATAACTTTCTTAATACGCCTCCGATCAGAGAATATTATACGTTTCCGAACTTGGATCTTCGAGTACTGTCATATTATTTGATTAATATCAAAAGTATTCCTTTTAAACTTAAGTTAAAGGGCGCAAAAAGGTCATGCGGGTGCCTGTGTGTTATTTGAAACGATTTTATTAAGTTTATGCATTTAGTTAACGTTAATCTTTGATAAAGACTCAATGCAAATGAAGTGCAGATTCCTAAATGGTATTCTGTTTTGAAATCGAATACAGAATAGCGAAAATATTCCCTAAAAACCGAAGAAAAAGGACGAAAAAGAACATGGGCACTAAAAAGTACTATTTGTAGCGATTTTATTATCGATATATTTAAAAAAAATACCTATAACTTTCTTTATACGCCTCCGATCAGCGAATGCAATACCTTTCCGAACTTGGATCTTCGAGTACTGTCATATTCGTAGATTAATATCAAAAATATTCCTTTTAAACTTAAGTTAAAGGGCGCAAAAAGGTCATGCGGGTGCCTGTGTGTTATTTGAAACGATTTTATTAAGTTTATGCATTTATTTAACGTTAATCTTTGATAAAGACTCAATGCAAATGAAGTACAGATTCCTAAATGGTATTCTGTTTTGAAATCGAATACAAAATAACGAAAATATTCCCAAAAAACCGAACTAAAAGGACGAAAAAGCACATGGGCCCTAAACGTCACATTTAATGCGATTTTGTTATCGATTTATTTTGAAAAAAAGCCACAACTTTCCTAAAACGCCTCCGATTTGCGAATGTCATACCTTCCCGATCTTGTATCTTCGAGTACTATCATTTCTTATCAAAATCTAACAAACTAAAATTTTACCCATTTTTCGTAAATTTTGAAAGGGGTACCATCACGATTTTTTCAAAAATTGTCAAAATTTTTTTTGATTCCGTTTTCCAATCTTTTAATGCAGATTGATGGGGAATTAAGTTCTGATTTATTAATGGTATTCCGTTGCGAAATCAAATGACAAATGGTATTAATATTCCCTAAAAAACGAAGAAAAAGGACGAAAAAGAACATAGGCACTAAAATGTACTATTTAAAGCGATTTTATTATCGATATATTTAAAAAAATACCCATAACTTTCTTAATACGCCTCCGATTAGCGAATACTATACCTTTCCGAACTTGGATCTTCGAGTACTGTCATATTATTAGATAAATATCAAAAATATTCCTTTTATACTTAAGTTAAAGGGCGCAAAAAGGTCATGCGGGTGCCTACGTGTTATTTCAAACGATTTTATAAAGTTTATGCATTTATTTAACGTTAATCTTTGATAAAGACTCAATGCAAATGAAGTACAGATTCCTAAATGGTATTCTGTTTTGAAATCGAATACAGAATAGCGAAAATATTCCCTAAAAACCGAAGAAAAAGGACGAAAAAGAACATGGGCACTAAAAAGTACTATTTGTAGCGATTTTATTATCGATATATTAAAAAAAATACCGATAACTTTCTTAATACGCCTCCGATCAGCGAATATTATACCTTTCCGAACTTGGATCTTCGAGTACTGTCATATTATTAGATTAATATCAAAAATATTCCTTTTAAACTTAAGTTAAAGGGCGCAAAAAGGTCATGCCGGTGCCTGTGTGTTATTTGAAACGATTTTATTAAGTTTATGCATTTATTTAACGTTAATCTTTGATAAAGACTCAATGCAAATGAAGTACAGATTCCTAAATGGTATTCTGTTTTGAAATCGAATACAAAATAGCGAAAATATTCCCAAAAAACCGAACTAAAGGGACGAAAAAGAACATGGGCACTAAAAAGGACTATTTGTAGCGATTTTATTATCGATATATTAAAAAAAATACCCATAACTTTCTTAATACGCCTCCGATCAGAGAATATTATACGTTTCCGAACTTGGATCTTCGAGTACTGTCATATTATTATATTAATATTAAAAATATTCCTTTTAAACTTAAGTTAAAGGGCGCATAAAGGTCATGCGGGTGCCTGTTTGTTATTTGAAACGATTTTATTAAGTTTATGCATTTATTTAACGTTAATCTTTGATAAAGACTCAATGCAAATGAAGTACAGATTCCTAAATGGTATTCTGTTTTGAAATCGAATACAAAATAACGAAAATATTCCCAAAAAACCGAACTAAAAGGACGAAGAAGGACAAGGGCCCTAAACGTCACATTTAATGCGATTTTGTTATCGATTTATTTTGAAAAAAAGCCACAACTTTCCTAAAACGCCTCCGATTTGCGAATGTCATACCTTCCCGATCTTGTATCTTCGAGTACTATCATTTCTTATCAAAATCTAACAAACTAAAATTTTACCCATTTTTCGTAAATTTTGAAAGGGGTACCATCACGATTTTTTCAAAAATTGTCAAAATTTTTTTTGATTCCGTTTTCCAATCTTTTAATGCAGATTGATGGGGAATTAAGTTCTGATTTATTAATGGTATTCCGTTGCGAAATCAAATGACAAATGGTATTAATATTCCCTAAAAAACGAAGAAAAAGGACGAAAAAGAACATAGGCACTAAAATGTACTATTTGTAGCGATTTTATTATCGATATATTTAAAAAAAATACCCATAACTTTCTTAATACGCCTCCGATTAGCGAATACGATAACCTTTCCGAACTTGGATCTTCGAGTACTGTCATATTATTAGATAAATATTTATAAAAATATTCTTTTATTAAAGACTTAAGTATAAATGGGCAAATTAAAGGTCATTTATTGGGTAGACCTAACGTAGATTATTTCAGAACGATTTTTATAAAGTTTATGCATTTATTTAACGTTAATCTTTGATAAAGACTCAATGCAAATGAAGTACAGATTTTCTAAACGGTATTCTGTTTTGAAATCGAATACAAAATAGCGAAAATATTCCCTAAAAACCGAAGAAAAAGGACGAAAAAGAACATGGGCACTAAAAAGTACTATTTGTAGCGATTTTATTATCGATATATTAAAAAAAATACCGATAACTTTCTTAATACGCCTCCGATAAGAGAATATTATACGTTTCCGAACTTGGATCTTCGAGTACTGTCATATTATTATATTAATATTAAAAATATTCCTTTTAAACTTAAGTTAAAGGGCGCATAAAGGTCATGCGGGTGCCTGTTTGTTATTTGAAACGATTTTATTAAGTTTATGCATTTATTTAACGTTAATCTTTGATAAAGACTCAATGCAAATGAAGTACAGATTCCTAAATGGTATTCTGTTTTGAAATCGAATACAAAATAGCGAAAATATTCCCAAAAAACCGAACTAAAAGGACGAAAAAGCACATGGGCCCTAAACGTCACATTTAAGGCGATTTTGTTATCGATTTATTTTGAAAAAAAGCCACAACTTTCCTAATACGCCTCCGATTTGCGAATGTCATACCTTCCCGATCTTGTATCTTCGAGTACTATCATTTCTTATCAAAATCTAACAAACTAAAATTTGACCCATTTTTCGTAAATTTTGAAAGGGGTACCATCACGATTTTTTCAAAAATTGTCAAAATTTTTTTTGATTCCGTTTTCCAATCTTTTAATGCAGATTGATGGGGAATTAAGTTCTGATTTATTAATGGTATTCCGTTGCGAAATCAAATGACAAATGGTATTAATATTCCCTAAAAAACGAAGAAAAAGGACGAAAAAGAACATAGGCACTAAAATGTACTATTTGTAGCGATTTTATTATCGATATATTTAAAAAAAATACCCATAACTTTCTTAATACGCCTCCGATTAGCGAATACTATACCTTTCCGAACTTGGATCTTCGAGTACTGTCATATTATTAGATAAATATCAAAAATATTCCTTTTATACTTAAGTTAAAGGGCGCAAAAAGGTCATGCGGGTGCCTACGTGTTATTTCAAACGATTTTATAAAGTTTATGCATTTATTTAACGTTAATCTTTGATAAAGACTCAATGCAAATGAAGTACAGATTCCTAAACGGTATTCTGTTTTGAAATCGAATACAGAATAGCGAAAATATTCCCTAAAATTCGAACTAAAAGGACGAAAAAGAACATGGGCACTAAAAAGTACTATTTGTAGCGATTTTATTATCGATATATTAAAAAAAATACCGATAACTTTCTTAATACGCCTCCGATCAGCGAATATTATACCTTTCCGAACTTGGATCTTCGAGTACTGTCATATTATTAGATTAATATCAAAAATATTCCTTTTAAACTTAAGTTAAAGGGCGCAAAAAGGTCATGCCGGTGCCTGTGTGTTATTTGAAACGATTTTATTAAGTTTATGCATTTTTTTAACGTTAATCTTTGATAAAGACTCAATGCAAATGAAGTACAGATTCCTAAATGGTATTCTGTTTTGAAATCGAATACAAAATAACGAAAATATTCCCAAAAAACCGAACTAAAAGGACGAAAAAGAACATGGGCACTAAAAAGTCACTATTTGTAGCGATTTTATTATCGATATATTAAAAAAATACCCATAACTTTCTTAATACGCCTCCGATCAGCGAATATTATACCTTTCCGAACTTGGATCTTCGAGTACTGTCATATTATTAGATTAATATCAAAAATATTCCTTTTAAACTTAAGTTAAAGGGCGCAAAAAGGTCATGCCGGTGCCTTGTGTTATTTGAAACGATTTTATTAAGTTTATGCATTTAGTTAACGTTCAATCTTTGATAAAGACTCAATGCAAATGAAGTGCAGATTCCTATAATGGTATTCTGTTTTGAAATCGAATAGACAAATAGCGAAAATATTCCCTAAAAAACCGAAGAAAATGGACGAAAAAGAACATGGGCACTAAAAAGTACTATTTGTAGCGATTTTATTATCGATATTTAAAAAAAAAATACCCATAACTTTCTTAATACGCCTCCGATCAGCGAATATTATACCTTTCCGAACTTGGATCTTCGAGTACTGTCATATTATTAGATTAATATCAAAAATATTCCTTTTAAACTTAAGTTAAAGGGCGCAAAAAGGTCATGCGGGTGCCTGTGTGTTATTTCAAACGATTTTATTAGGTTTATGCATTTATTTAACGTTAATCTTTGATAAAGACTGAATGCAAATGAAGCACAGATTCCTAAATGGTATTCTGTTTTGAAATCGAATACAGAATAGCGAAAATATTCCCAAAAAACCGAACTAAAAGGACGAAAAAGAACATGGGCACTAAAAAGTACTATTTGTAGCGATTTTATTATCGATATATTTAAAAAAAATACCTATAACTTTCTTTATACGCCTCCGATCAGCGAATGCTATAGCTTTCCGAACTTGGATCTTTGAGTACTGTCATATTATTAGATTAATATCAAAAATATTCCTTTTAAACTTAAGTTAAAGGGCGCAAAAAGGTCATGCCGGTGCCTGTGTGTTATTTGAAACGATTTTATTAAGTTTATGCATTTATTTAACGTTAATCTTTGATAAAGACTGAATGCAAATGAAGCACAGATTCCTAAATGGTATTCTGTTTTGAAATCGAATACAGAATAGCGAAAATATTCCCTAAAAACCGAACTAAAAGGACGAAAAAGAACATGGGCACTAAAAAGTAATATTTGTAGCGATTTTATTATCGATATATTAAAAAAAATACCGATAACTTTCTTATTACGCCTCCGATCAGCGAATATTATACCTTTCCGAACTTGGATCTTCGAGTACTGTCATATTATTAGATTAATATCAAAAATATTCCTTTTAAACTTAAGTTAAAGGGCGCAAAAAGGTCATGCCGGTGCCTGTGTGTTATTTGAAACGATTTTATTAAGTTTATGCATTTATTTAACGTTAATCTTTGATAAAGACTCAATGCAAATGAAGTACAGATTCCTAAATGGTATTCTGTTTTGAAATCGAATACAAAATAGCGAAAATATTCCCAAAAAACCGAACTAAAGGGACGAAAAAGAACATGGGCACTAAAAAGTACTATTTGTAGCGATTTTATTATCGATATATTTAAAAATAAATAAATATAACTTTCTTTATACGCCTCCGATCAGCGAATGCTATAGCTTTCCGAACTTGGATCTTCGAGTACTGTCATATTATTATATTAATGTCAAAAATATTTCTTTTAAACTTAAGTAAAGGGCGCATAAAGGTCGTGCGGGTGCCTGTGTATTATTTGAAACGATTTTATTAAGTTTATGCATTTATTTAACGTTAATCTTTGATATAGACTCAATGCAAATGAAGTACAGATTGCTAAATGGTATTCTGTTTTAAAATCGAATACAAAATAGAGAAAATATTCCCAAAAAACCGAACTAAAAGGACGAAAATGAACATAGGCACTAAAAAGTACTATTTGTAGCGATTTTATTATCGATATATTAAAAAAAATACCCATAACTTTCTTAATACGCCTCCGCTCAGAGAATATTATACGTTTCCGAACTTGGATCTTCGAGTACTGTCATATTCGTAGATTAATATCAAAAATATTCCTTTTAAACTTAAGTTAAAGGGCGCAAAAGGTCATGCGGGTGCCTGTGTGTTATTTGAAACGATTTTATTAAGTTTATGCATTTATTTAATGTTAATCTTTGATAAAGACTGAATGCAAATGAAGCACAGATTCCTAAATGGTATTCTGTTTTGAAATCGAATACAAAATAACGAAAATATTCTCCAAAATTATTATATCAAAAAACCCAACTAAAAGGATGAAAAAGGACATGGGCCCTAAACATCACATTTAAGGCGATTTTGTTATCGATTTATTTTGAAAAAAGCCACAACTTTCTTAATACGCCTCCGATTTGCGAATGTCATACCTTCCCGATCTTGTATCTTCGAGTACTATCATTTCTTATCAAAATCTAACAAACTAAAATTTGACCCATTTTTCGTAAATTTTGAAAGGGGTACCATCACGATTTTTTCAAAAATTGTCAAAATTTTTTTTGATTCCGTTTGCCAATCTTTTAACGCAGATTGATGGGGAATTAAGTTCTGATTTATTAATGGTATTCCGGACGAAGAACGACATGGGCATACCCCCTCAATAAAACGCATTGTTTATTCATTGTATAATATTTTTTTATTGGTTTTTTGTTACAATTTTCAGGATGAAACACTTATTGCCTAACTTATTGGTGTGAAGTCCGGGATATCCACCTATGGGATGTGATGTCCCACTGATGTCCTGACACGGAAACACGGAAGACGATGCCCAGCTTCAGATCCAGATGTTTTTGGAAACGGCGAAACAGGCGTGGAAGTGGAGATAGTCCAGCGGTGTCAAGGTCCTCGTCAAATTAATATTCTGGTTGGTCCGGATCGGTGCAAGATGAGGCAGTACTGGTGGCACAGTTGGCGTTCTCGTCCGCAATTCTAGGGAATACGGAATTACAGGATTAGTTATGGATTATTTTTATATAACTTTAATAATAATTATGATAATGCAAGTATTAAATTATTAATAAGGATTTAAGTATAAATGTACAAATTACTATTTTATTTATTAGGTAGACAATAATTTAGATTGTTTAAGAACATTCTCTGTATAATACTTGAATAAATGTGAATGCAAAATAAACTTCGATTAAAAAAAAGGAAATGATGTTTTAATTAGCCATAAATGGGAGAAAGGGGAAAGAGTTTGTTTACAGCCACATTATGCATAAAATACAGGAAATATTGGAAGGGATTTTATAAAATTTATGCTTTTATTTAATATTAATTTTTCAAAAAGACTGAATGCAAAATAGCGAAAATATTCCCTAAAAACCGAAGAAAAAGGACGAAAAAGAACATGGGCACTAAAAAGTACTATTTGTAGCGATATTATTATCGATATATTAAAAAAAATACCGATAACTTTCTTAATACGCCTCCGATCAGCGAATGCTATACCTTTCCGAACTTGGATCTTCGAGTACTGTCATATTATTAGATTAATATCAAAAATATTCCTTTTAAACTTAAGTTAAAGGGCGCAAAAAGGTCATGCCGGTGCCTGTGTGTTATTTAAAACGATTTTATTAAGTTTATGCATTTATTTAACGTTAATCTTTGATAAAGACTGAATGCAAATGAAGCACAGATTCCTAAATGGTATTCTGTTTTGAAATCGAATACAAAATAGCGAAAATATTCCCAAAAAACCGAACTAAAAGGACGAAGAAGGACAAGGGCCCTAAACGTCACATTGAAGGCGATTTCGTTATCGATTTATTTTGAAAAAAAAGCCACAACTTTCCTAATACGCCTCCGATTTGCGAAGGTCATACCTTCCCGATCTTGTATCTTCGAGTACTATCATTTCTCATCAAAATCTAACAAACTAAATTTTGACCCATTTTTCGTAAATTTTGAAAGGGGTACCATCACGATTTTTTCAAAAATTGTCAAAATTTTTTTTGATTCCGTTTTCCAATCTTTTAATGCAGATTGATGGGGAATTAAGTTCTGATTTATTAATGGGGTTCCGTTGCGAAATCAAATGCCAAATGGCATTAATATTCCCTAAAAAACGAAGAAAAAGGACGAAAAAGAACATAGGCACTAAAATGTACTATTTGTAGCGATTTTATTATCGATATATTTAAAAAAAATACCCATAACTTTCTTAATACGCCGCCGATTAGCGAATACTATACCTTTCCGAACTTGGATCTTCGAGTACTGTCATATTATTAGATTAATGTCAAAAATATTCCTTTTAAATTTAAGTTAAAGGGCGCAAAAATGTCATGCGGGTGCCTACGTGCTATTTGAAACGATTTTATTAAGTTTATGCATTTATTTAACGTTAATCTTTGATAAAGACTGAATGCAAATGAAGCACAGATTCCTAAATGGTATTATGTTTTGAAATCGAATACAAAATAGCGAAAATATTCCCTAAAAACCGAATAAAAATGACGAAAAAAAACATAGGCACTAAAAAGTACTATTTGTAGCGATTTTATTATCGATATATTAAAAAAAATACCCACAACTTTCTTAATACGCCTCCGATCAGCGAATATTATACCTTTTCGAACTTGGATCTTCGAGTACTGTCATATTATTAGATTAATATCAAAAATATTCCTTTTAAACTTAAGTTAAAGGGCGCAAAAAGGTCATGCCGGTGCCTGTGTGTTATTTGAAACGATTTTATTAAGTTTATGCATTTATTTAACGTTAATCTTTGATAAAGACTCAATGCAAATGAAGTACAGATTCCAATACGGTATTCTGTTTTGAAATCGAATACAGAATGGCGAAAATATTCCCTAAAAACCGAAGAAAAAGGACGAAAAAGAACATGGGCACTAAAAAGTACTATTTGTAGCGATTTTATTATCGATATATTAAAAAAAATACCCATAACTTTCTTAATACGCCTCCGATCAGAGAATATTATACGTTTCCGAACTTGGATCTTCGAGTACTGTCATATTATTATATTAATATTAAAAATATTCCTTTTAAACTTAAGTTAAAGGGCGCACAAAGGTCATGCGGGTGCCTGTGTGTTATTTGAAACGATTTTATTAAGTTTATGCATTTATTTAACGTTAATCTTTGATAAAGACTCAATGCAAATGAAGCACAGATTCCTAAATGGTATTCTGTTTTGAAATCGAATACAAAATAGCGAAAATATTCCCAAAAAACCGAACTAAAAGGACGAAAATGAACATAGGCACTAAAAAGTACTATTTGTAGCGATTTTATTATCGATATATTAAAAAAAATACCCATAACTTTCTTAATACGCCTCCGATCAGAGAATATTATACGTTTCCGAACTTGGATCTTCGAGTACTGTCATATTATTAGATTAATGTCAAAAATATTTCTTTTAAACTTAAGTAAAGGGCGCATAAAGGTCGTGCGGGTGCCTGTGTATTATTTGAAACGATTTTATTAAGTTTATGCATTTATTTAACGTTAATCTTTGATATAGACTCAATGCAAATGAAGTACAGATTGCTAAATGGTATTCTGTTTTAAAATCGAATACAAAATAGAGAAAATATTCCCAAAAAACCGAACTAAAAGGACGAAAATGAACATAGGCACTAAAAAGTACTATTTGTAGCGATTTTATTTTCGATATATTAAAAAAAATACCCACAACTTTCTTAATACGCCTCCGATCAGCGAATATTATACCTTTCCGAACTTGGATCTTTGAGTACTGTCATATTATTAGATTAATATCAAAAATATTCCTTTTAAACTTAAGTTAAAGGGCGCAAAAGGTCATGCGGGTGCCTGTGTGTTATTTGAAACGATTTTATTAAGTTTATGCATTTATTTAACGTTAATCTTTGATAAAGACTGAATGCAAATGAAGCACAGATTCCTAAATGGTATTCTGTTTTGAAATCGAATACAAAATAACGAAAATATTCTCCAAAATTATTATATCAAAAAACCCAACTAAAAGGATGAAAAAGGACATGGGCCCTAAACGTCACATTTAATGCGATTTTGTTATCGATTTATTTTGAAAAAAAGCCACAACTTTCCTAATACGCCTCCGATTTGCGAATGTCATACCTTCCCGATCTTGTATCTTCGAGTACTATCATTTCTTATCAAAATCTAACAAACTAAAATTTGACCCATTTTTCGTAAATTTTGAAAGGGGTACCATCACGATTTTTTCAAAAATTGTCAAAATTTTTTTTGATTCCGTTTGCCAATCTTTTAACGCAGATTGATGGGGAATTAAGTTCTGATTTATTAATGGTATTCCGGACGAAGAACGACATGGGCATACCCCCTCAATAAAACGCATTGTTTATTCATTGTATAATATTTTTTTATTGGTTTTTTGTTACAATTTTCAGGATGAAACACTTATTGCCTAACTTATTGGTGTGAAGTCCGGGATATCCACCTATGGGATGTGATGTCCCACTGATGTCCTGACACGGAAACACGGAAGACGATGCCCAGCTTCAGATCCAGATGTTTTTGGAAACGGCGAAACAGGCGTGGAAGTGGAGATAGTCCAGCGGTGTCAAGGTCCTCGTCAAATTAATATTCTGGTTGGTCCGGATCGGTGCAAGATGAGGCAGTACTGGTGGCACAGTTGGCGTTCTCGTCCGCAATTCTAGGGAATACGGAATTACAGGATTAGTTATGGATTATTTTTATATAACTTTAATAATAATTATGATAATGCAAGTATTAAAGTATTAATAAGGATTTAAGTATAAATGTACAAATTACTATTTTATTTATTAGGTAGACAATAATTTAGATTGTTTAAGAACATTCTCTGTATAATACTTGAATAAATGTGAATGCAAAATAAACTTCGATTAAAAAAAAGGAAATGATGTTTTAATTAGCCATAAATGGGAGAAAGGGGAAAGAGTTTGTTTACAGCCACATTATGCATAAAATACTGGAAATATTGGAAGGGATTTTATAAAATTTATGCTTTTATTTAATATTAATTTTTCAAAAAGACTGAATGCAAAATAGCGAAAATATTCCCTAAAAACCGAAGAAAAAGGACGAAAAAGAACATGGGCACTAAAAAGTACTATTTGTAGCGATATTATTATCGATATATTAAAAAAAATACCGATAACTTTCTTAATACGCCTCCGATCAGCGAATATTATACCTTTCCGAACTTGGATCTTCGAGTACTGTCATATTATTAGATTAATATCAAAAATATTCCTTTTAAACTTAAGTTAAAGGGCGCAAAAAGGTCATGCCGGTGCCTGTGTGTTATTTAAAACGATTTTATTAAGTTTATGCATTTATTTAACGTTAATCTTTGATAAAGACTCAATGCAAATGAAGCACAGATTCCTAAATGGTATTCTGTTTTAAAATCGAATACAAAATAGCGAAAATATTCCCTTAAAACCGAACTAAAAGGACGAAGAAGGACAAGGGCCCTAAACGTCACATTGAAGGCGATTTCGTTATCGATTTATTTTGAAAAAAAAGCCACAACTTTCCTAATACGCCTTCGATTTGCAAAGGTCATACCTTCCCGATCTTGTATCTTCGAGTACTATCATTTCTTATCAAAATCTAACAAACTAAAATTTGACCCATTTTTCGTAAATTTTGAAAGGGGTACCATCACGATTTTTTCAAAAATTGTCAAAATTTTTTTTGATTCCGTTTTCCAATCTTTTAATGCAGATTGATGGGGAATTAAGTTCTGATTTATTAATGGTATTCCGTTGCGAAATCAAATGACAAATGGTATTAATATTCCCTAAAAAACGAAGAAAAAGGACGAAAAAGAACATAGGCACTAAAATGTACTATTTGTAGCGATTTTATTATCGATATATTTAAAAAAAATACCCATAACTTTCTTAATACGCCTCCGATTAGCGAATACTATACCTTTCCGAACTTGGATCTTCGAGTACTGTCATATTATTAGATTAATATCAAAAATATTCCTTTTAAACTTAAGTTAAAGGGCGCAAAAAGGTCATGCGGGTGCCTACGTGCTATTTGAAACGATTTTATTAAGTTTATGCATTTATTTAACGTTAATCTTTGATAAAGACTGAATGCAAATGAAGTACAGATTCCTAAATGGTATTCTGTTTTGAAATCGAATACAAAATAGCGAAAATATTCCCTAAAAACCGAATAAAAATGACGAAAAAGAACATAGGCACTAAAAAGTACTATTTGTAGCGAGTTTATTATCGATATATTAAAAAAAATACCCATAACTTTCTTAATACGCCTCCGATCAGCGAATATTATACCTTTCCGAACTTGGATCTTCGAGTACTGTCATATTATTAGATTAATATCAAAAATATTCCTTTTAAACTTAAGTTAAAGGGCGCAAAAAGGTCATGCCGGTGCCTGTGTGTTATTTGAAACGATTTTATTAAGTTTATGCATTTATTTAACGTTAATCTTTGATAAAGACTCAATGCAAATGAAGTACAGATTCCAAAACGGTATTCTGTTTTGAAATCGAATACAGAATGGCGAAAATATTCCCTAAAAACCGAAGAAAAAGGACGAAAAAGAACATGGGCACTAAAAAGTACTATTTGTAGCGATTTTATTATCGATATATTAAAAAAAATACCCATAACTTTCTTAATACGCCTCCGATCAGCGAATATTATACGTTTCCGAACTTGGATCTTCGAGTACTGTCATATTATTATATTAATATTAAAAATATTCCTTTTAAACTTAAGTTAAAGGGCGCACAAAGGTCATGCGGGTGCCTGTGTGTTATTTGAAACGATTTTATTAAGTTTATGCATTTATTTAACGTTAATCTTTGATAAAGACTCAATGCAAATGAAGTACAGATTCCTAAATGGTATTCTGTTTTGAAATCGAATACAAAATAGAGAAAATATTCCCAAAAAACCGAACTAAAAGGACGAAAATGAACATAGGCACTAAAAAGTACTATTTGTAGCGATTTTATTATCGATATATTAAAAAAAATACCCACAACTTTCTTAATACGCCTCCGATCAGCGAATATTATACCTTTCCGAACTTGGATCTTCGAGTACTGTCATATTATTAGATTAATGTCAAAAATATTCCTATTAAATTTAAGTTAAAGGGCGCAAAAAGGTCATGCGGGTGCCTGTGTGTTATTTGAAACGATTTTATTAAGTTTATGCATTTATTTAACGTTAATCTTTGATAAAGACTCAATGCAAATGAAGTACAGATTCCTAAATGGTATTCTGTTTTGAAATCGAATACAAAATAGAGAAAATATTCCCAAAAAACCGAACTAAAAGGACGAAAATGAACATAGGCACTAAAAAGTACTATTTGTAGCGATTTTATTATCGATATATTAAAAAAAATACCCACAACTTTCTTAATACGCCTCCGATCAGCGAATATTATACCTTTCCGAACTTGGATCTTCGAGTACTGTCATATTATTAGATTAATGTCAAAAATATTCCTATTAAATTTAAGTTAAAGGGCGCAAAAAGGTCATGCGGGTGACGAAGAAGGACGAAGAAGGACAAGGGCCCTAAACGTCACATTGAAGGCGATTTCGTTATCGATTTATTTTGAAAAAAAAGCCACAACTTTCCTAATACGCCTTCGATTTGCAAAGGTCATACCTTCCCGATCTTGTATCTTCGAGTACTATCATTTCTTATCAAAATCTAACAAACTAAAATTTGACCCATTTTTCGTAAATTTTGAAAGGGGTACCATCACGATTTTTTCAAAAATTGTCAAAATTTTTTTTGATTCCGTTTTCCAATCTTTTAATGCAGATTGATGGGGAATTAAGTTCTGATTTATTAATGGTATTCCGTTGCGAAATCAAATGACAAATGGTATTAATATTCCCTAAAAAACGAAGAAAAAGGACGAAAAAGAACATAGGCACTAAAATGTACTATTTGTAGCGATTTTATTATCGATATATTTAAAAAAAATACCCATAACTTTCTTAATACGCCTCCGATTAGCGAATACTATACCTTTCCGAACTTGGATCTTCGAGTACTGTCATATTATTAGATTAATATCAAAAATATTCCTTTTAAACTTAAGTTAAAGGGCGCAAAAAGGTCATGCGGGTGCCTACGTGCTATTTGAAACGATTTTATTAAGTTTATGCATTTATTTAACGTTAATCTTTGATAAAGACTGAATGCAAATGAAGTACAGATTCCTAAATGGTATTCTGTTTTGAAATCGAATACAAAATAGCGAAAATATTCCCTAAAAACCGAATAAAAATGACGAAAAAGAACATAGGCACTAAAAAGTACTATTTGTAGCGATTTTATTATCGATATATTAAAAAAATACCGATTACTTTCTTAATACGCCTCCGATCAGCGAATATTATACCTTTCCGAACTTGGATCTTCGAGTACTGTCATATTATTAGATTAATATCAAAAATATTCCTTTTAAACTTAAGTTAAAGGGCGCAAAAAGGTCATGCCGGTGCCTGTGTGTTATTTGAAACGATTTTATTAAGTTTATGCATTTATTTAACGTTAATCTTTGATAAAGACTCAATGCAAATGAAGTACAGATTCCTAAACGGTATTCTGTTTTGAAATCGAATACAGAATAGCGAAAATATTCCCTAAAAACCGAAGAAAAAGGACGAAAAAGAACATGGGCACTAAAAAGTACTATTTGTACCGATTTTATTATCGATATATTCAAAAAAATACCCACAACTTTCTTAATACGCCTCCGATCAGCGAATATTATACCTTTCCGAACTTGGATCTTCGAGTACTGTCATATTATTAGATTAATGTCAAAAATATTCCTATTAAATTTAAGTTAAAGGGCGCAAAAAGGTCATGCGGGTGCCTGTGTGTTATTTGAAACGATTTTATTAAGTTTATGCATTTATTTAACGTTAATCTTTGATAAAGACTGAATGCAAATGAAGTACAGATTCCTAAATGGTATTCTGTTTTGAAATCAAATACAAAATAGCGAAAATATTCCCTAAAAACCGAATAAAAATGACGAAAAAGAACATAGGCACTAAAATGTACTATTTGTAGCGATTTTATTATCGATATATTAAAAAAAATACCCATTACTTTCTTAATACGCCTCCGATCAGCGAATGCTATACCTTTCCGAACTTGGATCTTTGAGTACTGTCATATTATTAGATTAATATCAAAAATATTCCTTTTAAACTTAAGTTAAAGGGCGCAAAAAGGTCATGCCGGTGCCTGTGTGTTATTTGAAACGATTTTATTAAGTTTATGCATTTATTTAACGTTAATCTTTGATAAAGACTCAATGCAAATGAAGTACAGATTCCAAAACGGTATTCTGTTTTGAAATCGAATACAGAATGGCGAAAATATTCCCTAAAAACCGAAGAAAAAGGACGAAAAAGAACATGGGCACTAAAAAGTACTATTTGTAGCGATTTTATTATCGATATATTAAAAAAAATACCCACAACTTTCTTAATACGCCTCCGATCAGCGAATATTATACCTTTCCGAACTTGGATCTTCGAGTACTGTCATATTATTAGATTAATGTCAAAAATATTCCTATTAAATTTAAGTTAAAGGGCGCAAAAAGGTCATGCGGGTGCCTGTGTGTTATTTGAAACGATTTTATTAAGTTTATGCATTTATTTAACGTTAATCTTTGATAAAGACTCAATGCAAATGAAGTACAGATTCCTAAATGGTATTCTGTTTTGAAATCGAATACAAAATAGAGAAAATATTCCCAAAAAACCGAACTAAAAGGACGAAAATGAACATAGGCACTAAAAAGTACTATTTGTAGCGATTTTATTATCGATATATTAAAAAAAATACCCACAACTTTCTTAATACGCCTCCGATCAGCGAATATTATACCTTTCCGAACTTGGATCTTCGAGTACTGTCATATTATTAGATTAATGTCAAAAATATTCCTTTTAAATTTAAGTTAAAGGGCGCAAAAAGGTCATGCGGGTGCCTGTGTGTTATTTGAAACGATTTTATTAAGTTTATGCATTTATTTAACGTTAATCTTTGATAAAGACTGAATGCAAATGAAGCACAGATTCCTAAATGGTATTATGTTTTGAAATCGAATACAAAATAGAGAAAATATTCCCAAAAAACCGAACTAAAAGGACGAAAAAGAACATGGGCACTAAAAAGGACTATTTGTAGCGATTTTATTATCGATACATTAAAAAAAATACCCATAACTTTCTTAATACGCCTCCGATCAGCGAATATTATACCTTTCCGAACTTGGGTCTTCGAGTACTGTCATATTATTAGGTTAATATCAAAAATATTCCTATTAAATTTAAGTTAAAGGGCGCAAAAAGGTCATGCGGGTGCCTGTGTGTTATTTGAAACGATTTTATTAAGTTTATGCATTTATTTAACGTTAATCTTTGATAAAGACTCAATGCAAATGAAGTACAGATTCCTAAATGGTATTCTGTTTTGAAATCGAATACAAAATAGAGAAAATATTCCCAAAAAACCGAACTAAAAGGACGAAAAAGAACATGGGCACTAAAAAGGACTATTTGTAGCGATTTTATTATCGATACATTAAAAAAAATACCCATAACTTTCTTAATACGCCTCCGATCAGCGAATATTATACCTTTCCGAACTTGGATCTTCGAGTACTGTCATATTATTAGATTAATATCAAAAATATTCCTTTTAAACTTAAGTTAAAGGGCGAAAAAAGGTCATGCGGGTACCTGTGTGTTATTTGAAACGATTTTATTAAGTTTATGCATTTATTTAAGGTTAATCTTTGATAAAGACTCAATGCAAATGAAGTACAGATTCCTAAATGGTATTCTGTTTTGAAATCGAAAACAAAATAGAGAAAATATTCCCTAAAAACCGAAGAAAAAGGACGAAAAAGAACATGGGCACTAAAAAGTACTATTTGTAGCGATTTTATTATCGATATTTAAAAAAAAAATACCCATAACTTTCTTAATACGCCTCCGATCAGCGAATATTATACCTTTCCGAACTTGGATCTTCGAGTACTGTCATATTATTAGATTAATATCAAAAATATTCCTTTTAAACTTAAGTTAAAGGGCGAAAAAAGGTCATGCGGGTACCTGCGTGTTATTTGAAACGATTTTATTAAGTTTATGCATTTATTTAACGTTAATCTTTGATAAAGACTCAATGCAAATGAAGTACAGATTCCTAAATGGTATTCTGTTTTGAAAGCGAATACAAAATAGCGAAAATATTCCCTAAAAACCGAAGAAAAAGGACGAAAAAGAACATGGGCACTAAAAAGTACTATTTGTAGCGATTTTATTATCGATATATTAAAAAAAATACCCATAACTTTTTTAATACGCCTCCGATCAGCGAATATTATACGTTTCCGAACTTGGATCTTCGAGTACTGTCATATTATTATATTAATGTCAAAAATATTCCTTTTAAACTTAAGTTAAAGGGCGCAAAAAGGTCATGCGGGTGCCTACGTGCTATTTGAATCGATTTTATTAAGTTTATGCATTTATTTAACGTTAATCTTTGATAAAGACTGAATGCAAATGAAGCACAGATTCCTAAATGGTATTATGTTTTGAAATCGAATACAAAATAGAGAAAATATTCCCAAAAAACCGAACTAAAAGGACGAAAATGAACATAGGCACTAAAAAGTACTATTTGTAGCGATTTTATTATCGATATATTAAAAAAAATACTCACAACTTTCTTAATACGCCTCCGATCAGCGAATATTATACCTTTCCGAACTTGGATCTTCGAGTACTGTCATATTATTAGATTAATATCAAAAATATTCCTTTTAAACTTAAGTTAAAGGGCGCAAAAAGGTCATGCGGGTGCCTGTGTGTTATTTGAAACGATTTTATTAAGTTTATGCATTTATTTAACGTTAATCTTTGATAAAGACTGAATGCAAATGAAGCACAGATTCCTAAATGGTATTATGTTTTGAAATCGAATACAAAATAGAGAAAATATTCCCAAAAAACCGAACTAAAAGGACGAAAAAGAACATGGGCACTAAAAAGTACTATTTGTAGCGATCTTATTATCGATATATTAAAAAAAATACCGATAACTTTCTTATTACGCCTCCGATCAGCGAATATTATACCTTTCCGAACTTGGATCTTCGAGTACTGTCATATTATTAGACTAATATCAAAAATATTCCTTTTAAACTTAAGTTAAAGGGCGCAAAAAGGTCATGCCGGTGCCTGTGTGTTATTTGAAACGATTTTATTAAGTTTATGCATTTATTTAACGTTAATCTTTGATAAAGACTCAATGCAAATGAAGTACAGATTCCTAAACGGTATTCTGTTTTGAAATCGAATACAGAATAGCGAAAATATTCCCTAAAAACCGAAGAAAAAGGACGAAAAAGAACATGGGCACTAAAAAGTAATATTTGTAGCGATCTTATTATCGATATATTAAAAAAATACCCATAACTTTCTTAATACGCCTCCGATCAGCGAATATTATACGTTTCCGAACTTGGATCTTCGAGTACTGTCATATGATTATATTAATATTAAAAATATTCCTTTTAAACTTACGTTAAAGGGCGCAAAAAGGTCATGCGGGTGCCTGTGTGCTATTTGAAACGATTTTATTAAGTTTATGCATTTATTTAACGTTAATCTTTGATATAGACTCAATGCAAATGAAGTACAGATTCCTAAATGGTATTCTGTTTTGAAATCGAATACAAAATAGAGAAAATATTCCCAAAAAACCGAACTAAAAGGACGAAAATGAATATAGGCACTAAAAAGGACTATTTGTAGCGATTTTATTATCGATATATTAAAAAAAATACCCACAACTTTCTTAATACGCCTCCGATCAGCGAATGCTATACCTTTCCGAACTTGGATCTTCGAGTACTGTCATATTATTAGATTAATATCAAAAATATTCCTTTTATACTTAAGTTAAAGGGCGCAAAAAGGTCATGCGGGTGCCTACGTGCTATTTGAAACGATTTTATTAAGTTTATGCATTTATTTAACGTTAATCTTTGATAAAGACTGAATGCAAATGAAGCACAGATTCCTAAATGGTATTATGTTTTGAAATCGAATACAAAATAGAGAAAATATTCCCAAAAAACCGAACTAAAAGGACGAAAATGAACATAGGCACTAAAAAGTACTATTTGTAGCGATATTATTATCGATATATTAAAAAAAATACCCATAACTTTCTTAATACGCCTCCGATCAGCGAATATTATACCTTTCCGAACTTGGATCTTCGAGTACTGTCATATTATTAGATTAATATCAAAAATATTCCTTTTAAACTTAAGTTAAAGGGCGCAAAAAGGTCATGCGGGTGCCTGTGTGTTATTTGAAACGATTTTATTAAGTTTATGCATTTATTTAACGTTAATCTTTGATAAAGGCTCAATGCAAATGAAGTACAGATTCCTAAATGGTATTCTGTTTTGAAATCGAAAACAAAATAGAGAAAATATTCCCTAAAAACCGAAGAAAAAGGACGAAAAAGAACATGGGCACTAAAAAGTACTATTTGTAGCGATTTTATTATCGATATTTCAAAAAAAATACCCATAACTTTCTTAATACGCCTCCGATCAGCGAATATTATACCTTTCCGAACTTGGATCTTCGAGTACTGTCATATTATTAGATTAATATTAAAAATATTCCTTTTAAACTTAAGTTAAAGGGCGCAAAAAGGTCATGCCGGTGCCTACGTGTTATTTCAAACGATTTTATTAAGTTTATGCATTTATTTAACGTTATTCTTTGATAAAGACTCAATGCAAATGAAGCACAGATTCCTAAATGGTATTCAGTTTTGAAATCGAATACAAAATAGCGAAAATATTCCCAAAAAACCGAACTAAAAGGACGAAAAAGCACATGGGCCCTAAACGTCACATTTAATGCGATTTTGTTATCGATTTATTTTGAAAAAAAGCCACAACTTTCCTAATACGCCTCCGATTTGCGAATGTCATACCTTCCCGATCTTGTATCTTCGAGTACTATCATTTCTTATCAAAATCTAACAAACTAAAACTTTACCCATTTTTCGTAAATTTTGAAAGGGGTACCATCACGATTTTTTCAAAATATGTCAAAATTTTTTTGATTCCGTTTTCCAGTCTTTTAATGCAGATTGATGGGGAATTAAGTTCTGATTTATTAATGGTATTCCGTTGCGAAATCAATTGCCAAATGGCAATAATATTCCCAAAAAACCGAACTAAAAGGACGAAAAAGAGCATGGGCACTAAGAAGTACTATTTGTAGCGATTTCATTATCGATATATTTTAAAAAAAATACCCACAACTTTCCTAATACGCCTCCGATCAGCGAATACTATACCTTTCCGAACTTGGATCTTCGAGTACTGTCATATTATTATATTAATATCAAAAATATTCCTTTTAAACTTAAGTTAAAGGGCGCAAAAAGGTCATGCGGGTGCCTGTGTGTTATTTGAAACGATTTTATTAAGTTTATGCATTTATTTAACGTTAATCTTTGATAAAGACTCAATGCAAATGAAGTACAGATTCCTAAACGGTATTCTGTTTTGAAATCGAATACAGAATAGCGAAAATATTCCCTAAAAACCGAAGAAAAAGGACGAAAAAGAACATGGGCACTAAAAAGTACTATTTGTAGCGATTTTATTATCGATATATTAAAAAAATACCGATTACTTTCTTAATACGCCTCCGATCAGCGAATATTATACCTTTCCGAACTTGGATCTTCGAGTACTGTCATATTATTAGATTAATATCAAAAATATTCCTTTTAAACTTAAGTTAAAGGGCGCAAAAAGGTCATGCCGGTGCCTGTGTGTTATTTGAAACGATTTTATTAAGTTTATGCATTTATTTAACGTTAATCTTTGACAAAGACTCAATGCAAATGAAGTACAGATTCCAAAACGGTATTCTGTTTTGAAATCGAATACAGAATGGCGAAAATATTCCCTAAAAACCGAAGAAAAAGGACGAAAAAGAACATGGGCACTAAAAAGTACTATTTGTAGCGATTTTATTATCGATATATTAAAAAAAATACCCATAACTTTCTTAATACGCCTCCGATCAGAGAATATTATACGTTTCCGAACTTGGATCTTCGAGTACTGTCATATTATTATATTAATATTAAAAATATTCCTTTTAAACTTAAGTTAAAGGGCGCACAAAGGTCATGCGGGTGCCTGTGTGTTATTTGAAACGATTTTATTAAGTTTATGCATTTATTTAACGTTAATCTTTGATAAAGACTCAATGCAAATGAAGTACAGATTCCTAAATGGTATTCTGTTTTGAAATCGAATACAAAATAGAGAAAATATTCCCAAAAAACCAAACTAAAAGGACGAAAATGAACATAGGCACTAAAAAGTACTATTTGTAGCGATTTTATTATCGATATATTAAAAAAAATACCCACAACTTTCTTAATACGCCTCCGATCAGCGAATATTATACCTTTCCGAACTTGGATCTTCGAGTACTGTCATATTATTAGATTAATATCAAAAATATTCCTTTTAAACTTAAGTTAAAGGGCGCATTAAGGTCATGCGGGTACCTGTGTGTTATTTGAAACGATTTTATTAAGTTTATGCATTTATTTAACGTTAATCTTTGATAAAGACTCAATGCAAATGAAGTACAGATTCCTAAATGGTATTCTGTTTTGAAATCGAATACAAAATAGAGAAAATATTCCCTAAAAACCGAAGAAAAAGGACGAAAAAGAACATGGGCACTAAAAAGTACTATTTGTAGCGATTTTATTATCGATATTTAAAAAAAAAATACCCATAACTTTCTTAATACGCCTCCGATCAGCGAATATTATACCTTTCCGAACTTGGATCTTCGAGTACTGTCATATTATTAGATTAATATTAAAAATATTCCTTTTAAACTTAAGTTAAAGGGCGCAAAAAGGTCATGCCGGTGCCTGTGTGTTATTTGAAACGATTTTATTAAGTTTATGCATTTATTTAACGTTAATCTTTGATAAAGACTCAATGCAAATGAAGCACAGATTCCTAAATGGTATTCTGTTTTGAAAGCGAATACAAAATAGCGAAAATATTCCCAAAAAACCGAACTAAAAGGACGAAAAAGCACATGGGCCCTAAACGTCACATTTAATGCGATTTTGTTATCGATTTATTTTTAAAAAAAAGCCACAACTTTCCTAATACGCCTCCGATTTGCGAATGTCATACCTTTCCGATCTTGTATCTTCGAGTACTATCATTTCTTATCAAAATCTAACAAACTAAAACTTTACCCATTTTTCGTAAATTTTGAAAGGGGTACCATCACGATTTTTTCAAAATATGTCAAAATTTTTTTGATTCCGTTTTCCAGTCTTTTAATGCAGATTGATGGGGAATTAAGTTCTGATTTATTAATGGTATTCCGTTGCGAAATCAATTGCCAAATGGCAATAATATTCCCAAAAAACCGAACTAAAAGGACGAAAAAGAGCATGGGCACTAAGAAGTACTATTTGTAGCGATTTCATTATCGATATATTTTAAAAAAATACCCATAACTTTCTTAATACGCCTCCGATCAGCGAATACTATACCTTTCCGAACTTGGATCTTCGAGTACTGTCATATTATTATATTAATATCAAAAATATTCCTTTTTAACTTAAGTTAAAGGGCGCAAAAAGGTCATGCGGGTGCCTGTGTGTTATTTGAAACGATTTTATTAAGTTTATGCATTTATTTAACGTTAATCTTTGATAAAGACTCAATGCAAATGAAGTACAGATTCCTAAATGGTATTCTGTTTTGAAATCGAATACAGAATAGCGAAAATATTCCCTAAAAACCGAAGAAAAAGGACGAAAAAGAACATGGGCACTAAAAAGTACTATTTGTAGCGATTTTATTATCGATATTTAAAAAAAAAATACCCATAACTTTCTTAATACGCCTCCGATCAGCGAATATTATACCTTTCCGAACTTGGATCTTCGAGTACTGTCATATTATTAGATTAATATCAAAAATATTCCTTTTAAACTTAAGTTAAAGGGCGCAAAAAGGTCATGCCGGTGCCTGTGTGTTATTTGAAACGATTTTATTAAGTTTATGCATTTATTTAACGTTAATCTTTGATAAAGACTCAATGCAAATGAAGTACAGATTCCTAAACGGTATTCTGTTTTGAAATCGAATACAGAATAGCGAAAATATTCCCTAAAAACCGAAGAAAAAGGACGAAAAAGAACATGGGCACTAAAAAGTACTATTTGTAGCGATTTTATTATCGATATATTAAAAAAAATACCCACAACTTTCTTAATACGCCTCCGATCAGCGAATATTATACCTTTCCGAACTTGGATCTTCGAGTACTGTCATATTATTAGATTAATATCAAAAATATTCCTTTTAAACTTAAGTTAAAGGGCGAAAAAAGGTCATGCGGGTACCTGTGTGTTATTTGAAACGATTTTATTAAGTTTATGCATTTATTTAACGTTAATCTTTGATAAAGACTCAATGCAAATGAAGCACAGATTCCTAAATGGTATTCTGTTTTGAAAGCGAATACAAAATAGCGAAAATATTCCCAAAAAACCGAACTAAAAGGACGAAAAAGCACATGGGCCCTAAACGTCACATTTAATGCGATTTTGTTATCGATTTATTTTGAAAAAAAGCCACAACTTTCCTAATACGCCTCCGATTTGCGAATGTCATACCTTTCCGATCTTGTATCTTCGAGTACTATCATTTTTTATCAAAATCTAACAAACTAAAACTTTACCCATTTTTCGTAAATTTTGAAAGGGGTACCATCACGATTTTTTCAAAATATGTCAAAATTTTTTTGATTCCGTTTTCCAGTCTTTTAATGCAGATTTATGGGGAATTAAGTTCTGATTTATTAATGGTATTCCGTTGCGAAATCAATTGCCAAATGGCAATAATATTCCCAAAAAACCGAACTAAAAGGACGAAAAAGAACATGGGCACTAAGAAGTACTATTTGTAGCGATTTCATTATCGATATATTTTAAAAAAATACCCATAACTTTCTTAATACGCCTCCGATCAGCGAATACTATACCTTTCCGAACTTGGATCTTCGAGTACTGTCATATTATTATATTAATATCAAAAATATTCGTTTTAAACTTAAGTTAAAGGGCGCACAAAGGTCATGCGGGTGCCTGTGTGTTATTTGAAACGATTTTATTAAGTTTATGCATTTATTTAACGTCAATCTTTGATAAAGACTCAATGCTAATGAAGTACAGATTCATAAATGGTATTATGTTTTGAAATCGAATACAAAATAGAGAAAATATTCCCTAAAAACCGAAGAAAAAGGACGAAAAAGAACATGGGCACTAAAAAGTACTATTTGTAGCGATCTTATTATCGATATATTAAAAAAAATACCGATAACTTTCTTATTACGCCTCCGATCAGCGAATATTATACCTTTCCGAACTTGGATCTTCGAGTACTGTCATATTATTAGATTAATATCAAAAATATTCCTTTTAAACTTAAGTTAAAGGGCGCAAAAAGGTCATGCCGGTGCCTGTGTGTTATTTGAAACGATTTTATTAAGTTTATGCATTTATTTAACGTTAATCTTTGATAAAGACTCAATGCAAATGAAGTACAGATTCCTAAACGGTATTCTGTTTTGAAATCGAATACAGAATAGCGAAAATATTCCCTAAAAACCGAAGAAAAAGGACGAAAAAGAACATGGGCACTAAAAAGTACTATTTGTAGCGATTTTATTATCGATATATTAAAAAAAATACCCATAACTTTTTTAATACGCCTCCGATCAGCGAATATTATACCTTTCCGAACTTGGATCTTCGAGTACTGTCATATTATTATATTAATATTCAAAATATTCCTTTTAAACTTAAGTTAAAGGGCGCACAAAGGTCATGCGGGTGCCTGTGTGTTATTTGAAACGATTTTATTAAGTTTATGCATTTATTTAACGTTAATCTTTGATAAAGACTGAATGCAAATGAAGCACAGATTCCTAAATGGTATTATGTTTTGAAATCGAATACAAAATAGAGAAAATATTCCCAAAAAACCGAACTAAAAGGACGAAAAAGAACATGGGCACTAAAAAGGACTATTTGTAGCGATTTTATTATCGATACATTAAAAAAAATACCCATAACTTTCTTAATACGCCTCCGATCAGCGAATATTATACCTTTCCGAACTTGGATCTTCGAGTACTGTCATATTATTAGATTAATATCAAAAATATTCCTTTTAAACTTAAGTTAAAGGGCGCAAAAAGGTCATGCGGGTGCCTGTGTGTTATTTGAAACGATTTTATTAAGTTTATGCATTTATTTAACGTTAATCTTTGATAAAGGCTCAATGCAAATGAAGTACAGATTCCTAAATGGTATTCTGTTTTGAAATCGAAAACAAAATAGAGAAAATATTCCCTAAAAACCGAAGAAAAAGGACGAAAAAGAACATGGGCACTAAAAAGTACTATTTGTAGCGATTTTATTATCGATATTTCAAAAAAAATACCCATAACTTTCTTAATACGCCTCCGATCAGCGAATATTATACCTTTCCGAACTTGGATCTTCGAGTACTGTCATATTATTGGATTAATATTAAAAATATTTCTTTTAAACTTAAGTTAAAGGGCGCAAAAAGGTCATGCCGGTGCCTGTGTGTTATTTGAAACGATTTTATTAAGTTTATGCATTTATTTAACGTTAATCTTTGATAAAGACTCAATGCAAATGAAGCACAGATTCCTAAATGGTATTCTGTTTTGAAATCGAATACAAAATAGCGAAAATATTCCCAAAAAACCGAACTAAAAGGACGAAAAAGCACATGGGCCCTAAACGTCACATTTAATGCGATTTTGTTATCGATTTATTTTGAAAAAAAGCCACAACTTTCCTAATACGCCTCCGATTTGCGAATGTCATACCTTCCCGATCTTGTATCTTCGAGTACTATCATTTCTTATCAAAATCTAACAAACTAAAACTTTACCCATTTTTCGTAAATTTTGAAAGGGGTACCATCACGATTTTTTCAAAATATGTCAAAATTTTTTTTGATTCCGTTTTCCAGTCTTTTAATGCAGATTGATGGGGAATTAAGTTCTGATTTATTAATGGTATTCCGTTGCGAAATCAATTGCCAAATGGCAATAATATTCCCAAAAAACCGAACTAAAAGGACGAAAAAGAACATGGGCACTAAGAAGTACTATTTGTAGCGATTTCATTATCGATATATTTTAAAAAATACCCATAACTTTCTTAATACGCCTCCGATCAGCGAATACTATACCTTTCCGAACTTGGATCTTCGAGTACTGTCATATTATTATATTAATATCAAAAATATTCCTTTTTAACTTAAGTTAAAGGGCGCAAAAAGGTCATGCGGGTGCCTGTGTGTTATTTGAAACGATTTTATTAAGTTTATGCATTTATTTAACGTTAATCTTTGATAAAGACTCAATGCAAATGAAGTACAGATTCCTAAATGGTATTCTGTTTTGAAATCGAATACAAAATAGAGAAAATATTCCCTAAAAACCGAAGAAAAAGGACGAAAAAGAACATGGGCACTAAAAAGTACTATTTGTAGCGATATTATTATCGATATATTAAAAAAAATACCGATAACTTTCTTAATACGCCTCCGATCAGCGAATATTATACCTTTCCGAACTTGGATCTTCGAGTACTGTCATATTATTAGATTAATATCAAAAATATTCCTTTTAAACTTAAGTTAAAGGGCGCAAAAAGGTCATGCCGGTGCCTGTGTGTTATTTGAAACGATTTTATTAAGTTTATGCATTTATTTAACGTTAATCTTTGATAAAGACTCAATGCAAATGAAGTACAGATTCCAAAACGGTATTCTGTTTTGAAATCGAATACAGAATGGAGAAAATATTCCCTAAAAACCGAAGAAAAAGGACGAAAAAGAACATGGGCACTAAAAAGGACTATTTGTAGCTATTTTATTATCGATATATTAAAAAAAATACCCATAACTTTCTTAATACGCCTCCGATCAGCGAATATTATACGTTTCCGAACTTGGATCTTCGAGTACTGTCATATTATTACATTAATATTAAAAATATTCCTTTTAAACTTAAGTTAAAGGGCGCACAAAGGTCATGCGGGTGCCTGTGTGTTATTTGAAACGATTTTATTAAGTTTATGCATTTATTTAACGTTAATCTTTGATATAGACTCAATGCAAATGAAGTACAGATTCCTAAATGGTATTCTGTTTTGAAATCGAATACAAAATAGAGAAAATATTCCCAAAAAACCGAACTAAAAGGACGAAAATGAACATAGGCACTAAAAAGTACTATTTGTAGCGATTTTATTATCGATATATTAAAAAAAATACCCACAACTTTCTTAATACGCCTCCGATCAGCGAATATTATACCTTTCCGAACTTGGATCTTCGAGTACTGTCATATTATTAGATTAATATCAAAAATATTCCTTTTAAACTTAAGTTAAAGGGCCCAAAAAGTCATGCGGGTACCTGTGTGTTATTTGAAACGATTTTATTAAGTTTATGCATTTATTTAACGTTAATCTTTGATAAAGACTCAATGCAAATGAAGTACAGATTCCAAAACGGTATTCTGTTTTGAAATCGAATACAGAATGGAGAAAATATTCCCTAAAAACCGAAGAAAAAGGACGAAAAAGAACATGGGCACTAAAAAGTACTATTTGTAGCGATTTTATTATCGATATTTAAAAAAAAATACCCATAACTTTCTTAATACGCCTCCGATCAGCGAATATTATACCTTTCCGAACTTGGATCTTCGAGTACTGTCATATTATTAGATTAATGTCAAAAATATTCCTTTTAAACTTAAGTTAAAGGGCGCAAAAAGGTCATGCGGGTGCCTACGTGCTATTTGAAACGATTTTATTAAGTTTATGCATTTATTTAACGTTAATCTTTGATAAAGACTGAATGCAAATGAAGCACAGATTCCTAAATGGTATTATGTTTTGAAATCGAATACAAAATAGAGAAAATATTCCCAAAAAACCGAACTAAAAGGACGAAAAAGAACATGGGCACTAAAAAGGACTATTTGTAGCGATTTTATTATCGATATATTAAAAAAAACACCGATAACTTTCTTAATACGCCTCCGATCAGCGAATATTATACCTTTCCGAACTTGGATCTTCGAGTACTGTCATATGATTATATTAATATTAAAAATATTCCTTTTAAACTTAAGTTAAAGGGCGCAAAAAGGTCATGCGGGTGCCTGTGTGCTATTTGAAACGATTTTATTAAGTTTATGCATTTATTTAACGTTAATCTTTGATAAAGACTCAATGCAAATGAAGTACAGATTCCTAAATGGTATTCTGTTTTGAAATCGAATACAAAATAGCGAAAATATTCCCTAAAAACCGAAGAAAAAGGACGAAAAAGAACATGGGCACTAAAAAGTACTATTTGTAGCGATTTTATTATCGATATTTTAAAAAAAATACCCATAACTTTCTTAATACGCCTCCGATCAGCGAATATTATACCTTTCCGAACTTGGATCTTCGAGTACTGTCATATTATTAGATTAATATCAAAAATATTCCTTTTAAACTTAAGTTAAAGGGCGCAAAAAGGTCATGCGGGTGCCTGTGTGTTATTTAAAACGATTTTATTTAGTTTATGCATTTAACTAACGCTAATCTTTGATAAAGACTGAATGCAAATGAAGCACAGATTCCTAAATGGTATTCTGTTTTGAAATCGAATACAAAATAGCGAAAATATTCCCAAAAAACCGAACTAAAAGGACGAAAAAGCACATGGGCCCTAAACGTCACATTTAATGCGATTTTGTTATCGATTTATTTTGAAAAAAAGCCACAACTTTCCTAATACGCCTCCGATTTGCGAATGTCATACCTTCCCGATCTTGTATCTTCGAGTACTATCATTTCTTATCAAAATCTAACAAACTAAAACTTTACCCATTTTTCGTAAATTTTGAAAGGGGTACCATCACGATTTTTTCAAAATATGTCAAAATTTTTTTTGATTCCGTTTTCCAGTCTTTTAATGCAGATTGATGGGGAATTAAGTTCTGATTTATTAATGGTATTCCGTTGCGAAATCAATTGCCAAATGGCAAAAATATTCCCAAAAAACCGAACTAAAAGGACGAAAAAGAACATGGGCACTAAGAAGTACTATTTGTAGCGATTTCATTATCGATATATTTTAAAAAAATACCCATAACTTTCTTAATACGCCTCCGATCAGCGAATACTATACCTTTCCGAACTTGGATCTTCGAGTACTGTCATATTATTATATTAATATCAAAAATATTCCTTTTTAACTTAAGTTAAAGGGCGCAAAAAGGTCATGCGGGTGCCTGTGTGTTATTTGAAACGATTTTATTAAGTTTATGCATTTATTTAACGTTAATCTTTGATAAAGACTCAATGCAAATGAAGTACAGATTCCTAAACGGTATTCTGTTTTGAAATCGAATACAGAATAGCGAAAATATTCCCTAAAAACCGAAGAAAAAGGACGAAAAAGAACATGGGCACTAAAATGTACTATTTGTAGCGATTTTATTATCGATATATTAAAAAAAATACCGATTACTTTCTTAATACGCCTCCGATCAGCGAATATTATACCTTTCCGAACTTGGATCTTCGAGTACTGTCATATTATTAGATTAATATCAAAAATATTCCTTTTAAACTTAAGTTAAAGGGCGCAAAAAGGTCATGCCGGTGCCTGTGTGTTATTTGAAACGATTTTATTAAGTTTATGCATTTATTTAACGTTAATCTTTGATAAAGACTCAATGCAAATGAAGTACAGATTCCAAAACGGTATTCTGTTTTGAAATCGAATACAGAATGGAGAAAATATTCCCTAAAAACCGAAGAAAAAGGACGAAAAAGAACATGGGCACTAAAAAGTACTATTTGTAGCGATATTATTATCGATATATTAAAAAAAATACCCATAACTTTCTTAATACGCCTCCGATCAGCGAATATTATACGTTTCCGAACTTGGATCTTCGAGTACTGTCATATTATTACATTAATATTAAAAATATTCCTTTTAAACTTAAGTTAAAGGGCGCACAAAGGTCATGCGGGTGCCTGTGTGTTATTTGAAACGATTTTATTAAGTTTATGCATTTATTTAACGTTAATCTTTGATAAAGACTCAATGCAAATGAAGTACAGATTCCTAAATGGTATTCTGTTTTGAAATCGAATACAAAATAGAGAAAATATTCCCAAAAAACCGAACTAAAAGGACGAAAATGAACATAGGCACTAAAAAGTACTATTTGTAGCGATTTTATTATCGATATATTAAAAAAAATACCCACAACTTTCTTAATACGCCTCCGATCAGCGAATATTATACCTTTCCGAACTTGGATCTTCGAGTACTGTCATATTATTAGATTAATATCAAAAATATTCCTTTTAAATTTAAGTTAAAGGGCCCAAAAAGTCATGCGGGTACCTGTGTGTTATTTGAAACGATTTTATTAAGTTTATGCATTTATTTAACGTTAATCTTTGATAAAGACTCAATGCAAATGAAGTACAGATTCCAAAACGGTATTCTGTTTTGAAATCGAATACAGAATGGAGAAAATATTCCCTAAAAACCGAAGAAAAAGGACGAAAAAGAACATGGGCACTAAAAAGTACTATTTGTAGCGATTTTATTATCGATATTTAAAAAAAAATACCCATAACTTTCTTAATACGCCTCCGATCAGCGAATATTATACCTTTCCGAACTTGGATCTTCGAGTACTGTCATATTATTAGATTAATGTCAAAAATATTCCTTTTAAATTTAAGTTAAAGGGCGCAAAAGGTCATGCGGGTGCCTACGTGCTATTTGAAACGATTTTATTAAGTTTATGCATTTATTTAACGTTAATCTTTGATAAAGACTGAATGCAAATGAAGCACAGATTCCTAAATGGTATTATGTTTTGAAATCGAATACAAAATAGAGAAAATATTCCCAAAAAACCGAACTAAAAGGACGAAAAAGAACATGGGCACTAAAAAGGACTATTTGTAGCGATTTTATTATCGATATATTAAAAAAAATACCCATAACTTTCTTAATACGCCTCCGATCAGCGAATATTATACCTTTCCGAACTTGGATCTTCGAGTACTGTCATATTATTAGATTAATATCAAAAATATTCCTTTTAAACTTAAGTTAAAGGGCGCAAAAAGGTCATGCGGGTGCCTGTGTGTTATTTGAAACGATTTTATTAAGTTTATGCATTTATTTAACGTTAATCTTTGATAAAGACTCAATGCAAATGAAGTACAGATTCCTAAATGGTATTCTGTTTTGAAATCGAATACAAAATAGAGCAAATATTCCCTAAAAACCGAAGAAAAAGGACGAAAAAGAACATGGGCACTAAAAAGTACTATTTGTAGCGATTTTATTATCGATATATTAAAAAAAAATACCCATAACTTTCTTAATACGCCTCCGATCCGCGAATATTATACCTTTCCAAACTTGGATCTTCGAGTACTGTCATATTATTAGATTAATATCAAAAATATTCCTTTTAAACTTAAGTTAAAGGGCGCAAAAAGGTCATGCGGGTGCCTACGTGTTATTTGAAACGATTTTATTAAGTTTATGCATTTATTTAACGTTAATCTTTGATAAAGACTGAATGCAAATGAAGCACAGATTCCTAAATGGTATTATGTTTTGAAATCGAATACAAAATAGAGAAAATATTCCCAAAAAACCGAACTAAAAGGACGAAAAAGAACATGGGCACTAAAAAGGACTATTTGTAGCGATTTTATTATCGATATATTAAAAAAACACCGATAACTTTCTTAATACGCCTCCGATCAGCGAATATTATACCTTTCCGAACTTGGATCTTCGAGTACTGTCATATTATTAGATTAATATTAAAAATATTCCTTTTAAACTTAAGTTAAAGGGCGCAAAAAGGTCATGCCGGTGCCTGTGTGTTATTTGAAACGATTTTATTAAGTTTATGCATTTATTTAACGTTAATCTTTGATAAAGACTCAATGCAAATGAAGCACAGATTCCTAAATGGTATTCTGTTTTGAAATCGAATACAAAATAGAGAAAATATTCCCTAAAAACCGAAGAAAAAGGACGAAAAAGAACATGGGCACTAAAAAGTACTATTTGTAGCGATTTCATTATCGATATATTTTAAAAAAAAACCCATAACGTTCTTAATACGCCTCCGATCAGCGAATATTATACCTTTCCGAACTTGGATCTTCGAGTACTGTCATATTATTAGATTAATGTCAAAAATATTCCTTTTAAACTTAAGTTAAAGGGCGCAAAAAGGTCATGCGGGTGCCTACGTGCTATTTGAAACGATTTTATTAAGTTTATGCATTTATTTAACGTTAATCTTTGATAAAGACTGAATGCAAATGAAGCACAGATTCCTAAATGGTATTATGTTTTGAAATCGAATACAAAATAGAGAAAATATTCCCAAAAAACCGAACTAAAAGGACGAAAAAGAACGTGGGCACTATAAAGGACTATTTGTAGCGATTTTATTATCGATATATTAAAAAAAAACCGATAACTTTCTTAATACGCCTCCGATCAGCGAATATTATACCTTTCCGAACTTGGATCTTCGAGTACTGTCATATTATTAGATTAATATTAAAAATATTCCTTTTAAACTTAAGTTAAAGGGCGCAAAAAGGTCATGCGGGTGCCTGTGTGATATTTGAAACGATTTTATTAAGTTTATGCATTTATTTAACGTTAATCTTTGATAAAGACTCAATGCAAATGAAGCACAGATTCCTAAATGGTATTCTGTTTTGAAATCGAATACAAAATAGAGAAAATATTCCCAAAAAACCAAACTAAAAGGACGAAAATGAACATAGGCACTAAAAAGTACTATTTGTAGCGATTTTATTATCGATATATTAAAAAAATACCCACAACTTTCTTAATACGCCTCCGATCAGCGAATATTATACCTTTCCGAACTTGGATCTTCGAGTACTGTCATATTATTAGATTAATATCAAAAATATTCCTTTTAAACTTAAGTTAAAGGGCGAAAAAAGGTCATGCGGGTACCTGTGTGTTATTTGAAACGATTTTATTAAGTTTATGCATTTATTTAACGTTAATCTTTGATAAAGACTCAATGCAAATGAAGTACAGATTCCTAAATGGTATTCTGTTTTGAAATCGAATACAAAATAGAGAAAATATTCCCTAAAAACCGAAGAAAAAGGACGAAAAAGAACATGGGCACTAAAAAGTACTATTTGTAGCGATTTTATTATCGATATTTAAAAAAAAATACCCATAACTTTCTTAATACGCCTCCGATCAGCGAATATTATACCTTTCCGAACTTGGATCTTCGAGTACTGTCATATTATTAGATTAATGTCAAAAATATTCCTTTTAAACTTAAGTTAAAGGGCGCAAAAAGGTCATGCGGGTGCCTACGTGTTATTTGAAACGATTTTATTAAGTTTATGCATTTATTTAACGTTAATCTTTGATAAAGACTGAATGCAAATGAAGCACAGATTCCTAAATGGTATTCTGTTTTGAAATCGAATACAAAATAGAGAAAATATTCCCAAAAAACCGAACTAAAAGGACGAAAAAGAACATGGGAACTAAAAAGGACTATTTGTAGCGATTTTATTATCGATATATTAAAAAAACACCGATAACTTTCTTAATACGCCTCCGATCAGCGAATATTATACCTTTCCGAACTTGGATCTTCGAGTACTGTCATATTATTAGATTAATATTAAAAATATTCCTTTTAAACTTAAGTTAAAGGGCGCAAAAAGGTCATGCCGGTGCCTGTGTGTTATTTGAAACGATTTTATTAAGTTTATGGATTTATTTAACGTTAATCTTTGATAAAGACTCAATGCAAATGAAGCACAGATTCCTAAATGGTATTCTGTTTTGAAATCGAATACAAAATAGAGAAAATATTCCCTAAAAACCGAAGAAAAAGGACGAAAAAGAACATGGGCACTAAAAAGTACTATTTGTAGCGATTTTATTATCGATATATTAAAAAAAAATACCCATAACTTTCTTAATACGCCTCCGATCAGCGAATATTATACCTTTCCGAACTTGAATCTTCGAGTACTGTCATATTATTAGATTAATATTAAAAATATACCTTTTAAACTTAAGTTAAAGGGCGCAAAAAGGTCATGCCGGTGCCTGTGTGTTATTTGAAACGATTTTATTAAGTTTATGCATTTATTTAACGTTAATCTTTGATAAAGACTGAATGCAAATGAAGCACAGATTCCTAAATGGTATTCTGTTTTGAAATCGAATACAAAATAGCGAAAATATTCCCAAAAAACCGAACTAAAAGGACGAAAAAGCACATGGGCCCTAAACGTCACATTTAATGCGATTTTGTTATCGATTTATTTTGAAAAAAAGCCACAACTTTCCTAAAACGCCTCCGATTTGCGAATGTCATACCTTCCCGATCTTGTATCTTCGAGTACTATCATTTCTTATCAAAATCTAACAAACTAAAACTTTACCCATTTTTCGTAAATTTGGAAAGGGGTACCATCACGATTTTTTCAAAATATGTCAAAATTTTTTTGATTCCGTTTTCCAGTCTTTTAATGCAGATTGATGGGGAATTAAGTTCTGATTTATTAATGGTATTCCGTTGCGAAATCAATTGCCAAATGGCAATAATATTCCCAAAAAACCGAACTAAAAGGACGAAAAAGAACATGGGCACTAAGAAGTACTATTTGTAGCGATTTCATTATCGATATATTTTAAAAAAATACCCATAACTTTCTTAATACGCCTCCGATCAGCGAATACTATACCTTTCCGAACTTGGATCTTCGAGTACTGTCATATTATTAGATTAATATCAAAAATATTTCTTTTAAACTTAAGTTAAAGGGCGCAAAAAGGTCATGCCGGTGCCTGTGTGTTATTTGAAACGATTTTATTAAGTTTATGCATTTATTTAACGTTAATCTTTGATAAAGACTCAATGCAAATGAAGTACAGATTCCTAAACGGTATTCTGTTTTGAAATCGAATACAGAATAGCGAAAATATTCCCTAAAAACCGAAGAAAAAGGACGAAAAAGAACATGGGCACTAAAAAGTACTATTTGTAGCGATTTTATTATCGATATATTAAAAAAAATACCCATAACTTTCTTAATACGCCTCCGATCAGCGAATATTATACCTTTCCGAACTTGGATCTTCGAGTACTGTCATATTATTAGATTAATATCAAAAATATTTCTTTTAAACTTAAGTTAAAGGGCGCAAAAAGGTCATGCCGGTGCCTGTGTGTTATTTGAAACGATTTTATTAAGTTTATGCATTTATTTAACGTTAATCTTTGATAAAGACTCAATGCAAATGAAGTACAGATTCCTAAACGGTATTCTGTTTTGAAATCGAATACAGAATAGCGAAAATATTCCCTAAAAACCGAAGAAAAAGGACGAAAAAGAACATGGGCACTAAAAAGTACTATTTGTAGCGATTTTATTATCGATATATTAAAAAAATACCCATAACTTTCTTAATACGCCTCCGATCAGCGAATATTATACGTTTCCGAACTTGGATCTTCGAGTACTGTCATATTATTATATTAATATCAAAAATATTCCTTTTTAACTTAAGTTAGAGGGCGCAAAAAGGTCATGCCGGTGCCTGTGTGTTATTTGAAACGATTTTATTAAGTTTATGCATTTATTTAACGTTAATCTTTGATAAAGACTGAATGCAAATGAAGCACAGATTCCTAAATGGTATTCTGTTTTGAAATCGAATACAAAATAGAGAAAATATTCCCAAAAAACCGAACTAAAAGGACGAAAATGAACATAGGCACTAAAAAGTACTATTTGTAGCGATTTTATTATCGATATATTAAAAAAAATACCCATAACTTTCTTAATACGCCTCCGATCAGCGAATATTATACCTTTTCGAACTTGGATCTTCGAGTACGGTCATATTATTAGATTAATGTCAAAAATATTCCTTTTAAATTTAAGTTAAAGGGCGCAAAAAGGTCATGCGGGTGTCTACGTGCTATTGAAACGATTTTATTAAGTTTATGCATTTATTTAACGTTGATCTTTGATAAAGACTGAATGCAATGAAGCACAGATTCCTAAATGGTATTCTGTTTTGAAATCGAATACAGAAGAGTGAAAAAATTCCCAAAAAACCGAACTAAAAGGACGAAAAAAGACATGGGCCCTAAACGTCACATTTAAGGCGATTTTGTTATCGATTTATTTTGAAAAAAAAAGCCACAACTTTCTTAATACGCCTCCGATCAGCGAATATCATACCTTCCCGATCTTGTATCTTCGAGTACTATCATTTCTTATCAAAATCTAACAAACTAAAATTTTACCCATTTTTCGTAAATTTTGAAAGGGGTACCATCACGATTTTTTCAAAAATTGTCAAAATTTTTTTGATTCCGTTTTCCAATCTTTTAATGCAGATTGATGGGGAATTAAGTTCTGATTTATTAATGGTATTCCGTTGCGAAATCAATTGCCAAATGGCAATAATATTCCCTAAAAACCGAAGAAAAAGGACGAAAAAGAACATGGGCACCAAAAAGTACTATTTGTAGCGATTTTATTATTGATTTTATTTGAAAAATAGCCAAAACTTTCTTAATACGCGTTCGATTAGTAAATTTCATACCTCACCGAACTTGAATCTTTAAGTTCTATCTAAATATCGTAAATCTATAAAATGTATTTCTTAAGAAACTAAGTTAGGGGGCGAGAAAAGGACATATGGGCACAAAGGCGATGTTTGAAACGATTTTATAAAGTTTGTATTTCGATTAAATAGAAATCTGTGATTATGATGGACTTCAAATGATGTCCCAATTCTTAAATGGTATCTTGAAGCGAAATCAGATACAAAATGGCGAAAATATCGTTAAAAACTTAATCAAAAGGATGAGAAAAGGGCTTAAACGTGAATTTGCAATTTAATACATTTTACCGAATTAGGCATAACGTAGTTCATAATAAATTTATTCATAAAAAACATACATAAAATTACAAGAATTGGACTGAAACGTCATTATCTTATTGGTTATTTATTTAAATTAATATAATTAATATAATTGTTTTTTCGAAAAATGTTTTAAATTAACGAAATGTACTAACAAAATGATACGTTAATCCATTTATGGGAACACCAAAGAGGTTTCCCAAACTGTTCCAGCTCAAGCCCCCTAAAAACCTACGCAATGTGATTCTTCTTTGCCCCTCAACCTTACAAAGCAACAAGTTTCTCGAGGACACCTTTTTTTTATCCTGCAAGGCGGCCTTAACCTCCACTACCACCCACTGCCACCCACTTGTCAAACTGTTGCTTTACTATGCCTGCCAGCCTTCGATTTCAGTAGATCGATATCAATTGATTGAACCTGTGCAGGAAGTGCGGTCCTCTTTTTTTCTGGCGTCTAAGAAGGCGCATTTCATTTTTGATTAACAAAAGGAATTTGCAGGCGCCCAACAAATTATGACCCACTCGACAGCAATTTCCCTAGCACATTATTCAGAGTTAATTACTTTGTCAAATAAAGCGTTCTGAGCCAAGCCAAGTCAAGCCAAGCCATTATAGCCCCAGGCCATTGGCATTGTTCGTGGCGGCTTTGGCGTGAAAATTCAATTAACTTTGCAGTAAATAGACAAAAATACGCCATTGTGCTGGCCTGCCTATGCGAAATCTGTCGCCAAAACTATTCGCATTGAACATTTAACCGAATTCCGACGACGATGACAGAAAAACAATGACAATGGCTGCTGCTGCTTCGGCCGCTGCTGCTTGTCGCGATTTTTGCGTCATTTACTCAAGTTTATGTTAAGACCACTTGTCGTCCTGGCAAATTGTTCTAATTAAGAAAACCAAGTTGGCGACAAACTTAGCCCAGAGACTGAAAGGTGGTGAAGTCAGAGTGCGGAGGCAAGGGTAGCTGGCGTTTGGGCAGGTAAAATGCCAAATTAAAATCGCAATGAAGCACTTAAGTTGTGTTTTCTTAGACCTTTTTTCCTTTCCTCACAGAAGGGGTCTGTTGATTTAATAAATTCTTTATATATTTTAAGTATGTACTTGAATATATTTATTAAACTAACATTAAATACTAGCTATTTTTGACACTGAATTTCATTAAGTGTTTATTAAAGAATCCCTACAAGATTAGTTTTTGGTTAGAGTATTGTACGTATCATAAATGCCATCCTTATTGGACCTCTTAATTTTGCAATTCTGCCTGTTGGCCAGCAAGGATTTGAGATTCACGGAGCCGCAGCTCCTGCTTCGGCGCCGTCACCGGCATTAGCGTCAAGTGCTCGACTGTCTTTCTTACGGGCGGGCTTCCACATAATTAAGTTGTAGCCATTGAAAGTGGGGAAAGGATTAGGTGGACTGGTCCTCCAAGGAGCAGCAAAGCCCTTTTGCCTGTCTCCATTAATTGAGTGTCATGTCGAATGCAAAATAAGCTTACACATTTAGTTGACATAACCGTCAGGGATAAACTGCCAACTGGTCGTCCGATTCAATGACAGTTGCACTTGCAGTTTCCCATCGATAGAACGATTTTTAAGCCACCCTAATGGCGGGCCATTAGCTCTATTTTTTACTTGTCAAACACTGTAGTCCTTCTAGTTTTTCTGAATGCCCTGAAGGATCTAGAACATATGTAAAATTTCCATGCATTCGGTTCGATCCGAGGGCTTTATCTCTTTTTTTTATTGATATGCCCTGCTCGCAGGACCTCCTGACCTACCGTCTGACCACGGGTCAATATTGGCTTTCTCTACTGCGCTCGGTTTGATTTTGTTTGCTCTGGCTGCGAGCGTGTTGGGTGCAAAACTTTCGCCGCAAGACTCTCACACGCGCTTGGCACCCACGAGCTCTGTGAAATTGTTCTAGAATGTGTGCAAATGCTGGGGATATTCCATGGTTAAACAAAAGCATTTGCATGAAAATGTTTTACTTTTACTTGGAGTTTGTTTGCTGGTGTGACAGGGGCAAAAACCAGGCACCACAGCTAGAGAGGGGCGGCGTTTGTTTGTTTTTAGATTTGTTTGGTTTTGTTTCGTTCTGTTGTCATTTTTGCCAGCACTGCTAATTGAAGCTGAAGGCGCGGATTTTAGTCAGCAGACGCGCAAAAGTAGGCAACGGATTTGAGCCCAGACCCGAAATCCCAACACCCACTCCCATTGTAAAAACCTTGTAAGTGCGCAGACAGCGGAGGACGCTGTAAAATGGAAAACTTAATCTGGAAAAATCAATCTGCAATAAAAATAAAATTAAGCAACGGCTCGTGAAAATGCCGGCGGAAGACACTAAAAAAAAGGTGATTCGTGGCGTAGGTGGCAGCAACACGTAAAGAAGAGCCGAGAAAAAATGGTCGCCAGCAGGACGTAGGACGCAGGACCCTTGGCCGAAGGCAAAGGTGTGCGTCAGGATTACGCGGCATTTCAGCATTTCGGCATTTCGTACCCATAAAGGCGTGAGAAGGAGCGTCCGGGCTGGCAAGGATATTCATAAATAAATATCTGCAGGCATACAAATTGATAAGCTGCCAGCCAGGACGGCCGCCATGGCCTTGTTGTCTGTCACGAGGGCCTGGCCATAAGCTCCACAAATACACAACGGCAGGACGGGCCAGGACCCTTCGCTCCTGGCATCTTAATCGACAGACGGTGCATACCTTTTTGGAGTCCTGCGAAATCGCCAGTCAACATACCGACTTCGATTCTTGGAACGTGGCTGAGGAGGCTGAGAAGGCTCAACACAAACATCCCTTCGTGACTGGCCAGGTAAACATGGTCTACACCTGGAGAATAATTAATGAAAAGGATCTTTTTATATGAAAATATGGCTTAGAAGCATCCTTTTATGTACATATAAAGGATATATCGCGATAATATTCCTTAAATGAATATCAATATTTCTTCCTTTTTGGTTTCTTTAAGTTTATCTGCTTTTAATTTTTTCCACCATTCTAATGCCGTTCGTCCTTCAATAGGCGCTGCTCCTTTCACACGCAATGGCGCTCTCCTCCTGACGGCTTTCCTCCCCCCAATCCACATCGCGTTGGCACATTTTCTTTTGCTGCCTCCTCAGCTTTTTTCGCTTTTCCTGCTTTTCCCACACACCTTTCCTTGGCGTCCATTGAATTTTATTGTGCGCTCAAATTGTTTTGGTATTCAAGCTTAAAGCACGCGACTGCTTCTATGCCTCCTTCTGTGGTTGCCACTGCCACAGCTCCTTTTGCTTTTATTTTTTTGTTGCAGCTCCTGAATCCACTTGCTAAGTATTTGTGTGTCTGTGTGCGATGTTTTTGTCCCTGGCGATGTTCTCCAGCCTTCCAGCGTATCCTGTTGCTTGCGAAAACGCAACCAGTTGAACATTTCCAGTGAGACTCTCTGGGCCTCGGTATCCTTCGGCTTTCAATGTCGTCCCTAAATCTCTCTCTAACTTTCTACCTCACTCTCTCTGTGTTTTACTTTCTCTCGTCCTTTTTCGGCTGTTGCTTGGCACATGTTTAACGCGCAATTATTTTGGTCCTGTTGCGCTTTTTCCTTCGCTTGTGTGAGAACGAGTGAGCAAAAGGACTCGAGTGTGTGAGAATTTGAATTGCTTGGCTTGTATTTTGCATTCACGATTGGAACAAATTTTTAAATTTACTTTCAAAATGTACTGCAATATATTTAAATTGTTTATATTCAACAATAATTGAAGTAGAGTTTTTAAAATTATAAGTACTCGCAGTTTTAGTTAAACTTTTCTAATTGTTTTAATAAAGATTAGTTCAGTTTTTAATTCTTAGTTTCATTATTAATATTATTTTGTGTCAGCTCTGCTATTTATTTTATAAATTGCATTTTTTTTTAGCAATTATTATAATAGACATTAATATATTTTGAAGAAGTAAGTGCGAATTTTTCATTCTTTTAGAGTTTGTTTATATTATAGATTCGATAGATTCGATAGTTTCTATCTTTCTATATTTCATAAAAAATAAATAAAATAATAGTTCAATAAAAAACTATTTAAATACATGATGACTTAAAATATATATCTGTAGGATAAACTATTAGTAATGTTTCTAAGAACTATTGAAACCCAAAACTATAACAAAACAAAAATTAAGTTTAACCCCAAAAGTTTATACATGGGATTTTAATTATACCTACTTTACCTACTTTCATTTGAAATATATTTCTTGTAAATCTAAAAGAAATATCTGTTAATCATTTAAAAACATCTAAAATATTCTCATAATCGGCATTTTTGGCAAGCAACAATTATGAAAAGTCTCCACTCCGGTACATTTGGAAATGTTTCGTGTTGGAGGGGACCCAAGCGGACCGAGTGGGGCAAAGGACTCGACGGGGCGGGGAAAGGATGTTGGAGAGAGCGCGCACCTAAAGCTAATGCGTGGGCGTGGGAGGCGGGGCCCAGCTGCTGGCAGCTGCCTGCATCCGCATCCAGGGAAATCGCTTAGCTGTTGCTTTTGCTTTCGTGCGCCGACTTGGCCAAGGTGGAAATTGATATTACTTTTTAATGCTGGGCCAGCTGGCGAGCTTTCCAGTCGTGCCAGTCCTACCAGTCCTGCTAGTCCTGCCAGCCAGAAAGAGACGGGGCGCGAGAGAAAGCAGGAGAAAGCGGGAGAAAGTGAGGCGGGAGAGTGCGCGAACGAAGGACCAACTGGCAGCCTCGTCACAGTTCGAGTTGAGCCGTCTCGGGAGCAGGACACCAAGCGCGGAAGCTGCCAGCTGCCAGTTGCCAGCCAGCCAGACAGCCAGCCAGTAGATATCCTGTATCCTGTAGCTGTATCCTGTGTGCTGTCCAAGAAGCCAACCTCTGGCTTCTAACTTTCCCGGCCAAGGTGTGCGCGTGTGGTGGTGTGCGTATCCGTATCCCTATTCGAATCAGTATCCGTGCCCGTGTGTTGGCCAAACAAAGCCAAAAAAAGCGAACAAGCCAACTTTCAAGTGGCTGCCAAGTGTCGAATACCAATTAAATTCGCAGCAAAATTTTAAAAATCAAATCATATATCTAGAATCAAATTTCATAACTTTAAGAGCTGGAAACGGCAGGTGAGTAAGTGGTTTGTGCTTTTGGGGGCCTGTCTACATAATATTTTTGTTATGAAACATGTGAGCGGATTTCAAAAACTAACGAGCATTAAAAGCTTTTTTTTGACTAAAAAATATTGGACTTCAAGGCCAAAAACCAACATAGATTAAATGATTGAAGGTTAAAATTTTCAAGGAAACCAAGTGGTGCAAATAATATTTACTTTTGCTTTAAAAAAAGGAATTTTGAGTCTTTTTTTTAACTTTAAGAACCTAAAGGAAACTAATCAAAAAACAAGAATAAAAGGTGCATGAATGGCTGTCAAAATATAGTGTTTTGCGTGGCAGGCCCGTTCGCTAGGCTAGCAAATAGTTTAATTTCCGGTCTGGCCATCAAGCGCACATCCGGTTTCAGTTTTATTTCCGTGTGACGAGGCAGCCTGTGCTCACAGTTCACTGTTCACTGCTCGTATGTGGAAGAAGGAACATAAACCATGAATATGATTCTATTTAATGGATATAAATGCAATGCTGCAAATAAAAAAGTGAACCTAACGCGAGGCTATTGATTTTTTATCGAACTGACCTCCCCGTCTGCCATTTCTCTTACCCTCTTGTCAGGGCTGAGATGTTGCTGCAAAACTAATTCAAAATGTATTAACCGGGCTTAGCGACCCGAGGCAGCCCTGGGGTGGATTAGAGCCAAAGACGGCGGGCCCAACGCCTTGTACTGCGAAATAAAACAACTTAATGAAGCAAGAAATTGAAAACATTATCAAGGCGATTAATTATTGATACTTTGATGTCGCTGGCACTCGCGCCCCCTCCCGCGCTGCCACCACCCTGTTCTCCTAATTAATTTATAATTAAGTTAATCATTTGCTGGAGGCGAGTGCAGAACCTCTGGAAAATAAATGCTTGTGGGCTTTAAGTCGGGCTTCCAGCCTTTAAAGAGCCAACTTTAAGCTGTTTTCGCCACCTGGCCACCATGCATTCCGGCGATTGAGACTTTACGGACGTGACCCGCCTGCCGTATCGATGGCAATCAGTGGAAGTTTAGGGTCAGGACTTGGGATTGGAGTGGCGGGGTGTGAGGATTCCCTAATGCTATTGGAGAGTGGCGCTTGGCCGGCCAACTGTCATTACTCTTGGACCTAATCCCTGGCAAAGTTGCCGCCCTTGGAACCCCAAACCAAACGAAATGCCAATCCTCACCTGGCGGTGCCTGTGTCTGGCCCAAGTCTGCCTCAAAGTGCCTTTATTATGCCATTTTAATTTAGATTCCTATCAATCAGTAATAAGCATTTTGCTCACTGGCACAGACAAAACAAACCTAAAAAATATCAGCCATTAAGGTCAAAGGCATTAGCTTAATACCCGCTTGATTTTTATTACGAAAACTTCATTTTATCGGAGTTTACAAATGAATAAACACACAGACGTTGAGCTGGGTAGCTCAAAACCACCATCGTTATAATTATTAGAAAGGTCTGGTTTTTTCGCTGTCATTTATATTTTCCCATTCAGTTGGTTAAAAGTCAATCCCAGCGGTTTACGAATTCATTTGCTTGTTTTTACAAGAAACGCAATTTGTATATTGATATAGCCTAGTGTTTGCGAACTTTTTATGGCACCCGAAAAGGAGTAAACAAAGTTGTTTAGTTTTCCTGTTTTGAGCGGATATGCAAATCAACCAGCAAAACTCATTTCAGATTCCACAACAACAGACAAGTTTTGCAAAGCAACAACTATTGTGGGTAGTAGGTGGTCGATGGTCGGTGGTCGGCTTGAATGAGGGAAAAGAAAACTCATTCGGCTCGTTTGCATAAATTTGCGTCTTATTTTGTTGGCAATTTATATGCGCAGCCGAGTGACACACGCATTTTAATTGAAAGCAAATAAAATACTCTATAGTACATAATATGACAAGCCATAATCCTGACAGCAACAGTTATGCATGCTGACAGCTCACCGCCCCGCCCACACACAACACTCTCATTCTGGCGGGAAACATAAGCAGGAAAAGCGTAAAATGGGAAATGGGAAATGGGAAAAGCGAGCCAGAGTGGCGATTCTGACAGGCTGCCCATCTCAGTGAATTTAATGGCATTTTAAACAACTGCACGTTCTCCCCCATTCTGGCCATCCGATTTTCCATTTACCAGCCGTGGGGTTTGCTTTTCCTTCGCCCTAGAAATGTATTCATTAATGTCTCCAATGTCAAAGTGTTTAAAATGTTGAACACGCTCGGGGCATATCCTTGCCCCATCACTAGCACACGCTCACACTCACACACACTCACAATATAGAACACACACGTGTGGTGCCGCAGGATTCCCACAAAGGATTAAGCCTTTGTTTGGGCCCTGTTTGTCCGCCTTTGGCGCATTAGGCTTATTCTGGTTGCGTTTTAATCAAAAGCAAAATTAATTAACTTTATGCCGCAGTCAGGGACTGGTCTTGCTCTGGCGCCGTTTTTATTTTGACTGACTCTGACTTAACTTTTCATTCCTTTTTTCCTGCTTATTTAACTGCCTTGTGTGTAGTGAATAATGAACAGAATCGGGGCAACGGGCCAACGGGCCAACAGGCTATCTGGCCAACTGACTGCCTGGCTGGGAGATGCAAAATACCAAATTGCCGCTTCATTTGCTCAACAATTTTTAATAAAGCAGCAAAGTGAATGAATTTTTTTCGGCCGGACTCGTCGGGTTTAAACAAACAGCGGGTAAAAAACTCCGGGAAAAGATAAAAAAACGCTGGAAAACAAATAACCGACATAAAGCGCATAAAGCGAATGATGGTGGCCACAGAGGCAAATATTTGTTTTACATTTTTAAATAAGTCTCCCACATTTCGTGTTTTTTAATATTTTGACAGCCTTTGGAGGTCCCAGCAAATGACGAAAAAAAGCAATGCAATATTTTTCTATCTGCAGTGTAGAGGCCAGTTGAAAAGTGAACAGTGGGGAATGTAATTAATTGAATTCCTCTGGCATGTCCACTCATCGTGGCTGTCAGTTCCGTCCTTTTTGCTCTTGGCCAAGTCCTCTCCATAACGCATGCAAAAATGTGCAAAGTGCAGGTTTACGCAAAAAATCGAAAGGGTTCTAAATGGAGGCAGCAGATGGAGCAGGCAATGGGGAAAACTGTGCCCCTCGCAAGGCTTACAGGACCCACAGGATGCTGTCATGCATTCGACGCTCAGTTGTCGTTTGCACACACTCCTCTATTTACTTTCTGCGGCTCGGCGAATTCTCAATTAAAATGTTTACCCACAGATCCCGGGAAAGCATTTCGGAGCAACTCATGTCCCCCGGTAATTTGCATATGTGGATGCGTGAATTTGCCATCTTTTTGGAGCGACATTAAAATAAACTAGTTTTGTTATTTACTTTTGAAAATTAAATGCTCTAATGAAATAATGCTAATGTGTAATTCGTTGTGCGAGTCCTTTGTCTTCAATTGCTTTTACCTTGAACCCCATATAGAACAAATCCTGTCAGCAGAAAGCACAGAGGGTTTAATTTACCTTTCTCTTCCGAAACCCAGACATCGCTTCATTTGACAATCCAATTTAGATAGCCCTGGTTGTAGGACATCCAAACGGACTTCGTTCGCTCACCTTAACTTGGCGAAATCGCCACAGCGACAGCGACAGTGACAAAATGCTACAAATTTTACAATTTCCTTCTGCCATTTAAAGTCTCAAGCCAGTCCAGCCTCCGGCTGTTGGCATTACCATTACCGTTACGCGGACTAGCCTTAATATCCGGCCTACAAAAAAAAACAGGTAAACGGGATGGATGTGTATCCTTGTACAGACAGGAAGCAGATAACTTTGGCGTTGGTTGCTAGCCGTCGCCCCGTGTTTACATTTTGTTAAACGCGACCCTGACCCACGTCCAGAAACGCGACTCGAAACTCAAACCCTGCCGGTGTGCCCTGAAAGTGTAATCGCTCAAAGCAGCTGATAATGGCTCCGCAGGCTGCAGGATGGCAACCGAAACCAGCTTACACTCTAAGAAAACGATGTCAATCTTGGCAAATCACAAACAGAAACTATTTAGAACTTGGGGATTGCAAACCATCCTCTCTGGATTCCTTGATATTCTTACATTCCAAATGTAATTAAGCTAATTAGTCACCAAAAACCATTTTTTCCCAGTGCCTTTATTCCTGGCAAACGTAAAATTGCCGCATTGTTTGGCCACTCTAGCTCTGAGTTCTGCGCAAAATTGACATTTTATGCCCTTTTCCTGGACCGAGTGGACTGAATTGCTGTGCGTGGGTGCGGATTGAAGGGCAGGGCATGATGGGTTGGCCTAATGAAATATTTGAGCCAGCTTAAGAGTCGTGTTATGAGTGCAGCTTACGCTTCATGCTTTGATTAATGTAATTGCCGCCCAAGGGCCACGGCTACAGGAGAGTTTGACACTTTGAACTGACTTGTTGTGTACTCGAGATGATTAATGCATGTGCCCAGAGTCCAGGGCAACAGGCTGAGCTGAAAGTCCAACAAAATAAAAGCCCCGAGATGGCCAAGAACTAAAATTGAAAGTACGATGCAAAAAAGTTGAGGCAAGTATTCTACCTAAATGTTACCGAACGGAAGAATCCAAGGACGAGCTGTTTTCCTAAAGTTTTAAGTAAATTTCCAAATTTTTTGTCGGGGTCCTCTTTCTGAGGGTTGGGTATTGTAATTTTTTTGCGTCTCCTTTGACCGCAGAGCTCATAGCTGACTGCCAGCGATATCGCTTCAATGCAATGTGGGAACCAAGAGCCGAGGACAGGGAGCCGAGCAACAGTTTGGCCAAAAGTTGGGACAAACATTTATCAAACGAGCTAAGCAAAACTTTTTCGACCACCCCGAAGGCGCTGTAAAAAGGGAAATGGGGCAAAAACTATTTGCGGTTCGTTGACAATAAAATACCCTTTATGGGAAAGTCATTCAGTGCCCCACCAGCACTGACAAGTCACCCCGGTCGTGTGTGTTTCCGTGGAGTAAATATTTTCGACGGGGGTTTTATTATTGCATAAATATTTGCCCCAATTCGGGTTCATCTCTCATCAGGCGCATGAAAGTTCTTTATCAGAATGTATTCAATTTGGTTTGATTGCCTCTGCTCCGTTCCAGGGAATGGGAAGAGTATTATTCTCCTGGTGGATGGTTCCCACCCAACTCAGCACCCGGAATGGTGTAACTTTTGCTTTCCTTTCTATACGTTTTTTTTTTCAACAATTTCCCCTCGTTTTTGTGTTCTCAACAAAGTCGACATTTTTTCGCTGTGTTGTTCTTGGCTTTCGTGGCTGTGGGTCATGCGGTTATGTGGCAGCGTATTCTGTGGCACAGCCAGCTCATGTGCAGAGCGCAAATTACAAATTACAAGGCGGTTTGTGCCAGTTTGGCAATTGCCGCTCCCAAAAACGAAAACGAAAACAAAAAGCCAAAAAATGCCAAAAGGATTGACAGTTATTAAAAATGAAACGAGGCAATTACGTTCTGGTTTGGCTGCCAGTTGCTTTTGAGGCGTGTTTTACAGGCATGTTTAACCATGGCTTTCATTTGCATACTTGTGTCAGCCATTGGGTGGGTTGTCAGCCATTGGTGTGTTTGTTCTAGGGTTAACCTTGGCTATTGTATCGAGTTAAGGTACAAGTTTCATTAAATGGTTTTTTGTGTCAATTCTCCAAAGGAAGAGCATTCATTTTAAAACTTAATTTAAGCTTTTAAAGGCATTCAAAGCACCCCTGAGCAAGGCTGAAGCAGCCACAGGTCGTATGCGTAATATGAGAAAACGTGTGCATTTATTAGGCCTCATCCAAGGACAACAATTTAATTTTAAGACCGTTATGTTTTATTACCAAACAAAGAGCAAGTTCACCCCGAGTGTGGGTGTTGCTGGGTCTTTGTTTGTGTTTGTTTTGTTAACGTGGCCGTGCATATGCTGATTGCTGGCAAGCCTTCGCCTTCGCCTTATCGAGGCCTTTAAATTTGGCAAAAGCCAAACGACAAAACTCGAAACTTTTCGCTTTGGCTCAGCAGAGCTTGGCCATAAATCAAATATGTGTGTAAATTTAGCTCCAGCTTTTCTTTCCTTCTTCAGGTTTGTCCCACACCCTCGTCGTCTCATTTTTCATGGCGCAGCAACATTTTCTGGCACATTAAGCGTCGTTTTTGGCAAATTTCAGACTACCCCGTCTCCTCCACTCCCAAAATTGAATCCTGTCTTCCTCGGAGTGTAGTACGCTTTTCGTGCCGTCATTCCTGTTTGCCGAGAAGTCAGACCAAGTCCCAGGCGTGTACTTAGACAGAAAAACGAACAAAAGTCGACATCGCCGGCGAAATATTAAGCCTGGCCAGTTGGCCTGGCCATATGCCAAAGTCTGTTTAGGCCACTTGCCTTACAGATATATAGTATGCCAATTAGGAGGCAGTATGACGCGAGTCATTCGAGCCACTGTTGCTCCTAAAGGACCTCTTGACACGGACTTGACACACAAGAAAATCGACTTTTAAGTCTGCATTTATATATTTGAAATATTATTTGGTAAATACTCAAAACGGAAACTTCTGAAGGTCTGCTATCTTCTATTAACTTTCCAATTTTTATATCCAAATTTTATATCTCAATTTTCCCCGAGACGAAGTTGTTTAACTTATACTTCCGCTGATATCCAGTAAGTGAAAACTTTGCATAATAATGAGCAGTTTATTTTACCATCCAGGATAGTGTGTCGATGTGTTGGTGTGTATCAAGTATTCCCCTGTGTGCGTGAGTGGTTTCCGGTTACAAGGTCCTGGCTTGCTCTTTTCCTGGGCCTCCCACAACAAAGCCGAAGCCGAAGCCAAAGCCAAATTCAAAGGCATCTGCGGCATTGGGCCAAAGTTTTGCCGATTTTCGTGTTTTTCTTCCATTTGCTGCAGAAATTGCTTCGTTGTTTTCCTAGCTAGACCCGCTTTGATCAGATTAGCCATAGACGAGTTTCCCATTTTATTTTTTGTACATTATAAGAGGGAATTTCATTTTTTTACAGGGTTCATCGATTTTACAAAAATTGTAAGGCATTACCTTATGGTTCTTAAAGTTTGTGTTTTGCTTTTCTCTAGTTTTGTTTAAGGGTGAAGGAATTAACAAGATAGCTCTGCAAAAAATGGGGTAAACAACTGTTTGGTTTCTCCTAGCAAGTTTCGTTTGTTTTTTGGCCATGTGTTCCAAGTTGCTCTGCTCTGTTTGCCACGCACTTTGTCTGCTGTCCGAGAACTTGCACATTTGTGCTGTTTGCCCAGAGCTTGGCGTGTGTGGCGCAGCCACCACATCAACCATACAGAGTTCACAGCACACCCTACGCAGTACACCCACTACATACCAGTTACCAGAATCCAGTCACCCACCGACACATTTGCTGGGTGGAGCAAAGCATTTCTCTCGGCTAACAAAACGCACATCAAATTTGCATAATTTTGCGCAAAGTAACGTTTTGCACAAACAGAGTGAACCACATTCGCAGCACCACCCACCCAACCAACCCAACTACTACTCACCACCAGGAAGCAGCAACAGGCAGCAGTCTCAGTCCGAAAGGGCACATTAGTTGGTAGATTTTACGAGACATTTGCATTTAACATGTGCCAGGCAATGAAATCTTCTCTAAGCTCCTCGTTTCACCAGCCATCAAGGAGGTCCTTGGGCTAATTAAAGATACAGTTGCCGGCTCGAACAATGATTTTTAAATGAGCTGTCAACTCAGTCATCAGGTTGCTTTCGGTGGATGTGACGGAGGAGAATGCCTCCTTGGTTTTCCAGTGTACGTACTTTTGCGTAGGTGGATGCCAGACACTGATTGACTGCTCCTGTCACCTTATTAAGTCAGAAATGTATGGGGTAAAGGAGCTCCAAGGAAGCCCACACATTTCGAGTGAGTTATTAGCATTTCCCAAAATATCTAGACACAAGCTTGCCAGATTTAATTTACATTTTAAAGAGTGTCGGGTTTAAAGTTTATCCTCTGAAAAGTCAGAGTTCTTTTTTGGGTCTTCAGGACAACATCAAAACACCGCCTAACAACGAACAAGGCTGAATACTTGAGGTGAAATACTGTTATGTAAGTGCGTCTAGTCCTCGTGACCTTAGAAATACAAAGGAAGGATATATATAAAGCATATATATGCGGGTATTTATAAGCATCCGGCAGAAGTCACGTTGCCTTGACATTGAGTGCCCCGCCAAATGTTAATGATGTGGCCTGAGCTGTACTTGTTGAGTCCTCATTGGCGCTGTTGGCCCCCATTGAGTCCCTTTTAGTCCTACCCCTGCCCAGCCGAGTCCTGGCAAATCCGTATTGATTATTGCGTTTATGGGCTGCAACAATGATCGGGATCCTAAGGTCCTGAGAACGAGACGCAGCTGTCTTTGATGGCAGGTAAATCAATATTTTTCAATATAAACGCATGAATGGAAATATGTTTTTGTGAGTTGAAAGCATTCGTTGCTTTCAATATTTGCTCCTTGGCTCTTGTGAGACCCAAATATTACGTGTACGGAATTCCTGCTAAAATGTTGCAAAGAAGGAACGAGGAATATTGAATTTTGAACTCGCAAGGAGAGGAATATTGGATTTTGATATCGTTAACATTTTCCCAGCAAATTCCGCGCTGTTGAAAGAGAGAGCAAGGATTCCCCGAAAAGGTATATGTATTTATTTCCGGGAAATAGAAAACAAGGTCCTTTTAGGGGAGGAGAGCACTTTAATCCGCTCATTAGGCAGCAGCTGCAGCTAGTGGCAGCTTAAAACGATATTTATATAAATGCTTTGACGTTGCTCCGGCAAAAGGGATAATGTGACTTTGGGATGAACGCAGCCCTTTGGCCCCAGCCCTTTGAATATAAATTATGGCCCTAATGGGTGCGGATAGAAGGGGCCAGGACACGTAGGTGGTACCGGACTGGCGACTGGCTTTCAGCTCGAAATTGTCACTCTTCCACGTCCTGCAGGCACTGCAATTCCGTGCTGCATCTTATGGCCAGTTCCTATTAAGCTCTGGCATTTTTCTATTTACAAGCCACCGAGTGGCAGCAGCTGTCATTTGGCCTGCCCCACTGCACACACACGGGTCGCACGAGCAGGCTACTTGCCACTTTATTTTCCACTCTCCGACCCTGATGATACTTTCCCTATATATTTTTTGTGGCACGCAGATGGGTCGGCAGAGGCGGGAGTGGAGGAGAAAGATGATCTAAGGCTGCGCCTTGAGTAAACATTATTAAAATTGCCGTTGCCAGGGGAATCCTAAAATAACCATAGCACCCAGCGAGCGTCGAGTGCCGAGTGTCGAGGAGAGCCTTTGTAGTGGCAATGGAAATTGTCATTTTCATATGAGGGAAAAAAAGCGTAGAAAGAAACCCAACCTAGCACAACGCACAAGCACATATACTCTGAAAAATGGAGGGCATCATGGCAGCCAAGGTTATTATTATTGCTAAGCTAAAGTGGACACATACACACACACACACACACCCGCCCACTCACCCAATCCAGCAAGGACTTGTTGCTCCTTGCGCGCTGATTATCCTGTTTTCTTGCCCTCCTCTCGGGTTTATTAGAAAACTGTCAGCAACTCTCAGCATGCCCCGACGCACACTTGACATTTATTTATGCAAAAATGTGAAATCATTTGTGAAACTTGCCGTCAACCCGCACCGCCCCTCATGCCACGCGCCCCAACTGTCCTCTGCCCACTGTCCACATAAAGGACCTCAAAAAGGACCGAAAGGGATACACGCCTCGTTGGGTATTAGATACAACTGAGCACTAACCGTCCTCGCACAGAGAAAAAATCGGGTCATGAATCAAGTTTTTGTGCTGAACTCGCTGGGGGAAAAAAATGTCGCCAAATAGAGGAGGAAAAAAATCTCCATGCCACAAGTGAATGCGTTTTTCCCCACACATATTCCTTTCATCCGGCTCTCTCAGATTTCCCAGAATACTCGGCTTTTCCTGCTTTCCAGCATCGTCAGCTGCCACCGGGGAGTGGGTGCTAATAAGTTATGATTGGATTATAAACTTTGCCTCGTTCCCCGGTGGCCTTGACTGGGAATTCCTGGGAATTTATTAGCACAGCTGCCACATGCAGAATAAATAAGTTTTTCTATGCCATTGAAAGTGTCAGGTCAGGTTAATTTTCATTTCAAATACCAAGAATTAAACTTCGTTCTGTCCAGGGAATTCATCAACCTGCAAACAGCAATTTAGAACCAGTCTCTGAGGACTTAATAAGTTTGTATTGAAGTGCGTAAACAAAGTAGAAATGAAATTGCCAGTGATTGCCAGTAAAAATATTATTATCTCTCGTTGAAAACAAACAGCGGCAATGTTTTCGTAGAATTTCCGAGGCGCAAATGTTTTGCTTTCAAGTAACATAATCCATTAGACATCATCGCACATGTAGAACTAATTTCTTTTGTCGCATTCAAATCAAAGGCACACGTGTGTCCGGTTGTCTTCCGACGACAGGAAGTTGAATCCTGCAGCCAGGATGGCTCATTAGACAGAGCGGCTTGGCGTTGCTGCCGGGTTATTGCTCCATCGAGCCCAAAGTACTCACTTTGTCATATTCTGGGTATTGAGTGATATAGTCATTGAGGCATAAGCCGTTGGGCGTCCTCGCTAGGGGTGCACTGTACAAAACTTGAGTCAATTGATATTTTTGGGAAAAGCCTTAACATTTTGTATAAGCCAATTCACTTTCCTTATCTCAACAGCTTAAAGTTTTAAGTATTCAAAGTGTTTATTCTTAAGATTATTAAGTTATAGTTTTGTGGGTTTAAACTTTTAACCATTTTAAGATAAAGTAATAAAATTACCTTAGTCTTTCAAGCCGCATTTTGGAAGTGCAGTAATAGTGAGGGTCCTGGGAAGTAGGGGTGAAAATCAGGCCTTAACCCGAAATGCCTGGGCGCATATCGGGCGCAAATATCTTCGACACACTCCAGTGAGCTTAGACAAACAAGCGGGCGACAGCGAGGCAGCAGCAACAATGGGTGGCAATAGCTATTCCCAGGACCTTGTTGTTGATTGAACAAAAACAAGTTAGCAGAAGATCGAAGTGAAGTGGCTACGTGGCCTGTGATAGCTTCGCCGAGGCTCAGGACATCCCAGCACGTACCTACAGGATGTCCGGCTGACTGGCTGCCGCACTCCCTAGATGACTGACTGGCTGGCTGCCTGTCTGCCTGTCTGACGGAATTTCAACGAATTTGAACAAATTTGTCAGTACTTCATAATTTGGCTCCGACCAAGGCTTATGCATACTTTGGGCCAAGTTTTTCGGCTATGGCCAAAAAACGTCTGCTTGAGTGACTTTGATGCTGTCGAAAATGGACTTGGTCTTGAGCCATGCGATGAAACTTCAGCGTCGCCTTTGTGTAATTTATGCTCTTGTTTTTTGCCATCCTGTCGAGCTGTCATCGGATTGCCAAGGACGAGTGCTGCCACTGACATTGACAACTTCCGGCCAACAACCAACTAACCAACAAGCCCAGCTAGGCCAGCTAGCCCGTCTTAGCTGTTGGGCATTTCTCATTTACTAATTTAAATAAACTTTCAACAACAGCTCTAAGTCGTAAACTTTTGGTCGCACACAAAATTTTGCATTCTGAATGTGTCACTTGAACATAATGAGAATGTCCTGGACCATAATTTTTGGCCTACACTATCATTAGTTACCTAAGCTAGGCTCCAATTTCCGGTCCACTTACATATTCAGAGTTGTTTAAGGAAGAGAAAATCCGTTGGAAGTTATAGTTAATATCCTAGAGATGATGTGTAAATGAATTTCACTCGGTTCTGGGCTTAAGAATTATGCAATTTTTTCTTTTCCCAATTAGAAGGTTTTTGGTGTTGCCATCTCTAAAAAATAACCATTCCCAGCATACAATTGTTGCATAGTTCCATTTGCAGAAGGACAAGGTTGAAGACTGAAGCCTTGAAGGCATTGTCAAGAAGTTGTAATGCCCAAGGGGACCGGACCCGGGCCCGAGCCCGTTCCAAGTCGGGACACCGCGACCGCAGCCCAGTTGGCCAACTTTCATAATTACGAGAGTAACGACAACAGCCGCAAGAAGGCTTCAGCTTCAAATATTGTACATTTATATAGTTATGTATACGAGAATCTGTGTGTATACCTAACCATCTATATAGATACAGCAATGAGTGTACGACAGGGCCGCAAATGCCACAGCAGTAGGAAAGTTTGCAAGTCAGCCGAATTTATGATAGAAATACACTTTTCCTTTCCAGTGGGGGCCTGCACTTTGGGGGCTTAGTAGGTACTTAGTACTTGGGGTAAATGGGGGAAAAGTTAGAGGCTGTGATAAAGTATTAATAGAGAAAGGTATTTCCATGTACACTCAAACAGAATCGATAAATGGTAATAGGCACGTTAAGAGCTCTTCTGTAGCAACTCGAAAAGGCTTACACTTTAGGAGATAATACCGGTTTACACGAAACCCGCTTACATAATGAGCTTTTGGATGGAAACAAATATGGAAGATAATTTAAATAGGACTTAGTAGTCATAATATAATCCATAGAAGCGACCGCAATCGAGTAAATTGATTTCCTTGTAACTAAGATTGATTTCTGAACAATGAAAATTGATGAATTTGAAACAAACATCCACAAGCCTCAACCTGCCGGGTTGTCTGATTGCAGTTTAGGCCTAGAGTGAGTATTGAGTGTGCGAGTGAGTGAGGGGTTTCCGCCTGATCGAATATTACATTTGATTTATGCGCCACATTTGGAATTCGACAGCTGTCTAATACCATGCTTCCATCCAGTACCAGTCGCTTCCTTCCTCACCGAAACAATATCCTTTTGCAGGAATCCAGCCAGGCAGCACAGTTTCAAATCGAAAGCCAAAAAACCGAATGCACATTGCCGGCGAACAGAGCAAATCGAGCAACATGATGCGGACTCGGCTCCAGCGCTGATGATGATTTAGATGGCGATGGAGATGGTTATGGCAAAGGAGCTCGTACTTGGGCAAGAGTAGGATCTGGAGCTGAACACGAAGATGAAGATGAAGGCGGTGGCAGCCGAACGGAAATGAAATCAAATCGCACAGGTAATTTGTTGCCACAATGGCCAGATGAGAGGCGTACGCATTCTATTTGTAGTCGTGTGGTGCTTTACATTGAAAGAAAATATGTTATCCAAAAGAAGGAGAAAAATCAGTTGTAAACAACATTAGTATAACCTTTTTAGCAGTGCTTTTACCCCCCACTTTGTGAGCATTACATAAATGATGGGATTACTGTGCGCAGATGATTAGGTTTGAGTTGCAAAACCAGACATTGAGTCCAGGACCCTGAACAATATGCGACGCCTGCGGCACGCCGCATTGCTGGCAAGGATAAGCGGTCGAGTGATGCCTCCTCCGGGTGGCATCTTCGCATATTCCGGCCTGTGTGCCCGGTAAACCGCAGCAATTATTTCTCTGCCATTGCTTTGCGGATCAATTTAAATTGTAGGATTCAATAACAGAATTCCTTCCCTGCGGTTTCTAACCCACCCAACGCACTTCGACCCCTCGTTATTAATACGCATGTTAAATACATTATCATGAAAAATGATTTAGCTCCAGTGACTTGAGGCTGGCCACGTGTCGTATGCGCAATATGTTACATACCCAAGATGGCAAGCACACTCTTTGCCCTTTTGTCTTCATTTGTCATAAATTTGTTCGATTCAATGTTGATTTTTATACATCTCGTAGCCTCATAATCAATATAAATGGCTGTCTGGCATTTTTTCACATTTAATTGAATTCCCCACCCGGCCACGAAGCTGGAACTGAAATCGGGCATAATTAGTGTTCCGTGGGGGGTCGCTGAATTAGCTCAATTTTCAAACTCATTTCATTCACTTTCAGAAGGAAAATTAAAACCAATTTGGCTGGCAATATGAAAAATGCATCACTTCGGATCGCAATCAAATTAATGAATCTAAATGGTGAATATTTCAGCAGCTTTAAATGCAACAGGATGGCCAAGGGGTTGACAGCGGGTTTTCCTAGGATTGTGTGCGATTGTGGGGATTAAATATTTGCCTGCCCGGTGGCTTGACGTTTGACCTTTTGGCAAAAAAGCATTTGTTTAATGGTGCATAAAATTCATCAATAAGTCAATCCCGATATGCATGAAGTAGAACTCTGCAGTTCCAGCAATATTGTGTAAGTCAAGTTTGACTTTCTTGGGGACTTCTCAAACTATTTCCTTCTGTGTAGCGTCAAGCACATGCAATGCAATTTACACGGCTTAGTCGCTACTGTGGCACATGCAAAGAATGCCGGAATGGCACTGGTAAATGGTGAAAGGATATGGAAATGGAATGGGCTGGGTTGGGAAAATGGCCGGAGACAGCTGAAGGCGCCGCACGAGCTCCACCGCAGACAGACATCTGCGACAGCCCAGACACATGTTGCGATGTGTGCGATATGTAAGGACAACAACAGGACAGCCCAGTGTGTGACAGTACAGTACAGTGTAGTACAGTACTGTATATACAAGTACATAGTAGAATAACAATAAGGAAAGCCGCCTTGGGGACAGGGCACAAAGTCAAACTATGTGTGTCAGGACACAGGAGGAGAAGAGCCAGACTTGTTATGCGATGATAAAATACGATATCGACGCGACTTGATTATGCATAATGGTGTTTTAAAAGGCCAAGAAAATCCAGGTTGCCGTCCAAAATATCCTTGGCAAAATGAATTTTGCGCTGCTTCGCTCTTCTGCATATTTATGACAATTTATTTAGTTCATGCGCTCATGTTTTTAATTGACTTTGCTTCAAAAGCGAAGCTGACGAGCCATGAGGCATGCGGCATGAGGCACGAGGTCGTCCTTGCCAAGGACGAGTTGAAGGGGGTAGCCAGTGGAAGAGAGACAGGAAGACTGGGAATGAGAGAGAGATAGAGCCTGGCAGGACGACATTGAATTCGCATTAGATGCGCTGCAAAAGTTCATGAGGCCGTTGAGCTGGTCTTCCTGCCATTATGGCTTGTTTAGTTGGCTGACATTGACATTGACATTGGTACATCATCCATGCATATGCCCTAGCCCTGAATAATTAACGGGCAATATGTCGGAGGGAATCGGAGACCTTGACAGGATCAACCTTTGCCCTGCTCAACTCCGGGCCACATTTAATTAGGCCCCGAATACCCAGCACTTTATATCTATTTTACAAGATTTTTTCCTAAGCGAAATTCTCATTTGCGAGCACTTGCTGAAAATAATTATAATTATTTTTTATTGCCAGCGGCGTTCTCTGCCTTGTGGTTAATTAATTGCGGTCACTTTCGCCTCTTACCCCAAAATCTTTTCGGTCGCGCCATCGCTTAACAGCCATTAAGCCTTTTTATGCGGGTTTTGTTCTCGTTTTTTTGCTTTTTGTTATCATGGGATTGGGTTTTTGTGCGATTCTTCCTCACTTTTGCTTTTTTTGTTCTCGTTTGATTTAATTTTCTATGCCAGGCATGCGTAATAAATATTAAGTTTTTGCACTGTACCGCTTGATGCCAGGATATTGAGGAGGAATAAAAACAAGGAGTGCATAAAAGTGACGCCTCTTTATGGCGGGAAATTAAGCTGTATTTCCTCCTTTCGCCTGGCTGATTTTATGACAAAGCTGCCATCCGAAATTGGCGACTGTTACGCATTCCAACGATTTCGGAGAGGGAATCCCCACAATCGCCATTAACCTGACTAAGGCCAGACTGGGCTGCGTTAAATTTCGCGCATTCCTAATGAGTTGCCACGTCGGCGCGACATCATAAATACGATACGACCATGCGCCTCCCTGGGGCATGAATCTGTTGCGTGTTGTCATGCAAGAAATGGTAGTCGAGCTGCACATTTCACAAAGCGTTAATGAGCGCCAGCCATGTATATTTCTCATATCAAGTCGATTCGGTTCGCGTTTTCTTAGCTACGCTTCGTTTGGTATTAATTCGCGGGGAAAATGCTTGTTAAAACGTCGAATAGGTTGGGTAGAAAGCAATTAGAGTTCTGATATATGTAGTTAAAAGATACATACAATATCTTTAAACTCCAGTCTAGGCTTCCCAATTTGTTTCCCAATGTGTTTTGCCCTGTCTGGTGTGCACACGGCGTATGCGTAATTCCATCTAATAGTAAACAGAGCGTATACGTAATATTTGCTAAGCACTCGACTGCCGTTTGATGTTGATTGTACGGCAGGCACTGCATTTGCACACGATGGCTTTCGGGTGCCATTCAAGTCTCTTTGGCCAAAAGCTTTGAACAATCAGAGCCAAAGGCTCCTTAGCCGGATCCATCGCATTTCGGGGAGTGAGCCCTCTAATATTGGTTCCATAATCCTGTGGCCCAAATCGCTTTGTCAGTCGCCGCACGCAATTCCATCAGAGTGTTTACATCAGGCATTGTGCCCTCTCAGTGTGTATTATGTGTCCCAGTTCCATGTTCAGTTTCAGTCTCAGTTTCAGTGCCAGTTCATAATCAAATATCCCCAAACAAAAGCCATGCTATTTCCTCGGGGCTTTCGGACAAATATAGTACACGTACTGGCGTCGGAGTCGGAAAGCAAATAAAACTCTCTAATAAATTATTTATGGAACAATATGCCACAATACCAGCAAATTGAGTGTAAAATCAGGACCAGAACAATGCCAAGTCATTAGTTGGTGGCAACAGTTGGAACTAAAAACCAGAACAATGCGTGCACCAGACAATTTCATTTCGGTGAGTGAAAACACTTTGATTCGATTTCAATTAAGATGAAAGTCAAGGCTCTAGCTCGGGCAACAGGCTGGAAAGCTGACTGAATAGCTCGAAAAGCTGGCAACTGGCAGGATACAGATCCTTGAAGTGCAGACCGCAAAACGGTCCTTGATAGCGTGGCTATCGGGGCATGGGAGTTCGAGTTTGAGCTCGAGTGGCATTCGGTTTGGCTTCCGCTTTGATTAAATGTCAAATTGCAAGTATTGGCGGTGTACAACAACCGCAAAAGCAAGTGCCACTTGACGAGGTTCATGTGCTAGGCCACGCCCCCTCTCTAGGCTAACTCCTTATCCAGGACTCCACTGCCAGTGCCACCGCCATCGCCCCATTTGAATAATTGAGTTTGGCAGCAGTTTAAACGATTGCCAGCCTTTGTTTGTACTACAAAGTTACGTTTCGTTTCGATGGGCGTAGTTTTATTTCATTTTCCAGCGTACGTGCCGTGAATTTTCTATGGGCTTGGGGCTGAAATTGTAAATGGAAATGGCAATGCCAATACCAATGCGAGGGTCCGCTGCCATCTGTGTGACATCTGTCGCTCCAGGCTCCAAGGCGGAGCCTTAAACGGGTTCGGAATCAGAATCAGACGGCAATCTGTTCGTCCAGCCCACAACAAGCCGGCACTTCCGTCCCCCACCACTTTTCCACTTCGGGTTATTTCCAGCAATTAAACCTTTCCAAGGATACGCCAGGATAGGAAAGGATATGCACAGAGCACAGGCCAAAAGCCAGCAAGATCGTGTAGTCGCCACGTAAGCCCGTCGCTGTCAATTAGCCAGCGTTGACAATGAGTCCGTGCACCTCTTGCCACACCACATTCCCCATGCCAGTTGCCACTTGTGACTTGCTACTGGCCATCACCAACAGTAAACAGTCCGCCAACGCGGTCGCAGGTTCATTAAAAATCCTGTTTGGCCCACGATGTCGTCTGTCATCAAAGCACTGAGGCAAAAAAGTCTAGTCTTTAAATCGTGGAAATGCAAAATAGTTTTCCTGAAAGCATCCTGTCGCTCCTAACGATTTTTAAGTCACAGAAGATAAATTCCCTTTTCAGTCTATCCAGTCTACCTTTCCGTAAATTCTAGTTGAAATGCTCTCCACTCACTAACAAGTTTTCGCACAAAACTTTCCGTTGTTCACCTACGGAAATTAATTTTTCTTGTGATCGATAAACTATGATTCTTCAAAGTTTCAAGTATCGCTTGGGAACAGAGTGATTGATTTGGCATTGAGTCCGCCTAGTTCTTGGCCCTTGCTTGACAACAATAAATTCCTGGCCATCTGCAGCAGGAGGGAGTGTGTTAACAAGCCCAGAACAAGAGCCCATGAACTGCAGGACTGCCAGGGAAATCCCCCATCGCCTGGCTTTGTTGACAACGGTTCATTCATGGTATTCATGAGGTCGGTCTCCCAGCATCCTGCTGCCTGCCCTCTGAATACGTTCCCTCTGCTTTATTTATGAAATACGCTCGGATTTTTCAGCTGCAGTTGGAACTGATGCTCGGGACACTGTTGCGCTTCATTTTGCTGAAAAGCAATTGCTTTGGCAGAGCTTGTTGTTATGCTCTTTTTGGGGCTCTTAATTTGTGGCCCGTACACGTCCTGGCATAACAATTCACTTTGACACTCCCAGGGTGACGTGAGTCACAATAAATTGCCGGACCAGAACTTGGCCTCTGGTTTATTTCACAAACGTTTCATTTTCGATTTCGTTTGTGTTTTCTACTGTCGTTAGCCAGTGCGTGACAATTTCAATGTTCCTGGGTCTGTGATAAATCTTATTGGATTTTTCTTAATGCATGTATTATTTTCATTCACAGACCCATTCACAGACCCAGCACTCAGTGTGTGTTTGACCTTTAGTGCTAATGGCAATCTGATCAGTTTCATTAGCATGCAAGAGAAGGCATTCCCGCTGGCTGACAGGACTTGGCCTGGGGTCTGAGGCTTGGGGCCCGATTCGGAATCTGCTCATTCTCATTCTGATTTGCAAGAATCCTCCAGACCTCCCCGTTCTTCCTTCCAATTTTGCGCTAATTAACTGTGTGCCAACTACAGCAGCCCAAGTTTCGGCATTGGCTGGAACTTTGCCAGCCAGGCTCGTCCTGCCAACCCATTCCTCTCCCAGCTTCGAGCTCGGGGTGTGTGTGTTCATGTGATTTCATGCTTGTTGCCGGCAACGGAAAGTTACAATTTATGAGCACATCCTTGCGCGCTAAGCTTGTGTAAGCACGAAAGAGAACCCGTCATCGCCCATTTCATCCGCGACCCCTTGGACCCGTCCTGTCTCCGTGCAAACACTTGTAACACTTTGCCTTACATCTTCCTCCAAAAACCGACTCGTCCTGATTTCGCTGCGAGGAATGCATCCAGCCAGCCATCCAACCAGCCATGTCCTGTCGCTGGCATTTTGACAGTTTCAAGCGCCAACTAATTTTCATTTTTCCCCAAATACAATTTAAAAGTTTGCCCCTCATTTAGCGAATCGGGGAATTTCATTTGGCGTAAACACATTCCCCATGACATGGACTCTTGGATCACTGCCGGATCCGGCTACTCAAAAAAGCACTCGTCGAACTCTGCTCGAATGACTTTTTATGAACTTTTCTAATGCCACATAAAAAATAAACCCTTGTCGAATAACTGCATTCTGTGCCAATGACTTGCCAAAAGTTTACAACTTCAAACTTGATCGGAATCCCACTGGTTTCTTTTTTTTTGTCCACAGTGCACAATTGAAAATGCCATGAATATATATAGTTTAGATTGTATATATAAAAATGTATATAAACATGCTTATAGCGATGCAGCTGCAAGTGCAAATCGAGCGGAGAAAGCTCGACAATTGAATCGCTATGTGGGTCATTTCATTTAATAATTCCATTTCCAGGCGAAAGGCAAAGCCAGCAACATGACATGGATTGCCAATCCCAATCCCAATCCCAATCTAAATCCCAGTCCCAATCCTTTGCCCATCTGAACTGCAGTGAATGCCCGATAAGTTGCCTCCATTTGAACGGCTTTATAGAGATACTTCCATTGAGTTGGGATTTGTTTTGGAAGCCGAAAACAATCACAAAAATAGCGAAATATTGTATCAAGTCTAGAAAGCATTTATTATAAATTCAATACAAAAATTGATTGGTTAAGCGTTTTTATAAGTTCCTTTAAGACACATTTGCTTATGTAGAGCTCCCCTTTGTCAAAAGCTAGTCAAAAGTCGTTTCGGGCTTTGACTTTAAGGCTTTCCTAGTGCCAAAACCCACTTAGCAGGGTCTGCCATAATACAGGTCAGTTTATCGCTGGAATAGCATGCCGGGCGACACATTATTTCCGCCTTATAAACTTTTTCCACCCGGGGGTTTCGCCACTTTTCAGCGGCGAAAAGTCATGTGCGTGTGATATTTGGGTTTGGGACAGAGTTTTGGGTTTTTGTTTGAGAGGAAACCCCCAATACTGCTGATGCTTATCGTAGGCAAATTTATGGAGCCAGCTAAGTACGGTGTAAGCCGGTCGGGCCATTACAGTTTGAGTTGCGCGTGCAACTTGGCCAACGGAGAAACGCAAATGACTAATTATATTTTCTACCTCTTTCCCGTATTTTCATGTTTTCCTGCCCGGCGAGCAGCTGCAGCTGGCAATGGCAATAATACCGTTTGTGAATTATGGCCAAAGTTAATTAAAAGCCCAGAAAGAACGCAATACAACGCAAGTAGGTCTTAAGCCCAGAAGAGGCGAGACATAAATCAATTCGAGGAAACAAAGACGACAACATGTAGAGCTGCATTGTGAACGGCCGATCCCAATGTCAATGCCTGTTTACATGGCCAATGAAAAATGGCCAACAATATGGCCAGAGGCCACAGTGAGTACCTGCACAACCGGCAGCCTGCATCCAAAAACGATTCAAAACGAAATGACTTAAAGCGGCTTACGAGCGACGCTTAAAAGCCAGACCACACTTCGTATACGCAACGTCCAACCAGGCGGATGCGTGATTAATTGCACTTTAAACAAACACTGGAGAAGGAAACGATACGGAACGAAGCCAAACGATCCAAAAGGAACGTAAACCCTGAAGTGGATATTCTGCTGACACAACAAGGAAAAAGCCGTCAAAATGTTGCCAACCAATGTGATGACATTCATGAAGAAGGTAAGTGGACAGCCAACTACGTTTCGATCCGATCCGATCCGAACCAATTTTTAATTAATGAATATATAAATCAGAGTTCTGTCACAGCCAGAAGCTCGTAATTTATGCTTAATTTCATTTTCATTTGCCATTTGTGATTTTTAATTATTCCCTGCCAGACCGTGGCCCTGAAAATTTAATGAGCAGCAAATGAAATTCAACAAAAACACATCGAAACCGTAATGAAACGAAAACCGTAAGAGAATTTTCGCTTTTTCCACGCTTTTCCGTGCTTTTACCAATGCATATTTGCAAAAGGGCGGATGCAGGTTAAAGTTCCAACTTCCATCAAATCATTTAAGCAGGGTCCTGTTTTGGGTAGGAGGTTTTAAAACCAAGTCTGAGCGGAAGGGAAAAGATTGTAGACAAACAAAACTTTTTAATTAAAAAGCCCTTTAAATGCTTTAGCCGCCTGACTGATTTTTCCTTTGTTTATGAGCCCGAAAAATATTAAAAATCCGTAAAAAAAGAAAGGGGGGAAACGGAACTTCAGGCAATCGAAGTGGTTCAATTATCCTGCCGAGCACCTGCTTGCCAGAGTCCCAACCGGGCTGGTGTCCTTTTTATAATGCGGAAATTGTTCTTGGGAAAGAATAAAATTATACATGAGCCGGTGGGGGTGTGAAGCCAAAAATAACACACAACAACAGAAACAAAACAAAAACGACAAAAAAAAAACGGAGACAAGACCCAGAAAGTGTAAATTCCGAAGAAATTCTTGTTTGGCCCAAAATACTTTGCAAAGTTAATAAAAACCAAGTTGAAAATTAAAAGGATGAGAAGGGCCAAGAGCCGAGGCAAAATGCCAGCCAACTAAACCAAATACTGAAGACGTTTGTGTTGCCAGCGGGCAAGGAAAAGAGTTTTGCTAAGTTTGATTAGACCAAATGAAGCACGAAATCAAAGCCTGGTGCCTGGTCTGGAACAGAAACAGAAACCAAAAAAGAAAAAAAGTTGAACTCAAGAAAATGATGAGCCCGTTGACGGTCTGTTAGCAAGTCTGTTAGAGGAGAAGGATTTAAGCAAGAAACTTTTTCTATTTGGCCCTTTACGCATTCAAATGCCTAACAACTTGGTCGGGTATTTGGCGACAAATGCTAAAGGGCCTCACCGCAGGACATCAAAGGATAAGCACAGGGCGGGATGAACACAAATAGCCAACTGCAGTTTATTTGCAGCAATTTTCTTAATAGTGTTGCTGCTCTAAAGTTACCTGACAACTGCCCAGGATCTGCACTTGGCTCGTTACACATTTCCTTGCGGCTGATGCAGTCTAGCTGTGGGCTCGCTGTGGCCACCCTGACATCCTGCCATACCGACATCCTGCTGACCACACGTGTCCCGAGTCGGTTGCAAGTTGTCTGTGCTCTCGACTGGCTCTGTGTTTTATTGCACTCGGGTGCAGTCCACAGAATAGAGCAACAGGCACAAGGATAATGTGGCCCTGGGTCTAATGACAGGCACGTGCCAGGACCAAAAACCACACAAACAGCAGGCAGAGAGCCATAAAAAAAGCTTAATGTTCACTCAAAAATTAAAAGAAACACTTTAATTATGGCCATAACAAAAGGTAATCATTGCGGGTATCTTCGAAGCGAAGGTAAAATTATGATGGACCTTAAATAGTCGGAATAGTAATGTTTTTTGCTGCTTTTTTACATTTTCTCCTACGCAGACATTCGTTATAAACTTCAGGGAAAAGTTTTAAGTGGGAAACTATTTGCTCACTGCTTCCATTTCAGCTGCTATTGATTTCCACAATGCAAGCACCTTCATTCATAACAGACAATGCCCAACTTTCTCCCTTGGCACGTCTCCCGCTTTCTCCGACTTTCTTCTCGGTTGGCATTGACTGCCGTTTTATGTGGCATACTTTGCGGCCATAAAGGGCGCACATATTGCTCGCCGTATTATTGTTGTGGCTGCCACACGAGCTGTGGCAAGAGCAGCAGCTCTTAAACGTCAACACATAATTTTCGACACTAAACATGAAACTATTTGCGGCTTCGGGCCATAAGACCCAGACGCCAGAAAAAAATTCATAATAAATGACAAAATTAACACGGCAATAATTGTGAAGGCGGCAACGAGGCACGGAGGCACGGAGGCAAGTGGCAACGGCCAGAGGCAGTGGCAGTGGCATACACTCTTTCCATGGAACTCCTGTGGAATGCAGAGTAGTTTACCCAGGCACTGGAAAAATGGCGTCAGACACCTGAGCTCATAAATTAGGCGGGCCGGGCCAGAACGAGGCTTCTGGGTGTTTCGGCAGGATGTGATCCTGCTCGCACCTGAAATATGGCTAAGATTTCATGGGCCAAAGCCACCACCGGGCTACAGCCGGAAAAATAAGCAGGGTTCAAAGGCTAGCCGGGAAGCACATAAATCCGCAGCATGAATATTACCAAGCCGACATCAAATGACATCATCAAAAATGTAGCCCAGGCTCGGAGCACAAAGCGGCCATAATCTGACACTAGATGCCGCTTAGTTCGCGGCTGAGTTGGGTCCTGGCGCCCTCCTCGGCCCCAGCGTCCTTTTCCCCCTCGTGGGCCCAGGGGTTCCCTAGTTTAGGCCCTAGTAGGCCTTCTATCCCAAAGGTAGGACACCAAAAACGCTGCAGCCGAAAGCACTTAGCGTAATTTGCGCTGTGCGAGTAAGATAGAGGCACTATACTGCTAAGCACTGAGAAAAATATATAAGAGTTTGGAAAATTAATACTAAATACAACATAAAACAACCAAGATAGAGCTTAGGCACGATTGAGTTACAAGAAAGCAATGACATTGTTAGGATTGTACTCCAATCTGGCGTCCAATTACCAATTTCTTCCGGTGGAGCCAAGTATGCTGCTGTTTGTTCCGGTTTCGTTGGCGCTTTGGCAAATAGAAAATTTCCACTTCATAAAATGCTGACTGCAGAGCAGCACTTATGTTTTTGGGGCTCGACTGGTCGGCTGGTCGCTTTCAATTGTTATTTTCCTCCTGAAACACACAGATACCATACACAGTTGAGCCCCGTGAATCCCCTGGCCCTATCCATTAAAAAGAATGACGGCAATTTTTGAAAGCAGCTTTAGCCAAGGCATTCCGCCTTTAGTCCTGCCGTTGTTTAATCAAAAATTACTTGCCACACTTTACGATTTCTTGGCAATTTGTTGCGCTTCCAGTAAAGGCGCCTACGGCCGTGCCAGCAAAAAATCAAATAAAACGCAACGTGTTACTTTCACCTGCGTGCCCTCGATGACTGGGCAAAAAAAAAGCTGCAAAAATAAGAATAACACCAAAAAAAACGAAAGAAATCTGAGAATCCTGCAGGCAGCAGGATAATAACCAGACTCCCCGTGCTAAACAATTTTCTGCTTATATCATCTAGTTTAGTTCAGCTGGATAATTCGAAAATGATTCTGGGAAATCACTTTGTTTATTATTATTACAGAGAAACAAAACAATTTATAACTCGCACAGGCTATAAAAAATCGATATAAAGTAGGGAAACTTAAACTTCATAATACTTTAAAGTAAAAAACATGATATGCAAATAAGCTCTTCATATCCTGATTTATTATGAAACACCTCGGTAAGTAAACTTAACTGTTGCATAAGACTTTTAGCTGATGAAAAAGTGGTAAGAGCTCCGCTTCCCCACTTACATTTCGCCAATAATCTCATCGTTTCGGTGGATTTTATGTTCACTGCCAGCCAAGAACCGAATAAACATTTAGGGCTGGCGCAAATCAAGCTCGCAGCCCGATATGCCAATACTTATCCCCATTTACGAACTACTCTCTCACACTCTCTGCTTTCTTTTCTCCATGCTTTCTCCTGGCAGATGGTGGCCACCGATGAACAGACCACCGGAGGGCAGCAGCATGCAACGGACTCGGGGGCAGGCGCCTCCAACACGGGTGCCTTGAACAAGATGAAGGCTACGCTGTCCTCGTCGCTGCTCACGGTTACAGACAAAGGTAAGTGTAGTTATCCTTAGGTTATCCTTAAGCTATCCTTGCATGCGAATTTACGGCATGAATTTTTATGCAAGTGCGCCCTAAACCTTGTGCAAACTTTGGCTGCCAAAGTCAATGTCGGAATGGCATGTGTGCAGGAGCAAAAGTTACGGGAATGAGGTATAAGCAGGGTTAACGGCGCGTATACGCAATATTTTGAGCTTACGCCCGTTTGCATCGCAGATTGAATTATTCAAAGGGGTCACTGCTTTCCGCCATCCGGCGATGATGCACCATTACCAGAGCCATCGATGTTCACTCTGTCACATTGTTATGGTGTCCATAAACGCTGCTTCCACGCAAAAACTGACACCCGACCCGAAAGCCAAACCCAAACCAAAACCAAAACCGAAAGTCAATAAAACCGGAAGACCAAAGGCAGTAGCAGTGGCAGTAGCAGTAGCAGTAGCAGCAGCTTCTGTTTCAGTTTATATAGTGGCGGGAACAACATGAAAATCTTGTGTTGACTTTTGTGTTATTTTTATCGCATTTTAGTTGGCCACCAGCTAAGCGAAAGCTATGGCTCGTTGATTTTATTGCATTGCCATCCGATTTATTAGAACTGAAATGCCAAATCTTATGTCCCCGATGTTTATTTAGCCCTGGTAGCCCTCGTCGTAAAACAAGACAGATCTAAGGTTGGCTGCCGTTTGCTCACAATTCATTTTTTTTGCCAAATATTGTGCCACTTACCGTACATAATTGAGGATAATTGAGGCTGCCGTCTCACCTGAAAGGTCCTTCAGTTAGTTTGGTTTTTCTACGAAATTCCTGCGGCTAACCTCAGACACTTTTTGTGGCAAAGTCCAAAAAATGACACAAACTGACACATAATTTAAGAGCGCAAAAAGTTGCAAATACTTTCGTATGTTTTTATACCTCCTTGTGATGCTCCTGAGTGCTCCCCAGAGCAGGTGGAATTTTTATATACAGAAAGCAGAAAAGTTTCGCTCTTGCACTTGGCCGCGCTTATTGTTTCATATTTGCTTTGCCACTTTTACGGCTGAAAATGTCAAGCGCGAGTTGCCAAAAGGTGAAAGCACAAGGTGCAACTGTGCGTATGAGCGATGCTGCCACACAGCGCCTGCTCCGGCTTTGTCCTTGCAACCTGACTGTGACTAATGCACCGCGACTTTTTCCGGGCCACAGAAAACTATTCACTATTTTCACTATTTTCTCAAGGGTGAAATAAAACACCAACCCACAGTAAAACATATGTGAGCACATAATCACACAAATGCAGGGCACTATGCAGGGAAAAAGGTTTTCTTTTTCCAAAGAATGTGGAATAAATTCTGTTTAATGCAAGCAAAATAAATAAACCATAATATATACTGGCACTTTGATTTAGATAAATAAAATCTCTGATAAATAATTCAACTCCTGCCAAGTTCAATTTAGATATTATTCGCACAACTAAATTTCGGAAAATTTAATTCACTTTTCCTGCAAATACGAGTATATATCATTGAAGTGTCTAAAATTTGACAAAAATCATAAATAACCCAATTACTTTGGGCTTTTCCTTTGATGAGTTTCGAAGGCTGGTGGGTGTCTCCTTTCGGCTTTGTATCTAATTTATTTGCCACCTGTCGTTCTGGCAATTAGTAAGCCAAACAAATTATGTGGCTTGACAACAAATTAAGCGGGGAGTAGAGTTTGGCTTTAAAGCACACACTTCTGGCCATTCGGGGCATTAAGGTCAGTCAATGCAATCAGCGGAAAATCAACAAGTTTTCCATTTGGCAGAGGGTTGCCCCTTGCCCCCACGTAATTGATTACATGAATCTGTTCAACATTGTGTCCTTTTCCCTCTCTTTTCAAAGTTAATAAAATGTCGCCACGCCCCTCTTTGGTTCCGACGGATGCGGACACCAGCGGCAGTTACGGCTCGCCCAGCTATCAGCAGCAGCAGCACGACTCCGGCGGCACCCTGAACAACAACAACAACAGCAGTGGCACGGCGGCAGCAGCAGGAGGCGGAGGCGGTCCGGCGGCCAAGCAGGAGCCAGGTCGAAGGGCCGGGGCTTGCCGGGTGTGCCTGAAGTCCTTCAAGCCCGACGACTACCACAAGACGTGCTTCGAGTGCCAGCAGCGAGTGTGCGAGGACTGTGCCAGCTACAGTAAGCTGGACGAGCACGAGGACGCGGTAAGTGGTGGCAGGATGAAGGATGCAGACTGCAGGCCACAGGCTACAAGCTACAGGCTGCAGGACGCCCCTTCCAGGCCACTAGGCAATGTCCCACGGTCACGTGGCACAAATGAACACAAACACAACATTGCAGGCAGCACTTAATTAATGGGAAAATATGAGATAGGCAAAGGGGTGTCCTGCATTGTCCTTCTCCGTGGGGTGCTGCAACACAGCGAAAGCTATTTGTGGGGCAAAGCTAAACTAATCTATTTTAGGAAATTTGTAGTTTTAAGACCATCATTCAAAATATGATTTCTTAAATGGACTTTTATTTCAGGACAAACAAGACTTTGAAAATTCCCTGCTGAGTTTTGAAGCCTTGCACGCCCCCACCTTTGTTGAAGTGTTGTTTATTTTTTTTTTTGCAAACTCGTTAACCACCGGGGGTGCAATGGGTCAGTGCACACACAAATTAGATTAGAGGGGCTTTGGGAATAGGGGTGAGCTTTGACAATCGCGCGACTGTGGCCTATTCACCGCAGGGCATTAATAGGATAAAGGACGAATTAACTAGATTAAATGGCATCCTTGGCACTGGGGAATCAGTTGCAACCATCGCTACCATCGCGCATCTATCAACACCAAGCCGCATAATGATCATTGATTGGCCAAAAAGCAACAGTAACAACAAGGACAACTTCAACACCAACAGCAACAGTAACAGCAACAGCAACATTGTCTTCACCCGAAGTTGTGGTAATTTGTCAAGAAGCCTGCCAACGCCCTGAACATAAAATTTAACGTTTGTCTGTCAACCTGGCCACTTTGGCTAATTGAAATTGATGTTCATGGGCGTTGACTACAACACACAAGCCATCCGCACACCCACTCTCCACGCACACAACCTGTTATACCCGCCCACGGTAATTATGGCCCAGGCAGAGGCGGTGTTGTGCTGCGGTCTCATCACTGGACATTTCGAGGCTTTTCGAGTTGCAATAATCATTTAGGGCTGGCCACACACGACACCAAGGACTCTGTTGCATATGAACTTGAGTTTTAGGTGATGAGAATCTACAAAGGATAGCATGATCTTTGTTTCCTTGCTTATAGGGCTGAGCTTTGAGTCTCCAAATCGATATTCCCAGCAATAGACTTTGCATATGCGATGAACAAAAAATAAACCTTAAAGTTGCATGAGCATGCAGCGGCTTACTTCGTTTCAGGCACGCTGACGTGGCAGCTACGTGTGGCAGCTTGGAAATAACTTTTCAGTCGATTTCTCGATGGGATCATGGACTGGCAGCTGCATCGCACACACTGCCGTAACGCTATGTAATTACAGAGCACGCAACTGGGGAGCACAGAGGCAATAAACCAAAGCCAGGCTCTAGTTGCCGCTGCGGTGCACAGTACATGGGAACACTGGGAAAAAGACCCAATACGTTCTTTGAATTTTCGAAAAAATATGCTTTGAAGCTACACAGAAAGTTGCCTTGTCTTGGAATAATATCCAAAGAAAACAAAATTATTGAGCCATAGTTACTTTTCTTCAGTGCTTCGACTTAATTACAATGGCGGCAGCTTCCGCTGTGGCAGGGGCCATGGCAAAGAGGGAAATGGCTAGAAAAGGTTGAACAAAAAAAGGACGATGGTGACACACATGACGATTGAAGCCGCCGGGCAAAATGAATCAGCAGTGGGGTGGAAATGTAACGAGCATTGTGCGGGCGTGCCGCGGAAAAAGAAACGATTCAGTTGAAGCTGGAAGGGTCCTAGATGCAGGTTGCAGGCTGGAGGTTGCAGGTTGCATGTGCAGCTGTGCACCTGTGCCCCAGAGCCGCGTGAGCGGGATTTTGCCATTTCCTCGGACCCATCATTTCCTGAAAATAGAATTTTCCGCAACGTGCTGGGCAAAAAGTTTTGTTGCGAAAGTAATTAATATTTATTTTCGCTTCCCGCAGCTGACCAGCATAATGGGTTTTCTCAAGCTTTTTTCCTGGCTTGTAATAAATAGTAGACCGCTGTGCGGCGGCCACGAATAGACTTCTGCGCTTAGCTGGCATTTTTAATTAACGCTGCGTACTCCTGTTGATGTGGCAGTGATGAAAATTGATTTTCCCCTTGCAGACCATGTGGAGGTGCAGTGTATGCCGGCGGAAAATGGCATCGCGGGTCTGCATTCCGCAGGACTCCACGGACTCGATGCTGGACGTCCCAGTGCTGGAGGCGCTGCAGCGACGCCACTCGGACGCCAAGCTGGGCAGCAGCACCCAAAACCTGGCCCCCAGCAATGGTGCGGCTCTCGCTCCCCCGCGCAGCCCAGAGCTGCGGCGGCATTCGGATGTATCGCCTGCATCGCTCAAGGAGTTGGAAAGGGTAAGTTTTTCAATTGCAATGTTTTTGGCACAATATAGGATATATTCCCACCATTTTCAGCAACTAAAAGGTGGTCGCAGCATGGCGCCCAGCCGGTCCAACAGTCCGCCACGGGGCGATGGCCAGGAGCCGCCTTTTGGGGCGCCCCTCTCCCGGATGCAGTCGCGCCGTGGATCGAGGGTGGCGCGGCAGCACAGCTACGACGACGACATGAAGACGGGACCTGTGAGCGGCAGCATGGGGGGCGGTGGTCCAGCGCTGGGCTTGGGGCCAGATGGAGCGGGTCTAGGCATTCCTTCTATGCCGCGCAGGTAAGATTCTCGAAGGAAATGAACAGACTTGCTAACCACCCGTGCGACCTGTATAGAAAATCCGCCTACGATGTCTTCGCTCCTGGACTGATCCAGGGCGGAGGAGCGGCACCGGCCACCCAGATGCAAAGGTCGCCAGGCGAGGGCGGCATCATGCCGCCCATCCAGCTGCCCGGCTCGCGGAGACCCTCCTTCCGGGTTCCACACCCCTCGGAGGACATACAGAACGACGACTCGCCGGGATCTCCGGACAAGGGAAGTCCCGTGTTGACTGTTGATGAGGACCGGAGGATGCGGCGACGCGGATCGCAGCTGTGAGTCTTTTACAAATATGTATTTATATTTTAAACGAAACAATTAAGCGCGATTGAAGTAATTAAATCCATCTGTTTGGGGTTAACCAAATTAATCTGGGAATGTGGAAAATTAGATAACCTTCTGCTCGAACATTACTTTTTATTCTAGCTATTATTTATACCGTTTCAGAGTATTTTAATAATGATTCTTTTAATTGACCTTTTCCTCAGGCCTGATATCGCCATGCTCCAGAATCGCGGTGCTCTCCCAGCAGCGCCCGTCGCATCTATTCCGCCGCCCATGGCCTCGTTTACGGGCCCCAATCTGGAGGATTTGGAGGCGCCACGGCGCCAAACCTCAATGGATGGCGAGGCCATTCGGATCGTCATACACGACGTCGATTCGGGGCCGATTTGTGCATCTAAGCGGCGCATTATCCTGCGCCGGGATCCCACGGACAAGGCGCACCGCAGTGAGTGAGCTTAAAATCTAAGGCACAGGACTCGAAAGCCCCTGGGGCTTACCTTTTGAATGAGTGTTTGAATGAGTGCGTGTGAGAGTGGGAATACACTGTTCGAAATATATCATGTTACTTGTGTAAGAGTGGGCCAAAAAGAAAATCTTTCCCATTTTTTCTCCGTGCTTGAGAGTGAGGATTGTTGGTTGGTTCCATCCGGCTTCGGTTGCTGTCCTGCCTTGGTACCGCACCGGAAATGGGCAAGTAAACAGGACTCATTACAACGTTTGGTTATGCTAATTCGGACGGAGCTTCGGTTTCCTCTGGACCGCCCTGGGTTTTGCGGGATCCTTAATTCACCCAACAACACAAAGTGCCACTAGTGGATGGGGCGGGGGACTGGGAGAGAGTGTGGAAGTGGGCTATCGCCAAGGATAATGTGGTTTCGGCCCCTGTGGGCCTTAATGAAACCCAAAGCGGAAGCAGTCTGGTAGCAGATTAAGCAACTGAGCGGATTTTATCGACATAAAGGCAAAACGAGCACTGAGCTACGAGCTACGAGCTGCAGCAACAGCAGCAAGGACACGCCCCTGTTACACCCATCCTTTTATTCCCATCTCCCTCTTCTACATTCTCTTTCTCCTCAACCCACACACACTGGAACAGGACATTTAGCAGCTCGGCATTGTTGGCCAATGTCATTTGCCAGGGGTTTTTGTTTCCCTCCTTTGTTGCCCCACATCCTGTGGATGTATTTTAATTATATGCATTTTTGTTGCATACCTCAAGGGGCCAGTCAGTCAGCCAGGAACAGGAGCAGGAGCATGAGCTGGCCAAATGAATTTTTAATTATCGTCGGTGGACGCGAAGCATGAAAATCAATACAATATGAACGTGACCAGGCCCAGACCCAGACCCAGAACACTGCATTAGAATTCAAAGCAATTTTTATTGAAAACTTGCAGAGAAATCGAGAAAAAATCGGAAAAAATGTACAAGCGAGTGGCAATGCAAAGTTTACGCCTTAATGGCCATAAATAATAATGCCCCCGAATGTTTGGCATATGCATGCATGGCTTGCTAGCATTCACATTTCCGAACATCCTGGCCAGTGTCCCCTCCTTCGACATTGAAATGCACTCTCGACAAGGGCAACACTGAATTTTGAATTTCAAAAGACAGAAAACTGGCAGACGAGAGAAAGAATTTCCAAATACGAAAGAAATTTTATGCAAATTAAGAATTGATTTCCCTGTTAAAGGAAGAAGATATCATGTGAAGTGGGTGGCAATAGCATACAAAAAGATATTAATTTAAATGCCCTTGAGTTATGGAAGTCCATTAATCAATTGAGCTTCCTACTTCTATGCCAAAAGCCGCATTTAAGCCACTCAAAGCCTTAACCATTTGCCGCAAAGCTTCTGGAGAAGGAACTGAAGATCCCCTTAAGAGGCGCCTATAATTCCAATCAAAATAACTAGCCGATGGCTGCCAGAGCTCATGCCAAAGCCAGAAGCTGCGTTCTTAAGTTTTTCCCCTTTTTTCCTGTCGGTTAGCCACCTGCGAGACGTGCGCTTGCTAATATAAAATTTCAATTTGCATATCATAAAAAAATGTCAATACCCAACAAATACGCACAAGACTGCTGCAGCCAAAGAATGTGGCTGAGTAGTTGGGTGGTTGGGAGGCACACGGGAGCTGCATGAATAGTGTGTGGGTGGATGAAGGATATTATGAGTTAAACCCACTCTCGGGAGCCTTGTCTATATATTCCTGTCTGCCTGCCTGCCTGCTGCCTGCTTACCCGACATATTTGATATGCAGCGAGGCAAGTGGAATTTTAATGTGCTAAACCATTTCCTTGGCTTTCCGGGCTGCCTGTGCTGCTGGCATTCGTTGTATCCCATATCCGTGTCCTTATCCTTGTTGCTCCTACCTGAGCTCCTTCACATGCGTGGTTGTGGCTTGTGGTGGCAGCTGGGCTGCAATTTCCTCTGATATATCGACTGGCTGGGTAGTCGCCTTCCCCCAACATGACACAAAAGACGAACTGCGAACGATGATGCCTTGTAATTTCAATGCAGCAGGGCCCAAAAACATGTTACACTTTTTCGCATTTACTTTGGCAGCTGCACGCCCCTAATTAGCCACTCTGCACTCGCTCACCAACTAATGGAAGAGTTTAATTAAGCATTCGCGATGCTGTGTACCCAGTACCCATGGGCCATGTAATTGAATCGTTCCCAGCAACTCCCAGCCAGCATTCGCACTCGCATTCGCACTTGCATTCGCTTTCGGTTGTGGTTCCAGCCTTCAATTATGCACCAATTAATCTGGTCCAACGGTGTCCAATAGGAACTGTTAATATGGGGGAGAACACAGATTTCGAGAAGTGGGAAGGTGTCTCGGCAAATAGCGCCTTAACACGCCTAATAAAATTTTATAAATCCTCATGAGGCTATGGTCTATACGTTTATGGCGGCAAATCACGAACCTCATGGCTCTGCAATTGCGTGCCCCTGTTTGTGGCAACAGGTGGCAATGCCAACATCTACGCCTTCCTGAAAAAGCCCCTAAAAACTAACAGTTCGCTTGGCTGATTTTCATAGATCTTGAGTCCATAAGCTGGGGCAAATGAACACTACTTTTATAGAATATCCTGGGGTAGATGAATCTAGGGGCCAACAAAAAAATTAAGAAAAAAGAGAACTTTCCAAATAGTTTGATGCAGTTTGAAAGAGAATCGAAATACGAATCATTTGAGGTATTCCGCTCAAGAATCGGATAGTTTTTGGCAAAGATACAGCCATCTCCCGGGGCCATATTGGGGATTTCAACATTTTTCAAAATTTTAAAAGGGGATACATCATAAAATTTTACAAAAAATCGAAAAAATTACTCGTATTCAGATTTTGATGCAGTTTGATAGAGAATCGAATTACGAATCGTTTGAGGTATTCCGCTCAAGAATCGGATAGTTATTGGCAAAGATAAAGCCATCTCCCGGGCCATATTGGGGATTTCAACATTTTTCTAAATTTTAAAAGGGGATACATCATAAAATTTGACAAAAAATCGAAAAATTTATTCGTCTTCAGATATTGATGCAGTTTGATAGAGAATCGAATTACGAATCGTTTGAGGTATTCCGCTCAAGAATCGGATAGTTATTGGCAAAGATACAGCCATTTCCATGGGCCATATTGAGGATTTCAACATTTTTCTAAATTTTAAAAGGGGATACATCATAAAATTTGACAAAAAACGAAAAATGAATTCGTCTTCAGATTTTGATGCAGTTTGATAGAGAATTAAATTACGAATCGTTTGAGGTATTCCGCTCAAGAATCGGATATTTATTGGCAAAGATACAGCCATCTCCCGTGGCCATATTGGCGTTTCCAACATTTTTCAAAATTTTAAAAGGGGATACATCATAAAATTTGACAAAAAATCGAAAATTTATTCGTCTTCAGATATTGATACAGTTTGATAGAGAATCGAATTACGAATCGTTTGAGGTATTCCGCTCAAGAATCGGATAGTTATCGGCAAAGATACAGCCATTTCCCGGGGCCACATTGGGGATTTCAACATTTTTCAAAATTTTAGAAGGGGATACATCATAAAATTTGACAAAAAATCGAAAAATTAATACGTCCTCAGATTTTGATGCAGTTTGATAAAGAATCGAATTACGAATCGTTTGAGGTATTCCGCTCAAGAATCGGATAGTTATTGGCAAAGATACAGCCATATTCCGGGGCCATATTGGGGATTTCAACATTTTTCTAAATTTTAAAAGGGGATACATCATAAAATTTGACAAAAAATCGAAAAATTAATTCGTCTTCAGATTTTGATGCAGTTTGATAGAGAATCGAATTACGAATCGTTTGAGGTATTCCGCTCAAGAATCGGATATTTATTGGCAAAGATACAGCCATCTCCCGTGGCCATATTGGCGTTTCCAACATTTTTCAAAATTTTAAAAGGGGATACATCATAAAATTTGACAAAAAATCGAAAATTTATTCGTCTTCAGATATTGATACAGTTTGATAGAGAATCGAATTACGAATCGTTTGAGGTATTCCGCTCAAGAATCGGATAGTTATCGGCAAAGATACAGCCATTTCCATGGGCCATATTGAGGATTTCAACATTTTTCTAAATTTTAAAAGGGGATACATCATAAAATTTGACAAAAAATCTAAAAATTTATTCGTCTTCAGATATTGATGCAGTTTGATAGAGAATCGAATTACGAATCGTTTGAGGTATTCCGCTCAAGAATCGGATAGTTATTGGCAAAGATACAGCCATCTCCCTGGGCCATATTGGGGATTTCAACATTTTTCTAAATTTTAAAAGGGGATACATCATAAAATTTGACAAAAAATCGAAAATTTTATTCGTTCTTAGATTTTAATGAAGTTTGATGGAGAATCGAATTACAAATCGATTGACATATTCCGCTTAAGAATCGGATAGTTTTTGGCAAAGATACAGCCATCTCCAGGGGCCATATTGGGGTTTTCAACATTTTTCAAAATTTTAAAAGGGGATACATCATAAAATTTGACAAAAAATCGAAAAATTTATTCGTTCTTAGATTTTAATGCAGTTTGATAGAGAATCGAATTACGAATCGATTGACATATTCCGCTTAAGAATCGGATAGTTTTTGGCAAAGATACAGCCATCTCCCGTGGCCATATTGGGGATTTCAACATTTTTCTAAATTTTAAAAGGGGATACATCATAAAATTTGACAAAAAATCGAAAATTTATTCGTCTTCAGATATTGATACAGTTTGATAGAGAATCGAATTACGAATCGTTTGAGGTATTCCGCTCAAGAATCGGATAAATATTAGCCAAGATATGGTCATCGCATGGAACCATGTTATGTCCATTTTTCAAAGGGACTCCACCAGAAAAATTGACAAAAAATGTAAATTGGAGCTTGATTTTTATGGAAAATAATAGAGAAATGATCCACAAGTTTTTCAAAGGACTCGGATTAGTATTTGCAAAGACATAGCTTTTGCTGTGTGTCACATTTTCCAAAAAAATTCTTAAAGAATATAAAGATGACTTTTTTGCTTGCCTTTTTATTCAGCTTTACCATCAGTTAGTATCGTAAGCTAGTTTATTAGTTTAATCTAGGTTAAACCCTAAGCTAGGGACATCCCTTACATGTCTTTTGCTTACCTAGTTTAATTAAGAGTCAATTTTTATAGCAGCTGATAGAAGCCACTATCTCGCTTATGCTCATGACTCATTCACCCACTTTTTCTGCTCCTTCATCTCCGAGGATGCAGAGTCGAGGCTGCAGGACACAGGTGTGCCATCGATTAAGTCGTTCAATGTGTGTCAGCTAAAAGTTTTCACAGTTAATGTCATTAGAAGGATGCGGGGCATTTGAAGGATAGAAAGACATGCAACGTCCAGGACGTAAAATTTAAAACTTTCCAAAGAAACCCAAAGATAGAAAGTTGCAAAATACACAGCTTATTTAGTTTCTATTCCAATTAAAGGGGAAATCCCTCCCTGCCAGTCAGCCTATCTCTTTTCGGTTTTATTTATTTTTTTCGTTATCCTGTTGAGGGTATTTGCTTTCAAAGCAAAGTCCTGGGCCCTAATGACCTACATACAAATGTTGATTCAATTTGCCGGCATATTTATGGTCCTTGGGCCACAAAGAAAGAGGATACCCGAAATAGGAATAACCCATTGGATCCTCTGGCCGTAAACACACCTTTGTGTGTGAGTCCTGGGCTGTTTCGCCGGGCCGGCTTATTAAATCCCAATGATGGCCACATAAAAAATCGTCGGCCATCCGGCAAACAAATTGTATCATAAAAGTGGCCTGGACAAGAATGGTAAATACGCACGGAAAAGGACAACGGAACGGCCGTTCGACCTCCCGACCGTCCGACCGTCCGAGAACAATGAGACAAAGGACCTCACCTCATGGCTCAGATTCTGGGGGGCCCCTCATGATTTTTACGGCCAAAACGAATCGAAAATTTCACTCAGCCCGTGCTCATTTCGGCCATGTTAAGTGCTGGCTTAAAGGAAAATGGCCAGAATTCGCGAGTTACCCAAACTGTTGCGTCATCGAATGAATAATCTTTTCCGCTTTTCCTGTATTTTATTTGGCTTAATTTTTTTTGCTTGCTTGTCAAGCAAAGGATTTGCGTTTTATTTATTCCGCTTTTATTGCTGTCTTTAGGCGAGAAGATGGAAAAAAAGTTTTGATTAAAACACACTCAAGACAAACAGGCAGAAAACGGGCGATGGATAGGATGAGAGGAAAGAAAATGTCGCCTTATCCTAATTGGGTATCAATGCGCCTGAATCAACAGCAATGGCGGATGCGCAACATTTTATTGCATACTGCCGGGCGCACAAGTTTGCCGCCATTTCCTGCGCAAAACTTGGCCCTCCTGTCAGGATGTCACAATGTCCTGTCCCATGCTACGAGCTCCTTGCAGGCCCCCATCCTTGCTCCTCGTTCTGACTGCTCTTTTCGCCCATCCAAGCAGCCCACCTTGGAGACAATTTCTTTGTCATCGCCGCTCCCGTGGCTGGTTAACTTTTTTTGGCCATTGTCAGCAGATACACAGAAAAGAATTTTATAGTATTTGAGCAATAAGAACTTTAAAATTTATATTCTAATATAAAAACGTAGAAGCTATCCTAAACGAACTTTGTTGGTCATGTTTTTCAATCATAACTTTCAAGCTATAAACAATTTAAACATTTTATTAAAGAGATTATTTCTGTGTAACCAAATCGTTGAAATTGTTCAACTGCCAAGCTTTGGGTCCGTGAGTTCAAAGGGAGGCCCGGAAATCCGCTTTCGCAAGTTTTCGGTGCACAAATTGTTGAAATTAGTTTTCTGCGCCAAATGATAACTACTTGAAACCGAACTGCACCAGCCCCGAATTGCAATTTAATTAATTAAATAGTTAGGATTTGTTGGCAAACAAAATCACTCAATGAGATCGCCCACGCAAGGACCAAGGCTGCTCTGGCACACTTTGCACACTTGAGTTTCAATAAATGTCAAAACGGGTCAAGTTCAGGTCCAAGACCGCTTTAGCACAAATTCTTGGAAGAGAAAAGAAACATTGTAAGATACTCGAAAATCCACAGCTTCACATTATCCATCCTGCGGGCCAAAAACGAGACCAAAATACGTTGACTAAGCACAAAAACTTAGCAGACACTCGCTGTTTACCAGAAAACAGGGCAAACAGGGCGTATACGCAATGTGAGTTTGGTGGGACTTTCGCTCGGTTCGTTTGGGTTTCGAGCCACTGCAAAGTGCAAATGAAATCAACGCAAATTGTTGCCACATGCCCCAAATTTGTATCTGTATCTCCAAGTACGTGCCTAGTCGCAGTCTCCGATTTTTCTGGACAGTTCAAGAGCCCGTCTATTGATTATTTTGCACAGTACATAATCGCTGTGTTCGTGAAGCAGTTCTTATTAAATTTGACATTGCCCCTTTGCCTTCTCGCCTCCTTCAATGCAGCACGTGGCTTTGGAATGCGCGTCGTCGGTGGAAAAACTGGAGCCGATGGCAGACTCTTTGCCTATATTGTTTGGACGGTTCCAGGCGGAGCGGCCGAGAAGAATGGCCTGCAGCAGGGCGACAAGGTAAGTGGTGGGATGTCCTGGAGGGGGCTCAGACTCTAAGCCAGGCTAGAAAATGATGATGAAAAGGGTGCCGAAACGCGGCCAACCACAGTACAAATTCTACCAGCTGTCGGGCCCGAAATTAATAGCACATGATTGATGATCTTTGGTTGGCATATTTTCAACACTCTGTAAATATGGACACTTGCCATGAGTTATGCGTTTCAAATTGGATTCCTTTTGAAATTTAAGGGAATTTAGTGAGTTTTAAACTTGAGAAATAGTAACAAAAGTGTTAGAGAAAGAAAACAGAAGAAGAGACATTTAAAACTGATATCCTGATGCGTTCCCCTCTTAGATTCTCGAGTGGAATGGCATGTCTTTGATCGACCGAAGCTTCGAGGAAGTCTGCTCCATCATGGACCGTACCGGGGATATTGTGGAGCTGCTGGTGGAGCACGCCACGGACTTCCGCATGTGCGACCTGTTCGACGAAAACTTGCCACCGGGCAATGCCGGCGGACAGAGCGGACCCCGGCGTTCGGGCGACGGTCCCGTGGGTCTTGGCCTAATAGCGGGTAAGTCATTGTGGCGATTCATAAACTCAACACCTTGTAAATAACTAGAAAATCCCACATATGGATATACCTTGTAAGTAAAAAACAAAGACATTTACATAAATTTTCGTTTGTTGCTCTCGTTTCTTGTTACTTCTTTCGAAACTATATAAAACCAGATCCCGAAACCACAACAGACAAATCACCAGCATCGCCAACTAGACGGAAATTACCAAAAACTCCGGTATAAAACTATTTTGTTATATTTCGTTTGTGTAAGAATGAAAACTTGAGCTGCGGCGGCAGTCGCACGATGACTTAATTTAAAAAACCACGAAAAATATGAAACACACCGAGCTATGTGCAGCAAGCCAAAACCAAAAAACAATTACCGAAAACATATATACTATATAAAGTAGCTATTAAATGCAGCTTGAGCATTTGCAGCAGTATTTCACACGATTTCAGCTTTCACAAAGTGCTCACAAAATAAATTGAATTCTTCGTATTTGATTGCAGCTTCCACTTCAAACAAAAAATTAATATGAAGCCTTTATATAAATACTCGTATTGAACTCACCTTTTCTAGTCACTGATTCAACGATTTCGATTTGAATTCTTTTAGTTTTGGTAACAACACAAACATACCTGATATATTTACGTAGCTAAGTGATTAATAAGTTCTTCATTTCTATATATTATATGTGTTTCTTCCTCGATTTTCAATTTGTTTCAATCGTTTCGAGTTTTTACGTTTTCGATTAACAATTACTAACCATGCGAAGTGGCTAAATGTGTTCATTGCTATTTTCTTTGTCATATAACCACAAAATGTACTTACATATGTTTATTTGTCGGTGTTGGTAGAACTTAGTGATTCGAGAAATTACATAAAATATAAACATATACAATATTACTAACATGCCCAACTAACGTTTGTAGACAGTTAAAAAAATACAAAATACAAATACAAAAACTAAGCGTAAAGGCTAAGCGTAGTCAACGAGATACTACTCGTACATTTAAATAGATGTGCTCAAAGATGTGGAGACCTTCGTTTCAAGTCTTTTTTTCCTTGGTTGAAGCCTTCTTCCCCGCGGGCAATCCAATTGCCCCGGGACACAGTAAGAACAAAGCACCAAACAATAGAGGTTTAAGAGAACGTACTCGTATAAAGTTTTTACTACTTAGTGGTCGTTCGTGTCTATGATAACACTAACACTCGGCTCTCTCTCCGATGGAGAAACGAATTTTGTGCTAATCCCCAAATCCCCAAATATCCCTAAATAGCGCTTGGGCAGAACCGAATCTTCGGGCTCTGCAAATCGATACAATAATAACAAAGGAACAAGACCTACAGAAAAAACCTTCGAAATATAACAATGATAATGTAATGGCCTAGAGACCGTACCTAGGCCCGTACCTATGCAGTTATGTAATACATAGTTTATAGTTAAAATCTTTATAAATGTTACTAGTGAAAATTTGTAGCGAACAGAGTTTAACAATATTTGTGTGTGTTTTAAATGTTATTAACTATATATATATACATATACCTATACAAATATTAGTAAGATAAATCCGAAAGACGAACCGAATTGGACGATCCGAAAAAAAACTAGTAGTTTGTTGTTGAAATGTTTAATTGTGTTTTTAAGCCAATGAACCCAAGAAATCCAAGTACAAGTCATATGCTATCCGTGTATTTAACACCTCTCTATATGATACACCTATACGCGTTTGTATTTGTGTATGTTTGTCAATGTTAGTGCTATGTTTGTAAATGTTTAAAAAGAAAGAACAACGGAATTGGAACGGAAACAGAGGCAGACGCAGGAAACGGATGCAACCATTGTGGAGCCCACCTACATAACATAAAATAGCTTATTCGTATTTAAGAATCATGGAAACCAAGTGCTAGGAAATGAGAATCATTTTTCGATTGACTAACTTAAAATGTAACTGGAATTACTTGTTTATCATGAAGCATAACCCCAGAAACCTAAAAGCTAATACCTAAAACCTAAAACCTAAGACCTTAACCAGATGCTTTGTAGCTATGTAACTCCTGTCAGATGGGTGATAAATTTGAATTTGATTGAATTCGATCACGACACTTTTGTATAGCCAACACACAAACATGACTTACCTATATAAAAATTATACATATACACTTGTATTATTAATTTGTAATCGTAATAACAATCTGTAATTGTAACAGCAACTGTAACTGTAACTGTAACTGTTAACTGTTAACTGTAAACTGTAACTATACCTGTAACTGAACTATTGTACTAAATTTATGAAACCTTTACAAAGTCACAACACATGGTCGCGTTTTTGGGCAGGCGGTATAGAGACCCCAGAGAAGTGAAAACTGATGTGAGATTTTTTAACGATTAAATGATTAAATGCACTAACAGAGCAGTTCGAGGTTGAGATAAATCCACAAACCAATATCTATGCTATATCCATACGATGCCAATCGAGATACAAAACTATATATTGTGTATACAAAAATAAATAAAGAAAACTACTTTGAACATCCAGTTATTAGTCACTAATGCGTATACCAGCGTACCAATGTGCTAGAAACCTAAATATAAATCTAAATCTAATTCTAAATCTGAATCTGCAAAGATAGAACAAAAAAAACCAAAAGAAATGTGAAAATAAAGTCTCTCTATTTAACTGCAAAAAAAAAACGCAAACACGTGCAAGCAATTGAGATCTCTCTTGGCAGGACTTGCTTTATCCTTTTGAAAACAGCGACAGCGACAGGGGCCCACACCCACGCCACCTCCAGCTCTAGCCTTCTTTAGCCCCCAGTTCCAGCTCCAGTTCCAGTTTCAGTTCCAGCCCAGCCCGCCATCCTCCAACCCATCGAAGCCATCACTCAAATGGTAAATGAACAAAGCAACTCTAACACAGTACTACTCTGTACATTGAGCATCCCCACCATTAGAAATATATATACTCGGAATACCATCCATTTTTTTTCGGTTAGATATACCTTGTACAGTAATAGCACCCCCAGAACCCAACCCCAGCTAGTGCAAAAAAAGAACAATCTAGAAAAGTAACAACTAATATTAACCCCCTCTTGGCCAAACAGTGTCTGTAACATAGCCAGGTTCTATTCGTATTCGCATAAGATATACCCACATTTTGTAAAGACCCATTCAAAAATAATATGTATTGTAAAGTGCGCTTTCTCCTTTTGATTTTATGTAATGCTGCATTACGATTTGCTTTCAACTTGTATCCTTGTTTTGTTTTCGTTTTGCGTTTCCGTTTTCGTTTTCAATTCCATATTCCAATTTCATATTCGTTTGTTGCGTTGCGTTGCGTTGCGTATACGCCCTGTTTTCCTCCTGTACACAATTTCCACTTTCCACGCTCTCTCTGTCTGTCAATTTATGAGCTTTTGTTTGGCTTTCGCTTAGCAAATGTTTACCTTTACTTTCGTCTCGATTCTAACTCTTCGTTTCGCTTGTTTTGGATCTGTTCAGTTTGGCTTTGCATAAACCCGACTCTTTAATTATGCCGCTCCCGCTCTATATATTCCACAAGTATACAATATATATAAATATACATATTTATCAGTTAGAGTGTTGTATTTGTTCTACACTTCCGAGGCGATCCAAGGCGATCCAAGACGCCCCCACAATGCATTTATTATTCGTGGCGAGGTCTCAAAACAAAAGCTTATTGTGCGCCAATGTACCCAATTTTTCGTGTATAGATGTAGAAAGCGATCCGTCAGGCTGGCAACAACAAATTGGAGAGGTCCAGGTCCAGGTCCAGGGTCACAGATTCACAGAATCCCAGAGAGAATAAATATAAATATAAAACACAACACAATACCACGTTAAGTACAGTTTTCGGTTTGCCTGATTTGCGATTCCATTTAATTTGACTTTGGTTTGGTTTTCCTTTATTTCGGTTTGGTTTCCTCTCCTTAGACTCCTTGAGTACATCACTTTGATTTCGTTTGCATTTTGGCCTTATTTGCATAAAACCTACGCCTAAGCCTACAAAATTTGTTTGACTAGCATTTAGTGGCTCTTGAATCTTAAATCTTAAATCTTAAATCGATTAGCATTTCTCCTCAAAACCAACCAACTGCAATTGCAACTAAAAACGATAAACAATACTATATAAATAAACAACTAACCAAACCAATACATGCTGATTGTATATGAACGTAATTTTCATTTCCTGTACAACCAAAATGTAACCCCAGCTGGCACGAGTTATGGCTATATAAACAAAAAATACAAAAATGCAAGAAAACATTTAAACCGAAACAAAAACTTGATACCGAAACAGAAACCTCGAAGCGAGGCAGCGGCAAGGCCGAAACAAAGCAAATTATATACCATATGTACAAATTTAAAACCGAGTAAAATGATGACTGTCATCAAATTGATTGAAGTGTGATTGACTTATCGAGCTATGCTGCTTTCCCACGCCACCGACTCCGAGCGATGATTGATTGATTTATTGAATTTTGCATATGTCTTTGTTGAGAACCCGTAATGAGTTTTATTAGAATTTATAGCTGGAAGCATTAATGGGTTTTTGCTCAAAGTTTCTTTTCAATCTTTATGAATCAAATATGAATCATGGAACAAAACCCCATACTGTTTCCAGCTCCTTTAAGACTCTGTAAATATTTATTGTTGTTAGCATATGAAATATTTAACTATGTGGATCATTTTTTATACAGTTTATATCTATATTTCCTTCTTTGTATCTGTATCTGTATTTTCCATTCACTGGCATGTCTGTGTTTATTATTCATACGCAACTTTTGTCGCGAAAACTTTTGTGTCACATTCAGTTATCTTTCGGGGGAAAAAGGGGAAAACTCAGGAAAACTCCGAGACTGAGAATCAGAGAAAAGGCGAAACAGAAGCCGCTGTATTCCCCGTGGCTTGCGGTTGTTTTTGTCACCAGGACGAAACTTTCCATCGAATACCTGAGAAACCGCCGGGCAGGTGTCAAGTTGCCGTTCAAGTTCCTTTGCCAGTTTTTCATTTTGCCAGCTCCCACCAATGAGCAAAACCCAGCGACTTTTGTCCTTCCGACCTCCCGGGGACTTGTCGGCAACAGGTGATGGAGCCTTTAATTGACAGCTGGGAGGCATAATATGCTCGAAATGTCGAAAATTAGAAAACTTTTAACAACAATTCAGCCCTGTATCCTCTGGTACGAGTATACGGGATCCACATTATTATTATCGACAGGCCCTCGGCCCATACTGGGTGAAAAGTTTTCAAGTGCTTAGGCTTTTATCGCCGCAGCGCCTGCCTGATGCCTGATAAACTCCAATAATCCAGCAAGTACATGTGCTGCCGCCTACTGCTTACCTGTAGATAAAAATAAATTCGCCGATTCCTTCACGCGACCCCATCCACCGCTCGTCCCTTATAAAAGAGTCCCAACACGAATTCGATTTCCACAGATGAGAAGTGCGCAGCATATAATGTAATATTTTACTTTCTTTTTTGTTGTTGTTTGCTCGTAAAAAGTTACCCAGCAACAGTTCGGTGTTGCGTGTGTTTGTGTGTCAGTGTGTCAGTGTGTGACTGCCATTTCCGCTTGCTACACGTTATTGCAATATGGCGGCTTCCGCTGCGGAGAATCCAGCAATGGAGAATGGGAGAAAGTCAATTCGGCATAGAGTTGCTGTTTTTGTTGCTGTTTCGCATGTACACGCAATGAATATGTTATGAAGCCACGATATTACCAACTAGCACACGGGGAAAAACGAGAGAATCGGAAGATTTCAATAGATCCGAAAGGGTCATAAATATTTAAAGTAGTTAATGTTTAACTGAAAACAGTCCTTGCTGGGGTGGCTTTTATTTTGATGGCCCTGAAAATGTAAATCAGTTTTAATGACTATTTCTACAGGGAGAAAAGAATCCTTTGGGCACCTTTCTCCGTGTACCCACATGTAGAGGCAACTAAAGCGGCACCAGGAACAATCGCAGGACCTTCATGCACCACAGCGCCACAATGACTTCCGTTTTGGGGCATACAAAACACTAGACACCGCCCGGGGCAGATTGCATTTGCGGTTCCCTTTGTTTATCTGTGAAAATGTGTGTTCATTTTTGTAAATACCCCTACGCACACCCACTACACACACACACGGTGTTGTGCATCATAATTTGCATTATATTTATGTTGCCTGCGCCTGTGTTTTGAGTGTTTTCGCATTTGTGTTGCTGAGTAGTAGCCCCCGAGGGCAATCCTCACTGCAATTTAACTAGCATGCTGCACCAACATTCCCACATCCCCACAGGCCGACTACTAGCCCTCTAGCCCAGCCCCACCATTCCTTTGTTCTCACTCGTTTAATTAGTTTTATTTACGTTTTGATTGCTTTAATTTGCTATTCAGTTATGTACACATCCAGAATACCAAACAACACAGAGGCGAAAGAAACACGCTAAGTTCCGCAGAAACCAACCAGCCAAACAACACATGTAAATAGGCGAATAATCTCCCACAAATGCTTTTCGTTGGCAATAGGCCGATGAATCCTCTCTAGAGATATATACTAAACTGCTTAGTGATCGTTCGGATCAATCGAAAAGCGGGACAGGCATTCGCGCCAAATGGTAAGACCGAATTGGAGATGCCACTAACAAGCTTTTTGGTCGCTGCAGGAGCAAATTGCCCGCGAGAAGCTGGTCACCGGTCGCGTCCAGATCCAGGTCTGGTACCACAACGAGCGGAACGAGCTGGTGGTCTCCCTAATGGCCGGCGACGACCTGGCACTGAGGGACGAGGCTTACGGCCATGGAAATATGCCGGAGGCTTACGCCAAGGTCCGCATTTTGCCCAAATGGTAAGCAAGAAAATCTTAAGGGGATAATTTCTACTTTTTAAGGAAATTTCATCGTTTTCATATTGGAATATTTAAGAAAATAATATAATAAATATGATGATAATTTTCATAATAAACCTTAACGTTGCGTAGAATAAAATTAAAGATGTAAAGTAATTAAATTAATACGTACTGCGGATTTCGTATGTATTTCTACATTAATGGCAGGATAACGGTTTTCCAAGCCTAAGTTAAATATCGCCACTTACACGAGATATCGCAAGAAGTAGCATTGAATTTCCAAAGTTTAGTAGGCTTTCCTATTACGTGTGTAAATAAATGGCATGATAACGGTTCTTCAAGCTTAAGTTGAATATCATCACTAGCTTTAACACAAGTTATATCACAAGAAGAAGCATTGAATTTCCAAAGTTTACTATGGTTTTCCCATTACGTATGTAAGCAAATGGCAGGGTAACGGTTCTCCAAGCTGAATTTGAAATTCAAAACAAGCTTTGGCACGAGGTAACGCTAGAAGAAGCATCGAATTTCAAATGTTTACAAATGAATTCGCAATTATTGAAATTTGATTTAAATAGTTACATTTACTAACCTTGGGAACGTATTAGGCACATATTAAGCAAACTCTATATTAAGCACAAATGAAACACAAGAAAACTAAACTGGAACACGTGGGAATAAATCTAACGCAGCTTGACTTATTTGATCGGCAGCGGAAGAAGAAGTAAGAACGAAGACAAAACGCAGAAGTACAGACAATGGTCACCCTGTGTATTTAAAGCTTTTTGCTTATTCAGTATTTTACAATATTTGGCGCGAGTACGAATTCTGAAATAAATTTTAATAATTGTAAAACAAAAATATAATTAATAATAAATATTAATTTAAAAATGTTATAAAATATTTTATTATACTTTCCTTTCCTACTCTCTAGCGGTGATGGAAGTGTACAACAAACGGAAGTTAGCCGACCCACCCAGAACCCCATTTGGAACGCCACTTTGACCTTTGGCCATGTGAAGGCCGACACCTTGATGGATCGCTACATAGACATCCAGCTGTGGGACCTGGTTCCGCACACCGAATCCATCTTCCTGGGCGAGTGCAGTATCGAGCTGCAGCAGGCCTTCCTGGACGACCAGGCCATCTGGTGTCGTCTGGAGGATCTAAAGGGACTGAGGGGCATCAGTATCAGCAAGTCGCCGAGCGTCTCGCCACGCGGATCCATAGCGGCTGGTGCTGGAGCATGTGGAGATGTGACCCGGCTGCTGAGACGCGACTACAATATGCAGCGCTCCATCTCCGATGATGTAGACTCCATCGGAGATGGGACATCGCTGCTGCATCCCGACCATGCCTGGATAGCCGGCTCGCGACGTGGCTCCTCGCAGTCGGAGACCATGGAGGTGGAGGTCTACCAGCTGGGCAAGGACTTCTCGCGCTCATTGCCGGGCTCGCGTCGATCGAGCTTCCAGGATGCCGAAAAGAATCGGCTGGAGGAGGACGCCATGGCTACGCCACCCACCTCCTATTTGGTGGGCAGGCGCCGTTCGTCCGTGGCTCGACGCGATCCGGATGAGATCTTGAAATCCTTGAAGGCTGTGCGCGGCGAACTTGGCAGGACCATGAGCCTGGGCACTGAGCAGCACAAGCGTATGGGATCACGCCGTGAGTAGAGGGGATTATCTTCTGGGATCTTTTAATTTCCCGGGGATCTAGGAAGGGAAGATCTATACATATATAATGAAAAATATAATATACTTACTTCCTAGTACGGTGTTCTCCCAACTGAGAGATCCTCGCGGTCTCCTTCACATGGAACACTTTGGCAGAATATTTCCCTGCTCATCCTCCACTGCTATACTGCTATAAATTCTATATCCCTATATCCCTATGTCTCTATCTCTCTTGCTCTGCATTTCCTGTCTCTTTCTCTTACTTAAAAACAATCCTCAACTGTGCCTTGCTGCTAGTTGTGTCTGATTCTGATGATTATTTCGCTCACCCACCTATATCTGACATTGCATCGTACTCGCATATGAATAAATACATATAATTACCACTCTGTCTATCACTCTCTAATGTCTTCTTCCATATCTTTCCCTCTATTAGCCACAATATCGGTGTCGCATTATCAAAGCTTTGACACACCCTACACAAACTGGAACAAACACTAAATGAAATGCCCAGCAAGACAACACACAAGATTTAATTAAAAGCAAAATAAATTCAACTTACGCATAAAGCACTAAATAACTAAATAACTAAGAAGCCACTTATTTAAATTAAATCCCTCAGAGCACCTGTCAGTGTACCACCTACTCTTAATACATATATATTTCTCAGTAATTCCTTTGCTTAACCCGATAAAAGGGAAGCTCATTCTTGAGTGAGCTACCAACCACACTGCACCATAAACCATCAGTAACCACAATACAGAATACTGACAAACCCAAACCCAAAAAAAAAAAATAAATAAATACGGAATGAAAACCCTTTGTAAATTTCACAAGAAAACCAAGTCAAGCCAAGAATCCCAACAAATTGAGCTTTGCAAGCAAGCAAATATTTATTAGGAGTAAGAGTACAAGTACAAGAGTAAAAGTAAAATGCAACGATACTACCAACACTTTAAACTACACCACCAAAAACATCACTCACCACTGGTAAGAATGCAAAATGAACTTAAGTTGAGATTGAGTTGCGTTTGGCATTTTGGTATTTTGGTTTCGTCCTGCCTTTTTTTCCTCCTTTTAATTAGCTGAGACTGTGTTCCTGGAATTTTCGGTTCCATCTAGCTGCATGCCCGCCACTTAATTAACGCTTAATGCTTACTTTCACTCCACACAACACACAGCACACAGCACACGACACACTCGACACCCACTCGAACTCGTATGTGCAAATCGTATTAAATGTATAAATAAACACGCACCCACAATCACACTCGCTTGATAATCCAGTGGAGAAGTCCCAGGACACGAGAAAACTTCTGATGCCGGGGCTTATTTAAGCTTATTGATGCTATTTTCACAGCACATCGTCGAAGAACTCGGAGGGAGTGAGTGAAGCCATCACATCAGGGTCGCAACAAATTTTTGTGTTTAAAATGCAAAGCCACCGCTTCTGGGAGGCAGGACTCCTTTGTTATTTTGTTTCTTATATTTTTCTGACGGGGGTCATGGCCAGATTCTAAGAAACGCCTTATTACCTGTTGGCTTCGCCACAGTTCGCCGCCCCCATAAACCCTTCAACGACAACGTCAACGGGAATCCTGCGAAATAGCTCAGCCTTGAAATTAACTTTTAAAAGCCGAGAAACCAGATGCGAAATACGAGTATACCATATATGGGAAAAAATACTGGATTTTGGAAGAGACCTGGCTTCTATACCCTTTTACCAAAAAGAGGTGGAAGGCTTTTATTCCGAAGAATTATAAAGGATAATACGATTCCCAAAACCGGACACGCCTGATCCTTATCGCTTTGTTATCGCCTGTTTTTAATAAATTATAAACACCCCTTGAAAGAGTATAAAAACAAGTTAAATAAAAAGTGAAAAGGTAACAAGTAAACGGGGGAGGCTATAACAGAACAAAGCCGAAATATGCCACAAACAAGCCGTTAAATATGAAAATAAGCAGAGCAGCTGTCTGGGAAATTTTTAGCTTTCCCCGAATTCATAGGTGGGAATTTTTTGGTATATTGATGTTTATATATAAAGGACGAACAGTGGGAAATCCTCAGCTCCTTTCGGTCGTCGAGGCGAAGCCTATTATTGAGCTTGTTCAGCAGAAAAAGTTTTGCTCCTTGCTTGTCAATATGCTTCTTCCAGTTCTCGATTCTCCATTCACACTCCTCATTTCGTTATTCGCTTTGCTTTTCGTTTACATTCTGTTCGATTCTGCTTTCGAGCTTTCTTTGCAAGACAGTTATTATTAAGCCGCTTAGCGTTCGCCTGGCTCTCCCCTTACATTTTACGCACTTTCGCATCCTGCGAACAAGGAAGACCTCCACCGACCTCCACCCACTCCACCCACATAAACGCCAGCTGTCCCCAAGTTTATTTGACGTTTATTTTATTTTTGCCTGGTGTACAAAAATATTTCAACTTTCGCAATAATCCTTTCGCAAGACGCTCTTTCGCCTTGGAGCGGCAGACATCAAATTTTTACTTCGTGTTCTGTGCCAGTCGAGTTCTGTGTGCGCCCAATTGATTGAATGATTGATTGACTGATTGGCAGGCCTGATAGCACAGCACGGCCTACGGTCGGTGTCCTTGCCATGTCCTTTACAGCCTAGCCCCTCACTTCCTCCGCCTTCTTTTCGGGACAAAGTTTTAATGAAGCTTGACTGTGAAATAATTACGCATATCACGTATACGCCACGTTGGCCGTTTAAGGATGCAAAATATTTGGTCACCAATTGTTATCGTCATAAAATATTATAGTGATTATTTAGTAGGGAAGGATCTTTAATTATCTGGCAACCTATTAGGTTGCGATTTCCTTCACTTTAGATTCCGAAGGCAACATGCACACAAGAAGAGCAGAAACTGTGGAGAAGTTCTTGAACTATAAACAAACACAAAAATTTAATAAAACTCACGTAAAGACACCACAATATACGTATTGAAGGATACATAACAGTTCCAGGACAGGGTGTAGCCCATATATAAGCTGGAGCATAATATTCCAAGACGTCCCAGCATATTCGACATGGATATGGCTTTGCCCCTATGGAAAAAATACGATCTAATGATATTGAATTGGAAAGAAAGTCGGGGACGGCACCTGTGATGCGTAGGCATGAGGTCAATGAGCAGCGACGCCAGCAATCTAACATTGCACAAATGCGTATCAACCATTAGGAAGAGGGCAAACATTACTACCGTATCCTGCCTCAAGAAATTCAGAGAGAAGTTACACACCATTGAGAAGACTACGTAGCAGACGACAAGCACCCGACGTCCAATGCAAATAAGCATAAAACTGGTCAAAATGAACATGCCGAGAACCAGGAACCCGTGGATTATGAGATCAGTGAGTTCGTCTTGACCCACTTTGCACTAAAGGTGTAGAAACGGCTAAAGGGTCAACAGACCGAAATCCCAAAAATGAGCTCACCGATTTCGATTTTGTTTGCATATTGTCTTCCACGTGCATGCACACCGTCTCACCACTTCCCTTCATGGCCCTCATACTGACTACGATGCGCACCATCCAAACCGGCAGCCCGAATCCTCTAAAAATAGGAGTCAATCGAAAATATGGTTAATTGAAATATTTCACTTACACTCCGGACATAATCGCTATGGAAAGCAATGAAGTGAAAAGGATTCCAGTGTGCTCCTTGAACATGGTAAAAAATCCGCGACACATTTGCTTTGATGCCTCCCTGCAAATTTCCGGATAGAAGTTTCAAATTAGAAGACCAAGAAACAACAGATTCTTACTTAACCGAAAGGGCCCGCAGCCGGGGTTGACTAAGCTCTACCACCCCCAGGCTCTTCAAGTCCGTGTCCTTGCCCTTGTTCATGCGGCAGCACCTCTCCATGACCTTCATGGCATCCTCCTGTCGGTGGACTGACAAATAGAACTTGGGGCTCTCCGGCATCAAGGCAATGATGGTCAGTCCTATGAACCCGGGCAGCAGATCTAGAAGAATCAGAATGCGCCAGCTATATACGCCGAAGTCCAGGGGCAAAACAAAATATGCAACACCTGGTATAAAGATTTATTAGTATATCAATAAAGTACTGATCATTAAATGGATCTTCTTACTCGGCACGTAGATCAAGCCGAGCCCTACGGCATAGCTCACAAAGTTCAGCACCTTCGGCCGCACAGACAGCTTCGTGAACTCCCCCATGTATGTCATTGAAGTAACCACAGGTCCAACAACACTAAAAAAGAATTTTATTGAATTAGAAAAGAAAAAAAATTATGGTACATATTTCCCGAACTAGGGCTAGATGTTACAGAATTTCAAACTCACCAACCAGCACAAATGATACGCACGATACTAAAGGACCAAAATTCGGGCATTGCGGCGGACAGCAGGGACATAGCGATGGATGACAGGGTGGATATGATAATCACCTTTCGCCTGCCAATGGAATCCACCAGAATGCCCCAAAACAGGCAGGTCACCATTTGAATGCCAAATGTTAGCGCCGTAAGCCAGGCCAGCCTGTAGTCATCTATATCAAAATCGCAGGAGACGGCCACCAATACGACGCCCAGTCCTAGCTGCTCGTTAGTAAACCAAATCTGCAACATAGCGATGCCGACAAAGATAGTTTGCTGCATTCTACCGAAGCCTGAAACAGTAAAACAAAATCAGAATCAGTCAGGGTAACAAGGCCTCTTACCCAGCATATCAAACACCTCATCTATTTCAGCCATCGCTCAATTTACATACAAATTTTATTTCAAATTTTTCAAATTTTTTTACAAATGGTTTAAAAATATTATTTAATTACACCTTAACATCGTGCCACTGTATAGAAATTTAAAAACATGCATGCTTTGTATGCTCAGTTGGCATGCCAGAGTACCACGTAAAACGAACCTCAGGGAGGTCGCGAACATGGTCAGGAAATCGTACCCCATTGGCTTACCATAATTCTACAGTGGAAAATTCCTTCCCACAACCGATCCTGCTCTGGCCAGGGATCTGCCCATGCAGAGCCTTGCCTCGAAAATAAATGGGCAGTAGGTCGATCATCACCGACGTAGCCAGAAATACAAGCAACCCAGGTATCGCCATCATGCCGGTAAAGCATAGAAACACGGCGATCGGGCCTTCCACGAAATATATAATCACACGAAAAATATCACACGATAAAATTCACATGCGTTAAAAATCGGAACTGACACTAATCACTTCCATTTTTGTGGAGCAGCATACTGAGCTCCAGATAGTAGCATTGGTTATATTTTAACCAATATCTACTAACACTTCTAAAGCTCAACATTTCAAATAGATGGACTAGTCCTCTATTCCTATGCTGTTGTAGACCAGCTGTAGCCTTTAAGGTACTGTGTTATGACTGTAACGGCCTCTATGGCATTACTTGACTTTGTACTTTCCCTTCCATCGAATCGTCACCTAATTTTCAGAGCTACAAACGCACTCTTCTTCCTCGTAAACCCTTCTACACTTTATTCTCTTGCATCTATCCCCGCGATTCGAGCCGTACGTAAACAGCAACGCCCCTCGGTCGGTTGGGTGCCAGGTGTGCTGCGGTTTAACTGAGAGCCCAATCAAGACGAACCTGACCAGGATATTGGCGGTAGCCAAAAGTGGGGTTCGATCCATCTCCAACAGCAAATTAAAAGACGTCCACTATGAGAATGCAAAGTATTAACTGCTCGTTAATTAACCAAACCATCCATCATTAACCAGCCATGGATCCGTCATGCTCTTTTTAGCTAGACTGCGCCAAATTCCATTACAATTTGCATCAAATGGTTTAAAAATTTTATTCAGTTATACAAAAATCTCGTACCACAGTACAACAATTTACAAACAAGCACGCCAAGCATGCTTTGTAGCACGCCAGGATACCACACCAAACGAACCTTGGGGACGTCGTGAATTTGGCCATGGAATGGAATACCCAAGAGGCTCTCCATAATTCTACAGTGGAAAAATAGCTTCCCGAAAATATCCGAGGGGTAAAAAAACTAAGTCCTCGGTACGCACAATGCAGTTAAAAACACGCAGTTTTGTGTCAATCGCGTAATAGCATCCTGAAAGAAATCTTGCCAATGTAGCTTCTAATAGTCAGAGCGTCGCCGGCAGGAGAAAACACAAAACCACGCAGACTGTAAGAAAGGATACAGACAGGGATTATACAAAATTGTCTTACATTGTCTTACACGCCAAGTAGCAGACGAAAATGTTGATGGTAAAATCGCAGGAGAGCTTCATCACCATTCCCACCAAAATGCTTCCCATTACCGATCCTGCTCTGGCCAGGGATCTGCCCATACAGAGAGCCTTGCCGCGTAAGTGAATGGGCAGTAGGTCGATCATCACCGACGAGGCCAACGATATAAGTACTCCGGGTATCGCAATCATGCCGGTAAAGCACAGAAACACGGCGGTAGGGGATTCCACGAAGTTCAGGAAAATTCCCAGAATGACTCCGACACCGATGTGGAGGGCCATGACGAACTTCCGTGGTATGAAGATGACTAGGATAGTGGCCACCACGTAAAAGATTAGATAGGAGCACCCATAGTAAATTGGGTCATTGAAGTTCCTGAACTTGTCGTGGCAGTCACCCGTTTCTGTTTCGTTGTGCTCCGCTCCAGTAATAGCTGGGTTGTCGCAGAACCGCATCGGTTCGTGTATATCATGATTTCGGATGATTGGGTACCACACACCCAGACCTATGGAGCTAAGAATGTAAACAAAGATCATTATTGTTATAGATCATTTTCGATTGCGACAAATTTCATTTTCGATTGCGACAAATTTGAATGTGGATTTTGTGGGTGCCCCCTTTTAAACTCACGTAAAGAATAATCCAAACAAAATAAGCAAGCACATTGTAAACCTCCAGGTGTAAGGAGTTCTAAAAACCCGAAAAGTCTCGTGAAATAACTCTCTCCAAAAGCCCATGCCCTCCAGTACTGTGTCCCGACCGGCTAGCGTTAAGTTAATTTTCATGTTTTCCCATTTTTTACGGTTTAACTTGCACACCCACTGTAGCGACTTCAAAGCATCTTCCTCACGTTTCGCAGACATTAGGAAGTAGGGCGTCTCCGGGAGCAGGATCATTAAGGTGACGGCTATCCATCCCGGTATTGAAAAGATCATCAGGAGAAAGCGCCAGTCGTGAAGCACGATCTTGTCGGTAATAACGAGCTTAGTTTCTTGTGGAAGCAGGGCCATGGCAACCAGCGGGCAAAAGATCAGAGCAACACCCACCGAGAAGCTTAGCAGCACCACTGCTGTGGGACGCCACTTTGGCGCATGGAACTCGACAAGAAAACCTACATTCAGGGACGCCGACCCGCTGAGGCTGTGGAAGGGAAAACGGAGTAAATTATTCGTCACTATTTATTCGTGTATTTTACTTACAAGAGTCCCACGGTCATCCGGAATACGGCGAATAAGTACACGTTCGGCATCAAAGCAGTGCATTCCGCAAAAAAAAGGGAACCCAGTAGTGACACAACGATCATGAACCTCCGGCCATACTTATCCGCCAGGTAACCCAGAAAGAATCCGGATATCACCATCCCGGTGAGGAGCGAGCTAGCCATCAAAGTCTTGTGCGCGGGTCCTGTTTCCCACTCGCAGGAGGTCCGCACTATTACATAGCCCACACCCATGGACTCCGTGACCGTGTACATTGATGAGATGAAACTCGCAGTGAAAATGACCGCTTGGGCACATCCGAAACCTGTCTGTGAAAAGACGCTTAAAAGTGGTCGGCGGAGTCAGATTACATCTACCTATCTCCTGGAATGCATCATCGATATCACTCTCTGGCATCTTGACTAGCAGCTAAACAAAAAAATACCGAAAGTATCACACGAAAAAATTTACATGAGTTAACAATCGGAACTGACAGCAATGGCTTCCATTTTTGTGGAGCTGCTGAGTTCCAGGTTGTAGCTTTGTAGTGCTAAAGGGACATAACGTAGTTCTCCTTTGATGCCTGGAACTCGTGAAGGTGTGTGGGATCGGCTATCATAAGCGCCTTCCTTTCTAAGTGCTACCTGGTGTTCAGCATTTGATGCGGGACGCATAGGAGCTCCCCGATCAAACTGTCTCCGATTAGATCTATTGGTTGAGATCGGTAAGAATGAAGCTCCGCAAGATTTTAATTGCCTGGAATGTTTCAACCAATGACGCTAGATCAACGCTGGGCTGAAGATTTGTTTTATTACGGGTCACGAGATCAGGGACTTGTGTACTTTAAGCAGAAACCTGCGTTTCTACACAAACGTGTCCATCAGTTGCAACTCTAGCATTACCTACTCACGACACTACAAGAAGCGACTTAGATTCGCAAAGTAGCAGCTAATAAGCCACCAACGCGGTAATCAAGTTGTCCTGAGAGCCCAGTCAAGACGAGCCCGACCGAATTAACATTAAAATGTTCATCAAAGTTATGGTTTACAACGTTTATTTAATTATAAAAAAATCGACCACTGTATAGAAATTTAAAAACACGCATATTATTAGTTAGCAGTTAGCCAGGGTACCACGCCAAACGAACCCTTGGGACGTCGTCAATTTGGCCATGGAATTTGAATACCCAATTGGCTTACCATAATTCTACAGTGGAAAAATAGCTTTCGCAAAAATATCCGAGGGCTAACAAAAACAGAGTCCTCGGTAAAAATAAAGCACAAGTTACTCACACCATGCAGCTAAAAATACGCAAGATATTTTTGCGAATGATATCTTGCCAATGTAGCTTATAGTTTTCAGAGTGCCGTTGGCAAAAGGCAGCACAAAACCGTGCAGACTGAAAGACAAGGATACAGACAGGGATTATACAAAATTATGATTGTCTTACACGCCATGTAGACGACGAATATGTTGATGGTAACATCGCAGGAGACCTTCATCACCATTCCCACCAAAACGCTTCCCACTACCGATCCTCCTCTGGCCAGGGATCTGCCCATGCAGAGAGCCTTGCCGCGTAAGTGAACGGGCAGCAGGTCGATCATCACCGACGAGGCCAGCGCTATAAGTACTCCGGGTATCGCAATCATGCCGGTAAAGCACAGAAACACGGCGAGAGGACTTTCCACGAAGTTCATTAAAACTCCCAGAACGACTCCGGCACCGATGTGGAGGGCCATGACGAATTTTCGGGGTATGATGAGGACTAGGATAGTGGCCACCAAGTACAAGGCAAGATAGGCCAACCCATAGTAAATTGGGTCCTTAAAGTTACTGAACGTGTCGTGGCATTCAGTCGGTTGTGTTTTGTTGCGACTCCCTCCAATAATAGCTGGATTGTCGCAGAACCGCATCGGTTTGTTTTCATCATAATTTCGAATGATTGGATACCACACACCCAGTCCTATTGAGCTAAGAATGGAAACAAAGACCTTTGTTGTTAGCGACCATTGTTAAACTTGGCTATAAGGGAGCGATTTTTGGGGACTCTTTTCAACTTACGTAAAGAATATTCCAAACAAAATAAGCAAGCACATTGTAAACCTCCAGGTGTACGGAGCCCTAAAAACCCGAAAAGTCTCGTAGAATAGCAATCGCCAAAAGCCCATGCCCTCCAGCAATGTTTCCCGACCGGCTGGCGTTAAGTTAATTTTCATGTTTTCCCACTTCTTACGATTTAACTTGCACACCCACTTTAGGGACTTCAAAGCATCTTCCTCACGTTTCACAGACAAAAGGAAGTAAGGCGTCTCCGGGAGCAGGATCATTAAGGCTAGGCCCACCCATCCCGGCATTGAAAAGATCATCAGGAGAAAGCGCCAGTCGTGAAGCACGATCTTGTCGGTAATAACGAGCGAAGTTTCCTGTGGGAGCAGGCCCATGGCAACCAGCGGGCAAAAGATCAGACCAAATCCCACCGCGAAGCTCAGCAGCATCGATACTCTGGGACGCCACTTTGGGGCATGGAACTCGACGAGGAAACCGATGTTTAGGGACGCCGACCCGCTGAGACTGTGAATGGAAAAGAAGATAATTATTCGCCACTATCGGTTTGTGTATTTTACTTACAAAAGTCCCACGATCATCCGAAAGAAGGAGAATAAGTACACGTTCGGCATCAAAGCAGTGAATAGGGAGAAAATAAGTGCACCCAGTAGTGACACAACGATCATGAATCTCCGGCCATACGCATCCGCCAGGTAACCCAGAAAGAATCCGGATATCACCATCCCGGCGAGGAGGGAGCTAGCCATCAAAGTCTTGTGCACGGATTCTGTTTGCCACTCACAGGAGGTCCGCACTATTACATAGCCCACGCCCATGGACTCTGTGACCGAGTACATTGTCGAGATGAAGGCCACCACGAAAACTATCACTTGGGCACCTCCATAACCTGTCCTTCAAAAGACAGCGTTAAAAGTGGCCAGCGGAATCAGATTACATTTACCTATCTCCTGCAATGCATCATCTACATCACTCTCTGGCATCTTGACTAACAGCTATACAAAAAAAATGCCGAAAAAAAAATATAACACGACAAAATTTACATTAGTTAACAATCGAAGCACAGCAATGACAGCAATTGCTTCCATGTTTGTGGAGTTTCATACTTTGTTTCAGATTATAGCCTTGAAGAAAGATCTTGCCCCACGATCCCCACGAAGGTTAGCGCCGTAATCCAGGCCAGCCTGTAGTCTAGATCAATATTATAATACCAAGTCCCAGCTGCTCTTTGAAGATTGTGTGCTGCATCCTACTGAAACCTGAAACATTTAAATAAAATCAGAATCAGGGTCAGATGGCCACTTACCCAGAATCTCAAGAACATCATCTATTTCAGCAATGGATCCGTCTTGCCCATTTTAGCTAGACTGTGCCAGTTACCATTAAAATATAAATTAAGTTATGATTTAAATGTTACTTAGTATGTGTTATTTAATTGTATAAAAATATCATGCCACAGTACAAAAATTTAAAAACATTCATGCTTTGTATGTTTAGTTAGCAGTTAGCCAGGGTACCACGCCAAACGAACCCTTGGGACGTCGCGAATTTGTCCATGAAATGAGAATACCAAATGGGCTCGCCATCACTTCACAGTGAAAAAATAGCTTTATCCGAAAATCCGAGGGCTATAAAACAAGATCCCCGGTACAAACATTGCTCAAATTACTCTCAGAATTCGGTTGAAGACACACAAGATATTTTGCGACATCTTGTGTCTTCGCGGATAGTATTCTGACAAATATTTTACCAAAGTTGCTGATAATTTTCAGAGAGCCACTGGCAGAAGGCAGCACAAAACCGTGCAGACTGAAAGACAAGGATATAGACAGGGATTATACAAAATTATGATTGTCTTACACGCCATGTAGACGACGAAAATGTTGATGGTAACATCACAGGAGACCTTCATCACCAATCCCACCAAAACGCTTCCCACTACCGATCCTCCTCTGGCCAGGGATCTGCCCATACAGAGAGCCTTGCCGCGTAAGTGAATGGGCAGCAGGTCAATCATCACCGACGAGGCCAGCGCTATAAGTACTCCGGGTATCGCAATCATGCCGGTAAAGCACAGAAACACGGCGGTAGGGGATTCCACGAAGTTCAGGAAAATTCCCAGAACGACTCCGGCACCGATGTGGAGGGCCATGACGAATTTTCGGGGTATGAAGAGGACTAGGATAGTGGCAACCAAGTACAAGGCAAGATAGGCCATCCCATAGTAAATTGGGTCCTTAAAGTTACTGAACGTGTCGTGGCATTCATTCGATTGTGTTTTGTTGCGACTCCCTCCAGATATGGCTGGATTGTCGCAGAACCGCATCGGTTTGTGTTCATCATAATTTCGAATGATTGGATACCACACACCCAGTCCTATTGATCTAAGAATGGAAACAAAGACCTTTGTTGTTAGCGACCATTGTTAATTGCGATTTTTGGGGACTCCTTTCAACTTACGTAAAGAATATTCCAAACAAAATAAGCAAGCACATTGTAAACCTCCAGGTGTACGGAGCCCTAAAAACCCGAAAAGTCTCGTAGAATAGCAATCGCCAAAAGCCCATGCCGTCCAGCAATGTGTCCCGACCGACTGGCTTTAAGTTAATTTTCATGTTTTCCCAATTTTTACGATTTAACTTGCACACCCACTGTAGCGATTTCAAAGCATCTTCCTCACGTTTCACAGACAAATAGAAGTAAGGCGTCTCCGGGAGTAGGATCATTAAAGTGAGGGCTATCCATCCCGGCATTGAAAAGATCATCAGGAGAAACCGCCAGTCGTGAAGCACGATCTTGTCGGTAATAACGAGCTTAGTTTCTTGTGGAAGCAGGCCCATGGCAACCGTCGGGCAAAAAATCAGAGCAAAACCCACCGCGAAGCTCAGCAGCATCGATGCTCTGGGACGCCACTTTGGGGCATGGAACTCGACGAGGAAACCGATATTTAGGGACGCCGACCCGCTGAGACTGTGAATGGAAAAGAAGATAATTATTCGCCACTATCGGTTTGTGTATTTTACTTACAAAAGTCCCACGATCATCCGAAAGAAGGAGAATAGGTACACGTTCGGCATCAAAGCAGTGAATAGGGAGAAAATAAGTGCACCCATTAGTGACACAACGATCATGAACCTCCGGCCATACGCATCCGCCAGGTAACCCAGAAAGAAACCGGAAATCACCATCCCGGCGAGGAGGGAGCTAGCCATCAAAGTCTTGTGCACGGATTCTGTTTGCCACTCACAGGAGGTCCGCACTATTACATAGCCCACGCCCATGGACTCTGTGACCGAGTACATTGTCGAGATGAAGGCCACCACGAAAACTATCACTTGGGCACCTCCAAAACCTGTCCTTCGAAAAACGGCGTTAAAAGTGGTCAACGGAATTAGATTACATTTACCTATCTCCTGCAATGCATCATCGACATCACTCTCTGGCATCTCGACTAACAGCTATACAAAAAAATGCCGAAAATAAAAATATAACACGACAAAATTTACATTAGTTAACAATCGAAACACAGTATTGACAGCAATGTCTACCATATTTGTGGAGCTTCATACTTTGTTTCAGATTGTATCCTCGAAGAAACTTCTTTTCCCATGACAGAGTTTTACGGCTCAATTCTATAGCCCTTTTTAAAAACACTTAAAATTAAGAAAGAACTTCAAGAAACGTTGAAGAAACTCATTTCTCAATTTGACAAAGTCTTACTTCAGGAACTACTCACTGGCATTAAAATAAGCACAATATTTTTAATTATAACTATAGAGAATTACAATTTAATGAAAATCATAAAACAACTAAAACTATATTAAAACAGTACCTCTAATTTAGGTGTTGTGTAGCCGCATGTTTTGTTTGATGTAGCTTTACCTTTCTTTAGTCCTAGACCTAGACATAGACCTAGCCCTAGCCCTAGACCCGTAACACCTTTCATTCTCAGTCCTTCCGAAGGTCAGTGATGGGATAAGATACTCCGACTTCTTAACCATATTTCTGACATTATTTTTTTCATTTTTGAGTTGGGACATCTATCTATCTCAGTATCTATGGTTTCGTAAAATGCTGTTTGCTTTTATAGTTTAAACGCAACTTTAAAAAGTTTTCAAGTCCCAAAGTAAAGCTAAAATTGAGAAGTAGGAGTTCATTTTCCCATCACTGCCAGTAATACTTGGTACTTTGAGTTGAGTTCGCAAGCGTCTAAAAGTGAAGTAAAAACTAGCTTTAACCATTAATTTCTCGCCTCGATTAGGTACCAGTCGCGTTGGCCTGCCCAGCGGACCGAACAGCCGCAAGAGCTCCATCTTGGACCTATCCCAGCAGCACCATCAACAGCTGCAGCACCTCCAGCAGCTGCAACTCCAGGCGCACCAGCACCTGAACCCGGGAGTGGGAAACGCAGACACCAGTCCCCCCTCCGACGACGAGGAGAAGCGCTACCGTCCTCGCTGGAAGGGATCGGGGAGCCAGCTGCCTACACAGAGTCCCAAGCAGGCTTTGTCCCGGCTTAAACAGGCCGCCTCAGTGTCCAATGTGACCGCCCAGGATTCCAACACACGGCAGAGCCAACTGCTGTCCACCGGCCAGTTGCAGCCACGTAAGAGCAGCATGTTCCAGTTGGGCGAGACTCAGGCTCCAACAACCACCACCACGCTCCAACGCAAAGGAAGTATGTACGTAGCCAAGGTCACGGAGACGCCACCTCTGGGTGGTACACCCACCCGAAAGGGCAGTGTCTATCAGAGGAGCGGCACGGGGTTGGTAACGGATAGCTCCAGTTTGGCTCCGGACAGCCCCCAGCGAAAGCAGAGCATAGTCAAGACCCTGAGCGGCAGCTATGTAAACGTGTCCGCCATCACAGGCGGAGAGTCCAGTTATGGTCTGAAGCTGGGTCCCTCCCAGATTCATCCGAAGGGTTACCGCCTAACCACCGCCCGTTATGGAGAGCTTAAGATGGGTTTCGTCAAGATCAAAGGCAACGTGGAAGTGGAAGTAAGTGGGAGGACTATTATGAAAAATGTTTTTTTTTCCATTCCCAAACTATTTTTTCATTGAATCTGCATTTCATTTTATTCTACTCCAGAAGGAGCTTATTAAAGATAGAAAGATACCCTCTGATACCGTTTCTATACAAATTAAAACAAAAATTGGGTTAGGGAATGTAAAGGTGACTTTTACATTCCCGTACTTGACATACCCCACATATTTTATTGGCCCATTTTACTACCGGCTCGTTGTTGCAGCTTATCTGCGCCCGTAACATTGTCAACGAGGACTGCGAGACGCCACCGGACACCTATGTGAAGTGCTACATCAAGGACGGAGACCGGCTGCGGCACAAGAAAAAGACGCGTGTTGTGCGCCACTCAGCGGAGCCCTTCTACCGCCAGACCATTAAGTACCAGGTGAGCAAATGGCCCCCTTTGTAACGCGTGCCAGGTGACAATGATTATGATGGCGATGGAGGTGGCGATGACTATGACTATGCCAATGCCCATGGCTGAATCCCCGACCGAAGCTGACCAGGGCCATGTCAGGATGTTATTACATAGTGCCAGGATTGTAATGCGATTAATGCCTGGACGGCGAAGGACAGTTTTCGCGCCCTGCCGGTGCCTTTTTAACCCTCTGTGTGGCCAAGACTTGTTTAAATAATTAACATGAATTCTTGGTGAAAAATATTAATTTTTGTTAGAGGTTAAGAGGCTATCAGTTGAAGATTAATGTACATACAATACAATGTATATTAATCGTTGTATATTGCAAAAAAATTTGGTAAAACTTTCAAGAAACTAAAGGAACGCATGCCCTAGGCCACACAGAGGATTAATCTTTATTACAGATGACGGCGCAGGGTTCCTCGCCGTGTAATTACCCGCACCGAATCTTCCGTAACGAATTCCCTACCAACTTAAATAAATTTTCGTGCTAATCGCAGAGCTCTGATGTTTTTGGACGGAACATCGTCATCATGGTGTGGCAGCGATGCGTGGGATTCGAGCACAATCAGGGCCTGGGCGGCACGGAGGTGAATCTGGACAAGGTGAACATCGGGCAGCACATCAACGGTTGGTATCCACTCTTCCCGATGCACAGCTACGGCGGATCCGACTCGGACAACTCCCCCTGACCGAACAATCCTGGTAGCCGGAAGATGACCCACTCGCAGCGGTGCCGGTCGGATGTTGGAAGGAGGCAGGCCACTCCGGAGATTCTTGCGCTCAAGCTGCAAGCTCAATTTGTTAGCGTCTAAGTCGGGGTGCTTTAATATCCGATATATATTGTAACCCCTAATGGCTTTACACGTGTAATCCCCGCCCCTGCATTACAAGATTTTTCCCCCCAATGTATCTATTAGTAATAGTTAAATGAGCTTAGCTAAGGGCTGGCAGTATCGGTTTATGTTACACTAGAAGAAAATCTATATTCCTGGTGAGAGAGCTTTGTAAGTAGGGTTCGGTTAGGCGGTTAGGCAGTTAGACAGTTAGGCAGTTAGGAAGCAGCACTATCAAAATATCAAACAGCACAATAATTGAGAAATCGAGAGTACCAGAAGCTTAGACATAATATATATAAACTGGTTTATATATTTTTGCTTGTTGTGTTTGTGAAAGTTTAAAATGAAGTTTGCATCCGGAGGTGGAAATGTGTGGAAAATGGAAAATGGGAAATTGGAGAGTGGCACCCAACGAAAATCAATAATGTTGTAATATCGGGGCAACGAAAAGGACGAGGCTTGGTAGATAAAGCAAAGGCATATATATTTAAATAAGTGTTAATTAAATGTTGCGCTTGAAAAGGCTCAAACTTAAATAATAACCCAACAGCTGAGAACCCGCAAAGGTTTCAACTGCCCCCAGAATACGAGTACTTTGAGATCTCTGCACCAAAAATCTGAATCTGAAACTAAATCTGAATCTGAGACAAAATCGAAATCTTTAAATTAAATCGACAATCTTTATGGGTGCGTGCTTGTGTGGATGTGAAGTGAGTTGTAACTCGTGATTAAGACGAATTTACTGTAGTAACTTTATGGTAGGGATTTGATTGCAACACAGTAAATAGACGACATCCTTCTAGACGACACTAACTTTTCCCGCTAACTATCCTGTGCTCTCAACAATCGACTCTCGAAACAAAAACCAACTACCCATCTTCAGCCACTCAAACAGGACAATCTCTGTTTTAAGAACAAAAGTGAAAAATTTACAATTTCGGAACTTGTGTATAGATCTACTCGTAATATTTATCCTAATCAATGTTCAGCCTAATGACTTGGAGTTTCAAACTAAAGTTACAAAGCATATATCTATACAAATATATATTTATTTATACAAGGCTTACACTGGGAGTCGTATTACATTGTGGAAAACTTTAACAGTCCTAAGACAGGCTCACTTTTGACACTAGTTATGGTTGAAATATGGTATATAACCCAGAGATCCGATAAGGGATATCCATTTCTTAGACCCTAGCCACTCTGGTACTACTATACTATATATTTGAATCTGTTTCAAGGACAGCTGCGGGCTTTCATATTATTAGATGTTGCTTATAAAGAGTACTTAGTAACACATTATCCCTTTGATGTAACTCGTAGTCAGGGTAAACGAAACAAAAAAAACACAGACACTTACAGATACTCTTGCTTTTCGGTCTGGTATTTACTCTTTACAATCTGGCTGTTGACTTGCCCAAGTTCTTTTATATTGATGAGACCCAGTTGGGTAACGAAAACTTAAATGGTTGTGCTATCTCAAAAAAAAAACAAATAAAAAACAGAAACTACTCAATATCGGAGCTATTTTTTCAAGGGCGGCAGAATCGCTGCTTTTATAATCTACTCTTAAGTCTTTCGGTCTTTTCTACCACATCTAATTCTAATACTACGGACTAATACTACTCTTTACCCGGTAGTCGGTTGGTTTAATTATAAATGACGAGTACTTTGAACACTGTAAAAATAACACCATATCAGCGTGTAGCGTTGGGTTTAGGATCAGGGTCCTGGGGAGGATTGCGCTTCAAAAGTGCCGAGTGGGCTATAGCAAGGCTTATAAGAATACAAATCTTACCTATTTGTTAAAAAATAATACTTAGCGATTATCTGCATAAACACTATATAAAACAATATACACAGATGTGAACTATATAAATATGATCGTACATATTATATATATTATTATATTTAAAACCAAAATAACTGTAGAAAAACCAAAAAGACCCACATTATATGTATATCAAATTGAGTTTCAATAAAAATCAAATATTTATTTCAATGTGTATTCCTTTTGAATGGTCATGAAGTACATCAACTTTTTTAAGCTTTATTCAATGAGAATTTTAACAAATGAGAAATCCTATTTAATAAATTTACACAACGGCTGCCCATAAAAAATATAAACGTATTGAAAATGGAAAACTCAAGATAGAAAATTCGGCAAAACTAATCCAGCACTTTACAAATATGGATTCTTTTATGGAAAAATTTTACTCTAGCGGCTAAATTAAGTTAACTTCTTAAAGCAACTTAGTTTCTAAACTTTCCACTGGAGCTAGGACTTGAATTGAGAACGGGAGCTGCTCCCACGACAGCTCCTCCATTGTTCAGTAGCGCCGTTAACGTGGCATGCGAGGAGCTCAATGTGGAACTGGCCACCAGCTTGGCCTTCAGTGGCGTTGTGGTACTGCCCACTACTTGGCCCTGCAAACACGGAGTGGGCGATGCAACCGGCAGATCCTTCAACACCGAATCCTCGGCTGGTGGCGTGGCCACTGTTTGCTGCTGCTGTTGAGCAGATGCCCCCTGCAGGAGCGCATTTCTCAGATGACTGTTGTTGGTGGTGGTGGTGCTTCCCGTCTGCTGATTGGTCATTATGAATGAGTTGGTTATGAGACCGCGGCTCTTGATGTTCAGATCCACGAAGAACAGCTTCATCTTGTGAATCATGCTTTCCGTCACATTGAAAGTAAGCATCATTGTTAGATCTATGTTGGTCTTCTGGCGGTACAGGTCGTGGGTCTGCTGTAGCCGGCAAACCTCGTCGTAGATAAGAAACAAAAACCGCGAGCTGCGATTTTCGGCCGGTATGATGCCTCGTGTAGCCAGCCACTCACGGTCCTCGGTGTCGGGAAGGTAGCGTATCAGCTCAGGATGTTTGCTGGCCAGCCGCTCCTTGCCATCGGTACCAAAGCCAAAAGCCAGATTAGCCTGCACATCCAGCACAAACTTGGTGCTCGTCGAGATCTGGGCGGTGTTCCAGAAAATCTGACGACGTACAGGAGTGGGCAGAGTCCCACCAACCAAAGGGGTTATCGTTGTTCGATGTGTCGGCTGCTGAAGCTGTTGCTGGAGAGGCTGCGCCACAGGTAGCTCCAGGGGCACTGGCTGGGTTGCAATCTGCTGCTGACTTACAGGCGGCAACTGATTCGCCGTTGTAGCTGTGCAGGGCATGGGTTTGGTGGCTACAAAACCAGCGAAAACCTTGTTGTTTGTGGCAGTCTCTGGCTTAGCTGTGCGTTTCAGGGCCAGACGCTGCTGTTCCGTGGTGGTTCCTGGCACCAATCGATGCTGGCGCACAAAATTCGTGTACTGTGCCTTGGCATTCTCCAGCAGAGCACACGAGGACATCTTCTGAAGAGTTTCTTCGTTCACCGAATGCTGGCCCAGGTTCTCCTTGATATTGGCAAAAGCAGGCTTAAAGTAGTTCTTTAAAGACATAATTATAAGTAAGGGTAGTTTTGCAAAAGCAGCGTAAACCCACATTCATGTAGCGTTGAATTATCTCATTGACCTCCGCATCAAAGGATTGCTGCACACTAATCCTCAGAAGCTCCAAAGCTCTCATAGCCGACTCGGCACTACCACCGCTCTCCATGTTGTGTGTGCCACCAAGTCTCTGCCGTATGCGTTGCAACATGGTCTCGGCCATATCCGATGTGGTAACATATTTCTATGAGGCATAATTAGAAATAAAAGTTCTTATAAAGGATAATCCTTTCATTACCAAAGCTGGCTCAACATCCGAGGATATGGATTCACCAAGTAGGGAGAGCGTAATGGTGCTGGTTTCGGTAATGTTGGTGCCGCCATCCTTCTCCCCCTGCTTTTTGGCGCACTCCGTCGGACTGGCCATCCGCGTGTCCATGGAGTGTGTGGTCTGGTTTGAGCAATCAGAGTCATCGGAAGACGAGTTGGCTGTCTGCAGCTGCAAACCCGGGGACGAACGCGGCTGCCCTTCGTTGGAGGCTGTGGTGCTTCCGCTTAGGGATCCTCCCACATCGGAGGGAATTTTCCAACTTCGCTGTATAACCATTTCTAATTCTTGTTTTATTTATCTTGATTTTTGTAACTATCTTTTTAAGCTGAATTTTTGCGGATGCTGACTCTATTTTCCTGGCCAAAATCTGGGCTGCTTTTCCTGGGCGCGAGCTGAGGCCGTTTGTCAGGGCCGCGTGGCCAGGGCGCAGGCGCAGGAAATCCTTAACGGCGGTAATGAAATGGATGGTGGTGGTGGCTTTTCCGTCTAGCAGCTCACAGCTGACGGCGTCTCTTCAAAGTCCATGTCCAATTCGCCCAGCTCCAGACGCCGTTCGTGGTCAAGGAGGCTTTTAAGGCTGGCGAACTCATCGCTGTCATCGTCATCATCCTCCTCTGGCTGAACCATGGCACAGGATGGTTTTTCTTCGTTTTCGGTCTCCTTGGGAACCACCTTGTTTTTCCTTTGTTTTCGGCGCTTGGCTTGTTGCTCTGCCAGCTTGCGATCGAACTCGTTCATGTACTCCAGCGGCTGACTGGGCTGATAGTCCTCTGGGGCTTTATAGCTTACACTTACAGGTAATCCCAGAACATCCGGCACCATGAAGGCAAACAGCCAGCAAACCAAGGGTGTAGTGGAACACACGTAGCTGGCCTCTTTATGATAGAACAGAAATCCGTCTAGGGCTGGTTTATTTTCCTCCCACAGGGGATATTTCTGGAGGGTCTCCTCGATGGCTGAGGTGTTGTCAAAGTCGTGGTGATCCACCAGCATGAATGCCTTTTCATTGTGCTCGCCAATCTTGGCGAAATCATGCTCGTCAAAACGGGCGCGCAGCCAATAGAAGCGAAATACAGCTTCGCACTCCTGCAGCTCCTGCTGTCCAAACGAGATGGCGTCCAGCACATAAAAGGTTTCCTCCTTCTCCACATAGACGCAGTCCAACACGGTTTGAAACCTACATTGGGTAGCATCACCCGGCAAACTTGACCGGAATTCCTGACAGCAGTAACCGGCTTTTGTGTACATCTTGGTTTTTCCATTATAAGCGACCACCAAGCATCGCCTGCCCACAGGACACGGGACCAGCATCCACTCGCTTAAGTCCTCCGGCTTCTCACGTAGCCACTCGGATAACTGGGGCTTAAAAGGGAACTCGTTTCGCCTGCCGGCACGTTCTTTTTTGCTTTGTTTGCTGGTCGAGGGCCTTTCGTCGTCCTGTAGCGATCTGGAGCCATCCTGCTCCTGCTGGCGCCGCAGCTTTTGATGCCTGAGTAGTTCTTTTTGTCGCTGCCTTTGATGGGCACCTCGGTCCATTCCTTTCTTGTACAGATCCTGGAGAGCGTTCATGTTGCCTTTCCGAAATATCAAAACCGGATTTAGTGGTGGAATTAGAGTACCGGCTATCGGTGAATTCAAATCTGTTTTAATGGGTCTTATCGAATTTTAGAGATGTTAAATTTCATATTTATAAAGTACTTTCGACAACTATACAATTATTTGAAGATTACTTTGTTTTATTTTGATTTATTTATTTATTTCTTTTTCACCACATGGTCTTCGAATTCACCACGGTTTTATCGATAACTTTATCGGCAACAGCTGTTCTCTGGTCGCCCACAGCTGATTGGCTCAATTTCCTGTTTACCGGCATTTAAAGAAAATAAATAATATATTTTATCTATTAATAAGCTAATTAAGAATTAACGCTTAACTTTTAATATGAACAAAGCCTCTAGACTCTTCTGTCCAGTTCTGATAACTCCCAAAAATGCGGTTGTCAAACAAACAGAGCAGCTTTCTCGCAGCCAAAAGGTAAATACTCCAGGTATTACGAAAGCGATTATAAAAATAAATAACTCTTACAGCTCCTCACAGATCTGGGACTGATCAAATCAGGCAGCAATGGCACCTATCAAATAATGCCAATAGCGCAGCGATCGGTTGATAAACTGATCGACCTGGTTCAAAGCAATATGCAATTGGCTGGCGGGCAAAAGATCAGTTTGCCAATTCTAACGCCCTCGGGTCTTTGGAAGAAGACAGGGCGCCTCGAGGGGGACATATCCGAGTTCTATATGGTACGGGATCGCAGCGGCAAACAGTTTCTAATGAGTCCAGTAAGTGTTTTTAAACTAAACATTCTTAAATGGTCACTTTTAATGTCGTTTTCTTACTTGTAGACCCACGAAGAGGCAGTGACCGCTATGTTGGCCACTACCTCACCCATATCCTACCGTCAGTTGCCCCTGCGTCTTTACCAAATTGGTCCCAAGTTCAGAGACGAACTTAAGTCACGTTTTGGTTTGATGCGGGCGAAGGAATTCTTGATGAAGGACATGTATTCGTTTGATATTTCGGAGGAAACCGCCAGAAAATCATACTCTGCTGTTAGCGAAGTCTACGATAGGCTGTTTCAACAGCTAGAAGTTCCTTTCGTAAAGGGTAAGGTATTTTTTAATCAGATAGACATGTTTATCCTATTACATTCTCCTTTTTGTTGTAGTAAATGCCGCAACGGGAATGATGGGTGGCAGCCTCTCCCACGAGTACCACTACGTTTCAATGGTGGGCGAGGACACTCTGCTGCAGTGCAGCTCCTGCTCTTTTGCCTGCAACTTGGAGGTATTGACAACCCCGAAAACGTGTCCCAACTGTCAGAGTTCCAATCTAAATGAGGTTCGTGGCGTGGAGATAGCGCATACTTTTCTGCTAGGTGACAAATACTCCAAACCTCTGGGGGCCACATTCCTTAACAATTCTGGAAAACCACAGCCCTTGATTATGGGATGTTATGGAACTGGTATTACCAGGGTGATTGCAGCCGCCTTAGAAGTACTCTCCTCCGAGCAGGAACTGCAATGGCCCAAGCTTCTGGCACCCTTTGATGTCTGCTTAATTGGACCCAAACAGGGAAGCAAGGAGCAACAGCCAGCAGAGGTGGTAGAAAACGAATTGCTCCATGGTATAGGCCAGATCTGTGGTCACCAGGATCTCCTTCACGATGACCGCAAGGAGCTAACCATAGGCAAGCGTCTACTGGAAGCGAAACGACTGGGACATCCTCTAACCATAGTTGTGGGTGCGAAAGCCCTTGAACAGAATTCCCCCAAACTGGAAGTGCATTTGAACAGAGGCGAAAAACTAGATCTGGATTTGGGTGAAACCCTCAAGCTAGTAGCAGAACACAGTCGGCACAAAAAGGATCTATTGTTGGGTAATTTTAAAAAAGATGACGGGACGAGAAAAAGTCAAGCAGTTGGCCATCAGCTTTAGCTTTATGCAATAAAGTTAACAATAACACAAAACTTATTAGAATCGCGCATCCTGGCTGATTTACCCGCAATCAGCTTCGAGCTGCTCCTCCCAATCCCGATCCCACTAGTGGTCGTGGTCAGCGTAGTCGGGCTCCGGGATCTGCGGATAGATCTGCACCTGCAGCTGTGGCTTTCGGGGCGGTGGTGGGGGCTTGGTGATCATGCTGGTATAGGACCAGGGCATCTGATTGCGCAGCTCTTCGCTAACCCTTGGATTAGACTGTGGGGCTGGGTAAATTTCGCTGTAACGATTATTTAATGGCGAAGTGACAGCCAGCTGTTGGACAGCCGGCGAGGCAGCTCGCGGTGGCGGGGTCTCCGCGGGCGGATAGTTCAAACGGTCTGGATGGGCCTCGGTGGTGCGGTAAGTATTGATGTCCGGCTGGGGCGAGACCACCTCCCTCTGAGGTGGTGGCACCTGGGGCGGCAGCACCATCACCGGCGACTGCAGTGTGGTGCGATCTCCAGGCGCAAACTGGCGCGAGTCCTGGCGCTGCATGCTTTGGTCGGATGGTATGAAAATAGGTAACGGCTTGGGGCGAATCTGTTCCGGATACTGATGCGTATCCAAGGGGGCAGTAGGCTGTGGCGCCTGCAACATAACGGCTTCCACCAGAGCGGGCTGCGCTACCACCGCGGGCTCCACCACTGCAGGCTGAGGCGTCGTCTGACGGGTGGGAGCCTGGCTCCTGCTCACAGCACCCTTTCTGCTTGCATTCTGGTTGGCCATAACGTTGGAGAGGGACAGGCAGAAGCTGACGCCAATTATGTTTAGCAGCCAAATGATCGCAACGCGGCTGCTCAGGCACAGCATCACAATGGAAGGCGTGGAGAAGTACACGCCCAAGTTTTCCAGGAGTGGCCAGTAAGGGCTGTTGCTGTTAGCGGTAGCTCCTATGTATTCAAATGCATCATCCAGTGACTGAAAAAGTAATAAATTAATGTCCAAGAAGAAACATAACCATTAAAGATTGTCTACCATTGTGTGGCTCAAATCGAGTCCATGATACACACTGGCCACCACATCCAGGATGCTTCCGGCGACCACGGCCAAAAACCAAGGCCAGTAAAGAGCTCCAGATATCAGTTTGGTAGTGCGACTGCATAAAGTGACTAAAGGGGAGAATATCTTTAGGTCTTAGCCAAGGAAAATATATTCAGATTACTTACGAATAATCATAACAGAGGTGGCCAACCAAAGACCACTGACCACGGCATATGTAATCATAAAGATGTACTCTCGATGTGTGATTTCATAGGATTTGTCCCAATTAATGGTCAGTGCAAAGTCTTGCTCACTTACTACAAGTGAGGGTACACCGCAATCCTTTTCTGTTTGCAAAAGAAATCATTATAAAAGGTTTTGTTTTTTGTTTGGTTTCCCATAATTGAATCGTTCTATTTCAGTGTTTTACTAGGAATATTTTATCTTATCTGAAGGCTTGAGATTTCACATCATCCATAACAACTTTTTACATTTCAAATACTTTGATATTATTGGATTTGGTATTACTCACCCGTGAAGTAAATCAGCTCCATGGCAAACTTGAATGGGTTGGATTCGAATGCCGTGGCCTCATGGCACTGCCGGAAAGTGATTCCCCAGAGGGACAGGCCAAGATAGATGACTCCCTGGGCCTGAGGAATTATTTACGGGGAAATCAAAACTGAAGCAAGAATTGTAAATAAACTTTATGGTACTCACGAGTATGACAATCGCCATGAACAGTATAAAGCACTTGGCAAATCCCGTCCCGGCACTCGCCATGTTGTATTGGATTTATCAGTTAGTACTCCGGCGGATGGGATATATTTTTGGATTCTTTTGGGGTTGTGCAACCTCCGTGATCGCTGCCAACCAATTGGCTACTCGATAAGACAGCACACACTTTGGGGCTATAAATTCAATTTGAAATTACAATTCGTCAATTCGAATCTTATCAGCTTGATTAGTTTTTGTGGGGATTTTGCATGGGACACTGGAAACACTGGAGACTCGGAAGAGAAATCAGCATTTTCCAGGCTGCCACCTAATCTCAATGACAATTGAATTGAATGATTCAGCCTGCGGAAATTACGCTGTCGTTACTCCAATTGCGGATACGCAATATGTGCCATTAACACTCTTTGGAGTGTGTTCCATACACCTGTTATCTTACCGATGGAACTCTGGAGCCCGCGGATTCTTTAGAGCTGGAAATTGTGGACGATATGCATTCGCCGGCTGCCTGCTTCGCACTGAGCTCCCACTCACCCATCGAATTGGCCATCGACTCTGGGCCAAAAAGAACGCTCTTTCCGATAAGATAAGCCTAATGAAATTTTAAGGGTTACACCTGTTATCATTGCATAGCATAGGTGCTGATGCCAGCAATTGCTCAATGGCAATAGCCCAGTGCAAATATTTTAGCCAGGCTGATTTCTTAATACAAATTGAATACGACTGACAATTGCAGGCTTTATCTGAGCGGTCTATTTGCTTTATCGCTGTCATGTTGTTGTCCTCCCTCAAAACATAGATACAAACAAAGGAGACGACGCCGAACCTGCCCCCATGTGGGTAAATAAATATAAAACAGTCAAGAGCAGTTAGCAGGAACTAAATTTAAACTCACAGCTGATGGTGTTGATTTTATCGGGTGACCGACTTATCACTCTGACCGCTCACGTTGCGTATACTCGATATTCGGACCCTCACAAGAGTCAGTCGACTCGTGTTTCCCTTGGTAGTGTTTCTTATCGGATGAAACAACTTTCTGGCAGGTTTATAATTGAGAGAGGGTCCCAGGCGGTGGAATCTTTATCACCGATGACTCATTACTCTTGTACAAGTATGAAAAACCCCTTTAATCTTGTTTCCAACTCCTTTGTGTTCTGTCCAGGTTTCCTATGCTCGTTGTCATCATATATTCCTGAGAATACTATTATCAAAGCTCTATATTTTACAGTCTTTGGTTACATCTCTGGATTAAGCACAATGACTTCCGATATTGAAACATTTAAGGAGCTCTAAGGGTAGTAATCAACTAATATTGCTAACAAATCAATTAAATATTTGGTTATCAATAGAACATATTAGATAAGCTACTTATAATTATTTCGCTTCCGTAACACTGTAATTGATTTATCGAATACATTTTTCACACCTTAAAACCATGGGAAGATAGCAATTTCTATATTTTTACAATCTAATTGTTGAACACATGGGAATGGCAAACCAACTTTAAATAGATAAAAACACTTCTCACTGTTAGACAATTTTTGATTATAAAAACTTACTCCCCGTTTTAGAATAGTAAAAGGTAAACAAATTATTAACATTGAATATATGTACGATTATATATATTTTGTCAAAAGATTTAGATTTTTTCAAATTTTTCTGGTGGACACCCTGAAAAATGTGAAAATCGAGAAAAATCATTTTTCGCCCCTTTCGATGGCCATATCTTTGGCAGTTTTCATCCGATCCTTGACCAAAGTATAGATCTGGAATCTTTATTCAATTCCCTATAAATCTGCATCAAAATCCTGACAGAAAATATTTTTTAGATTTTTTTCAAATTTTTCTGATGAAATGATGAAAAATGTGAAAATCGAGAAAAATGACTTTTCGCCCCTTTCGATGGCCATATCTTTGACAGTATTTATCCGATCCTTGACCAAAGTATAGATTTGGAATCTTTATTCAATTTCCTATAAATCTGCATCAAAATCCTGACAGAAAATATTTTTTAGATTTTTTTCAAATTTTTCTGATGGACCCCCTGAAAAATGTGAAAATCGAGAAAAATCACTTTTCGCCCCTTTCGATGGCCATATCTTTAACAGTTTTCATCCGATCCTTGATCAAAGTATAGATTTGGAATCTTTATTCAATTCCCTATAAATCTGCATCAAAATCCTGACAGAAAATATTTTTTAGATTTTTTTCAAATTTTTCTGATGGACCCCCTGAAAAATGTGAAAATCGAGAAAAATCACTTTTCGCCCCTTTCGATGGCCATATCTTTAACAGTTTTCATCCGATCCTTGAACAAAGTATAGATTTGGAATCTTTATTCAATTCCCTATAAATCTGCATCAAAATCCTGACAGAAAATATTTTTTAGATTTTTTCAAATTTTTCTGATGGACACCCTGAAAAATGTGAAAATCGAGAAAAATGACTTTTCGCCCCTTTCGATGGCCATATCTTTGACAGTTTTTATCCGATCCTTGAACAAAGTATAGATTTGGAATCTTTATTCAATTCCCTATAAATCTGCATCAAAATCCTGACAGAAAATATTTTTTAGATTTTTTCAAATTTTTCTGATGAAATGATGAAAAATGTGAAAATCGAGAAAAATCTCTTTTCGGTCCTTTCGATGGCCATATCTTTGGCAGTTTGTATCCGATCCTTGACCAAAGTATAGATTTGGAATCTTTATTCAATTCCCTATAAATCTGCATCAAAATCCTGACAGAAAATATTTTTTAGATTTTTTTCAAATTTTTCTGATGGACCCCCTGAAAAATGTGAAAATCGAGAAAAATCACTTTTCGGCCCTTTCGATGGTCATATCTTCGGTAGTTCTTTATTTCTTTATTTTTTTTTTTTAAGAATCTTTATTTAATTCCCTATAAATCTGCATCAAAATCCTGATAGAAAATATTTTTTAGATTTTTTCAAATTTTTCTGCTGTCGAGAAAATCATTTTTCGGCCCTTTCGATGGTCATATCTTTGGCAGTTTGTATCCGATCCTTAAACTAAGTACAAGGAATTAGGGAAACGACGATATGGAGGACCCAACATTTTATTTAAATAATAATTAATCAATGAATCATCCATAGCTCTACTAATCCGTTGATCTCACAACTCGGTAATCCCACCCAACACACCCAAATCATTTTGCCAATTATTCGATTGACCCAATTTAAGGCTGAAACACACCCACACGATTCGAAACAACAATATTTGCTGGGTGGCTCAGATATTTGCATTTTTACGCAAGGTTTTTCCCGGCGTTAATTCTGGGAAGGTTCAAGATGAATTTCTCCATGCCTCACTGAATCCCAGGGAAGCGGAATACCGACTACTGGCTTACGGGCTGTTTATCACAACAATTAGAGCCTCAAATTTGGCAGAAGCCCGTGTGAATTGGAAATGCAAATAAAGAGAGAAGCTTTGGATCAAAAAATCACATGACTTTAATTTAACTTGATCAGCGATAGTATAAATATGTGAGAGTGAATGTCAGAGTGAACGAATGGTGGCTAAAGCTACGTGTGGGTTCAAAGGTCAGCTGGCTTAAACGCGAGCCGAGAGGATTATGGGGTCGGCCTCCACTTCGGCCACCTTCTCCTTGAGTTTCTCTTCGTCCTTCTTTAGCTTCTGAATGGGCGCCTCAGTGGTGGTGGTAGTTGTAGTCGAAGTGGTGCTGGATGTGGTGGTGGAAGCTGTGGTTGTAGTGGAACTGCTGGCGGTGCTATCGCTTAAACTGATCAGCACTGTGGTGCTGGAGCTCTTCTTATCCTCCTCGGAGCTCCCGGCGGCTTTGGTGGTGCTCTCTACCTTGGGAGCAGCCACTGTGGTGCTCTCCTCCTTGGTAGGCACCGCTACTGAGCTTGTTTCCTCCTTGGAGGCCAGTGCGACTGCTTCTTCCACACTCTCCAGTGGAGCTGTGGACGTGATAGAGGTCTTGGTGATGCTTATCTTGGTTTGTTTGCCATCGCTGCTGTCATTGTTCGAGTCCTCCTTGATGGTGGCCGAGATCAGCTTTGTGTGGTGAACCTGGAAGGTGGGGATCAGCGACAGAGCGCCTCCATTATGGGGCTGCACGGAGACATGATCGATGATCAAGTGGGCAGGCACTCCGTCCTCGCCGGGCACCTTTTTGGTGGTCTGCAGCAGAATCTTCCTTGCCAGACCGTCGTCTGTTGAGGCTACATTTGTGGCGGGAGTGGACTCATCAGAGCGCTTGGTGATCGAATGATCCTCCTCCTCCTCGCTGGCCACCGGCTGGGGTTTCACCTCCTCCACCTCGCTGCCCGGGGCGCTGGCCTGGTGCAAGCTTAGCGCCGACTGGAAGAGACTGTCCTCTAGCTCCCCGATCAGACCATGAAAAGAGACTTGCTTCAGCTCGGCGTCCGGATTGCCGCCCACTTGTCGCTTGACCACATCCTGTTTCTCCACCGGTTGGAAGGCGGCGAGAACATCACTGAACTGCAGGGGGGCTGCCAAAGAGGCAACTGTCAAGGTCGCAAGCAACTGGAATACAATAAAGGAATTATATCCTAGTTTAGCCTGGTTAGTCAATCCACTACTCACTGTGGTTAGCAAATAGCACTTCATGGCCACTGCTGCTGCTGTAGCTGCTTCTGGGGATCACTGGGGATGATTTCACGGGAGTTGTGTTCGGCTCAAAGCTCTGATCGGAAATAAGTTTGAGGCCCCGGGGCCGACGAGTTTTTAAAGTTTTTGCACGGCCCGAAAGTTGCGGCTAAGCTTTGTTGTTACGTTTAGTTAGCACTTGGAATTACTTGGAACTTGGTTTGCCGAACCTGAATCGGAGCGGTGCCTGCTTGTGGTACACCTCCAGCGATGCTAGGGCAGAGGCCCATTCTATATATAATTTTTACCCCACAGGTTGGTCTACTTGGCAGTACCCAAGGCTTAGACACTAAGAAAAAAAACACGAACCAAAATCATGAGTAAATAGTTAGGGAATGCTTCTAAAAATATATAATAAGGAATTATTGAATATTATTTGAGGCGAGCCTGTGATTTATTTCCGAGTGATCGTCCATCACAAAATGATAATAATTTAAGCCTTCGTCGGCTTCAAAATTAGTTCAATTAGCTGAAAAAATATATTCCAAGGATTAACAAACTGCCAAGCTACATGACCCAGGAGGATTTTGATATACATCTTAGGGCACCGCTCGGAAGACCAAGTTGATTGTCCTAATTAGGATAATTAACATATATTTACTAAAATAAATCACCAAATTGAGTTCCAAGAAACTGACTCAAAATAAAAACAATATTTGAGGCAGACTCGCGACACTTGTGAAAGGCCAAAACAATCGGTCCAAAAATTTGTAAACATCTTCCAAGCGATGCCAAAACCACAAAAAATATATTTATTTTTGTGATTGTCTATTGGATGCACTTGGGGCTTCAGTGGGAATTACAATTACGTCTCTTTAACACTTCATAATTAGACCGATCCCATGCGAACACCCTGAGGGGGAGCACCAAGTTTATAAGCGAAATGTGCAAATTAATTTTAAAAATTTTCCACTGAGACAGAGGTCTATGATTAGGCAGAAGTATACCATCTGGGCAACTTTCAGCCTCCAAGCCTCACAGCCGAAAAACCGCAAAACGTGTACTGCCGGCTACGATACGCCGGAGAAAGATTCGAGCTCTTAAAAAAATTAAAAAACCGGCAACCATGAATGAAAGTCAAGATCTGGCTGGTTATGCCGGAAAATGAGCGGCTTTAGGCGGTTAACTCTGGTGTGAAACGATTTTTATATAGGGTGCTATAAAAAAAACCAATATCTTTCTATATTAATCACACATTTATGAGACATTCGAAGCAGAATATGCGCAATATATCCGCCAAAACTCAAAATCTCGTTCTAAAAAAGATAATTGATACTAACAAAATTGGTAATTTTAAAAGCCACCAACAAGTTGTTGAAGACACCTACCAGATTTTTCCAATTTTTAAAGCATATTAGCAGAAGTTTAATAAGAGTTTAACAAAGTTTCGTAAACATACTCCAAGGAAACAATATGACAACAAACTAAACATTAATAATTCTTTTAATAAAATTATTTACCGAAACCTTTTTTTCTCAATTATTATAGAGATTATTTTTACCCTTTCTAAAGTGAGAATGTGCGAAACATTTCTAAAAGCTGTAACTGCGGGCACTTAAAGCCAAAACGTAAATATCTCTCGGACTGTAAACATTCTACGTCAGACGGGGCGTATGCGTAATGTCAGCAGCTTGGTAGACAGGCGCGTGTCGTTCGAGCCACATGCAGTTCCAAACCGCCAAATGCGTCACCACGGAGGTGCAATGTTTATGGACTTATTTTTGGGCCAAGCCAATCCAAGACCGACGTCGGCTTGACATCAGTGCGAGATTTGCGTATGCAGCCCAATGGCCAATAATTGTTGGGATTCGATGCGGTTTGGTCCCTGGGATACACTCCGAAACGAGCACAATTAATTAGAGTCTGGCACCGACTTAAAAAACAATCGCCAAGTCGCGTCTTCGCCCTCACCAGAGCATGCCTCTCGCCCCGTGTTGTTATTTTTGAAACGGAAGCCGAGTCCGGCGACTGGAATACAACGGAGATCTGCCTAGAAACTAAAGATGGCAATGGAAACGATCCGGAGAGTGGTGGCAAACCTGTCGGGCAATTAACAGATGCCGATAATTACGCGGAATCGCGCCTCGCCAAGTCTCCGGCCGAAGCTCCAACTGGGGGCCTATAAAAGCGCTCGGATCTGCACTAATTAACTTTAAACGCGCGAAAGTCAAGCAAGGCACCACAGGTAGCACAGGCAGCGCAGAGGCACCACCACAAGAGCCACCCAGCCCACAGAGCCACTCCCTTAAGGCAAAATGCAGGTCCATCAGGCTGTCTTTGGAGCCGCCGTGCTCGGTATGCTGCTGGCCATCGGGTGTTCCCTGCCCGTCTTGGATGTCAGTTCCGGCATCGACAACCAGACGATCGAGGACCTAAGGGCCAGTGTCAATGATTCCCCCAAAAACTTGTAAGTCAAATATTAAACAACTTTGTTTTCCGAAACTATCATCCGAAGAAAGTTTCCAAACAGATTTAATAACTTATTTTTGATGTAGAAAAAATTAACACATTGTCACTTATTAATGCTTTTATTTATTAATAATTTAAATATATTGCGTAATTAATTATAAATATATGAGTCATATGTAGAACACATTTATGATGTTTACCAAGCAACTCTACTAAAGTAGTGTATTAATAAATATTTAAATGTCCTTTCCAGGTATGTGGTCAAGGCTGTGGTCTACGAAATCGGCATCCTGACGGAGGTGGACGAGAATGACACCAGCTTCGAGAGCCAGGAGCGGGTTGACCTCACCTTCTACGACACGCACAGCAACAAGAGCCACATTGACCTGGGCAACATCCCTCTTCCCATCCAGACAAACGTCACCGGCCAGGTGCTCACCGGCATTGCTCCGGTTAATCTGGGCGCCTTCAGTAGTCCCCAGGAGCTGCTGGAAACCCTGCCACTGACCGGTAGCATTGTGAACATCACGCACAGCGACACGGCCTTCTACCAGCTGAGCAAGTCCAATTTAACGGCCGCCGACAAGCCCCAGGTCCTGGACCAGGACGCTCTGTCCAAACTCACACATATCGCCCAGCTATTCCCGCCCACGTCGTCGATCGGTCAATCGCTGCCAGTGAATCCGACCAAAGAAAATGAAGTGAGCCAGACCGAGCCGGAGGATTAGAGGGGGCGTGTCGTGATGCAGTGCGTTACTCTAAAAATCACCTTTAAACGTATACGGGACATTAATAGATCTACTTAGTCTTACGGCTTCGCCAAACACATACTTAAGTACCTACAGTGCTAGAAAAGACTGGACGAGGACAAAAAATCACCATCATTGAATCCATTCTGCCTTGGTCACAGGTCACATCACAAGGTTGGAATTTCACTTTTCTATTGTAAAGTAAAAATAAATTTCGCATTAGAGCTAGGCAAATGAGGTGTCCACTGGTGTTATCTGGGCTGGTGTGGGGTCCAAGGGAGAGGGGCGTCGATATAGTCATGTGACTGGATTGGCCTGGCCAATGCTAAAAGCATTTCTAGCACTTCTCACCTCGACGTCAAGAGATGATGGATGGAGTGGTTCGACAGCGTTTTGAGGCCTGCCTAGACCCCTTCTTAGAAGCCCCAAATGCAATCCAAATCCAAGATCGAAGAAAATAAAATATTCATCCAGAGTTCTTTGCATTTCATATTAACTAGGTTTTTAATTTTTTCATTTCAGTTTGTTGTCGTTGGTTGGTTGTGGGTGTGTGTGTGTGTGGATTGCTTCATAACTGTAGTACATGGGGTTGGTTCTTAGGCGGTAATAGATGATATATACTTTTAATATTAATCGATAATATATAATATAAATATATGTTTAAGCTTGTACACAATTAAAAAAATTTAAAGTTGAACGTCCTTCAGATCAGTTTCTAAAAGTCCTCTCGCCTGCTAAGCTCTCTGCTCGCTGTCTACCTTCTGAATTGTGAAATTTTAGTCTGGAAAAAGGAGATTTCAGAGCACCACCCACAGGACGACGCCAATTTCGAGGGGCTGGGGGGGGAGGTACCTAATAAAAATGTATATACATACTGCAACACACATTTGGATACTCGTATTTGTCGTATAAATAGTTTAGTTTTTAACTAATTTACATAGTCATCATGCAGACGATGCGCTCTGGCGGCTTCTTCATACTATGCATTAAATATATTAAAATATATATGTTTTTATATATATATATTTATATATATATATATATAGATGTATGTGGTATTTGTTTTGTTTAGTAGTAGCTACAACTTCAACTTATGTGCACACTCCAAAACGTATGTAACTAATCCGTAACTAGTATCTCTAACTTGTATCTGTATCTGTATCTGTATCTATGCCGTTAGCAATTTATGTTTATCGTGTATCCTTGTAGCTGGTGTTAGTGATTAAACTGCAATAATATAGCTAACACTAGTTTAGTCAGGGTATTCTGTTCTTTCATTACACTCTCGTTTACTACTGCACTTTATACACAAAATTCGTCTTACAAAAGTAAATGGGCACGACCTTGGGATGGCAAGGTCACAGCTCTGTTCTTACAAACGAAACTAAGGTTAAAGCGCTGTCAATGCTGCCAATTTTGCGAGATTAGGTATTTGGTTGATCCAACATCTTCTTTAATCTATAACAATAAAAGAAATATAAAATATTAGAAAGATTCTAAAGATTTTGTGCAAAAAATGTGACCCACCTATGACATGACTCTCCATATTTGTGATGCGTGGCTTCGATGCGGGTTGTGGTATAATGGTGATCTCATCGTTGATCTTTAAAGGCTTCAGCAGCGAGTCGTTGGCAGCTCCCAGCGAACTGCGCGACATCCCCGACCCCGAACCCGATCCACTCGACTGCCCACTGCTCTTCTTGCTGTCCATCGCTTTCCTGGCCACCGTGCTGTGGGCGGTATACACGTGCGTCTCGAACTGTTTGTACATGCCAAAGGTGGCCGTGCACACGGTGCACTTGTAGGATAGATGCGCGGGCTTCAGGGTCATGTGGTGATCGCGCGACACGTGGTTCAGCAGCTTCCATTGGTACATCTGCAAGAAAAGACGAATTAGAATTCAACAAAAACTATCTAATTTATTTTCTTGTTTAGGTCTTACCCTTCCGCAGACGGGGCATCGCCCGGCATCCTTGCCCTTGTTGGCAGCCTCTTGCATGGAGCTTGTGACCAGTCCATGTGAACCCAGTAAGTGTCTCTCCAATCCCTGATCCGTGAAAAACCGGAACTGACACTTTTGGCAATTCAATGGAGGCCTGTTGTAGATCATCTTCGGATGAATCTAAAAAAAGGTGAGAGATTAGGAAAGGAAACTCCTTATATATGGAAACTCAGCAGTACCTTCACTTTGTGCATCCATTGCATGTGGTTGCGCAGCTGCTCCAGGTCCTTGATATAGCCATCGCAGATCTCGCATATGACGAACTGCGCCTTGTTGTTGCCGCTGGGACTCTGGCCTGGCTTCATTCCCGAAGCAGCTGAAGGCACCTTGCTGGAGGAAGCTCCCGCCCCGGCTCCGGCTGAACTCTGTCGAGGTAATGGCGTTATCGAGATGCTTGGCTGGCCCGCCATCGGCTTCTTAGACGCCTGCTGCGGAAACAGAAGTTTTGGATGTTAAAACCGGTTCTTGGTTCTTTTTCCGTTGTGGTTGAGTCATCTTACCTGGACAAGTTGTCCGGCAGCCAGTTGATAGCTGTTTGGCAGAGAAAGACCAGCACCGACTGCGTTGGCTCCACGCACGGGCGCCGGATTGCGTACCATGTTCTGCTTGGGCGGTTGCGGGGCTCGTTGTCGCATCTTGGCTGCATTCTGGGCGGCCAGAGCAGCGGCTTGCAGGTTTCTGGCCTGAGCTGCAGCCTGCTGCTGCTGGATTGTGGCCAAGGCAGCCTTTTGAGCCGCTGCCTGCGCAGCCATGGCCTAAAACAAGCAGAAAAGATTGATATTAAGAAATCTACAAGAGAGGAAAAAAAGTAAATCCTACCTGATAGGCGGTGGCAGTGCCCACAAGTCCGTGGCGTGGCTTGATTCGCGGTATCTTCGCCGGGGCCTCCCAGTCGTTCGGAGGCGCCAGGTTCAGCTCAGGCCGGAACTTCTTGGCGCAGACGGGCTGATGCCGGGCCAGCTTCGCCTTGCCGTTGTCTTCGAAGCCGCAATTGGGGCACTGGTGGTAGGGCAGTGGCTTGATCAGGCGCGCCTTGATGTTGTGCACCGCTTCCATGTGGTAAACAATCTCGGTGGCGTTCCTGATCTCGAACGTGCAAAAGTTGCACTTGTACAGCACCCCGTTCATGTGCGGCGTCTCGTAATGATTGGCCATGGCCATGGCGGACTCTGACTTGAAGTTGCAGAACTCGCACCGCTTCATCCTGAACTTGAATGGAGCATTCTTTGTTTTGGAGGCCTGCAGATTGCCGGACAAGGCGTTGATGGCCATTTCGAACTCCTTGGGATCGCGGACATTCGACTTGCGCATCTTGCGCTTCTGAAGCCGCAAAAGATCGGCCTGAACGTACTCCTGGACTAGGCCCACGCCAATGTCCATGAAGAACTTGCCCAGCGGGCTCTCGAAGTAGTTCTCCTGGCCTGGCTTGCTGGCTCCAGCATTGGTGTTGCCTCCGGAGGCCGCCAAGGCAGCAGCGGGCTTGATGGCTCCTTTTAGGGCAGTAAGATCGTCGTTGGCCTCCTTGATCAGCACCTTGGTGCGCACCCCGGACTCGGAGTCGTCATCATCGTCATCGTCGTCGTCGTCGTCCGATTGCTCCGACCACGATTCGTCGTCGCCTCGCTTCTTTTTCTTCTTGCTACTAGACTGCGCCGGATTCTGGCTCGGATCCGCAGGCTTGTCCTCCTTATTCTGCTCGGTCATCATGTCGAACTCGTCCCCCTTATCGGCCTCGGCCAGATCTTCGGGGGAAAGGGCGTACTTCGTCTCGAGGGCCTTGACCACTTCGCAGATGTTCTGGTTCGGCGGCTTCTCATAGATGTAGGGCACAATGAAGGAAGGTGCTTCCAGGACGAACATGTCGTCGGTGAGACCAGGCAGCAGGTTGGCATTGTTGGCCATGCTGGGCAGTCCGCCGGTAAGCGATAGAGTTGGCGGATTCAGCTGAACGGGACTGGAACTTATGCCTCCGGCCATGGGAACCAGTTTCGGAGGAACGGCACCCAGATTTGTGGCCGCACCCGTGGCAGCATTCGTAATGGTAACGGGGTAAATGGAATCCCGGGGACCAGAACCAACAGGACTGACTCCATCGAGAGGCATCAGCGACCGGGCGTCCTTGATGGTCAGCCCACCCATGCCAGAGGGCGTGGAACAACGCTGTCTCTTGTGACTGGGCTGCAGATCCTCCAGGTCGACCTTGCGCTTCATGCTGTTGGGAGAAATACTAGGCGGTGTGTCGTCTTCGATAACCACACAATCATCGTCGTCGTCATCGTCCTCATCCTCTGGCAGGTGGACCGGAAGCTGGGGCGTTGCCTTGACCGGCGCTGGGGGTAGCTTCTTTGCTGGCGGCGGAGCCGGGGCCTCGTTTTCGGAATCCGAGGCTATCAGAACCGCATCATCGGAAGAGTCTCCACCGCTGGCCGATGGGGCTTTAGCCGCCGGTTTGGCAGCCAGTTCAATTGGCTTGGCCGGCTCCTTGGGTGCCGTGAGATCCTCCATTTCCTCATCGCTGTCCTCGTCCAGATTGACAATGCCGTCATTGGTCTGGATGGCTGCCTTAGCCTCCGCCACGCTAGCCTGGCCGTTCTCCTTCTGCTTAGAACCATGTTGCGGGCTGACCACAAAGCCATTCTCCTTTTTCGCTACTTTTTCGCTTGCCTGGCTTTCCTCTTCATCCGGCAACGTCTTGGTTCCGCTGGCCAGCTCTACTTCATCCTCGTCGTGTTCCTCTGTGGCGGCTCCAAGGGGATCCTCGGCTTCGCAGCTGTTTTCTGCGGTGCTGCCGATTTTCTCGACATCGTCATCGACATCGTCTTCAGGTCTGTGGTCCCCATTGGTGGCGGCCTCCTCCTCGACGTCATCAAGATCTTCAGCCTGTTTGACCATCTTGGGGCTAGCACTCGTGACCTGAGAGTCATCTTCGTCATCATCCACTTCCGTCTGATGGTCATCGACCTCCATTATCTCCTCGGGAGCCGGAGCTTTCGGTGAAGCCTGCGCGACATCTTCCTTGAGGATCTGTTTGTCTTCAGGAGATAGCTTCTCAGTGGCAGGCTTTTCCAGGTCACTTTCAACTTCAGCGTCTGCTTCGGCCTCGCCCTCAGCATCAGCCTCGGCGTCAGCTCCCTCCTCGTCAGCTTCTTCCACGATTCGTTCCTCCTCCTCTGGCTTTTGAAGGTTCTGCGGCGAATCTGCTGCTGCTGCTGATGCGCTGGCAAGCTTTGTCGTGGGCTCGGCCACGCCCTCCGGCAAAACGACATCGACTTCGGTCATTTGTTGTCCGTTCTCTGCTATGTGGAATGTGACCCAGTCCTCGGTTTCGGATACGTTCTATCTTCCGATTTAATGAATATCTGAAATATTGGAGAATTAGCGGAGATGTTTGCATTAAAAGCTGCGGTTTCTTTAGACCAACCGGAAAAATTGGCACGTAAAAGAAAACTAAAGTAACAAAAAAAAAATCATATATATATATATATATATATACAAAAAAAACAACAATAAGGCAACGAACGAACGGCACAAAGCGTAACGGGAAAAGAGTAAAAATAAAAAAAGAGCTAAAACTGCAGAAAGAGACGGGGGCATGGCAAAAAAAAATTTAACAATCGCCGAAAATTTTCAAATCTAGGTGAATTTTAAATTCCTGTTAAGAAAAGGCGGTTGGCTTAGAAGAAGAAGACTAGCAATGGAGTCGGGCAGTGGAGTAAAGGGTGCTGATTTCCGAAGGGAGGGGAGCGGGGGGAAGTTCAAAGAATTAATACAAAATGGCTGCCATATTGGATTAAAACTAAAATACAATTTAATATGTAATGATTGCATGTAAATATATATGTACTTGACTTTATGTAAATTACACTGTGGGAAAAATAGCGGGATGCAGGAATCCATATATATGTAATTATGCATGTAAGTATGTTTTTTACATATTTACCTATATATAAAAGTATGTTTTTTATACATAGGTATATATGTACATATATATGTATCAAACGAACAGTTACCGAGCAGAGCCAACAAAACGATTGACATATATACAGACACAGGCACCAAACACACATACATATATACTAGAGCGGGCACACAAACATACTTATATATATATATATAATATATAGATATGTTTATATATATAAGTAAGCTTGTACAGAGACGGTACTGGCCAGGGGGGGTCGGTGGGACGGTGGGGGTCGAAGGGGCTGCGGATGACGACGTTTGGCTTTGGTTGTTGTTATTGTTGTTGTTATTGCTGTTCTTGTTTTTGTTGGTTTTTGTGCGGCGTGGTGGAGTAATTTTTCTTTTGGCTTTTGGTACAGGAGCGTGTTTTTGCGCTAGTGTTTGTGTGGATGTGTTTGCGTGTGTGACTGTGTGTGTGTGTGTGCGTCTATGTTGGATTGATATCTTTTGCACTTTTAACTAAATTAAATACCGCATTTAATATCGGTTTAACACACGTTTTTATTTTGTTTTTGTGTTTCGACGCTTACATTTACATTTTCCTCTCGCAATCGGCAGGTTGTTGTTTTGCTCTCGCTTTTCTTCTCCCCTCTCCCTTTTGAGTATTTCGATCATACAACAAATAAACTTTTGAATCAAGGATCTTTTTTGCGAAAATCAACCAAATCCGTTTCTTTTTTGCGTGGGGTTGGTGGCAGGAAAAAATGAGTGGAAAGAACGCCGCGAGACAAGAGAGACGAACGAACAAGACAAAAGGCAAACTGGAAATGTGTGAAGCGGAAAAAGCAAAAACAGAGTTGCACCGAACAGCCGGGCGCGCGCACTGTTGCTGATATCATTTATCGGTTATCGATAAGAGGCATTAACTTAAAACAAGTGATTATAATTATCAATTAAATTAAAGAGTATAAATTAGATTGTGTAGCTGACATCCTTGCATATCCTAAATCATAATCATTTATAAAGAAGCAAATATTTTATAATTAAGGAGCGCGCGAAATTTTTGCTCTCAAATAAAGCGAATGACTGTGGGAAGCGCAAGGCGTGTGAGTTTATGTCAGTGATGAGAAAAAAGATAGCCAAGTATCTTGAAGATACATTATCTGAAGGATTATAACATAAATAAAATTCCAAAAATGTAAACTTACATAAATATGTTTTTTTTATAATTCTAAAAATGGTATAACAAAAATTCGTATTTAATACGGGGAAACCCAAAACTTAAAAGCAAATTATGCGTCAAGATTTGATGTTTTTAATAGAACGAATTATTCCCATGAATGTTTTCTTTTACGAAAAAAAGGTATTAACCTTCTTTTAACATAGTAAAAGTATATCAGCGTTAAATGCCAACATATCTAGCTATAAAACCGCCAATCCAATAGTACTCGCGGCATGTGAGTGTTGGTGGGCCATGTGAGTGGGATGTAAGAATGCCGTGGAATGAGAGAAAAAACAAATTTGACAATTGTACGCGCGCCACGAAGGAAATGAACAAAACAAAACTGAAACGGCATTGCTTGTCGCCGAACCGGCAGTTCTGATGGATTTATGCGATTTTGCAAGTGCAGATATTTAAAAGTAGCGCGCGAAAAATGTTTCGCCACCGGTGATAATAGATATCGGAAATAGTTGCAGGCTGCCAATCCTCTGCCCCGGCGACCGCCCACACACATACTACAGACTACAGACACATACTAATACAGTGAGCGTCTTAAACTGTATACTCATCACGATACTTTTGCTGATGCTTCTTCTTCTCCAACTTATTTCAGATTACGCTGCCTCTCTTTCACTCCCCCAGCCAAACATATATACAAACCTACATACCTACCTATATGTATACATACAACTAAATATGTATATATATATATATATATTTTTTGGTCTATATGCAAGTACAAAATTTGAAAGTAACCCGCTTCTGGCGCAGTTTATACTTCCACCTCCACCACTACTCACCCCCGTGATCGTCAACTGGTGTAGGGTATTAGCTAGTACAGGGTATGATTACGAGGGATTATAGGGTATGTGTTAGTCAGTCACTTATCCCAAACTATTGCTATCAGTTATGTTATACACACACGTGACCTTTTCCCTTTAACTTCAATTGGCCATTCTCAGGTGATTCGAAATCGGATAGTAAGAAGTATCTTTGAAGTATCAAATAGTAAGATACTCTGCTTTCAAGCATGAAGAGGTGTTTGAACCCCGAAACAAGTTCTCTATGAAATGGAATTAATATCTCAAGGTGGGTAATGATAGAAAGTAGAGCTCTATCCACCAACTTAAACACCTGAAACCCTTTTTACTTATAAAAATGATGATCAAATTAAGGACTTTAAATATCACTAGAAACTAGAAGAACTAGGAGAATACTTAAAATAGTTGCAGATTTGCTATGAAAGTAAAGAATTATATTTAATTCCAGCCACAAAAGTTGATTAATTCGTTTAGACCTTTAAATGAGTCATTTTGAATAATTGTGGATTATGAGTAATGAGATTATTTTCATTAAACAAAGCAACAAAATAAGACAAATAATACATAAATCAATTAAAAAAACTATGATATAACCAAAACTATGATGACCAAAAAATTGTTATTAAAATTTCAAAAGCTAAGAACTATTTCATATATGTTTCAATAACAACATTCAGTCTGGTTTCTTTCATATCAAACATGAGAGAAAATTCAAAGCATTTTATTACACGTTTTGGATACGTCATTCTGATTCGATTTCAGACACAAAAGAAAACGATATCACAAACCAACTTGGCAACAGAAGAAGCCATGAATATTTACAGTTTTTGGTCTAAATTTCTCACCTTGATCATTCGCCAAAGGTTGTCCAAAACCAGAAAGAAGGTGTCCTTTTCCAATCTTGCAGTCACTAACTTGAGTCCTCGATCTCGTCTTCGTCTTGGTTAAAGGAAAGCTTACTGCTGGACACGGTCTTGGATTTCTTGGACTTCTTGGAATTGGATTTGGAACTTTCGGACTTTTCAGATTTCCCTTCCTTGCCAGAGTCAACGTCGACCTGCTTCACCCTTTGCTTGAAAACGATTGGCTGGGATAGGTCAGCGCGTTTTTCAGCTAGTTCTGGAACGAAATAAAGTATAGATTTTCGTTATTTTTGGCATAGAAAGATGATTTTAAATAAATGTGACATATATCGCTTACTATTATGCTTATCTACGTCATAAAAGTATATTAAAAGCTATTTATGTAATCGTTTTGTAACCAAAACTATCTAAGAAACCCAAAAACAAGTGTCAGGAGTTTTTGCAAAGCTGAAGAATTACTAAAAAAATATCTTTAAAAACGGTATTTTATCTGGATTAAGGAGAACAATTTTTTATCTGGGTTTGAAAATTGCATTATGACGTAGAAGAAATCTATTCCACCCACTTCCCCCCCGCTTTCCCGCTGGGGAGCTCCTACAAGATGTTTTTCTCGGCCCTGGTTCCGCCTTCGCCTCCCGCCTCTACCGCCTCCTGCTCCATCATCTGCTCCACCTACTAATTCGCAATCCGCCCCCAACTGCCCCTCTGGCACCACGTCGTCAAGCCACTTTGGCCTGCTCTTTGCTCTCCTGCTTCGTTCATCATTGTCTCTCCGCTTTGGCTGCCTCCTTCGTTCGTTTTCACCCGATTTTCTGCGCTGCGAGGTAGAAGAAGAGCAAAACGGCTAGAGGGGAAGAGGAAGCGGAAGAACAGAGGGGACGCAGAGGAGGAACGACAGCTGCTGTTAACTTCTTTGCCGGCTGCTTTATCGCACCGCCCGCTTTGGCCACGATTTTCATCACATGCTCTGCTTTGGCTTTGGGGGCTCCAACGAAAACGTCTGTGTATGCCCCATCTTTGTGTGTGTGTGTGCCAAGTCTGTGTGAGGGGTGCTCCGCTGGCAAAAAAGGGGACTCCTCGGGACAGGAGTTACAAATGGCCAAAAGTATGTATTCTTTTCATTGCCATGGCAACTGAGGACTCAATTCGGACTATTACTGATGAAGAATGATTAAGAAAAAGCCACCAAAACATCATTAAAGCCTAAAAATCATAAATAAATAATAAACTCTCAACACACACCTTTAAGGAACAAAACAAAAAAACGCTTAGCGTTCTTGTTTTTGATACACCCAAATTTCTTTTGTTTATATTGCAATTTTCAAAATTTGATTTGCAAAAATTGAATTCACACACAAGCACAACCACACGCGCACCTTGCCACACACACACGCAGTACATATGTACATTGAATAAAAATACATATATATGTAACAGAGCGGCGGGCAGCAGCAACAGAAGCGGCGTGGAGACTGCTCGATTGAAAAAGTTAAACTGAAAGACCAACTACAACATCCTACCTACGCACACACGTGCAAGCGTCTACATGTACGTATGGTTGTATGGGTGGCGTACCTTTGGCGGCCAAACGTTTTTCCTCGAGAGCTTCCTCGGCGGTTAGATCGCCCGGTTTCAGGACCACCACCTGAGGCTGTTCGTCCACTAGCTCTGGTCGCTCCTCGCCGGAATCCGAGTCGTTGTCCTCTGGATCGCGCTCTAGACGCTGGCGCTGCAGGTGCGTAGGCGGGAAATCAGCGTTCTAGCTTCGGAAAAAGCGTCTAAAAACTCACCTTGGTTTCCAATGTGGGACCCTCTTTGTAACCAATTTCCGCCTTCAACTTGGCCAAAAAACTCGGTTCCTGCGGCTTAACGTACGTTATATTGTTGCGCTTGGACATAGCAAAGTTATCTATAGGCAGAAAATATCATTTTCCGGCCAAAAAACAGCAAAATCCAAAAATATTAGCACTTGTTATTGACGAGTCAGTGTTACCGTCGCTCGACCGCTATAATATACCACCACACTTTCAAAGATATACCAAAAACTACCTGGGTCTATGTTTTAACATACCAATAAGAATATTTTGTTTTTATGTTTTTTTTAAACAATATGTTTTTAGTGATGGATTGTTATTAATAAATAGTTAGCAAATTTATTTGTTTCATTCACTATAAATTTAATGATCCGACTGTTGATAATTTATCGATAACAGTGATAACTAATAAAGCGGAGTTGGCAGCTCCGATTTTTTTGGCGCTTGGTTTTTAAAATTCCCTCCCAAATAAATTTAAAATAGGATAATATTTATTATATTTATAATCATGATATTCCGAACTGATTTTTCTAAGAAATCAATAACAGCCTACCAGCAAATTCTGCTTAGATTTGCATTCAATTTGCAAATTGTTTCCATTTCGGCCCCCCCACAATGCGGCGGCAAATGGCGGCGCATAAAACTGTCGCATAACTTGCAAATTTTACGGTTCACCTGCAATTCGATGCCCCGAAACGAATTTGATCGAAACTGACAGCAAAACAATACACAGCGGCATTCATCAACGTCACTACTAGCTTCCATTTGCCGTTGTCGTATGCACAGCTTCCTCCTTTCCTTTACTCCTTTTTTTTGCCATTCAACCTGCCGTCCGCTTCTCTATCCTCTGAACATAATAAATCATCTGCAAATTGATTTCAAAACTTCGACAGCTAACCAAAAAAAGAGATGCCGACAAAAAAATAGAAGAGACAAAATGAATCTGCAGCAAAATCGTGAGGGGCAGGGGTTTTGAATTTTATGAGCTGCAGCATGGAAGCATATGTCCAAAAAAGGAAAACAAGGGGCGGGAAACCCCCTACACTCGGAAAAAAAACTACACGAAAACTCTGCATTCCGGCACGCGCTGCAAACTTTCCCCCAAAGGGTTTCTCGGCAGTCCCCGAACTAATATCAAATTGATAGCTTTTAAATTTGATTTCGCGTCTTATCACCGAACGCTTAGGCGAACAGTTTTCCGAAAGCCCCGATTTTTGGGGGGAAAAAACAAACGGGGATATGAGGTACACCCCAAGCCACCCCCTCATGCATTAAATATGAAGCGGAGAGCAGGCAAAGCATTCGGCGCTGGCAAGTGCAACGTGGCGTATGCTTGTTGTGTTTTCCGCATAGAATATACATTGAAAATCCACCGGCGCAACAAGAGCTTTGGCCTTGACTATCCTCTCCACCGTATCGTGCATATATGAGCCATCAATTCCTCCATTCGTCCATGTATCCATCCAACTATCCATCCATCCAAACCTCTATAGGCTTCAGTCACATGCTGTCCAACTAATATCGAGAACTCTTGAGCTGAGCGCCTCAGGAAAATGTTATCACAGTCTGCATCCGGCGGAGGCGGTGGCACGAAGTCCGCCACCTCAGTGGCATCCCCAGCTACCCTCCCGGATTCCCTACACAGGCTCTGATGGCGACGACTCTGCTGCTGCATGTGCAACTCGGCTCGGGTCCGCATTTTTCCCACTCGGCGTTCAGATGCTCGTCGGCAATCGGCGCGTGCAGTTCACCCGGACGGAATCGAGAAATCCCGTAGTCAATTTTCATAAAAACGTGTCAAATTTTATCGCTTCGAAATACACAGAGAAAAAAGACGCTTTTGGTTGGAAGAGAATCGGTAGCTGGTAGATGATTCCTTGTCGTGAATAACCTGTGGTTTGAAACCTAATCAAAACTGTATCAATTCTAATAAATCGAAAGGAACTATAGTTTAATGTGATTGTGTATACTTTTTAAAAACATAAATTTGTAGCCTAAAAAGTTTGTAGTTTTTAAATATATTGGCGGAAACCAGAACAGTTTTAGTTTTGTTACAAAAACCTCAATTTATTTGTTTCATAATCATTAAAAATCAGAATAAAGAATAGGGTTTCGCGGAGATATTCCACAGAGACTCAATAAGAATTTCCCATCTTGTAGTTCCAGTCTGAAAGATCCTCTTCTCTCAGTGTAGCAGCACCAGCTAGAAACGATATGTGAGGCGCACTTGCGCAGTGTATCGGACTCCAAATTAGTGATAGACGCTGTTCGAGGGCCACAAAAAAACGATAAGACGGTGGCTTTGGCTTCCGCCTGTGGTTGATGAATTATCGTCGACTCGTTGCCAAGTAGTTTCGAACAATTCAGCAAGAAGTGTCCATCTGGTAGGAAGTGCGTGGAAGATTTCACTCGTCGAAATGCGTTATCCGGGAGTGCTGCCGGTCCTGTTGCTGCAGCTTCTCGGCCTGGTCTTCAATTTTGGGGGAGCGGAATCCGTCTATTGTCCGGCCGGATGCAGTTGCCTGGAGCGCACCGTTAGGTGCATACGGGCCAAGTTGTCCGCCGTGCCCCAAGTGCCGCAGGACACCCAAGTGCTGTGAGTATTGTACTAATTTATGGGTTCGACTACAGTTGGAAAAAGGGTCTTAACAATATTGTTGTATTTCAAGTTTAAAAGAAATTTTTACTCCTAATTACGAACTTCATTCCCGTACTTTGTAAAGACTGGCGGAGACTTACTTAGACTTAGAATATATAATACTTTTCAGTGCATCTACATAAATCAACGCCGGAGTTGGCTTGCAAATCCATAAATTAGTTTTTAATGTTTTTTGTGCACGCAGCGAAAAGTTGACAGCGTTAATTTGACGCCACCACCCTCACGCCTTACCATTCCCTGGCCCTTGCTCCGGACTTTCTCTGGCGGCTTCCTCCTTCGGATACTCCGGATAGTCCGGATTCTCCGGCTGTGGCTTTGCGTTGTGTCGACTCAATTAAACGGATGTCTAACCAGCAGAGCTGGCTGGGATTTGTGTATTTATCACTCCGCTGCATCGCGAGTCGCACTCGCACTATTTGCATGCATGTGCAATATTTCTGACGTTGCATTTATTTTGCAAAATGTCAGCAGTTTTCGCATGAATTTCGGGCACCACATCCCCCAGCCCGTTACGTCCCGATCCAGTCCGTAGCATCCGTAGCCTGCAGATTCGTGGGACGGATGGGGACGGATGGCTTGGCAAATGTTTGCGGAGCATATGCATATTTATGTAGGCCGTGGCATGCCCCAAAACGGAGACAGCCGGAGGGCGGAGAGCGGATAGCGGAACACCGAAGGAATCGAAGTCACGGAGGGGCTGCCGCACAAAGGTTTTACGTGGCATTTACGGGGAATTCAATTTTCATGGGGATGAGCATGTGATGGCTGGGGATTGGCAGGAGTTGGGCTAGAGATTTCCAAACGGTTGACAGGTGCAAAATGCATCCTTATGGCGGAGAATGTGACGCAAGTCGCTGTACATGTCAACGAATTAGGATTCCCAAGAGAAACGTTTTCCATTTGATATTATTGCGCTTTTCTGAGTCACAAATGTGAGGAGGAAAATACAGAAATGTTTACCACAATGACTCTTCGGAATTAGAGTCTCGAGAAGAGCAAGGAGAGCTTACAACAAATCCTTAAATAAGAATTCATTTATCTCATTTGCATATACTCGTAATCCTGCACTCGTGAACATTCTCCGGCAAATCTCACATCCTCGACGCAACAGCAATTTCTCAAGCGGAAAAAAAACACAAAACGTTTGGCAAAACCTGCAAACGAAACAACACCATTTGGCAGCACTTAAATTAATCTTCATTTTAAATAAGGTGATGGCTGCATAATTTATCATGCCTCTGGAAAGCAACAGCATCGCCACAATAGAAAAAATAGTAAAGTCTGCAGCAGAGAGCAGGAGAGGGATTGCATTCAGGAACTTTTCCATTTTGATTCGCATTTCATGTATTACGTAGCCGACCCGTTGCCCACTTTTAATTAATTTGTTTCATTTATTACTGTACTGAGTACGAGTATGTCTAAAAGTTGCACTTGTTTTCCACTATTTTGCCTTTGTTCTCCTCCGTTACCAGCACTTGCCTTTCAAAATTCTCCGTTCTGTCATAATAATTCCCGAAATGTTTTCCAAGCCATCACAAAAAATATACACAGTCTGAATATTTTCCTCTGCAGAGACAAACATTTTATGGCTCACACATGCCGTTCGTTTTTACTTATATGTTTTCTATTTAATCTTTCTAATGGCGAAATATTGTTTACAATTAGCGGAGGCGATTCCACCTCTGAAATATTTATAAAGAAAATGTGGGAAAAATAGTTTATTCATGGAAATATCTATTTTCCCAGAGGGTATATTAGTTTTTCCTCAAGATCGGATATAATCTAATTGGTTTTACTGGAAAGTTTTCAATTGAAAAACTTGCAGACTATTTTATAAAAAGCCTTTGAGTAAGTTCTGGCCCTTCTTCAATTTTCTGCTCCTGACCTGCTCCCGAGGCTCTAAGCCACATTTCACTTCTTTAAAACGTTCCATCCATCAGGCATAAAGTCGCTCGCCGCCTTCCCAGCAGCCATTGAAAGCTCTTTTCGGTGGAAGAAACTCATAAAAAATACTTCACTCTACCAGTCAACCACCCACCATCCACCACCTGACCCCTTGAACTCTCGAACAAAGGCCAAGCGTTTTTCGGCCCGTCCCGTGTGTATTTAAACTTGCAACTAAATGGAAGTCGAAACTGTGTAACATACGGCGGCCGGTTGCCTCCATCATTCATCTTGCCACGACCCCACAAGCCAGGGGGCGGTCTTTTTTTAATACCCCATCCCTCTACCCCTTAGTGTGAGCTTAATAAATGCACTTGATTTCATTTCATGATGATGCATTTTTAGCTGACCTCCCATAAAGTACACATTTCATCTTGCCTCGCCGAGGAGGCAGTTGCTTTGTCATTATTCCCTGAATAGTGCACATATCTCTCTGTGGATTCACTGAATATCCTATCTTGATACGAACACTGAGAGGAAATATGGGAAGAAAGCTTAGAGAGACTATCTTTGGATATTTGAAACTTCCTGTAAGATTTTCTCCAAGTATATCTTAGCCTGGCAAGATGAGCACATAAAATACAGATGGAGCCAAGGCACACGAACTGAATTTAGTCTGCCGCTGGTACAGAGGTTGCCCCTGCCCCTGCCACTGCCACACACATATGTGCTATCTAATAACTCGGTGGGCATTATGCACATATGATATATATTATATCACATCATAGCTTGGTGCAACGACTCTGCCCTCTGGTGTGTCAAAACAAAAGTCGCCACACGTTGCATGCATCGCATATTAAAAAGTTTGATTAGCGTCCAGATCGCTGACTCTGCCACGCCCACTTGGACAATATGTTCCTAGCTTTTGTTCCATATAAATTTGGTACAAACTATTTCGTAAAACTATTTTTCGAGCAAAAATGTTTCATCTCCCAAAACCCCTCTCCTACTAGGGAGAATCTCTTTCATCTCGATGGGTGCATTTATGCGTGAGAAATGCCTTGTATTTTGTAGTTGCTCGTCGTCGTCGTCACAGTCTGCGTTTCCATATCCTTGTTCCTGCCCCAGATTCCCTCACCGCCTGACTGCCTGCCTCCCCGATCCTATTCCCGGTCTCTTCCGGTTCCTATGTTGTTATTAAATATGAATAAATTTCCTTTTTGCACAGCCAGCAGCTGCAGGCAGTCGGTATTGTTGCTTTTCGGAATTTTGCATTTACATTTGCTGTTTATTTGTCGGTGGAAATATTGAAATTGTTACCAATGCCATGGATAGTCCGGTCCGGTCCAGTCCAGGTCGATGCGGAGGGAGCTTCTGCAATGGGTTTCCGGTAGTGGGTGGGTGAGTGCTTGGATCTTCAGGCTCAGGTGCGGATGAATGGCCAGGAGCTGGGGTTATATCTGTTCGATTTACCTTCCTCTCGGTTGGTTGGTTGGGGATAATTATGCCAGCCGGTGAGTTGTCTGGCAAAGATGCCGCCCCAGCCAGTGATTTGTGGCTATTTAATTTTCGAGAATTTAATTTCAGTTCCTGCACTCATGCATTTTGATGAACTTGAGAATAAATAATATTAATAACAATCATCATTTCCTAGGTAGGGAGCCTTGTTTTTGGCCAAGAAATTGTGTCATATATACTATAATCAAGTTTATATTCCTCTGATTTATTCTATACACAAAAAGTTCAGTTAAAGAATATAAATATGGATTAATTCTACTATGACAGATTGTATTAGTTTTGATTCAGATTGTATAGGACTGTTTTAATCCTGCCAAAAGTGTATTTAAGAGAGATTAATACAAAGCCAAATACCATTTGGTTGGAAAGTGTTACAATTTAATTTATGCATTTAAAAAGGCTTTTGTTTATTTCAGTAAATCAATGGTAGGTTGGATAAATTTCTCTCAAAAACATGTTAAGGAATTGAATATTTATCAGGTATTTATGGCGATGCTAAGCTTATATAAATATTTGGAATGTACATTTCTAAATATTTTAAAAGGATTCATTAAATACTTGCTTTGCAGATTGATAGATAATCGAACTAGGAATTGTTTAAGGTATACCGCTCCAGAATCTGTCAAATATTAGAAAAGATAAGGCCATCGCGAGTGCTCCTATATCCATCTCCGCGTTTTTCCCATTATATAGAATTGAAAAAGAACAGATCCACAAATCTACCTGAGAATCAGATTAATATTTGAAAAGATAGAGCCTTCAAAGTGAGACTAATAGAGGCACATTACCTCCCAGACAGTGACTTGGGATGTAATTCCGATCAATAGTTAAACATTGTTAAAAATCGCTCTAATGGTTTTTCTAGATTTTGCTGAAAGGACATTTTAGTGTTCTCCTGGCCATCAATCAAAGTGTCCACGTTTGTCTAATGGCAGATCCACTAAATGCATTTCCAATTCAATTACCAATCAATCAAAGAGCATTCAAACTTCGCGCTCCTTTCCTATTCGAGCTGTCTGTCTCCTCGTTGGATCTCCCAAGTCCCCCGGCCAGGCCCAACCCCAACCCCACTTTGCACCCTTTTTTTGAAATATAATATTGTTGTTGTTAAGGTTTTTGCCCTCTGGCCTGACTTTTCAATTGTTGCCATATTTACAGCCGAAAAAGTATGAAAATCGAAATATTACAACTCGCATGAAACATGAAAATAAAATTAAATTGCCTTTGTGGGCGATTGGGTGAATGGGTGAGTGGGTGAGGAGGCTTTTGAAAACGTAATGTGATTTGTAATTATGCAAATGAAGCGGTAGACCAGCGAATTCCCACTCGAATGAGAGTCACATTTTTGGGGCAATTAAAGTTGCAACATCCAAAGGAAAATACCTAAAGAGTGAAGTTTTTCCCAATCGCACAGCGTATGCATTTTTAATTCTCTGTCAAATGCAGATGGAGAAATGTAATCGAGAAATGTGAGAAAAACGCGGAGGGTAGATTGGCATCGAGTGGCATCTTTAATGCATATAGACTCCAGATACCAGATACCATTTACCAGATACCAGATAGCAGATCCGATTTTTCGATTCCCTCGACAGCGTCTCACTTTGACGTGGAAAAATTTTCTATTGATTTCGCCTCTCGATTCCGTCTCCAATCCGTCACGCCGAGCAATTTGCATTTAAAGTTTGCTCCTTTTTTTGTTTTTTTGTTTTTCTGCTCCTGACAATTTCTTTGCTTTAATGCTACAAAGTGCCACTTGCTTCATTTGCCAGCAGCTTCTCTCCTTGCCACGCCACGCCCACATGCCAAAACGCCCACACGCTTTGTCATTTCGCATGCTCGTTAGTGCAGAGCAAAGAATGCAAAGTAGCAAGATAGGAAGATGCAACAACAGCAACGGCAACGGCAACATCATCACTACACAAACACTTGCCACAATTTATAAGCAAAGTTATTTTGCCATCGAGGGTATAGGAATGGGGTGGCAAGGATGACAAGGACAAGGGTAGGAGTAGCGATTGCAACCGGCAACATGTCAAAGTGGAGCAATCGGCATGTGCAACGGACACAGAACACAGAACAAGCCACTGGAAACAGGATCCTTGGGAGGGCTTTGAGAGATAAAATACCAGGACTCAGCAAGTCCTTCCCTTTGCTTTCTTTTAGTATAGTTTTTTGTTTAGTGTAGAAAACGGTCAAGCATGAGAAGCATGTAGCCTCAGAGGCACAAGCTCAAGGAAAAGCAAAAGCAGAGGCAACGCAGAAGCAACCGCCCATAAGTATGCTATGGCAACGGAGCGAAGCCAAAAGCAAAGGAATAAGGACTGCAAATAAAAGGCGGAAACCGAGGACTGAATGCAGCATCTTCTCCAGGTGAGATTCCGCCATCGTGTGGGCTGGACCAAAGTCAACAACAGACGTTGAGCAGGTCAAAGCGAAAAAAAACCCAGAAAGCTATGATGGTTTCAAGAAAGCGAAGTCTGGAATGCTCTTGTTTCTTAGAAAGGAAATGGGAATATATTTTTATATTTTCGGTACAACAAGGATATCCTTATCAAAGAAACCCTTGTTAGAGTATGAAATATAAAAAGAAAAGCTAAGAAAATGTTAAAAAGGAGTCCAAGACCAAGTCCGAGTCAAGTGGCAGACCACGTAACCGGCACCATATAGCCGGGGAGCGGAACTTGCTCCAGACAGATGCATAATAATGTTAATGTAAATGCTAGAGACCGAGAGGAAGCTAAAGAAGATTGTGAAGAGCATTACCATGGCGTATGCGTAATATGCTAGCAAATTTGAAGCTCTTCCGGCAAATGTGAGTTAAAAAAACATTACTGAAGGATCACCAGGCAAGGTTTCGAAAACAGTTTGAATTATTAAGGAACTGGCATAACTATATCCTATCGTGTAACTGCAGCATAAATCCCAGTCATATCTGGAATAGAAAACTGCATCAACAGCAGCGGTGGCTTTGGATAATATTCGCCTTTTATACGCATATTAAACCATTTCCACTTGAATGGCGAACTGATTTCATTGCATTTTTATATCGCATATATATTGTATGAGCGGGCGTGGTGTGGGTTTTAAGTTGCACTCCTGTGTTTTTCCTTTTTTTTGGGGCTCCTCCAATGAAAGCCCTACTGGCAGGGAGCTGCTCCATGCTCGACATATAAATCTGCTGTATAATTGAATTTCACACGTTGTGGAGGAGCAAAAAATAATACCAAAATGCTGCATAAAAACGAGGCAAAAAAAGCATAACCAGCGGCAGCGAAAGTTTAAATAAAATTTATTTCAACAAAAATACACACACGTTGGCTGTTGGCTGGGAAAATGTGCAGGAACTGAGCTGCCTGAAAATGTGAGAATTATTTGAAAGGGCGAAAGGGTTATGGTCGGGCAAAGGACTCCTCCAGGTGGCCACTTTTAACCATGAAGGTGTTGCCGGCCCAGCTTAAGGACGCGTGGATGGGAGGGGAGGAAAACAGGACTTCTGTCTGGGGGAGTCCTGAAATTGCATGTGTGGAAAGTGCACTTGTGAGACATTTACACCTGTAGAGATGTCGATGAGGCGATGGGTAGCGAGTAGATCCTGGGAAAAAGGCAGCTCCTGGATGAGGTGCCGCACTTACAGGATGAGGATGTGGATGAGCTAAAGGAGCAGTCGAGGCACAACACATTAGCATCTGAAGAAAACTGAAAAGTGTCGCTCGAAAAGTATGTTTTTCCGGCAAAAAGAGCCGTTTTCACGGGTGATAAAACCCTTGGAAGAACCTTGGAAGTCTGCAGAATGTACTGAAAAAATTACCAAGGTTATTAAATTGCATATTTAATAATAAGTTTATGGCATACTTTTCGTTTTCGTGGTGAAAATAAAATGCCGAATCAATGTCCAATCTTGGAGAGGCATTCCTTCTTGGTCCTGGGCAAGTCCTGAGGGAGACCGACTTAAAAAGACAGGCGAATGAGTTGGCAAGAAGAATTTGTAGCTTGGGCATTCCTGCTTCTGGCTGGCTTCTTTTTATTTTGGTTTCGAAGGACTCTTTTTTTGCTTCTGGCCAGGCGGCAGAAGGCAGTCTTCCTTCTGATTTTCGTTTTTCTGTCAGGAGTTTTCTTTCGGTGGCAGGCCAAAAGTATGCAATGCAAGTTTAGATTCCTCTTGTTCTTCCAGTTCTCATCCTGCTCCAGCTCCGGCTCCTGCTCCGGCTCCTGCTCCGGCTCCTTTTCCCTTAAGTGTGTGAGTGTACACTGTGTGTGTGGCTCGGAAGTGAATTTTCTGCACGTGGCTTAACTTTTGCTGCCTGTTCTGTGCTCTGTGCTCTGTGAAAGAACGGCCAAGTCTGGCGTGTCAGGCAGTCAGCAATCTTTATCCAGCCTCTCTCCCCTCTTCACTCTCTAGTCCTTCAGGACCTCCTCAAGCCCAACCGCTCTCGAGTGGAGCGCCTTCATTCTTTTCTTGTGGATTTCGCTCAAGGATTGCATTTAACGCAGGAACAGGAAGGAAGGAAATGCCATGTCGACGCTAAAACTGGGTTAGCTTACATAACGACAACATTAACGACAACGTTTTCCTTCCGGGGAGAGAGGGCCAGAAGGGTTTCTGGGTGGTGGGAGGTGTAGCCATGCAGGATGGCATTCGCTTCATGCTCCACCGCTTATTGGACATAATTACTGAATATAACAATTCTGTGGTGGCCCCAGGCACTCTGAAAAAAGAACTGTCTAATGAATTTCTAAAATTCTTGAATTGGATATTTTTTTCCTAATACTAACCCACTTGAATGAGTTTTAAAGATGAGAACTTGCTTCGTTATAGTAAGAATTAATTCCACAATCCCTAATAGATCGGGTATTTTCTTCAAGTGCCAGTAGGTGGCATTTAGCTTGCCACCATGGCCACTTGTGCGTAACGGCAGCGTCAGATAAGTGCAACAAAGCCGGGCAGCCGGGGCAGCGGCGGATGCAGCCGAGAGTCGCCGCAAAGCCAGGCCACATATCAATTCCGTGTGAGCGGACAAAATGTTCTTGTTGCAGTTCCAGTTCCGGAATGTCCTGTCGTGTTCCGGGCTTAGGGTCCCGGTTGCGGGTTCAGGTGGCGATGGGTCAATGGTGGGGGCGATAGAGTCCTTTATCGTTTACACTTGGCCAGAGGCGGATCAAACGCAAACAAAAAAACCAAAATCCACTTGGCGCCGGAGATTTCACACAAGCAAATCCTTAAAGTTGTTTGGCTTGAACTCAAGGATTTTGCAGAGCGAAAGTTTCGTCCTTTGTCAGTTGGGGAAACAATGTTAATTGCTTTGCAGTTTACTTTCTGCAACTCGCCTGACTGCCTAAACTGTTGGACTTTTCCGGCACAGGTGAGACTCATTAAGCGTGATTCATGGGCCCGAAACCTGGCTTAAAACTTAGTCAAGCATTTTTGGTATAAAACCAATTAAGAGAGAGACTTTTTAGGTTTTCGCTAAGACCAGCACATCTTCCAAGAAATTGTCAAATTTATTCTCCGGCCATTTGGAGTGCACTTTCCGGACTGGTTGGAGTTCCGTAAGTTATGATCCATGCCGGGCAGCCTTTGTTGTGCCATGGGAGCCAAACAAAGCATTTTATGCATGCACACTCCTAGCCAATTACGCAAAGTGCTCTAAGTATCTCAAACACTCCTAACTGGACACAATTACATTAACAGTTCAGTACAAACACACAGGCTAAACTGCAGATGCAGATACAGATTCGGATGCGGATACACAGGCAGATACGGATAGCTACTGGCTAGGAGTGAGCCAAAATTTGGAGCAAGCAAACAGCAAACAAAACGAAAATTAAATCAAAGCTGTAGAGGCTCGAAAATAAGACACGGAAACGGAGTCCCAGGCTATGCTGGTAACGGTAACTAACTGCACTTTAACCCAGAGACCCTTCAGCCTTTCAACCTTAACCCTCTGACAAAGTGACTGCCTCACTGCCTGACTGACAGCTGAAGCCCCACCCCGGTTCGCAAATAAACAATGTCAAGAGCCAAAAGGAAAGCCGTGTTGCAGGCAGAAAAGGCAGGAGGCAGGAGGCAGGGACCTTTGTTTAATAATAATAAAATGTCACTGGGCACAAAAATAAACGGCAAGGGAACGGCTGTGAACGGCTGAAGGATTACATTACCAAGTGTTTGCCCACACACATGCCCAACCTGATACAGATAAAGAGATTCCAAAAAGAGGCACAGCAATTGTCATGAGTCCTTGTGACTATCGTCAGTCGGGGAAATCACCTGGGCAACCCGACAGTGTGTGTCATGACATGCAAGGATGCCTCTTGCTCCTTGCCAGTTGCCACTTGCCTCTTGCTCCTCGAAGCAACTTTTATTCATTGTTGTTGCTGCTGTTGTTATATTGCCGAGCATGTTGCAGCATCTATTTCTCCAGCCTTTGCTTTTGCGTGTTTCTAAGCCATGTTATTACAATAATGTGAAATCTGAGACTGAACCAAAGAACTGAAAAAAAACTACTTAAAATTATATCTACAAAGGGTTTGGTTTTTTTTTTTTAAATAAGAGGAAACAACTGCAGGGAAAATGCTTATGGCGTTTAACCTCTTTACCAGTAAACCTTTAAAAAGTCAATAAAATTGCATTCTTTAAATGCTTTTCCCTCTGTGTATTTGTGGTATCCGAGGCACTGCGTGTGCGAATGCCAGTGTGCGGCAGGCCAAAGTTAAATCATGTTTTTATTGTCACATTTGCCATAAAGGCAGCCAGGGGACCATGGCAGGTCATAAAAGGATTTAAACCGGGGCGGGAGCGGGAGCAGGAGCCGTCATAAGATGTTGTCTAAGCTCTACACACACTGGCACACACATGGGACGGAGGAACTCTGATTGCAGGTGGGTAAGCCAGACAAATCATAATCAGAGGCTCCGAGAGGCAGCAGGCCGGCAAGCCAACAAGCTCAACAAAGGCAGCATCACCTTAACAACCTGCTGAGGATTGGGTCTCAGATGGGGGTGTTGTTCAGGGTGTTGCGATCCCGCTGATAAGGCAGCAGCTCCAGCACCTGGGTGGCAGAAAGCCCCTCCTCTTTGGCCACTTTTATAGCCTTGTTTATGTTGCATACTTTACACAAGGGGCGGGTGTAAAACGTACACCCACGCGGATAAAAAGCGAAGCGTTAACTCTAATGAAAATGCAATGAACTAGAAAATATACTGACTCAATGATAAACCTAACTGACGTTGAAAGCGAACAGAATCCAATTTCGCAAGGGAGAGCCAGCATATATGGGAGAAGGAAAATTAAGGCTTTATTGCAAAAGGATATCGGAGATAGAGCTGAGATACAGGAAAAGCTACAAACCAGCTTCGGAACTGCAATAAACTATTACTATGGGAAAATTTAAGTACACTAAGCAGGAGTATCCCGTAGAATCTCAGCAACCTCAAACCGCCCTTATTAAGCATTTTGCAAACCCTCAAAAACCGCACTCCGGTCTTAAGCAATCAGACTGAAATCTCAAAGCGGACACCACAAACTTGTACTCCCAAATTCCACCACACACAGAAGCCTTCAACTCTCAACCCCTTTTAACCAAATCCTCACTAATTTACTGACTGCGGTTTTTCCTTCACTAATTGTGACAACTAATTGAAATCAAATTAGTGAAGCCACTAAACACAGCTTAACTAACGCTCGCTGAGCTCGCTGACCATATTTTCCACCTCACAGTCCCACCAGGCGAGGAGTGGTGAGTGGGGGTGGTGCAAGTGGGTTAACCGAAAACCCCACAGAATGCTAATTGTTTTCATTCAATTTACTGTCTGCGCGCTGGCTGGCTGCTTTAAAATATCGCTCTTGGCTCCAGTTTGGGCTAACCATAAATTTTCGTCCTGGACATCAAAGCGTATACGGTGATTGTGGTGTGTGGAGAGTGGACCTTATAAATGATGGATTCGTAGCATAAATAATGGCAGGGGCTTGAGAGGGTTAGAGACGGTTACCAAGATCATGTAGGAAAAGGTTGAATATAAAATTACGTATACGCAGTGTAGGTTTTCTTTTAGGGCTTCTAATATTGAATTCTTTATATTATTTTTCAAGGGTAATTAATATTTATTCATTCAGATAAAACTTCTCATCTCAAATTCTTTAATTTGATTAAAAAAGTCAAAGCGTTTCCGGGGTGTGGTGCCTCAAGTTATCCAATTTATAATCCGTGGAAAGTCCACCCTCGTGCGCAGGCATGCGTGAATAGACAAACATGCCGGAGTTGAGCAGCCTTTGTCAATAATATGCATTAATTAAGTGCAGACATGGATACGGCCAAACACAGAGCCGGGCAACGGCAAGGAATCAAATCTGGGGAGAGACGGCGGAAGGGGCAGAGAGTCCGGACGCGCCAGGGTGGTCCTGGACAGCGGCACCAGGCCACACGGCACAGGACTCACGGCTGTGCATTGCAAATTTAATTGAAAATATCGAATAATGCGAAAATGCAAATGTCATTATCAAATTCACGCCGGCGGAAGTGTCAGAGTACTGAAAAGAAGTTTCAAGATTCAATTTCCGTTTCCCCAGAGCCATGGCAACACATGACGCGTCTGCCGGCAGGTGGCTTTAGGGAGTGGCCAAAAATGAACGAAGCGGGAGCTGTGGGATGATGAGCGTGGGAGCGGGTGTGGTTCTAGCGATGGAAGGCGGGAGCAAGCAAGATATTTGTGTCTCCGCATTCTTTTTTCGGAGTCACTGCAGTTGGTGGAGCAAATAGTTGCGCAACTGACATGATGCCAGTCCCCCGCAGATGTCGGATGGACTCACTTGAAAGGATTTCCAACACGCACTCGTACAGACAAGGCACTGAAAAAAATTCCGCGTTAAAGAGAAGAGCTGTTTCCAACTGGTAGACTTTTAATTCTTAATGATTTTCCACAACTATTTTTCTCAGTGCCTTGCCAACTAGGCTCGACAAGAACTCGGAAACCCATTGCCCGGACACGCACTCTCCATGTGTGCACATTGAAGTGGACCATCGTTTGTCACACGCCACGGATGAGGATGCCCCCGGTGGGGTCGGCGTGTTGGTTATGCAGAAAGGGACTCGAAAAGTGGCATGGAATTTTAAAGTGCACCCCTGTCAAGCCCTCCTCCTCCCAGCAAGCGAGCAAATAACAAACAGCAACACAGATAGCAGGAGGCGCCTCCAAGTCAAAGTTTGAAAAGAAGCCGAGTTCCATGTTGATTCAAATTAGACCGATCCATCTGCTGGCTCTCGACTTGACCCACTGTGGCTCTCTGGGCTGTTGACTGATGGTGGCGGGGCTAATGGAGTTTGCAAGAAGTGGGCAAAAATGTGGATCAAGCAGCCACAGTCGTCGCACAAAGGCCTCACATCGCCCCGTCCCATCTTCCGAGTGGGGAAAATGCGAGCAACTTTGCAAAATTGTTGCTGCCACCCGACATCTGGCCACCACTGCCCCACTTCCTTCGTGCACCGCAACGTGCATGTGGCTGCCACCTATTTGCTGCACTCGAAAATGTTTTTAAAATTCTGAGAATTGTAGGAAATTTTATGACCGGACTTGGCCGCTTTTTAGGAAATGGTTTTCCATCTTTATGTTGTCTGAAACCTTATATATCTTTGATGGCATATTAATGAATCTTTGATGAAACCAAGTTACCATTTAGGTTCTTTGCTTTGTTCCCAGTGTAGCTCTGGCTAGGGGGTTACACGGATGGCAGTGGGTCGACTGGCCCCGGGACTTGGCTCTTTCATCAGGTCAAAACCAGAGCCATAGCCAGAGCCAGGACCAGAGCCAGGACCAGAGCTAGGACCAGAGCCAAGACCGAAACAGAAACCAAACTCAGGTCTGTGGTGGTTAGGTGGCTGCTTTGTTTATGTGGCTCCATTTGGGCGCATGCATGACCCACTCGACCGCCAAGCCACCGAACCACCCACCTCCTGTGGTTCTTGTTATTATTGTGCCGGGGCCTCAAGCTCTACGTGTGAGTGGTTTTAGTGTTGTTCTGGATTTTTAAGTTGTTTTCGTTGTAGTTGCTTGTTTGTGTTGCCTTTTTTGTTTTCCGTTATCCTGAGGTACAAACCGAGCTTCTCCCTGTGTGTGTGTTTCGTCCTTTGCGTCGTTATCCCTGTGTTGCATCCTCGTCTTTAGTTGCAATTTGAACGCTCACACTCGCAACACACTGGCAGAGCGAATGCTGACACCAATTAGGGCTGCAAGTTGTTGTAGCTGCAAGTTGGCGCTGTTGATAGTTAGTTAGTTTGGTTGCACTTTGTGCGTTGCATGTTTACAGTAGCCACAAAACATAATTTCTGTTTAGACAACTTCAGCCCGGGCTCCAATTGCACTTGCTTCTGGCCACCACGGAGCCAAAACAAAAATACACCAAAAAACTTTAAAAAAATCCCGGAAACCCCAAAACGAGCAAAAACGGGGTCATAATTATCGCAGCAACAAAGACAGCAGCGGTAAACGAAGTTGCCTGAAGGCAGCTTACATTTTTGGTATAATTTTCACTTTGGCCAAGACGAAACTTTTTCGCTGCCGCATTGAATTTGCAACCAGCTAAGCCCGGCCAACGGCAACAGCAACAGCAACAAAGTTCATGAGTTGATTAGAAAGTTTTTTTTACCGCCGTTGCAGCTACATCCTTAACTCAATGCACCCCATACTCCATCCTGAAACCCTTGCACTACAAAAAAGGGGATTAGCTATCAAAAAGTACCGGGTATTATTCAAGCGAATATATAGTCAAGGTTACCTTAAAGAGTAACCAATGCAGGATATGAACCAGGTACGCATAGTAGAGTCTGACAGGCTTGGAGAAGTACCGGATATCTTATAGTCAAGAATGCTCTAAAAATTATCAATAAATAAAACCTTTTTCTTAGTGCACCGTTGCTAATGGCAGCCCCATGAGCTCTGCATATGCGAAAAGACCTCAATCCGGTGGCTTTGGCTTCCAACTCTCGGCACTATATAGTCGTATATAAATTTACAGTTTGCTTAGGTTTTAAGGGAGGGAGAGGCGTGGCAGGGTTTGGCTGGGATAGCTGGGGTTGCCAGGGTAGCCGGCTTATGGCTTATCGCTTGGCTGCTTTGTCGCCGTAAACTATGCGAGCATCAACTTTTTGTAATTAATTTTTAATGTGTGCAAAATGTTTGTGAAAACGAGCATGTTGTTTGTTGCTAAACCATATCAAGCGGATGTCGTTAGAGCGGCTTATCAAGTGTGCTAAGAGGCGGATAAGCCACCGCGGATCCAAGAGGGTCTCTCTACAAGTTTGAGTTAGGCTAGAGAAAATAATTGGATTTCGTTTTAAACTGGATGGTGGGTAGGTGGAGCTGAAAAAGATCTCCAAATGCCGGATGTAAGCAAAGTCTTGCAGACTCACAGCCGACTTTCTGTGGCACTAATTGCATATGACAATGCTGCATGCGCTTTAATGGGGATGGTGAAAGGACGAAGAGTAGGTGGAGCGGCAGCAAGGACAAAGTACAGCAGACCGCATGATGGGAATTGGCATTGGCAACTTGCAGCAATTTGCCGGAACCAAAAATTGATTTACCCTCATCTGCAAGAGCTCTGGATTCAATGCACTGAAAAATAAATAAAGTAATACCTCCTATATAAGTAATATTTCCAATAAAGAAATCATTGATTAGGCAACAAGATTAAAAGCTGTACCACTAAATAAGCTCTCAGTTTCACACCAGATATTGATATATTTCCCTCAGTGTAGGTATTTCCAGCATCCCATCTATCGAACAACCGTCCATCCATCAGATAAACGTTCTCCTATCCAGGATTCTCCCCATTCAGCTCTTTCCTTTTCACAAACTCACTGTGTTCATGTTTTTGCGTTTGGCAACATTTTTGCAGAGATTTGCGTTTCAATCACATCGAGGAGCTGCCGGCCAACGCGTTCAGTGGTCTCCCCAAGCTGACGACACTCTTCCTGAACGACAACGAGCTGGCCTACCTGCAGGATGGGGCTCTCAACGGACTCACGGCCCTGAGGTTCCTCTATCTGAACAATAATCGGCTAAGCCGCTTACCCGCCACCATCTTCCAGCGTCTGCCACGCCTCGAGGCGGTGTAAGTGAACCCGTCTTAATTAAGGATCCTCGTCCTGCAATCGCCTTACCGCCTTAACGCCTTACCGCTTACTACTTACAATTTCAGTTTCCTGGAGAACAATGACATTTGGCAGCTGCCATCGGGACTCTTTGACAACTTGCCCCGTCTGAACCAGCTGTAAGTTGATGATGATTCTCTCTCCTCTTATGGGGGCTCCTGATTCTCCTCTTCGTTTCAGGATCTTGTACAACAACAAGCTCACCCAACTGCCAGTGGATGCTTTCAACCGATTGCACAGCCTGAAGCGGCTCCGTTTGGACGGCAATGCCATCGATTGCAACTGCGGCCTCTACTCGATGTGGCGCCGCTGGCACTTGGATGTCCAGCGCCAGCTGGTAGCCGTCTCCCTCACCTGTGCCACTCCCCAGTTGCTGCAGCACCAGAGTTTCGGAGGCCTCTCCGAACAGCACTTCAAGTGTGGTAAGAAACTAGATTGGTCATCCTTCATTTCTGTTAACGTTTAAATATAAAAAATATATCAATCACAATCCGATTTTACCTTCTGAATAACAATTACAGTCAAGCCGCAGTTTTTGGTGCCTCCCCAGGACATGCAGGCCTCGAATGGAGAGCAGGTGGTGCTGAGCTGCGAGGTGACCGGCCTCCCCCGACCCCAGGTCACGTGGATGCACAACACCAACGAGGTAGGCGAAGAGCAGACGGGATCGGAAGTCCTGACCAGCGGCAGCCTGCTCATCCGGAGCGTGAGCGCCAGGAACATGGGCATCTACCAGTGCGTAGTCCGCAATGAGATGGGCGAGCTTCATTCCCAGCCCGTACGTCTGGTGGTCAATAATAACGCAGGAGGAGAGCAGGAGTCGGAGAACCAAGTGTGGGCCGTTGCCGCCTCATCACCCACATCGTCCTCGTTTCCCTCGCCTGCTGCGACACCCTCGCCACCAAAGTTCACCCATCAGCCACACAACCAAATTGTGGCTCTTTACGGACCCGGACACGTGCTGCTCGATTGCGCCGCCTCCGGCTCTCCGCAGCCGGACATACAATGGTTCGTCAACGGCCGGCAGCTGACCCAGTCCAGGCCCGATCTCCAGCTGCAGGCCAATGGCAGCTTGGTCCTCGTCCAGCCCACCCAGCTGTCAGCCGGCACGTATCGGTGCGAGGCGCACAATTCCCTGGGTAGTGTCCAGGCCACCGCCCGCATCGAGGTGAAGGGTAAGTTAATGTAGCGAAAAGGGAAAGCAATTTCGAAAGGGGACTCTGGGCGGTGCTGTTGGCTTTTTGAAGACCGGGTCGTTAGGTGGCTCTCCACGGAATTGTAAAATCGTTAAAACTATAGTAATGTCGAGTAAAAAACGGGAGGAAATAAATACCCCTCAAGAATATAAAAAATTTTCAAAAATCACTTACCACACAAAAATATCGCCAGTTAAAAGGACAACTGTGATTGTCAGAGATCCTGTCACAATCCCAGTGCCACACAAACGAGCCGAGAGTCACAACTGTCGCGTTTCACTCAATTTGCAGTCGATTTAATTTGTTTTCGTCTGGGAAATGTGCACGACCCGAGGGCTGGGGACTGGCATCGAGACCAGGCATCGGGACCCCCCACTGGCCAGGACACACTGGCCAGCCACACGTTCAACTAGGGAGTTCGGACTTGGTCGTGAAGTTTGCAACAGTTTGCGTGGGAGGGAAAAAAACAGGACAGCTCCCAGATAAATAGATTGTGACAACTATGACAGCAGCTGGTAGCGTTGTAGCAGTGATTGCACAAAAGTTCATGTACGCAAAGAGGTAACTGAATTGATTGTAAATGAGACACTCTACTTGGGAAACTATCTGGTAATTTAGAAACTTTAATTCTTTCCTTTCTTTAGTGTAGATTTTCAGTGTCAGCATTATTCGCGGAATATAAATTCCCTGGCGATTTGATTGCCGAACATTAGCAGTTGCTCATAAAACAAGCCAAGAGGAAGTGCATCCCGGCACGGGTTTAATCCCAAAACCAACCCGGCTCTTGAGCTTTTTATGTTTTTCCATTCGTTATTGCTGTATTTGAAGCGTTTGTACGTGACTGTACTTTATTGCGCAATAGAAAGCACAAGTGGTAGTATATCCTATATGTACGGGCATCCCCCCGGGGGCAGAGGCAGGGGCTGATTCCAGACAGACGGAGAGGATGCAACAACGCCTTGATGCAACAATGGCTCATTATAATTTGTGGTTGTCGGCGCAAAATGAAGTGCGAAATTTATGCGTTAAATTTTGTGCAACATAAAGTGCAAAAATTATAAACAATTATGCGCCACAGGGAAGGGCAGGGCAGGGTGTGGCGAGGCAAGTTGCGGTTATCCGCGGAATGGGTCGGGGACCACGGGGCGTATGGACTATTTAAGCAGTCAAGCGTGGTGCTTGGTCAGCATAATTACCCTGGCAAACACACTCACCAACACACACTAACAAACAAGCACACATTCAAATAAACAGGCATATAAATAAGCTGTGGAAAATAAATATGGCGGACCCGCTTGAAAGTATGCAAAGTATTTTGAATTGCATATTACCCATACGCCCCGTAGGCCCCGTGGGAGCAAGTGTTTTAGAGGCAAACAAAAGACTCTTGTTGAAAGCAAAACCGCAGGCTGTGTTTGGCGAATTGTTGCTGCCATTTGGAGCACAAAAATTGCTAGAAAATCGTTCATACGACCCGTTGCACTTCTTCTTTTCGGCTTTTTCATTTATTCGCCTTCTCTAGAACTGCCCGAAATTTTAATGCCACCGCAAAACCAAACAATCAAACTGGGCAAGGCCTTTGTGCTGGAGTGCGACGCCGATGGCAATCCGTTGCCCACCATCGACTGGGAATTCAATGGACAGCCCCTCATTCCCGGCGCCCGAACCGATTTGCTGCTGGAGAACGAAAACACCGAGTTGGTGGTGAGCAATGCCCGCCAGGAGCATGCCGGTAAGTAGGATAAAAGTGATTGCCCAAACGGGTTTACATTTCATCTCGTTCGATCCCTCCTTCCAGGGGTCTATCGGTGCACGGCCCGTAATGAAAACGGGGAGGTGAGCGTCGAGGCAACCATAAAGGTGGAACGCTCCCAGACGCCTCCGCGCGTCGCCATTGAGCCGAGCAATTTGGTGGCCATTACGGGCACCACCATTGAGCTGCCATGCCAGGCCGAGCAGCAGGAGGACGGACTGCAGGTAAAGTTGAGCCGGAAAACTTTCCTTTTTATTTGTCCGCCACTTGTTGAGGTCTTTGCCATTTGATCTGCCATTTTCCTTTGCCTTTTTCTGAGCCAAAGAAAAGTATTGAATAAAATTCAATAAAAGCCAACGGGCTTAAAACTTCTTCTGAAAAAAAGCAGAAACAGATTTTGATTCTTACAGAATTTAAGTTATATTTACCAGTTTAACTAAAGACTAATTTTTTCTCACTGCATCCACAGATTTCGTGGCGCCGCGATGGCAGACTCATTGATCCGAATGTCCAACTCACGGAAAAATATCAAATAAGCGGCACTGGAAGTCTGTTCGTGAAGAATGTGACCATCCTGGACGGCGGGCGGTACGAGTGCCAGCTAAAGAATCAGTACGGCAGGGCCTCCGCCTCCGCCCTGGTTACCATCAGGTGAGTGTCTCCCAGGGAAACCGAAAGGTACACAGAAGAGAATAAAGGTAACTGAGAATCCGAATCGAAATCAAACAGCTCAACTTTGAGCAAGGACCGCAACTGTAATTGCGCCGTCGGGGAGCCAGCGGGCGGATTGTATAAAACTCCATTAAAATCCAAAAAGGGAAAACTTTTTCTCAAAGACCAGGAGATGAGGTGGAGGAAGCGGAACTGCTTAAAAAAAGGCCATTGCAATCAGAGGACGCACTTAAAATGCGTTTAAGTGCGCGGTAAAGTTGCTTAATTAATTGAAAAATAGTTCTGCAGGAGGAAAAGGAAGCCTTTGAACTAAACGATACTGTGGTTTAGGAAAACCAACCTAAATACTAGTATTCTCTAAAAATAACTTTTAAACTTAATCCAACGCCTATGAAATGTTCTAATGAACACCACAATTGTTGCTCGAAAACTTTAAGACTCGGCCTCAAATGATTTTTTAATTCCGTGTTCAGGCGCCACAGAGCTAAATTGCTTGGAAACCACTCCTGCAAAAATGGGCTTTGAAAAGAACATAAAACCATAAAATAAACCAGCAGCTAGAATCCTGGCACAGTGGGCGGACCACCACGGTATTTAAGTGAAAAACATCATTCCCTTCGGCCAACACAAACATCAAACTTGCAGCTCATCTAAGACTAGTTGGCTGCCTGGCTGGCTGGTTGTTATCAAACGCAGTTAACAGCTGGAAAAACTTGCTAATCCCTCCGACAGTTGCCAGTGGGATCAGATCCACTGTGTTGTCAGCTAAACTGCAAATAAAATATGCACCAAGGCGGCGAACATCAAAAGGCGATGGTGGCGGCAGGGAAAGCACAAAAGTTGTCGCCAGTTGCCAGTTTCCAGTTGCCAGTTTCTAGTTGCCAAACTGAAAAACGTGCTAAGCCCGGAAAAGCTACGTGCAACACTTACACACATGCACAAACAGAGGAGACACAGCAGGATGGTGGCATGGAAATTCCTTGCCGAAGCAACCGCACAAGTTATCCAAATTGCCCAAATTGAAATTGAGTTGACAAGTTGCTTGTAGGAACAAGAACCATAAGAGCTACACCATAAAAAAGTGGAATAATTAAAAATATGATTCAGTAAAATAATAAAAAGATAAATATTCCTAATCCTTGAGGCATTCCATCCCTTTTCTTCTAGTGCCTTAAACATAAAACTAGATCTAGAATCTTTAAAATTTGCTCCTATTTTGGAGGCCGTAGAAGTTTTCAAATTGTTTGTTCCTATAAAAAGAGACAAGATGAGAATTTATTGAGCAAATGGTCCTTGCATGCCTTGCCACAGGCTGTAAATCAATTTGAGGCAGCAGGAAAAAAGCAGTGAGTCCTTGGACAGGAGATAGGGACAGGAGTCCTGGCCATTAACCGACTGGCAAACGGAGACCAATGATGGCCCACAAAAGAACCGCCAGGCAGCGGCTTACTTTCTGCTTACACAGCCATTTTCAGATGCATAATGCAGAAGGATAAAGGAGCGAAAGGACCCAGGATATCCATGTGAGTGGGTGGAGGGCCGTGCAGATGCGGTGGGTACGCACCATTTAGTGGCACGGCGGGAGCTGAATCGGCTTACAGTTTTGTGCCAGCAGCATTAGAAACTTTACTCATTACGCTGGCAACCTCAGTCGCCAAACCGCAGCAAAGCACCCGGAGTCGGGCAAAGCCGGAGAAAAAATTTATAAAGAAGCAAAAGTCCGGAGAGTGTGAGAAAGCAGCGCTAAAAGTGAAAAACTATGTTGGAAGACGGCGCCCAAGGATCTCCGGAAGAGCGGTGCCTGGCTGGCGCCACAAAATGTAAGGGAAAACCAAACCCAAAAACCGCTGAAAGCCCCGCTAGTCCACCCATCCACCCACATACCGCTGTTGTAAAAAAAAGGACAAAAAATATCAGAACAACAACCAAAGGCGGCACACAGAAATCCGCCTAAGTTGTGGGTAATGCCAGCGTAAAACAAAAGCTTATCCTGTTACTGCCCCTGGAGCCACTCGTCCTCCTGCTCTCCTGGAACACAGATCCTGCGGACGGGCCTGATGTTGCTGTTGGCGAAAAGGCCAACCACGGAAATACATTGCCATACGCCGCAGCATGTGGCAGGGCGAGTGAGAGTTAACCAAGGAAACCAAAAGGAAAAACTAAGCAAAATTAGAGAGATTGTAGAGTGGAGGCTACTAGGATACCGTGGACATCGTGATTCTATTAAGAAAATTCGGAATGAAACCAAAGAAAGTCAATTTCCAAAGTGTTCTAGACAAATTAAACTAAAAATATATGCTAATATAGATTATATTATATTAAAACAAAACCTAAACTGTCTCGAAATACCCTTGGCAATTGTCAACTATAGAACAACAGACTCCCCGCCACGTTGCACAAAAAAGGGACCACAGAATGGCAGCGTCGAAATATGTAGTCCATAACCCACTATCCACTGGGTGGAGTTCCGGAAAAGGCGGTGGACCCGAGCTAGGACCCAGCCAAGACCGAGACCAAGACCACGGGCCTGGCAACTGATAGTGGCGGACTTTTGGCACTGGTTCTGGCTCTGGCGGTGCAACAGGGTGTATTACGGTCGTTAAGTTATTACCTACAACGTCGCCACCGCCTCCATTGCCGGAGCACAATGGCAAAGTTTACACAGTCGAAAGTTTCCGCAGGGAGCCAAGGAGCATTCCTTGAACAGCCAGTGGAGAATGCCAGGCATGAATTGTTGTTAATGCCGCCTCCACCCAGACACACGCCACCCACGCCATTCCCTCCTTAACTTTCTGCAGTCAGAGTTGGAAAAGCGCAGCGCGGATTTTCCTTTACTGCGATAGAAAATAATAAAAAAATGCCAGCATAATTTTATGGGAAAGTCAGGCGGAGGGAAATAGACTCCATGGCATTTTTATTGGACATCGTGGCCATTTGGGCGACTCCTTCACAAAAGTCGCCGGCATTATGGTAATTAAAATGTGAAAATTCCCTGGAATATCTTGATTGTTTCAGCGGGAATGAGTAAGCCAACTTTCAGGACCTTGAATTTAATTGAATTTTTCCCAATTTTTATAAGCTTAATTTTTGATACATTTTCGGTTATTTTTATTCCCCAGAAACAACGTGGACTTGGCTCCCGGAGATCGCTATGTACGGATCGCCTTCGCTGAGGCGGCCAAGGAGATCGATCTGGCCATTAACAACACCCTGGATACGCTCTTCGCGAACCGATCTGACCGAGTGCAGCCAAACTACGGGGAACTGCTCCGGGTGTTCCGCTTCCCCACCGGCCAGGCCAGGCAGTTGGCCCGAGCGGCGGAGATTTATGAGAGGACCCTGGTCAATATCCGGAAGCATGTGCAGCGCGGTGATAACCTGACCATGGAGAGCGAGAAGTACGAGTTCCGAGACTTACTTTCCCGGGAGCATTTGCACCTGGTGGCCGAGCTGTCCGGATGCATGGAACACCGTGAGATGCCCAACTGCACGGACATGTGCTTCCATTCGCGGTACCGCAGCATCGACGGAACGTGCAACAACCTGCAGAACCCCACCTGGGGCGCCTCCCTGACGGCCTTCCGCCGATTGGCTCCGCCGATCTACGAGAACGGCTTTAGCATGCCCGTGGGCTGGACCAAGGGGATGCTCTACTCTGGCCATGCCAAGCCCAGTGCCCGACTCGTGTCTACCTCCATAGTGGCCACCAAGGACATCACACCCGACACCAGGATAACGCACATGGTGATGCAGTGGGGTCAGTTCCTCGACCACGATCTCGACCATGCCATTCCCTCGGTGAGCTCGGAGAGCTGGGACGGCATCGACTGCAAAAAGAGCTGCGAAATGGCCCCGCCCTGTTACCCCATCGAAGTGCCACCGAATGATCCGCGAGTCCGGAACCGTCGCTGCATCGATGTGGTCCGTTCCAGTGCCATTTGCGGCTCCGGCATGACCTCGCTCTTCTTCGACAGCGTCCAGCATCGCGAGCAGATCAACCAGCTGACCTCCTACATTGACGCCTCCCAGGTGTACGGTTACAGCAAGCCCTTTGCTCAGGAGTTGAGGAACCTGACGTCAGAGGAGGGTCTGCTCCGCGTGGGAGTGCACTTCCCGCGGCAGAAGGACATGCTGCCGTTCGCCGCACCCCAAGACGGAATGGACTGTCGCCGGAACCTGGACGAGAACACCATGAGCTGCTTCGTTTCCGGAGACATTCGTGTCAACGAGCAAGTGGGTCTTCTGGCCATGCACACCATTTGGATGAGGGAGCACAACCGGCTGGCCAGCAAACTGAAGCAAATAAACCCCCACTGGGATGGAGACACTTTGTACCAGGAGGCCCGCAAGATCGTGGGCGCTCAGATGCAGCACATTACCTTTAAGCAGTGGCTGCCCCTGATCATCGGCGAAAGTGGCATGAAGATGATGGACGAAAATTCCGGCTACAATCCGCAACTAAATCCTAGCATAGCCAACGAGTTTGCTACGGCAGCCCTGCGTTTCGGTCACACCATAATCAATCCCATCCTGCACCGTTTGAACGAAACTTTTCAGCCCATTCCCCAAGGACATCTGCCGCTGCACAAGGCCTTCTTCGCCCCCTGGCGGTTGGCCTATGAGGGCGGCGTGGATCCCCTGATGAGGGGCTTCCTGGCTGTTCCGGCCAAGCTCAAAACCCCGGATCAAAACCTCAACACCGAGCTGACAGAGAAACTCTTCCAGACTGCCCACGCCGTGGCCCTGGATCTGGCAGCCATTAACATCCAGCGGGGCAGAGATCACGGCATGCCCGGCTACAATGTCTACAGGAAGATGTGCAACCTGACCGTAGCCAAGGACTTCGAGGATCTCTCTGGAGAAATCAGCAATGCGGAAATCCGGCTGAAGATGAAGGAGCTCTATGGACACCCGGATAACGTGGATGTTTGGCTGGGAGGCATTCTGGAGGACCAGGTGGAGGGCGGCAAGGTGGGTCCCCTGTTCCAGTGCATGCTTGTGGAGCAGTTCCGTCGCCTGCGTGATGGTGATCGTTTGTACTACGAAAATCCTGGAGTTTTTACGCCGGAACAGCTCGTTCAAATCAAGCAGACCAACTTTGGACGCGTGCTATGCGATGTGGGCGACAACTTCGACCAGGTCACCGAGAACGTCTTTATCCTGGCCAAACACCAGGGTGGCTACAAGAAGTGTGAGGACATTCCGGGCATAAACCTTTATCTGTGGCAGGAGTGTGGTCGTTGCAATGATAAGCCGGCCATTTTCGATTCGTACATTCCACAAACGTACACGAAGAGGAGCTCCAGGCAGCGCAGGGACCTTCGAGGAGAGCGGGAGCACGATGAAGTGACCACCGCCGAGAGCTATGACAGTCCGCTTGAAGCCCTGTACGACGTCAACGAGGAGCGGGTGAGTGGCCTGGAGGAGCTGATTGGTAGCTTCCAAAAGGACTTGAAAAAAATGCACAAGAAACTGCGCAAGCTGGAGGAGGCTTGCAATTCTGTGGACTCCGAGCCCGTGGCTCAGGTGGTGCAACTGGCAGCTGCTCCGGTGTCCGTGCCTGTCCAGAACAAGCCGAGACGGAGCCACTGCGTCGACGACAAAGGCACCACTCGGCTAAACAACGAGGTCTGGTCTCCGGATGTCTGCACCAAGTGCAACTGTTACCACGGACAGGTCAACTGCCTGCGAGAGCAGTGCGGGGAGGTAAGCTGCCCGCCGGGAGTAGATCCACTAACGCCTCCGGAGGCATGCTGCCCACACTGCCCCCTGGTCAAGTAAACCAGCCACAGCCAATGAATTACGCATATCGATGTTTATCCGTAGTAGCCACACTCACTCTAATCCAAAAATCAAGAATCACGAAATGAAATTAAACACCCAGCGGCCGTCGCGTTAAGATCAAGTTTAATTGACAATTAACTAACAATGTACTGCTACACATGTAATAAAATAAAGCACATTAATATTCAAAAACTAATCTTTGAATTTGGTTTCGGTTCTCTCAGAATATGTATATTATTGTTTTAGGAAACATTACCACCCTCTAACACAGTTGTGGACCCCAGTCCTAGTCGAATTTGACGTACTTCAAGTGGGTGCCCTTGGCCACCACCAGGTCGTCCTTTTTGTGCTTCAGGGTGCAGTCTATGAAGGCCAGGTACTTGCCCACCTTGGACAAGTTGGCCTCTATGACTACTTCATCACCCAGTTTGGCGCCATTCAGAAAGTTCACACTCAGGTCGACCGAAACCCCCGGATGACAGGGCTTGGACATCAGGGCGTACGTCGTGATCATATCGACGAGGGTGACTATGTAGCCACCGTGTAAGAATTTGTACAGGTTGACATGATCTTGCTCTACTTTAAGTTCGGCACGACAATATCCTTCGCCGCCATCGAGTATCTTGACCTAAAAACATTTATCTTGTAGATATTATGAAACCAATCGTGAGATACATTCTTACCTTTTGCAAATGATTCTCAAATCCCTTGGCCTTGGTTATTATCTCAGTAATATGTTTAGCGAACTCCAAGCCCTTTTTGCAGGTGCCCATTTTCCAGCAGTTGCGACTTAGCTGACGTTCTAGTCAATCCGAAAGATACTACTTAAATGAAATCATAACATTCGGTTCGGAACGGAGCACATAGAGATACAATTGCAACTACACAGATACAGATACATGGGTGGTTAAATAGTGTTATCAGTAGAATGCATTCCTTTACCACTTGATCCTAAGTACTTCTGATAAAGATTAATTTGACAAACGAGTTACTTTACTATCTTTATGTGTAGATTGCTTTGATTTTATACTTCATTCCCGGAAATCTATATGTATCTACAAGTGCAGTTCTCTGCACCGATATTGAGGTGAACAAGAATTACCGTAGTCGATGAAATTCCGCAGAATGCGGAACAAATTCCAGCAAACTTAAAAATCCTTCTTGAGGTATGTAAAAAGAAAAAACAAACCCAAAAACAAACCAGAAACAAGCACCAGCTGTTTGTGATTGCATCGATAGATCTGCATCGATTGCTTGGAAAATCGGCGGCTTTATTTGAAAAGTAAGAATAGTAACAGTAATTTGAATAATGACTACCAAAAATCTAGTTTCTCCGTGTCAAACTGGATATATTTAACTTGTCCACCCTTGGCAAGGATTCTTCCATCGGACTTCAGCCGGAGAACACAATCCAGATAGGCCATTTTCTTTCCCGCTCGAACAGTAGTTGCTTCGATCTCCACCACATCCCCAAGCTTAGCAGTAGCAATGTAGCTTACACTAAGATTGGCGGTGACGCCGGGATGGCTTCCTTTGGACATCATTGCATAGGTGGTGATGTTGTCCACCATTGTGGCTATAAAACCGCCGTGCAACGTATCTTCCCGGTTGCAGTGCTCCGGACTGACGGTGAACTCTCCCAAGACACGTCCATCCCCGCCATCTACCATTTTGATCTGCAAAATTATACATGTAACAATCAATTTCTTATTTAATACTTCCTTGAAACTTTACCATTTTTAAAACACGGTCGAATCCATTGTAATTGCGGCAGTGCTCGGCAACCTTTAAGATCAAATCAAAGCCCTTTTTTCCGGCCATTCTGCTTCGAACTCTCCCCGATGAAATAAGAAACAGGAATGAAGAGAATATTTCAGGCAGTGGCGGTTAAGTTGGTGGGAAATGTAAAAGTGTTGAGCTGATACGAAGCCCCAATCCGAAGGGGTTTTCTGTAGTTTGTTTTGCTCGCCATATACGAATGCAGTAACTAAAATTTAATTGATAACATTTCCAGGTGGTAACCTCTTTTAAGCTCTAATTTCTTTTCAATTTTTTTATTTGAAACTTAACAATAAAAAATAAACTTGTTTATTATGCCATTAACCAGTTAATTACGCTTTTTCCTTGTCAAAGTTAATGAACTTGGTTTGACCACCTTTAGCAACAATTTTCCCATTTTCCTTTATCCTCAAAACACAATCCAGAAAGGCCATTGTCCTTCCAGCTCGAACGGTGGTAGCCTCGACCTCGACTAGTTCCCCTACCTTCGCGGGCGCCATGAAGCTAACATTTATGGTGGCTGTAACACCAGGATGGGCTCCCTTGGACATCAAAGCGTAGGTGGTGACGTTGTCCACCATTGTGGCTATAAGACCGCCGTGCAATGTACCTTGCCGGTTGCAGTGCTCCGGACAGACAGTAAATTCTCCCACGGCACGACCATTCCCGCCATCCACCATTTTCATCTGAAAAATTATACATTTAAAACTGTTGTCTTTGAAAACTCAATCTTGATAAGAAGCAATTTCAAACACGCGCTCTTTTATCGATAACCAGTTACATAATATCGAATCACAGCTGTTTTGCAATCACTTTCTTATTTACTTATCCTTCCTTAAAACTTTACCGTTTTTAAAACACGGTCGAATCCATTGTAATTGCGGGACTGCTCAGCGACCTTTAAGATTACATCAAAGCCCTTAGATTTCCCGGCCATTTTGCTTGGAACTCTCCACGACGAGATGAGAAATAGCAATGAAGAGAATGTTTCAGACAGTGGCGGTTAAGATGCTGGGAAATGAAAAGTGTTCAGCTGATAGGTTATGGAAAACAGGTGTGTCGGTGAGCCCCAATCCGATGGGGTTTTCTGTATTTTGTTTTGCTCGCCGTATTCGTACTCACTAACTAAAATTCGATTGATAACATTTCCAAGCATTCGAAGGGGGTATTCTAATAAAAAAAACTTTTGAATTATCGACTTTTTTATCGATAGCTTTAGTATCATTTAAGTTTTGTTTTTTTTTGAATCTTAAGAATGAACAATAAACTTGTTTTTAATGCCATTAACTAGTTAATTACGCTTCCTCCTTGCCGAAGTTAATGTACTTGACTTGACCACCTTGGGCAACAATTTTCCCATTATCCTTTATCCTCAAAACACAATCCAAAAAGGCCATAGACTTTCCAGCTCGAACAGTGGTAGCCTCGACCTCGACTAGTTCCCCCACTCTTGCGGGCGCCATGTAGCTAACATTAAGGCTGGCTGTAACGCCAGGATGGGCTCCCTTGGACATCAAAGCGAGGGTGGTGACGTTGTCCACGATTGAAGCAGTCAGGCCTCCATGGAGGGTTCCACCCAGATTCAAATGTTCCGGGCCAACTGTAAACTCTCCAACAGCACGCCCATCTCCGCCGGCCGTAATTTTTATCTGAAAAATGAATTAAATTTAATATCTTATGCAAGAGATGGTAATTTGAATCTAGCGCTCATTTATCGATAACCAGCTATGATTACATAATATCGAATATATTTGTAATCATTTTGTTTGCTGACTAATTTTTGTATAATTTTACCATTTTCATAATCCGATCAAATCCTTTGGAGTTCCCAGAAAACTCGGCAAGACTTTTTACAAGCTCCGTACCAGCTTTTTTGGCCGCCATTTCACAGATAGATGATAGTTTTCCCGAACTTTGCTCCACGAAATGACAAAATGTACAGATACCGCGTCTGGCTCCGGTAACGATTCAAAGAAATGTGAGTGTTTGGGTTATACTATGTATTATCTGTATGTAGCGTCCACGTGTGTGAGTTTTCATGCTTTTGTTTTGCTCGCTCTATACACGCTATCTTCAAAATATGCCTTGTGCTAACTTTTTAACACTTTCAGGTGAGCTCATCAAGTTCCAGTGTCTCGCCAGGGGAGATGCTGTGCAGGATTGCGTGTCGGACTTCGTGACGGGCGAATGGGACGATGGTTTTATAGCCCTGACGAGTTCCAAGATGGATGTAGTCACTTTGGAGATGACGCCCAAAATCCAGCCACTTAACCCCTTTCCCTACACGATGGCAAACCTAGAATTCGTAACTGCGGAGCCGCGACCACTGGATGCTATAGCCGAGGGAGTGGATCTGGAAGATATATACACCAATTGTGATATCTTAGAGGCTCAGGAGTTGGCCCTGGAGCCGGTATATACGGCGGTGTGCTCTTCGACTGTACCAGCACCGATATTGAAGGCCGTAAAGAAATCCCCCTACGTATTGCCGAATGGAAATCATCTTCTTGGCGTCCTCAACACCCATGGATCGCTAACACTGCTGACTAAATCAGTGGAGTCCACAATATGGAGTCGCTTTGAATGTGTAAATGTGCCCATTACTTTAAGGGACAACCTGTTGCCCAAATTCGAATCATTCCGAATAAAAGCGTACAACCAATACAAAGCACTGATGGACCAAGCGTGGATTACGATGTTTGCTTGGTTTCGTTGGGGTTCGGAGGACGTGGGAAAGCATGTATTGGTCCTGGGAACCGCGAATGGAAGCTTGTGGATCCTTAAACTCTCGTCTGATGCGCAAACGCTAGAAGATCATATCCACCAAGACACCAACCTGGATCGCATTTGCTTTATGCATACTTTCGAGAATCTCCTGCTTGTGGGCGATGTCAAGGGAATCGTGCACCTTTACCGCTTTACCGCAGAGCCAAAATCTAAACTAACGCTGGTCAAAGCTTTGTGGGAAAAGGCGGATCGCATGGGACTGCAAATGGGTACGATAACGGGATGCGTGGAAAGGAATTGCTATTACATAACCTGCTGCAAGGCAGCACACTTGTTAACTTGGTGCATCCAAGGAGAGGTCTGCTTAGAGGCACGTCTATATGTCGGTGGAATGAAGATTACTGCCTTGTGTAACCTCGACAGCCGCAGTTATGCATTGGGAACCGCAAGCAAGGAACTGAAACGCATTCAAGTAATCCACGAGGGTAGACAGCTCCACATTAAAATGGAGCCTGTGGCCGTGGAAGATATGCAGGACTTCCAGGTGGTAGGACTGGCCACCAGCAAAAACAAAAATCTCTTAACAGTGTTCTTCTACCCCAACAAAGAGTACTTGAATGCCAAAAAGACCCAGAAAAATATATTATTCATTCAAGTAGGCCAACTCCAGGCCCAAGATGCCCTGCCTAGACTATCCGAAAACCTGGACTCTAAGAAACCCATCGATAGCAGCTTGGATTACCTTGCCGAACTTCGTATGAAGATATTTTCGCAGAAAGACTTATCCAAATATACAGATTTTAGTCCGTTAGATGTCATTAGCTTCGCAGATTCGGCCACGGAAGCCCAGCTACACAAGCTTCAATTGAAATACCATGTCCTGACTGCAGTAAGTCAACTGTACCTGAGCCACCTTCAGCTTTCCATGCACGTCAAGCAGACACAGGACGAAATGCAACTGCTCCTGGCAATGCTGACCACCACGCACATAAGACTAAGACTACAGTTTCTGAGTTCTCTAGATAAACTCTCGGGATTTCAAGAGCAGGCTGTGAACTGTATGCTCGCGGAGGCCCAGCGCCTGAGTAATGAACTCCAAAAAGATTTAACGGGAGAGGAGCATCCTCTCAAGGATACCACTAACCTTTTCCGGCATCAAATGGAGCAACACTTTCAAGAACTCCACAAAAAGTTTGCCAGGGTCATCGCTAAAAACTCCTCAGTGCAGCAGCCGACACTTCGGTGTTCCATCTCTTATGTAGAGGTAAACAATTTCTTCAAAACATATTACATTTACTTACCTTACTCTCCTCTACAATAGATCCCGCCCAGCTTGGAGCATAGCTACTGCAGCCTCTGCAATCGACACATTCTCATGGAGTTTGAAGATCTAAAGCAGCTTTTCCAACCCGACCAGAGACAACTGGTGTGCCCCTTCTGTCATGGGAGTTATACCCAGGAACTATTAACTGCATAAACTTTAAATTTATTTTTCAACCTTAAACAAAGGCATAGTTTTGGAATCAATGAATATTTTGCTTAGTCCCCAAAACGGAGAGAGAAAGAAAACGATAATGAGGTGCAGTTAATACTCGGAAACATAGATAATGGGCGTAGTCTCGATCAACAGGATATCCTGTTCAACCTGTCGAAGATCGTACTCCAGTTTGCTCTTGCGTTGCCGCTTGGCAATGTTATCAATCAAAAGCGACATGGACTGATACTGCTTGGTCATCTCAGTCAAACTCATACGTAGTCCCTCCAGAATCTCGTTGCGCTCAGCCTGTTCCATCACTCGCATGCCAGGCATTTCCGGCGGACCAGCCGGAGCACCAGTGCCGGAGCCCTTTACAGCTCTGGTGAATCCCTTAATGCCACGACAAAGTTCAAGAAGCCGCTGCTGCTCCTTAGCACAGATGGCATTAGCGTGGGCCAGCATCTTCTTTGTTTTCTTCAGATAGCACGGAACCTTGCCAAAATCTTTGCGGCAAATAAACTGAGGCACCAAGCCTGAGTTCATGAGATTCTGTCGGGTTCCTACGGGAGTGTCCACAATGCGCGGTGGCGGTGGACAAGGAATCGTTTTACCTGCGCACTCACGGTTGCGCTTAATAAAATTCGCCGTCATTCCCGCCTTGTGGCAACTGCCAGGACGTGGCAGCGGCGGCATGCCCGGCATCTTGGGGCACACATGATCCCGTTCGCGCTTCCACTTGATGCCCTGGTTCTTGCGCAGATAAGCACACGGCGGATCGATGGGAGTATGGGCACAACCCATGGTTCGGTGAAGCGACTTCTTGGCCTCGGTGAGAACACGAGTGCCATCTTTTTGTAGAATAACCGAAAGCTTCTTATCCTCAATGTTAAGGCGATCACGAATGCCCTTGGCGTACCTGGCTGCCTTTTCCACAATAGCTGGGAATTAGATTAAATTATTAGACACTATGAACCAATTGTAAAATGTTAAAGCGCAAACTATTAATAAAGAGACGCGGCTTACGATTTCTATACACATAAATAGATTGTTTGGGTCCTGCGGCTTTCACAAAATCCTGCTCGCACTCCAGGATATTCTCATCGTGGTGGGTAATATATACCAGCGACATTTTTAATGCAAATATAAGGTTGAAATCAATGAACTCGAAAGCGTGCTAGTTTACAGACTATTTGATCGTTGAATTTGTTTGATTATTCTGTTGCCAGGTGTTTCAGAGCTGGCTTCGATTGTTTAAGCCTTGAAAATAAACGTTGCCATAGGAGAAGTTCTAAACCTTTTCAAACTGACAATTTACTGTGTTTCTAAGAAGTTCTAAAAGGCTCCACCCATAATTAAGTCATTCCGAATTGGTATTAATATGTAAATATATATTTTTTAAAACACAAAATCAAGCTACAGCTTGCGTCGCACCCTTGTGTTACATTTATAATTTGTATATCATTTGTTACCATATAAAATTCGTGTATACATATAAATATTTCGCTTGCGTATATAAAATAATTGATTTGCGTTGTAAAATTAGCACTAAGATCGTTTGTCATGGTTGCATTATGAAGCTTAACAATAAAAGTGTCATGGTTACGCACTAAGAAGCCTAACAATAAAAGTGGAAGTGTTGGAAGCACGATTACAGTACGAATACGAATTCGATTGACATTCGGATTAGACATACAGATACAGATTTAAATCAGCACCAAAAGATGGGAAGCTGGTGCGAGCTTACAATCTAGATATGTAGATAAATGGGTGGAATTTGCACTTATTTTCCTATTAAGTGCAGGGAAATCATCAACGGGGTGATCAGCAATGGCCACCGACAAAGGCACTACACGAATTTTGGATCCTCAACGTGGTCCTGGGTTATTGCACGTTGTCATTTTTAGAGATGTTTTGTTGGTTACTCCTTGCTCTCCTTGTTGCGCTCCTCTCGTATCCTCTTGAATGCCTCCGTCTTTACAAAATCGACAAAGTTGTACACCACACTGCTGGGCACTGGAGCCCGGGCCGAGGCAGCATCTATGGCGCCCAGCCGCATTCCTCCCTGCGCATTTCCGCCCTGAGAGTACAGATTACCCACGCTCATGCTTGACCGATTCAGCAACGGAGGCTTGTTGGTCACATCCAGATCGAAGTACTGCAGCTTATGCTCCGCCTGCGCTGGTGGCTGCTGTTTGGCAGCGGGTACTGCGCTACTCATCATGGCAGCCGCTGCCGAGGCTGTGCGCTGATGCTGCACCGACATGCTGCCGGGACTGTTGGGGTGCTGGCTGCGATACGGCTGGTGACGGGGCAGGGTGCGGGTCTCATGTAAGTAAGAGGCTGCCTCGTGGACATCCGTTTCATGGGGGAAAACCATTGTCGCACGACGCGGCGACATGGTAGCTGAAGCACCCGTCTGTAACTAAAGAGATGTAACTGAATATTCCTTTTTTTAATAAATAAAATCCTTACCTTGTAGGCATTTGGTTTGCACTTCCGGTCAACACTGGGCGGTCCAATGGACTGCTGCAGCTGTGTAGCACCCAGTTTAGAAGTCAAATGCTCCACCCCTCCCACCGGCGGCTTGGCCGGAAACTCCTCAGGGGGCTTGTCCTCCACACTTGGAGGAACACCAGTGGAGCTCTTTGGCTTCAACTTGCGATTCACAGGCGGACAGTCCATTTGCTCCATGAAATCGTAACGAAACACGTTCCCCTCTACTTTCGTGGGCGCTGCATTTGTGTAGCAGTGAGGCCGTGGCAGCGTGCGAGCACTGGTGGGGGAGGAAGCTGCAACAGCACCACCCACCAGGCCAGGATTGTGGGCTACCAAAGGGGCTACTCCTGCCCCCAAATCGGCTGCCATGAGATTCGGTGTGGATGCTGCAATGGGGTTACTATTGTGTGGACTGGTTACCGGCCGCTCGCTCAGAAGCTGGTTCATATTGTAGTAGGGTAGCTGGTGGGAGCGTGGAATGTCGTAGCTCTCCTCGATGAAAGCGGAGTTGGCATTTCGAGTGGCCACGATGGCCGGGGAAGTGTTTTCCGTATCAGACAACTGCGGCAGATCACGGGATATTCTTTAAGATAATAAATGGAGTTTAGTTTATATCACATTGTTATTTTATTGTAAGACGCCTTACTTCTCATTTTCCTTAAAGTCCAATATGAGATTGTTCTTGTTCTTTAGCACTTTAGCCAGCTTATCTAGCGTTCGGTGGTCAGTCGCATCTCCCAGAGAAGCTGCTCCCCCAGGCTTGGAATTAATTTCTGGTGACTGAACAACAGTTCCACCTTCCTCGGGCATTTTAGAGAAACGCTGCGAGTAGGTCAGAACAAATGACTCGTTTTCGATGGAACTATCAGAGGGTCGAGTGCTTCGATCTATAATTTGAATTGCAAGATTATAAAATAGTTTTGGAAATAGTTTGTACTTATGGTTAGTTTGCACTTACCAACATTCTCACGCAGAGGCAGTGGATGAGCCCACTCATCATCGTCGGTAAACACACTCTCCGAATCCGAGTCGGAACGCTGCTTACTAGCATTGACATTAGCCAATTGTTGCTGTAAGATAAATAGAAGATATTAAAAACTAAAAAAAGATAACTAAATCCCTTCGGAACCTACCAAGCTCAAATTGGTGTTGGTTATTTTGGGAGAACAGGACTGATCGTTGGTCAGATTCAAACCAATATTGTTATGACTCCTCGGCGTATCGTAAAACTTGGGGTCGAGATTGTTCAACGGTGTGTTTGGTATGGTTACTTCCGAACCAGGGATCCCGCTACTGGGCAAGAACCTAGGACTTCCGGAGAAGCACTCGCTAATGGGTATGTACGGCCCGGAGGCGGTGCTCAAAGCGGGCGACGCCTGAACGCTGCTGTGTTGCTGTGCGGCAGCTTCTGCCAGGGTCTGCTGTGTGAGAACCAGATGCTCTGGAAGCTTTCGCACCACCCCATTGCAACTGACCGCTAACCGGGCAGCTTGCTGTTGCTGCTCGGCACCTAGTTCCGCTGCCCGTGCTTGAATCAAAGCACTATAGTTTAAATAGAGAGCAGTGGCTGGCGATGGCGGCGGCTGCTGTTGGGCTGCCGACAGGAGCTCCTGCTGGTCAAAGTTGGCATCGCAAAGCATGGTCTCACGATTGCTGTACTCCGTGTTGACGTACACCGAGTCTGAGTTGTTGTTTCCCTGATTCAGGGGCAGCGGCTGCTGGTCTATTACCGCCGGTCGACGCATCTGGGCAGCTCCGCTGCCTCCAGTAGCAGCTCCGGCTGTTGTTCCAGCAGAGGAGTGAAGCGAAGTGGTTGTGGTATTCGGAGTGGAGTTGCTCAGTCCCCCACTAGAGCTGGTGTTCTGTGTTCGGTTTTCATCTGTAGAGAGGGAAGTTGTATATTAAATAATATCAGTTTAGGAGAATTGAATAGACTCACCACCTGCTCCCACTGCGCCCAGTGGCAGCTCATTGGACTGCTTGGTGTCGTGCAGATGACACACCTGGCAGATGCAGTTGACCCAGTCACGCATGTCCGCCTCTGTTTCGGCCGCCAGGTAGTAGGTGCGCTTCGGCGTCTTGATGTCAAACATGTACTGGAACTTCTGCTTGCGGTTCTCCAGCCGCAGGCCGCAGTCCACCTGCTCGCACTGATCCAGATCGATGACACCCTTCAGCTTGCGACAGTGGTGGTCGGTGTAGTATTCGAGGCAGAACTGCTCCGGTATCTCGCCCTGCTTCAACGTGAACCAACGACGGCGCCAGCGCTGAAAACAAAGCGTTCAAAAGATGATGAGCAAACCAGGAGGTCCTACATTTTGTCAGTCTCACAGCTTCGAATTAATCAAAAAGGTTTTAGAATCAGCTAATCATCTAAAGATTTCTAAGAATTGAATGAATAACGAATGAATTATGAATCATTACACTGTCTAATCTTAGGTTTACATTATAAACTCTAGTATTTGTTCTATCTTTGTTCCAGGATATGTAACAAACAACTTTGTATGTCTAGTTGATAGTTCCAAGTATAGTTCCTGATAACTCGCTAATAAACAAAGTTAATTAAGCCTTTTATTAAATACCGGAAGATAAGAAAGCGGTGTCCTACTGACTTTTATGATTAACCCACCTCTTTGGCAAAACAATATTGGATAAAATAATGAGGGTGCTGCAGCGATGGACTGTGGATAGCCAGAGGGTGCAGTCCATTAACGCCTCGCCTGATCAGCTGAAAGACTGACTGACTATATACACATTATATATCATTACTATACTATCATCCGCGGGTGGTGAGTAAGCGGCTGATGAAGCCAGCGTAGCAGTTGGCAGCGACTACCGCTGCTCCGCTGCTTTTCCGCGAATCATATTTTGCATTGACATTTTCTTGGGTAATCAACAAGCACACACACCCATCACACACCCACGTTACCCCCAAGTGATTGCCAAACATCTGAGTTTGGTTTGTGTCTTTAATACCAACTCTACGTTTACGTTTCGTTACTTTTATTTTGTTCTTTAGCCTGTACAATTTCACGCTTAATTGAATTATAAACAATAAACATAATGCCACAGCCACATACTCATAAACCAGAAATTGGCACCCCGAGGCGCTGCAAATACGCAGCTAATTTTCTTCTTGTTCTTGTTTACCCGATAATGGAAGAAACAATTTCATTTTAACGGATTCATTCTGTATTTATTTAATATCTACATTTTCTAGTCTTTGAGATTTCTGTTTTGTAAATCGTTTTGTTTATTATTCCCTCTATTCTATTTTGTACAGTAATTCAGATCCAATCGTAAACAAACAAGTACAGTGGAGCTCAAAGTTAAGTTTGACGCACAGAACGGGGTTCTTGGAACTGTTGGTTCCGTTATAAGAGGTTTCCAATTTACATACACACACGCACACAATCTCCCCAGAAACCCCTACAACAGCAACAATAACTATAAAAGCAACAACAAGAAGCGGACAAGACAAGTGCGTCATTGTTTTTGTGTCTCCCGTTGCTTGTGGATGTTGTTTTTTGTGCGTGATGTGGCTTATCGCCAGTACACTGCCAGGAAAATAAGAGTATAATAATGAGGAATTGCTTTTCTTAGCATACTTATTTTTCTCAGTGCAGACACAAACATACATATGCACGGGAGAAAATAAATTTGATTAAAGGCAACAGTTGGCGGTAATTCAATACACGAGCCTCCAGATCCCTCAAGTAAACATTAAACGGAAAATTAATTAAGCGTAAATTTAGACCGTACAAAACCAACAACAAAAACACGTTCCCACGCCATAAGCAAACATAAACATACCGTCCACCCATACCCATACACACATACAAGAAGAAAAGAGAGGGCCGATGAAGCCATCGTAAATTCATTCACATTTTGCAATTATCGAAGACGAAGACCCGCTCGTTGCGGTTTTAGCTTGTTTGCATGCCATGCCAACCAACCAACCAACACCAGATCCCCTTTTTCCGCGGATTAATCATGAATTAAATATGGCAAACATATAGACACGGCAAACAAACGCACACACCCACGCACTCCTCACACACACACACACACACACACACACAGAGGCAGGGTAATTGTACAAAAAATGCCACTTCCATTATCCACGGATGTTTTTTATTCGTGACTCAGGCCAAGCCCCAAATTTGTTAAAGTCAGCATTATTCAAGATTTTCGATTACGGGACACTTTCGGTAGGAATTTCACGTTAAAAACAACACTCAACCACAGGAATTTCCGCAGGAATACCTGAAAAGTAGCTTGCTGGAAAATTGTTTATCCGAAGCTCTTATCTGTGTTTTCTTTTCCGAGATTACAAGTGGGGTTTCCTGAAACATTGAACTTACAGCACGCCAAATGCGCTTTGTGGGTGGCGATTTAATCAGCCAGCCTTCGTAGAAAGTGCGATCCATTTTTGAAGAGGATTGACGGAAATTAATTTGATTTATTTCTATCCGCTCACAATCTACGTTTAAGGTGACCGTTTGTTGGTCTGCTCAAAATGTGACGGAGTGTGACCGTCTAGGGAAACATAATAAATGCTAAATGGCTTGGGAAGGATATAAAACTAAAATATATAATTTTAATTATAAAAAAACGGCTTAATTTGTTTAATTATAAGGATCTTAATTTCAAAATTCATCGAGTAATTTTATAAGAATTTTATGTACAAATTGATAAACATATTTGACATTTTTTCGGTATTAGTAAAAGGGTTCTATCGCTTAACGCTTATATGCAGTTGAACTTATAGTTTATTCATATTGAAGTGATTAAAATAGATGGTTTAAGACTTTACATTTTATTCTTTATAGTTTTATAAATTATTTACTTAGTGTTTGTAGTATTTGATCAAAATAAACATGTTTATAAGCTTTATCTTTTTAATACATCCCGAACCAAGTTTAAACAGAACATTTTTGATAGATTTAGTGAAGAAATTTAAAATCTTGACTTAAAAAAGGTTCCATTAATTAAAAAACCGACTAAAACAACAATCATATTTTTACAAATAAGTTTTATTCCGCCGTGTTACGTGTATGCCGAAAACATACAGATTTTCCATGTAAATAGCGTTCTTTCAAACAGAGCCACACACAACAGTACTACAACTAGAACTGGAGCACTACTGATGAACTCGGGCGGAACCTGCTCCACGCCGGACACCCACAACCAGTGCTTATTTGTCCTTGGCATCACCCTTTCCACCACGGATCCTACCGGTACGACGGGCAGCAATGAGACCGACCTTGCGACCGGCGGAGGTGCCTCGCTTGACGGTGGACGCCTTACCAATATGTTGATGGTTACCACCACCGTGAGGATGCTCCACGGGGTTCATGGCCACACCACGCACCTTAGGCCAGCTGTTGCGCTTCACCTTGTACTTGTGGTAGGCACGACCGGCCTTCAGGATGGGCTTGTCGATACGACCGCCGCCGGCAACGATGCCGACCATGGCGCGGTTGGCGGAGGGCACAACCTTCTTGGCGCCGGAGGGCAGCTTGACACGGGTCTTCTTGGTGTCTGGGTTGTGGGCAATCACGGTGGCGTAGTTGCCAGAGGTACGGGCCAAACGGCCGCGGTCACCGGTCTTCTCCTCCACGTTGCAGACGATGGTACCCTCGGGCATCTGGCTCAGGGGCATCACGTTGCCAATCTGGAGAGTGGCCTTGCGACCGCAGTAGACAAACTGTCCGGTGTGCATGCCCTCGGGGGCGATGAACAGTTCCTTGCGGATCTTGTAGCGGTAGGGATCGCGGAAGTGGACGACGGCCAGAGGAGCGCCACGGCCGGGATCGTGGACAATGTCCTGAAATCATGTAACGTAAAGATTAAAACTTTGTTCCTAGTAAAGGACCCCGAATTGGGGGACAAGTACTTACCTTGACAACACCCCGAATGTAACCGGAACGCTCGGCGAAGTCCAGGGAACGCAGCTTGGCGGCTCCCTTGCGCTTCTTTACGTGGGCCTTGAAGACGGACCCTGCGCCTTTACGCTGTGCACGAATAACGCGACCCATTGCTGAAAAACAACACAAGAAATTCTCATTATTATTCGTATTTTAGTATCCACATCACAGGTATCCACTGGTAGGTGGGCCAACGGCGCATCCAACAAATAATAAGCCCAGGGACTTTCATTTCGATCGACGTTAATGTTTTCATTGTCTTGTTCCTTGGATGCGCTGATATTGGCTTTTATTTTCGCGATTAAAATTTCCATTCCGACACCTACCAAATCCAAAAAAAGAAAGAGAGGAAAATAAGGCAGTCTAGCGCAGCCAACTTCACGTCGTTTGCGCGTTAACAGCACGCTGTTAAATGAATACAATGTGCTGTTAGCGAACAGTATTTTTTATTTAAATACTAAATAGTTAAAAAAAAAATACTCTTAATTAATACTTCTTAAATAGACAAACCATTTTAAATAATTTAATATATTAATAATATAGAGACGACTTATATTTTCAAAAGGTTTTACAGGCTTACATGTTATTCAGGCTATACCCCATTTTTTCGAAGGGGGATCAGAAATAGGTAAAAAAAAATGAAAATAAAACTTAGTCTAAAATTTTGATGCAGATTGACAGATAATCGATCTACGAATCGTTTAAGGTATTCTGATCAAGAATCGGTCAAATATTAGCAAAGATATGGCCATCGCGAGTGCTCCTATTTCCATTAACTGCGCTTTTCCCATTTCTTGATTTTTTCGATCAGAAAAATGTACAAAAAATTGAAATTAAAACTTGGTCTTAAATTTTGATGCAGATTATTAGATAATCGATCTACGAATCGTTTAAGGTATTCCGATCAAGAATCGGTCAAATATTAGCAAAGATATGGCCATCGCGAGTGCTCCTATTTCCTACTGAGTGCTCCTACTGCTCTTTTCCCATTTCTTGATTTTTTCGATCAGAAAAATGTACAAAGAATTGAAATTAAAACTTGGTCTTCAATTTTGATGCAGATTAATGGATAATCGATATACGAATCGTTTAAGGTATTCCGCTCAAGAATCGGTCAAATATTAGCAAAGATATGGCCATCGCGAGTGCTCCTATTTCCTACTGAGTGCTCCTACTGCGTTTTTCCCATTTCTTGATTTTTTTGATCAGAAAAATGTACAAAAAATTGAAATTAAAACTTGGTCTAAAATTTTGATGTAGATTGATAGACAATCGATCTACGAATCGTTTAAGGTATTCCGATCAAGAATCGGTCAAATATTAGCAAAGATATGGCCATCGCGAGTGCTCCTATTTCCATTAACTGCGCTTTTCCCATTTCTTGATTTTTTCGATCAGAAAAAGGTACAAAAAATTGAAATTAAAACTTGGTCTAAAATTTTGATGTAGATTGATAGATAATCGATCTACGAATCGTTTAAGGTATTCCGATCAAGAATCGGTCAAATATTAGCAAAGATATGGCCATCGCGAGTGCTCCCATTTCCATTAACTGCGTTTTTCCCATTTCTTGATTTTTTCGATCAGAAAAATGTACAAAAAATTTAAATTAAAACTTGGTCTTAAATTTTGATGCAGATTATTAGATAATCGATCTACGAATCGTTTAAGGTATTCCGATCAAGAATCGGTCAAATATTAGCAAAGATATGGCCATCGCGAGTGCTCCTATTTCCTACTGAGTGCTCCTACTGCGTTTTTCCCATTTCTTGATTTTTTTGATCAGAAAAATTTACAAAAAATTGAAATTAAAACTTGGTCTAAAATTTTGATGTAGATTGATAGATAATCGATCTACGAATCGTTTAAGGTATTCCGATCAAGAATCGGTTAAATATTAGCAAAGATATGGCCATCGCGAGTGCTCCCATTTCCATTAACTGCGTTTTTCCCATTTCTTGAATTTTCGATCAGAAAAATGTACAAAAAATTGAAATTAAAACTTGGTCTTAAATTTGGATGCGGATTAATAGATAGTCGATCTACGAATTGTTTAAGGTTTTCCGATCAAGAATCGGTCAAATATTAGCAAAGATATGGCCATCGCGAGTGCTCCTATTTCCTACTGAGTGCTCCTACTGCGTTTTTCCCATTTCTTGATTTTTTTGATCAGAAAAATGTACAAAAAATTGAAATTAAAACTTGGTCTAAAATTTTGATGCAGATTGATAGATAATCGATCTACGAATCGTTTAAGGTATTCCGATCAAGAATCGGTCAAATATTAGCAAAGATATGGCCATTGCCGTTGGCTATAGTTCCGAACTCAGACTCAGTCTATAGTAATCTAATCTAATTATAAGATGAAACGATAGCATGATCGAATAATAACAAGGAGTTCTAATCCAATTCTCAATATTTATGGATTACACATCTTGAATATTCAATTCCCAATATTTATCCTGTACATCTTGAATATTCAAAAGAAAACAATTGAGATATATTTTTTTGTATTTTTTTTTTAATTTTGAGATTATATATATATAATAATTAGATTTACATTCATTTCTGTATCATTTTACTTGTTTTATTTTAGAAATAAAGTAAGCATTTATTACTAATTCTTTTAATTTTTGTTGTTTTTTAAATTTGCATTTTAGTGCACTTTTCCATTTTGCTTCGATGAACATTATTAAATATAGGGGCGGGGTACATTCATTTGTATAACACAAAAACAAACAATATTTTAAATATAATATTTCTTAATGAGACTTTTTTTGTGTGGAGGGTTTGGAAGTATTTTTTTTTGGGGATAGAGGGACGAATACAAATACACTCAAACAACACAAAATAAGGCGGAATTAGTGTTCTATCGTATTGCAAGGTGTGCCAAGTTGGAAAGTTGGAAAAGATCTATATGCTGTCGATATGGATATATATATTGCAACATGACCACTAAACACTTTTGATATTGAAGCTTTGTAGAACGTAAAAAAGAAATGCACACGGTACAACAAGCGCAGATGGATCGTCAATGGAGGTCGATTTTAATGTGCTACGATTTTGTTGAATTTTGGTTTTAATTTCCTCAGTTGTTTTTATCATATTCTTTCTTGGCTTTTGTATAAAAGTTCAGTAAAAAATGCAGCTTAACTAGGTTCTCGTTTGTAATTCCCTCCGATTTTTAATTCATATTTTTTATATTTTTTTATTCTTTTGTAATTAACGTAGCTCTGTCCTTATAAACGTCACGGTGCGATTCTTTATTTCCATTAGCAGCTCGGTTCCTTTTGCTCCTCGGATTTATTTTACATACATTCAATTATATAATTTTTGTTTTTATGTTGTTTATCACTTAGTTTTTACAATGGCGTTTTATGTGGGTTTTGTTTGCTTTGCTTCTTTTCTTTTCCATTAAAATGAGCGCACATACAATGATTTATATATTGTATTAAATAATCCTTGGCTCGCTCTCGCTCTCCACTAACATTTAATCATCATCAGAAACGCACAAATAAATTCTATCTGATAATATCAAGAACAAAAACTAACTGCAAATATCTATTTCTATATAATTATGTATATATATATATATACTTCCTCGATATACATATTTTTTAATGTGTGGGTCTATTTCGCTGCTGCGTTTGTTTGCTGTTTTTCAACATAAGTTTAACTTGTAAGCAAAAAATCAAAATCATCGGCTCGGCTCTCCAACGCAAACAACTCGACGCACAAAATTGATCTGAATCTTATTCCGGAATCCGGAAATCAGATCTCGTTAGCTTGTTCAGGGTTACATACATCGAAAGGATAAAGGATAAGGTATATAAATTGCTTTAATTGCGGTTCTCTTGCAGTTTCCATTGTTTCTGACCAGATCTGACGAAAAACCTCGGCGAGTGAGCTTTAAATATTCGTCTCTAAATATTAAGTAGATTATTATATATATATAGACTCGATTCGCACTTGTTGATCGAGTCTGCTTAGCACATTTACTAATTGAAACGTTGTCATGGTGAATTTCTCATAAGCACAAGTTCATGATCGAGTGTGTTGTGTGTGTTTCTGGTTGTGTGATTGATTCTGTGTGTTTAGGATATCTCTCACTTAATCGTTATGCACTCTTCACTTAAATCAGCTAATTATCATCGTTATGTGTTCGCTTTAGATACTTTCATTTTTGTGTTGGGTAAAATAAGAAGAAAATGGATTCCTTTTATATGTTTTTGTTCGCCGGTCGGTCGATCATCCCGATCATCGGAGATCGTAGATCGGAGATCGGGGTTCCGCTTTACCAGTTGGCCATGCCCGGCTTGTTGAGCGTCATAAAGTAGATTTGACACGATGAAGCACCTTTGGCACTGCTGAAGAATACTTTGTCGTTGCGCTCGCAAAGGAATTTCAAGCGCTGCGCCTTCTTGTGCATAAAAACACCATCCAAGTGGCCGCTTTCGACGGAACGTATCTATAAAGAATACCGAGTTATTAATTACTCAATTAAATAATGTAAATAATCTGCTTACCTCTATTGCTTTATTGCCCCAGCCCATGATTTGTCCAGTGCCAATGTAGGCCACTGAGGTGGGCATCTCTCCCCACTAAAAAAACATTTAAAAAAGCAAATGTTAGGAAACATATTTTGGGTATATTTTAATCAATAGATTAACAACTTGCCTGCAGCACAATGTTTTTGGAAACACGACCCACAGTGTTTACATAGACGCCTTCATTGTCATAGCACAGAAGCAGTTGCATGCCATTTGAATTCGGAAGCGCCACAATACAATGCGGAATGATTGCACCCTGAGTCTGTAAAATATACAAATATAAATAATATAAATATAAATATAAATAATAATATGAATAGAAAGCAAACTTACATGCTTGGGAAGATATATATCGTATACTTCAGCTGAATCTAAATCAACCGCATGGAAACCCTCGGCGGATCCATAGATCACCTTCAGTCTTGACTGATCCTCAATTGTGAGATCGACCAAAAGCGGGCGATGTTCCAATTCACCAAAATTCTAATAATTAAAAATAAAAATTGTTATTCAAAGATAATGAAAGTAGAGTAGAGATAAGAACCCACCTTAAATGCCATAAATTTGTGATATGGTTTGGGAGCCCATGCATAAATTTCAATAGAGTCTTTTAATGCAATCACTAGGAACTTAATCCTCTCGTATTTGACAATCTTAAAATGTACAGCACCTTGAAGATCACCCACGTTAATCCAACCATTGCGACGCTCCACTTGCTAATGGGTTTAAGAGGGAACATTAATATAGTTTAATATAAAGTTAGTTTTATTAACTCACATCGGAGAGACCATCGGTGCGCAAGATCTTTGACTTGAGCCAGGACAAGTAGTAGACTCGCACTCGGTTCTTTTTCCCGGATATGGTCACCAGTATGTTCTGACCCTCTAGCACCTCCATTTGCTGGAAACGGCGTCGCGAGATGAGCTGATAGACCTGAAGGGAAAAGATTGTTTGTCAATAGGATTCTACAGGATATGCGGTAGACACCTACCTTTCCTTGGCCAGATCGATCCAGCAGCATCAGGCCATTCTCCGTGCCGATCAGCAGGTTGACGCCCCACAGGGCCGCGCACAGAATCTCCGAGTTGAACCGCTTCTTATACTTACGGATCTCGGGCGTGTCGTTGGCCGCCTCGTGGGAGGTGGGCGTTACGTTGACATTGACGTGAGATTCCCGGCGGGAGGGACCGGAGCCGCCAGCCCCAAAGCCGAAGGTCAGGAAGCTGCGCTGTTTCTGTTGAAGGGCGTAGGCGTGTGGGGGCAACGGATTGGAGGCCGAGGACGTCGAGGAGCAGGGCGTCAGGTGGTTCATGTGAAGGTTCGCGGAGGAGGAAGAAGCAGATTTGTGCAAGAGATTAGTAATACTGCTGGAGGAGCGCGTCTTGCTGATTGAGTTCTTGGGCGAGTTCTGGCGCGAGTTGGAGGAGGACGAGGCGAGCGATATCGTCGATTGGGGCGAGTGATTGCTGGCGCTGCCGCTGCTGATGATCACCCCACCCACAACGGTACCGCCCCCCAGGCCGTGACCTCCAACCCCGACAACGCCTCCGCTGCTGCCACTGCCGCTGCCGCCGCTGCTGGCAATAAACGATTTCGATGGCGTGGAATGCACGGATGAGCTAATGGCCGCTTGATACTATTCGATTATTTGGATTATATTTTCGATTTCGTTTCGATTTAGATTTAGGTTTGGTTTTGGTTTTGGGATATATTCATTGATCATTGAGTGGAAAGAAAAGAAAAATAGAAAAGTGCAAGAAAAAATCGTAATTAGTCTTGAGATGTCAACTAAAAATAAATAAATTAAACAATTTTTACATGCTGGACTCTAGGGTTTAGTGTCTGTGATTTGTGTTTGGTGTTTTTTTTGTGCCATGAAGTACATTACAAAAAAGTGCTTTTGTGAGTGTGTTGTGGGTGTTTGGTAAAATGTTCTTAAGTTTATCTCATTCTAATGTTAAAAGATTGTGGAAGAAATGTGAAAGTGTGTTAGGAGATAAAAAATTCAAATAAAAATCAAATGTGATTAGTCTTTCCCCAGAGGCCAATGGTAGAAGTATGGAAAGTATAAAACAAATTGTTGGTGTGTATGAAAAGGAACTGTGATTTTCTTAAAGTGTATATTGTAAGGACGAAAGTAAATAAATTTAAATGAATTTCACAGTAAAAATAGTAATAACTAAAGACATTTCTTGTGCTAGAATGAAAATGTGAAGAAACAATATCCTGGATAACCATTTCCATTACAAATTAAGGATCCTTTTTTGTTTAAACTTAAATCACATACAGAATAAAAAACACATTGCAAAAATGTGGTGAGGAGAAAGTGAACGAAGAAAGTAAAAATTATACACAACAGTATTTGTTTTGATAGATTTTGGGAGATTGGTTTTTGTTTTTTTTAAGAAATAATTACATAAAATAGAATTGGAACGATTGGATTTGAAAAAAAACAAACTAGGCTTTTGTTGTTTATATTCATACTTACTATTGGAATGTTTGTTTGTTTTGATTGGTAATTTGTAATTGGTTAGAATATATCGTAGTGGCCATCAGCTCAAACGTTGCGGAAAGACAAAGCACAATTAAGAAGAAAGAATCGTTGAAAATACGTTTTTGGTTTTCATTTTTGATAAATCCGTTTACTAATTAATTAATTAATTAATTAATGGCATGCACTTTGTAAAGGCTACATGCAAATGAATTGATTCTCATAATTTTCGACCAATTTATTCTTTTTTTTTACACTCTTCATAATGAACTTTGCTCCACGTCAAGGAAATATGTTTACGCTAAAGATATCTTAAGGATTAGTCACAAACATATCGGGGTTAGGATCGGGATTTCAAATCACTAAATGATAAGATATAATATTGTATTTAAGGAATGTATCATTTCGAAAAGGTTAGTACGAAGACCCGAGGTCTGGCAATGAATTTCCTTATCAAAAACGGAAAAACTTTAACTTTTATGATGAACTTTTATGATGAACTTTTATGAATCTGGACAGACAGTGAACAGGACAACGAACGATACAACGAGATATTATCACAAAATAAATAACAAAGCAATAAAACAAAGAAACTCAATGTGAAACACAATAAAAATTCGATTAAATCGTAAAATATACCACGGCGGGACACGACGAGGAAGTACAAAAAGTAAAGTATTTATGGCAACCATTACTCACCTCCTCACTGGATGATTTATCATGGCGTGGTGGCGTTGCCGGCGATGCCTGGCTGAGCAGGTCCGGCAGGACGCTACTGGTCCTGGTCCCGGGAGTGCCTAGGCCGCTGCCATCGGCGCCCACTCCGCTGGTGGTGCCACTGCCGCCGCCGCCTCCTCCGCCACCGCCTCCTCGGTTCTGTAGAGGGACAGATGAAACAGATTTTAGCAATTCCTCTTGAGAACCTCTTTTCAGAGAACAATCGTAATGGAATTAGAAAAGTTTTGGGTATGAAGAGAGTTGGGGTTATATAGAGTAGAATGTCGGAGGAAACGATTAAATGATTCAAGAAACACATATCGAAAGGATGGAAAAAAAAGAGCAGCAGCACAATATACAATATATTTTTAATGTATACATAAATGAATGCCAATGAGACACTTTGGGAGTCGTATCGCCTCTGTCACTGACTACTAAAGCCTCAAAAATCAGCCAAAGATTGATAGTTTAAAGATGGTGTGAGCGGGTGTGTATCCGTAGCTTACAGACTAGAACATATACTTGTATTCCCTCTGCCACAAAATTGTTTTAAAGCTATTCAGGGACGAGCACTTAAAATTAGTTCGGATTTTGGCAACATTCCTTGTGGCAACAGCAACTCAGCAGGCAAAACGCTAGACTCAAGTTGCAGGAACAGGTGGCAAGGCAAGGCGGGGCCAGGCTCTATTTATGTTTCTTAATTAACTTTCCGTCTACTCGCTAACCAAACCAGCAAACTTTTCTAATTGATTTCCAGAGTTTGTCAGTGTGGCTTTAATAAAGCTTTAAAACAATTTTGAGCATAAGTAGTAGAGTTTTGTAGATGAGACAGAGCAGAGCTTCTAATTATTACACACGATTATAGTACATTGAGAGAGGCAGCAGCAGTATCTATCTAAATCTTTATCTTTATCTTTAATTTCTTTTCTGCTTATCAGAATATTTTTGCCTAATTAATCGACATCGTTAATAACATTGATAGAGAAGGTTTTTTAGAATAGCTTCAACCTGCACTACGAGTATTATAAACTTGATCTCATTAGCATTCGATACTTTTGCTTCTTTTTATTAAGTTTAGATTTTTTTTTGTTATTTTTAGAGGGTATTAAAGTTATATACAGAAAGCAATCGATTAGCTTTGGTTAAGACTTAGAGTACGCTTGTTGGATTAGTTCTTAAGATGGTTTCTGATTGATTAAACAATATATACAAAATACAAAATACAAATCAAATGAGAATGCAATAGAATATAGAATAGATTCGAAAACAAACCAAATAGAAACCAAACATGCTAAAGCAATGAAAATAAATTAGATATAAAAAAGTAGTGAGCTCATAGCGAATGGTTTCCCTTCCTACAAGATGCTTTTTTTTTATACAATATTACACAGATCCAGCTGTTCTTTTTTTTGGTGATTTGTTTTTAATTATTTACGAGCTGTTAGTTAATGTTATTAACATTGCGTGGGCGGTGGGTGTGTGGTGTGTGCGAGTGGGTGTGTCGGTGAGAAGGATGCATGTACATGTGGGAGTAGCGAGCCAAATGGTAAGTTTCAGCATAATGTTGCTCTGCTGTTTTTTTATTGATATTGATAGATTGGAGGTTTGGTTTACGTTTCTGGCGCCAAGACAAAACACAATTTAATGGTAGAAAAGAGGGCAATATTTCAAGGTTCAATATTTTTTGTTTGTTTGTTTGTTTGGTGAATTATGTTTGCAGTCGTTTGGAATAAATGTTTGCCTCTCTGTTGACTTGCTTGTTTGTGCGAGCTGAGAACGTTTACCTGCTGCTGTTGCAGTTGCTGCTGCTGCTGCTGCTGTTGCTGTTGTTGCAGTTGCTGCTGCCGCTGCTGGGCTCGAACTGCCGCATTTTGCAGCACAATCACGGATTCAGTCTTTTCGCGACGCGGTCGCAGGAAGTTAAAGTTGGCCAACGACTTGGAGGCCGGCTTGGGAGCAGCTCCCTTGCCAGATGTTCCAGCTCCTTTTCCAGCTGCTGTTGCAGAGGCAGTTGCAGTTGCAGTTCCAGTCCCGGCTTCCTTGGCTCCGGCACTGCTGTTGTAAATGCTGTTCCTTTGGTACACGGCACTGGCCCTCTGGGCCTGCACCATCTGCGGCGATTGCAGCTGCTGCTGGCCACCACCAGGGGCTGCTCCTCCGGCTGAAGATCCCGTGCCGGTTCCAGTGCCACTCAGCACCGCCGAATGGCGTTTGGTCAGCGGGAAGAAGTCCGAGTTTTCGCGTCGGAAACCGCGCACAAAATTCATCGGCAGCTTGGAATCTGATTCCTGGCGCTTGTGCGATGTCGTGGAGGAGGTGGCGCTGCCACTGGAACTTCCTCCTTTATCTTTGGCAATACTTTGGCTGGCACTTGTGGCTGGCTGGTCGCCGCCCTTGAGCGGCTGGTAGCCTCGTGGCACCGGACGGGTTATGGCCTCCGCCACACTGGCCCGCTGCAGCTTCGTCTCCACCTTGAGGGTGCTCTGCTGGGAGCTCCGACTCAGGCTGGCAGTGGCGGTGGGGCTACCGTTCTCCGACACCATCCTACCGCTGCCCCTGGCAGCAGCGCTCTTTGGGAAGAACCGATCAAAGTCCCAGTCCTTCAGCAGACGGGACTCGTCTCCTCCGCGACGTGGCGTCACATTGGCGTGGGATGTGGAGGCGGACTTTTGCAGCCGGTTCGCGTTCTGCTCTAGTTTCTATTTATTTTTTTGGGGTTTCAGGATTTCAGGAGTTTTTTGTGGTATTCAGGGAGTAGTAGTTGTAGTTGTAGTTGTTGTTGTTGTTGGTGAGTACGCAGCAAGAGAAGAATTGTGTTAAGTTGGTCGGTTGCATACTTAGAGGCGTCTAAATATCATTAGAAAAAAACGTCTAGGACTCTGGAGTCTAGGACTCTAGGAGTGTCCCCGCCCACCACACAGCATGGAAAGTTTTTCATGAATTCTGCATTCGATTCTGCATTGCAATTAATATATAGACGAGTATATAGAGATGGGTGTGTGTGTGCTCGGTGCATATACTATATAAATATATATATTCATATATGTATTTACAATAAATATATACCCTTGGCTCGTGTCAACATTCTATGCACCAGTGCATATCGTATATAATATATAATATATAATTTCAAATAGATGCAACATCACACATGGCTCATTGTCAAAAAATATACAAACAGAAAAGTTAAAATGAAGATTTTTTGGAATAAGAAATAGATTTTTATACAAAAATAGTAAGAATTAAATTCACGAAAAAGATTTCACACTGTTTACGCCATAAATTAAACTAAATTGCTAACTCAAATCAAGATTAATTGAAATCGTTTAAAATTTAGTAAGGAAATCAATAGATATATATAGTATTATATTTTACGCTAAGTAGTCTTAAGTATTCTCATTAAAGTCTTTTTTTAAAATCGTTTTTTTCTAAAGAACCACAACCAAGTTGAGCTTAATTTTAAATTACTCTTGTTTAGTTTTGTTTGTTTGTTTTTTAGGCAGACCTTGAACCCTAACAAAGCTATGTATTTTAAAATTTATACAGATTTTCCACCGATTGGCAAAAGGCATTCCTAAAACTCAATCATTCTGCTAAGAAACCCTCCTATTGTGACATTAAATACGGAAACTAAAAACTTAACTAAGGAGAGATTCATACGCATATGTAAGGATAAAGAAGTCAATACTATATATTGAGTGGTGATTGGTGGGATATATATTTTATTGTAAAAGATATTCCAAAGGACTTACGCGCTTCATGATCAGAGTGCGATCTCCGGCCTGGTCGTCGTCGTCCGGCGTGGGTGGCAGTGGCCGGTTGGGCGGTCCGCCGCTTCCATGGCCCAGCGGCGTTGTCGTATTACCGTCCTCGGAAACGGGTCCCAAGCCGGGCCTATATGAAAATTCGGGTCTGAACACAACAGAAAACCAAAAAGCAAACACAAATCGTCGAAACGAAAAGGAAAAAAGGGGCGGCAAATTGTTTGTTGACCAAAAATTGAAAAATGGAAATGGATTTGCAAATGATATGGGTGGGGATGTGGGATTAGGGAGTGGTTGAGTGGGTTCATTGGTTGATTGGTTGATTGGTTGGGTAATCAATGGCGTGTTTAAATAAGTGAGAGACAGAAATGTTTGTGGTTTTGAGTTAGTATTCCGAGCGAGCTAAATGTGACGTTTGGTGTTCTAATCAGGGACCGTAAATGGTGATCTATCGCAGATTAGATCGCAGATCAAAATCAGTAGCCACTATTTACGGTCCCTGTTGCAGTGATCTTCTACATGTTGCAGTCTGTATTTTTTACAATTTTCTTGTGCAACTGCCACGCCCTTTCTTTACGGTTTTGTACTTACAGTGGCTTCGGCGGATCGCTGGCCAGGAGAGTGCCATCGTTTCGGGCACGATCGTTAGGCTCGTCCGGCTCACTGTCGGAGTCGCTGCTGTCCAAGGGGTCCAGCGGATTCACCGGCTGGCCCAGATGATTGTTCGACTGCGGTGGCAGTGCAGCAGCCGGTTTCGAGGAGCCGCCGGATGCGGAGCCCCCGGATGAGGACTGCCTGTTGTTGCGGGGTGGCGCCTCCGGCTGTGCCTGCTGCTGCTGTTGCTGCTGCTGGGATCCTGCAGCGGTTTGGGGCTGCGGCTGTTGGGAGGAGACCACGCCCAATTCATTTAATTGTGCTGCTAACACATCCAAATGGTCCTACAGTTTTACAATACATTTTGTTTCGTTTTCGTTTAAGGGGCAGGAGGATTTTTGTGTGTTGTGTTGGGTGAGTGTGTTGAGTGTTGTTTTGTGTGTTGATTGTATGTAGTTTTGCACATAATACCACAGATTTATATTTGTTCATCGGGTTGGGTTTTGGTTTTGGGGGGAAACGAAATATAAGAGAGCATTAGATTGGTTTTCCTTCGACACTATTCTTATAGATAAAACGATCAAATCCAGAGCAGTGTTAAACACAGAGATTTTGGTTAGGAAGAAGGCTTCGGTTAGTTGTTGTTTATCTACGTTAGTAGTTGGAGGAGATTCTCCGGTGGTTTCGGCGCTTTGTCTTTGATGACAAACAGCATTAGAAACTCATCAATCACAGGAAACCTTACGCTCTACACTCTAGTCTCTAGAGGTGTCCATCTACTTTTTGTGGTTAGTCAATTGGCTTTGAAATTGAAGGGCTTTTAAAGGTTTTTAAGAGTTTTAGATTTAGTTGTCAGTGGTACGTGCAAAGCTGTGGAAAGTTATGGGGTTTTGGGTTACCTCCTTAAAGTTTTAATTTTCGAATTTTGACAGAGATCCGAAAGGGGGTTTCTGGGTTACAAATGTGGGAAAACAAACGAGGTTGAGGGCATTGCTGCATTCCGCATTGCCCTCTTTTTGAATGTAATGCAAACTTTTTAGGAAACTCAAGCAATTAAATACAAATAAAGATTCGATGCAAAACAGGCTTGAAACTAAAAATCGTAGGACATACCTCAGGTCTCCTTGGTGGTAACTGTTTTGTGTTTTTTAGTTCAGATATTTTTTGTGTTTTTTTGTCGTGTTTCAGTTCGAAAATCATACGTTGGTTTAACGGCGCAACAGGATGATGGTACACATGAATCAAATCATATAGTATATACGGGTGGTTATCAATGCATATAGAGATATATATAGATATTTATATATAGGTTATGTAGGCGCACAAAACATGAAAATAAAAGAGATATAAATTAGGATAAGATAAGATGGTATCGACATTTACATGGCTCCAAAAAAAAACAACCAAAAAAATCAAACTACATCCAGGGGGTTACTCATTACAAATTACTGGGGCCTTATCTAAACGAAGTATAAAGTATAATTTCTAGTTCTTGGGTTTCTGGTTCTCTGGCAGAGCAAGTCATTGCTCCAGAGACCTTCCCCATGAGATTGAAGATTGGATTCCCCCCGGTCGCCGATTGCCAATGGCCTTATCGACACCGCTAGCCCGATACGCACCGATGGCTTGAAGTTATTCTGCGAGTTACGCTGCTGCTGCTGGGGCGTCTGGCCCGCCGGCTCCCCGCACTTGGGGGTCGGAGGCAATGGCCGATTGGCGTGCGGCGGATCCGGCACCACGATCAGGCGCTGCGGCGGTCTTGCCGGGGGACCAGGCTCCTCGATCTGCTGCTGACGCTGCAATTTATTGCATTTATTAAATTAATCAAATAATTACATTCAAATTAATAAGAACTTACTGATTGCGGTTTCTGCTGACGGTTCGCCTGCGGCTGCTGGGCCTGAGCCTGCTGCTGGGCGGCCTGGGCTTGCTGCGCGGCATGTTGCGCCGCTGCTGCCGCCGCTGCAGCCTGCTGCTGTTGCTGCTGCAGTTGGGCCTGGGCCTGGGCGGCGGCGTGGGCGGCCGCTGCCTGGGCTTGGGCCTGGGCCATCAGCTGGTGGTGCTGCTGCTGCTGTTCGGCGGCCAGGCGACCTTCCTGGATCTGCTGGAAGTTGCGACGCAGCGTGTCGCCGCCCGGGGCCTGAACAATGGAGCTGTGCTCGCCGGCCAGCTGCGGCTCGTCGTCATCGTTGTCGGAGCCGGAGTAGCGGTAGTCTTCGCGCTCCTTCTCCTGCTTGCGCTTCTTGCAGCGATCGATGTGGTCCTTCAGCTGGATGCGCACCTGGCGATCTGTGGGCTGGTCCTTGATGAACGCATGCTTCAGCAGGTTCTCGGTGTAAGGCCGCTGGTGATAGTCTTTCACTGTTTGAGGAGATAAAAGGGGATTATAAGCATTCCATTGAATCGCAATCGATGACTCACCTAGCACCGTGTCGATGAAGCCGTGAAACTTCTTGGACCACTTCTTCGATTTGAGGCGCGGCGGCGAGTTGCGCGGAATTAGGAAGAGGGCTCGCATCGGATGCAGATCGCAGAGCGGTGGCTGTGACTCAGCCATCTCGAGGGCGGTGATGCCCAGCGACCACAGATCGGAGCGATTGTCGTACGTGGCGTCGGGGTTCTCGTCGCAGGCAATGACCTCGGGGGCCATCCAATAGGGAGTACCTGTGGAGGGAGGGAGAGAAAATCAAGTTTTTTTAGCATGCATCCCATGACTCATGCCGCTATTCTCATCTCACTTACCGATGAATGTGTTGCGCCGGCCTATCGTGCGATCCAGCTGGGCAGAGACACCAAAGTCGACGAGCTTCACCTCCGCATTGTCGGTGAGGAGGACGTTCTGGCCCTTGATGTCGCGATGGATGACCTTGTTGGAGTGCAGGTAGGCCAGGCCGCGCAGGATCTCGCGGCAGATGTAGGCGATCCACTCCTCCTTCAGGCTCTGGCCCTTTGTGGACTTGACCAGGTCCGTCACGGACCCAGCACCGCAGTACTCCATCACCAGCCAGAGCTGGTCATCCTTGCCGGGCGGCGACTTCTTTATGAACGCCCCGTAGTAGGTGGCGATGTTGCGGTGATTCGAGTATTTCTTCAGCACATTGATCTCGAGTTTGATTTCCTCCTCCTCGTCCTCGGTGACGTCCATCACCTTTATGGCAGCCAATTGACCAGTCTTGGTATGCCGGCCCTGGAAATGTTAGAAGAAAACATGAATTTATTATTTTTCTATTGATATTTGAGACTAGAACAGAGGGTTGGCCATGATCGAGGTCATTTCCAGAACCTGGCTCGGTTCGCAGCGACATTGAGAGTGTTTAATGCACTTTAACACCCTCATCGGCGTATTATACACTCGGTAGCTCGTCACAAACAAGGCGATGACGCTTACAACGACCGTGGAGGCGTTGGCTAGTGCAGTCTCCCCCCATACATTCTATGTTGTCTGGCGATGCCTGAGACAAGCGTCAACAAACTGCGACGCATAAAAAGTGATTAAGTAAACAAAAGCAGCCACAAACATCAGCAACAGCAACAGCTACAGCATCATCGACACCGACATCGACATCGACTCGAATGAAATCAAACAATAGGAAGCCCAGGGATGGAGGGCAGAGAACTCTAGGTATGTCTCTGGAGAGGAGCGTTAACCTCAAGTGGGGTAATGTGTCTGCTCAATCAGAGTGTCAAGTAGTTGAGGTAAACATGCCACAAATATCTGCTCAAGAGGTGGCCCACCAAGGTGACTAAAAGGAAGGGTTCTCTAAAATTAGACCAAGGCATGGTTTATGGTTTGTAGTTTCTCTTAAATGTCTTTTTAAAGTCTATTCCAGTCATGTCCACTAAACCAACTAGTTTCAATTAGCTTGGCGCTTTAATCAAAACGCACAAATTGTTTTTAATTCCCAGATCACCCTCCTCTGCGACTGCCCGAAGAAATCCCAGTCAAGATTGAGTTGTCGTCCTGACCAACCGGTTTCCGGACACCAGTATCTGCGATCCCATCTGCCGTGCTGCCTCCTAAGCCGCTTTTAAAGTCATTTTACATTTAATACAGTTTTAATTGAGTGAGCAGGAGTAGCAGCTGGAGGAGCATCAACCTCCTTCCCCAATTCCATCCATAAATCAAAATGCTTAACGAGAGACGATAACAATTTAGGTGACGATAGCCAGAGGATGATGATTGGCATGATGTCGCCATGACATGGCCCGTTGGCTTCGTCCATGTTCTGGGATGGTTTTTAGAGGGTGATTACGGTTTGAAGCTCCAGTTTCCAGTTTAGAAGCTGCAGGGGTCTCCATTCTTTCAAAAGCGATCTAGTTTGGGATGGACTTTCCATTTCCCAGCGTTACTTCTTGGCTAGTTTCCATCAAAATGTTATTTAGAATGTGCAACTAACAAGCCATCATCGCATCATCATCATCGGCTTCTAACTGTGCTGCAGATTTATGCAAATTAATGACATGCACTAATGGAGCCTGACTTCAGGAACAGGAAAAGAAATTGTGCATGAAGAAATCGATTAGACAGGCAGAAGCAGGTGTTTTTTTTAGCGGGAAGATGTCGTTGTTTGGTAATTTTGACTCAATCGAAAAATGGTATCGAATTCCCTGGCAATCGAAGAAGCCCCCGTGATTGCCGCAATTAATACAAAGAAAAATATATTTGTGAATCATTCAGTGCAGTCGCACTTTCATTCCTGCCCCGCAACCTTCTGCCGGGTTTATAAATGTTTTCGTTTTCTTCTTGAAAAGCCCAAAAGCAAATAGAGCTAAACAATCCCCCACCAGAGACAAATAAACAAAGAGCCAGTGACGGAGCCAGCGACGACGACGACAAGCCTTTTGCCATATAAAGCTCCGACAATGGAGAGAAAAATCGCTGAATTTGTAATATAATCAAAATGTGAAAATGTTTTAAAGGTAAACCCAACAATGGAATGGAGTCGGGAGGCGGTCGAGTGGTGCAGCTGTCGCTGTCCGATTTGGGTTCGGATTTGCCTACCTATGCACAAGAGATGGTTTATGATTACCGCACAAGTATCTGTGTCTGACAGCTACACCACTGTCACACAGACACAGATACAGATACAAAACAAGGCAAAAAAAATCAAGCGTGAAAGAAACTCAAAACAAGGTAGGGTGGCTCTTGAAGGTTTATTTTAACTTTATTTTAGCTTCTTGATTAAAATATTGAAGGAGGATATCTTCGAAAGGCTTTCCTCTTAAATGGGAAGTAAAAATCTAATATTTTCCATTTTGATAATCAAGAAGCTTTGCTCCAAAGTGCAACAATATCTAAAAGAAAACTAAAACCTGAAAACCTGCATAATCAGGCGAAAAAGTTCTCATAATCATTGAATGTGAGAAACTCGTAGCAACTTCTTGTTATGGAAACTTTTATTTTGATTTTTTCTTAATTTTTTCCATGGACTTTCTTTGAAAATCGGAAAATGTCGAGGAAGGCCATTATTTTGATCAGATTCTTGATTCGGAATGTCTTTAAAGATTTGTGGATCGATTCTCTACCGATCTGATCTGCATTTAAACCTTCAATCGAATTTTCATTTCGATTTTTTCATAATTTTTTCCATTAACTTCCTTTGAAAATTGGATAATTGCATTCCTTTACTTAGTATTTATTTATTTATAATTTAGTTATTTAGTTTTATTTAGTATTTTTTCCATTATTTGTTATGATTTTGATCTTAAGCAGGAAGGGACTTCTCGACTTGGTTAAATATTTAAATTATTTTTTTAGTATTTTAATTTTTAATATTAATTTATAGTATTTTTCAAGGTATTTTTAATGCTGTTTAGGTGTAACCTATGAGAATCGCGGAGGAGGGCGATGAATTTTTAAAATTTATTTTTAATGCTGTTTAAGTATAACCTTTGAGAATCGAGGAGGAGGGCGGTGTATTTTTAAAATTTATTTTTAATGCTGCTTAAGTACAAATTATGAGAATCGAGGAGGAGGGCGATGAATTATTTAAATTTATTTTTAATGCTGCTTAAGTATATGTTATGAGAATCGAGGAGGAGGGCGGTGTATTTTTATATTTAATTTTTTTGTATTCCATTTTTAATTTATTATGTTTTAGGCATTAATATATTAAAATAGCTTATAAAATATAAAATAAAAGGTATTTCGTTTCCAACATTTCCCTCCCTGATCGCTCACACCATTAAAAAACAAACTTTGCATGAAAATTGTTGACAAAAGTTGCAGTCAAAAAAGTCGCAACAAAATTCGCAGCTGACGCTGACAGAATAAAAAATACTCGTACATTTTCCTCTGATAGTAGAACGAAAAAAAAACCTAAAAATCAACTCGAAAACTGACTGGGATTGTTGCACAAGATGAAAAAAAATGCAGTCAAGTGCCGCTGCCTCACTCCGCCATCGTAAAATCGCCCGAAAAATATCAACTTTTGGACATGTTTTTCAAGCTGCCCCAACTTGGCACGCAAATTGCTTTAAAAGTCTAAACAATGCCGAGAAAGGGAGAGAAAGCGGAAGCGGGGCACTTGCCAGATAGAGTTTACTAGAAAAAAAGAATAATTCTACCCGAGATAAGCCCAGAAGTCCAGAAATCCGAGTGATGTGGATGAAGCGGCCAAACATGTGTTCCAGAGAGAGAATCTCAACCAGGAAATGGAAAAGTGTTGCATTAGATAGCTGGGAGTGCCAGGAAAAATGGAAAATGTGCAGCATTCCACCATCTATTCAAAAGAAAAGAATTCAGAATTGGCTACAAAATATCTTTTTAATTGCTTATGGAACCCAGCGGTGGCCTAGTTCCATTTCCATGCAAATTATGCTGAAAAATTATATCGGAGCCACCCACCTGCCTTGGGTATTAGGTAACTTGAAGAGTTGCAACCACATCAAGCCGAGAGGAAACCACATTTTTACATCTTCTACTCTGCTCTGTGCACCTTTCAGCGGCATATTAATTGTGGCAAGCACACCGAGCAGTCGAGAGCGATCTTAGGAGGCTCCCACACGGCCGCAATTCAATTACAAAACTCGAGATACTCGAAAGATACAGATACTCGTATAGGAAACCGCAGTACCACGCCCGTGCGATGCGTCTATACGATGGCTGTAAAAAAATAAATAAAGTAACCCAACTTGCCTCCATTTGCCCCACTGGCCCACAGACTTGGGAGACTCTCAAGTCGACTTTGTGGCAATGCAACACAGCTGGCCGCTGCGTTTGGCCAACTTACGCAACATTTGTGCATGGCTTTTGGTTTTTTTTGCCCCTCGATCAGTGTGCAAATTTGAAAAGGTGATTAGGAGGGGAGCTGCGGAAGGTTAACGCTCATCAATTACCAATTGTTGTTAGTTTGTTAATTAACCCGGATAATTAAAGCACTTTTTGTGAACAGACAGCAGCCATAACCCTCTCTAGAGCTTACAGTAGAGCTTTGAAAAGGTTTTTGGGTAATACCTAAGAATACTTATAGTTCGTTTTAGTTTGTTAAACCTGTAGTCGGGCCAAGTATTTCCAGCTGGCTCATAAAACAGCAATTGAAGGCGAAATAGTGCTTGAAATTTTTGTTGAAATTTATCTCCCGCTCACATTTGGTCAGATATTTTGAGGCAAAGTGCCGGTGGTGTGGTGTGGGTCAAAGGTTGAACGCCTGGCCTGCTTTTCCTAGCCTTCGCTCCTACTCCTTCTACTCCTTTCAATGAACCACTTAACTGGCTTTTTAGCACTTGGCTGCATTTCATTAAATTGAATTTTCCTCCCAGCCCAGCCCAGCCGTCAGCAGGAGAGTGTGTCTGAAGAGTTTTTGATTCGAGACCAGAGTTCAAAGTGTTTGAAAAAGCTTTCCATTTTGTGTTATTGGCAGGCGGGCAGACCTCCACCTGGTTAACCCAGTTAGCCAAAGTTTCTTGTTTGATGTGCCAGTTATTTTCAAGCCAAATGTAATTTTCCTTAAAAAATTGATCAGCAGCAGCTGTCTAGACAAAATTGCTCAAGAATAAATCGAGTTTTCAAAAGGGTATTCGTTGATTATTCAAATTACATTCGTTGGTAATTGCTAAAACCCCAACACAGACTCTCAATCTGTACATAAATGCAATTAAGAATGAGAAGATGAAGTTTTGAGCACAATTTAGTGACATTTTGTGTAAATCCCAACCAAACATTACCCGCATTACCAGTCATCAGATTGAAACCCCCTCCATATCGCACTCATTAACCAGCACAATTATGGTTTATTCATTAGATTTATAGGGTTTTAGTCTCTCTGAGCAATCACAACAACAATTGGCAAGGCTTATCAGCGCGAATATACCTTGAAAATTGAGTCATTGAATCTATTTCCATTGTTGACAGCCCCAAAGTGTTTATTTGCCGCGCGAGAGATAAGCGCCGCTGAAATTGTGTCAAAAGATAATTTTGATGACCCATCCACACGAGTGGGTCCTAAAAACCATTTATTCAAATAATAAACCGAATAAATGTGCCATTATGACGTCACTTTTATTCGTGTCAACAATTTCCGGTTTCCTTTGAAACTTATTTCCCTTTCTGGAGTACCCAAGAGGGTGTGCTCGTAATATTCTAATTAATTGAGAGAGAGCGAGTGTGTGTGGTGTCCCATTGGAGTTGGCATTGTTGTGGTAATTGGAAATTAAATGAATTAAGCGGAAAGATGTCTGTATCTGCGGGTCAACGGGTTGGTTGCCTTTTCTTACAATTACAGATAAGGGCAGCGTCTATAGCTTCTATCAACGACTCCGGTTAGATAAGTTCAATTCCCTTTGACTTTCAAACAACAAAACGAAAAACCAAACAAAGGCTTTTCATTGTTACTCAAAGCAAATTATGCATGCAAAATAACAAAACTTTCACTCATAAATTAATTGTTCGAAGCTCACAAAAAAAAGGCCCCATAAGAGATCTCTAGGAATCATGAAACGAAATTCCATAAAACAATCTCTGAGTAATCGAAAAAGTTTGCATATTTAATCAGCATCGAGACGTCTGCCATAAAAACTAAACTTTATTTACGTTTATTTCGTTGTATTTGGCAAAGTTAACCTTGTAACCGAAACAACTTATAGCAATTGCTGAATCAGGGATAAAGAGAGTTATCTCATTGGGTGACTGAGTGGGCGGCAGTTTGGCTAAAAAGCTTTGAAAGTCCAAGGAGAAAAGTGGGTCAATTGTCCAGTTATTGAATGAATCATAGCCTGCTATGGTTTTTCTGGAAAGAAACTTCTTCAAATTCTGAATCAAACAATTAGCAAGCTTTTATTTTCTGTTTTTTCCCCCGAACTTTGATCTCTTTTTAAGGTTTCACATATCCAGACCACGAAAATTTCACACGCCACCTTCGAAAGTGATAAATTTTCAACTTCCAACATGCATATTAAATTTTATGCTAAAAAACAAAAGCTGTTTAAAAAACAGAAAAAAAACTAAAAACAGCAACCCACGCTCAGACAGATAATAAAATGCATAACTTAGCAGCTTCGACACCAACTCAGCCGCAAGAAGAGGCAACTCATCGCTTCCCAAGGTCGTTACTGGGAAGCCCACACATATAAAGGTATATAGATATATAGTAATACCTTCCCAAAATCCCCTGCCCCTGCCCCCAGACCCTGCCCCATTCGATGACTTTCCCAGCATGGATTTGCTGCTCTAGCAAAAAACGCTCTTTTTTTTTATTCGCATTTTGGCGAAAAAACACCCGAAAACGTAAACCAAAATCCCATTTATTGTTTTGGCCAGAAAGCAAAGCAAAGCAAAGTGGCCTATACACCACACAGGTTGCCTTGTCAATGAAAAAGTGTCAGGGCTAGAGATTTAATTAAGCGAACAAAGCGAAGCAGCCGAAAATCGAAAACTAGAGACTAAAAAACTAAAAACAGAGCAACCGAAAAGTTAGTGAACCTCTAAAAATACAATATATGCCCGAGTAAAATGCAGGGAATTGGCTGTGGAAGAGCAATCGAATTAGTTAAGAAAGGAGCGTGATCTACACTATAAGAAAAAGTGAGATAATTAAGACTTTACTGATACCCGGTACTCGAAGGGTAGAAGGTTAACCTCGAGTACATACAATTTGCCCGAGAAAAATGCATTGAAACTAGTTAAACATATAAAGAGAAAGGAGACTGATACCCGCTACTTGAAGAGTAGAAGGTGGCCCGGGGAGTACCGGGTATCATCGAAAAGATAATGAACCTTTAAAAATATGATATATGCCCGAGCTACTTTCTTTTCATAGAGACTCTTCTCCCAGTGCATTCTAAACACTTCTGGGGAACGTGTCAATGACTTGTTTCTACTAAATGTTTCCGAGAGCCTCCCAAACAAATACAATTTGCGTAATAATTAGTTTTTTTTTCGGCTGCGAGTGACATTGAGAGTGCCTTTTATGCTTTTTTGGGGCTACTCGTGTGCTAATTGCTGCCTTTTTATGAACTCTAAAGCAGCGGCAGTGTTGGGTTCTCTACTCAAGTTTTTTCCTCTTTAGTTTTTAGTTTTCTTTTGGCTTCCTGCTTGATTTGTTTATTGGCTTTAATGTACTTTGCATGTTTCGCTTGTCGTGTTATTTTTTTTATATATTTATTTTTATCGTACTTCACCGACCATTCCGCTGCATTCGCGGTTTCTTCTGCTTTATTTTTCCGCCTGGCTGCGCCTGCGCACACAGACATTTATTCAAAAAGTAGCAATTGATGGTTGCTGAGCTGGCTTGCGTGCTTTATTATCATGTCTCGCTCATAAATATGTATTGTGCCTTGCTGTCTGCACTTGTCTGTCTCCAACTTGGATCCAGCTCCTCCTCCACAGCCATTCTTCCGACAGTTCCCGGTAATTGGGTCAAAGTTCGCCCCAGCTATGAGAAATGTTAATTATACGACAACGCGTTGCTGTTGCTGCTGTGTGGGCGGAAAAGCTAACGGGAGCCAAGCCCCAAAAATAGCATTTATAAACATTGCGGAAATTGTGTTCCGTGTCAGATCGTGGAACAAAAATCTATAGCTAGTCCTGGGTGTAGATTTCAGATTAACAAACACTATTTAGTTTTTAGCTTTAATGCCTGGTTGTTTATAAAACACTTTTAGCCGCTCTCTTTATGGTAAACAAAGGTTTTTTCCTCGAATATTCAGCCAAGACTCGTCTCTCGCTTTTAGCCATTGTCTTTGGTAGCTGGGTCTGTTTCTGTGTCTGTGTCTGACCTGTTCACAATTTCCAGTTGACCACGTTTGGAGTCAGACGGTGTCACCCTGACGGGTGTCGGACCACCCCCTGCCCGAAAATCACTGCCACATGGCACCGAATGCCGTTAGCACGCTGCACTTGTACGTGTTCCGTGGAACCACATGTGGCTAAAAGCAACATTTCAGCTCTGGCTCTGAGTCTGATTCTGCCTCTGACTCACTGTCGCACGCTTGGTCAGCTTATTGAAGGCGATACCCTTCCCGATAATAGAACGGAAGTTCCCTAAACAAAACAAACACGAGAGCTACCCCGGGCAGCCATAAATCAAAGAAGCTTAGCAAAAAAATATTCCCAGAAATGAATTTAAGATCATCACGAGGCGGGGACTTGAAATCGACCCAAAATCGACTAAAAACGTATAATATAAACGCAGGCCATACTGGAAATTATGATTAAGTAGCGACAGACCAGGCCAAGTTGCAAAATTTGGTCAACAACTGTGACGTTTGATAAGCTGTTGAGGCCAAAAAAAAAATGGCTCTAAAGAGCTCGATATCCAAAGCGAATGTAACGCAAACCGGTTTCGGCCAAGTCAGTCAGTCAATCAGGCAGCAAGTCGGCTAAAACCACAGCCAAATAAATGCCAACGGAATGAGACATAACCGAGAGCAAGTGGATGGACACACCAGGCGGCTTCGCATCCGTTAGTTCTAGTCGCAGATACAGATACAGTATCTGGTCATTACTCATGCTAATTTTGCACAAAGATACTTTTATACACTGAGGAAAAGAGCTCTCCATTACGTATTCCTTTCAAATCTCGAGTAGGTTGTGGGTGTCAACCGTGACAGACATTTCTTTGCCGATTTTTGAAAGCCTCCGCCCCGATTGACAGCACAATTTCACAAATCGATGTAAACCATAAAGCTTAAGCTGACAATTCCAGGAAATATGAATTGAAATAGAAATTATGGTAAACAGAAAAGCCTGCTCCAAACCACTTTGGCGGTTAATTCCCAGCTATGATTAGTCATTCCAAGATGTAAATGTATTTGATGATTAAGACGCTCGGTTTTAATATCCTTCACTAAAATCTCCAAGCGTAACGATAACCAATAACTTCGAGGCAAATCGAGCTGCAGCAGCAACTCAATTTCGTGGCATTCATCTCAAAAGCTGCCGCCGGCGACCCCCACAAAGCAAAGTATCTGCAAGATGCATCCATCGAGAGCAACAACTTGCCGTTGGCCTCCCAAGCGGCGCATGCCACACTTTTTTTTTCTTTCCATTCCAAGAGCTAACGGTAATTTACAAAAGCAAAGTCTATTTTCGTACCGCCTCTGCTCCGGCTGCTGCCCTGCTGCTGCATAGTACGAGTATCTTCTAGATACATTTTAAACTTGTAATTTAAATACAAACACAAAGTCGAGGCATTGTTTTCAGGCGACGCAGATTATGATGATGACTTGTAGTTGTTGTTCCTGCGGCTTTTTTATTTATTTATTTTCTTCAGACAAAAAGCCAGAAAAATGTGTTAATGTGTGAGACGAAGTCGTTCTCGCTTCTCAGTTCTCGGTTTGTTTTGGTTTGTAGTCATTTTTTTGTTGCAAGTTATTAGACAACCTAGCGGACACAAACTAATTAAAGCGGTTAGAACAAGCCCAGCAGATGCTGCTTGTTATTTTTTTGGGCGTCAAAAAAAAGTAAAGCAGAGTTAAGTGAAACGCAGTCAAGCATTAACTCTAACGATTGCTAATTATAAAGTGACTCTGAGATCTGAGATCATTGCTCTTTAACTCAAATTTTGTTATAAAAAGAAAGCTATAAAAACTTCCAAGCGAGCTGCCACAAAATCCTTGAATTGTGTTTCAGTCAATAAAAAATATAAAAACATTAAAAGATTCCCGTCTTACCTTGTACACCTGACCGTAGGTGCCATTGCCGACGACTTCGATGAGTTCAAAGATGCCAGCCGGATCCTGAAAGATACAGAAAATAATAAAAGTTAGTACGAGATAGATTTTGGGGTAGGGAATAAAAATCCTTTTCTTCTTGCTCCAGCTGCCTCTTTTTAACGTCTTTAACCAAACAAAGAAACCTTCCCCTGTCTGGTTTTCGGGGCTTAAGAGGGTAGCACTTAAGCCGAGCCAGTCGGAGACGTTTCGATTGTTTTGTTTTTGCCCCATTTTGTTGAATGTAAACAAATTATTAAGGCATAACCATTACAAATAAGGAGAGACAAGTTCGGGGCTGGGTTAAAAATAAAAATCCTCCAAATTCCGATTCCCGATTCTCGAATCTCAATCCGAAAGCCATACAAATTGCATGAGAGTTCATTGACACGCAACCCGTGACACAGAGGGGTGGGGGCGTGCCACGGCGGGGCAGACAACGACACAATGCTTTCTATTTTTATTGGAGCCCAGGTGAGGGAGTGAGGGAATTGGAATTGGGATTACGGAGACGAGACCAGAACGACAGGTAAGGCAAATGCCAATTAAAATAACAACAACCTGGAATTTCAACAGGTAACTGACTTTTTTGACAACCTGGATTGAGGCTAAGAACTGGGTGGGATTACAGCCAGGGGTGGCAGGGAAATGCCATTCAATAATTATCGATTAAATAAACACTAAGCGAGTTATTACGGAAAGCATTTCTATTTATTGAGAAGTCACGCAATGATAAAGTGGATTTCAGTATTCAATATTCTCCATTTCTGCAATTAATCATAGACTAAGTGATTTTCTGAGTGTAAAAAGAACCTTATCTAATGCAGGTAATGTTGTTCTAAATTCGGTTTCAACAAAGTTCCAGAACAAGTTAAGCTGTTTGGTTAAGAGGAAAGTTAATAGAAGGTTGATAGAAGGCTGATCGAATGCTTACAAATTGATGTTCCACATTGGATTAACCCACGAAAACCCGAAGATACCAATGGGGATGATTAGTAACCCGCAAGTTTCCCAGAAACCGAAGGGGATGATCGGTTTCTTGTCCTATATGCTCCTTGGTCTTTCCAAAAATTCTTAATTTATGGAGCGGCATAACTTGTCAACTTTATTAGACTTTAATCCCGGCAAACAGAAAATATAAAGTTCCCCAAGAACAAGGGAAAGCCCTTGACTGCAGCCAACCCCCTGTTCTTTTTTAAACAGCTTTCCACATAATTTTCCCCCGGGGGTGGTGGTGCCCCTTAAGCTCCTTCTGGCAGCCCAAAGGAATTAGAAAGCCAAAGACAAAGCATCAAAAACCGAAAAAACACAAAATAAAAGCAAAGCAAAGAAAAAAAACAAAATAAAAGCAAAGAAATAAAAAAAAACACAAAATAAAAGCAAAGCAAAGCCAAAAAAAAAACAAAAAAGTGCATAGAAAATAAACAAATAGGAAGAATAGAACAATTTTTTATTTTTTCGAAAGGGAATGGGGGATGGTGATGGGGGGAGACTCTCTGGGAGAACTATGGAAGCCGCTTTAAGTAGATTTATGGCCGCCTAACGCCACCCCCTCCCCGTCCTCCACCGAAAAAGTGTGTCAAACACATGCAAAGCCAGGGGAGGGGGAGTGATAGCAACAAAGGCCGAAACAAAGAGAACATACGGGGGAGTGTGTCGGCAATTACTGCTATTTATGGCTGATTACTTCACGTTGTAAAAATCAATTAAAAATTCACGAAAAAACAGCTTCGAAATGGACTGCGGAAAGAGAGAGAGAGGCAAAGGGAACGGGAAGTGGGGGGGAAAATTATCTGCTGGATTCAAAAGTATCTCCGCTCCATGACTCATTAGCGTGGACATGTTAGGCAGAAAAAAGGCCACAACACAAAGTGCAGTGCTGGGAGGAAAAACAGGTAGCAGTTGAAAAAAAAACATTCTCAAAACCGGGTATTTATGAGAGAAAAACAACACAATTTTTTATCTTTTTATTAACAAAATTTATGTTGTGTTTTTAACTTCATATTTTATTTGTAGAATTTCGTTTGTTTTCTGTTAAAACTTTTCTCGGTGCATCGTTTACAGGAATCTGGCAACAAAACATTCTCAAACGCGACTATTTATGGTAGAAAAAAAACACAATTTTTTTTATCTTTTTATTTAAAAAAGTAGACTATTTCGGGTTGTTTGATTCTATATTTTTAAATATTTTTCTCGGTGCATCTTTTGGTTACAGTTATCTGGCAACTACAGTGGCAGCCAGCAAAACAGGCTTGCTGCTTGGTGCTCGTTCCTGCCGGTTTCTTTGGAAGCTGTCCAGCTGTCGCCTCATGTGCCCCCTCCTGCTGCACCCTGCCCCTTTAGCCTTTTGTTTGTCTTACCCCACCAGCCCCTCCTCTGAAACTGACGCACTTTGTATTTGTATTTATCTAAACGGGTAAAAAAAAATCTAAAACTAAAACTAAACAATCCGTTGCAGGCCGAAAGAGCGAAAAAAAACTAAAGTACAGTGAAGAGTGCTTTGGATGGATTGAATTCTATTTTTACTACTATTTAGAGGTACTTTTTATGGTTAACCTTCATCGTAGAACATTATTTTCCCTTTATTTTCAATTTATAATCAAATCTTTACTTTTTTTAGACTCTACTGTTCCAGAACCAGAATTTGTCACCGTCTCTTCGTATCTCTCTTAGCTAGTTGGAAGTTTCTTTTTGTTTGGTTAAAACGCTGAACCCGCTCTCCCTGCCCCTATTCCCCTTTCCCCCAGAAAAAGGCTTGGCCCAGTTAGCAGCAGAAATGCATAAAGCCAGAGAGTGGCTAAAAAACAGGACTGACTGCCTATTAGGACGCCCATGCAACGCCATACAATTTTATGAAATGCAAAACCAGCCACTAAAAAAAAAAGGTATTTTACGGGTATTATAAAGATATATTTCCTTAGCCGATAAAGGGTGATTTTTTTAGCTATATATTTGCCACATTATCGGTGCCACATGCAACACAGATCGCCTAACAATGGACTTATTGAAAGGCGAGTTCGCTGAACATTTTCGTGCGATTTAACTCCTTTTAGACTATTTTTTATGGGTTTTTGTTAAATCTAATGTCTATACTCTATATAATGTCATTGGAGGATATAATATCTAAAAAAGTATCCCAAAATTGGACTAAGCGGATGGACCATTGGAGGCGCAGTCACGGTCAACAATTGCATGATATAATCTTCAAATTCTATGTTTTTTTCTTGGAAAAACCTTCCTATACCTCTTAAAAAATCACCCTTTAATAAACCTACCTTCAGGTATCAAAAAAACTGATTAGAAATGATAATTTTCCAACCAAATTCCAGCTCTTCCATGCTCTAACAATACCCTGGATTTTCCAAAGTCCAAAAAAAGTATTCTCCCTTTGCCGATGTGGATTTAACCCACAAAAACCATAGCCATGTGTGGATTTTTTCCAACTTCTTTAAGCAAATTGCAGACACACATTTTTCCAGCCATGGAAACCGAAACACAAATGTGGGCGAACATGTTTTTATCGCAGCCAACGAAATGCAATAAAAGTTGATTAAAATAAACCTACACTGGCGAGAAAAAAAACCCCTACAAGATAGGTTATAACATAGCCTATACCTAAGATTTCTTTCAGTGCATTAAACAAAGAAAAAAAGGCAGCCTAAGACTCAGAAAAAACCAGAACAATGTTTGAATTTTTATCAGAGAAGAGAAAAAAAAGAAACTGCACTAAATAGGGGGAGGAGGGAGGGTAGCCTTAATAATAAAAAATAATTAATGAAATTCCTTGACTGATGAATGCATTTCGCGGTATCTTATCGCTTATCTCAGCCTTATCTCAGTTATTTTTTCTTAAAAAAAAACGCAGAACGGAAGCCTCATACTTCCATTGAAAACTTTAAGGACTCTGACCTTTTGTGGGGTTCTATTTCGGGACATTCCCTGGCATTGTGTTTAATGACCTTTAAAAGCCACGCACAGACAGGTCAGAAGACAGAGCAGACAGGCAGACGGGGCATAACCGCCCACGCCCCCACAAAAAGGCAACAAAAAAAAAGAATTCATATTCTCAGGCTGGCATTTTTGCTGATTTTGCTTTGCGTTTATTTTTCTGTGGCAGCCAGTGCTTCATCTTAATCATCATTATCGTCATTATCATCATCTTGAAGCTGTCTGCTGCAACACAAACACACACACACGTCTCTCCTCGCTCACATAGATACAAAAGCACGCATGTTGCATCTGCCTCTGCCTGCTGCCTTTTAATAAAGTAAACTAAACAATTTTCATTCTTGTCTCGTTTTTGTCTCGTCTTCGTCGTCTTTTCATAAAGTATCTTTGCGAGGAACAAGCGGCGTTAAAAAAATAGCAACAAAAAATTAAGAAATTTTCAAGAAAAAGTTTCAAAAGAAACTTTAAAAGTTTCATCCTAAAACCCTTTTTTTAAATCATAAACCTTCCAAGTACTATTATTTTGACAACCACTGTAGTAGCTGCGAGGCGACGACCCAAGCACCCGGCACCACCCAACTCCCCAACACCCCACCACCTCCCTCCCACCCCTTTCAGGCAGAGTCAACAAACGGACACTCACACACACACATGCGAAACTTTACTTTCGGCCGAATAACAAGAAGAAGAAGCTGAGGCAGCGGGCGCCCAACGTGGGGGCCAGCGCGTGGTGAGTTCAGCCCCGAAAGTGGTGTGTGGTGAGTGTTTGGTGAAAGAGAAAGGCAACAAACGCATGCGGCGCGAGATGGCAGTGCGTGCGGCACCCAAGGGGGTGGTGCTGAAAGATTGAGGGGGGTACAAGGGGGCTCCAAGAGGCAACTCAACAAATTCATTGAGAAACGAAACGCAAGGCAAAAGCAAAGAAACAAAAAATAACTAAAGCAGCGCTAAAAGCAGAGAAGATGACACCGGCCGGTCAAAAGTTGCGCAGAAAAAACCGAAAGAAAGTCCAGGGGTGGGTGTTGTTTAGGTGGGTGGTTCTTCAATGGGTGGGTGGTAATTTTGATCGAAAGGCCAATCAATGCATTTATCAATTCGATTATTATTGTGATTATCGCCCCCTCAGCAAGGGGAGGTCTAAAAATATTGCAAAAACCTTTTCTTCCCTTTTCGGTTGCCATGACAGAGTGCGAAAAAAGCAAAAAACCCGCAAACACACCCAATAAAAAATGTCCCCTTTTGTTGTACTTTTAAACAATTTGCATAAATGGGGGGAGGAAAAAAAGGCAATGTTCAAGGGGTTTGCCCTCAAGGGTTGCCCTCGAATAGGCCAATATTATTTGGTTTTAGATATATTAAGAGGAAATACATATTGCGAGAAATAGAGCTACCGCTTTTGGGGTTGACAAAGGAGATCATTATCTATTATTTATTTATTTATAATCCACGTTAGAATTTTAAAAAACCAAGAAATCAAACTTGTTTTTGATCAAAATCAGCTGGAAGCGATACTTCAAATTATTCCAAGCTGACTTTACGATTTCTCATCAATTTTAAGTGATTTTTTTAGGTCGTTCTGGATATTTCATATTATATATATTATATATATTAATATTTCTCCCTAAATAATACAATATATTTCATTTCTAAAAGGGTTATTTATAGTTTCTATATATTATTAAATAGAATAAAGCCAAGATCTTATTTAGATAAAGCTTTGGATAACTTAAAAAAATAAAGAGATTTTAAATAGTTTAAAGATGGGATTTAGATGGGAATTCTTTGGAATTTTAACTGAAATTTGAATTAAAACTGGGACCGCGAACCCCAGACCGCAGACCGCACCTTTGGGGCAGCATTTAGAAGAATCGAGGGGGGCGGTGATTCCCCTCTATAAGGCGTGTCATAATAAGAACCTCAAATATAAATCGCGTATGTGGAGCTCTGTCAGCTGGAGCTGGACTTGGACTTACTTTTAGGGCCGTCAGATCGATATCGTCCAGTGAACAGTTGACCGATGGAGCCAGTTGTTGTTGCTGCTGGTGCGCCATTTTATTTTGTTGTTGTTGTTGTGTTGTGTTGTTCTTCTGGATCTGGAGATTGGAGATTGGAGCTGCTGCTGCTCCCAGAGAGGAGAGTGTGAAAATTTTTCAACGAAAAAAAATCAGACACACACACACCCCACACAACACACACACACACACTCTGGCAGGCGAGATACGTTTGAATAATTTAATTCCGAAATTTATTTATTTTTTGCGACAAATGAAATTACTTTTGAGTAAAAAAACAGAAAACCCGTGCAATTAACAAACTATTTGTTGCTGCCATACAACTTTTCTCTTTTTTTTATTTTTTTGCTTCTCTGCTCTGCTTCTTCCTCTCTCCGCTGCCGCAGTCGCTGTCGCAGCCGCTGGCGCAGTGTGCGTGTGTGTGTGTGTGTTATTGTGCGAGCTGCCGAGCGGTGTGTGTGTGTGTGGGCGCGGCTCTTTTTTCAATTTTCAAACACTTTTCGAATATCTGTTAGGATTCAAACTTTTTTCTTTTCACTTTATCTGCTGATTCTGATTCATCACACACAGGCCACCATTAATACTCTTCTAATTCTATTTTATTTTCCGGCGCTCCGATACACACCAACACACAAGCACACAAACATACATTCACGCAAACGGCCGCTTCTGTATACGTGTGTGTGCTTGTGTGGGTAGACAGAAAAAATCTTTTTGCCGTTCCCGTTTTCGTTCCGTTTCGGCAGGACTCTGATTTCCGATTTCTACGTACTTAGCACGAACAGCGACGTTTATCGCCTTTGCATTGCCTTTGCACAAATGCAGAAAGCGCAAACGATAAATTCACAATTCAATGGCAGCGAGATCCGGTTTGCGCAGTGCAGTGGGGAAAATCAAAGAGACGAATCAAAATTCCCAACGATACTTTTCACGATACTTTACGTTACGTTACGTTAGCCATCCAAGACTCGAGAGCCAACGCGAGCCGACGCAGCTTTGACACACCGTTTCCAATAAGAATTTCAAATTAGTGTGACCAAGGCAGGCTGATGACTTTTGCATTTTCGATTCTGAATCGAACATCGATAAAATCCCTAAATATCGATGATTTTATTTAAACTGAGAACTTAAAACTTGAGATTTCTTCAATTTACCTTAACTTTCTTTTTAAAAACAACTGTTTACAACTTTGAATTTACTTGTTTTAGGTTAGAACTTTCAATTATAGTGGTATGTTCTACTAAAAATACCAACATTCAAAATTCTCTGTAACTTTACAGTCAGTTAACAGAATTGGTTAGCATAACTCTGTAATCTGTTATCGGTAGTATTCACTTACGGTATCGAAATGGTATACCAAACATTGATGAGGTAAGGACCTATCGGTGGAATTAAATAAAACTATATATTTTTTATATGTACACGATTTTGGACGGCATACTTTAAAGTTTAAACGATTACATATGTATCAATCTGAATCAAAATCATTGACCATATTTTTTTTATATATTTCCCAATTTTTTAATTTGAAATATTGGGAAATACATGGATAGGAGAATAAAGGTTATAGCAGCTATATCTTTATGAAATACTTCCAGATTTTAATAGCAATACTTTAAGCGATTTGTAGATATTCAAAAAAAGTTTTTCCCAAGAAACCCCCAAAGTAACGGCTACGAAATACCAACCGCGATTGCCATATCTTTGCCATTATTTTTCCGATCCTTAAGCGGAATACCTTAAACAATTCGTAGATCGATTATCTGTCAATCTGCATCAAAATTTAAGACCAAGTTTTTATTTAAATTTTTTTTACATTTTTCGATGGACTCCCTCCAATAAAAACGGGAAAGATCGAGGGGGATTCTTGAGTGGAATACCCAAAACGATTCCTAGATCGATTCACTACCAATTCTCCATAAATAAAATAGTACCAGACATAAAGCTTTTAGTCAAAGCTAAAGTATTCCGACTTAGCTTTAGTAAACAAATTGCAGCACTACTAAACAAAGTGTAAAAAATACTGATTTGAAAAATACTGAAAGCACTGCCGTTTTTAGTAGCTCGCCACCTGGTCTCTTTCTTTTTAACCTCTCGATTCGGCAAGGTACGTACGCCCCACGTGGCTTTATCGCGATTTTGCTTGATTTTGGGCATTTTATTGTAAATAAATAACTCTTATACCCTAGATTCGACGCAGCAATAATCGCGGATATCGCCACACATAAAAATGGTAAGTAATTAATCAGCCGGAAGTGGTTAGGTGAAGGGACTCGCCTCTGGGGAGTGCGCGTTTCCCCCATGGCCGACATGACAGATGCTAATTGTGTTCCGTTTCCAGGGTATTGATATCAACCACAAGTACGATCGCAAGGTTCGCAGGACCGAGCCCAAATCCCAGGATGTGTACCTGCGGCTGCTCGTTAAGGTAAGACTCGAAAAGGATAACTTTAAAACGACGGAGAGACTAATGATTCTTTTCTTTCACAGTTGTACCGCTTTCTGCAGCGTCGCACCAACAAGAAGTTCAATCGCATCATCCTGAAGCGTTTGTTTATGAGCAAGATCAACCGCCCACCACTATCGCTGCAGCGCATCGCCCGCTTCTTCAAGGCGGCCAACCAGCCCGAGTCCACCGTCGTGGTCGTCGGCACCGTCACCGACGATGCCCGCCTGCTGGTGGTGCCCAAGGTGACCCTGTGCGCCCTGCGCGTCACCCAGACGGCCCGCGAGCGCATCCTGAAGGCCGGTGGTGAGGTCCTGACCTTCGATCAGTTGGCTCTCCGTGCCCCAACTGGCAAGAACACTCTGCTGCTGCAGGGCAAGCGTACCGCCCGTACTGCCTGCAAGCACTTCGGCAAGGCTCCCGGTGTGCCCCACTCGCACACCCGCCCCTATGTCCGCTCCAAGGGACGCAAGTTCGAGCGCGCTCGTGGTCGTCGCTCCAGCTGCGGCTACAAGAAGTAGATATCCTGCTGCTGCTGATGCCGGTTAGATTGGAACTAAATAGGACACTTTTGGTTAAGATTGATTTGATTTGTCTCGCCGTCGCACACCACTCGGCAATAAAGAAGTTTTATTCCAAAAGGTGAAACGATTGTTCTTAAACTATAACTATAATGTGTCGCTAATCCTGTCGCTAGTGCAAGTGCGTGCTCCAGTAGTTGATCAGAGGCTGGTCCTGCGGCTGGATGCCCAGGACCTTCTTCAGCTTGCCCTGGACGCTGCTGGACTTGGCATGGTTCAGGCAGGTTACTTTGCTGATGGAGGAAAGTGGATTCATAATCTCTTGAAAGTTTCAATTAAAAAAGAATGCGAAGTACTCACTTTTTCCATTCCTCGATGAGCACTTTGGTCTGTTTGTTGAGCACCAATTCGGTGAAGTTCTTCTCCTCGACTGCCTTTAGCAGTTTCACCATCAGATCGGGCACTGAAATATGGAAATGAAGATGTAAAAACTATACTTCCTTGATCTCTGCTTTCTTACACTTTCGGGGTAATTCTCCTGGCCATTTGACAGCCACTTCATGCCCATTGATGTGTTTGTCAAAGAAATCTATTCGAAAGACCGAAGCACTGGCCATAGGCACTGCTATATCATTCGACACCGATATGATCTTGTACTCGGAACTGATGGAGTGCTGGTGCTGGGCATCTATGCGCATCAGGTTGTGCATTGGTTCTGGGAGTAGCTTCTTCAGGCACACCATGAAACGAAAAGTGCGCCTGGGATCGCCTCTGACCACTATCTTGACGCCAGTTAGGGCGCAGTAGCAGACCGTGGCGAACTCTTCCTTGCGTACCACGCTCTTCAGTTGACGCAGCGAGAAGAATTCCTCCTGGTCGGGATCATCCAAGCTCTCGATCATGGGCAGGGTGGAGCTGTTATAGGTGAGTCGCTGGGCTGGCGGTCGCCCGCTGCTCTGCGGTGGCAGCCAGGGCAGGTTTCCAAAGGTCACATGCTCGGTAAGGAAGCGGGAGCCGGCGAGCAGGAGCCACGCGAAGTGGGAGTGCAGTTGGGCGAAGATGTGCTCCTCGCCGGTGAGCTCCAAAAGCGAGCGAGACGTCTGCATTAGAAACTGGGCACCCGAGAGCCTTCGCTGGCGTTCCGAGCAAGTCAGATCCTCCGCCTCCTTGGTCTTCTTGGCAGCCGCCTGCAGCTCAGAAGAAACCTTCTTTAGATGCTCCGCCAGAAAAGGCTTGGTGTTTAGCAGGAAGTACTTATCCTTCATCAGGACTATAAAGGAGAATAGCTGGGAGTAGCCTCGAGCCTGCGAGTCGGCCACCCTGAAGGTGTGGCTTAGGATGTGACCCCTGGACGAGTCCCCGAAGAACACAAACTCCCCGTCCTTGCTGGAGTCTGTGCCGTTGCTCAGGCTGAGGACTGCCGCCTGCTTCACCAGGTTGGCCACCTCCGGCAGCACCGCGACCTTGGTGCTCACAAATGTTGCTCCACTTTCTACGTCTTTGCTGTAGATGGCATTGTTGTTACGTCCCATGGAGTAGTTGCAGGCGGAACAGGTCTTCTGGGACTGTGGCTGCTCCAGCTGCAGGTCCTCCAACTTGGTGTCACGCAGCGTTTGGGTGCAGAATATGGCGCAGGGGCCGTGTGCCTCACAAAAGTGGCACAGCGCTATCACGGCGTTCATACCTTTGGCCTGTTGTCCTCCTTTTCACCAAGTAATTGTTCGTTTATTTTTGTTTACACTCGACAGAGTTACCACATTAAACGAAAGATCTTGTTTTTCCAGGGATTTGTGTAAAAAGAGGCGCTTTCCAGTAATCAAAACTACATGACTATTTTTTGCGGTTATTGTTTTATATTAAGTTGGTATTTATAATGTACTAAACTCTATATTTATCAAATCAAAATAAAGTTTGAGAAATAAAGCTGATTTACCAACACCGACCAGGTCATATGATCTTAGAGATGACACCTGGCGATAACTCCGACTTGAGTGCTGCCAACTCGTTTCGATAGTCAAATGTGGCGGGTAAAGCCAGATTTGAAATTGGTTTTGGCCAAATCTGAAGTTTCTTTTATAAGAAAAAACTTTTAAGGAGCAATAAATATTTAGCGACTTTTATTATGTAAGCAGCCTAAGAAGCTGGTCAACTTATTAAAGACACAGAAAATGAATGCTTGTTTAGTTTTAAGGGGTTTCCGATTTGAGGATATATCTTTTCAAATAATCATCCATATTGTATTGTATTATCATTTCTATAACGTATAACAATATCTATATATTTCATAAAGATATTCGAAGTGGAAAATTCTTATTAAAAGCAGAATCTGTGTTTATTTGACTAATTACTTATGCAAAGCGAAGAGAGTTGTATCATTTACGTATTCTGGATGTCTTTATAACCCAATTTGCTGGATATGATAATAAATAGAGCAAACATACCATTAAATCGAAGCTCGGATGGGCACTGAACGAAGTGGTCTTCATTCTTGAGGAGTGCTAAGTTCCAGAAAGACGCAATGCAATTGTTGGCTTTGATTCTTATTCTACCTTTGGCCGAGGCGGCGTTCGACTTGATGAGCCCATCAGTTGGCCAAAACCTTACGGATTACCTCCATCAACGCCAGAAGAGGCATCAGCTGATCTACCGGAACGGAGGCACTATCCGGCTGGTGGTGGGTCCCGTAATGGCCACCCAATTGGAGGATCCAGTCTCCTGGCGCAATGTGGTCTACTACTATGTGATCCACTGTGGAGCCTTCACCTTGCCCTCGGCTCCCCTGTATCCTTGGGACAAGTGGGAGACGATCTACGCGCGATCCCTGAAAGAGAAGATCCAGAATCTGGATGAATCCCATGAAGATGACACTCGAATCTTTGCCTACGCTGTCCTGGAGAATTATATGGACCGGCTTGGAGGAGTGGTGGGCAAGGGACGTCAGTGTCTCCTGCGTGGAATCTGTGAGAATGCTCAGGTTCACCACCATGTGGGCCTCATGGCGGAGCTATTAAATGTTTTACTCACGTAAGCTTTGTCAAGATCTCAAGAACTCTGAAAGAAACTATTCTTATCTTTTATTCTACAGCCCTGGAAAAGCTAGCTTGGATGTGGCCTATAAAGAGGCATTGGAGGCTGGCAAAGCTGGCGCGGACTGCTTGGCCCAGTTCGAGGAGTGTCCAAAAGGAGAAAGTCTTCTAGATGCCTATTCTGTGGATGTGGAATACTAGAATACCCAACAACTTTGCGGGCAAAGTTCGTTTTTATTTAAGAGTCTCATGCAATATACTATTAAATCAGATCGAATCCTTGATTCGTTCTTTCTTAACTTGGACCATTCGGAATTCATTGTCACTCAATCCAAGGTAACACAAGTTGAATCCAAGTTTTTAATGGTAATTGCCGGTGATATGTAATCGTGCCTCAACCACATCTTCTCCAATGCCAACTCCCTTCGGTAAACCAGAAACATGACCGTGTGTGAACCATCCTCCGGTTGCCCTCTGAAAAATCCGTTAACATTAATGGCTTGTGGCTGATGCAACTCTGCTCCTGGGAAGAGCTGCAGCGAAAGCCAACACACGACCGCCATTTTGTCAACAATGGCGTCAATTAAATGGAAAATGCAGCACCGCCAACAACACTCCCCAGGATCAGCAGCAGCGGCAACTACAACACCAGCAACGAAAGACAATAAATGCGTCTTAAGTGGCACATTAGGCTTTCAGACGCAGCCAGGCAGGGCCAGGGGGTAAAGTCTTTTAAGAGAGTTGTATACAGGGGTTCTGTGACAAATTTATTCTCATCGGGAGAAGTCTTAACTTGTCTTGGATTCCTACCTCTTTCTCGGCTCATTATAATCTGAATAATTAAACGAAAGGCTTGCAGTTTCTGGTAGCCTCCAGGGTACATTCTAAAGGTTTTTTCATTATAAGACCCTCAATATAAAGGTCATTGATATTCTTTTTCTATATTGAATCCATAGTCACCCTGTCGCCTTCGTTCTCGCCTCAGCTGCGTCTTGTGTGCCGGGCTAATTCAAATGCGATTATGACAACGCGAACAAGGAGGGAGCTAAGCGGCGGAAAGGCGAATGGCTGGGGCGTGGGTGGTGCTTGGCGCTGGCGGAACCATGCAAAGTGCAGTCAGCACAGCCCAGGAAAGCGGAGTGCCAGGGGGTCTGTGCAACTTTGCGGTGTTTGAACTTGTGATGGTGATGCGGAGGAGAATAGGTAACTAATGTCTGCGGTTGCCAAGTTTATGCGGCATTGAAAACACAATTTCAAAGAACCAGAACTTAACAGATAGCTTACCCTGAAATGCTTTCTTCAGACTCGATTGAACTCGTCAATCCCCTTATCAAAATGCAAATACAGGACTCCCCATAAACCCCACTCGTTCTGAGAGCCTGCATCGATATGTACACATGCTCAATCCTGAACACACAGTTTCCTGCCCCTCCGACATGCTTCCGTGCATATCCGCCCCAAATTATGCAGCAAGAACAAGCGGAACCCGACATCAGGACAAGACCCATTAGACATGCACTTTGATTTGGTTGAAAACTTTATTGCGGTCCCCGATCATCACCAGCCACAGTCACAGTCACAGACACAGCCACAGCACTAAATCAATCATCTTCTACAATCAGAAGCCCGTCTAGGAAGTTGGAGCCCCGAGGACAGGTCCTGTACAGGCTGAGGCAATTGGCTCCAGCCTTTCCGGCGGCGTAGGCATCGTGGTAGGCATCATCCAGCTCAGCTTTACCGGGACTAAAATGGATTAAAGGATTACAAAATATTCCTATAAACCTGGTAATCAAATGCTTCTCACCTGAGAACGATGTTCATGATTTCCGAGAAGACGCCAATGTGATGATGGATCTGAGCATTTTCGCAGATGGAGCGGAGCAGACACGGCCTACCCATGTCCCGGTTGTTGTTCCTCCTGCCCATATAGTCCTCCAGAGCAGTGTAGACCACCAGCCGGATATCGTCCGCATACCGTCCTCCTCCGTTGGCCGCGTGCCGCTCGATATTCTTCCTCATTTGCGTCAAGGACCTAGCGAAGTTGGTCTCCCACTTGTCCCACGGCCAGATGGGGGAGGTGGGCAGGTTATAGGTGCCACCCTGGATGGTAAATGACAGGACACATGACCGGAAGGACACCTTGTCCTCCAGGGGAATCGGGAGCGAGGGACCAATGCTGAACTTCATCGACCCGCTGTTTTGGTAGATCAGCCAACGCTTTTGTCGGTGTCCCAGGAAGGCGGTGAGGTTCCGGGAGGCTGATCCCTGGGCCGACAGGACTATGGCCACGAGGAGACCCACACCCAGAGCCGTTGACCACATCATAAGTATTCTCCGAATCCAACAGCAGGTATAGGCGTCACGGTCTTAACTGCTTTGGAAATGGGACGGAACTAAGTGAGCCATCAAGTCTGGATGACAAGTGAAAATTTGGAAGTCGCAAACATTTGGTTACCCAATTAGCATTATAAATATGACAAGAATAGGAATACATTGAGAGAAGGGTTTGGGTTTGGTTAGGGTCCACAACCTAGATTAATTTCCTGCCAAGAATATCCATTGTCCATTTTTTCTCCCTGTGCAACCACTCAGCTTGGGTTTTCTATTTGCACACGTGAATGTGGACATCACAGGCCTCTATATTTGGGTTCATTCTCAAATGAAGTGACCCAAGCCCCAAGATCAAGATGAAAGGCCGCAAAGTATATATATTTCTATATGCACGAATGTATAGAAAGTGGCAGGGAAGGACCCACTTAGGGAGCCATTAGGAGTCGGGGAATCTTTGAACCCAATCGGAGTTCTGCAGGGCGACGAAACGAGAAATGTTTTGCAAATTATTTAGACAAATAGGGGAAACAGCAACCGCTAGGTCGCCATCCTTGGGGCAAACTGTTTTGCTGCAGATAATATCCTTTTTCGGGTTGTTTTGTGATTTGTCGACGTGGCCGGAAATGAAAAGCAAATAGCTGTAGCTGTAGCTGTAGCTGTAGCCGTGCCACTGCTACTTCCATTGGGCCAGGCAATGCGGCAGCAGGCAAATAAATTTGCTTAAATAACACCAAAACAGCAAACAGAGCTGCAAACCGCAAAGCCAAAGACCAAGGAGGAAAGTCCGGATTCGAATTGGGGCAAGGGGGAGTCCGGACACACATGGTATCCTGTGACATGGGGCAACTTTTTCCGCCCTGCCACCTGTCCCTCGGACATTTCCGTTTTTTCGGCAGCAAACAAGCAACTCGCACAAGAAACAAATTCGTGTTGACAACTCGGAATGATTTATAGAAAATGCGTGCAGTGGAAATTTTCACATTTACCAAAGAACCAGCCAAAGAATCTCAGCCAAAAAAACATAAATCTCTTCTGTGCGTAGGTGGTAATAAAAGAATCAACAAAACCAAATGATTTGGAGCAATAACCCTGTTTTGTTTACAAATTTAAATAGATCTTATTCTGGGGCTAAAAACTTGACAGTCATGATGGGTTTTTGGACTTAAAAACCAGACAGAAACTGTCAAACAAGACAAAAGAGGTTAATAATGAAAGTTATGGGTAGGATTAAGATTTGAAATTTATAGCAAATCTGTTTCGATTTTTAGTCATAATAATCTGCAACATTTGCAAATAGTTCTGATTTATGAATGCAACACAGTGGGGCACAACATCCTCCAACTTTTGCATCTCTTCTGGCGTCACATTGCACATGTTTCTGGCTTGGCACATTTTTACTTTGCGTGTCCTTTGCCTGCTTTGGCTGCTCCTTTTTGCCCAATTTGGCAAAGCCAGAAACTTTATTTTTCTTGGCCGCAATTAGGAGGCAAGGACAACAACTGAAGTGGGGCAGGTCACCCGACCGCCAACCCCCAGCATTTCTCCAACTGTCACTGGCAGCCTGGCCAAAAAAAAGGCAGAGACTGCTTGACACCCAATGGACTCCTGGCCACCTCATTCCACCCACCGCCTCCAAAAACAAAAACCAAAAAAAAGACGGCTCCCCAGAGCGATGTTCTTCTTCTTCAATTTCTCACACAAACTGTATATAATATTTATTATGTTGGCATAATAAATTGCAACATGAGGCAGATTCATTTTCGCACTTGCGGACATTTTTCATTTTGTTGCCCGTCGGGCAGCAACTGCTTGGACTTGGTGGAGCGACAGGAAAAGCTGGGGGGCGGGAGAGTGGGTGGGTGTGGTTGGGCGGTTAGGTGGAGCTCTTTAAGAGCAGTGGTTGAATGTGAGAGAAGCCTTGGCGCCACATTCATGTCGCCACTGATGTCCTTGTTGCGGCAAAAAATACTTGTTGCCACCTCTAATGCGGTTGTGTTTATATAAAAAACTGGAGTACTTTTTTATAAAACGTTTTTCCATTCATAATTACTTATACTTATGTACTTTTAGAAATTTCAAAGATAGCGCTTTCGTTAGAAGGATGCGACATTCCTTTTATAATGTCCTGAAAAACTCCAACAAATACCAAGGCAAAATTTTGCGACAGCACTGAGTCACCTGAGTTTCTCGTTTCCGCCGCCTGCCTTGGCATGTGAACTTTTTAAAAGGAAAATTTAATAAACCTTGTCCTATTTCATGCTCATTAGTGTCATGATAAATCGTAGGACCTGGTAACCGGAGCAAAGCGGCGACCTGGCCGCAGCCATTTCTCAGGTGAGAATGCGGTGTGGCAAGGTGAGCGGTGTGGCATGTAAATGTGGTCGGGGAGCTGAAAGTTCAAAGGCCACTGGCGCTTAACTGTTGCATCCTGTACCTTGTACCATCTCCCAGCCGCCTCCACCGTTCTCCATTGGCTACCACACACAAATGGCCATAAATTAGAAAAGTTCTCCGCTGATGCGGACAAGTTGCCTTTGATTTGCCAGTTTTATAGCCGTTTAATGTGCTGACATGTCAGCAATTACAAGAGAAAGATTGTCTGCGATTGGAGGTGGATGTGGGTGTGGGTGTTCCAAGTGGGAGTGGCAGTTCATAGAGCTCACATAAATTCAGGCAATAATCTCATTGTTTTCACATGCGCTTCATTGCGCGGTTTTTATCACGCATCGTTCGAGGCGGGAAAGCCAGGAATGGAAAATCGAGACACTTTTCCCCAACTGTTTGCTCAAAGTCTTGTTTTTCATTGTTTTTGCTGTTGTCAACAAAGTTTTGCAGACACAATATGTCTGCGGCACTCGCTTCTCTATATATCCATATATATCTATATGTAATTCTGGCGAATTCTCCTTTCATTGGTCTGTCCATCTAACTGAGGACTGTCTGTCCCTTCGGTGGCTTCCATCTGGCAACTGATGTAGCTACTTTTATGGTTGATGTTATTACTTTTTCGCTCTTGGCTCGGCTGGTGCCTGTCCTGGTTGATTCTGTGGCATGCAACAGCATAAAAACGTTGAAAGTTAAAACCTGTCACGGCTGTCAAATGCTGCCATACCCTGCCGTATCCAGTTTTTTGCCATTAAATAAGTGGAAAGATCCATTAAAGCTGGGATCTAGGTACTCCCTTTAACTGCTCATAAATTAAAATATTCATTTGAATGAAATTTATGTTTTGTAGGAAAATCCCTACTACCTTTCAGTTAGAGTATCTAACATAACTAACTTTGGCTTCACGTATTATTGTTTGTTTTCCTTTTTCGCTAGTTTAAGCATGACTTTTTGCCTTTGTGGCTGCAACTTGCTGCTGTTGCACTTCAGACGTCGCCGTGGCTTGGCGACGACATTTAAAGCGCCATGAATATGCAAAACTTTTACACTTGCTTTTTATGCGCGAATGAATAAATTGAGGAAAAAATGAAGAGGCAAGGAAAACAAACGCCGCCTGGCAAGGATATTTTTTGTCCTCTCCGGGCTCAGCTCAACTATTAGTCGCCAGCATTGGCAACTTCTGCTGCCAGAGGATGTTGAGGATGCCACGATGCCAAGGATGCTCTCGGATGCTTGGATGCTGCGTTGCTGGAGTGCCGGGGTACTGGGTTTCCCGACTCCTTCATCGCGTAATAATTCTTCAATAATATGAGAAAGGAGTCTGAGGTCGGGGGAGGGCAAAGCGATTGTCGGTTTTAGGTGGGAAATGGGATCCGGCAGATCCGGCAGTTCGGCGGTTTCCACTGCTGCAGCCAACTCCATTGCGGGCTATAAAATAAACACTCACTCACTGCTGCCGCTGCTCCTTGTCGCGTTATCCTTTTTTGCTTTCAACTTGTCATTGTACAGGAAGAAAAATAATGTCTCAAAATGAAAAGCTTTCTTGAATGTAACGATAATGTCTAAATTCTAACAAAAGGGGTTTTAATCGAGTTTTGAGGATGAATGATACATGGTACTCATCCAGTACCTTACTTAGAGATAAAAATTGTATTTCTCTGTGCAACATTGCCTTTCCTTTTTTGTTACTTTCTGCGGTTTAAGTTTTCCTTCTTCCTTCGCATTTTTTTTTCGCATCTGCGGCTTGGCGAAATTTGTTTGCATTTGCAATGCAGAATTAAATTATTGCTTCCCCTTCTGCTCTCTCACAGCACCCTCCCCAACCAGGTCCTGCTCCTTGGCCAGGAGACGCATCTGTCTGCCGCTGTTCCTGCTGCTGGTGTTGCGGTTTTTCCATGTTCCGTGTTGTTGTTTTGCGCACCGCAGCAACATTATCGCCGGGTTTTGGCTTGTTATTTGAACGCCGCCCGGAGACACGGAACTTGTGCCACCAACTTGTGCCGCACACGACGGTGTGCGGGGCATATTGATTGGATGGCGCTTAAAGTCGCCAAAGGAGCCACGAGAAGCAAAAGGTCCCCAAATGGCGTTCACGAAGATGTCCTGGAAGCGATCTCATCTGTTAAATGCTGAGAGAATTCAGGAAAGGTTACTGAGCTTGACAGGAGCTATTTCCTTAAACACAGCAATTGCTGAGATAATGTTTAATAAAACACTTTTTATTTTTCTCTTTTCTTAGTATTCTTAGTATATATTTTCGAATAACCGAAGGATATTCCGCGACTCGGACTACCCCTAAAAACAGAACAAAAAATGTATGCTGTGGACGTTTGTGGAAAAAGTGTTTTCGTTTTTCTAGGAAAAGGGATAAATGGAAATTCCTAGATTTGTTGTTTTATTGTTTTTTCGTCACTTTTTTTGGCACATGCTGAAGCTGTCGCTGTCGCTGTTTGTCGGTTATTTGCCGCTTTGCATTCATTTCAAATATTTCCCGCCACATTTTCACAAACAATTTTCGCTTGCATACTTTGGCAGAGTCGCAAAAAACAAGCAGGGCATCCCGGCAGTGGATTTCTTGAGTCAGGATTCAACTAACCAAGGATACGCAGAGCACAGCACACACACTCACGGGACACCCATGGCTCCTTAATGCGTTCCTCTAAATTATGCGCGGCAGTTGCAAAAAAAAAGAAGGAAATAAAACAGAGGAAGGACGAGGTAACAGCTCGGATCCTGGCTGGCTGGCGAACTTTGCCAGCTTGTGGATCCTGGCCTCTGTGTTGAACTGTGACCCCGGACAGGGAGCAGAAGTCAAAGCGTGCGGGGGTTAAATATGTTTTTTGTTATTTATGCAAATTCGTTTCTCTGTTGCCAGCGACCTGGGCTTTGTTGTAAGTCATAATGGCCTACACATGGAGGTGCCCAGGGGGGGAAGGGCCTTCCAAGGGGTTTAACCTGTTGGCATTCCGACCGGCTTCGTGTTTATGTGCCAAACACTCGTGCCACGCCGTCCCGCCCAGTACCGCCTCCTCACGCCCCTTTATTTTATGCAAATTTCCTAACCGGCCGCATTTTCTGGACCATTTTTCACAGCAGCCCGACTCGGGCCATCTCGCTTCTATTTCTACAACTTTGTTGCAAGTTTGTCCCTCCGCCCTCCTGCTATTTTCCCCCCCTACATATTTAAAGACCAACAATAGACTTGAATAATGAATAAGTTTCGCCTGTGACTCCCAAACACTTTCCCAGGTTCAATATTTGACACTTCGGGGGGTCCGCCTTCCAGCCCCAGCCCAGCACTTTAATCTCAAATTTGTGCCAGGCTAGGTCCCAGTTTATTAGATTTAATGTCATAATTTATAATGTGCCCGGGCCTACGAGTTACTCAAGGACAACGAGGCAGCCAAGGGCTACCCGCTCGAGGACATGGGTAATTCCGGCTCCTGCTGCATAATCACAAAAAACACTCGAAACATTTTTAATTAAAATTTGTCTTTTGTTTTTGGGGCTGAAGTGTAGGACTAGCTAAGGGTCTGTGCGACTGGGCCTTAATATATGTGACCAAAAGGATGGCCTTTAGGTAAAATCAATTAAACTTTCTAGCTTTTCGTTTTAATGAGAACTAATTAATTAGTCGGGTGTTGATTAGTTTCCAGTAACCTGGGAAATTTTTCCGTGTTTTCTAATTAAAATATATAAGTTTATGTTAAATTACTTTAATAAGTCACAGTTTATGATTAATTAAGCTATAAAAATAAAATAGAATTGGTTGTCACACGGGGCGTATGAGTAATGTTTCCCTCCACCTTTACAAAACAGTGTTGGTAAAGTTCTAAAAATCAACAAGATTCTTGCCTTGAAAGTGTTTTATGTTAAATGGATTTCCCTAAACCATTTGTGTATTAATTAAGATAAATTTAACTTTCTATATATCAGTGGCAAAGTGAACAATTATAAATCCTGTAAAGTGCAGGCAAGCGCATTATACAGAGAGTTAAGTGTGCACAGGGCCAGGTAAATGCAACGTAATGAAGCATCCAAGGAAAACGACTCCGACTCCTGGTCTTGGGTCGCAACTTTTCGAGGACGAATGCTGGATGCTGGATGTTAGGTGGTGTGTTGCTACGTAGTTATTCTCGCCCCGTTTTGCCAGTATGAAGCCTTGCATGTGCGTGAGTTAATTTATTTAAATCTCACTTGTAATTCATATTTCAGAGGCAACGTCGGGCGCATAATAAGCAAAATGCCAAGGCTCTAAGGTGGGCAATGGCAGTGGGTCGTGTATGAAGTATGAACTAGTGCAAAACAACCAGCATCTGAGCTCTCTCGTTAAGGGCGTAAATATCCTGTGCGTGTGCGAATATTTGAGACATAAATTTGGCAAATTCGGGACCAGCCATCGCTACGTGTTGTGTCGGAGGGCTTTGGTGGCCCATGTTTCATGTCCCATGCTCAGTTCTCCGTTCTCCGTGCCCCTGGCCGTGTCCTTGTGCCGGGTGTAAATTTGCAGATAAGTAGCATTAGTTGGGCCTTCCATCCTGCAGCTCCGGCCGGTGCTGTTGCTGCCTCAGCACGGTTATTATGTAGTTAACGAGTGTTTATTAGCATTTTAATTACCTTTTGGGCGCGTGAAAGCTGCGCGCATTAGCCGAAGGCCTTTAGTCGCTCGGATTTAGGGCCCCCGGGGACTTGGCCTGCAATACATGTACGATTAAAACTTTAATTATGTTTTTAAAGTTTAATGAGCGGCATTGGCTTTGAGTGCCTTAAAAGCTCGTCGAAAATTCGCTAATTTCAGGCGAAACATTTATGAGGTTTTCGTTTCGTTTAACAAACCAAATCTCTTGTGTACCGCGTATGTAAATCGGAAAAAGAATTCTTTATTAGGTTCAAGTCTTTAAGGACACGTACATAAATCCGATTGCAACAAACTAATACAGAAAGTATTACTATTTGCCAGCCAATGTCCACATCCAATCTGTTTTGTTGCTGCAAAACTTTTCCACTAGAAAAACTATGCATGGGGTTTCAATTAAGCGGACTTCACTACAACATGCTCCATATGGTCCAATGGCAGAGAAATATTTGCATTGCGCTAATAAAAGCTTGGGAAAAATTGCGAAAAACTAATTGGATGTGCTGGGCAAGGCAAAGAGCAAAAACAAAAGCAACGACAAAAAAAAATTGCATCACGCAGTGTTGGGAAATGCGGGAAGGTGGCTAGGGGCGATGGCGGTGACGGTGGCGGGGGCGTGGCTGATGGCTGGTTGCTTGTTAAAAGTTCATTAAACTCATAGAATGCTTGTAAAGCGAGATGATAAATTAATCTACAGCGGGCAACGGAGCGCGCTATTGAGTGGGCCAGTGCGGGGAATGGGGAGGAGAGAGTGTGGGAGCAGGAGGTCCTTTCGTCCTGCGAAAAGGAGAGCTAACATAAATGACGAGTTTAATTTGTATGCAAACAAGTTGGCGGCGTCGTCGTCTCGACACAAACACGCTGCTGCCGCTCCTGCTGCTGTTTCTCCTGCTCCTGCTCCTGCGGCTGCTGCTGCTGTTGATGTTGAAGTTGATGGCTTGGACCCACAGTAATTACGCACACATTTTAAAATTTTCATACACATAGAAAAACACACACATACAGAGAGAGCGGGAGAGAGAGTGGGAAAGCGGAAGAGTGGAAACTCCATAGAGGTGCACGAGAGAGGTAGCCATGATGGTTGCTAACTGTTTCCGCTTGATGCTGACTGACGTGCGAATGCCAAGAATGAAGAAGCATTGAAACAAACAGGAGGGTGGGAAACGGCAAGAGAAGGAAAGATAAAAAAGAGAAAGACAGAGGGATGCAGTGAATCATGGAGAAAGGGGTAAGAGCAGAATTGTGATGAAATACTTTATGCACTGCAGGAATATCCTTTAGCTGGGGTGCCCGTTAATGCAACCGAGGGGACAGGGCCAAGCATATAAAGTAATGATGGAGAAAACACGACAACTTTGTCATCTGCGATTTGCATCTGCAAATGGCAAAGACATTTGAAACGTTAATCTCTATGAATTTTGCATGAAATAGGTCAGTATTATGGTGGTTTTCGTGGAAAGTGTTGGAACTCAGTAAGAGGTTTAAAAGTTCCATTAGGAAATTAAAGTTTGCAACAGGAAAAGTGTTCGTAAATGGAAAACTTTTCTTAGTATCTTAATATTTCAATTAACACCCAAGCTCAAACGATTAAATGCCACCCATTGATTAAAGCTGAATCGGACTCCACGGCGTATGCTTAATATTTCAAAGAACTTCGATCAGGCTCTTAATAGGAATTCTTTGAATCGCTTTTGCAGTGCGTAATTAGCATAAACTCGAATAGTTAATTAGCGTAATAATTGCGTACATACACAGACGCACACAAAGCAAGAAAGACAGGATTTTAACACAAAATGAAAGCAGAGAAGGAGATTGGTAGTGGGCGATGGTGGGAGAAAGCTGTAGATAAGCAGAAAAGGAAGCCAGAATGCAGAGTGTAACAAAAACTGAAACTATTGGCTTCTTAATTAGCGTGCGTGTTCAATTACAATCAAGAAAGCTGGCGTTCCCCAAGGAGCGCTCCTGGCAGTGGGAAATCAGACGGATTTCAGGGCAAAGATTGGGTGGCATTCTCGTCCTGGCAATAAGCCATTATCAGCTGCTGTTACTTGAATTTATACGCCAGACAAAACACGCAGAAAACAAAGCAGGAACTCAAGAATCACGTCCCCTGCCCAAAAAATGTCTGGGACAAGGACGAGGCAGAGGCCGAAGGACACGCTGCCATTCATGAATTTCAAATAATGTCGAACACTTTGTCTTTGTCCTAGTGCGCCCTGCAATGCGATGCGATTGCGGGAGGACCTGCACAGCCCCAACCTCATAGTTCGACTCCTGTCGATGTCGTGATTCCATTCGGTGATGCCTGGCATGCCAAAATCCAATGAAAGACGTTTAGTTTGCCTCGGTGTCGTGGTAGTCCTGCGACGTCGTCTCAAGGAATTCGCAAAAGAAAACAAGCAATGAAATCGCATAACTAACAATGAATTCCTAACTTGAAGCTACTTGAGCAGCCAGCCACCAATAGCCAGGACAGCCTGGATTGCCAGGAGCGTCAGGAGAGACAGGAGAGCCAGAAGATGAGCTGAACGTGGTCTATGTCTGTGTTTTTAGCTTCCCTGCCCCACTTTTCCATTTTCCTCAATTTTTTTTTTATCCATCACACACACACGTAACACTGGTAATGACACTGAAAGAAACAGCTTTTGATTTCTTTACATTTCAAGAAATACTGTCTATCGGGTTTCCTTCCAATGCTAGAACTTTTCTCTCTCTGTATCCTTCGCAAAAGTCGACACGGAGTTCCTTAGAGATTTCATAGCAAAAAATAGCTTGAAGCGTGCCTTTCGCCCGTGTGTCCTGCGGGCGGGCTCCTGGCTTCAGACTCCTACCTCCTAGCTCCTGGATCCTGGCTCCTCGCTCATTCCTATTCAGCCCGTGTGCGTTGGTCGCGATTTTTTCCTGTGCTTTTCATTTTCCTGCCCCGAATGGAATCGCGGGGATTCTTTGCTTTGCTTTCTGTCCGCCGCCGCTCGGTTTACTTGTGGGCGCATATTTGATTTCTGCTCGCTGGAATTTCATCAGCCGGAGAGGAGGCGTCCGTGGCAGTTCCGGCTCAGGATTCATATTGCTTCTCAGTTTTTACGCCATTTGAGCAAATGCAGTCGATGCATAACATTTAATTTATTTCATCTTTGAAGTTTTCTCCCGCGAGAGGGGCAATATTTATGGGAAAGGATATATTTGTATAGTTTTTGGGATTCTATCAGTACAAAATAATTGGTAACAGAGTAATGCTTTTATGACTGACTATAGTTTCTGTTAAATATTAAATGTAGCTGTTTGAATGGAAATTTAAAATGAGAAAATCACTTTCTCTTGAGTTGTCTTTCTTTTTATATCCTTGCTACCCTTCGAGGCGAAGTAACATACACAGTTTGTGTTTGTGTTTGAGCCATCTCCGGCTTCGGCTGCCACTAAACCAATAAACATGCAAGTAATTTCATCTGCAAACAAAGCACAAATCCATCCTTGTTCTGCTTACTTTCTAGTTTTTGTTCGGCCAGAAAGAACAACAAGCGAAACCAATTGGAATTGAAGTTTTTCGAGTGCAGAAACCTTTGAAGGATGTGGCAATGGTGGATTTCCACATTTCGGATCACTGGGGTTTACTGCTCTTGACTTGCATTTCAAGTGCATGTCGGGATTTGTTTGGGACTGACGATGTTGCACCATTGTTCCAACGTACTCGCATTGTGGCCTCTGCTTGGCTGCTTTGAGGCAACTTAGTTCCTAACAATGCCACCGACTCTGCGGACGACAGCTCCTCGTGTTCCAGTTGTTGTCTTCCTTGCCACAGAGGCCTGCAGGCATTCAAGGCATCCGATGTTCCAACAAGCTAACAGCAGCACAAAAATGTTAATTTCGAGGAGGAGAGGCTGCAGAAGATTATCACCGCCTAATGTAAAACGCCGCAACTGTTGATGCATAATTTAGAGGGAAAATGAAAAGACGGCTTATCAGCAACGCCTCTAATCAGAGAAGGTAACGAAATATGTACTCCTCTGTCTTCTGTTCTCCAGCCAGACATGACTTGCCGCACGAAACCAAAGAAACAACGAGACGAGGCCAGTAAGGCTGCAGCTCTGGTAGTGGCAGTAGAGGTGCCATCAGGCAAATAAGCGCCATAAAAACACCAAGAAGACAAGAAAAAACTGTGTACAAAATAATTCCACAACAGACAGAGGGTAAAGAATAAACAACGCGAAGGTAAAGGTGCTCTCCATGTCATACAGTGGGTGGGAAAGTTTAGAAGTTTTGATAAAAAGCCAACACTGCGTATGCGTGATTTTTTCGTTACTCATACGCAGGGTTGGTTGCTCGAAACCAAAATCTAGAATATGCTCTTCTAGAAGGTAAGAAGCTATGTAAGCGTCCTTTTTGCGTAAATAAAAGTCTTCCAATACTATATATCCGTGTTTTTCAGATTCTATTCACTAAAAAGGACAACCACAACCACAGTTTGCGTGCGCCGTTTCCTGTGTCGCCAACGACTTGTTGGCAAAAGGCGTTTTTACGACACCTAAACACAAGACGTCCACCCAGGTCGGGATGTCCTGGCCTCCACACCTCCACTCCTCCGCCCAGGAAGGACTCAGACAGCAAAGACGATACTGCTGTTTACATATAGGGGCTGGAAGCAGAATTTTTTGAATAACGAGGAGGAGAAGTGGGGTCAGAAGGACGACTGCTCTCGCTCACAAATTCTAATAAATGTAAAAGAAATTGAATGAGGTTATGGGGAAAGGTTATACCACGGCAGCTGTGAAAATGGCAGAAATTGCCAGGCAAACGCAATTTTTAGACCCGCTCGGTGGCTGGTTCTCCATTTATTTTTTCTCGCCGCTGTCTGACGCTGTGCCGGCTAAAATGAAAACTAAACGAGTTTGTGCTGGCCTAGGCAGCATCATCCTTGAGCTGGATTTGATGGCAGTCGTCAGCAAATTGCCAAACGCAGAGCGACAGTGAAAATTGCTGAGCCGAAATGGATATCGTTTTAATTTTTTCAAATTACAAGGGGGGCTGGGCTGTTGGCAGGCATGGCCTCGTTAGCCAGAATTTATGAGCAGGAATTTAAATTATAATTGTAAAAGCGCTATTCGGGTAGTGGAATTCCATTTCAGATTTCCGAAACCGGATAAGTAACCCTCGGCAGCTTTTGGCAATTTGGGAAACGATTTAAATTGAACTGCCCATCCGCCGCATAGTAAAGTACAGTGTGGCCTGTCGGATGACTGACTTTACATAATGCCTGCCTGATTAGAGCAAAGGGCACAAAATGCTCCTGTTTTCAGGCCCGTGCTCTACTCCCCCCTGCCTCTGCCTGATCCGAACTGACCACAGTTAATGGCGTTCTGGCATCCTGCATCTAGGCCTCAAAATATATAAACCCGAGCATGTGGCAATTTCGTGCCGCAGTGTGTGCGTGTGTGCGTGTGTTTCTGACACTGTATCCTTGTGGTCCTGCGTTTTCCCTGTATGCGTAACTACATAATGCTCAAAATGTGTGTGTGTGCGTAGTGCGTACGCAAAATTCATGTCTCTATACGCACAAGCGGCAACATCGGCGAATCAATAATGATGACCTGAATACGCAAAAGGCTGCAGCCGATTAACTCTGCAGGACCTGCAATGGCCCACACCCAAAAATTACGTATACGCACGTCCGGCCAACACGCCTGCAAATATGCAACGGAAATGGTGTGTTGTGTTGTTTTGTTTTGTTTTGCTTCGTTTCGTCCTGTTCTGTTTTGTTTGGTTTTGTTTCATTGGGATCTCGTTTTCGCCTGTTTTGCTTCAATTTGCAATGGTCCTTGTTCCCTGTTTCATTTACGCTTTTCCATCCAGCATCTTGTGTTTTTCCCTTTTGCTTTTCCACCACCGCCTATGTGTTTTTCTGTTTGTTCTGTTTTCTGTGTGTTTTCATTGTCCTGCCGCTTGATTGTTCAAAGCGCAGCTTTCGGCTGAAACATTTTCAAAGTACTATTCGAGCCCGTTCACCTGCCAACGCGTTTTACTACGATACTCCCACTATGTACACACTGTCCAGGCCATGCTCGTAGTACATAGGCCTCCTGCCCGCCCTATCCCGGCTGCATGTGTGTGCCATATTTATAGGCATGTATGTGCACTCCATGTGCAGTCCGTTTTCATTGTGGGTCATTCCCATCCCCCATCCATTCCCAGTCTCCCTGCTTTTCTCAGGTTTTTATGTTTTCGACGCCTGCCTGCTTCCATTTGCATTTGGACTGTGCACACGGAATCCGCTTTACCCACACCCACACCCACACACAAGGGCACAGATACAACTACAGATACAGATGCAGATACAGGAAACAGATGCAGATACATACATGCCATTCGGTCCAGTCTCCGTACGAGTATGTGCACCAGAATTGCGTATACGCCGCGTGGCCCATTGTGAGCAGCACCTCGCCTCCCTCTCACAGCCGTCAACTTGCATCACTCATATGCATCAGCAACACCATCGCTGGAGAAACAAAAAAACAGCCAGTACAGCAAGAAGTAATACAAAAAAATGCACAAAAAATTTATTCATTTACGTGGCAAACCAGGGTTGCACCCCACAGGACCACACAGATCCACACAGGACTGAGAGACGCAGGAAACTGGGTCAGCCGCCGAACCCTTTAAAAAGCATTATAAATTGATAGCCCTTCGGTCGAAAATATTTGCGTTTTAATTTGCAAACAAGCAGCTGGCTTTGCTCGATCCTCATAAAGGGCATTCGGAATAGGTTAGCATGTGAATAAATAAAGCCGTAAACCCCAAAAACCCAAAAAGTGGGGAGTAATGCTATTTTTGCAAATGGTTTTTAAGAGTTAAAGAATTAGTAAAGAATACTAATTAAATCGAATATACATAAGCTTGTAGGAATGATGCTCCCTCGGGTCGTAGCTTTCATTTCATTACAAAGCTGCATTGTTTTGGCAAGGCTCCTTAATTGGCTAAATGCTGGCTCTTAATAGTTGGCAGTAACGGCAAATGCCATAAAATATTCTCCTTCAATTACATTCTAATGCGGCTGCATACATATTTCTGCATCGATTCCTGTGATATGCCATTTATCTTTGTTATGCATAACAGAGTCCTTGCCCCGGCTCCCCGGACCCCTTTCTTCAGTCTTACTTAACCCATTTGTTATGCCACTTAAAGCCTGACCCCTTATTGCATTCTTTGGGCCACAAACACCAGCACAGATGTGCGTATGTATTCGGTATACATATATATATACAGCAGCCCTGATGGTATGTGTGCTGGCCCGTCTTCTTCTTTTTCTGTTCATCTCCTTTGCAATGCATTTTGCTGCATTTTATTTATTGTTCCACACAGGCTGCACGTTGCATACATTTTGCATTGCCGCCTCTCTGTGTGCGTGCCTCAGTGTATGCATTTTGTATTTACGCCTGCTCCAATTTATTTATTGTATGTATATTTGTTTTTATCGTATATAGAACTCTCAACAAATTGCCGCTCCTGCTGTTGCAGCTGCAACTGGATGCTGATGCTGATGCTGCTGCTGCATGCTGCAGCTACGAAAAAATTTGTATTTTTTTTGACATTTTTTATTGGGCGTTGGCCGCTTTATCGATTGGTTTTCAAGTGTTTTGCGGCGGCTTTTCCCCTTCTTTCGGACCAACCAATGCCCCTCCAATGCAATTTCAATTATGCACGCACAAATAATTAAATTGTTTTAATTGCCAGCATCGGAGGGTGGCACTGCCATGGCCGTTAATTAACGGGGGCGGCCCATGATAAGTATTTATCAGTGTCCTGCCACGCTCAACCGACAAATGTTCAGTTGGCCTTAAAGGCGATCCAGATTCTACCAGATATGCCACAAGCCGCATTCCACATTCCTCTCGTTCCAGAAGGGAAAAGGGAATGGGCATAAAAACTTTTCATTTTCATTCCTTTTGCTTCGTTTTCAGCTTATCTAAAATTACTCCTCCAGCACACACAGTCCTACAAAAAGGACCAAAAGATGAGGAATGTAAATGTGTGCGTATGTGTATGTGTGCGTGTGAGAGGATTGCCTGGCAGCCAGATTAGAAAATATTAAGGTCAACAGGTTAGTGTGCTGTCCCCAAAGGACACAAAAAACGGCAGCTCCGACTCCGGCACCAACAAAACTGTTTTCAAATTTCCAGGACAGGACGCGTTCAAAAAGTAGGTTGTCCGTAAAGGATAACTGGGTAGAAGTGCGTCTGTGTGGGTGTTTTTTGATTACTGCCTAATTTGGTGACGGAGCGAACCTAACATGGCGTATACTTAACGCGGCGGCGTCTGCACCAGCCCGGCTCTTTCATGTGAAGTGCGGTTTCTTGCTTGAGTGAATGGCGAAACCTTCCTCTTATCTACCGCCAGCTTCCTCCCACTCGCCACCCAACGCAATTTACGTACAATTGCTATATACATATAGAAATGTAGGTACATATGTATATGTTTCAGCGCCTGTGTGTGCGTGCTGATGACGATGCCAGCGACGTTTCAGCAACACTTGTCGCAAAATGCCGCATTAAGCAACGTGCGTGGTATATAAAGTCGCCAAGGGTGTCGGGCCATGTTGGGGGAAGTACCGGGATGGCAAGAAACGGGGAAATGAGGTGCTGGGATGTAGGATGTTAAGGGCTTTAAGATATTGCGGGGCGGAGGGTGGTGGAGCAATGTTTGTGGCTACGGAACTTCGCCCTCGCTGGTGTATGCCGCTCGAGTGGAGCTGGAACTTAATGCGCTCGCAGCTACGATCGGTTAGCATTAAGCGATGCTACACCTTAAAAAAAATTAAAATAATTTTAAATTTTAAGAAAGAAATGGGGTATGCTTGATGAGAGGGATGTTTCCGGTCGACTTCCTTCGAAAAATAGGAAAGAGCGCCAAGTACGAAAATATGACCATTTGCGATGGCCATATCTTAGCCGATAGACATCCGATTCTTTAGCGGAATACCTTTAACGATTTGTTAATCGATTCACTATCAACTTGCATTCAAATATCAAGGCTCATATCAATTTGAAATTTTTATAAATTTTTCGGGTGGACTTCCTTCGAAAAATAGGAAAGAGCGCAAAGTACAAAAATATGACCAACCGCGATGGCCATATCTTAGCCGATAGACATCCGATTCTTTAGCGGAATACCTTTAACGATTTGTTAATCGATTCACTATCAACTTGCATTCAAATATTAAGGCTCATATCAATTTGAAATTTTTATAAATTTTTCGGGTGGGCTTCCTTCGAAAAATAGGAAAGAGCGCAAAGTACATAAATATGACCATTTGCGATGGCCATATCTTAGCCGATAGACATCCGATTCTTTAGCGGAATACCTTTAACGATTTGTTAGTCGATTCACTATAAAAATGCATTCCAATATCAAGGCTTATATCAATTTGAAATTTTTATAAAATTTTCGGGTGGACTTCCTTCGAAAAATAGGAAAGAGCGCAAAGTACGAAAATATGACCATTTGCGATGGCCATATCTTAGCCGATAGACATCCGATTTTTTAGCGGAATACCTTTAACGATTTGTTAATCGATTCACTATCAACTTGCATTCAAATATAAAGGCTCATATCAATTTGAAATTTTTATAAAATTTTCGGGTGGACTTCCTTCGAAAAATAGGAAAGAGCGCAATGTAGCCTATATGTCTTAGCCTATATACAACATCCCAATACCTTTAAAGATTTATAATTTTTTTGTTTTATTATTTGGTTTTAAAAGTCTTCCTTAACCATTTTCTGTAAAAGTACTTCGGATTTTGCCCAGTACATTCCCCAAAACGATTACACAAAAGCTGTTTTTCCGTCATGCAAAAGGAACCCACGCACACTTGGACAAACACGTTGACAGGGGTGGCGGATCCTTGCAGGCGGCACGAACAAAATGTTAGCATAATTTTAGGCACGAATGCGCTGCCACCTCTGTCTTCGGTGTCTTCCTTTCCATTCTGCCGGCTTTCCTTTCTGTTTTCCTCCTGCCTTCCTGGGGTCTTGCTCCATTACCAGGACTTTCCCCATTTTCCGCACTTTTCCCACGAAATGGTGTAACCGAGGAGACTGCATTTGAGGCACAAACCAGAGGCGGAGGCGCATAACTCATGGAGTCAATGACTTCTTGGTGGCAACGTTGATGTGCCTTAATATTAACAACATTTTTAGGAAGGAATGTGTGGCTGGCTGGGTGCTGGGTGTGTGGCTGGCAGGACATCGTCCCTCAGCACATGAGGCGGCATTTGAAGGGGCACATTGCGCATCAAACTGCCACTTACCCGAGCACACACAAATAAATTTGCAAATGAACACGTGCCAAGCGATGCTTGATGGCTTGGTGGGGGAAGATCCAGGAGAGGCGTCTCTGCAGATGCCTGATAAGTGTGTCAACAGCTTGGAGGGGCTGCCCCAACTGCCCCAGCTCGTCTAAATCAGCAAATTGGCTCCACTTGACTCGTTCCTGGCTTCTGCTTATTAATAATCATCAGGATCTCCCAGGATGTTTTTAACATTTTTTTGGGCCTCGTCTTGGGGGAATGGTAATTAGGCAACACAATAATAGTCTCCATCATCATAATTATGATTCTCATTTGGCAAGAGATGCATAAATCAGCAAATTACCAACGAATGCCGCGAATCCTGCCACTGATGCTGATGCTGATTCTGCTGCTGTTGCTGCGGATGCTGCTGCATAATTAAATAAAAGGCGAACGTGATAAATAACAATCTTTGGGCAAATACGCCTGGGAGATTTTTGCATTAAATTGATTAAATGCGCAGCACATGCAAAACGATAACAACGGCCCCGAGAAATTATCAACTTGGACCGAAAACCCGTCGAGACTCATAAAAATGTGCCACTTAGCTGCGAAGCTCAGAGGCGGCTGCTGTTCGATGGGCAGGGGGATTGGTTAAAAACGGGGGGTGGTGGGATGACGGGGACGGTCAGGAGGGAATAACCCACACTGCTGCACAGTGTGTGTGTTGCCTGTTGGCTTTTAGCGGCTTTCAAGAGCAGCTCCTCTCTTTGTGGAATGGTGAGCATGCGCCTTGGAGTCCTTTGCCAAAATGGCGGCCAACACCAAAAAGAGAGTAATGGAGCCGGAGAGTGACAAGGAGGCCAAAAGGATAAAGGACTCTAAAGGATGGGGGATGGGGGATGGGGAACTCCTCGACCAGAGAGCTCAGCTTCTACCGCAGTTCGGTGCCGTAAATGTCAAGTGTAATGTCACAATCAGCAGCAATCAAATACGCAAACACACGCACTCCCCCGCACATCCAAATGTGTGTGCAAGTGCAACATGGCAACAGGAAATGGAAAGCCAACAGCCAAGTCCTGGCTAAAATGGGCAGCCCAACTCCTCCATGCATACTCGCATATATTTGGTGTATTTTAGGGAATCCAAACAGGATGCAGGTATCAGTTTAAGTATGCAAATCTCTGCGACAGCAAGTGGTTTAATGTTGATATTCAAGAAATGGCATTTATTCTATATTTCAGATTTGTTTTAGAAACGGAGAAATCAAGATGCCTTTTAAACTATAAGGTAAAAAATATTGTAGAATATCTTCAAAGATAATAGATCGCAGCTACCAAGACTCACTTAACTACCAAGAAAATACCAAACATTTTCTCATTTCTTATAAAATATTAAAACACTCCATAATGCCCTGAATTAAAAGTTTTTTTGTACGCCCTTGCCTGTTGGCAAGTGCACAAAAAATAAGAGCCCTAACTCATTATGTGAATTTTAGTGGCGTTTCCTTTGGCGCATTTTTTGTTGCGTTGTGTTTTGTTTAACTTGATGCAAAACTTTCTCGTAAAGTCATAGAGAGCGGGTCAAACAAAAAGGAAATATATAGAGAAAAAAACTGAAAACAGAAAGTTGAGCAGCTGGCCAATCTCCTCTGGGGTCAACCTCAAGTCTTGGCTCTCAAGTTTCGGCCAGGGGTCAGCGGGCAACCAACCAAAGGGCAAGGCATTGGGAGGAAAAGTGTTATTAGTTTTTGCGGTGCAAGCTCATAAAATGTTGTTCTTTTTCGAGTGGCCACAGCGCGAAGTTTGGTATTTGGTGTGTTTTTTGTAAGCCATTTTTTATTTCTTCTGCTTGCTCTGCACTCGCAAAGGAGGAAATAATTAAAAATTTGGAATAGCCGGGCGCCTCGTAGTTATGAACTTTCAAGTCGGAAGTCTGGCTTGGTCAGATCGGTTATAAAGTGAGTGGATAAGAAAGTGGAGTTTTACACAGAAGGATTAAACAGAAGAGTGAATTCATATGTATTCTTCTGAAATTTAAATTTCTTTATTCTTAATTTCCTCTTTTCCTCTGAGAATATGGAATTCGAAAAGCATGCCTCAATATCTGGAATTTACCAATCGGGCGGGCCAAGCAGTTGTGAATATTCAGCATTGTTTTTCTACTCTATTGACAATTCTGTTTCACTTCATTTTAAGCTGTTTATGTTTGGTTTGTAATGCATGCGAAAGTTGCATTTTTGTCATCACATTACTGGCACACACAGGCACTCGAGTGCTTGCCCAGCATGCAGGCAAGGAGGATCCTGCGGCAAGGATGTGTGTGTTTGCATGTCATAGCCCATTGCCTTCGTCCCTTGGTTGGACAAATGCTTTGACTCAGACAAGGCGAAATATGTGGGCTTCAACTAAGGATTCTTTTCTCCCCGAATGTCCTTGTTAAACAGCTTGTACGAGTGTGTGTGTGTGTGTGTCTTGGGCATACACGGACACGAGTGTCAAAAGCCTTTCTGGCAACAGTAGTGAATGGCGTCAGATTTTGACAATTGCTTCTCGTTTTTACTCTACTGTACACTTTTTCCCAAGTGGTTTGCACAAAATATTCGAGTCCGTTCACATTTGCTGTAATTAACAAAACACCCACGCCCCACGCTCCACTGCCACGCCCCCAACGCTTGGCAATTACAAGCAGGACTAGCAGCAGAAAAAGGAAAAAGGGGAAAAAAAAAATAGGAATGGAAAATAGGAATGGAAATTGAAGAGCTTTCCGCTCGCTTCGCCTGCAGCCACAGTTTTCTTTCATTTGGCCAACGTTTTCTCTACTTCTCATAATTTCAGCTTGTTTTGCTTGGCTTCTGTTTGGCTTTCAGCTGCCACTTTGGGGGCTTGGCCACGCCCCGTCCCCCTCTGCGTCCTCCTCAGGACTCAGGAGGCCAGTCGCAGTTGTGGCAACATCAACGTTCGCCGCAACTTCAACTTCAACTTCAACTACAGCGCCAAAGCTGAAGTTTTATTGTTATTTCTCCCCCAAGTGCGTGCAGGCCAAGAGCTTTATATTGGCCATAAAATATGTCATATGAAAAATGTCCCCCATACCCGTACGGGCAGGATTCTCGGTTTTATGACCACAGGATCCTTTTAGTCCCACACCCCATACCAGACATTTTACAGTTCAATCAACCTTTCAATGCCCCGCTTTTGTGTGCAAATTGTTTACAAATGCAACAGCAATTATGCAATCATTTGTGGCCGGCAAATGAAAAGGGAGATTTACATGCAGCATCCCCAAAAACACAAATGCCAGGACAGGGCAGGGCAGGGCTGGTAAAAAAGGAAAAAAAGAAATGCAAATACAAATCGATGTTGCATAGAGCAAATATATGTGTACTATATCGAACGACGGTTCCGATGGCCCAGGTCAGTATTCAGCCGGCCAACGCCCAAGCCTCGTCCTCGTCCTCATCGTCGTCCTCGTCCTGATTCGCATCCTGCCTCTGATTGTATGCAATTGTGTTCTGCGTATGAATGACCAGAGACCACACTGCGAATGAGTGCTCCTGACTGGGCCCCTTTTGCAGCAAGGGGTCCCCCTCTGGGGCGGCCACCCCCCTCTCCAACTCCATGTCTCCTTGTCCATGTGCATGTGCTTATTTGTATGTATTGTATTAGCCAACATAATGGCCGCAACAGCAGGCAACAACAGCTGAAATAGCCATGCCAGAAGGTTCACTGAACACAAAAAAGAGCTCTGAGCTTCAGACTCTCAGGTTAGAGGGAACCACTGAATGTTTAGGTTTCTCTCAGTGCAACAAAAAACTTCATACAGCAATTTCGCATTGGTCATAACGCAGCCTCCACTGTGGGTCAGGCCGCTTCCGTTTCCGGTCGGTGCCCGTTGGTGCTCTGGTGGTGCTACATGGTGGGTGTGTGAATGTGGATGGTATTGCCTTTGGGGATGGCAAGTGGGTGGGTGTTGTGGTGTGGTGTAGGTGTGGCGGCTGCTCTTACTGCAATCCAATTTTCGTTGCTGCTATGTTTTTGACACTTACAAAGTGGTTACGGCTTTTGCTTTGGCATTTCTCACTTCAGCAACCGCACAAGCAGCGCACCAAATACACAAATACGTCCACAAACACAAACAAACCGAGGGGCTGGTGTCGGGTGATTGGGGGCGGGGCCAAGCAATTTACCAAATGTGTGTCAAAATCTTCCCTGTGGCTCCACTCCACTCAAAATCTGAATGCAAAGCCGCTCTCATTGACGAGGTCATTCCCAACAAGTTATTGAATTGCCATTATCAGGCCAGGACTATTTGCACTTCAATTAATCCCGGAATTAATGTAATTGGAGTAATATAGCTTGAAGTCGAGAAGTTATATAGAAAACTGACAAAGGGTCTGAAGGGAAATAAGCTTCCCTGGCAATTAAACAGAGAAAAGACTTTTGAAATAAATTAGGAAAATAAATGGCTCAGGAGAACTGGAGGAGCTTGTCACTCGGTTGGATGTTTTCCAGCTTTTTCAGTTTGAAACGATGATGCTGACTTTTAGCCAGCACACATATTACAAATGTTGTGCATTAGGGGCATTAATTTTACACACTTATGACACCCAAGCGTCTCGTAAAAGCGAACCGCACGCAAATTACATTGGGCGAAGATGTATCCTTGAAGGGAAATGGTCAGGGCAGGGGGTGCTGCCTCGGGATGTCGGGACCGTCAGCTAAGCTGTGGCATTTATTAGAGCTGCCACGCGACAGTCGCAGGATCCGCAGCTACCACAATCACACAGCCGCATAAGCTCATTTCCAATGGTTGTCCATGTGACAGGATAAAAGGAAGAAGGCAAAGAAGGCAGAGAAGGCGCAGAAGGCAAAGGACCAAGGACGAAGCGAACGTCTTATTGTTTTGCAAGGATAACCCAGACCAAGAGCAAGCACCAGACAGGATACAGAGCCAAGATCCCTAGCAGTTGCTAACAAGCCAGCCAAATTGTATTTGCATGCAAGGCTCCACCACGTTCCACCCTTATCCTTCGTCCTGTCAGCTACAAATGTATGCAGATGCCTGGGTGGAAACCAACGCACACGACAGCCACGACATTCTAAGTGAATTTTATGTCGAAAAGTTTGAAAAGGGTAGCCGCGTTCCAGACCCACCATATCCAGGACATTCTCCTTTACCTCCTACTGCTCCTCCGGCTGGAGAGCAACAAGTGCCTTGTGCCGAATGTTGCAACATGCCAGGAGCCAAATGCCGAAAGTGGGTCTGGTTTTCGGCTTTTTCGGGGGCCATTTGCATTTTCGGCTTTCGAAGGACCTGGGATCCTTGCGGCAGTTGTGAATTATGCAAATACCTAAATAATAAGATTCACCCTGGTCTCTATTACCCTCTGACCTCCGAGGGTGCGGTGGTGTGGCTTTCTCTAATTGAAATAACAAATTTGGTGCAATATTTTGCTTAAAATTAAGTCAATGGTAAGTTAGTCTAGTTAGTGGAAAAACAGTTGGTGAATTATCCAAAAAACTCTAATTGATGCTCCAGATTATAGAATTAAGAGCTAAATAAAGTGTATAAAGTAAACAATCTCACCATTTAAGGTCTCAACCCATTAAAGTCCCGCTGGGAAACCCATCTAGATTCCAATTCCCGGTTCCGGATAAACTCAAAGGACCTCCAACAGCTGGCACATAACAAGTTGCCCCAATTAGAAATATTTTAAGCCATAAACAACATTCGTTGGCCATATCGCTGAGCGAGTCCTTTTCGCTTATTTAGGTTTTTATTAAATTACGCGTACGCGCTTTGCGACATTAATTTCTTTTGGCCAAAGTCTCTAACGAAACGCCATTAAATATGAAACAGTCTGGTTGTCTGGGACAAACATCAAATGAATTAAAAGTCAAGGGTTAAATCATATTTATCCAACCCATTAATATGCATAACTTGGGGATTTTAGACCTCTCATACTCATTACTTTTTAAATCGCTCAAAAAAACGTTTTAAAGACTTAGTCTTCTGAATTGCTTAGTCATTAACAGATTTGTGTTTCCTTAAAGGGTTTGGAATTCATTTATTCCCCCACATTGATCAGAAAACCAGCCAAGCAGCAGACAATTCCTGGCCAGTCCTCAATGGAAATGACTTGCTAAAGATTTCTCTAGGTTCCCCCAAAAACCCAGAGCTCCTTGCCTCGTTATCCTGCCCACATCCTCGTCCGGGTCCCTGGTACGCATGTTGCATATTTAATGGATTTTGACAGCCTAATCCATTTCACAGTCTGGGCTCTCCGGGTGGGTTATGCCCGGAATTTCAAGCATAATTTGCCGCATATTTCTGGCCACTGTATTATTTAACTATTAACGTTCAATTGCCGCCAAGATTTATCGCCAAGCTTACAGACTTCCGGCATTTTTTGCGCTTCGGCCCGCCCTTGGCAGTCCGTGTGGCAAGTATCCGTGTCTACATTCCCATCCCGTGTCTCTCTATCCCCATCCGCATCCGCATCCGTTGCCGTCTTAGTCGGGGTTGCACGAACAAAAAGGTAATTCAATATCTTAATATCCGCATAGATCAAGTGCAGGTACGTGCAGGTTTGCGCAGTTTGACTCGGAGGCGCCGTTTAACGTGGCTGCCACATTTCTGGGGCTTCTCCCTTGGATTCCGCCTGGCTAGCAAGACTTGCAGGTGGAAGAAAAACAGATACTGTATAGTGGAAAAGAGGCTCATCCCTCTTGCAAGTCTGTAGGTTGTCGAGGAATTTTCCAGCTGAGGGTAATCTGCTGAAGAATGTAAATATTAGTTCAAGAGTTTACAAAATAAATCAGGTTTTGATATTGTTTAATAATCATGATTGAAATAGTGGAGAATATTTAAATTCTAAACAAAGCCTCTAGAAATTGTATTCTTTAAGTTTTTAAATACAGTTTCCCGTCTGGCGGAGAAAGTGCTTTCACCATCTGCAATTCTCTGACCACCAATTTCATCCCAAAATGCTGTGCGGTTATTATTATACATTTTCCAAATGTCCTTTTGTTTTATGTTTTTATACTCGTATACAAAAAAAATGTACTTTTTGGAAATGTTGGCCTTTTTGTATTTTGTTTCGACCGAAAATCTCGTCGAAAGTTTCGCAATAAAACTAAAAGTTTCAACGTTTATTGTCGCCAACTTGAAAGTTTAAACAATGAGCCCAGTTCATGAGCCACAATTTTTGAGAGGTGGTGCAAGGTGGGGCGGGGCAAGGCGGGGCATGTGGGTGGTGGCAGGATTGAGTTTGTGGCAAAGGATTGCCAGCATAATTAAAAGCCAACATCGTGAGTGTGGGGCCAGAAAGTTTTGTGTAATCCCACTTTTTTATTTCTTTTCCCCCACCTCACCAATTTTTTGTGGTTTGCGGATCAATTAATACGGAAAAGAGATAAGCCGCAACGGAACAAAAACGATTTTAATTTTCAACTTTGGATGGCATTATAAAGTTACTATAAATTATGCCAAAATTATGAAATATTAATAATGTCATCCGAAGTGGCCCAGGCCGTACCCTTTTCTGATGTTTTATTAAAAGCGACAAAAATTATTGCTGGTGCTGACGTTTTTATTGACCCACATGCTGCTGGTCTAAATGGGCGAATGAGGGCGTGGCTGGGCCGTTAACAAAGGGAATTAACAAAATGACAACTAAAATTGCCATTTGTGGCCATCCTTCCCCCATCGTATATCGTTTTAATTTTCCCTTTTTTTGCGCAAATAAAATTTATTTATTTAATTTGCTGTTTGTCGCTGCATTTTGTGCAAACAAATTCGCGAACAATTCATTTAAAATGTAACGTGAATACATATGGCAGATTTTATTTACATTGCATATATATTGAATCACCCCACATATGCAGGATGTACAATATATATGCATATATGTATATATTTTAACCCACCTTTATGTATTGCAATCGCGTTATTTGCATTTAAAATTGCCAGGCAACGGAAAGCCAACTTTTTTGCCAGCATTTGGCATATTTTTTCGTGGCTTATTTGTGGCAACATTTTTTCCCTATTTATTTTTTCAATTGATTTTTTTCTAAAGCATGCCAAGTGTTTGTTTCGTTTTAATTGGATGGGCGTGAAGATTTGAACTAGCATTTGGTAAGCACAAAAAAGAAGGATTAATACTAAAAAAGCTTAATAATTAATTAGAATTTTCAGTTGCAGTAGAAAAAAATAAGAGATTGAAAGGTTTTTAAAGTTTATATTTTGTGGAATTATCAGAACTTGATGGGGAAGATTTTTGGATCAAAATCTGTCATAAGCTTTTCTTTCATATCAACAAAATCATCTCGAAAAACTAATAACATCCGTTGGCAGTTTGTTGGTTTTGATTTCAATTCAGATCCTTGAAATGCGAATGCAAAGCGAATGTCAATTACACACAATTAAGCCGGATTTCTATGTATTTGGATTTCCATTTCCGCTGCTGCTCGAATATTAAACGTCGGCCACAAATCCACAAAATACAAACACACAAAATTGAACGTTTCAAGCCCCACCGGCTGGGGTTTTCGTTTCTATACAAAAACGGAAATTGATTTCATTTTTATTTGTTGTTGTGGAAAACCAACTTTATTTAGGAGACCTAGGTGGGGGACTGGAGGTCACTGAACTGAGGTCAATTCAATAAGCATATTATAATAATCAGGCCACAATGATGAGCACCAATCCCAAAAGCACACATAAAAGATGATGGGTGGAAAAACTTTCTGATATAATATATTTTGCAAACAATAATGCCGACGGCAGATGAAATGCAAACACTAAAGGGAACCAGGGAAAGTGGACACATCCCGCATCTTTCCCAGAGCTATCCTGGGGAAACTGTATCCTTTGAAAGCCGAGGAGGATTATCGTGGCTGGGGAAAAGACAAAATAAAGAAGTAAAACAATCATAAGCAGCGAAACTTTTCCATATTTCAACAGTCTCATCTAACTATCTATGCTGTCCCTCTCTCTCCCTCTAGCAATATCTATCTCTATCTTTATCTCTGCTTTCTCCGGTACAACTTTCTCCGGGCTTTCTCCATAGCATACATTAGAGCGTGTTGAAGCGCATTGAATTGTGTATTGGGAATTGTTTACAATGCTGGCAGAAAGTTTTTACGTTCGCTTAGCCAAAGGCAAAGCGACTCGAAAGTTTCTTGAGCACAATTGCCAGGACTCTTCCTCACTGGCCCCGCAAGTCCATGGAAGTTTTCAGCCGGGAGTTTGGCATTTATTAGATGCACAACCCACAGCAATCCAGTGTCCTGCCGTATGTCCTTCTGGCTCTCTCTGGGGCTTGTGCGATAACTTTTTAGCCACAGTCAGAGTCGTACTATTTCGCTTTGCGGTTGTCACCGAAGGACTCTCTCTTTAATTTATTTAAAATACTTTCAGCCGAACTGGGCGGCCTTCCGCACAAACTTTTCGAGTGCAACAAGTTATAACAAACAGGACAAAGGCATCCTTGTTCGATGCTAAATACTGAATAACTTTACGGAATTCAACTTGCTCAAATTATGCAAATGCTCCAATTAAATATATGTTTTTCTTTTATTAGAGACGGTCGGGTGGGTGAGTCCAGGCCATGTAAATCAAACCAATTGCCACAGGTCTTGGTCCAAGGAACAAAGTCAATTTCGCCTTGATTTTTAGCTAATATCCTGTCGCCTGTCGCTGCTTTCGGGGCGAAACTATAATCGAGATCTGGTCTGTGACAAAATGTTGTTTGGATTCGTAATTGCTTTGGCTGCGGGCCATGTTCGCTTAATTATAGCCAAATGGCTTTTTACCAGAGAGTATTGCAATTATTTTGATTGTACAGTTGTTGCTTTTTATTTTTTCGATGGCAATGTTAATTCTGCTGCTGAAAAGTTTTGCGACATTTGCGACGTTTGGAAAATTTTGCTTTTTATGGTCATTAATTAGGAATCCCATTTCCCCAGGGCGGTGTGCAGTGCTTATGTGTTTGTGCCACTGCCGGAATGCTCTGGCCCCGGGGGCTAGTCCTGACACCTGACCAAGTACAATAACAACACGGACAATGGACTCTCCGTCTCCGTCTCCTTCTCCGTCTCAGTTACATCCGCCGGAAGGAGCCAGCCATGCGAAAACTCTGCTGCTCCTGGTTGCTGACTGATGAGATTAATTAAGCAAGGCAAACAAAAGGATTTTAGTTTCATGTAGATACTCTTGACACACAAACACACATACGGACACGAATACGGTGCGTATACGTAGTGTTTTCAGGGCTGTGTTATCCTTGTCGGATTGACAGGCAGCATTGCGTATGCCTGTTGGCATTTTTATTGACAAGGACACATTAATTACTCACTGACATTGTAATCAAATACATAAGCATTGCCTGAAAGCATTTGCTAGTTCTTGTTTTTGCCATTATCCTTGCTCGTCCTGCCGTTCCCACTTTTTCCAGCTGTAGCTTCATCTGTAGCTTCAGCTTCAGTTTCAGTTTCAGCTTGTGTGTCAAAGTTCAGCGTGCGGATCCCGTAAATCTCTTCCCGATGTCAATATTGCGCATACGCCACCGACACCGACACCGACACCGATGCACGAGTGTTTATTTAAGTTACACTGACGGGAGTCCTTTGAGCCCTGGACACGCCCTTGTATATGCAACGGGGTGTATCTCTGGGTCCTGTGTTTTATTAATTACGTAATTATGTAATAAATTAAATGCATGTACAAGCGAAAGGGGGCCTGGGAGGATGGGGGAGAGGCTACTTTAGCGTTAGCTTGCCTGTCGATGGAGCCAAGTGGGTTAACTTGAGCCCGAGAGTTTTGCAAAGAGGACGACGAAGCGTCTCCTGACACACATCCTTCAAAGGACGAGTGCCTCGTGTTTACTTGGCATCCGCATCCTGGTCGTGCAGCTCTCCCAGGTACAAAGCCAATAGGATGTTTTCAAAACGGTCCGTGAATGGAGCCTACTCTTCAAATTTAGGATAAGAGCCCGACAAACAAGCCGCAGCAAAATGAAAACGATAGATAACATATCTGGCAAGTTGCAGGACTTAATTGGATGGGTTTACTACATTAAATAAATTAAAAGCTTAAAATGACAAGCTTCAATCGATGGAGGTCCTCCGAAAGGTTTAGTAATTATTTTGAAATTCCTCTGCCTTGGGTTTACACCCAAAAGTGAAGATAAACAACTTGCCGGGCCCACAAATCTTTACGTTCTAAGAAATCTGAGTAATTACTGATCCGACACTCCAAGTTTATCCAGCTCGTGTGCACCTGTGTTCCCAAGGACATTCCATCCCAACTCCATTCTACCTCCATCCCAGCGCCATGAAAAAGTTTTGCCGTTGATGCCGAGATGTGAGTGCCGAGGCTGGGCTGCTGCTACATTTGTCTCCATTTCCCCGGATCCCGTCAAGAGTCTCTGGTGCTTGGGTCCTGGTTTCACATTACACCACGGCACGCATTTAAAATCCAAATTAAATATTTCCGCATGAAACGCAAATCTTACAACTGATTAAATAACCCAGGACCGGAAACGAGCGGTTCTGCCACTGCCTGATGGTGGTGCTGGTCCTGGCGTTAGTCCTGGCGTTGTCGTTGGTGGTGCTGAAACGCTGCGGGGCAAGTCAAAAAGGCAGGCAACGACTTGAAATGCGACAAACATGTGCGGATGCCAGAGAATATATGCAGAGAGAAAAATGAAGAGTAATTTAATTGTGGTTTGTGGGTGTTTAGGGGTACTGGGTATCATTTGTTTCGAAGCGAATGGGATCTAAAACTATTCTTCTCTGCCTCTAAGAGTATCTAAAAATATTTCTCCCAGTGTTGGAGTGTTAAATTTGTGTGTATAATTGGCATACCAGCAGACATACGTTTTGCGGGATGCTTCTATCTTTTTCTCCAACTCTCCCTCTCCTTCTGTCCCTGTCTCTTTCTTCGTTACTATCTCCATCTCTGTCTCGTCTGCTGTTGTTATGTGTTAAGAATTTTTACCATTTAACAAAACTCAGCACAGGCAAAACGTTGTCCTGGGGTAATTGCGTTGTTATTTGCCATCTCCCGAGTCTCCCGAATCTCGCTACTTTTTCCATTTCCTTTTTTTGGTTAGAGAAAACTCATTTGGCCAAGGCAGGAGCCAGGACTCAGGACTAGATGTGTGGCTGATTGTGCGTTTTATGAATTTAGCTTCCTTCTGACAGGGGCTTTCCGGCCACCTCACCTGGCTGTTTGGCTGATTGCGACGAAAAGGAGAAGCGAAGGAAGCAAAACTTTTCCCTTTGCCAGCAGGACCGACCTGCAGCGTGTCCTTGCGATGTCACTCACCATCACCATCGCCGCCAACAGTTACAACTTTCCGGGACTGGCCAAGATGCTCTGGAGTCCGTCTCCAGGCCAAAGTGAAAATCATTTGCACAGTAAAACGTTTTTCGGTAAACTCGTCTTGACTTTCGGATTTCGGAATATAAAATAAAATTACCAACAAATTGAAAATTGCATCCTGCGTGCATCCTTTGCCGCCCTCAATCCCCAATCCCCAGTTGCTACACGAAAACTTTTCTATTTTATACCCAAGGATTATGCTATGAATATAAAATCTTGCAAAATTACACTGCCACACAAAATAGGAGGCACACGTGTACACTGAGCACTGAGCACGTGGAAGGTGGAAAGTAGAAAGTGGAAAGTAACTGAAAGTTGCGGTCGTGACGTTGCCGATGCAGTTGCAGGTGGCGTGGTCGGGGGAGGAACAAAGGTTATGACTCTGCGAATGTGATTTTAGATTGTGTGACTTCGTTAGTAGTGCACTGAAAACTTAATTGTTTGGTGGGAAGATAGAAATCAGGATAAATCGTCTTTAATTTTGGTAGAAATCTACCTAAATGCTTCCTGTCAGTGGCAACTTGTTATCCGATCGGTGAGTTGACGCTTTCTAGCATGTTTTACTTTCTAGCATGTTTTACAACAGCTGGCCTTTTGGCGGAAAGGCTGCCTCGGGCCGAATGCTCTCAGTGTAGCTTCTACATTTACTGCAATTTGAGAAAGTTACTTGCAGTTTCTTCCGCTGCACAAAAAGCAGCATCTGCCGGAGCCGGGCAGCTCCGGGCGCAATCATAAGCCAACACCTAAGCACGTCAACAACACGGCTCCCAGGATAATGCCCCCTCGGGCCACCCTCGCAGCCTTCCGCCATCATCAGCTAACACTATTTGGAGTGAGAATGGCAGTAGCGAAAAGTTTTTGCAGCTACTACAAGTAGAACTAAAATTTGCCAGATCATTGCTTCCGCTACGTGCAAGGACTTCGTGCTCCAGGATTGCAGGATTGCAAGATTGCAGGATTGCCGGATTGCAGGATTTTGGGATTGCAGGAGCAGCAAGGTTTTTGCGCCTACGGGAGCTGTAATGTTATTATGCATATGGACTCCTAGCATCCTTGTTGTGATTGTCAGCGGCAAAGAAAAACTTAATTCGAGAATCCTTTCGGGGATTTTCAGGCTGCGTGTGCCTAGGCACAACTTTGTGGCCCAATTAAATGTTAATTAAAACGTTATCAGCTGGAGGGAAGGGATGAGGATGTCGGGAGTGGCAAAAACTGTTTTGCATTGCGAGGCTTTGAAAGTTAAACATAATTTCTGCCCGAATTGCCACTTGGAAAGTCTTGCTTGTACAGAGAGAAAAAAAGTTATAGTAGGGGATATTTAGTAGGGGATAGAGTTTAAATCATCCCCTAGTATATTGTTTTAGCATATTGCTTTAAGACTTTGGCATTTATATATTTTATATGCCTTTTTTAGGGCGTTCTTTTTTTGAAAGTGTTTACTGCTTTCTGCTTGCTACTTGAGTGGAAATTGCAGAGCTCCGGAGTCCGTATTCCGGATTCCAAGTCAGAGTCAGTTTCAGAGCCACAAACACCCGTCTCGCCACACATAGAAGGCCAAGCACTCGGGTGAGTAAATCCTGGGGAGTCGGTCGAAAAGGGCAGCAAATGAAATAAACGTGAGGCCAAAAGGAGTTGAAGGAGGACGAGTTCCACTTTCCAGCTACCAGTTTCTCAGTCTCCCAGTCCCAGTCCCAGAGCTGGTAGCTGGTAGCTCGGGAGCTCCCCCATTGAGCTACTACAAAACTGCAATGAATGGTTAATCAAGCAGCCGGCTTGAACAGCTTTTGGCTTCATTTTACAGCAAGTTGCACAGGGAGTCGGAGTGGCGGGCCTTGGGCTGCGGGCTGGTAGCTGCTTAACTGCAACGGGAACAGGATCACGACCAGGAGTAGGGTGTTGGGTGTCGGGAGTTGGTTTACTATATTATGTGCAGAACGCACATAAACAAAAGCCCTGGGCCAAGAGCCAAATAGGCCGTGTGCAAAAGGCCAAATGCCGGCAAAGGTGTGCCGTGCCATGCCATGACATGCCACGAGGATATGAGGCTATGAGGCTATGAGGGAATTAGTTTAATACCTTGCTAAACTTTCAAGTATTTACCCGTTTATGTACAGGCCGAGTCCAGCTTGGATGGATGTGCTATTGATGGATGCACTTGGCAGGTAGCTGGAACTGGGACTCCGAACGAGTTCAATCGATGGCACAACATTTTGACAGCTTTTATGGCTCGTATTTAATCGCATCTCATATGTCCCGGTGGCAGGTTCTAAATCAACAAAAAATTAATATTTGCCCCGGCATAGCGTTGGGGGAAATATATATTTATTTTTACGACTCTGTAAGCTGCTTTATGGATTGGGCCAGATGCACCAGATGCAGGCCAACACTGAACGAGAACCTGGTCGAAACATTTTGAGCAATTCTGTGACTCGTTGGAGTTAAAACTAATTTTTTGTCTCAGTGCGTTTGCCTGATATCTATCCCTTTAAATACCGACAGTTTAACTATCTGCTAAAAATTGGATGGAAATCCATTTTTCTGTTTTATTGGCTGAAAAGCTTAAAAACGTTGAATTTCTATTAAATATATCTGGCTCACACGTCGTATACGTAATATCAGATTACAGCCAGGGCTTAAAGGAGAAACCAAAAAAAAAACAAATAGGGGGAAGGCGAAGGAGAAAAAATAAAGCTGGGAAACAAAACAAAATAACAAAACAACAAAGGTAAATACAGAAAAGGATAAAAAGAGAGTGCAGGGAGTGCAAATACAAAAAAGAACGCCATAAAATGGAAATTATACGGAGTGAGATGGGAGTTTGTTTCGCTATAAAGGTGCTTACGTTTTTTAATTACCTCGTTTAAGGCACAGTGTGTGTGTCTGTGTGTATTTGTGAGTGTGTTTGTTCGCTTTTATCAACTCGTTTCGCCGTGTTTTACTCACTCGCAGACGTTGCCATAAGTTTTAATTAAAATTACTTTGCCTGCCTGCCTGCCTGGCTGCCTGGCTGCCTGCCGGCTGATGATGGTTTCTACTGCCACTTTTCCATTACGGCAACAGCCACGGCTACTGAAGCTGATCCTGCCAGGTTCCTTGCCACCCCTTATGCTCCTTTTGATACCCGGTACTTTTGGGGTCGGGTTTTCCTGGGATCGGGTTTTCCTGGGATCGGGTTTTCACTTCCCTCCATCTTGATCAGCATTCCTTTGTCTGTTTTCTACACAGACTAGATCCTTAGGTCTTATACGAGTATTTCAAATCACAAGTACCGGGTATCATATAGTCTCTTATCTAAAAGCTGCCATATCCTTTCCTTCGGTTGTTGCTGAGTGTTTTGCTGTGTGCTTTTTGTTATTTGCTATTTGGCTGCTCACCTGGGCCACTGTTTTTGCAGAGTTTTTGCGGTTCTGCTGGTGTTGTTGTCCTTGCATAGGCTCTGAAGCTGAAGCTGAGTTTTTGCCGGCAGTTACAGCCTACGCCTCTGACATTGCCCCATTGCATTGACAATGGCAGCAGTTGGTCGGTGGTCGTTGGCTTTGGCTGTAACGCATAGGCCAGGCCAATATCCAGTCCTGGCCGGATATTAAAATGCAGCGGAAGTTGGAAAAATATTGAACAATTATCAAGCTGCATACCAGCCACAGGCGGATATCTCGAAAAAGGATATAGAGGTGCATTGGGGTGAACCTTGAATTTTTCAATATTAAAACTTTTAAAGCCAGAATTTTGTAAGCCAGAAAATGTAAACAAGAAATATCTAGACTAGAAACTTGAATTTATTTCTGTGGCATGCCACATAGTTTATACTAAATATATTTATTGAGAGTTGATATTCAACTGGGCGCGACAATCCACTGCCATTTAGTTTGCAAGCCCGGCTTTATGGACTCCGCTTCCTGGCTGCGTCCTGCGTCCTGCGTCCTGGCCATGTCCCGGCTGTCATCATTCAAACAATCAGCCAACTGTGAAGCGGAGCAGCCAAACGAGCGGGTCTAAACGCGCAGTTCAACGCTTGGCTTGCGTTGGCTCGCTCCGCGCTGGGGGGTCCTTTCTGGGAGGTCCTGCTGGTGCTGGTGCTGGTGCTGGTCCTGGAGTATATTTGCCACATGCTGATAAGCAGACATAATAATAAAAAATGTATGAGCTGATGCCTGGCAAGCGGCAGTCATAATAAAATGTGCAAAATAAAATGGAATGCTCTGGAAGGGCGAGCAACCACAGAGAGGGAGCCTGCCAGGACGATGGCAGGACTTAGGACCAGAATGTTGGCGGCAGCGGATGTGCGCCAAAAGCAGCAGCGGAAACGTTGCACAATTTTGCGGCGACAGCGTTAAGATGAGTGGGGCGTGGTCTGTGGGCGGGGCTGTGGCAAGGGGCGGGGGCCAACGGGCACAGAATCAAGGCACAAACGCGACATAATGAAGTCAAAAGTTGTGGCGGCAACCGGCCCAAAAGAGTTTTGAACGTTTTGCTAATGAGAGCTCTGAAAGCGATTATCAGGGCCCGAACAGTGGGATGGCTAATACCAAGTTCCAGCTCTTGGCCAAAAGTCCAGAGAAAGAAATCTTTGGATTTTCAGCTACTTTTGTTTACTTTAATATTCATAATTTTTGGATATAAATGGTATCCAAATGATGCCAAATAATTCGAAAAGAATGTTGTTTTAAAAGAAACAAATGCCTTAAAAAAAATTGACGGCCACAACAATTGGTAAGAGAATCGCGATCAGGGTTACAATGATCACATTAAAGTCTATAATGGAGCCTCTTCGTAAACCCTGAAAATATTCGCTGGCTTGCATTTTCGACCTTCTCGCCTCGATCTCTGGACAATAATTGAATTCTGAAAAGATTGTTAATTTAAGATTTATTTTAGATTAAGGAATAATATTCACTCACTTGTGCAAATTCGAGGCGAGGATTTCTCCAAAAGACAGCAGTGCACATTGAGGGGAAACTCTTTCCCGATTCTGGACCAAAATTTCTCGCAAGCTCGGGGAATGCCACAGCCATTCGTTGTCATTTTGTCAAAATTTGGAAAATTTACTTGAGTGTTTTATATTTAAATAGACTTAGTAGCTGACTGGAAAGTCGGAAACCCACTGATTCGAGCTCCGTTTCTCCCAGTGGAGTGTGACTTTTAAAGTAATGTCGTTCGCAAAAATACCATTTCTGTGGCATAACTTGCTTAATGCCAGAGACAAAAAATATGTAAGTATAGGGGGAAAGGCGAAAATATCTCCACATTATGCCACTCAACGATGTTCAGTTTGTTGGAGCTCTGACGGTCTGATGCTGTTCATATTTTGCGACAGAGGCGACAACATTCATGGCTTTTGGCACTAAGAACCTTCATAAATTTCAGAGGAGCAGCCAATGAGCCAATGAGCCAACGGGGCAAAGGCAAAGGCAAAGGACTCCCCGAGATCCTGTCGCTTTCTGGCAGCGGCGTCTGCATTTGATTGATACTTGACGAGGGGCCAAAAGGGGGACCAGCACTTCCACAGGACCAAATTGTGCGACCAGGCGTTTGGTGTTGATGTTGTTGACGTTATGCTTGTTGTTGTTTGTTTGCCTTGTCAATGATATCGATGTTGTTGTGGTTCTCGTCATAAGCAACAACAATTTAATAATAGATTCATTACACAAACAAACACACACACGATGCCACATCCCCTTGGCTAGAAAAATAACGAAACATCTTCCACATGACAGTTCCGAGAGCTTGCCTCCTGCCTCCTGCCGCATCTCGCATGCCGCATGCATGCGTACCACTGAGCATCATTATGTCAACAGAAAATAAGTGTCTCTATATAGAATATAATAAATTGAATATATTTTCATCAGCAATAACAGCAAACAGCCGCAGCAATAACGAAAACAACAACTTTGCCAACGGCAACATCATGTTAACAAAATAGAAAAGTCGACGGTGGCAATATTGGCGTGGGAAATGGAAAAATGGGAATGAGATGTGCAAATAAAGCAAATAAAATGTAAACAAAACCAATGACAGGGCCCTTGTTAAGTTTTTTCCACCAAATAAATAAATAAATATGAATTGAATGCATAAAAGATTGTAATTATTGTAGTATCTGAAAAGTTGCTTCAAAGTATAAAGGAAAAAGACTTGAAAGTCCCCTTTTCTTATCCCCGATTTAAACACTTTAACTAACGCCCAAAAAACAGGAGATACAGGCGGAAACATTGAAGCCATCGCATCCATATCCTTTGGTCTGTCAAGATCCTGTTGCTGTCAGGATAACGAAACTTAGCGCCGAGGCGTCGAGTCGCTAACAGTTTTGAAGTTTATTTGGCATGTGGTGACTGCCCGCTTCTGTTTATCTCGCCAAAAGGATATCCCGGCCAAGGATAGACCCTTTTCGTCTTTGGGTTTTCAATAAAGCCACAGCCGGGTGTAGCATGATATAAAAATTTCATAGAAACTTGCTTTGATATTTTATTTATTTTTATTTGTCCAACCCGACGCGGATGCTCATTTTTCTTGCTTTTCGCTTCCTGGTCCTTAGTCCTTAGTCCTTGCTCCTTGCTTGGTCCTTGCTGCTTCTAATCAATTCCAAATCATTTAGCACACGCATGAGCTGTCAGAGTGTGTGTGTGTGTTGGTAGTGGGAACGCCATTTTGATTACGTTAAAGTTGTGTGGCTTTAAGCCGCTCAAAGGCAAATGGCGGTCATAAATCAGGGGCGTGACAGGGCACAAAGCCAGGCCCGACAAAAGCCAAAAGCTGTGCGGGTAATTATGGCTAATTAACGTGCCCAAAAGTCCATCCCTCGTCGATATTACGAGCCGAACTTCTTTTAATAAAATCATCAAATTTGCCTCAAGGCGGCATAAAAGCCTTTTGCGGCAGCCATAAAAACGTCGTCGTCAATGTTGAATTTTGTCGAATGTCCAGTGTCCAATGTCCAATGTCCAAGGTCCTGGAGTTCTGGAGTCCTTGGCTGAGCATTCGAATGTTTATGACCAGCACATGTTCTGTAGTGCTGGGAACGGGTCCGTAATTTAAGTGGCGTAAATTATGGTCAAGAGGTTGCCGACGACCGCCTTTTGGCCGAAAAGGACCTGCTCGAATGCTTTGTTACATGTGTGAGAAGAATCCTGTCCTTTCTCCCTTTTTTCTCGGTCTTCCCTAGGAGGAGTACCTCCGACCAAAAGCAATTTTGGTGCCATTTTATGTGCGTAGCAGACCAGGGCCAGGGCCAAATATGACAACCCAAAACAAAATGTAATTTCGCCAGAGAGAAATTATAAACAGCAGGGACACTTTCCAGTTTCAGTTTCCATTCCACAACTTTGTCCAGCGAGTCCATTTTGAGTCCCAAAGTATTCTTTTTGTCGCGTATTTACTTTGGTCCGGCTTCCTACTTCCTACTTTTGCGGAATGCGCAATTCAGCACGTTTCCATTGTTCATAATAAATGTTCATAAATAAGTTGATTAGTTTTTTATGTGGTTAGCTAGGTCCTCCAAGGAGTCCGGCATTTCGTGGCGCCCTGATTCCTTCAGGAAGGTAATTGAAAATGGCTCTTAGTGCGTGATTATTATATTTTTTTGCGTCACATTACAACGTGACGGCACAAAAAAGACCCACAAAAAGGCTGCCTCCACTGTCTTCACAGTCCTCTGATGTTTATTATGTATTAACTTGGATGGAAAAAAAAGTGCTGGGTAAGCAGCTTTTGTACTGATCGAAAATGAAAAGTTGTCGCATTATCTAAGCCATTTTAATTTTTTATAAATGCTTTTCGTTAGCCTCCAAAGGATAAAAAAAAACTTCTTGTTTGCAATTGAATTCACAATTTTGAGTGAAGAGCGACTTGGTTTTCGTATGAAGTTTCGCTTGAATTCAAATTCGCTTTGCTAGTTTTGGCCAAAACTTTGGCTATTAGGAAATGTCTTATTTTATGGCCAAATCACATAAACTAAACTTTTCTCTAATAGACTGCTCCGAATAGAGTGTCTCTGGCCAAGGAACGGAAACTAAGTAACGTTTATATCGTCTTGAAGTGTCGTTTTGTGTATTTTATTTTTGGCCTTTTTCATCGCAATTTCCGCTGCGCCAATAGAAATTTTCAGTTGGCTAAGAAACTTTTGAAAACTTTGCCACATTCGGCAATTCTGGTAGTTGATATGCTCAAGAACTACTTGGCAAATTGTTTGCTATTGCAATTTCCGTTTGATAGAGACAAAAGCGATCTGAAAACAATCTATTTTTTATTGCGTTAATAGATTTTGTCTCTGCCTCCTTTGTGATTTACTCTGTAAACGAATTGAGTTTAGAATGCAGTTAAGGAGCGTTTTTTTTCCTCAGATGACACCCACTTCAATTTGCATTAATTTGAAGTTGCAACAACCTGGGCTATTGAGTGACTGTTGCTGCAACTTTTAATTATTTAACGTGCTACGTTTGGTGCACACAATGCCAGGACTTCTTCGACTCTGGGCTGCAAATGCATTTTGCATAATTTGTTTGTGCGCTGAGGCGTGCGCAGGATTCATCATCGTCATAGTCCTTGCCCCGCCCTCGTCCTCGTCCTTGCCCTCATCCTCGTCATTGTGAAGCCCATTCTCGAAGCTTGTCATATCAATCTCCTGGCCCAACCCATTTGCCGACAGCCGGGGAAGAGGCTGCCGTGTGTGTAGAAGGGTTGCCTGCCCCCAAGCCCCGAGCCCGTGTGTGTGCCAAACATCAACCCTCTCTGGCCACACACACTTACACTCTCACTTTAATTTATGTGCCACGACCCTCCGTGAACCAAACAATGTCACTTGGCTTTTGTAAGCTCACGTGTTACATGCAAATGCGCTTCCTGACTTGCCAGGCCTGCCCTGGCCATTGTCTTTAAGGAGGGCTCCCCTCCTGTGGGAGTGGGTGTGGGAGTGGGTAAATATTGTAATGATGTATGTGAATCCCTTTGTCCTGGCACAGGTCCCTTCTATCACCGGCATCGGTTTATTGAAATCTCTTTATGTCGGGTCCTTATCCCATCTCCGACTTCTCGTGTTTTTTTTTTGCGAGTTTTCAAGAGCTTAGCGACCACTTGAAGAAATTTGTATTTTCTGCAACATTTTTGCAAACATTGCTCTTAATGAAGTAACAACATGACGCTGAAAGGAGTCATTAAAAAATGCTAAAGCAAAAATCAATAAACAATCAACGGAAAAATAAATGCTGCAGTCTCAAGGCTGCAATTACGTTGAATGACGCTTGGCGTGTTGTCAAAGGAATTGTGGCAAGCAGAAAAAAAACACGTTAATATGAATGCCACACGTTGATGATATTGGAAAAAACATGTGAAATGCGTTGACGATTGCGTTTTTCAAGTGTCGCCATCGTACGGTGGATGCCAGCCCAGCTGTGCACCAATTAAAAATGCAGTGGACAACGCCCAAAAAAGGATGCCAGGGAAAAAAAGGAGCAGGCAGGCAGGGCTGCAGCATCCTGCCCATGCCCATCTAGCTGCATGTTGCACTCACCATGTGGCGACTGCTGTCAATGACAGCACAAATAAAATGCAACAAAGCGTGTTGTAAACCGCGCCAGAATGAAAATCAATAGTGATTCCTCGGCCCGCAAATACATATTCATGCCAGCTTTATATTTGCAAAAATATACGAGTACATCGAGTACATAAGGCCTTTATGTACAACTCGCAATTCATATTCGGGCTGGTCAGCTGCTTCCTGTATATAGAGGCGTGGGTGTTTGTCATAACAACAACAGCAACAACAATAATGAGAACAACAGCAACATGGACAACAATAGCAACAGCAACATCAGAGAGGTGGGGCAACAACATAAACACGGGAAACGGAAACGGGCAGAGACAGGAATGAGAGCGTGGGCTGGAGAGGCTGTGTGTGCAACATAGGGTGTCCTGGTCCATTCCTGGTCCACTTCCAGTTCCACTACCGCCAGCTCCCCCCTTGACGTCAGTCATAGAGCGTGCCAATGTTGACCTACATACAAAACGTTGAGCAAACAGGCGCATAAATGCCACGTTAAACAACAGCCAAGCGCAGTGCAGATGAGTCCGCCTCTTTTTTACCAACCCAAACCCAAACCAGTTTAGGCCACGCCGATGCAGCTGCCAACGCATTGTTAGAAATTGTCAGAGGACATGGCCAGCCGGCAAAGTTAATAGCCCGTAGTCCTAGTCGAATCCGAAACTATGGTTTAGCATAAACAAGTACACAGAGAAAATGGAGATGAATCTTTGCGAGATCTAGACTCTTCCCTCACTAAATATTAATACATAAATCAGAAACATAATTGTTATACAGATTTTATGTAATGCGAAAGGACAACGATGTCCAGTGTCCAGTGGTCAGTGTCCAGTGGCATCGGATGTAAGCCAAGCCATTGAATGATTCCGAACAATGCTCTGGCCAGCAAACAAATGACCGACTGAACTGAATAGAATGGAATTTAAAGGAAGCGTCTAGAAAGTTACTTCGACCGACTGAAAATTTACTATCCCAAAGGGATGGTGGTGAGGCGGAGGAGTTGTCCTCGCAATTTGGCACGCTGGATGGCTAGAGTGGCCGAAAGTTCCAGGCCAGGTGGTGCCATGGTGCCAGGCCCTAAAAGGCACCGAACCAGGCAACCAACAAACAAACAGCCAACCACTCGCAGCTTGAGCCAAAGAGTGCTGTTACCACGGGCCTAAAACTGGCCTAAAAGGCTTAGCCGAACTGAATGATACTCTCCTTTATGGAAAGCAAAAGGAGTCCTGTAACACTTTCTTTCCTTTGACGAATTTATACTTCAACTTTATATTATAAAGATTAAAAGACCAAAGAAAGCTTTTCCCAAAACCCATATTATCCTTGAAAGGGTAAACAAGACCCTGCAACGTTTGTTACATGCAACACACACACACACTGCCACTAAGCTCAATGAGTCAATGACTTTTTGGTGTCGCTCGTTGATGCGCAACGTGGTCCCGTTGTCATTAGCAGCGACACCAACACAGAGCCCCAACCCGTGCCACCCCCTTCATGCCACACACACATACACACACGCAGTGGCAGACACACGTGCAATGAGCACCCATGAGTTTTGTTACGGTTGCTTGTTGTTTGTTGGTTGTCGATGCCTCGTTGTGGCTGTTAGGAAATGCGAACGGATCCGGGTCCGGGTCCGTTGCCGTTGCCGTGTCCCCTTGTCCGGGTCTGAAATAAATTTGGCAGGCAAACACGTTTTGGCTTATGTTTTATTGTTGTTGCTTTTGTTGCGGCTGCGGCTGCGGCTGCGGCTGGGGCAACTGTCCTTGGTGACTCTAATGTGTGCCAAAATCCTGCCCCATTCCTAGCCCCAGGACCCCTTTGGCGCTTTTTACGCATTCACGCGTCCCAAAAACAAGAAAACGGCCAACACTGAAAGTGGTCCGAGCCCGACATGGAATTTCAATTAAATTATTAAAAAGTTTCCTCATACAAAATTAGCCAGCCAATGTTTTACAGAGAATTCCAGAATCCACAAATATTTTACCAATTATTTACTTTCGGGAATGCCAAAATTTGTTGTGTGTTTATCGAGAATCTTGGCAGTTGTTGGAAAATATGTTGCTGCGGTCTTTACTGCCATAATATCCCCTGGCGCTCATTAGCCCAAAAAAGTAGGCAACATTTATGCGGCAACAGAAAGGCCTTAAGTGTGAAACTGCTTTGCATAATGACGAGTGAATTATGCGAGCAAATATTGGAGTCGGAGTCCATTAACAGGGTCCCAGGAAGCAGGCTGACGGATCACTTGGTCCTTTTTTCTATTAATTGAGAGGGAATACGCCGAATAATTGAAATCAAATGAAGTTGCTTGATAATTATCCACCCTGAGTGGAGGCCAGAGTGCCGTCACGACGTCTAATCTATGGACACGAAGATGGGCCGAATAATTGAAACATTGAGCCAGGCACTCACGCATGTGGCACCCTCTCCCACCACCCAAGGACCACCCCCTTTTGGGGCAGTGTAAACACAGCTGTTCGAAGGCGCTGGAACAATTCGTGCCTAACCACAGACAACAAACGGAGGCGGGCACTGCGCCGGCGCGCGGAGAGTGGTGGAGAGCGGCGCGTGGACGGGGCTGCCAACTGCATCTGGTGCCGCCGAATCCGGTGGCTCCACTTCGGGGCATCCGGCAGTTGCTGTTCGAGGCTCGAAGGATACGCACGGCTCTGGCGGACGACGACCAGGACGCTTAGGACGCATAGGACGATTAGGACGATAAGGACGAAGCTGGAATGGCTAGAATGCAACTCCATTGAGAGTGGTGTGATGTGAGTGGTGAATTACGGCGCGAAGAGAGTCCGGAAGAGAGCCTACCGGAAAAGTAAGAGGCTCCTACGCAGTCAAATCGAGTCCTTGCTGGCGGTCGGTCCTGTGTCCTGTCGCGTAGGTGCAGTGCAGTGCAAGTGCAGTGTGCCGGTAGTGTGATGAAGTCCCCAAAAACACAACAAATTCTAAAGTGAAAAGAGTCAAGTGTCAAGGGAAGCAGAAGCAAGGAAATCTCAAAGATTCAAATGTGCCAAAAATAAAAATTAATTCCAAGTGTCTGATATGCAAAGCCGCTCAAAAGTGAAAGCCAAATCAAAATTGTACAACTCACTGCCCTGCTGAAAAGCAAAATACAAATTCCTCAAAACCAAAGAAAAGCTCATCATTCTAAATACCCAAAAAAAAAAAAATATAAATACAAATAACAAGTAAAATCAAAACAGAAGCCGGAAACATGTGGATTAGTAGCCGCCTTTTCGTGATTCTCCTCCTGCTCCATCTCGGTAGGTGAATCCCGGCAGTTGTGCCGGAAAAACTCTTAAGCCCGGTTGCCGGCATTTCAGGCGCATTTTCTTGGTTTTCCCTCCGATTTTCCCTCCGATTTTCCTTCGGTTTTCCTAAGTCGCCCGGCACGCGCCGCAAAGTGTGTTTTTGTTGCCATAAGTCCCAACAGCTGTCGGCGTGTTTTCTTTCATTTTTTGCTCATCTTTTTTTGGATTTGGGTTTACGCCTTCGGTACGGAACTTATTATTAAGTCTTGTGAGTAAAACAAAAGGATTTTGAGGGATTTTGGCGACTTGGGTTGGCGAAAACTTCGGGCCGGGCAATTACTCACTTTATTATCATGCAAAGCGAAATCTTCAGACTCACATTTATGGTGATTCATACGAGTGGTCGTGACCAGGAAGTGCCATTATTTATGATATCTATCTCTCACAGCTGAGGACTGAAAACGAAGAACCCAAAACCCAGCACCTAGAGCCCAGAACTAAGAACTAAGTGCAAATGACTTGGTGGCTTTATGGACCAGAGACCATAAAAGTGCCGGCCAACCTAAAGCCCCGCACATAATATGAAATTGCCTTATGATAAAAACCAGGCGTCAATTTATGCCCCACAAGCCCTGCCCCATATCCTGCCACCAGACTTGCCATCCACAGGATGTGTGGCTGCGTCTGGGGCAGCCTAATGAAATGTGTCAGAAGCAGGAGCCCAACCTTTGCCAGCCGACAGAAAACCTTTTTTGATATTTTCCAATTTTTGTGATATTTTCCAATTTTCATTGCCTAGCCTGGCATTCGATGAGACCGACGGCAGGACTCCCCTTGGCCAAAAAAAAATTATCAAAATGCCACACAGATATTTCATGTCTCCTCCATATACATATCCATAGCCGAAAATATATATGTATTATCGTCCCCTCGGATAACTCCGGTTTGCTTCAAGAGCAAATGAAAAATATGCAAATGAAATTGTTGCTCAATGTCTAAGCTCTGCTGGGGTAGTGAGAGATGGCTCACATTTTTCGGTGTTTTTCGGGTGTTGTTATTTCATTTCCATGCAGATAAACATAAAATATAATACCCTATATAAAATCGGGGACGCAAATCCGATTAGAGAGGAGCTACGAGTGGGAAGGGATAGAGAAGTGCCAGGAGGGGGAATTTTGATGGTTGAATTATGAAAAATTATGGCCAACGAAAAAGTTTGTAGAGCACTATGATTGATTATGTTTTAAACCGTTTATGACAAACGCTTTAATTTGTTTCAGGATTAATGAAGTGAAAGGAAGAAAGTTGCGAGTTAAATGCTCGCCAGATGCGAACTAAACTTTTCCGAGACATACTAAATTATAAATGATTCTAGTAACTGTAGTAACTGAAATGGCATTGTATTCTAAGAGTCTTTATTCTCTTGGATTTTTAGGGTAAACACGTGAACCTTACATTTCTTTCGCCTCATGATTAACTTTGTTATGAAGCTTTAAAAACTTTACAAACTTATTTTAGCCAAAAATAAAATCATCGCCCTCCAAAAGATTTTGATCGTTTCCTGCAGGACCCCAGATTTTCCCTCAATTCGAAGGATTTCTGGGGTGCACTTTGAGCCAACTGGAGCAAATCTTACTAGGAACCCGGCCAAGGAACAAAATCAACTTATTTACAATTATTATTCGGTTCTTGGCCGGGTTTGTTGCTATTGTGGCTGTTGCTGCTGTGGGATTGCGCGTTGGTCTGTAAACGTTTTAACTTCTTTCAAGTTTTCCTTTTGCTTTCTTTTTATTTTATTCTATTTTTTTCGACCTGCCCCCCTGGGAAAGCAATATTGAGTCGATATCTTTGTTGGCTGCTTGGGTCACGCCTTCCGCCCGCTTGTTTTTGCGCATAAAAATTGAATTTCCTGTATTTTTCGAGCTGATTGCTTACAAGGTCCTGGCCACCGTTTCCGCTGGAAAGTCGCTGGGTCTTAAAGTCCTTGTACCTTTCAGTGTTTTGCCTCTTTAATAGGCGACTTGGCTTATGGCTGGGAATCGTGAGCCATTAGAAATATTACCACTGCAGTGGCGGCTGAAATCCGGAGACACTGCAGCAGCCAGAACATGCATCACAGACACACGCCCGCCCGGAGGCCACGAAATAATTTCAAAAAGTGCCAAAAGGGCATAATCCAAACACAGAACCCAGAACACAGAAAGCAGAAAAAAGCACGAAGATGAGGACCGAGGACCACAAAAAATTCGAGGCAAATAAAAAACACACTCTGAAAACAGGAATAATGTCTGAGAAGCCTGGCAAAGTAACCCCTCAAGACTCGCCAAGTGGACGGGAAACACATTCGGAGTGAAAGAAGTGAAATGTACGACACAAAACGAGCGGAAATGCGAGCCAAAGAGGCGTAAGAGGTGGGGCAGTGGGTGGGGACATGTGGCAAGTGGCAGGGTGCCTGCGGCAGTTGCAGTTGCATGCATGTACACATACTCGTACAGAGCCCAGTCCCGAGGCCGAGGCGGGGGTGGCACTGCTCCAGGTATTGCAGAAAACCGAGCTGGGAAAACAATTTGGAGAAGAAATTTGCGGCAAATGGAGACAGTCGAAATGCGCTTTTCCAGTGGCAAGGAATCTTGTTGAAATTGATTTGGCAGGACACTATTGTTTCAGCAGGGAGGAGGTGATGCAAATGTATTCCAATCTCTATAGTTGCCGAATTGAATTCAATTTAAAGTATGATGGGGCCTAATGGGAACTCTCTAGGAGGGGAGAACTCTTGGGAATATAACTATATTCCCCCTAACAGTATTAACGTGGCTAAAAGGGAAAGAATGTGTTTTAAATTCGCCATTGAATTCATTCCAATAGGCCCAATACATTGTCGAGTTGGCCAAAACGAAAAGTTGGAGTCCGAGTTGCTTCAAAGTACACCCACAGGACATTCAGGAAGAACGAAACACACGCACAGGATCACAGGGTGGACTTTTTGTTTTTGCAGGAAAGAATAAAGCCCCTTCAAGTGGTTGTACATGTGTGTGTGTTGCAACCACACACACTCACCCACAGTCACACACTCATATGGGATTTGCTCCAAGGCTCAAAGTCGTAAAACATACCCTTTCCCCCCGAAAAAAGTAAAAAAATAAAAATAAAGGAAAAATGAGAAACGAGTGCCGAGCATACTCAAGACATACTTGCAATAATTTTATGGCCTGGCAGAGGCCTCATCGTCTTTATCCGCATTCTGGACCACACTGAGAGAAAGTACCTATAATACCAAAAAGAGAAGAGATTGGGATTTATTTCTCTAGATTATACTTAATCAGAGTAAATTGGCATTGAATTAATGATTAATAATTCGATTTTTTGTATGTTAAATGGGATTTTGATCCAATGGAGTAGCAATGGCGATGGGAAGAGCCATGAAAGGGAGCAGCAGGCGGAGATGAAACCAGAAAGCAGTTACATAAAAATCCTTGCTGTCGAGCATAAAACAAAAACCGTTGGCCAGGACGAACAAAAAGAAAAAGGAAAACCCATACAAAAGCAAAAAGAACAAAATAGAAAAGGGAGAAAAAAAGGAACCAACAAAAAACAACTCTAATTGCAGACACAATGACTTGTAGGGGGGGTATCGAGCTTTCTCAGCGCGAGGGGAAGAGAAGGTCCTTTTGGAGATTGAACGAGTTGCAAGGATTTGCACAGCAGTGCCGCAGGGAGAGCTGCCCGCTTGGGTGGCAGGCAGACAGCCAGCCGGATGGCGCATTCATGTGGAATATGAAGCGAAATGTCAATTTGGATAAATATACATATATATGAATATATATAAAAAAAATATATGTAGATATATATTATATACACTTCCATATATGTAAGTGGGTTGGCCCTCGGGGACAGAAACCGCTCTGGCCGAAGACGAAATTGTTATTCTAATTTAAGATAAGAACAAAATCTGTTTGCTCTGATGAAAATGAAAAAAGAATGTGACAATGTCTTGGCCCAAAAGCAGAAATACAAAAAATGCAAATGCTTATTAAAGTGCAAAAGGTCTTAAGGGATTTGCACACCCGAGCAGGCCATCCTGTTTTTTATGAATCCTTGATATACCCCTGGGATTATTGCTTTTGTTTTATGGCATCTTCATATTTTAATATACCATTTCTGGGTCCTTCCCCATGAAATTTAATGCATAAACGATAAATGGTCTACAAAAAGATACAAATTCCTCAAAGGCATCTTATTACCCAAACAATCTTAGCTTTAAATTCAAATTAAATCGTATCCTTGTTCTTATTCCAGACACCACCTGCAGTGAACCCTTTGAAGCCCATTTGCGTGGGCCCGGATTCGTGATGGAGCCGCCCGGGCGGGTGGAGTTCTCCAACTCTTCCGGCGGCTGGCTGGACTGCTCCGCCTCCGGCAGCCCGCAGCCCACGATCGACTGGGTGCACGCGGACGGATCGGCAGTAACCGAAATCCACGGAGTGCGGCGGGTCCTGCGGAACGGCACCCTCGTTCTAATGCCCTTCGCGGCGGCTGCCTACCACCAGGATGTGCACAACACGATCTACCGCTGCATTGCCAGCAACTCGGTGGGACGCATCGTATCGCGGGATGTGCAAGTGAGGGCGGGTAAGTTGCTGGGAGCTGGGCCGTGCCGTGACAAGGGGCGTGGCTGCAAATTAAAATTCATATCTCTCGCCGGCAGTCGTGGCACAGGCCTACAAGGTGGATGTGGAGGTCCTGTCGGCGTCGCGCGGCTGCACCGCCATCCTGCGCTGCGTGGTGCCCACGTTCGTGAAGGAACTGGTACGAGTGGTCTCCTGGGTTCATGAACCCGCTATCTACATCTATCCCTCGCTGCAAGGCGGTAAGTAACCCGGGCGTAGTCGTCTCCATCGTAGTCATAGTCCTTCTGTCAGTGACGAGCCGAAACTGAAAGGATACGAAACTAGAGGGGGACTCGACTCGTCTGCATCCTTGTCCCTGTGGCAGCCAACAAAGTGCATTGTTTATTTGCAGTATTTGCCTCACATGTTTGCCTGCTTAACTGCCATTTCCATCTGCACCACTCTGTCCTGTCCTTTGGTGCATAATTAACATTGTCCTTTGGCAATTTGAGACGGGCATTTTGACTTGACTTAACCCACTCCTCGCAGATGTGCAACTTCTATAGTTTGTCTGCTCCTTTCACAGCGAAGCCCTTTTTTTTCGGCCTCTAAGAGGTGAAAACTATTCAAAAAGGTCGAGTATTTTCAGAGATTTAAAATAGGAATTAATTGATGTCTGAAATGGGGAACAGTTTCTGAATAAAATAAACGAGGGTTTCAAATAAAATGTATTTTGTTGGAGAAGAACCTAACGATTTTGATGCTTGATCAGATTTCTAAACATATATTTCTCTATCCCCTAGATGGAAAATTCCACCTCCTGCCCACCGGCGAGCTGCTCATCCACAATCTGCAGGAGAGCGACGAATCGCAGTCGTTCCGGTGCCGCAGCATGCACCGCCTCACCCGCCAGGTGGTGGTGAGCTCGCCCACCCGGCTGCGTATTAATTGTGAGTATACCGAACCACTGTCCCGTATCTCACCTGCACCGCATCAACTGATGCCTCTCTTTTCTCTATCTCAATCATTTTTCGCCGCAGCGCATCGCGGCATTATTTCGCCGAGCGTGGTGGAGCACACGGCCCATGTGCAGGTGTCACAGGACGAGGGCGCGGTGCTGCTGTGCGTCGCCCAGGGCTGTCCTTCGCCCGAATACAGGTGTGTATGAGCAGGTGGGGCCGGTGCCCTCCACTCGGGTGGGGTGGGGTATCCGCAAATCGATGGCATCACAGTCACTGGCTCTTTGCCGAGAGCTTTAGCACACATTTGGGGCGAAACTTTTGACGTTGACAGGTCCTGGCCGTGCATGCATGCTATTAGTTATTAGTACACTGTCCAAAAACCATGACCTACATCAAATAAATTCCTAGTGAGGGCTTTGCAGTTTAGCAAGAGGAAAGTAATTTTCTTTATTTATGGATTTTGTACTCTGTAGGTGGGTGGTCCTCAAAGGGTATGGGTTAATTGAAACGCACACTTTTGCGTTTAGTTTTCCATCCAAATAAATAAACAACCGACCGAAGGAGGGTGACCCTTCGTTCACATTCTTTTATAAAATGTATCTAACTAGTCGGCAGTATATAGATTCAGAGTTAATCGGAATGTGAGCGGAAAATGTTAGCTGACTTTCTCGACGGCCGACGGGTCGTATGAGTGATGCAACGTAACGTATACGCCCTGTTGGGAAACAATGGCCCAGGTATTAGCGTATGTGCGCCCATAATTACGCCTTGATAAGCAGACGAGCAGGACTAAGCACAGGATGGCAGGGGCGGGGCAATGTCAGACTGCTGACAGAGGAAAACAAAAGAATCTATAAGCGAAAAGTGGCATGGTTGGCTACACATATAGATAGATTGCTGTGCCAGGCAACAAAAGCGAAAAAAAAGAATTGTAGTCATTTCATAATTAATACAACAGTGCGGGTAGGGCCGGTGGGGGAGGCCAGGATAATGAGCGAGGCAAAGGATTAATGCAACATTAAACAAAGGCGGCCACAGACGCGAGGGAATGAGGGAAAAAGATAAAGCACAGCAAAGGTATTCAGGCCTTGAACTTCGTCTGGTTGGCTTTGCTGTAGTTCCAATAAAAGTCCCCTTTCAATATTGTGCAGGAACTTTGTCTTCTGTCCGGCGGATGAGATGCTTGACTTTGACCAGATGGTCTGTGATAAATGAGCTCTAGTTGTACAGAAGCTGAACTCCATTAATTTCAGTCAGCCCTAAAAAGTATGCTATGTTAAAATTTCAATTACATATAAAAGGGACTGGATAGCTCTAGTACTTCCTTAGCAGGAGTCTGGTGGAATTAAGGAATTTAAACTCTTATTTTAAAAATAATGTGTACAGTACTATTATTTAGAGTCTGTAGAGTAACCCTTAGCTCCCTCAGACCACATCGAATGCGGAAATAGATTGCCATAACCACATTTTCACTATTCAGCTCTCCCATTCCCATATAAATGTATTTTTCAATTGAAAATCGCGATTAATGGACTCGATTTACAATAGTCTGATGCACATTAATTTTCCATCTCCCCAGCTGGTACACCCACAACGGAGCCGGACCCCTGCCCGTGCTGAGCGGTCCCCGAGTACGGCTGCTGGGTCCCATCCTGGCCATCGAGGCGGTCACCGGCGAGGACTCTGGCGTATACAAGTGCACGGCCAGCAATGTGGGCGGCGAGGCCAGTGCCGAGCTCCGCCTGACAGTGGCCACGCCCATCCAGGTGGAGATCTCACCCAATGTTCTCAGTGTCCATATGGGTGGCACCGCTGAGTTCCGTTGCCTGGTGACCAGCAACGGCAGCCCGGTGGGCATGCAAAATATTCTCTGGTACAAGGACGGGCGACAGCTGCCGTCGTCAGGACGTGTCGAGGATACGCTGGTGGTGCCGCGAGTGAGCCGTGAAAATCGTGGCATGTACCAGTGCGTGGTGCGACGGCCCGAGGGCGATACTTTCCAGGCCACCGCGGAGTTGCAACTAGGAGGTGAGTTTTGTAGACTTAGAAAGGACTTTAAAAAATTAGATTCCAATATAATGTCCTTCAAAGCTGTATTCTTGATTTGAAAATGAACGCGACCAACTTAGGGTTTTAAATATTAATGCGTCCTCTTGCACATTCTCTTAAATCATACCCAGATGCTCCGCCCGTGCTCCTATACAGCTTCATCGAGCAGACCCTGCAGCCCGGCCCAGCTGTGAGCCTGAAGTGCTCCGCTGCCGGCAATCCTACGCCGCAAATTTCATGGACACTGGACGGATTTCCGCTGCCATCAAACGGAAGGTAATTGAACTTGTTGAAAAGGGGCAATACGGGGGAATGGGCACTGGCTTTGGGGAGGCTGGCTTTGGGTTGGGGCTTGGAGCTGGAAGCTTGGAGCTTGGCAATGGCAACGCTGCGGGCGCTCTGAAAAAATTTATCTCAACTGCGGCTCCCGACTGTGGCTGCGGTTGCATTTATTGCACTCGTTTCTCTGGGTATGTGTGTGCTTTTTGCTTTTCCCCTCGCATTTCCTTCCTTTTTCCTTTTTTTCCCTTTATTTTTTTTTTGCATTTTCCTTTCAAAAACATTGCCGCACGAATATATAGAAAAACATATACACATATATAGAAAGTGGCTGCCGACTGCCGCGCCTACAAAAGTGGCTGGGTGGCCGGGTGGTTGGGTGGTTGGGAAGCTGGGTGGTTCGTCGTCGTCTGCTCCAGCGTTCATTCACTCCTGTGACTGTAAGAGTATCTGTAAATGTAAATGTATCTGTATCTGTATTTGTATCTGTAGCTGTATCCTTTGGCGTATTCGTATCCGAGTCTGTGTCTGGCCCAAGGTTTCGACTTTGGCTTTCTATTTGTTAATTAAGCCTGGTCGACGGCAATCTGACAGCAGAAAAGTAAAAATCCAGTAGCCTTACGCATTTAATTGCATTTTTAGCTGGACGATTCCCAACTAAATTACGTCCTAACCTGGCTCTTTAATGACATTGACATTTGCATTGGTTTCGAAATAAAATCGAAGAGCTCAGATCAAATTGAATCCTGTCAGACTTTGCAAATAGTTTGCTGGCTGGCAGCGAACAAATAAAATGCAACAGCGAATCGATTGATTGACAATTCGGTCTCCGAAATAGTCAGCGGCATTTCATTTCAGTTTTATAGTCAGTCAGCCAGTCAGCCAGTCAGTTATCTGCCTTGCCCCTTTTTGTGGCACTGTGTCCGTATCTGTGCAGTGGCAGCTGCCACTAATTGTTTGAGTTACGTCTGTAATGATTTGCAAGTCAAAGTTTTTCGCACCGGTTACTGTTGATTAAAAAAAGGGAAACAAACAGCAGATTCCATCCAACTCAGCACTTTTTTTTTATTTACAGATGCTTTTGCTTAGTGATGCAAAAAAAAAAAGGATAAAAAACAAAGGGAATGGCAGCAGTGTCCTGATTGTTGTCCTGCAATGCCCAGTTGCCCAAAATTTTAATTAAAACTTATGCAATATGTTGCACCCAGCAATCAAATTTTTGGCAAAGTGGAAGAAGATAATATATTTAGTGTTCCTTTAAAGTCATTGAAGAATAGTTTAATATATGTTTAAAAACTTAAACGACATTTTACTACAAATCCTGGGGAACTTCTTAAACCTTTTCAGTTTCCCCTGAAGGAAAAAGAGCAATTTAAGTGAGTCCATGAATATTCTTGGCTTGGTCCTTAGACAAGACATTCGTTCCAAGGATGGGAAGCAGAAGAGGGCTTGACCACAAGGCAAAATTGATTACAAAAATTGTTGTATGTTATGTGTGTGGTCGGTGTGAAAATTTGCTTTTGGGAAAGTTGTGCAGACGCCGATGGCTTTCATTTAAAAGTTATCTGAGCAACACAATTTTGACACATAACGCCTCGCAGGCATAACGCCTTATCCTGGCGTCTCTGGCAACCTAATTTTACCATCAGCATCGGCATCCTCATCCGCATAAATTCAGTTGTTGTTTGCGTTGTTATTGCCGAGTTTTAAGTGGTTTACATTATTCGGTTTAAAGGTATATCAACTTGGTAAGTGTATTTATTTAATACACAGACAGCACACAAACACAGACAGGCAGGCAAGCACAGGACCTCAACGAGGGCGCAGTGTGGGTGGATGTGTATGGGGCGGATACGGGAACGGGAACGGGGGAAGGACCTCCCTGTAGACGCCTTGGGGCGGAAATTAAATGATTGCGCGCACGAGGTAACGCAACACTCAAACGCTCATTTTACGCCATTTTCAAAAGTTTGTCTGCGGAGGCGAAGGCACCAACTCAGAGGCTCAAGTCAGGTCCTGGCAGGAGTATGTGTGAGTGTGTGTGTGAAAATGTAAATGTGGTTGTACCAACAAGCGGAGACGTCGACGGAGACGTCTTCCTGCGGATCCTTGGCTCCAAAGATGCCGACGGAGGCGTGTATGCGTGATGCGTTTGTCTACAACTGCAGGCGTTATGGTAACGGCTGTAATTTTGGTCCAAATGAGAAGGCGTTTAAGCGGGGCACCTACCTAGATCTGAGTAAATATTGGGATGTAGGAGAAAACTATTCAGAGAGAGTTTAAAGTAATACCTCGGCTGAAAACTAACTCGATTGGGATCAGAGTGCCACCTTGATTTGCCGAAATTGAAATTCATAATTTTTTCAAAAGCTTTTTCGGCTCTAAAACTTTCGACCCCACTAGTGGAAGGTGTATTTGCCACTCGAAGTTGCACCTACTGGATTATTTTTCTTGTTTCCACTTTTTTTGGGCTCACTCGCTGCCTGGTTGGCCGACTGGATGGAATTAAGCCACCCTTCCACACATAGCAATCAGCTAAAACAGCACACAAAAGCCGCGCCAAGCTATTAGGTTTATATTGTTGCAGCCAAAAGCGTTTTATACCCTCCCGCAAACTCACACAACCTCATACCCAGCACACACACATTCCCATACACACTCATACATTTAAACTTTTGCAATGGCGTTTAAGCCGGCTAGGGGATGCGGATGAGGATGCGGATGCGGATGTGTGCGACTTTGTTGCAATTTTGTCCTAGCCATTGTTTCAATGCGCTCAAGTGTTCTGCCGTCCTGCAGTTCTGGAGTCCTGCAGGACAGGGACAGAGTGTCCCTGTGCGGATTGTCGAGGAGTATGTGTGCCAGCTTCATTTTCATTTAACTACAGTTGCTGTTTTTACAAGTCCCGGCCAGTTCATGGGAGTTGGGGAAACCGCAGTCGTTGAAGATTTTTCGGCATGACTTGGCCAAAAGCTTATGCATTCATAAGCTCCAAGTTCCAACTCAGAAACGGCGAACCGGCTGCAAAAGTTAATTAAAATTGTAATTACTTTGGCTCTTCCGCGCCATTATTGTTCCGGCTTCAACTCGAATCAACTCCGGCCGTAATGCCAATTGAAAAGTTGCCTCTCAGCCGGGCCACAAACTAATGAGCCGGCTGTACGGTTGGCTGTTCCGGCTTAGATCGCAATTCCGGGCACACACACGAAACCGTATTTTACTATACAAGACGCCACAGAAGCCGATTGTGTGCGATTGCGAGTGTGCGAGTTTGTGAGTGTGCGAGTGTGCTCGTGCCACATGGCGTATGCGTAACAATGTTGCCTGTAATTAATGTCTGTGCCAATAAGGAGGGAGGCCAACAAAGGAACAAATGAACGAGCCAGCGAGCAGAAACTTAATGCCAACTTGAGCGCTTCATAAAATCCTTTTTTCCTCATTATTTCAGCTGAGACGTAACGGTCGCATTAAGTGGAAGTCGCAACCGCTCAAGGGTGTGTGTGTATGAGTGTGTGGGCGCTGGAGTGGGTGTGGCTGTACTGTAACTGTGGGCGTGGCACATGACATTGACAGCAATATGGAAACTATGCTAAGCCCCGACAGCTCGACTGACAGCCTTCATTACGCCTAAATATGGCAACGCAAAAAAAAAAGTAACAGAGATGCGAAAAACAAAAAACAAAATGAAGCCTCTGGCAAAAAAGGATTTGGGTCAGGCTGCATTTGAAGTGTGTCTCTGTACATGTGTTCGTATAGTGCTGTGTAGTCCGCTTAAATATGCAAAAGCAGCGGCAGCTACAAAACAATTCAAAAACACACGCATTGCGCATACGCCGCGTATGCCGCGTACGCCCGCACCAAAGCCAATATTAATGTGTTTTTTCTGCTCTCATCCAAAACATCTCTTTTTCCTTTTGTGTCGTTTCAGATTTATGATCGGACAATATATCACCGTGCATGGCGATGTAATTAGTCATGTTAACATAAGCCACGTCATGGTCGAGGATGGAGGCGAGTACGCCTGCAATGCCGAAAACAGGGCGGGGCGGGTGCAGCATGCCGCTCGCCTCAACATTTATGGTAAGTTAGATTCACACTTGGAACCGCTCAGATGTAGAAATACACGGAGCAAAACTCTGCACAAACTCTGCCTTCTTTGGGTAACTAATAGAGGGAAAGTTTTAAAAGATTTATTATATTAACTCTTGGCTTGCTAAGGAGTTGTCTAGGAAACTTATGCGACACTTTAATTGGTTCTCTAGGAGTGGTTTAAAACATTGAAAACATTTAAAACATTTCTATTTGTTTTGTCACTGTGAAATCTACAAATATGGCCAGCTACTTACATATGCACTTAAATGTTCGCCATTTTCCGGGCTCGAGGCCCTCTTTTTTTTGGCATTTGCCTACTTTTGCTTGATTTTGTGTTACAACCCGCCTGCCATGTTCCCTGTGTCCCTGTTTGGCCAGATTCGCTGTCCTCCAAGCCTTGCCGAAATCCTCCAAAAATCCCCAGCGCCCGCCCAGCCCCTTTGGCTTTTGTGCCTTTGCAGGAGGCAGTGAAGTGTTGTTCGAGGCGCACACTTTTGTTCAACATGGCTCTCGGCTGGTTGCAGTGCTTTCTGCCCCTTACACACAAAAAACCCCTTTCCATCCACATCCACTTTTCCCCGACCAGCAGCACGCGCACCATCTGCCTTGTTTTTGCAAGAAATCAAATATTTTTGTGTCGCCAGGCAAACAAAATGGCGTTGCCTGCCGTTGCCTGGCGTTGCACGAGCAGCACGAAGGGACAGAAGTGCAAACACACAGGACGAAAGGACGAGGCAAAAACTGCGCCATGTTTACAAAGTTTTGCAGTGAAAAAGTTGAAAAATAAAGTCAAGTAAATTTTTAAAAGACAAATCCATCAACGAATAACTAATGCCCTGCTGAGCATAAAAACCCAAGTTGATTTTGCGACCAAATAAAGGCCAAGGAAAGTCTGATTTCCTTTGATAATCAAACAAGAGGAACAAGTTATTCAAGTTCTTTGACAATTTCCGCATACCCTCCAAACATTTTTGCCCAACAAAGAGGAAATGAGTCCCACTTCCACCATCAGCATTTAGTTTAAAGCTCAGCGATGTCGCTGATTGCGCGCCTTGGTAATGGCGGTGATTACAAAAATCCCGTCACTCCTCTCAGCCGCCCAGGACATGCCCACGTATGACATGCTCGAAAAATATGCATATTCTGCAGAAAAAAAGCAAACCCGAAGAGCCCAAGCCGCAAACTCCTGCCGCACTTGCCTCACGAGTATGTATATAAATGTACATAGCACTCCTTCAGTTTGTGCCAGGACATTACTTCCTTCCACGATCCCGAAAAGTGTTTTGCTGGGAAGGAGCAGCAGCCAGGATATGCATATTACATTGTGTTATTCTTCCTGTTGCCTGTACAGTGCCCGAAAAAATATATGCAGGCGGTCAGGGGACTCCATTTTTTAGGGGACTTAAGCGTATACAACATTGCTTTGAAGAGGATAGCTTCTGGGTTATCATTATTCGTTTCATAATAAATTACATTTAATCAGACGGTTATTTTTCCCAGTGTTTCTCACCCATCGCTCTAAAGTTATTCTCCTTTGTAGTTGTAGTTGTTTGCTGCATTATTAAAACAGCAACGTGTGCGCAAATCTGTTAAGCATTTAGCCCCTGGTACCCCCGCCTTAAATCCACTCCACATAACTCTTTCCATATATTTTTTGTATATTTTGCACAGGTCTTCCTTACATTCGACTGATTCCGAAGGTAACCGCCGTCTCCGGCGAGACATTGAATCTGAAGTGCCCCGTGGCCGGGTATCCCATCGAGGAGATCCACTGGGAGAGAGGCGGAAGGGAGCTACCGGATGACATACGGCAAAGGGTTCAGCCGGACGGCTCACTGACCATCAGTCCGGTCCAGAAGAACTCCGATTCCGGCGTGTACACGTGCTGGGCGCGGAACAAACAGGGTCACAGTGCCAGGCGGAGCGGCGAGGTGACGGTCATAGGTTAGTATGTGGGGTCAGGTCAAGAAGGACCTAGAAAAAAAGCGGAGAAAGGGGCAAACGGGTGGGAAAAAAAGACAAACAAGGAGGTTTGTCGGTCGAGGTGGTTTCTTTCAGAGCGCTTTCACCCCACGAGATGAGATGACATCGGGCAGGGCGAACAACAACGAAACGAAGTGAAAATTGCATTTTAATTATTAACAGCAAACTAAGTAGTTTCCTATGTCGCTTCAAGTTGCTCCTTTTCGGCCAACCTTTTATTTTTTGGGTTCTCAACTTTTGTTTTGTTTGGCTTTTAGCCCAGTGTATGTGTTTTCTTTTTCTTGCTTTTCCCCGCTGTAATTAAAAATGCGCAATAATCTAAGCTTAAAAGTTTGCAAATTAAAAAAGGAAGCCGGAGCTGGAGCCGGAGCCGAATCGGAACCCTTTTTTCTCCATTAGTGTTAATGTTAATGAATTCGCGCCCTAATGAAGCTCGGCCCTGATTAAATTTTCATAAATCGCAACCTTTTTGCGGGGCTCTGCTCCTTGGCTTTGGCTTCCTTTTGCCGCTAGCTCATCAATTCCTGGCTGATCCCTTGCAGTGCCGCCGAAGGTTAGTCCCTTCCAAACGAGCATACTGCAGCTGAACATGGGCGACCGGGCCTCCCTCACCTGCTCGGTGGTAAAAGGCGACCTGCCGCTGACCATCAACTGGCGGAAGGACGGCCGCCCCATCGACCCCACCCAGCACATGTCCGTGAAGCAGGTGGACCAGTACAATAGCATCCTGGTGATCGAGAATCTCGGCAGCGATCACACCGGCAACTACTCCTGTGTGGTGCGAAACTCGGCAGCCGAGGTGGAAAACTCGCAGGCCCTGCTCGTCAACGGTAAACAAATGAGCGATCCGCGTCCTGTAACCCAGTTTGAGTTTGCAGTTTCCAGTATTGGAGTATTGCAGTATTGCAGTATCCTGTTTGCCGTATCCGTAATCCCGTTTTAGTTGCAAGTAGTTCTGTTCCTTTTGTATGCACTTTAATTCATGTAAGACACATTCACTCGAAAGCAAACCCCATCAATAGCTTATATCTATCTCATATATATACATAAGATCCTTTCTATCCTTTGTAAATGATGTTTCCACTTTCGGAATGTTTGTACAAGATTAAGTAGCGTTTTCATTCGAATTACATGTTAACAAAACTGCGAAGGTTTACCTATTTGAGAAATCTCCAGAATCCGGAATCTCGTCGCACAGACTCGCCGTGGGAATCCAGTCCAGGAGGCCAGGGGACCTCCAGGGAGTCCTTCCAGTGCCGGTGTGTGTTAACCCTTCTCGCCCGATCTTTCCTCTTGCAGTGCCGCCGAGCATAGAACCGTTCGCCTTCCAGGAGGGCCTGGCCGAGGGCATGCGGACACGGACCGTCTGCGGGGTCTCCCGGGGCGACCCGCCCCTGAAGCTGATCTGGCTAAAGGACGGTGAGGCGCTGCCGGACCTGCTGGGGGCCAATGTCACCATGCTAGACCAGTACAGCTCGCTGCTGAGCATTCCGTCGCTGTCCGCCACGCACTCCGGCGAGTACACGTGCGTGGCCAAGAATCCGGCGGCGGAGATCAAGTATACGGCACTGTTGCAGGTCAAAGGTAGCGTACTAGCGTACCCATCAGATAAACACACAGAAAAACATAAAAACAGAGACTATAATATTGGATAGAATTTAATCGAATGTAGAGATAAACTTTGGTATTAGGGACTTTATACAGAATTTATTGCCTACTTTTTTGGGCTCAAAAGGATTGGTAAAAAATGAATTAAGTTTGCTTTAAAAAACCAATATTGTACTTTTAAAATATTCGAAAAAATAAAACTGTGTATTCTATTAGTTTTGAAATAATATTTATTAAATAAAAACTTACGCAGTTACCAAAATTATTCATAACTAAGCACCTATTGAAGAACATTGAACCTCTTCAACAGCTTTTTGATTCAAAATTCTATAAAATAAAGAAACAAGTTATATATTTCTTAATCTTAAAAACTACCAATATTATATCTCTGTTAATTACATACACTATCAATTAAAGAAAACAAAAGAAAATATACTAACACCCATTTTGAACTAAGCGAACTTCACTTGCCCCTCAATAACTTTTTGCTTTCCCGCTGATGTATTCAAGACGAGCTTCTTAATGGTATTTTCAGTTGTTGATGATAAATTTTTTGTTGATTTTTAATAAAAAACAAAAACAATATAAATGAAATAAGGCTTTTTTGGAGCTCGTTGCCAGCTCCAGAGTAACTAAACGTTGCCCCCGGAAGTCCCTCAAACGAAGGTGCTTTGATTTTGTGACTCTCACTTGATAAAAAAAACTAAACGAAAAACGAAAACCAAAACAAACCCCTAAACAAGCCCCGCTTAAACCCCCAAAAAAATATCCAACTAATCTACAATTAAGAGTTTCCCGCCACCCTTAAGTCGCTTTTGGCACGCTGTGGGTTTTTTTGACAACCGTCTCACCAGGTAAACGTTTTAACTGCACTGCTTCTTAAACCGCTTCGTAAACCAAACCAAAATCTAACCAAATCCAAGTACATATCCTTTTGAGTTGCTATATCATTTAAATGGCTTCTTACACAACAAGTCTACAAGGACTAAAAAGCAATATTTATCGCGTATCTAGTGCGTCTTCCAAGTGGGGAATCGGCATTCGGCATCACTTTCAAGGGCTACTTGGAGGGCGCACTGCATTCGCAATTACCATAGCTATGTAATTTTTAATTTATAGAATACTCATGCATAAACATGGAAAGATAAGCTGCTTTAAGATTCATTTGCCTTAATCGCTATGTATCCTTTTTGGTTGTTGCCGTCTACGTTGCAGGATAAATGCCAGAAAAAAATACACAAAATCCCCTTTTGTTTTGGCTCTGCTGTGCTCTGCTCTTCCCGGCTCTTGACTCCTTTTTTTTTGACTTGCAGCTCCTCTATACTCTCTCCACTTCATCTCCAGTTTACTATATATACAATATATATATAAATATATATCCTGCTCGATGTGCTGTGTGCTTAATTAAAGAAAATTCAATAAGCAAAAGCGAAAGAATGAGTGCGGGCAAACAAATTCGCCGAAAATCCTTCGAAGATGCAATGAAACACTCGCTGCTTATGCTTCAATTTGGTTTTGGCCTCTCTAAATGCTTACTCTATCTGTATATCCTTTATGTCCTGTATACCCTGTACCCCCTATATTTACCCTCCACTTTCCCTCTGTGCTTGTGTGTGAGAGGACCTGGTGTGTGTGATGGGTGTGTGTCCGAGTGATTGAGAAACGCTTTAACTTAAATCTAATTGCAGAGCAAATTGAATTAAAAAATAACAAAACCGGAGAAACCAAACGAAAATGGTTAAGAAACTTAAAGCTTCGCAGTATTTGCTAATCTAGTTGAGCATGATTTTATATTTTTTTTAGACCTTTTTTGCTAGCAAGTGCTGCTGTGCTGCACTTTTTGTTTCAGCATGAAAAGTGTATATGGTAGAAAAATGCAAAATTCGTTGCAATGTTTTTGGTTGTTTTGCGATTTTTGTGCCAGCTGCATGCGCGTAGTGCTGTGACAAATGAATTTTAATTTCCATTTCTTTATGATTTGCTTGCTCTATCCGTTTGTTTTCCATTTTGCTGAGTTCTTAAGACCAGATCCAACCTCCCCTTTGGGTTTTCCCCGTTTTAAGTTTTTATCCTATTTTTATTCCAACCAATTTCATCAGCCAGTCCTGGGGACGGGTGGCACTGCCATTATTTTTATTTGCCCAGCAATTTTTGAAAAATTTAATTTATTTATTTTGCTAATATCCTCCCACCCCTTCGTCCCACCCCTTCCCAGGCCGAGGCTGGCTGTTGTTTGTGTGCAAAGATTTTTTCCGAATTAGAAACGCCATCACCAACCCCACAAAAGTATTTCAACCAGAATTTGTTTTTAATTAATACCACCGGGCGGGCCTTGGGGTCAATTATTAAATTTATTTATAGCGCCAATAATTTGCTCCTTGTTCGGGCTTAATTTTTAATTGATATTTTTCATTTCGTTAGTGCTGCACAAACAAACAAAGGCTGACAATTAAATGCAGCTGCTAAGTAAACAGTTTATAATTTATTGAAGCTGTGGGCCAAAGGCCGATAAAGATTGCTGTGGGAATCCCCGTTTTATTGGTTCGCTTTTTCCTGTTTTGTTAGCTGCGTGTCCAACTATAAAACTCACACAAATTTCGATTTATGTTGCGCCATATAGTTTTTATGCAAATGTATATTTTCCATTACGCTTCTGGCATGCCTTTGTTATTTAATTTATGCGCCGAATATACCAAAACTTATCAAGCCTTTTTTGCGATTTTCATTTTTCCAAACAACAATCAACGAACAGCGAGGCGTGGCGAAAAAAACAATCCACACTTTCCCACACACCAAGATAAAGCGATCAATTTTAATTATCTCGAAAAAAATCGAAGAGAAAAACAAATAAAATCCTTGCACACCAACAATTCGCATTAATTAATTTGTCCCGTCGATAATCCTAAACTACTTTCCTTCAAAATAATAACATCAATCGACAAGAATCAACGTTTATTTTTGTTCCATTTTTGACTGAGTTGCATATATGAAAATTAATTTTTGAATTTGATTTTTTGAGCAAACCACCCAAAAGCAAATGCTATCCGCTATCCTTTTGTATATTAGTTGAAAAGTTCCTACTATATTGCTACCACTATTCAACCATTTTTAACAATTGTGCTAGGCACAATGGAAACCTAAAGAACGTAAAACAAAATGAAATCCTTTCTGCCGTTTTTTACTTTGCCACAAATCTTCACTTTTCCTCTCTGTCTCTATATCTCAATCTCTCTCTATATACCTATCTATCTGTTTCTAAAAACCATTACTATTCTGTATGTCTTAGCAGTTTTCATTTCAATCATTCGTTCTGCGACAGTAATTATTTTCTTCCTCTGATGATAATCGATTGTCTCTCCATCACTCATACGCCCTGTAGTGCCACCGCGCTGGATTGTCGAGCCCGTTGACGCAAATGTGGAGCGCAACCGCCACATTATGTTGCACTGCCAGGCCCAGGGAGTGCCCACGCCCAGCATAGTGTGGAAGAAGGCCACAGGTAAGGAGAATTTAGTATAAGGATTCTCAAGGAGTTGTTAGTTTTCGGATAACGAATGATAACTGCGTTTACATAATAATCACATAATTTTAAGAAACATTAAAATTTTACAAAAAATCAAAAAAATTATACGTCTTCAGCTTTTGATGCAGTTTGATAGGCAATCGAATTACGAATCATTTGAGGTATGCCGCTCAAGAATCGGTTAGTTAATGGGAAAGATACAGCCATTTCCCGTGGCCATATTGGGTTTTCAACATTTTTCAATATTTTAGAAGGGGATATATCATAAAATTTTACAAAAAATCAAAAAAATTATACGTCTTCAGCTTTTGATGCAGTTTGATAGGCAATCGAATTACGAATCGTTTGAGCTATTCCCCTCAAGAATCGGATAGTTATTGGCAAAGATACAGCCATCTCCCGTGGCCATATTGGGGTTTTCAACATTTTTCAAAATTTTAGAAGGGGATACATCATAAAATTTGACAAAAAATCGAAAAATTAATTTGTATTCACATTTTTATTCAGTTTGATAGAGAATCCAATTACGAATCGTTTGAGGTACTCCGCTCAAGAATCTGATAGTTATTGGCAAAGATACAGCCATCTCCCGTGGCCATATTGGGGTTTTCAACATTTTTCAAAATTTTAGAAGGGGATACATCATAAAATTTGACAAAAAATCGAAAAATTAATTCGTCTTCAGATTTTGATGCAGTTTGATAGAGAATCGAATTACGAATCGTTTGAGGTATTCCGCTCAAGAATCGGATAGTTATTGGCAAAGATACAGCCATCTCCCGTGGCCATATTGGGGTTTTCAACATTTTTCAAAATTTTAGAAGGGGATACATCATAAAATTTGACAAAAAACGAAAAATGAATTCGTCTTCAGATTTTGATAGATAATTTGATTTGATAGAAAATCGAATTACGAATCGTTTGAGGTATTCCGCTTAAGAATCGGATAGGTACTATGCCACTTGTATTATACATCAAAATATGCTTTAGCCACAAGATACACTTTCTGCCCTACACTATTTAAGTGGAACATTGACATCCTTTTGTAGGGAGCAAATCAGGCGAATACGAGGAAGTAAGGGAACGTCCTTTCACCAAGCTCCTGGGCAATGGATCCTTGCTGCTCCAGCACGTGAAGGAGGATCGCGAGGGCTTCTATCTGTGCCAGGCCAACAATGGCATCGGTACCGGCATCGGAAAGGTCATCCAGCTGAAAGTGAACTGTGAGTATCTTGGTGGCCCAGCGGGTGGCAATTTGGTTAATTGCGGAGCTGATGGAAGCCCCGGGGAAAAGTCGCGAGGGAGGTGCTCGTAATTAAAGTATCAACTGTGCTCCCTCTTTTGCAGCCTCGCCGTACTTCTCCTCCTCTTCCCGTTCCGTGATGGTGAAAAAGGGTGACACCGCCCTGCTCCAGTGCTCGGTGAGCGGCGACAAGCCGATTAACATTGTCTGGATGCGTTCTGGCAAGAACACGCTGAATCCCTCGACCAATTACAAGTGAGTGCATCCTTCCAGCCCCTTGTCCCTATCCAAGCCTATAACCTCTCGTCACCTTCGCTTTCAGGATCTCTGTGAAGCAGGAGGCCACACCAGACGGTGTCTCCGCCGAGCTGCAAATCCGCACTGTAGATGCCACCGACAGCGGCCCGTACTTCTGCCGGGCGAGCAACCTCTATGGAAACGACCAGCAGTTGGTTCAGCTTCAGGTCCAGGAACCACCACAGCCACCCAGTGTCTTGGAGGCGGCCATGATCAGCAGTCGGTCGGTGAATCTCAAGTGGCAGCCCAAAACCGTGGGAACTGGAGACGTCTCTAAGTACCTGGTGGAGTTTCGCGAAGCCGATCGTAAGTTTTCCATAAAAACTACTATAAGTTTATGTATAATTCTTAATACATCACGATGAAATGGTTAGCAGCTCTCTTCGTGGAGCAGTGGCAGCAGATAGAAGTCAAGGATCCGCCCACCTTTAATGCCATGATAGAGAACTTGAAGCCGGCTACGCGATATGCTTTCCGGGTGATTGCTGAAGGCTCTGCCGGACGCAGTGCACCCAGCCAGGAGCTAATTGTCCGCACAGAGCCCCAGAGACCGGCGGGTCCGCCACTGAATCTCTCCGCCCGACCCCTGTCCTCGACGGAGCTGCTTATCAGCTGGGTGGCTCCTCTGCCAGAGCTGCGACACGGCGATATCCAGGGCTATAATGTGGGATACAAGCTGGCCAACTCTGGAAACACTGCCTACAACTTCACCTCGGTTTCTGGCGACGGTGATGGAGGAAATGGGGAGCTGCTCTTAAGTGGCTTGGCCAAGTTCCAGCGATACAATGTGGTGGTTCAGGCCTTTAACCAGGTGGGACCGGGACCGCTCACGGAACCAGCTACTTCCCAGACCATGGAAGATGGTGAGTAGGGAAACTCTTAACCTTAGGCGGCAATAACCAATCGGTGTTTCAGTTCCCAGTCGCTCGCCGGAGGATGTACGTTGTGCCGCCTTGTCATCGCAGTCCCTGCAGGTTTCCTGGCAGCCACCTCCGATTTACCACACCAATGGCCTTCTCCAGGGCTACAAACTAATCTTTGAGCCCATCATAGACGACATTCAGCCCAGCAAAGACGAGGTTGAGTCGCGAAAGACCACCGCCCTGACCATGGTCCTCACGGGCCTTCGCAAGTACACCAACTACAGCATCCAGGTCCTGGCCCACACCCGAATGGGTGACGGAGTGCTCTCCAAGCCACTGTTCTGCCACAGCGAGGAAGACGTGCCGGAGGCGCCGGCGGACATCAAGGTGGTGGTGAGCTCTTCTCAGTCCCTGTACATATCCTGGCTGCCGCCGTCAGAGCCCAACGGGGTCATCACCAAGTACAGTCTGTACACCCGTGTGGTAAACGGTCGCGAGGAGCTAAACAACGAGAAACGGAGCCTACCGTCGCAGCAGGCCTACTACGAGGCAAAGGGCCTGCATCCTCACATGGAGTACCAATTCTGGGTGACGGCCAGCACGCGGGTGGGGGAGGGAAAGAGCTCCCGAGTGGCCTCCCAGATCACCACCAATCGTATTCCGGCCAGAATCATTTCCTTCGGAGGCCAGGTGGTACGACCCTGGCGGTCAACAGTCACTCTGCCCTGCACGGCGGTGGGCAAGCCCAAGCGGGATTGGTTCAAGTCGGACGAGGTCCTGCGCCAGGGCGGCCCCCACAATACCCAACTGCTGGACACAGGTGACCTTATCATCTCCAGCCTGCAGCTGACTGACGGGGGCAACTACAGTTGCCAGGTGGACAACGGCATCGGAACGGATCGCCTGACTCACATCCTTCTAGTCCAGGTTCCCCCGGCGGCACCCACTCTGTACGTGACCAGTGCCACCTCGAGCAGCATCCTCATGCATTGGAAGTGCGACTTCACTGGCAACGCCCCCATTACCGGATACACCCTCTTCTACCGGCGGGGCAACGGCAACACCGACGAGATGCAGCTCTCCCGTCACGCTTCCAGCCACGAGCTGAAGGGCCTCGTATGCGGCAGCACCTACCAGATCTACTTGAGTGCCCAGAACAAGGTGGGCACCTCGCCTACGAGCATCATGCTGCACGTCCGAACACAGGGCCAGTCGCCTGGCCAGCCCTCCTCCACGGCCCTGCTAGCCCCCAACTCCACCTCGCTTTTGGTCCGCCTTCACTCCTGGCCGGACAACGGCTGTCCGATCCTCTACTTTGTCCTGCAGTACAAGGCGGTGACCGACGATCCGGATGCCGAGTGGGTTATGGGTGAGTAACCTAGCCTTAATGGACCTCAGAAACTCCAGCATTGCTATGATTTGCTTTTCAGTCTCCAACGCATTGAAACCTCAACGGCGACTGGTGGTTCCCAATCTACTGCCCTCCACCCTGTACCATCTTCGCATGGAGGCCCACAACGTGGCCGGACAGTCAAGTGCCGAGTTCTCGTTTGTGACGCTGACCAAGGATGGGGACCCACCGCCGCCAGAGATTGTGCAACGGGGCCACCGAGGCACCACCGTGTTCTATGGAAACATCAATCTACTCATTCCGAGCATTGCAGCTCTGTCCGGGATGATTTGCACCATTGTCATGGTCATTATCTGCTACAGGAACAGTAAGTATTTGGATGAGCTTTTGTTGTCGTTTAGTGACTTACTAATTGGATCAGTGCTTAAAAATGCACAACCGCTCGCAGAGCAAAGCGCTCACAGCCAGAAGGAGTCGCTTGAGAACCGGGCCAATTCGGAAGCAGCTCAAAGGGAGAGGTACTACGCCACCATTCACAAGGTGTCCATGCAGAACAATGACAAGATTCCAGGTAAGATACCAGGGGGCCTTCGGCACTCCCACTTGATCAGATTTGCTCACAGTTCGTGGAATTAATTAATTTTCAGAAACCTCCGAGGACATCTCGCCCTACGCCACCTTCCAGCTCTCAGAGGCTGGAAACATGTCACAGCCGCACCATGGAGGTCCTGCCAACACGCTGCTTCATTCGTTCATGTACCACGAGCGGGCCCTGGCCGAGGGCTGCTCGTCGCCACCACCAGCCGCGGTACTGAACCACCAACCAACCACCACCCATCACCACCACCACCACCAACGTCCACAAAAGACAATTCATAATTATTATCAGACCTCACCGTTCCATAATATCGTGCGTTTGTTTATTCATTTCTTTGATTTTAGCTCTCTCTTTCTACCTGTCTCTCTGTCTCTGTCGTTGTCTCTGTGACCTGCGGGGAAAGTGGGCCAAGGATTCAAAGGATCCTTCGGCCGCCCTGACAGCCTGACAATTAGAGTTTCCTAAGTGTACTAACAACGTGCTTTTTATGTTATTAACTTATGCTCGTGTCTTATTGTTTTCTGATTCATTGTTCTTAGATTTTGTTTTGTTTTTGGTTTAGTTATTTGCAATGCCGTAAACCATGCCTAAGGGGCTGACCCCCGGAAACATGTCACTCGCCAGTCTTGAGTTACCCTTTCTTTTGTTCGGAAAGCGTTCCATCCCCAGGCGCTTCTGTAGTGCTAGCTGCCGATCTGCTCTTGTTTGCATATCCAGATCCCAACTAATTGCCCGCTCTGTTCCATGTGCTGCACAGTCGAAGAACCGGAGACGCCACTCGCGGAAGACGGAGCCGGAGAGCGAGGAGTCGGAGTCCGACCAGGATCAGCTGACCTCTAGCCGCACGGAGTCCTCCAACCAGCACGAGGGCAAGATCAAGCACAGTAAGTCCTGTTCCTGGACCGAGTCATAAAGTCTTTGTTTTCGTTTCTGTCCCAAGATGGGATGGGATGGAAGCTTCACCAGAAGCTTCCCCCTCCCGAATCGTATCAGTTCAAGTCCAGCTTGATATTTGATATTTAGCGACTTGCCAGCTGAACTCTCTTTTTGTGTTGCTTTGTTTTTGCAGACTCTAGACTAATCCAACACTTTCCAAACCACAATATCTCGATAACATATCTGTAGTAGGCCAAACTGACACAGCACCACAGCACATAGAAACCATTAACCAGATCAGGCCAACAAACGCAAATTTTGTACTTTATTGCGATAAGTTAGTGATAGCTATAAGCTTGCTGATTTTTTCACACCACCCTGCCACACAACCTGTCGGAGAACTCTTCTATCAACCCACCATTCTTTTGTATTCTTCTGTTCTTTTCTTCCCCCGTAATTAACATTTGAAACAAAACATCTACGCCTGCGCTGCGATCCATCGATATAATCGCTGCCATCGCCACCATCGCCGATCCGTTGCTACCCGCAGGCATCATCTACCATGGAGCACAGTCAAGCACCTCCTCCGATCTGTCACCAATGTCCGAACAGAAATCATTGCCCCGCCGCGGTCGCTCCAGGTATCATCACCAGCAATATCAGTTTTCTACCAATACCACACCGCGCCACCACAACAGCAACAAAATAAACAACAACACAAGCAACCACATCAACACCACCAACATGAACATGAACAGCACCGCCACAAATACGACAGCCACACCATCGACGAGCAATTCGAACAAAATTCTATCGCCGCGGGGCGGCGGCAACCTCAAGTCCATATCGAGCACCTTCAAATCACAAGACTCCATACAGTGCCACATACCCACATTGGTTAAGTCGCCATCGATCAGTACACAGCAGCAGAAACAGTTCCATAAACAGCAGGTTCAGGGTAGCACTAACAGTAGTAGTAACGGTAACAGTAACATATCCTGTAACCCCAACTCGAACAGCAGTAGTTTGAAGCAACAGCAGCCCCTCCTGATCACGCCCAAGCTCCATCAGCTGGAGGCCAGCGGGGCCCAGGAGCTGATGGGCCTGGACGGGATCGGCGGTAGCCCCTTGGTAGCCTGCATGCCGCCCTCCTCACAGTTCCGCCCCATTCCCCACAAGTCCTCGATAATGCCCGCGCATGAGCCACCGCACCACCAAAACCACAGCAACCACCTGCCGCCGCACCACCAAAACGCAGGCTCCACCCTCCTCAACCCCTCGACGGCCATGCTCTCGTCCAAGTTCTTCACAGCGCCCACGCTGCCCAAATAGGATACGGCCAATGGGGGGGGTGAATACGTTGGTGGTGCCATGGAGGCATTGGAGGGTTTCGGCTATGACAGCGGCGAGATCTCCTGCACCTACATGGACCCTATAGATCAGACATGAGACCTGGCCTACGGTGAGGTGTGTGGCCCCCCCGAGGGTACTCGTTAGAGCCCCGAGTTTACGACCCGAGTTCGGTTTTAATTTTTGGCTTATGGCTTTTCTATTGGCCTTTACTCTTTTGAGAGCTTGTAAAAAGTGTTTCCGATTTCGTAGTTTAACGTAGGGACTTCCAAAAACATAGAATTCTGGTCGTAAACGCCACCCAGGGAGCCACCCAAACCACACACCCGACTAGAACGATACACCAGCAGACTAGAACACCACCACTAGGATACTAGGTCTTTAACTGATTGAATGAATGCTTGAGCCGTGGTTGCACCTAAAAAATCCAACTCTGGACCCTCTCTTGTACTTGCACCCCCCAACCACCCCGCAACGATTGCAACCCACCATCCATCCAACCCCCAAAAACACGCATTTGCATTCGCAACCCAGGGCCGGGATCCTGCGCACGCTGCACCCGCTCCAGCTGCAGGCCGAGTGCTCCGCCGGAGGAGCCTTCCGCCACCAGACGCAGGACGCAGGTGGGCTGGGCGAGCGGATAGAGCTGGCGGAGGTCGAGTGCGACGTGGACACGATTAAGAAGCTGAAGCTGGGACAGCGTTCCTCGCTCTGGTCGCGTCCATCCTCCACCACCTCTCAGCTGCAGCAGGAGCACCAGCAACAGAGACAGCAGCAACAGCAGCAGCAGCAGCAACAACAGCCCCACAAGAGAGCCCACTCGAAGTCGCCGCAACCACAGCAACAGCAACCATTGCAACAGCAACGCCCACAACAACATTCACCCGCTCCAGGCCAGAAATTGCTGAGCGAAAAATCGGATTATTCGATATCCGTCTGAGACATTGGTAAGATCTGATCGCAGGATCAGCAGATGGGATGATGGTCCCAAGGCCCCAGATAGCCGGAGGACATTGTCGATTGAACAGCCGCAGCCGGGCCGTTTTTTTTGTACATTTTTATAATGAATTTGTTACCTAATCGAACCCCTAATCCCCCAAAAGCCGTCACCCTTGGAGCCCTCCTCCTACCCCCTGACACTGTGAAAACTTTCGGACAATCAGTATCAAAATTCTGCACTACCATCCATACCCAAGAAAACCAAGCATACCGAAACACTTCCCATTACAAACTCCTGCCCGTATTTGTAGAGCTCATACTATATCTAAGTATCAACGATTGTGCATGCTATATACAGGATATGTACTTATATATTATATACATATTATATATACATATATGCGTATATGAATGGCATGTGCCCAGAGACGAATCCCAGGTCAGTTGTCGAACTTCCAGAAATGTTGTGTGTACATATACTACGTAGTATCCTAAGCATCCAAAAGTAATCACTACTCGAAACTGTAACTGTAACTGTAACTGTAACTCAACTACTAACTGCAAAACTATCTAGTATCCGATATCGAATCGTATCAAATCGAAATGTTTTTGTTTATCGTGTATGGATAGGGGGTACTCCTAAAGTACCCCCAAAAGTTTCGGTTCTCTATGGCAGTACGGAATTTCATAGCTACGAGTAAGCCGATTAACTCAGATATACATATGCTGTACAAATTTATATGAATGTCTACGTCATGTATATAGGACATAGGTATATACACCGGGATATATGCTATCTGGCAATCGCCAGAGTACTCATGTAGTTGTTAGCGGATCGCCACGCCACAGGCCACAGTGTACGAGCATTTTGTAAATAATCAAAAGCGCAACCCCTCAAAAGGACTGACTCACGAAAGGAATCAGAAGTAAAAGCCACAATAAAATGTTAACTATATATATTCAGTATATTCGGATTCGGATTCGGATTCGGATTCGGATTCGGATATCCGTACTAACAATTAGATAATACTTACACACACGACATCGCCATGATATCGCCAGTATCCATGCAATTAGAGTGTTTCCATTACAGTAAACTGTCGTCGTCGTCGTCATTCTTCGAGTTGTAGATAAATGTTTTTAAAAAGCAAAGGATTAAGCAAAGTCAGTAGAAGAATCAAATACACAAGTCGTAATCAAATTTCGAGTAATTACAAGTCACAGGACACATCAAAGATCAGAAGCAAGCAGAAGCAAGCAGAAGAAAAGAACAAATTAATATACGAGTAACTCTTAGTTCGTATCGAATAATCCAATTAATACGAGTACATAGTTGTATTTTAAACTAGCCTAAAAAAGCATAAGCAAACCCAAAAACCATTGAAACAAACACTCCAATTAAGAGTCAGAGCAGAAGCAGAGAAGCATTTCGGAAACAATGTGCCAAAATTTGTTTTTAGATAAAAGGTAAAGAAACCCCGTACGGAATTACGACTATACAATAAATAAACGAAAGCCACGAAAACCAAGTTAATAGCAGACATAAATTTATGAGAATACGAATTAGAGAGATTCCACAGCCACACGATATAAAGTCAGAGATTAAGGTGTTCACTTTGGGAGGGAAATTTACGATTACGATTGCAAGTAGTCCCAGAGGAAAAAGAATTCATTTCAAATCAAATCAAATAAAAACTAAGCACTCTTTGTTTATATAGCAATTGCAGCGATTTTAGTCGGTTTTTATATGCATTTATTTGTACGAAGCAATTAAATGGTTTATTACATTCAACATCGAATTTTACGAATTTATTGAAACAACAGCAAGTTGCGACTGGCATGCGAATATGCAAAGTCTACAAATCAAAAGGGAAAATTAACTTACAATTAAATAGATCACAATCAAAAAAGATGAACAAATACCAAGTACTCGTACTTATACGTGAGGAGGAAACAATTTTTATGTTTAACATATAATTAGCACAACAACTACAAAGTAAAAACTATTAATGTAAAAACAATGGCATTTAAAAAATATAAGAAATATTTAAAAATATTCAATTGAACTTTTTATTAATTGGAAGAAATATCTCCGAAGCTATGGTGGTAAGAAAAGTTTTCGGACAGCCTTCCCTTTTCAAAGAAACCCCAAAACCCAACCCCTAAAAAATAACAACTCTTTTGTTAATTTTTAATATAATTAACATTAATATTTATTTGCTTTTTTTTATATTTTTAATATTTTATTTGTTTTTTTTTTGTATTTTTGTTTATGTTCCTTTTTATGAGATAATAAAACTTAATCAAGCCAGGATACTCACACGGCAATCCTTACGGGCAGAGCCAGGGGCAAGGCTCCACTGCGACGGGAATCGGTGTAGGACCTGGAACGAGAACGGCCATGGGAGCGACCCCGGGAGTGGCCGCGGGAACGACCTCGGGACCTGGAGCGATCCCGCTTGCGATCGTCGCGGACATGCCGGCGGCTTCTCGTAGCCATCTCCTTCTGGCGCTTTTCTATGATCAGCTCGCAATCGCTATTCCCCGAACCGGAGCTGGAAGAGGACGAGCTAGAGTCATGACCATGTCTGGAGGCCTTGTGCCGGCGGCTTTTACCTCCTTCGGAGCTGTGGTGCTTGGACTTGGTCTTCTGGAGTGGAGATTCCTGCTGTTGTTTCTTGAGCTGCTCCATGACGTCGCTCAGCATTTTCTGGGCCATCCGTGCCTTTCGGATGAGCTTCTCCAGCGGCGGGGAGGCCATGTCCTCCACTTCCAACGGTGTTGCAAGAGGCAGCTGGCCGCGGCAGCCTTGGCAGGCCTCGGGCCCTGTGCTTGCCGCAGTTTGCTCACGTTCCGCGTTATCTGGCTGCGACATTTCTGCACTAGTTTACACCTGACCCGATAAGGGATTCACTTGGCACCTTTTACTTTGGGAAAACTGTTGCTTTATTATTCTGGTTTTACTTTAACTTTTCACTGCTGCTTCTGTTTCACTGGAATACTCGAAATCGACTGGTTTCTGTGCTGCACCGATCCCATGTTTTTATAGGCAACTTTGGCGCCAAGCTTATCACGAAATTCACATTTCAAATATTTGCTTAATTATTTTATCAGTTGCTTACGCTACGGGTGAGGTAATCATGCTATTTTTAGATAATCGTTACGTATAACGTGTTTTGAAATTATGTAATTGCACATTCAAACGTAACCTATAATTGTTTCCCTGAAAAATGAAATTCTTTTAGAGAAATACATATATTATATATAGATTTTAAATTATAGATTTATTTGTTATAATTGAATAAGTGAATTACGTAATTGTTTTATTTTTAGCATACGTTATTTCATTACGTTGTGAATTTTTGAATTTCAAATTCTAATCCAGGCTTAAAATATTTTTAACATTTAACAAAATATTCTAACTAGATATTAACTAAATAATAAATTAAAATTAAAGATAGGTATGCAAATAAAATATTACAAGATTAATAAAATAAACATAAAAATTAAAAAATAAATAAAATTAACGAACTAAAAAACCGGTATGGTTTGTGTCTATGCTAAAAATCGAGTCTGGTATATTTCCCCCTATTTTTTTTCTGGTCTGTCTAAAGTATCTGGCTCTGTTATTATCCACAAGATGCAGTCTGGTCAACCTGAGAGATACAAAATCTATTTAAGCAACCGCCGCTCCCACAACAACAAAAAGATTGAGAGTGCGCTGCAGCGGCGCGCATAAAATCAAATCGAAGCCGTGCTTATTCCGGAATTAAAAACACTCGACGGTCAAAATATGGATATCCTCTGAAGTGCGCTTGGGTAGAAAATATAAATCTATTTCTTGTTAAAAGTTCAGGTAAAGCCGCTGAATTTTGAAAATTATCAAGTGAGTGGGAGCACTTGGCTTTTCCTTCAAAGTGTTGTGGTGAACGGGTTTTCCAACGAAGCCTTAAGGCTAAAAAGAAGGCTGAAACCCCGATTGCGGTCGAAGCCTTTAACTGAAAATTAATCAATGTGCTGACGGCAAGTTTTAATTCGCGGATTCACAATCGATTTTTCCTCCGAGCTCAGCTGCAAGTAAAAGCTGGTGTTTCGGTGTGCGTGAGTGCGTGTGTGTGTGTGAGTCCTGGCAGGACAAGACCAATACAAGCAAGCGTGCGTTTACTTAAGCGAAGGAGCAACAAAAGGAGCGTACAGCGGCAGAGCGGCAGGACCTTGATCACGTTTTCACCTTATCCTGTTCGCTCTCATCCTCCAGCTGTCGCAGCTGTCGTAAAAATTCCAAATGTTTGCGTGGAGAGAGAGCCGCGATATTACCCTCTAGGTCCCTTCTGTTTGTGCATTCAATTTGCACAAATTTCAAGCGGCACAAAATTCGCATATTCCGTCCGCCAAAACGCCATCCATTTTGCACTCCCCCGGAGACTGAGAGCAATAATAGAATTATCAGCCGCCAGCGAAAATCTTAAGCAAAAATTACAACGAGAAATAAGACGACTCGACAAACGAAAAAAGAGAATGCCCTGGGAGGCCGCCAACCCGCGACCCTCTGACATTTCCATCATCGCCCACTGAAGGAGCTCTACGAGAAAAAAATCAACAACAAAATAATATAAAATACTGAATAACCGACAAACCGACAAGCCGACAAACAAACAAACAAACGACCAGGGAACGAGCGAATCGAAGACTCCAGCAGCCCCAACCGCTGGCACAGTTTTCCTCCTGCAACTCCAACTCTCTGTGGGTGAGTAGCTACAGTAGAGCCTGCTTAGAACAGTCGAGCAAGGTGTTTAAGCTATAAAAGATAATAGGTTTCATGCAGGGATCAATACTGGAGCCAAACATTGCTCTAACAAACTAACTTCAAGAGGTCTAAAGGGACCCCTAACCTTTAGAAATGTAAAGCTTCAATAACACTAAGATGTGGGTGGATTTGGCTCCCTAAAGATTCTTTAATTCCAGTCGCAATGACATTTAAATTACTTGAAAAGATACAGCATTACCCCACTTGAAACTCTTGAAGTCTACCCACAGTAAGCTCGCCTGTAACTCATTTGCGGGTAGAAAGCGGTTATCGAATATGAGCTGCGGCTTCAGTGGGTTTATGGGTGGGGGGCCCGATGAGGAGGAGGCGGTGGGTCAGAGGTGGCACGGCTCATGTCTTGTGGCGTCGTGTGGCTTTGGTTTTTAGCTGAAATTAAAAAAGGTCAGGGCAACGCGACCCGGGGCTTCTGTATTTTGTATCCTAGCCACGTCCCCGGATGCCATGCGCTTCATTATGCACCGTTAATAGTGGCTCTATATACTCGTATATATTACAAACATATTTGTACAAGTATATAAGTAATATATAAGTATGTTTACTGGAAAGGAGTTGGATGTATAATTTCAGTTGCATGACTTTGGCGATAATCGATTTCGAAGCGACGGAGCAATCAGGAAGAGTGCAATTTGATGCCAGTCCGTCAGTCAGTCAGTCAGTCAGTCAAGCAGTCACAAGCTGTCAAGCACACTGTGAAAAAAAGTCATGGCAAATGCAGGTCAACATGACAGGTTTCCGTTTTTAATGATTAGTCTTTTCGCGTGCCATCGTTTGATACTGGAGTTCAATCTCTGGAGCTTGATTCCAATTAAAAGTTTTGTATCAACCCATGCAAGCCCATTTGATATTCATATTTGTCTTCATTTTTTCCCATGTACCCGGGCCTGGTTAAATGGCGTTTACCATATTCATAAGCCGCGATTGCCGGACATTGCAACCGTTACTCCATAATGCGACAATTTGCCGTCAAATGGGGGAGTGGGGCCTCAAGATTGTGTGACTTCGGGAAGAGTCTAATTAAGCATCAATTAATGCAATTTCCGCTTCTAGAACCTCGCCTCCATGTGGCTGCCACAGACGGTACCGTGTGACGCATCTCCCTTTCGCTTATCAGCCACACTCTCCTATTTCAGCGGTTCTACCACTTTGCTTTCTTCCACAAGATAACGAATGCATTTTCGATGAATTTGCTTTGCGATAAGCGGCATATAAATGCCCGATTAGGGGTCTCCCCCAATAACAATGGCCATAATTTATGATAAACAAGTTTCAAAGTGTGCGAATTTTAACGGCTCGCCGCCGATGGGAGCCTGTTTTCGTCGCTAAACTTGTCCAAAATTCTGTATCTCAGCTGCCAACACATGTCTGGGTTGTTTTCAAGGTCGGATTTGCTTTCGGAAACCCTTGAAAGTGGAATTAACGAGAGCAGGCCGTTCTGAGTTCTGGCCACAGCCTCACTATCTCAACTTACCCCAGACAATAGAGAGTCTGTTATTGCATTTCACGAGGGGGACTTTGAAAGGGTTTGGACGTGGACGTTGACTGGATACTGGACCCGGAATGGTGCTGGAACCTTGCCAAAGCTCTCGAGACACGCGTTGACAATGAGCGAGGCTCTCAGGCGAGACTCTGGGGCGTCTATGCCGCATCTGCCAGATGCTTTTCAGACACAGCCCTGTATCTTTTAGTGTCACTGGGAAAAAGAGTGTTTCAGAGTTCTATTTCAATATCAATTCCTGGAGGTCCCCCATCGATAAGCGACTTATCAATTGCAGATAAAAAGCTGGGCCTGTCATATCTGCTAACAAAATGTTATTTTTGGTAAATTAGAAAATTATCACAGGGATTTATATCTATAAGTTCTTTGTTAGTCCGTTTTTCAGCCTTTCTGCCAGAACATTTTTCTCCGTGTTATTTAATTGTACTTTTGTGTGCTTTTTGCTATTTGGATATTTTCGTTTTGCCTCGGTTTTATGGATTGCCTCCAGTCAAGCTCGACTCTGAGCGCGCTGGTCAATGGTCAAGACCACCGCCCCCTGGACCGCCCCTCATCCGCAATTTCTGGCCAAGAGTGTCGTGTGGCTCTTGCCGCTGAAAAACTCCGCCGAGCGTGAAGTACACCACTCATTGTTTTTATTTTTCTGCTTTTTTTTGAAGCCGCATTGGTATGAAAAATATGTGTGTTATGGCATGTCGTAAAAAGCCATTTTCTTGATATCCAAACTGTTAAAAGCGCCATAGTTGCCATAGGCCAAGACGCAGCCGCACTATCCCGACTTTCTCTGCCATATGACAAATAATTTTTAGTAGTTGGCGTAATTGCCAACGCAATGAGTTGTTAATTAAGTCGGAGAGTTTCACAGAAGCAGAAGGAGAGCAAAGCCAGATGCTGGCAAAAGCGGGAAAGTGGCAAGTGGGAAGTGGGAATGAGAAGTGCTAGTCACCGTTTTGATTCCGGTCCGATTCGGTTTCTACCGCTTGGCTTTTCGACCAGGCCAACGAACGATTCCGCCTCCAAATGGATACGACCAAAAACCATACGAGTCTGTCAGAAAAACTTTTCCATTTTTAATCAATTTGTGCCTTGAGTCACTATGAATGCAGATCTATAGGATATCGCATATATCGTATGGTTTGAATTATATAATTATCCTAAAGTAGATGTCTAATATTTTGAAAAGTATTTCAAGTATTTTCGGTTTGGAAACTCCTCCAGCAAATGCAAAGCAAAACTTTTGCGTGCCGTTGCCGTTGACTGAGAAGCCGCCAAAAATTGTTTATAGTTTACGGCATCGAAAACGGCCAAAAACGAAAACAACTCCGGCTGCTAGGCTGCTAAATCAACAATAACAGCAACAACTTCAAAAGGCACTGTTGAACGATCCAGTCGGCCGCTTCTTCCTGCTACACCGACTTTTATTGTTGCCCAATGTCTTACAGTGTCTGGAGCTCGGTGTTTGCTGTTTGCAGTTTGGTGTCCAATGCCCAGTGCCCAATGCTCCCCAGTTGGCGATCCCGAAAAAGCCATGTTCGTGACAGCCAGCTGGCACCGCTATACTCCCCCAACCACGCCCCATGCCATCTACACCACCCACACCCCGCCCCCTGTGGACTTCTTTGATAGACCCCGAAACAAATTGAAACTGTTTTGAAAAGGCAGGGAAAAAACAGAACAAGAAAAACAGATTGGGGCACAGCAAAGCCGCCAAGAAGTACTATAAAGTCGAAGCGGGAATCGGCTAAAAATTAGAAAATCATGCTTACTATTTGCTGGCCCGGTTCTGTGTGCATAATGCGCGATAAGTCGGCAGGTGCAACATGGGGCAAGAACACCACAACAACACCACAACAACATTGCCGCCGAAGCCCAGATGGAGGGAAGAACCCGGAAGAGTTGGGAAGTCTTCTCCTCCGGCCTGCCCCCAACCGCTGATCCTCCTTATTCTGGTCCAAAAAATAAACTGAAACCACTGGGAAAAATGTGTCATAACTTTTTTGATGTTTCCAAACCAGAACTTGAAAGTTTTCACAGAATTTGTAATAATTCTTTGAAGCTCCTTGATAGACTTAAATTCCAAGGATATCTATTGGAGCATTTCCTTGATTTGTAATTCAAAATTATGTTTTTTCGGTGCATAGTTTTCAATTTGATGTTCGTCCCCCAGACGCAAACAGTGCGCACAACTTGCAACTGCAACTCATTATAACTGCAACGCGGGAAGTGTGATGTGGGGGCTTGCCACCAGGGGCTTGGCTGCTCGGCAGATGCGGGCTGCACAGTCAAAATAAGCGGAGTGGGGGCAGGGCAGCGACCGGGGGCAGCTCAATTGTAATTCGCGGCACAAATGTTTCACTTCATTTGAGTTTCGTGGATCGCCGGCAGCACAGGAAGTGCTTTGACAAACAACAAAAATAAAGAAAACAAACGGTTTTTGGGGAGTGGTGTTCTACTCCAAGGGGCGTGGTTGCGCCCACGCTTAGCCAACTGCTGGCTCCACCTGTTCCGCGGACTGTCGAGCGTGGAGTGTGTCCCTTCGATAACATCCGATGTCATATCAATTAACCGTCGTCGGAATCGGCTTCCTTCCCAAAAAGAAAGAGCCATATCAATTGAGTTGTACGACGCCAATGAAGGGGTACTGCTAATCCCCTGCCCTGGGCCATGGAACAAAATAAATTGCTTTAAATACACTCTGTGTGTGCGGCAATAAATTGCTTTCAATGCAACTGCCACAACAACGAGGGGAAATTTATGCAAGCGTATGTTTGTATGTTAGTTCCCCTTGACGGGGATGGGGATTGTTTAAAAATCTATCCAGAACATATGGAACAGAATCTCTAACCAAGGAACTGCTCATATGGACAATATGTTGCATAATTGTAGGACAGAAACAGTGTTTTAATTGCAATCTATACGCTAAAGTCATGTATTGGATATGTGCAGTTCTTGAATGGGTATCTGATAATACCTAATAGTGATGAGCCGCACAACTTATGGAAATGCTCCTCTACATTGTCAAACAATGTGACCCATCAGTTTGTTGGGGAATGCATAATTGAGATACAAATTGGATGAGCTGAGTTTTTCCCAGAAAGCAGTTTGACCACAACCGATGCGGAATCCCGCTGACCAGCAGGTCCGTCGGCGAATTCAGGCTTAGTTTCCTTTCAGAGGAAAAGGATAGTTTCTCGACTACCTGCTGTCAGTCAGCCTAATCCAGCTTATCTTTATGATCCGCAAACTCTCTCCAGGCAGTTGTAAAAGCAGGGAAATCGCCAAGATCAGGCCCCTTTGTGTTCGATGAATGGTTGCTAATCTGAGATGAATGGAAGATGGAGTGTGTGAAGTGTAGGGGAGGGACATTAAATGCATCTGCAATTAAAGCCAAACGAAGCGTTAAGCGCTGCACTTGTCGCACTTGCAACCGGCTGGCAAGTTGCAACATTTTTCGCCACTTCCCTACCACATCTCGTTCAATGCGACTGCAATTAACTTGGCAAAGTCAGCGACATTGCGACGGTCTCTATTTTTGCTCGGCCAAGCGCCCTAATCGAATTAGAGGTTACTGGTACTGGGATCCAGTGCTGGGTTGTAATCGTCTCTTCCCTCCAGAAAGGGTCCATTGATTGAAGTTAATGTGCCGTGACGACATCGGCCTCAAGAGGCTTTAATTTCCCTGGGGGAATGGCAATATAATGTGGGACAGCTTTCGCCTTGAACTTTTCCCGCCTCTAAACATCAAGATTTCCTACAGGTTTAACAAATCGCATTTCAACTTCAACTTTTAATACAGATAAGATAAGATTAAATAAAACCAAAACCACTCAGATGTGATTCACAATTTATTATTTTGCTCAAGAAATCTGATAGCTGTTGGCGATTAATTTCTCTCAGTGCTCATAGACAATGTCAGTTCCGGTTTATTCACTCAATTCCGCCAAATGCCTTGGCAGAGACACACTGACAGACTCGAGACTTTATACTTCGATAAGGCAGAGATGCGAAACGAGTTTCTTGGCAAACTTGCATCTTTCACTGCCAGGGCCATGGCTCTGCGATCGATTCGTGGATTAGCGGCGACAACTTTATTCCCAATCCCCAAGCCCCTTGCCGCATTCTCATTCCCGACTCTCTGTCTGAGGCTTCTCTTCTATGTGTATCCAGCAAATACTTTGTAGTGCGGCTGTTTATGGCTTCGCCTTGTCGCTTTTTCTATTTCGTTGCACCCTTCTGTGGGCAGGCCAGGCACTTAGAACCTTCCCCATTGCCGCATCACCGCATCGTCGCTTCCTCAGTGCCTTCAAGTAGTCTTCATTAGGCGGCTGTCTTGTCTGGATGGGAAAACGAGCTGGGGCAGACTGCAGAAGCAACAGAAAGAGCAAAAGCAACAGAACTTGCAACAGCAACGACTCTTTAAAGTCAACTCGAGCATTGGCCGACTTGAGACAGCCTTTAGCATATTGTAAACAAGGTCGTTTGCAGGATCTTCAGATTCTAGGTGGCCAAAGCGTTGGTTGGCCGACGGTCGCAAAGGGTGGTGGAGGCCGAATCCGGCCAAACCGGTTGCTAATAAACTTCCAATTTACTCAAATCTGGAGCAACTTCATTACGGCCTCCCTTCGCACTGGCCTCCGTCATGATGAAATTGGTAAAATTTGGCCAAATCTCTGGGAGATCACATAACAATCATGACGCTAATGACGGGTGTCTAACTGCGTCTCTGTAATGTAAAGCCAAACAAACCGTAAATATATTCAAGTTAGTGAATAGCTAATGCTCTTCTTTATAGAATGATGTTGCCCAAATTATGATTATAGAAAGTTAGACCATTACTCTGACAGTCTAGATTCGAGCCAAGTTCTTTTTAAACGGAAACACACTTAATTATGAATGCATTGCGCATCTGTGACCTGGTCATATATAAAAATGATATGAGTCTAGTTAGATGATGGATGCGATAGAGTGCGAATTGCTAAGCAATCTTCTGGGCCAACAATGTGGCATACAAAATTGGATGCGAATTTGGAAAGTTCCGCAATGGTGGCCCACAGCCGTCTCTGCCAGTTGGGTCAATGTGCCACAGAAAGAGCCACAATCACAACAGATTCGAATCGTACTCTATATGAATGTGTTATGTTGGCAACCTCAACTATTTCACCGATGACGACCCCGCCAGACAATGCTCCTCATAATTTATTTACGACCAAAGACCCAGGCGACGGTGTCCCAGTTCGTTTTGGACGACAGCAGGTGCCAACTGGTTGGGCTGGCTTAGCGTGCTGCGTCGCCTGTGAACTAGTTCAAGTCAATCACAAAGCCTTGGGGCACCAGTCTAACAGTCCACCACCAATCCACCAATCTACTCCACCACCAGTCCTGGTCATCGTCCATCTGTTTGCCCGGATTGCGTGACGGGCAACTTGACCGAAAAAATACAAGTGAATGCTATGCGAGAATCCTATTTTTGCATTCGGGAAAAGGTCGCTGGCATGCAACTTGTTGGCCGTGTTGCATGCCCCGTCCGAGCAATGGGAGCGGAGCGGGAATGGGGATCGAAATGCCAGCATCCCAAAAATAGGCAGCCCGAAAAGTGGGTCGTCCCCAAGTGAATCATGGCAGAGAAAGACGAATTAAATGTGATTCACTTTATTTTTGGGGGAACTGTCGAAAGGAATTTTACAGGAACTGAAGCTTTATGATTGACAAACTTCAAAGTATTAGTTCGAATTGCAAGAATAGCCTTATAATGTCCTTTCTTTTCATTTCCAGCGAGTGATTGGCCATGTCTGCCACTCTTTTCGAGATGGAAACTCCAGCGGAGGCGCAACCCGAGGAGCAAGTGGCCTGTATGGAAGCGGAGCAGCAACTTATAGTGGGCATGACCAGTCTGGAGTTAAGTGAGTCTGTAGTGACCACCGGAAACTGCGATGGCAGCGACAGTGGTCTGGATGTGGCGAGCAGTTGCTGCCTCTCTCGAGTGACCCTGCAACGCGGCCTCAGCAGCACCAGCGGGGGCTATACCAGCAGCAACGGTCTGGAGGAGATCTACGACAGCTGCGAACTAAAAGTGGTCACTACGACGGCGGTCTCCCCGATAAATAACTCTCCTAGTGAAACAGGCAGCGAGAAGACCACGTCGCCGCCAAGACGGGTAAATGGCTCGGTCAAGAAAAAGGTGGCCATGTTCGAGCCGGAACAAAACACTCCTGTCAAAGATCAGCTACGGGGCAGGGTAGCAAACCTAAAGAGGGCAGAGAGCCTGCCCAGAAGCAGTCTAGGGCCTAGCACGCCCCCGCAAGCTGCCCACAGAGACCGACCACGCCTGTCCACCTCCTCCTCCTTTCGAGTTCCCAGCACCACGGCCACGCCCACATCCTCGGCACGCCTGGCCCGGCCCCAGAAACCGGACACTCTGCCCAATGCGCTGAATAGAGCACAGTCAGTGCAGCGACTCACCCAAGTGCAAAGGACACCGTCCCTGAGTCGGGCCAGGACCCCAGGCACTCCCTCTGACGACGGTCGCTGGCCGGCCAATCGCGGAGCAGCTCGACGAGGAATGTCAGTGACCCCAGAGGTGGTTACGAATAGGATGCGAGGCAGTCCGGCTCCGGGCGGCACCCTTCCTCGCCGCCGCAAGCAGCAGTCCGTGGAGGACCTAACCGTCGGACGTCTGTCCAGGAGCAACTCTATTAGCAGGGCAGCAGCGGCAGCAGATGCACGCATGACCTCCTCGGTGATGGTCGTGCCTACGAGCAGGAGGAGTCTGGCTCCGGCCACCGCCAAGGTGAACTCCCTCAGGAGGCCTCAAACGGCATCGGCGGCGACGACGCCCAGGACTCGCATCTACCATGAGACTGCAGTGCAAACAGCCCTCACCAGCGCGGACTTGGAGCAAGTCCTGGGAGGCGGCCTGCTGCAAACAAGAGCACTGGACGCCGTAGAGCAGCAGGACCGCAGCACACAGGCGGAGCCGGATCAGCGGGACTTTGAATTGGAGCAACTGCGCCAAGAAGTGCGTCAGCTGAGCGGAAAACTGCAGCGGGAAAGGGAGGAGAAACTGGCCATGCAGCAGGAGTTGCACCTCAACACAGAGCGGGTCATGGGCATGTTGGAGCTGGCACGAGTGGTCAGCGCCAGTGCTGGAACCCCCACCTCAGAGGACAGCGGCGACGGAAGCGCCGGGCATGACAGTCTCCTCATGCTGGAGTCTCAGATCCAGATGAGTGGCCATGAGCTGTTTGAGCGTCAGCAGGAGATCGGCCAGTTAAGGTCCATGTGCCGGGCACTCCAGCTGGAGATGCGCCGATCCCTAGCTACCCAGCAGCTGCTTCTCCAGGAGAAGGCGGCGATCGAGCAAGAGTCCAGCGAACTCCAAGACTTCCTACAACACGAAAAGGCCGCCCAGGTGGAAGCTCTACGAGAGCTGGAGGCTGAGCACCAGGCAGTTCGGGCACAACTAGCCAACCGCGAGGAGGAGGCCAAGGTTTTGAGGGACGAATGCCGTCATCTTGTCCGGCTGAACGAACAGCGTCGTCAAGAGAACCGCCTCCTGCAGACAAAGTTCGCTGGCCTAGAGACTAAGTCCAGGGAGTTGATTCACCAGCAAAATGCCTCGTTGGCTGGAGCATCCACCGCTTTATCCGGATTGCATGCCCGTCTTGATGGACTTGTGGAACAGCTGGTCTATTCCTACAGTATTTCCGAGCAGGACTTGGAGGTTTGCTTGTTTGTAAGCAAAGGTACCTCTTTTTCTAATGTGATTATTTTTTCAGGACATTCGCTTCCAGGCAGAGTCAGAGCAAGTGCATAATGGCCAGCGGCCCAATGGCCTAGATCTGCCAATATGTCCTGCCGGACAAGGCGATGCCATCCATACTCTTGTCCTGGCCAGCGATGGGTCTCTATCGCCGCAGCGAAATCAGTCCTTCATAGCCGCCGTCATCGGTGCCATTCGCCAGGCTACGACCCACTCTGGGAAGAGGCTTTCCCTGCGTCAAGGAGCATCTAAGCGAAACGGAGGGGGATCCGTACAGACGACGGGCACAGCTACTACAGGCCAGGAGGCACAAGGCAATGGTGGTAGGATAACTGAAATATTTCATGAAACCCAATGATTATGATACCATTTTCGTGAAACTCTTCAGATGACTCTGACTCCACGGAAATGCTAGACTCGGAGACCGAACCCTGCCTGCTGATGATGGACAACGTGCTGGAGGATGTTGTGCATCCGGACTCGCACTCCCACAACATGGTCTCCTCCTGCACTGGCATGATCTCCCAGATTGAGCTGCCCACGGAATTGGTCAGCCAATGCAGCCACCAGAACCACAATGGAGGGGCCCCAGGAGATGATTCCCTGCAGCAACTGTCACAGGCCATCACCAACCGTCAGCAAATGGAGCTGCACATGCACAAGCTTAGTGCAATGCCCATGAAGTAAGAGCAAATTTTTTAACCTGGCCATATTTTTTTTATTAATTCGCAAACGATTTTCCCTGCAGTCCTCGCGATCAGTGCAACACAGAGGAACTGAGTTGCCATGACTCGCTGGCGGAGCTGCCTTCCCTGATGGAGTACAGCACCGCGCAGGCAGTGGTAGACCAGGTGATCGAGGTGGACACCTTGGTGACCAAATTGCTCAAGGTTTTGCGACTTGTGCAGCTGGACAACGACAATTGCATCCAGCAATTGATTGTGGACAAGTGAGTTTGAGTAAATGGCTTTCGAAGACAGATATTAAAAGAAACTTTCAACTTGCAATAGGAACAAACTGCAGCAGCACAAGGAGGACATGCTGGAGAAACTAAAAGACTTGGAGGATGTAAACCTGAAGTTGCAGGATGAGCTCATGGACGCCACGCAGGAGCTGATGATCAAGGGCAGCGACCTTAGCGGCGCCAAGGCGGAGATGCAACGACATCGCAACGAGATCGACGTAAGATTTTAGACTTGGACTTTTCTGTTGCGCCTCCTTCGAAGACATTTCTATATATCGTTATCGTTTACCGTCAGATATATACTACCATATGTTGTACTACAGTCTTGATTTCATTTAGTTTAGTTGTAGTTTTTAATTTGAAATAAATTACTTTGCCTATTTACGTTTGAGTTGTCTTGTAGTCGTGTAGCACTTAAACCATATAATTTGATTCATCATCTCTCAATCATCATTCGATCTCATCATCATGCATCTCGGTGGTACTTCAGTCACCAATCAAGTTCAAAAGCGCACTCTTTCGTTTAAAATGAGACACCAAAACTAATTGCCATGTAACCAATACGCCACTGCTTCTCCCGCCGATTCCCCATCCTTTTCCTTGATCCCCTCCAGCGTTTGAACGAGGACATCTGCACCCTGAGCACGTTGTGCAGCAGCTACAAGAAGCTATCGCCCACCACGGAATTCCCGCCCATGCGTCTGCTCTCTCCCACTCATGACTTGGAGCAGGGCGATGCCCTGGGTATACTAAACCTGCTGAAAATGTGGCAGGCAGGCGGGCAGCTTCAGGATCCGCGAGTCAGTGGATATCTGCACATGCTCAGAGGCAGTCAGGTTTGAATAAGCCAAATAAGTCCTTGACAAAATAAGTGATGCCTAGCTTTATTTTTAGATATCGAGTCCCAAGCAAGATAACAATAACTTGGAACGCCTTAGGATCTATGCCAATCACCTAGAGCACGTGTCACGAGTCCTGCAGGAAGGACCCACAGATTTGCACCCTTCCCTGCAACAGCTGCGGCAGGATATGGAAGTTGTCCGCAGCAATGCCAACTGGACGCAGTTACTCGAATCAAACGAAACGGACCACAATGCCAATGGCGATGTGTCCACGCCTTGAATTGTGTCAAAATTGTTGTTAATTCTCTAGTTAACTATTAGAAATTGAGCGTTGTTTTACATTGACATAGTTAGTTAAAAATGTTTGCGTCCAATTCTGAAGTTGTAGATGTTTCAACCACGTCCAAAATAACATGAATTTTTAAAGCGACGGCCACATTTAGAAAGATCCCTCATGTCCGTTTTATTAAGCTAACTGTGACGAAGAAGTTTAAATCCTCAAGCGTTACCCGCATCGTTAGTTTTATTTTTCATTGTATACTTTTGTGCTCCGTTCATTATTCTGCAGCCCTGCTCTACAATATTAGAGATAACAACAAAAAGTATTATAGATGTCCTTTAAAATTAAGTTAATAGTTTCTCAATCCTTGAAATCTCTGACGCCTTTGAAAATTAAAAAAAAAATATCGCCAATTATAAATCAAATTGATAAACATTAGCTCTCTTTGTGGAAAAGCCAACATTTGCTTATGAGAAAACGCCAAATATCCTGTGAGATACGGCTAGCCTCAAACTAAATTCCTTGCCGCATTGCCAAAATTATGATTGCTGGAGGATCAGACTCTAGCTATGTCCTTTGTACTGAGAAAAACTAGGGTATTCGATTTCGAAAGCAGCTGTTTGATTATTAAACGTACAATAAATAAGCATAAACTAAATTCATTTGTATAAAATTCACAATAAATGAAAAAATCTAATTTTAAAAACCCTATGAAACGGTAGGTAAGTACATACTAGAAAACTTTACGAAGGTAGGCATAGTTTTTATAAAATTATATACAGAATAGTAAATATATTATAATTGTTTTTTCCCGTTTGAAGAGCTCGAAGACCTTTAGGAGAATCTCGTCATTCTACAAGGGAATTCAATAAACTAATTAATACGCAAACATAAATATTATCGTTTAATTTTTTATGCCTTTTGTATGTTTTTACTTAATAATTTGTATTCGACCATATCGAAGGGCTACATGGTTTTTTTCTTCAATAATGTCTGGTACTATGTATGTATTAATACTTAACAAATATTAAAAAAGAGTGAAACACTGAATCATTAATGGAAAGAAGAATTTTGAATTTAAACGATTCATTATATTTAGACGACGATTTATTGAATTTTAGGGAACTCACCACAACATTCTAAATATACCTCCAATTACCGAATCTTACACCTTACCGAACTTGAATCTTCGAGTCTATCCTCATATCATATTTCCTCACGTTTATCAAAAATATTCCTTAAATTATTAAGTAAGAGAGCGAGAAAATGACATTCGCTTGTTTACGTGATTTTGGAAACGATTTTATTAAGTTTACGTTGTTATTTTAAATTAATCTTTGCTAAATAGTGAATGTGAATGAAGTCCCGATTCTTTAATGGTATTCTGTTTTAAAATCGGATACCAAATAACAAATATATTCCTTAAAAACCAAAGAAAAAGAATAAGAAATGAACATTTGGGGTCAAACGTGATTTTTAGATCGATAAATTTTAGAAAATTAGCCATAACTTTATTAATTGACCTCCGATCAGCGAATGTTATACCATCCCGATCTTGTATCTTCGAGTACTATCATTTCTAATCAAAATCTAACAAACTAAAATCTGACCCATTTTTCGTAAATTTTGAAAGGGGTAACATCACGATTTTTTCAAAAATTGGTAAAATTTTTTTTGTTGCAGTTTTCCAGATTTTTTATGTACGTCGATTGGAAATGAAGTTCTGATTTATTAATGGTATTCCGTTGTGAAATCGGATGAAAATTCCCAAAATATTCCTTAAAAACCAAAGATAAATAACCAGAATTGCACTTCTGGCCTTAAACGTGATTTTTCAAACGATAAATTTGGAAAAATTAGCCATAACTTTATTAATAGACCTCCTATTTGCAAATATTTTACCTTCCCGAGCTTGAATCTTCGAGTACTATCATATTTCCTCACATATATCCAAAATATTCCTTAAATGATTAAGTAAGAGAGCGTGAAAATGACATTCGCGTGTTTACGTGATTTTGGAAACGATTTTATTAAGTTTACGTTGTTATTTTAAATTAATCTTTGCTAAATAGTGAATGTGAATGAAGTCCCGATTCTTTAATGGTATTCTGTTTTAAAATCGGATACCAAATAACAAATATATTCCTTAAAAACCAAAGAAAAAGAATAAGAAATGAACATTTGGGGTCAAACGTGATTTTTAGATCGATAAATTTTAGAAAATTAGCCATAACTTTATTAATTGACCTCCGATCAGCGAATGTTATACCATCCCGATCTTGTATCTTCGAGTACTATCATTTCTAATCAAAATCTAACAAACTAAAATCTGACCCATTTTTCGTAAATTTTGAAAGGGGTAACATCACGATTTTTTCAAAAATTGGTAAAATTTTTTTTGTTCCAGTTTTCCAGATTTTTTATGTACGTCGATGGGGAATGAAGTTCTGATTTATTAATGGTATTCCGTTGTGAAATCGGATGAAAAATGCCCAAAATATTCCTTAAAAACCAAAGATAAATAACCAGAATTGCACTTCTGGCCTTAAACGTGATTTTTCAAACGATAAATTTGGAAAAATTAGCCATAACTTTATTAATAGACCTCCTATTTGCAAATATTTTACCTTCCCGAGCTTGAATCTTCGAGTACTATCATATTTCCTCACATATATCCAAAATATTCCTTAAATGATTAAGTAAGAGAGCGTGAAAATGACATTCGCGTGTTTACGTGATTTTGGAAACGATTTTATTAAGTTTACGTTGTTATTTTAAATTAATCTTTGCTAAATAGTGAATGTGAATGAAGTCCCGATTCTTTAATGGTATTCTGTTTTAAAATCGGATTCTAAATAACAAATATATTCCTTAAAAATCAAAGATAAATAACCAGAATTGCACTTTTGGCCTTAAACGTGATTTTTCAAACAATAAATTTGAGAAAATAAGCCATAACTTTATTAATAGACCTCCTATTTGCAAATATTTTACCTTCCCGAGCTTGAATCTTCGAGTACTATCATATTTCCTCACATATATCCAAAATATTGATTAAATGATTAAGTAAGAGAGCGTGAAAATGACATTCGCGTGTTTACGTGATTTTGGAAACAATTTTTTTCGCGCGGCTCCCACTGCATAACTGCACTACATTATTAAGTTTACGTTGTTATTTTAAATTAATCTTTGCTAAATAGTGAATGTGAATGAAGTCCCGATTCTTTAATGGTATTCTGTTTTAAAATCGGATACCAACTAACAAATATATTCCTTAAAAGCCAAAGATAAATAACCAGAATTGCACTTTTGGCCTTAAACGTGATTTTTCTGACGATAAATTTGGGAAAATAAGCCATAACTTTATTAATTAACGAATAGGAGATTCGCAAATATTTTACCTTCCCGAGCTTGAATCTTCGAGTACTATCATATTTCCTCACATATATCCAAAATATTCCTTAAATGATTAAGTAAGAGAGCGAGAAAATGACAAACGCGTTTTTTCGTGATTTTGGAAACGATTTTATTAAGTTTACGTTGTTATTTTAAATTAATCTTTCCTCAATAGTGAATGAGAATGAAGTCCCGATTCTTTATTCTGGTATTGGTATTCTGTTTTAAAATCGGATACCAAATAACAAATATATTCCTTAAAAATCAAAGATAAACAACCAGAACTGCACTTTTGGCCTTAAACGTGATTTTTCTAACGATAAATTTGGGAAAATAAGCCATAACTTTATTAATAGACCTCCTATTTGCAAATATTTTACCTTCCCGAGCTTGAATCTTCGAGTACTATCATATTTCCTCACATATATCCAAAATATTGTTTAAATGATTAAGTAAGAGAGCAAGAAAATGACATTCGCGTGTTTACGTGATTTTGGAAACGATTTTATTAAGTTTACGTTGTTATTTTAAATTAATCCTTGCTAAATAGTGAATGTGAATGAAGTCCCGATTCTTTAATGGTATTCTGTTTTAAAATCGGATACGAAATAACAAATGTATTCCTTAAAAATCAGGGATAAATAACCAGAATTGCACTTCTGGCCTTAAACGTGATTTTTCAAACGATAAATTTGGAAAAATAAGCCATAACTTTATTAATAGACCTCCTATTTGCAAATATTTTACCTTCCCGAGCTTGAATCTTCGAGTACTATCATATTTCCTCACATATATCCAAAATATTCCTTAAATGATTAAGTAAGAGAGCGTGAAAATGACATTCGCGTGTTTACGTGATTTTGGAAACGATTTTATTAAGTTTACGTTGTTATTTTAAATTAATCGTTGCTAAATAGTGATTGTGAATGAAGTCCCGATTCTTTAATGGTATTCTGTTTTAAAATCGGATACGAAATAACAAATATATTCCTTAAAAATCAAAGATAAATAACCAGAATTGCACTTTTGGCCTGAAACGTGATTTTTCAAACAATAAATTTGAGAAAATAAGCCATAACTTTATTAATAGACCTCCTATTTGCAAATATTTTACCTTCCCGAGCTTGAATCTTCGAGTACTATCATATTTCCTCACATACATAAAAAATTATCCTTAAATGATTAAGTAAGAGAGCGTGAAAATGACATTCGCGTGTTTACGTGATTTTGGAAACGTTTTTAAGTTTACGTTGTTATTTTAAATTAATCTTTGCTAAATAGTGAATGTGAATGAAGTCCCGATTCTTTAATGGTATTCTGTTTTAAAATCGGATACCAAATAACAAATATATTCCTTAAAAACCAAAGAAAAAGAATAAGAAATTAACATTTGGGGTCAAACGTGATTTTTAGATCGATAAATTTTAGAAAATTAGCCATAACTTTATTAATTGACCTCCGATCAGCGAATGTTATACCATCCCGATCTTGTATCTTCGAGTACTACCATTTCTAATCAAAATCTAACAAACTTAAATCTGACCCATTTTTCGTAAATTTTGAAAGGGGTAACATCACGATTTTTTCAAAAATTGGTAAAATTTTTTTTGTTTCAGTTTTCCAGATTTTTGATGCAGGTCGATGGGGAATGAGGTTCTGATTCATTAATGGTATTCTGTTGAGAAATCGGGTAAGAATTAGCAATATTATTATTGAAAAACCAAAACAAAAGGGCAAAAAGGACATAAAGGTGATTTTTAAAACCTTCTAGTCCGATACATTTTAGGGAACTTCTTTAATGCGCGAGTTTGCAGCGAATTTTATACCTTCCTGAACTTGTATCTTCCCCTTAAATATCCCTCATTTAAACGCATTGTATATCCATTTTATAAGATTTATTATTTGTTTTTTTTTACTATTTCTAGGTTGGAACACTTATTGTCGTACTTATTGGTATAATATCCGGGATCCGTTTATGGGTTGCGATGTCCAAGTGGTGTCCTGAAACGGCAACAACGAAGTCGATGCGCATCTCCAGATCCAGATCCTTATTGCAGCGGCGGAAAAGGCGTGAAATTAGACATCCAGCTGGTTGAACGTCCTCGTCAGGTGAAGATCGGGATGATCCGGAAGAGTGCAGGATGAGGCAGTACCGGTTACCCAGTTGGTGTATTTGTCCGCAATCCTTGGGAACACGAAATTACAGGATTAGTTATTATTTTTTAAGTAGACGCTAATTTAGATTGTTAAGGAACATTTAATACTGTATAATACTTGAACAAATGCGAATGAACAATAAACTATGATTAAAAAAATGTGATTGGTGTTTTTATTGGGCATAAATGGGAAAAAGTTGGTTTAAAGCCACATTATGGCGGAGATATTGGAAAAAAACTGATTCTTTCTTAAAAAACCTCCAATCGGCGAATATTTCACCTTCCCGAGCTTGAATCTTCGAGTACTATCATATTTCCTCACATATATCCAAAATATTGATTATATGATTAAGTAAGAGAGCGTGAAAATGACATTCGCGTGTTTACGTGATTTTGGAAACAATTTTATTAAGTTTACGTTGTTATTTAAAACAAATCTTTGCTAAACAGTGAATGTGAATGAAGTCCCGATTCTTTAATGGTATTCTGTTTTAAAATTGGATACGAAATAACAAATATATTCCTTAAAAGCCAAAGATAAATAACCAGAATTGCACTTTTGGCCTTAAACGTGATTTTTCTAACGATAAATTTGGGAAAATAAGCCATAACTTTATTAATAGACCTCCTATTTGCAAATATTTTACCTTCCCGAGCTTGAATCTTCGAGTACTATCATATTTCCTCACATATATCCAAAATATTGATTAAATGATTAAATAAGAGAGCGTGAAAATGACATTCGCGTGTTTACGTGATTTTGGAAACGATTTTATTAAGTTTACGTTGTTATTTTAAATTAATCTTTGCTAAATAGTGAATGTGAATGAAGTCCCGATTCTTTAATGGTATTCTGTTTTAAAATCGGATACGAAATAACAAATATATTACTTAAAAACCAAAGAAAAAGAATAAGAAATGAACATTTGGGGTCAAACGTGATTTTTAGATCGATAAATTTTAGAAAATTAGCCATAACTTTATTAATTGACCTCCGATCAGCGAATGTTATACCATCCCGATCTTGTATCTTCGAGTACTATCATTTCTAATCAAAATCTATCAAACTAAAATCTGACCCATTTTTCGTAAATTTTGAAAGGGGTAACATCACGATTTTTTCAAAAATTGGTAAAATTTTTTTGTTCCAGTTTTCCAGATTTTTTATGTACGTCGATTGGAAATGAAGTTCTGATTTATTAATGGTATTCCGTTGTGAAATCGGATGAAAAATGCCCAAAATATTCCTTAAAAACCAAAGATAAATAACCAGAATTGCACTTCTGGCCTTAAACGTGATTTTTCAAACGATAAATTTGGAAAAATAAGCCATAACTTTATTAATAGACCTCCTATTTGCAAATATTTTACCTTCCCGAGCTTGAATCTTCGAGTACTATCATATTTCCTCACATATATCCAAAATATTCCTTAAATGATTAAGTAAGAGAGCGTGAAAATGACATTCGCGTGTTTACGTGATTTTGGAAACGATTTTATTAAGTTTACGTTGTTATTTTAAATTAATCTTTGCTAAATAGTGAATGTGAATGAAGTCCCGATTCTTTAATGGTATTCTGTTTTAAAATCGGATACGAAATAACAAATGTATTCCTTAAAAATCAGGGATAAATAACCAGAATTGCACTTCTGGCCTTAAACGTGATTTTTCTAACGATAAATTTGGGAAAATAAGCCATAACTTTATTAATAGACCTCGTATTCGCAAATATTTTACCTTCCCGAGCTTGAATCTTCGAGTACTATCATATTTCCTCACATATATCCAAAATATTCCTTAAATGATTAAATAAGAGAGCGTGAAAATGACATTAGCGTGTTTACGTGCTTTTGGAAACGATTTTATTAAGTTTAAATTGTTATTTTAAAATATTCTTTCCTAAATAGTGAAAGTGAATGAAGTCCCGATTCTTTAAAGGTATTCTGTTTTAAAATCGGATACCAAATAACAAATATATTCCTGGAAAAATAAGCCATAACTTTATTAATAGACCTCCTATTTGCAAATATTTTACCTTCCCGAGCTTGAATCTTCGAGTACTATCATATTTCCTCACATATATCCAAAATATTCCTTAAATGATTAAGTAAGAGAGCGTGAAAATGACATTCGCGTGTTTACGTGATTTTGGAAACGATTTTATTAAGTTTAAGTTGTTATTTTAAATTAATCTTTGCTAAATAGTGAATGTGAATGAAGTCCCGATTCTTTAATGGTATTCTGTTTTAAAATCGGATACGAAATAACAAATATATTCCTTAAAAATCAAAGATAAATAACCAGAATTGCACTTTTGGCCTTAAACGTGATTTTTCAAACGATAAATTTGAGAAAATAAGCCATAACTTTATTAATAGACGAATAGGAGATTCGCAAATATTTTACCTTCCCGAGCTTGAATCTTCGAGTACTATCATATTTCCTCACATATATCCAAAATATTGATTAAATGATTAAGCAAGAGAGCGTGAAAATGACATTCGCGTGTTTACGTGATTTTGGAAACGATTTTATTAAGTTTACGTTGTTATTTTAAATTAATCTTTGCTAAATAGTGAATGTGAATGAAGTCCCGATTCTTTAATGGTATTCTGTTTTAAAATCGGATACGAAATAACAAATGTATTCCTTAAAAATCAGAGATAAATAACCAGAATTGCACTTTTGGCCTTAAACGTGATTTTTCTAACGATAAATTTGGGAAAATAAGCCATAACTTTATTAATAGACCTCCTATTTGCAAATATTTTACCTTCCCGAGCTTGAATCTTCGAGTACTATCATGTTTCCTCACATATATCCAAAATATTCCTTAAATGATTAAATATGAGAGAGCGTGAAAATGACATTCGCGTGTTTCCGTGCTTTTGGAAACGATTTTATTAAGTTTACGTTGTTATTTTAAATTAATCTTTGCTAAATAGTGAATGTGAATGAAGTCCCGATTCTTTAATGGTATTCTGTTTAAAAATCGGATACGAAATAACAAATATATTACTTAAAAACCAAAGAAAAAGAATAAGAAATGAACATTTGGGGTCAAACGTGATTTTTAGATCGATAAATTTTAGAAAATTAGCCATAACTTTATTAAAAGACTTCGTATTCGCAAATATTTTACCTTCCCGAGCTTGAATCTTCGAGTGCTATCATATTTCCTCACATATATGAAAAATATTGATTAAATGATTAGGTAGAGAGCGTGAAAATGACATTCGCGTGTTTACGTGATTTTGGAAACGATTTTATTAAGTTTACGTTGTTATTTTAAATTAATCTTTGCTAAATAGTGAATGTGAATGAAGTCCCGATTCTTTAATGGTATTCTGTTTAAAAATCGGATACGAAATAACAAATATATTACTTAAAAACCAAAGAAAAAGAATAAGAAATGAACATTTGGGGTCAAACGTGATTTTTAGATCGATAAATTTTAGAAAATTAGCCATAACTTTATTAATAGACCTCCTATTTGCAAATATTTTACCTTCCCGAGCTTGAATCTTCGAGTACTATCATGTTTCCTCACATATATCCAAAATATTGATTAAATGATTAAATAAGAGAGCGTGAAAATGACATTCGCGTGTTTACGTGATTTTGGAAACGATTTTATTAAGATTAAGTTGTTATTTTAAATTAATCTTTGCTAAATAGTGAATGTGAATGAAGTCCCGATTCTTTAATGGTATTCTGTTTCAAAAACGGATACGAAATAACAAATATATTACTTAAAAACCAAAGAAAAAGAATAAGAAATTAACATTTGGGGTCAAACGTGATTTTTAGATCGATAAATTTTAGAAAATTAGCCATAACTTTATTAATTGACCTCCGATCAGCGAATGTTATACCATCCCGATCTTGTATCTTCGAGTACTATCATTTCTAATCAAAATCTATCAAACTAAAATCTGACCCATTTTTCGTAAATTTTGAAAGGGGTAACATCACGATTTTTTCAAAAATTGGTAAAATTTTTTTGTTCCAGTTTTCCAGATTTTTTATGTACGTCGATGGGGAATGAAGTTCTGATTTATTAATGGTATTCCGTTGTGAAATCGGATGAAAAATGCCCAAAATATTCCTTAAAAACCAAAGATAAATAACCAGAATTGCACTTCTGGCCTTAAACGTGATTTTTCAAACGATAAATTTGGAAAAATAAGCCATAACTTTATTAATAGACCTCCTATTTGCAAATATTTTACCTTCCCGAGCTTGAATCTTCGAGTACTATCATATTTCCTCACATACATCCAAAATATTCCTTAAATGATTAAGTAAGAGAGCGTGAAAATGACATTCGCGTGTTTACGTGATTTTGGAAACGATTTTATTAAGTTTACGTTGTTATTTTAAATTAATCTTTGCTAAATAGTGAATGTGAATGAAGTCCCGATTCTTTAATGGTATTCTGTTTAAAAATCGGATACGAAATAACAAATATATTACTTAAAAACCAAAGAAAAAGAATAAGAAATGAACATTTGGGGTCAAACGTGATTTTTAGATCGATAAATTTTAGAAAATTAGCCATAACTTTATTAATTGACCTCCGATCAGCGAATGTTATACCATCCCGATCTTGTATCTTCGAGTACTATCATTTCTAATCAAAATCTATCAAACTAAAATCTGACCCATTTTTCGTAAATTTTGAAAGGGGTAACATCACGATTTTTTCAAAAATTGGTAAAATTTTTTTGTTCCAGTTTTCCAGATTTTTTATGTACGTCGATGGGGAATGAAGTTCTGATTTATTAATGGTATTCCGTTGTGAAATCGGATGAAAAATGACCAAAATATTCCTTAAAAACCAAAGATAAATAACCAGAATTGCACTTTTGGCCTTAAACGTGATTTTTCAAACGATAAATTTGGAAAAATAAGCCATAACTTTATTAATAGACCTCCTATTTGCAAATATTTTACCTTCCCGAGCTTGAATCTTCGAGTACTATCATATTTCCTCACATATATCCAAAATATTCCTTAAATGATTAAGTAAGAGAGCGTGAAAATGACATTCGCGTGTTTACGTGATTTTGGAAACGATTTTATTAAGTTTAAGTTGTTATTTTAAATTCATCTTTCCCAAATAGTGAATGTGAATGAAGTCCCGATTCTTTAATGGTATTCTGTTTTAAAATCGGATACCAAATAACAAATATATTCCTTAAAAACCAAAGAAAAAGAATAAGAAATTAACATTTGGGGTCAAACGTGATTTTTAGATCGATAAATTTTAGAAAATTAGCCATATCTTTATTAATTGACCTCCGATCAGCGAATGTTATACCATCCCGATCTTGTATCTTCGAGTACTACCATTTCTAATCAAAATCTAACAAACTTAAATCTGACCCATTTTTCGTAAATTTTGAAAGGGGTAACATCACGATTTTTTCAAAAATTGGTAAAATTTTTTTTGTTTCAGTTTTCCAGATTTTTGATGCAGGTCGATGGGGAATGAAGTTCTGATTCATTAATGGTATTCCGTTGAGAAATCGGGTAAGAATTAGCAATAACATTGGTGAAAAACCAAAACAAAAAGGCAAAAAGGACATAAAGGTGATTTTTAAAACCTTCTAGTCCGATACATTTTAGGGAACTTCTTTAATGCGCGAGTTTGCAGCGAATTTTATACCTTCCCGAACTTGTATCTTCCCCTTTAATATCCCTCATTTAAACGCATTGTATATCCATTTTATAATATTTATTATTTCTTTTTTTTACTATTTCTAGGTTGGAACACTTATTGTCGTACTTATTGGTATAATATCCGGGATCCGCTTATGGGTTGCGATGTCCAAGTGGTGTCCTGAAACGGCAACAACGAAGTCGATGCGCATCTCCAGATCCAGATCCTTATTGCAGCGGCGGAAAAGGCGTGAAATTAGACATCCAGCTGGTTGAACGTCCTCGTCAGGTGAAGTTCGGGATGATCCGGAAGAGTGCAGGATGAGGCAGTACCGGTTACCCAGTTGGTGTATATGTCCGCAATCCTTGGGAACACGAAATTACAGGATTAGTTATTATTTTTTAAGTAGACGCTAATATAGATTGTTTAGGAACATTTAATACTGTATAATACTGGAACAAATGCGAATGAACAATAAACTATGATTAAAAAAATGTGATTGGTGTTTTTATTGGGCATAAATGGGAAAAAGTTGGTTTAAAGCCACATTATGGCGGAGATATTGGAAAAAAACTGATTCTTTCTTAACAAACCTCCAATCGGCGAATATTTCACCTTCCCGAACTTGAATCTTCGAGTACTATCATATTTCCTCACATATATCCAAAATATTCCTTAAATGATTAAGTAAGAGAGCGTGAAAATGACATTCGCGTGTTTACGTGATTTTGGAAACGATTTTATTAAGTTTACGTTGTTATTTTAAATTAATCTTTGCTAAATAGTGAATGTGAATGAAGTCCCGATTCTTTAATGGTATTCTGTTTTAAAATCGGATACCAAATAACAAATATATTCCTTAAAAACCAAAGAAAAAGAATAAGAAATGAACATTTGGGGTCAAACGTGATTTTTAGATCGATAAATTTTAGAAAATTAGCCATAACTTTATTAATTGACCTCCGATCAGCGAATGTTATACCATCCCGATCTTGTATCTTCGAGTACTATCATTTCTAATCAAAATCTATCAAACTAAAATCTGACCCATTTTTCGTAAATTTTGAAAGGGGTAACATCACGATTTTTTCAAAAATTGGTAAAATTTTTTTTGTTTCAGTTTTCCAGATTTTTGATGTACGTCGATGAAGAATGAAGTTCTGATTTATTAATGGTATTCCGTTGTGAAATCGGATGAAAAATGCCAAAAATATTCCTTAAAAACCAAAGATAAATAACCAGAATTGCACTTTTGGCCTTAAACGTGATTTTTCAAACGATAAATTTTAGAAAATAAGCCATAACTTTATTAATAGACCTCCTATTTGCAAATATTTTACCTTCCCGAGCTTGAATCTTCGAGTACTATCATATTTTCTCACATATATCCAAAATATTCCTTAAATGATTAAGTAAGAGAGCGTGAAAATGACATTCGCGTGTTTACGTGATATTGGAAACGATTTCATTAAGTTTAAGTTGTTATTTTAAATTAATCTTTCCTAAATAGTGAATGTGAATGAAGTCCCGATTCTTTAATGGTATTCTGTTTTAAAATCGGATACGAAATAACAAATATATTCCTTAAAAGCCAAAGATAAATAACCAGAATTGCACTTTTGGCCTTAAACGTGATTTTTCAAACGATAAATTTTATAAAATAAGCCATAACTTTATTAATAGACCTCCTATTCGCAAATATTTTACCTTCCCGACCTTGAATCTTCGAGTACTATCATATTATCTCACATACATAAAAAATTATCCTTTAATGATTAAGTAAGAGAGCGAGAAAATGACATTCGCGTGTTTACGTGATTTTGGAAACGATTTTATTAAGTTTACGTTGTTATTTTAAATTAATCTTTGCTAAATAGTGAATGTGAATGAAGTCCCGATTCTTTAATGGTATTCTGTTTAAAAATCGGATACGAAATAACAAATATATTACTTAAAAACCAAAGATAAATAACCAGAATTGCACTTTTGGCCTTAAACGTGATTTTTCAAACGATAAATTTTATAAAATAAGCCATAACTTTATTAATAGACCTCCTATTCGCAAATATTTTACCTTCCCGACCTTGAATCTTCGAGTACTATCATATTTCCTCACATACATAAAAAATTATCCTTAAATGATTAAGTAAGAGAGCGAGAAAATGACATTCGCGTGTTTACGTGATTTTGGAAACGATTTTATTAAGTTTACGTTGTTATTTTAAATTAATCTTTGCTAAATAGTGAATGTGAATGAAGTCCCGATTCTTTAATGGTATTCTGTTTTAAAATCGGATACGAAATAACAAATATATTACTTAAAAACCAAAGATAAATAACCAGAATTGCACTTCTGGCCTTAAACGTGATTTTTCAAACCATAAATTTGGGAAAATAAGCCATAACTTTATTAATAGGCCTCCTATTTGCAAATATTTTACCTTCCCGAGCTTGAATCTTTGAGTACTATCATATTTCCTCACATATATCCAAAATATTCCTTAAATGATTAAGTAAGAGAGCGTATAAATGACATTCGCGTGTTTACGTGATTTTGAAAACGATTTTATTAAGTTTACGTTGTTATTTTAAATTAATCTTTGCTAAATAGTGAATGTGAATGAAGTCCCGATTCTTTAATGGTATTCTGTTTTAAAATCGGATACGAAATAACAAATATATTCCTTAAAAATCCAAGATAAATAACCAGAATTGCACTTTTGGCCTTAAACGTGATTTTTCAAACGATAAATTTTAGAAAATAAGCCATAACTTTATTAATAGACCTCCTATTTGCAAATATTTTACCTTCCAGAGCTTTAATCTTCGAGTACTATCATATTTCCTCACATATATCCAAAATATTCCTTAAATGATTAAGTAAGAGAGCTTGAAAATGACATTCGCGTGTTTACGTGACTTTGGAAACGATTTTATTAAGTTTACGTTGTTATTTTAAATTAATCTTTGCTAAATAGTGAATGTGAATGAAGTCCCGATTCTTTAATGGTATTCTGTTTTAAAATCGGATACGAAATAACAAATATATTCCTTAAAAACCAAAGAAAAAGAATAAGAAATGAACATTTGGGGTCAAACGTGATTTTTAGATCGATAAATTTTAGAAAATTAGCCATAACTTTATTAATTGACCTCCGATCAGCGAATGTTATACCATCCCGATCTTGTATCTTCGAGTACTATCATTTCTAATCAAAATCTATCAAACTAAAATCTGACCCATTTTTCGTAAATTTTGAAAGGGGTAACATCACGATTTTTTCAAAAATTGGTAAAATTTTTTTTGTTCCAGTTTTCCAGATTTTTTATGTACGTCGATGGGGAATGAAGTTCTGATTTATTAATGGTATTCCGTTGTGAAATCGGTTGAAAAATGACCAAAATATTCCTTAAAAACCAAAGATAAATAACCAGAATTGCACTTCTGGCCTTAAACGTGATTTTTCAAACGATAAATTTGGTAAAATAAGCCATAACTTTATTAATAGACCTCCTATTCGCAAATATTTTACCTTCCCGACCTTGAATCTTCGAGTACTATCATATTTCCTTACATATATCCAAAATATTCCTTAAATGATTAAGTAAGAGAGCGTGAAAATGACATTCGCGTGTTTACGTGATTTTGGAAACGATTTTATTAAGTTTACGTTGTTATTTTAAATTAATCTTTGCTAAATAGTGAATGTGAATGAAGTCCCGATTCTTTAATGGTATTCTGTTTAAAAATCGGATACGAAATAACAAATATATTCCTTAAAAACCAAAGAAAAAGAATAAGAAATGAACATTTGGGGTCAAACGTGATTTTTAGATCGATAAATTTTAGAAAATTAGCCATAACTTTATTAATTGACCTCCGATCAGCGAATGTTATACCATCCCGATCTTGTATCTTCGAGTACTATCATTTCTAATCAAAATCTAACAAACTAAAATCTGACCCATTTTTCGTAAATTTTGAAAGGGGTAACATCACGATTTTTTCAAAAATTGGTAAAATTTTTTTTGTTCCAGTTTTCCAGATTTTTTATGTACGTCGATGGGGAATGAAGTTCTGATTTATTAATGGTATTCCGTTGTGAAATCGGTTGAAAAATGACCAAAATATTCCTTAAAAACCAAAGATAAATAACCAGAATTGCACTTCTGGCCTTAAACGTGATTTTTCAAACGATAAATTTGGTAAAATAAGCCATAACTTTATTAATAGACCTCCTATTTGCAAATATTTTACCTTCCCGAGCTTGAATCTTCGAGTACTATCATATTTCCTCACATATATCCAAAATATTCCTTAAATGATTAAGTAAGAGAGCGTGAAAATGACATTCGCGTGTTTACGTGATTTTGGAAACGATTTTATTAAGTTTACGTTGTTATTTTAAATTAATCTTTGCTAAATAGTGAATGTGAATGAAGTCCCGATTCTTTAATGGTATTCTGTTTTAAAATCGGATACGAAATAACAAATATATTCCTTAAAAATCCAAGATAAATAACCAGAATTGCACTTTTGGTCTAAACGTGATTTTTCAAACGATAAATTTGGGAAAATAAGCCATAACTTTATTAATAGACCTCCTATTTGCAAATATTTTACCTTCCCGAGCTTGAATCTTCGAGTACTATCATGTTTCCTCACATATATCCAAAATATTCCTTAAATGATTAAGTAAGAGAGCGTGAAAATGACATTCGCGTGTTTACGTGATTTTGGAAACGATTTTATTAAGTTTACGTTGTTATTTTAAATTAATCTTTGCTAAATAGTGAATGTGAATGAAGTCCCGATTCTTTAATGGTATTCTGTTTTAAAATCGGATACGAAATAACAAATATATTCCTTAAAAATCAGAGATAAATAACCAGAATTGCACTTTTGGTCTAAACGTGATTTTTCTAACGATAAATTTGGGAAAATAAGCCATAACTTTATTAATAGACCTCCTATTTGCAAATATTTTACCTTCCCGAGCTTGAATCTTCGAGTACTATCACGTTTCCCCACATATATCCAAAATATTCCTTAAATGATTAAATATGAGAGAGCGTGAAAATGACATTCGCGTGTTTCCGTGCTTTTGGAAACGATTTTATTAAGTTTACGTTGTTATTTTAAATTAATCTTTGCTAAATAGTGAATGTGAATGAAGTCCCGATTCTTTAATGGTATTCTGTTTTAAAATCGGATACGAAATAACAAATGTATTCCTTAAAAATCAGGGATAAATAACCAGAATTGCACTTCTGGCCTTAAACGTGATTTTTCAAACGATAAATTTGGGAAAATAAGCCATAACTTTATTAATAGACCTCCTATTTGCAAATATTTTACCTTCCCGAGCTTGAATCTTCGAGTACTATCATATTTCCTCACATATATCCAAAATATTCCTTAAATGATTAAATAAGAGAGCGTGAAAATGACATTCGCGTGCTTACGTGCTTTTGGAAACGATTTTATTAAGTTTAAGTTGTTATTTTAAATTATTCTTTCCTAAATAGTGAACGTGAATGAAGTCCCGATTCTTTAAAGGTATTCTGTTTTAAAATCGGATACGAAATAACAAATATATTCCTTAAAAACCAAAGAAAAAGAATAAGAAATTAACATTTGGGGTCAAACGTGATTTTTAGATCGATAAATTTTAGAAAATTAGCCATAACTTTATTAATTGACCTCCGATCAGCGAATGTTATACCATCCCGGTCTTGTATCTTCGAGTACTATCATTTCTAATCAAAATCTAATAAACTAAAATCTGACCCATTTTTCGTAAATTTTAAAAGGGGTAACATCACGATTTTTTCAATAATTGGTAAAATTTTTTTGTTTCAGTTTTCCAGATTTTTGATGTACGTCGATGAAGAATGAAGTTCTGATTTATTAATGGTATTCCGTTGTGAAATCGGATGAAAAATGCCCAAAATATTCCTTAAAAACCAAAGATAAATAACCAGAATTGCACTTTTGGCCTTAAACGTGATTTTTCAAACGATAAATTTTAGAAAATAAGCCATAACTTTATTAATAGACCTCCTATTTGCAAATATTTTACCTTCCCGAGCTTGAATCTTCGAGTACTATCATATTTCCTCACATATATCCAAAATATTCCTTAAATGATTAAGTAAGAGAGCGTGAAAATGACATTCGCGTGTTTACGTGATTTTGGAAACGATTTTATTAAGTTTAAGTTGTTATTTTAAATTAATCTTTGCTAAATAGTGAATGTGAATGAAGTCCCGATTCTTTAATGGTATTCTGTTTTAAAATCGGATACGAAATAACAAATATATTCCTTAAAAATCCAAGATAAATAACCAGAATTGCACTTTTGGCCTTAAACGTGATTTTTCAAACGATAAATTTTAGAAAATAAGCCATAACTTTATTAATAGACCTCCTATTTGCAAATATTTTACCTTCCCGACCTTGAATCTTCGAGTACTATCATATTTCCTCACATACATAAAAAATTATCCTTAAATGATTAAGTAAGAGAGCGAGAAAATGACATTCGCGTGTTTACGTGATTTTGGAAACGATTTTATTAAGTTTACGTTGTTATTTTAAATTAATCTTTGCTAAATAGTGAATGTGAATGAAGTCCCGATTCTTTAATGGTATTCTGTTTTAAAATCGGATACGAAATAACAAATATATTACTTAAAAACCAAAGATAAATAACCAGATTTGCACTTTTGGCCTTAAACGTGATTTTTCAAACGATAAATTTTATAAAATAGGCCATAACTTTATTAATAGACCTCCTATTCGCAAATATTTTACCTTCCCGACCTTGAATCTTCGAGTACTATCATATTTCCTCACATACATAAAAAATTATCCTTTAATGATTAAGTAAGAGAGCGAGAAAATGACATTCGCGTGTTTACGTGATTTTGGAAACAATTTTATTAAGTTTACGTTGTTATTTTAAATTAATCTTTGCTAAATAGTGAATGTGAATGAAGTCCCGATTCTTTAATGGTATTCTGCTTAAAAATCGGATACGAAATAACAAATATATTACTTAAAAACCAAAGATAAATAACCAGAATTGCACTTTTGGCCTTAAACGTGATTTTTCAAACGATAAATTTTATAAAATAAGCCATAACTTTATTAATAGACCTCCTATTTGCAAATATTTTACCTTCCCGAGCTTGAATCTTCGAGTACTATCATATTTCCTCACATATATCCAAAATATTCCTTAAATGATTAAGTAAGAGAGCGTGAAAATGACATTCGCGTGTTTACGTGATTTTGGAAACGATTTTATTAAGTTTAAGTTGTTATTTTAAATTATTCTTTCCTAAATAGTGAACGTGAATGAAGTCCCGATTCTTTAAAGGTATTCTGTTTTAAAATCGGATACGAAATAACAAATATATTCCTTAAAAATCCAAGATAAATAACCAGAATTGCACTTTTGGCCTTAAACGTGATTTTTCAAACGATAAATTTTAGAAAATAAGCCATAACTTTATTAATAGACCTCCTATTTGCAAATATTTTACCTTCCCGAGCTTGAATCTTCGAGTACTATCATATTTCCTCACATACATAAAAAATTATCATTAAATGATTAAGTAAGAGAGCGAGAAAATGACATTCGCGTGTTTACGTGATTTTGGAAACGATTTTATTAAGTTTAAGTTGTTATTTTAAATTAATCTTTCCTAAATATTGAATGTGAATGAAGTCCCGATTCTTTAATGGTATTCTGTTTTAAAATCGGATACGAAATAACAAATATATTCCTTAAAAATCCAAGATAAATAACCAGAATTGCACTTTTGGCCTTAAACGTGATTTTTCAAACGATAAATTTTAGAAAATAAGCCATAACTTTATTAATAGACCTCCTATTTGCAAATATTTTACCTTCCCGACCTTGAATCTTCGAGTACTATCATATTTCCTCACATACATAAAAAATTATCCTTTAATGATTAAGTAAGAGAGCGAGAAAATGACATTCGCGTGTTTACGTGATTTTGGAAACAATTTTATTAAGTTTACGTTGTTATTTTAAATTAATCTTTGCTAAATAGTGAATGTGAATGAAGTCCCGATTCTTTAATGGTATTCTGCTTAAAAATCGGATACGAAATAACAAATATATTACTTAAAAACCAAAGATAAATAACCAGAATTGCACTTTTGGCCTTAAACGTGATTTTTCAAACGATAAATTTTATAAAATAAGCCATAACTTTATTAATAGACCTCCTATTCGCAAATATTTTACCTTCCCGACCTTGAATCTTCGAGTACTATCATATTTCCTCAAATATATCCAAAATATTCCTTAAATGATTAAGTAAGAGAGCGTGAAAATGACATTCGCGTGCTTACGTGCTTTTGGAAACGATTTTATTAAGTTTAAGTTGTTATTTTAAATTATTCTTTCCTAAATAGTGAACGTGAATGAAGTCCCGATTCTTTAAAGGTATTCTGTTTTAAAATCGGATACGAAATAACAAATATATTCCTTAAAAATCCAAGATAAATAACCAGAATTGCACTTTTGGCCTTAAACGTGATTTTTCAAACGATAAATTTTAGAAAATAAGCCATAACTTTATTAATAGACCTCCTATTTGCAAATATTTTACCTTCCCGAGCTTGAATCTTCGAGTACTATCATATTTCCTCACATACATAAAAAATTATCCTTAAATGATTAAGTAAGAGAGCGAGAAAATGACATTCGCGTGTTTACGTGATTTTGGAAACGATTTTATTAAGTTTAAGTTGTTATTTTAAATTAATCTTTGCTAAATAGTGAATGTGAATGAAGTCCCGATTCTTTAATGGTATTCTGTTTTAAAATCGGATACGAAATAACAAATATATTCCTTAAAAATCCAAGATAAATAACCAGAATTGCACTTTTGGCCTTAAACGTGATTTTTCAAACGATAAATTTTAGAAAATAAGCCATAACTTTATTAATAGACCTCCTATTTGCAAATATTTTACCTTCCCGAGCTTGAATCTTCGAGTACTATCATATTTCCTCACATACATAAAAAATTATCCTTAAATGATTAAGTAAGAGAGCGAGAAAATGACATTCGCGTGTTTACGTGATTTTGGAAACGATTTTATTAAGTTTAAGTTGTTATTTTAAATTAATCTTTCCTAAATATTGAATGTGAATGAAGTCCCGATTCTTTAATGGTATTCTGTTTTAAAATCGGATACCAAATAACAAATATATTCCTTAAAAACCAAAGAAAAAGAATAAGAAATGAACATTTGGGGTCAAACGTGATTTTTAGATCGATAAATTTTAGAAAATTAGCCATAACTTTATTAATTGACCTCCGATCAGCGAATGTTATACCATCCCGATCTTGTATCTTCGAGTACTATCATTTCTAATCAAAATCTAACAAACTAAAATCTGACCCATTTTTCGTAAATTTTGAAAGGGGTAACATCACGATTTTTTCAAAAATTGGTAAAATTTTTTTTGTTTCAGTTTTCCAGATTTTTGATGTACGTCGATGAAGAATGAAGTTCTGATTTATTAATGGTATTCCGTTGTGAAATCGGATGAAAAATGCCCAAAATATTCCTTAAAAACCAAAGATAAATAACCAGAATTGCACTTTTGGCCTTAAACGTGATTTTTCAAACGATAAATTTTAGAAAATAAGCCATAACTTTATTAATAGACCTCCTATTTGCAAATATTTTACCTTCCCGAGCTTGAATCTTTGAGTACTATCATATTTCCTCACATATATCCAAAATATTCCTTAAATGATTAAGTAAGAGAGCGTGAAAATGACATTCGCGTGTTTACGTGATTTTGGAAACGATTTTATTAAGTTTACGTTGTTATTTTAAATTAATCTTTGCTAAATAGTGAATGTGAATGAAGTCCCGATTCTTTAATGGTATTCTGTTTTAAAATCGGATACGAAATAACAAATATATTCCTTAAAAATCCAAGATAAATAACCAGAATTGCACTTTTGGCCTTAAACGTGATTTTTCAAACGATACATTTTCGAAAATAAGCCATAACTTTATTAATAGACCTCCTATTTGCAAATATTTTACCTTCCCGAGCTTGAATCTTCGAGTACTATCATATTTCCTCACATATATCCAAAATATTCCTTAAATGATTAAGTAAGAGAGCGTGAAAATGACATTCGCGTGTTTACGTGATTTTGGAAACGATTTTATTAAGTTTACGTTGTTATTTTAAATTAATCTTTGCTAAATAGTGAATGTGAATGAAGTCCCGATTCTTTAATGGTATTCTGTTTAAAAATCGGATACGAAATAACAAATATATTACTTAAAAACCAAAGATAAATAACCAGAATTGCACTTTTGGCCTTAAACGTGATTTTTCAAACGATAAATTTTAGAAAATAAGCCATAACTTTATTAATAGACCTCCTATTCGCAAATATTTTACCTTCCCGACCTTGAATCTTCGAGTACTATCATATTTCCTCACATACATAAAAAATTATCCTTAAATGATTAAGTAAGAGAGCGTGAAAATGACATTCGCGTGTTTACGTGATTTTGGAAACGATTTTATTAAGTTTAAGTTGTTATTTTAAATTAATCTTTCCTAAATAGTGAATGTGAATGAAGTCCCGATTCTTTAATGGTATTCTGTTTTAAAATCGGATACCAAATAACAAATATATTCCTTAAAAACCAAAGAAAAAGAATAAGAAATGAACATTTGGGGTCAAACGTGATTTTTAGATCGATAAATTTTAGAAAATTAGCCATAACTTTATTAATTGACCTCCGATCAGCGAATGTTATACCATCCCGATCTTGTATCTTCGAGTACTATCATTTCTAATAAAAATCTAACAAACTAAAATCTGACCCATTTTTCGTAAATTTTGAAAGGGGTATCACGATTTTTTCAAATCATTTCTAATAAAAATCTAACAAACTAAAATCTGACCCATTTTTCGTAAATTTTGAAAGGGGTATCACGATTTTTTTAAAAATTGGTATAATTTTTTTTGTTTCGATTTTCCGGTTTTTTTATGCTGATCGGCGGGAATTGTGGTTACGATTAAATAACGGTATTCCGTTGTAAAATCGGATGATAATTAGAAAAAATATTCAGAAAACACACAAGAAAAAGGACGAAAAAAGGACATCGGTTATCTTTGGATTACGCCTCACCTAGAGAACTGAAATGCAAAATATGTAAATCGAAACGTCTGAACATTATCGTTTTTAATTTTATAATTTTCGTTGCATACTTTTCTCCCGAATGATTTTCTGCAGCCCTGTTTAAAAAATAGTGGCCTTGAAATGTATTTCATTTAAAACAATGTTAATCTTAATCAATCCGTTTAGTCTTTAAGGCCTTTGCAAATTGAAAGAAAATCTATCTTTTAGCTAGGTCCTTACTACTGAGACTCAAAGCAAAATGCTGTAATTTCGAAAGCAGCTGTTTGTTTATTACACGTACAATAAATAAGCATAAACTAAATTCATTTGTATAAACTCAACTATAAATGAAAAAACACAATTTCGCAAAATTTTTAAAATCCCTTGAAACGATTATTACATACTATTTAAGTCTATGGGCGTAGGGAATAGTATGTATATATGTATATTAAGAATAGTATTTATAATAGTGTATATATATGTATAATAAGACAGCCAAGTCCTGTGCTCGCCGCTTGATTTTGTCTTTTGTGTGTTGCTGTTCCTTTTGCTCTGTCTTTACATTTACAAATAATCTCACAATGGGGGGAGGCCTCCCTGGGGTGGGGTGTCCTAGAAGGAGGGTTTGCTGCTGCCCATGCTGCGTGCCGGCAGGCTGTTCGTCTTGGCCGTCGGATTGTCCCGGGCCTGCGAGTGAGCCACCACGATGCTAAGGCACTGCACCCACTCCTCGGCGTTTTTTCCGTCCTTGGGCTTGAGTATTAGGGTCTGGTCGGCGGTGAAGATCTCGAAGGCCTTGGGGATGTTGCGGGCACCCCGTGAAACCTTTACCGAACGAATTTGGTTCACGTCAATGCTCTCGCCACCGCTCTGCGCGACATTATGGAATTAGTTTTCGATGATTCGGTAGTATATTTTCTATAGTTTACTCACCGAACCCTTGCAGGACAAGTGGGCGCCGGAGAGAGTGAAGTATCGTGTACGCCAGCGCCGGAAAAGCCGCCACTTGCCCTTCTTCTCTTTCAGCTGGCCCTCGATCATTGGCTGGTTGCTGCCGTTCAAGAAGCCCACCGCTTTGTCCGGATGGTTACACAAGAAACAGCCCCACTGGTACTCCAGTTCATTGCAGTTCGGGTTTGTCTTGTCGGTTTTTGAGACCTCGAAGACGTCCAGAAAGCCCGAGTGTCTCAGTTCGTTCACCAGAATCTCGCGGTCCTGAAAAGATTTTACACAAAATTATTAATTTTTTAAACGATATTAGCTAAACATTAAAACCTATGACCTACCTTGACCTGCGGAAACTGGCTGGTGACCAGTTCAGTAAAGCTGCGGTTCTCGCACTTGAGTATCTGCCAAATGTTCTTGAGATTGCTAATGCCGGACTCTCGCGTGCTCAGCACACACTTTTCCTTGACCTATAGAAATAAAAGGGATTAAAAGGATGTTTTTAGGATCATTGTTTTAAGACTTACAAAATGCCGCACTTGAAAGTCCAGAAACATCATATGTATCCAAGTCTTGGGATTGCGAGTCCGCATCGTGAAGCAAGTTTTCGAGTACAGGCAGTGGGGTCCTCGGATCTGGCATGCAAAATGCAGCTTGGCCACCTTCTTCGTCCTGCGCTCTGCAAATTCATTAGAAACTGTGTGTGTGATGTGTGTGTGTGGTGTGGTGTGGCGAAAGTGTTCGATACAAGTTTAGATAGAAAAGGGGAAAGGACCCACAAGGACTTACCCTCGATGCTGCATCGCGTGGGCGGTGGCAAGTGCTGCGAGACCTCATCCATGTAGGACTTGATCGAGTTGAAGTTCTTCTCGCAGAATTGCTGGACTGGATCCCGCATGATCTGGTAGGGCTCGAAGGTGCTCATCCTTTGGTCCATCACACTGTTGGCGTTAAGAAGAGTGCGGCTGGTGTTGTCGCTGCGCCGTGGTGCCACATTTGTGGTGGGTCCCGACACTATAACTTCGCTCTTGAAGAGAAAAAAGTCAATGTTTGAACTCAGAAAGTAATAAAATATTGAAACTAACATTTCCATTAATGGGCAGCTTCATCACGGACTTGGCGTTTCCGTTGCTAGAAGATTGAGGCAGCGCCGGGGATGCATGGTGCACGGACACGGCGTTCTGCGTGGCTGCTGCCTGCGTGGAGGCTCCCGATGACGCCGCAGCCTGCTGCGGAATGGAGATCGAGCCCACCGATTGGTTAAGGGCATCCGTGCTGTACTTCATCATCACCGTGCTCGAGTTAAGGAGCGTCGAGGGTCCTTGGGAGTGGGGCCGCACCTTAGAGGGCGACGTGGTGACCGTGACTCCGCCGGATGTCACGGGAATGCCGTGTTTGTTGTGTCCAGTGATGACCACGTTGTTACTCAACGGAGGCACTGGCGTGACTGGCGGATTGGTGAAGACAGCCGGCGACTTGGCTGTGGCTCCTGTCTGCACGACCACGTTGCCGTTGGAACTCCCGCCTGGCTGCTGGTTGATCTGCGAGTTGCTCAGCCGGGTCATGCTCTTGTGGAGGCCTCCCACCGACCCGCTGGCCACGTTCAGCCGGGTCACACTCCGGTGGGTGTTGCTAGCGGGATGCAGGCGACCGGTACTCCTCGAATCGCCCAGTTTCACCCGCCGCGTGTACCCTGTATGCTGCGGCGTGGGCGTGGCAGTGGCCACGGGAGTGGATGCGGCTACGGGGGCGCCATGGGCAGTAGTAGAGGGCGTGGCCTGTTGGGTTATAGTTGCATTGGTGGACGGTACTGGTAAGGGAGCTAAAAGAGAGTCGTTATTATCATCTTCTTAAAATTCCAACAACCTTAAGAGTATCTCACCTGGTTTAATCGGCGGACTGGGACTGGAGCTATTTAGGCTGACGATCGTGACACCACCGGAGGTCTTGTTACCCAAGGCGGTGCCGTTGCCCACATCCTGCTGGGAAGTCAAGGCAGCATTCTTCTGCCGGACACAGGCCAGGACCTTGTCCGTAAAAAGAACAGGATAGGCAGAGCAGAGCCTTGTGGCCTCCTGCTGCAGCAGCGCCTGGGTGGGTAGGTGCTCCAGCACAAAGTCCAGGGCCTGCTGGGCCGTCTCCTTGCCCCCAATGCCCGCCGTCGTCATGATCTGGGCGCAGAGAGGGATCGTGCTCGGATTCGTCTTGGCCGCCAAGCGCAGCTGCTCGAAATGATCGACAAGGAGCAGAGGCGAATGCTGGGACAACTTTAGCAGAATCTGCAGAGTGGTGCTGGCGGTGTCGCTGTCCAGGAGAAAGCCACACAGTTGGGGAACACAGTCCGCCAGGACCTCCGGCGACTGCTGAACGATCAAAAGGTACAGCTGGAACACGGCCATGCGCTCCTGAGGGTCACACTGCGGGAGCAGGGGCATCAGCAGCGGGGCATGTGGGATCACAGCTTCCGGGGCCACCTCGTATACCTGCGAGAGCACCCGAAGTAGACCGTAGTTTCCGGAAAGGATGGAGTCCATCACGGCCTCCGTGTGTGGACTCAACAGGCAGGCATGGTCAATGGCCGCCAGGGAGAGATAGCTAGCTAGGTTGCGGGATAGTTCCCGATTTCCCTTCGTTAAAAACTGCACAGCCACAGGCAGTGCAATTTTCATCAGTTCCTTCTTGTCATAGTTCTGGGGAATCACTTTAAAGTTACTCAATCAATCACTCACAAATGACCATTAATATTACCAGAAAAATACTCGAGATTATGTCAGCGGCTATCTTGGCATGGGGTGGCTCCTCTTTAGTGGAGCCCGAGGGCTGGAGGTTCCACAGCAGGCAGGTCTTCAAGAGATCCACCAGGGCAGAACAGTAGCGCTCCGCTGTCCGGGTCTCTCGGATGCAGGACAGCACACGGGTCACACAGATCTCCACCACACTCTGGTCGTTGTTGTTCTTCACATAGTCCGCATGCGAGATGATCGGACTGATCTCGGAGAGCTTCAAGATAATGCGATAGTTATTGTTGCTTCCGAGATATTTATAATCTAGTCACTTACCACCTCTGTAATATCATCGACTATGTCCGCATCGGGCACGGAGAACAAGTCGCCGGCTCGGGAGAGATCGCGCTTGGCGAGGACCTTGTTGAAGAGTTCGTGCATTGCGGAGGAGACTCCCGATCAGGGCTGGTCAAATTGCATCATCTGTGGCAACTGAAAAGCAAAATTCAATATTATTTTCAGCACATACCGTAACCGACTCGACTCCTTGTTTATTTTAGTCACTGCATTTTTCAGTGCCATGTTTGGATTTGGCCCAGTGCCAAAGTTTAGGCGCCTCTGGCAGCCACTTTTTATCTTATCGCCGCCTGGCACTTGCAAATTTGCCAACTAGCCCGCGACTAGAGTCCCCAAAACAGCTAGCTAGCTGCTCTAGCTGCTCCAGAGTGGCAATTCTATTCTACAAATATTCTCAAAAAGTGCATATATAATTGCAAAGTATAAATATAGATACCAGATACTTGTTGCATTGCCTTGATGATTCGCACATGGATGCCCCTGTCCAGACTCTTTATCTGGAGAATACTACTCGAAGCGCTTGTTGGAATACTTAATTGGGTTTTGTGATAGGGGAAATCTAAGCGAATTATGATTTGCAATGACTTTGTTGGCCATATCTTTATGGGTCGAAGAGTATCTTTATTGAACTTCGAGCAGAAGAAGCAGGAGAAGCAGGAGATGCCGGAGGGTGCAGGTTCTGTTTGTTTATTCAAGTGAATTTATCGCCGAATCTGCACAGGCTGTTCCAAGAATTCTGTTCTCAGTTCTCTGTTCTGTGTTTTCCGTGGGGTTTCCCGGCGAAACAGTGTTTGCAATTGCCACTTGCACTTGGCTCTTTGCTGCTCCGAGATGGCCGTATAATTGGTTGGCCCACTTATCCGCCGTGGAATGCTTTAGCTCTGGACGACTTGCACTTGGATATTTGATTAGATGGACAAAATTCCGCCGGAGATTAGCCGCGGCTTAGCGGATAACCCGGGAATTTGCTAGCTGGCCAAATGAGTGGGCGATGAAAAGCTGGCAGAAAAGTCATTTCTTGTCACGGAAGCGGACGCCGATGCCAAAGCTGACGCCAACGCCGGGTTGGGTTATTAAATTTTCAAATAAAAACCAAAAACCAAAACCGATCCGGGAGTTGCATAATCCATAGAGAGCCTCGGCCAGTCAGGCAGACAGTCAGCAGGCAAAGAGCTCTGCACGCGAATTGCAGACGGTTTTTGGAATGGGCCCGAGACCGACTGAAGACTGAAGACTGACGGACCGCTGGACGGCGGGACAGACATTTGCTTCCTGGAAACCGGGACTACTGCGGACTTTGGGACTGAGACGGTGACGGTGACGGAGACGAAAACACAGATAGAGCCCGTTGTGGTTGTTGTTATTTATGGCTCATTCGCGCTCAGGTTGCAGCACCAACAACAAACAGAAAAACTGGTTAAAAAATAAATAAAGAAGCAGCAACAAGTCGCAGCAGCAACAGCAACAGCAGCAGCAGCAACATCAGCAGCAGCAGCAGTACAAGCAGCAACTTTGAGCGCCCGAGAGAAAATTAAAAGAGAAATAGAAACACACATATGTACGACGGGTAGGACAGGTATAAGTAATGGATGATGGCGTTGGCTAAAACATAAACCGAAACCGGTGCGGCAGGTTAATACACACGAAGCCCCAAGCCTACATAGCGGGGGCTACGCGGGGGCTCCGGTTAGGGCAGGGACGAGGGCAGGGGCCCACCGGTGGTCTCGAGATTTCGGAGACAGGCTGGAAACAAAGGCTGTGCCAAAAACCATCGAGACCCCATAACTCTCCGCTTAGATTATAAGTATTTGTATATTTCTGCATTAACCCATCGAAATGGCAGAGTTCACAAACTGGATAAAATATATTTTCCACTTAACTATATTAATAGTAAACCTAATATCTGGATTATAATTATTCCAGCAATCACACAATAGTGTTGCATCATAAATCCGACCCCTTCTATCTTTAAGTTAGACACACCACAAAGGTCGTCGACTTTATCGATGTTGCCGTTTTCCAAATTTAGCAAAAAGTTTATACAGCTTGCTTGTTTTTTATGGCCAATTTTGATTAGCCAAAAAGTTTTTAAGATCATGCCAAAGCAGTAATTTCGAGAAGCCCAGTAAGCCATACAGTCATCTATAGAAATGAGTCAATTCTGCAGTGGAGACAGCCATGGACGTGATCTTAAAGGTTCTCTAGAATGAGTAACTCTACCAGCTAGCCAGGGCTGGTCCAAGGCCTCCATGCCCCCGTCTCCACCTTCATCTCCACGATCATCTCCTTGTTGGGAGTTTCCGCGAATCCATGCCCAGGTTGGATCACATAACCGTCCACGTACTCTGCGATCTGAGACACGAGCATTCCGTGGCAAGTGTTTGGTTCTTGTTTGTGCATTCCATTGTCATACCTGGCCGATGAGCCCGGAGGAGCGTCAAGTGTCTCGCAAGCCGGCCCCTGGATACTGCAGTACTGAGTACTGGCAACTTGCAACCGCAATTACTAGTCGGTCCAAAGTCTGCCCAAAGCCCCAAGGCGGAAGGTGGGGAGTGGCATTTGGGCGGCAAACAGTCGCCGTTGCAGTCGCAAAACATGACTGGTATTAGACCAACTGGGAAAACTCGTTTTCGTTTTCCGAGCTGAATCTGAATCTGAATCTGTGTTTGGCTAAACCTACGCATGCGCAGACGACAGTCATCGGCAAATCTGGGTGGGATCGCACGGGTTGATAATATATTTGTCTGGGTTCGCAAATCTGGGTTGCCGATGTCATTGGTAATTATTGGTTATTTGGTGTGAATGGTAAGGGTGGGGATTGAGATGGGGATTGAGATGGGGTCGTGGGAACAGATCTAAGCTGAATAGATTAACCTTTGGATTTCTTATGAAATATAGCTAATGAAGTCTACTCCATGACCAGTTTAACAAAAAAAACTCCTCTGAGAACCGAAATCTACCTACTTGGACAGCTTGGAGGGGAACTGCGAAAAGTAAAGACAACATGAACACGGTAATCCGATCCCGGGGCGGAGTGGAGTGTTTGCTGATCGGACAACAGGGGGAGCTCTGGGTTGCTGGCTTCGGGTTGAAAAATGAGCGGCGCGTGAAACTTATTAATAAAAAGGCCGTGAAAAAGAAATTGCCGCGAATTAGCACAACACATCCACAGATTTTGGCATTTTTTTAAGATTTGATTTCTTAGCCAAAAGGTTGGGATCTGGGCTCAGAGATCTACCTCGATCTGCCAGCGAGTTGCAAAGGGGGAGCACTTACCGAGTTGCATCTGCGGCTGTTTCGGGTGGACAGCTGGTCATATCCGTATCACTGGTCCTGCACCTGGAACTGGAGCCAAAGCCCGATCTCTGGCTCTCTTGCTGGCAGGTTTTCCTCCGCTCTTGTTGATGCCTTTCTCTCTCGATCTCACACAACAAATTTTACAAAAAAAACAAAACACACTGAAAAGGCACGAAAAACGTAGACAAGGTAGATTGTTGGTGTTTTTGTTGCTTTTGGCCAAGTCAGCCGCAACCGTGGTTGTTTTTGTATATTTTTTTATTGTTGCCACTGCTGCTCTGGGTGTAGTTCAATAATAATTTAAATGTTGCTGCTGCTGCCTCTGTTGCTGCTGTTGCTGTTGCTGCTGTTGCCGATAAAGCACAAAATTCGGAATCGTTGTTGGCGTTATTTATTTTTTACGGCCGCGCTTTGTTGCCGCGCCAGCGCATTGCTTTTTATGCAAATTATCGCATTTCTCGTGTATATTTTAAATTATTCTCCTCCCCCCTCGTACTTGTTTTAATACAATTCAATTTTTGTGTTTTTATATTCATGTGAGTTGCCGTTAACCGTTGTTTTTAGCCACAATACCTGGTGTGTTCCACAATGCCTGATTTCTTTGTATTTTTGCTAATCACATTTTGTTAACACACACACACGATGGCTGGCTCACGCACACTTCCAGCCGATAGAGAGCGTTGTGGGGCAGCGGAGCGGGGGTGCGGCCGGACGAGTGGAGCAGCAGAGCAGCAGAGCGCTCCCCAAGCGATTCTATTTGGGCCCGAACGAAGACTGACGGCCGAGTACTCGGAACGGAATCGCAAGCCAAAAGCGTAGGCCAATTGTCAGACTGGCTGACACCGACAACAGGTTGTTGTTGCTGCCTTGCTGCCGCTGCTGCTGCTGCTGCCTGTTTGTTTTGCACGATCGCTCTCTATATCTCACTGTAGACCATTCTCACGGCTCTCTTTCGGGCCAACTCTCTCTCAGCCTCTCCCACAGGTAACTTTCTGCGGCGAGATTACCTGTGCTACCTCGGGACATTGCAGGTGTGTGGGTTGCATGGGCATTGCCAGGTTTCGTGTATATAGAAGGAATAGATGTCCTTATAGAAGTCCTTTCGCCCCTTATCCTGCCTACAATTTATGTAGTACTCCGGGTCATCACCCATTCAAGGGGTACCACCTCCGTTCGACCCTTCCCAGTTAGCCCAGTTTGCTGCTCTTTTAGCTTACATGAGTTTATCACCGCTTTGCTTTTGCACCTTTCATTCATAAACAAAAAACACAGACCACATTGTAGTTGTTGCCGTTGTGTGTTCTTCGCTCTTTTCCTACCTTTGCCTGTTAGCCGCTCTTCTTATTCACCTGTTGCGCCGTTGAGGCCCTGGCAACATGTTGCTGCCGGTGAACGGCGTTCCGGTGATGCAACTTGCTGCCAGCTACCAGCTCTCAACTCCCAGCCAGCAGGCCTTTGGTTGCGGAAGCGTTTAAAATAATCCAACTAAAATCACGAAAAGTCGTGGCTAATTTTCGAAAGCTCCCTGATACCAGCTAATTCATTAACTGCGCCTCAACAGGCCGACAATTGATGCCCCAAGGTCGTAGCCAGCGTGTGCCCTGGAGTGGCTTCTTCCGCTCGACATTGAACCCTGGCCGGCAAACAAACTTTAACACTTTTACAGAAAAAGGTGCAGTTTCTCGCCCACTTCTCTGACTTCACCCACTTCCTATTTGAGTCCAGCAAACAATCGCCGGCGCAGCGAATCTAACACCTGAGCTTAGGTAATCTTCGGGTCATCAGCTTCGTTTTAGTACAATAGATTTACATACAAATTTTATTCCGTATTAAAGGTAACATTTATGATTATAGTCTCTAGCTTGTATAAGATCGATAATTAGGGGCTTCAACTTTTAAGCGTACTTGGCCACCAGGCCCTCCACGAAGGCGATGTACTCCTTCTGGGCAGCGTCGCTGCTCTTGCCCTTCTGCTTGTTCCAGGCCTCCCACTTGGCCTTGCCCTTCAGGTCGAGGAGGCCGGGCTTGGCGGTGTCGTTGTCGCCCACGGTGCCCTGCTTGAAGAGGGCGTACAGCTCCAAGAACTCGTCATCGCTGGGGCGCTTGGTCAGGGACTTGACCTTCTCGGCGGCGGCGTTGAATTGCTGGTAAGACATGAAAAATTAGTAAACTGTGAAGTTGGTCCTCAGGCAAGAAGTCAGCTTAGTTAACAGACTATTTGAAACTTCAAAAATTAAATAAACAACAAATAAGTCATCATTATTTATGATTGCTTCAAAAAAATCTAAACCTTGGAGTTCCATCTTATCTTTAAGTGAAAATGTTTATTTACGAGAACTAAAAATATTCCAGCTATCGATTTATATTTCACATTTTGAATTTTTGAAGTGTCCAATAGAACATATGATTAGCCGTAGCCTTATCACGCAGCCGATTTTCTCCCTAAACATGGTCAGGCGATTAGTGGACAATCGTCTGGGGGAAGTACTTACCTCGGACATTGTTGGCTAGATTTTATCTGCAAGAAGTGGAATAGTAAAAAAGTAAAATTAGTCTTATTTATAAACCGCTTAGTTTTATGTTTATTATCATAATTGCCCTATTGCCAAACCAGTTCCCGGCCATTCGTGTGCCAAAGAAAACGACTTGACCCAGGTGACGACTGGTGACGACCTTTGGCCCCATGAGGCGATCTAATCTCGAAGAACTTTGCTAATGTTTGACGAGCGCCACGCACGTCCGACTTTCACCTGTCGAGAGTCGCAGACAACATGACAACATAACTGGAACTAATGCTGCGGAAGCAGAGGTAGCAACAAGCAAAAGACGCAAATATTTATCTCGGGTCTGGGATCGGGGGAACGGGATCCGCGGATCGGTGGCCGCGGGTGTGTGGCATTTGAAGAGAAATTGAAGGGAGGGGGCAACCGTTAGACGCCGCTTTTGGCCGGCGAATTTTTAACAACTTTGGACACGGGCGTGGGTCTTTGTACGTGTCGTCCACTGCGCAAAACACCTTCCCCAAATGGACATGCAAATCCAAAGTTTGCAGGCTTGGCCAGAGAGAGACCCATCAGTATTTAAATGGGGGAGGCAAATACGATCGCAAATGTAAAAGTCAAACGTCAAATTTCACAAACAAAAACCTAGTGACTTAGAACTTTAAACAGAACAAACCGTACAAAGTACTACATTTGAAAGGTAGCAAGGTCAAAAAATATTCAATATATAATTGAACATTTGCGATTACTAATCACTTTCGAACGTCCTATCCAATACTTATTGCTTGGTACATTTCCATAATTGGCTGGTGCAGGTGCCGAATTCGCACACCTTGCCTGTAAGTACTATCTAAATGAGTTCCTTTTTTATGTGTCACAACCACTATTAGCTTGTACTGATAGGTGAGCTTCGGAGCAATTGAATTGAATTACTGCAGACCGTCGGAATGGACAATTGTAACTTGGCACTTACTCGTGTTGGCGGCAACAGAACGAAACACTGTTTGAATTCAAAACCCGCGTTGACTTTCAATTTAAGTCTTTCCACATCGCGCGATCGCCCCCAGCGAGAAAGCTTCTCCTCCGGAGAGAGCCCCGACAGTCGGGGAGACGCAGAGACACAGAGACCCAGAGACCCAGCGAAGCTCCTCCGGAATTCTCTGGGGATCTCTCTGGGGCAGAAGCTTTCGCGGGAGTGGGTTGCGCTATCGGAGCAGCGACCAGCGGTGATGCGAAGTGGTTCTGGGGCGGTGATAGTGCAGGTTTGCTGATAACCCACCGAAGCCACGTAATCTACGGATCGAAGTTCGAGAGACCGAAGGAATCAAGGGCCGGGAGGTGGGTGGGCGGAGAATTAATGCGCGAAAGCTCCAATAAAATACCGCTCGTCCCACTAAACACCTGAAGATTACTCTGTGTATTGCTAATATATCGCTTAATCTTTATTGTTCAACTAAGGCTGCGTGGGGGGTCCGGAATCGGGAGGGTGGACGAATCGGCTTAGGCGTACTTGGGAGCGTACTTCTCGTACACCTTCACGTAGGCCTCCTTGGCGGCATCCTTGGAGAGTCCCTTGTTGGTGGCCCAGGCCTCGTACTTAGCCTTGCCCTTCAGGTCCAGGGCTCCGGGCTTCTCGATGTTCACATCGCCAACGGTGGCCTGCTTGAAGAGACCGTAGAACTCCAGGAATTCGGCATCGGTGGGCTTCTTGGTGAACTTCTTGGCGAGTTCCTGTGCATCCTCAAACTGTTTCACAAATTACAGAAAATTGATAATCCAATCTAATACAAAAACCTTTCTTTTTCAAATACTTACAGACACCATTTTGTAGAATTTGGAATATACTTGTTAAGGCTATATTCAGGAAACGAAAAATTCAACTTAAATTATATAATCCGACAGGAGTCTTTTGCTGATGAGCTTACCTCTTCAAAAAGGCAAAGACGAGTGAATATTTTTGCACATTTCGCTGGCGTTTTTATAGTTTTCAAGGCTTCACTTTTCTCAATGGGTTTTTCTCTTTTTTCTAAGACCAATATTTCCCATTTTGCTGATTAACTAATCGATCGATATCAATATCTTTATTTCGCCAGTTTACTGCCCAACTACAAGAAGGGGTACATTGTCAAAGGTAGCGATATCGAAGATAGCCCCCGGATACACTTATCGTTAATAGCCCTGCTGACCATATTGTATTAACCAAGGGCACACTGTAGATAGATTCTCCCCGGACTCTGAAACTTTTACGATAAGCCATATATAATGACGAAGTTCTTGGTTTGCTACTCTAACAAATATAAAGATTAATAAAATGCTTCTGATGAATAATGGTATAAATCATACGATGTACAAAAGTACGTGGCTTTCTAGTTAGCATCAGCAGTTGCATAATATTTGAACAATGCATTTTTATAATAGAAACCTAAGGAAATTGGACAATGGAAAGTATTTCTGATATCTTTCTGTAGTCCCAGATAAATTTTTCCAAGCCAGAGTTACAAGAATATTCATCATTGAAAATGTAACTTTATTATTATACTAACGTCTACTTTTACAAACTTATTTATCGTATTGGAGTCCTGCATATTTTTTTAATAGATATATAGCATTATCCCAATTGAGTCATACATATCCATTTTTTAATTGGGTTTTATTTAAATTATTAAAAATGTTTCTCTTTTCAAGTTAAAGTCTTTCAAGGTGGCAACGGCGATTGGCGGCATCCAAAAAGTATGCTATAGTTTTTCTCCATCCTCTCTACATTTGTGTAATGGCGTTACCCTACCGCCATTTTTTTTTATTAAAGCTCAAAGCAATCAACAACCTTTAATTTGTAACTGAAATTCACCCAACATAATGTTTTTGTATTAAAATATTATTTACTACTGATGACAAAGACAATAGATTACTTTAAATATCATATTTGGCTAAATTTATACTTTTCGCTTATATTTATTGAAAAAAACATACGGTGCTCCTAATCAAAAAGAAAAATAGTCATAAACAAAATATAAATTGGATTGTTGAGTAATCGAGTTAAAGAAGAGTCATTCTTATAAGGTATTGATAATATCTTCAGTTTTCTATGATTCACAAAGTTCAAATTTCCGGAACCATACCGAAATGCACTTTGATTTAAATAAATTAAATATTTTTAATAAACCGAAAATTTCCGCAACAGCGATAAGGCCTTATCAAATCCAGATGAAGTTTAATTTAATGATCTCACCCGGTGGCTTTAAGACTGACAGAAAACGACCAATAAGTTATGGTAAATGCATAGGGGTTTGGTTTATTATAAAATTACAATAAATACACTTAGTTTCAACAACACTCCACATGCATTGGTTGGAAAGGAAAGGTTCAACCAGGGAATCAGAGCAGATCTAGCTTATTCGTACTTGGGGGCGTACTTCTTGTAGACCTCGATGTAGTAGGCCTTGGCGTCATCGGCGGTAAGACCGACCTTGCTCTTCCAGGCGTTGTAGCGGGCCTTGCCCTCCTCGTCCTCGGGCTCCTCGATGTTGCAGTCGCCGACGGTGGCCTGCTTGTAGTAGCCGTAGAACTCGAGGAACTCCTCCTTGGTGGGCAGGTTCTTGAAGCTCTTGGCCTTCTCAACGATCTCTTCAAACTGTGGAACAACGACGATCAGTAACTATCCTTCTGGCAGCTCGAGAGCTGTTTACTTACGGTGGGCATGTTGGCAGTTTGGTGGCAAATACAAACAATCTGTGCGGATCGGGTAATGGACACCGTTTATATATTGGCAAACATAGCTCACACCTTCCCCTAATCTAATCACCCACACCACACTGCATTTGTAGTTCCCACTGGGCTTATCGTAAAAGTGTGTAATCGCAAAAGTCAGAGCTCCTCTTGACTGCCGTTAAAACTTTGTATAATTAGGAGGTTCGTAGGCTTATCGCTGCTCTTGCAATTCCCAAAAAATGAACTGAGCCATATGCATATATAGCTATGTACCCGCACTATCAGCTGGATTGATAAGCCCCGCCCAGCCCACAGAAAAGGTGATGAGTTGGGCCGGAGTGGGCAAAATCTCGATTAATTAATGGTTAGCCCATTTTATTTGCCACCCAATTCACGTGAGTCAGTTGTATCTCGGCCTATCATGGTGAAGTTGCACGATCTATGGTGGCTCTAATAATAGGATCCCCGCCAGGTGCTCAGATAGTGCTATCTAACTTTAAAGTTTCCATAGCGGATCTTTAGAATATTAATTAACAAAAATGACCTACGGTCTCCAAAAGTAGATACAAAATTGGGCAATGTCCCATTGGGCCTGCCTCACCCTTATTAAAATTAATTAAATTTCGGCGCTATAAAAGGCGCCACTTGGCGGTGGGAAATAACTTAGTATCCGGAAACTATTTCAGCAAGATGGTCAGTTTTGAAGAAGCCGCTGAACTCGCCAAGAACTTCTCCAAGAAGCCCACCGACTCCGAGTTCCTGGAGTTCTACGGTCTCTTCAAGCAGGCCACAGTTGGCGATGTGAACATCGAGAAGCCAGGAGTCTTTGATCTCAAGAAGAAGGCCATGTACGAGGCCTGGAGCTCGAACAAGGGCCTGTCCCAGGAGGCCGCCAAGGAGGCCTACGTGAAGGTGTACGAGAAGTACGCTCCCAAGTACGCCTAAGCAGGAATCTAGGATTACTCTCTCTCTGTGTCAGTCGCTAAAAATATACTAGAACTTTATCGTCAACCCAAAAGATACGGACTTTCCTTTTTAGTAGGCTGCTTCAGATTGGGGCATCGCAACGACCGCGGCGATGAGTGGCTTGGCCTGGCCCGCCTTCATCAGCATCACCCGTATTTGGGAGTTGTCCGGATTAAGGGTGGCCGGGGGCAGCTTGTCGATTGAATCGAGCACCGCCACCACCTCGAAGTCGATCCGCAGTGGCACGCCTGGCAACACACTGGGCAGCCGGGCCAGGGTCTGCTGGATGGTGTAGTGCCTCCTGTCCGCGTGGAGTAGCACCACCAGGTTCGAGGCCATTTTGAAGGTCGACAGGTTCTGGACTGTGAGGTAGAGCCGAAAGGCAGGTCCGCTTCCGCAAACTTCGGCGGAGAGTTTCACGGGCGCGTGGGTCAGGTCCCCGGATATGGTGCTCTCCGAGGAGTTGATGGCATCGATGGTGGCGCGGGCTGCGGTGTGGCGGACCCGCCAGAGCTCCACCTGAAAGCTGCCATAAGTGGCTGGTGAAGGAATGCAAATTAGTTGTCTATTTCCGAAAGTACTCCATGAAAGTTAAAAGAAAAAACCTATTGGCATTGTTTTGACAAGCAAATCTTATCATATTTTTCGGAAGAACCCATTGAAGGGATTTTTGGCAAGTTGAATCACTTGATAATATTGAATCGTATATGTGGCCGAGCTATATCGGTTTCGAGTGAATGAGGTGAGTATGAGGTGAGTATAGATTACGAAAACCAAACGGAAAAAAACAGTAGCTAACCAACAACATTGCAGGGTAAGATTGATTACTCTTTTAACTAAAAATAAATAATAAATATTCAAATAGGTATTTCCTGGAAATAAATACATACCTTTTGCTTGTTTTTTCTCCCTCGCTGCTTGTTCCACAAAAATAGAACTTTTTTTGGGTTTGTCCAAAATTGAGACATCCACAATGGAGCTCTGATCACCGCCAAAGCGTCTATTGCCAAGATCCTCCGGCCGTGGCTCAAAGCGCGAAACCCTTCGAAGGATCTTGACCACAATCTCGCCGCTTTGAGTAACCAGAGTTAACACGTGATCCTCCATGCCCATGCGCCCGTACAGCATGGCATCCACTGTCTTGTTTAGAACGAACTCATCCACTTGGTAGCGCTGCAGATAGAACTTGACCACGCCGCCCTTCAGGGCTATGGCCACCAGTGTGAGTCCTAGGTGGGTGAGAGGCAAGGGCAGAATGCAGACTGGCGGAGCCGGCAGCGCTACCTGGTAAAGCAATTTTCCGCGCTTGGAGTAGCTCAGGTATTGATTGTCCATCGTTGAGGCAATGATCGTCTGATCGATGGGAAGGAGCAGGAGTCCTGTGAGTGGGGATCCCAGCTTGAAGACCTCCTGGCCCTCGGACTGGGACTTGCGCAGCAGGTAGACGCCTCCATTCCGCGTGGCCACCACTATACAAAAGTCCGCCTCGAATGTTCCCTGCACGGATATCATGCTTGGCACGGCAGTCTCGTGGCTGCAGGTTTTGCCCTGGTACAGCAGGTTGAAGCCCTGCGGCTCCAGGATAAGAACCTGGCCGGTGTCTGTGGCCAGGACGAGGTGCGAGGGTGGGTTGGCGTCGCTGGAGATGCGTTTGAGGCAGCACATGGCGACAATGTTGCCTACACGACCCACCGGCGAATCCTTGTGCGTAGTGATAAAGGCCTCGTGCTCCTCCTCGCTTAGCTGGAGTAGTCGCTGCGATTTGCGGGACAACTTGGCATGGTCGATGTCCTTCAGCGAGTCCAGCAGTGCAGGATGGGCCTCCGTTTTCATCACTGGCAGCTTACGCCACACTTCCTGCTCTAGTTCCTCCGATTCCAGGGCGGGAATGGTGTACTTAAAGTAGGGCTTAAAGTTTCGATAAAAAAGTACGGACTCGGCAATGGCTACGGCAATCACTGGAAGCAAAAAGGGGAAGGTCACGAAGGACACTGTGTGAGGGGGTCGTCCTACCAGGCGTCTTAGGCTCCGATTCGTCAGTATAAAGGCTCGTGATGGCAGCCGGGATCCCCGGGAGCGGTTGCTCCTGTTTGAGCTTGAGACCTCGAAAAACCTTGAGTGTGGCAGTCGGTTCCTGAGCGGTTTCGTCCAGAGATATATCCGCCGCCAGGAGACGTACATAGCCATCGCGCTGAACGTCACTCAGAGTTAGGCAGCTGGAAAGGGTTGTGATCCGCGGACTGTCATCCTCCGTTTCCACATGTAGCCAGTTGGGAACACCAGCCATGGCTGAAAAAACAGGATATCAAGGTTTTCCTGACTGCGACAGTCCAGAAATGAACAGATGATTCAGTGTTTTGGTTTTTCGCTTTCCTAGCAACCCGGAAACTTAGCAACTGGAGCGAGGTTGAAGGGTATTGTAGGGATTCCATGATTTTTTGACTCTACTGAACATGTTCTTTAAAGAACATCGTAATATTTTTGTAGAGAAAATATATAAAGTATCAAAAATAGGATTCCTCATAATCTGCTAGGACTAAAAGTTACTCAAGATAATTTAATTAAAATAATAATAGAATTTGTATGATTTTTATCGGATTTAAAACGTAGGGAAATTTTAATGGTTTGTGTCACCGCTACAAAGGTCCCAAGCAAAGGTTATTTTGAGCTACCTAGTTTTGTCATTTTATGCTCAGAAATTATTAAATAACAAAACTTTTATTGAAATTCTTTGTTATGAATAATTTCAATTTAATAAACCTTTTAAAATTTAAAAATTAAGAATGATTTTGTGACCGAATCCCCGACCTTTTTTAGTGTTGCAAAACGAAATGCTTTTTTATTTCCTGCATCCCTGAATACAACAACTCACCAAGAAGAGGAAGACCGACGCCAGCGTTAAGCTGTTTTTTGTTTGTAGATTTAATGAAAAGTATTTAATTTTTGTTTTCCGAGTAATGACGGAGCTTAAAGACGAGGTTCAGGTATTCAACAAGGGCGAGATCGTCCTTTGCTACGAGCCTGACAAAAAGAAAGCGAGAGTTTTGTACACAAGCAAGGTTTGTACACACACCGACTCTAAAGCCACACACACACTCGCCCCCAAACGTCAGAAAAACGTCAGAAAGGGCGCATTTGATTTTTCTTAAAGCTAAGAAACTCACTGAAGTTTTTCCCTTTACCGGGATCCACAGGTTTTGGCCGTCTTCGAGCGACGCAACGAGCATGGCGTGAAGTACTACGACTACAAGATACACTTCCAGGGTTGGCGGCCGTCCTACGACCGGTCGGTGCGTGCCAGTGTACTTCTAAAGGACAGCGAAGAGAACAAACAGCTTCAGCGGGAACTGGCAGAGGCGGCTCAGCTGGAGATGTGAGTGGATGTCCATAAATCCCTTGTCCCTTTGACTAACCGGCTCTTCCACATTACAGAAGGGGCGACAACTCGTACAAGGGCACACCCGACAAGCCGGCACCCAAGAAGAAACGCGCGGGTCGCGGCCAGGGCACTTATATCGAGGATCCGCCCGTGGATCCGCCGGACACCCATCCTCCTGCCACCACTGATCAAGAAATGCCTTCCGGTAACAGAACGTCCGGCCGGGCCAACCGCAACAATAGGGACAACAGTGGAGGCCGCAAGGAAAGAGGAGCTGCAGCGACTACAGCTACCCCTGAGGCCAAAACAAAAGCCACACGAAGTGCGCACGTGGAAGAGATGCCCATGGAAGTGCTGGAACCGGAGGAACGCGTAATGCTGCGCATCAGCGAACGACTACGCGAGTACATGGAGTACGACTACAACATGGTGGTGAAACTAGGCAAGCAGCACGCCATGCCGGCGAAAATGCCCATTGTCACCATACTGGAGAACTTTGTAAAGCAGCGCGCCGTTGAACTGGCCATTAGTATTAAGCAGGACAGCTCTCGGGCCAGAAACACACAAAGCCGGAATGCACGCATGGAGCGGGAGTACGACCGTGTGATGTCCAAGTAAGTCAACTGATCCCTGTTTAGAGCATTTTTGTCTCATTGCTCTCAAATTGTTATTCTCCAGTGTGTGCATGCTTAAGGAGGTGGTCGATGGCATAAGGATTTATTTCGAGTTCCATGTGGACGACCACCTGCTGTACAAAGAAGAGAAGGACTACGCCCACAACTATCTCAACGATGACAACATGCGCAACTGCAGCATTGCCCTTAACAACTCCTACGACTTTATCAATCCCAACTGCGACACAGAGCTTCTCTCGATGGATGGCACGCCTGTGTTGGCCAACAAAAGCAACGGCGTCGATGGCGGAATTCTGGGAGGGATTGAGTACGAGAAGCAGCTGCAGAAGTGCCTGTTGTACATCGTGAAAAGTACCGGGAAGAACACAGCACACGCCTACGACCAACGGACGTCGCCTTTCACAGCCGCATACAAGTTACCGCCAGAAATGCGAGGTTTTCTCTGTGAAACTTTTAACTGGAGGTTGCTATCGGCGGAGTCGACACCGGAGAAGTCAATGGTGTTCGGGGCTCCTCACCTCGCAAGGATGATGAGTAAGTTGGTGCTTAGTCTTAGGGGGTAACCAATGGTTGATTTACTTTATTTTTTAGTCAAGCTGCCCGAGTTCCTGAACGTCTCGCCCATATCCAATCAAAAGCTAGTGGATCTGCTGCCACACCTAGACTCCTTTATTAAGTAAGTTACTTTAATTTATCTCCGCGGTAACCATTTAACGCATTGATTCCTTTTGTAGCTACTTGGAGAACCACAAGGAATGGTTTGACAAGGAGAACTATGTCCATCCCACCGTTCATCAGGAGCAGCTGCAGCGGGAGTTGCTGGAACACCTGGATCACCCCATTAAAATGTCCACCTAGATGTTAGTGACTCATTGTCTAGTTTATTTATTATGCAATTTTAAAGCTTATGGTCTTTTATTTTAAAGATTTGTAATTGTCATTCATGATTTCATGATTTGGTTTCCTCAACTACACACTTTGTAAATAACGCGCTTCTATAAAAGTCTCTCCTACACATGTATAATCGAATAATGGCTACAATCTATATGTTAAATATGGAAAATACGAGTGTAACGTTTTTTTTTTTGTTTTTTAACCTCTTTTTTTGTCACTTAGCCTAAGTTTTAGTTAAGTAGTTATACTCACTAGTATTTTTGTCTTGTTCGTTTGTGCTCAAATAAATCTAAGAATTGCAAGATTATGTCTTTTTCATATTAGTTTGTTGTCAGGGGACTCGGAAACTCTGTGGTTTTTGGTGGAATGTGCAGGGGAATCTACGGATTTCTCAAATACTGCAACTTTAACAATTATGTGGTTATATTTTGTGTGACAGATCCTGCCTAGAAATTCGAAATTGTCGCATGGACGGCTTGGAGTTGGATGCATTCGCTTTTGTAACATTTGTTATCTTGGGACGTTAACTTGGACGAGGACTCGGTCGCCCGGACCCCCTATTTCTGACGCTTGGTCACGCTGCTGGCCGTGGGTCGCATAAAACTGCTCACAGATCGACTGGTGCCGGAGCTTCGCTGGGGATTAGTGCTAGGGCTCATCCTGGCCTGCTGCTGCTGTTGCTGCTGGTTCATGGCGTTCTTTACCAGCACGACGCTACGGGCCGCGCTCATCCGGGATTGGTTACTGGGCTGCTGGGACTGATTCTCCTTGAAGCTGGTGCTGCCACTGATAGGCGTCCTGGAAGCTGTGGTGCCCATTTTGCTGCGTACCAGGATCACACTAGGACCTACGCTGGAGCCACTGCTGCTGCTCCTGCTGGCGGGCACTCCGCGGCCCGAGGTAGGACGCAGATTCTGCGCGGCCAGTGGCCTCTTGCTTGGCGATGAGTCCACGGACACAGTGACCGCTGGTCGTTGAACGGACGGCAGTCGCCTGACCACGGTCTGCGTGGAGGCTCCGCTGTTGATGGAGGAGCGTGAGGATCGTAAGCTGTTCCTGGAACTGCTACGTTCTACGCCGGATAGGACCTGCTGCTCCTGCGGTGAGCGCCTAACTGCCGAGGCGGACCGAAGCGGGGCAGCACTGCTAAGCGGCTGACCATTAGGCATCCGTAGAGGGCGGCTGGAAGAGGAGAGACTCCTCTTGACCGTGGCCACTGGCTGAGCGGACAATTGACTTTGTGACTTATTGGCAGAGGTCGTGGAACTGCTGCTCCTGGTCCTGGCCTGCTGCAGGCGGTCGGCCAGTCGACTGCCCATCTGCGAGATGCTGGTGGTCGATGGCTTCTGCTTCTGGAGCGGGCGCTGCCTCGAAGGGGTCTCGTTGATGCCCTCGTTACAGGAGGAGTTGGTACTCTCGCCCTTTCCGTGGGACGGCGTGTCCGAGACTAGGCTCTGGGTCTCCTCAAAGCCTTCATCGTTGAGCTCGTGGTGCCCACTGGCCGTGAGCTTCAACCGCGAGGGTGTGATTTCCCGAGGCGGACTCCAGGGACGCTCCGGTGTGCCTGTAGGGGATTTAAGATTCCGGATGGCTTCCCGAACGTCCTCCTGGTTGATGGAGCTGATGTGGCGACCCACCTTTTCCAACTTGTTGATGGTGCGTTCCTTCTGCTTGACCTTTTCCAGCTGCGGAGGCTCTGGCTTTGAGGGAGATGGCTTCACCTCTGGCTTGGCCGAGCTGGTGCTCAGCATTTCTTCGTTGCCACTGCTATAGTCCGTTGGTCTCTTGTAGCGACGTGTTCGTCGTCCTAGCGCATGGCGGTCGAAGTGACCAGGGATATCCTGTTCAGCTGATCCAATGCTAATGGTGATTTTCTCCTCGGGAGGAGCCTTCGGCTTGTCCGTCATGCTCACAGTTACCACTGTGGTGGTGGGTGTGGATATCACCCGTCGGGTCACTGGCGGCGTCTCAATATTGTCCGCATCCACCTCTTTGGAGGAGGCTTGCAGCTCGTTTTGATTCTTGTGGTGGCTCAACAGGCTGGCGAAGGTATCATCGGTGGTAGACACCTGGGGCTTTGGTGACTTGGGCGCTTGCTCCTCTGCCTTCTTGGGTGGAAGTTCCCGGCTGGCAGATCGCCTGTCCTGTTCACTCATTTTTTGGATGAAAGTTTTCCGGCGATCCTCTTCAGCAATGGAATGCAGGCCACCGGCGATCGTCTGATCCTGAGATCGCTGGCGGCGATATTGATGCAGTGGATCATGCGGCTGGGCATCGGCTATGGCCTGCAGATTAGCCACCACGTCCGTTTGCTCGAGGGTCTTCGAAGGCCTCCAATCGGAGTACACACGTTGATATCTTCCAGATTCTTGCTCCGGCTTTCTGGGATTAGTGGGGTTACTACTGGGATTAGTGGTCGTGGGCGTGTTCGTTGGCGTTGCTGTCGTCGTAGGGGGCATGATCTTCTCCTCCGGCAAGGGGTCCAGTTTTCGTTCGTTTTCTAAGAGGTATGAATGGTATAGTGACTTATGGACATGTTATGGAGGGGATAGTCTTACCAGTTTCGTTTTCGAGCGACCGCCGGTTGGCGTTCACCAGACGACGCTTTCTCTTGTACTCCTCGTTTTGTTTTTCGTCGCTCTCGTTGGACTGCAGCCAAGTCTCGATCTTTTGGCGCCACTCACGGGATATTCTGGAAAGGACACTAGTTTATGGTAACCATTTGACTTGGTTTTAAAGGCTTCCCACCTCGGTTTCGCATCCTCGTTGATGGGCGGCGTCTGTCCACTTCCCGTCGGTGTATTCGCTGTACTGGCTAGCGGGGATTGCAATCGCTCGTGTCCCGGTTGTTGCTGCTGCTGCTGTTGCAGGAGTGGAGCTGGTGAGCTGGCCCGCTCCCGATCCATGCCGAAGTCAATATTCAGCAGATCCGGACGCTTGCGACTCGAGCTGCCGGAACGGGCACGCCGAGCCCAGGAGCGATCCAAGCTACCATAGGCAGCTGCTTTGCGCTCCCGACTAATATGGCCATCGTGGGGACCCGTTGAGCTACGCAAAAACTCCATGAGGTCGTCCTCCTCGGCCAGGACTCGACTGCGGCGCCTCCTCAAGCTCCCATTGGGTGTGATATCCGGGGAGGCCCCGTCCTGCTCCAGGCGAATGAATCCACCGCTGATCTCACCTGATCCCAGAAGACGGCGACTTAAGGCCGGACTAGCTCGAGGATCGAATACGCCATCGCCAAGGAAGGAGTGGTCCGAATCGGACACGGGAGTGACAGCTTGACCAACTGGAAGAAAATGGATTTAAGTTGTTGATTTAATTTCGGTCACAGAATAGAAATAGAAAAAAATAGAAAAATTATGAAAACTTACTTTGCCTGGCTCTGCGGGCCATCTGCTCCTCACGCTGCTTTCTTCTCAGGGTGGCCTGCTGCTCCTGCTGCTGGCGGCGCTCATTCTCCTTTACAGCCTGCCGGAACTTATCACAGAAATTCTGGAAGATCTTGAAGCACTCCTCCAGCCGGAAAGTGGCCGCATCTTCGCAGAAGAACTCGGACAGTTTGAGGCGCATGGACTCCACCTGTTTCATGCCCGACTGGAGGACGGACAGTTCCGACTCGGCGGCCTGCAAGAATTCCGCCATCTGCTCCTTGATATCCTTATCCGTGGCAGGTTGTTCGATTTGCCGGGCTATCCTTCGGATACGTCCATCCAGCGTGTTAATTTCGTTACTGATTTGCTCCGACGTGGTTCTGGGAAATGGAAGTAAAATATTAAATTGGTGAAACCAGGACCTCCTGGTATCTCCACTCACTTGCTGGCATTTTCGAGAGCGCTCAGTTGGCTGGTGAATTGTAGCAACTCCGGATTGCGCCGCTCCGCCTGCAGGGCCACAAAATGTATGAGGTTCATGCCCGGTTTGTTCGCCCGGATGTCGGTGAGCTTTTGCAGCGAGGCCAGCTTCACGCCCGCCGCATTTCCAGCATAGCCACCGGAGTTGAGGAAGTTTCCGGCCACCACAACCATGTAGAGCACCTCCTGAAGGATCTTGTTGTTCACCAGATCGTCGCCGGCATAAAGCATGGAATTGATACAGGGCTCCAGATAGGCCACGTTGGCCGCAAATTCCTCCTTCAGAAGCATACTCTCGATCCGTAATTTGTAGCTGAAAAAAATTAGGACAACAGAATATAGAACTTGCTGGTTTTCCTTTGGCGATTCCACTTACTTGGGCACCTCCAGCAGCTGAAGCAGGAACTTCTCCGCGTTGCCCAGCCTCGCCTTGTCGCCGTTGAAACTCTTCAGCATGTCCAGCTCATCCACTTCCGGCATGATCTTCAGCAGGCCCCTTAGCCTTTCCGCTCCGATCTCCTCGTGGGCGCCCTGTCGTATCAACTGAATGATTTCCTCGTGGCTCGTGCGGAATTGCTTGAGGAAGATGTTTACGTTGAGACTCCTCTTGCCGTCCAGCAGTGTGATCTCCGTGCATTCCTTCTTCGACTTGCGGTCCAAGGTGTCGCAGCCATTGGAACCGTTGGATCCCTGCCCGCCACTGCCGTCGCGACCAAGCTTCGGAGATCCCTGGGCACTAGTTGTTTGTAGGCAGAAGAGACCCTCCATCTCGTTCCAGTCGATGTCCTGCATGGGGCTGTCCTGGTGGTTGCTGGCCACGATGGTCCAGATGTTTTGCTTTCCAAGGACCTTATTGTGCGGTATTTTTCCCCAGTTGATGGTCTTCATTTTGGCCTTGGGTGCCGGAGTGTCCTGCTGGGGCAGCAGCACGGCTGGGGCCACCGCCTCCGCGGCCAGGGGATCTGGTGTCCGGGGTCGCGAGGCCAGTTGCATGGAGGGCGGAGGCGGTGGCGGCGGCAGGGCACTACCATTGAGCATCGGAGGCGGCGGCGGCGGTGGTGCCAGTCCTCCTCCATTTAATGGCGGAGGCGGGGGCGGTGGAGCGACACACGGCGCTGGTGGTGGGGGAGGGGGAGGTGCCACCTTGGCCCCTGCCGCGCCCACCGCCGGCTGTGAGGGCTTACGGGTGGGACTGCAGGCATCGGTGCTACGACAGTTCTGGCAGGCGAACTTTTGGCTGCTGGGTGTGCGGAGCAGACGCACTGCATCCTCGTGGCCCTCGAGGAGCGTGGCACGGTGCACCAGTCGCTCTGTGGTGTCCCAGACGATGTCGCTGAGCGGCTCCTTGGGATCGATGCGTAGCAGGTGCTGCAGAATGTTGAGGAATGGCACTTCCTGCGGCGTATCAGCCACCTGGAAATTAAAGGGATTTCCATTTCAGAAAACAAGAACTTTGTGTGGAACAGAAACCGAAGAGCTGGTAATTATGCGTCATTAGTGGACATTATTTGCATGCCAAATTCGGCATTGAACTGCTTGGCTTGCCGCAACCTTGCCAAAATCCTAATGACCACAGTGCGTATACGTAACGTTCAATGCCACCGAACACTCGTATAAAGCATACGCCCCGAGGGCCATCTATCCCGCCATGGACTCACCTGTCGCAGTATCGCATAGAAGACATCAAGATGCGAGTTGAGATTGATGCCATCGGGCGCCTGCAGGCTCTGGGCCTCGTCGCATTCCTGCTGCTCCACGAATACGTCCAATTGTACGATGATATCGCCCACACTTTGTGCAACTTTCCTGCAACGAGTAAGTTGGTCATTAGTGGGTTAAGCCTAATGGAAAATGTGGTTCTATTCGGTCCGTGTCTGTCAAAGCAATTTGTAAGTTGTAGGTTTTTCGAATTTGCATTTGCATTTGCGCTTGACAATTCTCAACTGCGTTTTAATTGATTTCTTATTTATGCGACTCTACGCGACAAAAGGCGATACATATAAATATTTTGCCAGAAGGGGTTGGGTGAGGTGGTATGCCCACAAGTAGTTGAGAGTTGCCAGAATCGATTGGAGAACTTGGCTGACATTGAGTAACCTCCGGAGGCTGCCAAAAAATAATCGAGAGCTCTGCCGCCGCGGACTCACTTTAAATTCTGCACCAGTTGCAAGGCGGCACAGCTGTATCGGGACAGCGAGCCGCAAAATGTCAGCCGTCGCTGCAGGTGCAATGGCGATGGTGATGGCGATGGCGACACGGAAGCGGAAACCGTAGACTCCACCGACGAGGAGGAGGTCGAGAGGGACGGCGGCGGCGAGGGCGATGCTGACGACTCCACCTTGCCTGCCTTGCATCAGCAGAAGCGGCAGCCTTGGCAATCAACTTAGTGGCACACCATATTTGCAACGTGCAAAATCGTTATGTCCTTGCGCAATGTCCTCGCCGTTTGGTTGACTCCGCTTTTGGCCCGACACTTGACACTATCCATGCATCGACGACAGACCGACAGAGCGTCTGGCAGACTGACTGGCACTTTTAATTGCTTTCCAAAATCGGTTCGCAGTTTGCGGTTCGAGCGAGAGAACTGTCAGAAAGGCAATAACGAGGACGAGGCAGGACGGCGCGAGACAGCCTGGCACGATTTCTGGCAACGATTCCTTCGGATCCGACTCTTGTTTGTTTAATTCTTCTTTTTGCTTGTTTCCTGCAGCCACGTGCTGCGCGCGCAGGAGTTTTCCTACTCTTTGGCGGCCTCTTTTCTATTTTGACGAGCAACTTCGTCAACATCCATCGGGAATTTTGGACACCCAGACTCTGCGGCAAGCTTTCCTTTTGTTTTGTTATTCTTTCTGACTGACTAAATGCTATTTCGGGTCATCACGGAAGTTGTTACGGGTCTGCGAGGTGCACGGAGCTTAGTAACAGGCCCCAGGATATGAGGCAACCAAAACGCCAATTACTAAACTTTAAACGGAAGAACAGTCGATTACTTTGAGCAAAGTTTCCCCGAACAAACTAGGACAACGAAGTTTCATTTTGTATTTTAAGGAAAAGAGTTGTTTAAAGCTGGGCCAAGCCTTTAAGGCTTCTATAATTAGACAAAAAGTCAAGAGCTATTTCAGAATAAGATCCATTTCCCTATTCTCAGACTCTCCATCAAATTCTGCGGTAATTAAAAATGTCTATTCCTGACACACTCGAATAAATCCCATCGAAATGAGATACTTTTGGGGTTATTTTTATCCAAAATGTGTGAGTTTGACAGCGGGTAACTCGATCCAAGCGAACATCCATCATTCTCAGCCACGGCTGATAAACAACAGGGCTTCAGATTTCGATTCGATTAGAACTCATTATGTGGAGAACAATTAAAAGCGGCTTAGAGAGTATCTGGACAGCTTCCAAGCTACGCGGAACGCAGTCTCAGCATCCCATAAATCTCAAGATGAGAATCAAAGCGCGCTTCTCGGCTCAATGAAATCGTTTAAAGCGATTTGGAATTCGAAATAAATTAAATAGCGTCGTAGAAACTACGCATTTTATTTATGCGAGCCCGGGGCGTTAAAATTTTAATAACAATAGAACCAAAGGGGTCCTCCGATCTCGTCAATGGAAAAATGCCACAAGACAAATGGCTTGAGACAATCAATTAGTCAACTCTGCTCCCAGGCCAACATTCCGGGCTGGGGAGGCTTCGGGTGGGGTCTGCCATTGCTCATTTTTGGGCCTGAACTATTTCAAAAACTTAATTGAATTTGCTAGTTTCGCTCGTTTCCGAGAGACACAGAAAGCTACAAATTTGTCAACCAGAGGTCCATAAATAAACCCGTTTCGAACTGACCGAAGGGCGGCTAGAGGGGGAGGATGCTGGCGCAGTCAACTAATTGATTTATTGTTGACTAATTAAATATTGAATTAATTGGTTGGTCGACGGACTCGAAAGCGGCGCAAATTATTTGCATAAGATCCGATCGGCGGCAAATGGTTAACTCTTGGCCATCATTGACGAATGTTTGACAAGCGCCCAAGCGGCATCTTGAGCGGTCATTAGCGGTCCGCCCCTCGCATCCCTACCCAGTTAACCCATCCAGCCTGGCTCCCACAAGTGGTATGTAAAATGGTCAAAATACAATACCTTGATCTTGTCGGGTTGATCGTCTTGTCATGTACAAGTCGCATGCAAATTAAAATGTGCGTCTCGATTCAAATCGAATAAAGCATAAAAGCAGCAAATGGCAATCGTTAAACTGTTTGTGATACTCATTTGCTAGATTGTGGGAGACTTTCAGGGTTTCACCCAGCGTTATTCACACGCTCGCCCATCGCGGAATACCAACGACGCCTTCAGCAAATCTGGGTGATTGACAAAGTCTTGTTGTCGCCGTCGTTGTCGTCGTTGTTGGGTAGTTGGGTTTTATTTTTATGCCAGTATCGTCCTCCGATGGGTGCACTTTAGTACTTACCTTAGGTTATTGAGCAGTGGCAAAACTTTGAGACCTGCAAGACAATAAAGAAAATTGTTAATCAGGCGGGGGTAGGGCAAAGTATGTTAGTTATGACTAAGCTGGGAGATGATTCGTTTCCCCTTTTGGAGAAACCTGGCTTTCTATAGACGGAGCCAGCCCGCCAAGGCCCGCCCAATGTCCCAGGCATCCCGACCGCCCGACTTCCGGTCAAGCTCGTTTTTTCGCCTTTTTGATTTTATTTGCGCACTCACCAATCCACCAATCCAATCGCCAATCAATTTATGCACACAGCCACAGCCACATGACACACAGCCATACAATTCTATCTTTCCGCCGGCTAGTGTGCGTTGTAAATAATAATAATAATAATAACAATAAAAAGTTAATTACGAAAAGCTCGTGAAAGTCGTTGTCGCTTCTGTGCGAGCGTGTCCCTCGATCCCTCGATCCCCGACTCGCCTCCTTTGGGCCGCCTTATTTGGTGCCTTGACGTTCATAATTTCGTTTTACGACTCCGCTCCGGTCCGGTCTGTCATTTTATTTGTTTGAAATTGAAATCCATAAAAGGCGTACAATTAAAATGCGTGTGCGATTCTGTGTTCCCCTCATGTGTTGGTGTAGTAAAAGTTTCTTTGTCCGGTCATTGTTTCGGAATCGGAATCGAATTCGGAAGTAGAGATCCCAGCCAGAATGGGGGCTTCGATGACTGGAGCGCCTGAGTCTGCCCTCAGGCGAAAGGAGCGGGATTTCCAGCACAATAGATCGAGATCAGATCGAGGACACACCCAAGCAAAAGGCAAACAGCAAACGGCAAACGGCAGTTAATTGTTTAATAACATGCCAGCCCAGCAGCTTGGAAATCAATTCTCGCCAAAACGATTCAAATATTTCACTCAATGCTTGCTTGGCGATAGGGTAAATCTATTGATGATTTATAAATCAATTGAAATTGAATTTAAGCTGGACAAAATGAATTTATGGTTGACTCTGGGAAAAACTTTTGCGTGCCAGAGTGGAAAATCATGAGGCATAAATCAGACATGAGCAAATGCCTTGCACAGCCGGCAGCTATGTGGCCTGACAGATGACATACAACAGATATGATGGCTATATGGTGGCCATAAGTCTGGGGAGAAGGCTGAAAGGCTGAAGGAGAATAATTCCGAGCCGATAATTGGGCACTTAAGTTTCTCGAATTGAAAAATGCAAATATTTGCGGGGCGTTGTTCCTGGAAACTCAAACAGAAAAATGTAAGGAAAAAAAAAAAGAATTAAAATCGAATGAAGACAAAGTCAAAGTCGGGTAAACAGCCTTGAAACTGAATACTTCGTTTCATTGCCAAACAAAAAGCGGCCGATTCTTGTCAAAAGTGTCGCTCAGGAATGTCCCAGGAATCGATTTGGAGTCAACAGACGAGGGTGTGGGACCGGGACCGGGACCGGGCCTGGGACGGTGCGGTGCGTGACTTACATATTGTCTGCCGCTGTTGAGATTTCGAATTTGTCTTGCTACTTTGCTGCTTTATCATTGCTCAGTGCTCAGGCTCCGTGCTCAGGGTTCTTGTAATGCTGAAAAAGCGCAGCTCAATTTATTTTAATTAAGAATAATAAAAACGCCGCTTCTCAGACCGCTTCCCACTCCCCAACCCCATCCATCCCGCATCCAACTCTGTCCGAGCAAGTGCAGCCCGGCATTGAATGCACCACATTTCGGTGGTGCTGCGTCTGCGCAGAGGGAAGCACACTCGTGGAACAAAAACAACCACTACGCGCACGCACAACCGCGTTCAATCAAAGTCAGACTGTCGAGATGACGACTGCTGGGTACAGTAAAGCATCCGGATAAGCGGCTGAATCTTCAAAACTTTATGTAAAGTAATGTAAATCGCTTCTAAGGAGCTCCACTGCATGAAAAGGGTGATGCTGGTGGAGCCCAGAGTGGGTTGGGGTTCCGACAGTCCAGGCAGTTCATGAACTTTGGACAGACAGGGGCTTAGAGTCGCCCCCCAAGGGCAATGGGTGTGGCATATGCCACTGACAGGATGTAAATGAGTCCCTTGTTTGTCAACAGACGTCTGGTTACATATTAAGTACATTTTGTTTATTGAGCGCCTAGTCGTATCTTAGGGGGGTGCAACCGAGTTGAGGCACGTTCGAAAGACATTAAAACATTATTGGACCGTTCGCTCTATCGAAACTAACACGAAACAAACTCTATCCAATTGTCACGTTTCCTAGGAAGTTTGTTTCAAACTTTAAAGATACCTATTTTGGATTAATGATTTTACTAGATCAGATAACGGAATTAGAGCTTTAAATTTGAAGAAACTTGGCGAGTCATCTATGTTTGATCTGCTTTTTGTACTGTTGAAGCAAATAAATGATTTCGCTTTCGTTAAACGTCCCCGATGACCCGACAACTTTTTGCCACAATTAATAAATCAGCAATAAATAAACATTGTTCGTTTGACCGATTTTCCCGTCGCACAGAGCACATTACCAAAACTATCGAAATTACCGAAAGACTTTAGGACGCGCCTCTAAATCGCCGGCACGTGCTAAGGTTACTCGACCCACAAAGGCTATTTGGCATTTGGCGAGCTCGAACCCATCATTATCGCCTAACCTCAAGTCAACGAGGGTCGGCGTCGCCCAAAGTCGGGGAGTTCGCGAGCCACGAGTCGGTGACATGCAAACCGAATTCAATATATTGGCCAAATAACCGGCCGGGCACATACGGTCAAGGGCACTGGCACTGGATCAGCGGGCACATCAATCACATCAATGAATCCGAAGACAGCACCAATGGCACAAACAATCGGAAACCGACAGCCGGCAAACGGCAACCCACAAGCGACAAGCGATGGGGAAACAATCCGTTGACTTTTGCGGCTTTGGGTTTTTGGGGATTCCAATAGACAAACTCACCTATAAATTCGTTGCGAATGCGAATCCGCTCCTGCAACGTGGCGGCGGATATGATGACGCAGTTAATGAAGGCCAGCAGGGCGGCCTGGTAGTCCAGGGGCGGAGAGGCGGCGGCACTGGACAGCTCCAGTTCATTGATGACAATCTTAAAGCGGTAGCGCTGCTTCTTGAGATTCTGAAAGGGTTTTAATGCGGTTAATTATATTCTACAATATTCCTTCAATAAAAACATAAAAGAAAATCTTTCTTTAGAAAGATCCACAACGAGTTTAAGACATTCCATTGAAGAATCGGATGAATAATAAGCAAGATATTGATATCCGTATTGTCACTATTATGCATTTTTCACATTTTTTGAAGGGGATCCATCAGAAAATTTGATAAAAAATCTAAAAAATTATTTGTTCCCAGATTTTGATGCAGAATGATAGGTAATCGATCCACGATTCGTTTAAGGTGTCCCGCTTAAGAATCGGATAATTATTAACAAAGATATAGCCATCCCAGTGGGCCATATTGTACCTACTATGCATTCTTCATATTTTTTAAAGGGGATCCATCAGAAAATTTTACAAAAAATCTAAAAAATAATTTATTCCTAGATTTTGATGCAGAATGATAGATAATCAATCCAGAAATCGATGAAGATATTCCGCTTAAGAATCGGGTTATTATTGGCAAAGATATAGCCTTCTCTGTGGCTCATATGGGCCTTCCCATGCATTTTTCACAATTGTTGGAGACGATCCATCAGAAAATTTGACAAAAAATCTAAAAAATAATTTGTTCCTGGATTTTAATTCAGAATGATAGGTAATGGATCCAGAAACCGTTTAAGACATTCCGCTTAGGAATCGGATGATTTTTGGTAAAGGTATAGCAATCCCAGTGGGCCATATTGTCCCTACTATGCATTCTTCATATTTTTTAAAGGGGATCCATCAGAAAATTTTACAAAAAATCTAAAAAATAATTTGTTCCTGGATTTTAATTCAGAATGATAGGTAATGGATCCACGATTCGTTTAAGGTGTCCCGCCTAAGAATCGGATAATTATTGACAAAGATATAGCAATCCCAGTGGGCCATATTGTCCCAACTATGCTTTTTTTAAGGTATTGCGTTATGGAATGGGATTCATATTGGCAAGGAATCTATAGGAACTATAGGATATAATATAATGTATGGAAAGGCGAAAATACAGGTACGAATTCTGAAGGATCAAGAATATATATATTGACTGCGTTGCACACTTTTTAACAAAAATAAATTACCCTTTGCAAGGGTATAAAATCATTTAACAAAAAGTCAAAAATGTAACCTGTTTAGCAAATTAATTTATTTCGTTTTTTATTCGCTCAGCGGGGATTGCAATCGTTTTCAAATGAACAACTTAATCATCCATTTTAACGATGTTTTAAATTAAATTAAAGGGAACTTAAATTCCCATTTGACAGAAAAAAATGTGAGTTCTAAAAATGTTTTTGCTACAAAATAGAGGGTTTATTTTTGTTTAGGGTTTATTCTCAATCACTGGAATTCTATTTAAAGTTTGTTAGGGACATAAGTGTCAGCTAACAATCTTGTAAGTAAAAACAATAAAATGTAGTGGCATTTAAATGTTCATAAAAGATTTGATTTGGGTGCCAGATGTTTTTACTCCCCCTAGGATTACTAGAGACCCCTGACTTACCTTGTAAAATTCTAGGGTTTCTATGGCACGCGCATAGCCATCGGGGCTGTAGGCGCACAGCGCCGAGAGGAGCTCGAAGACCTGCTTCTTCACGGTGGCATTCTGCGTGTCCAGAGCTGCGCCAAGCTTGGCAATGTAGTCACGATTCTCGACAATGTAGTCCAGGCCGATGCGTGAGTCCATCGCGGCGGTTGTGTTGGTTCTTTTGGGTAATTCTCGGATGGGGGAAACGGTCAAACGGTGACACGGTGACTCTTTCTGGGGCTGATCACGTCCCCGGAGCGGACACTTTTCGAGGGTAATCGGATCGAATCGTATTGAGACGATCGATTGGGGCGGCTAGTTGCAAAGGTTTCGGTTCTCGCATGGAATTTGAAGGCAGTTCACGTCATGCCGAATGCTCCCCGTGCCCTGAATCTGAAAGAAGAAAATGGAAAATTCGGTTTAAAATTGGTTTTTATGGCAGTGATTGCATTTCGAGCCCTTCAATTGTCGCCCTGGGTCGCGCGCGTTGTTCCATATTTTCGAGGGCTTTGTCCACTGCCCCCAGCTCAACTGTTTTTAATTAATTTACGATCGGTTCACTCTAGGCCTCAGGCAGCAGTTGTCATAAATTAATTTGGTCAGGCCTAGAGCCTAGAGCAGGGGGGCGTAGCTGATTTTCGGATTTTCAATACGCTTTCAATACGCGATTTGCGGCCACAAGATCAAAGGCAACCTTTGGCGGGTTCCGCCTTCTAAGGCCCGAGATCGGCATCTCAATTACCCGGCAAAAATGATCTCGTTAATTTGTTTACACTCAACGCAAACGCAGTTCGATTAGTCTCCGTCTAAACCGCCGACAAAGTCTGTCATTTATGGTAGGTTCCGAGCCTATTAAAATAACGTTTTTTATTAAATATATACACTCGTACAACAAAAGCACAGAGCCGATAAAATGCTTAACATTTTTGTTAAGAGCTCTGATCTCAAGTGGCACTTTGCGATATTTGAAATTATAATTTGTGTGCGCGCTAAATGCTCATGTTATTGCCTTTGTTGCTATTGTTTTCGCTTTTCAGATACTTTCCGAGATTGCTTGGATGCTGGATTCATGTGGCATTTGACGACGATCTGAGGCGGGTCGGCGCTAATGAAATCACAAAAAACCTCATCAGATTAATGGACAAGTGACATCCTGGCGATATGCCTTGAACATGATATTTCCGATAACCCCGCAAAGTTCTCTTTGGTAAAAAATAAAAACAAGTTCTTAATGAAATCGAAGATATATCTTTGCGACTTTCTCACTGGATTCCTGGTCTACACTGTGTTCCATAACTGGGCTATAAGCTCAGCCAATTAGCGACTGATAGCAATCGCATTGTTAGCTCATGCAAATTGTGATCTTTAGAGAAAAGGTTTTGCCATCACATCGTGAAAGAAAACAGATTACGATACTTGTACTTGAAGTGTATCAATAATATCACATAACCTGCAGATTGTCTTAATAATTAGCAATGGAATAGGCAGTTTCCAACCCACACACTCCTTTTTTATGTTTCAAAAAGATTCACTCCAAATTCTGTGAGATAGTGTTAAGAGCCGAAACGTGCTGGAAGTTGTCTCCAGGTAATTTAGCACAACACCCGCACACTCTGGGTATCTCTGGGTATATCCGAGAGTGATAGGGCGATAAATTAATAATGCTTATCTATAAAACTGGTTCCATTAGCCAGCGAACTGGACATCGCATTATTGTTGCTATTTATTGCAAAACAGCAGCCGCTGAAAAACGCCACCGAATTGAGTTGTAAACAAAAATCAGAGCCAAGGGAGAGGTCTGTGAACGGATTTCGATGCGGAATCGGTCCAGTCGAAATGTTAATGAACCCGCCTAGTGCTGCAAAGGGGACTCTAATTAGAATTTGTCTTGTCAAAAGGCTCGGTTGGCCATTTATCTTGGCTGGAACGTACAGAGTTGAACAAAAGCGGGCGTTGACAGGCGCAAATGGCTTTTCACGTTGTGGCACTCCCGCTCCAGCACCCGCCCTTGCAACAGTCTTGCCCCACCCTTCTGCCCCCACCGACAGGTGCTGCGGCACATTGGCGACTCACTGGCGTCGTCAATAAAATGTCAACCACATGCCCACAAATTGCCGCTCCGTGTGTCGCTATTGTGAAAATATTTTCCTCGTCATCGCCCCGCTTCGAGCTTCAAGCTTCAAGCTCCGAGCCATGTTAAAGTGCAAGTAATAATTCACGAATTTCGAAAACAGTTCAGCCCAATCCACAGATTTCTGTCGGCGTTTTCAATGTCTCGCGACATTATAATATTGTGTCGAATAAATTATGTTGTCGCTTATTAACCGAGAGGTCCCCAGGGCGTATACTGAATGCTGAATGCCTAAATGTGATTAAATGTTGTGCAAAGTGCATTGGGTTGGGCCCAGATCGGCTCATCAGCTGGAAAAACTGTACTCGTATCTAGCTGCTAGGACACTTGACCAACTTGCTCGAGCACGCTTGAGAAGATTTACCAATGCTGAGTACAAACAGCTGAAGATCAACTACCGTGGCAGCAGCAGCAACATCGCAGCAGCATCTGTCGCAATAGGCGCAAGGTCGTTCCACAGGTGTTGTTGTTTGGCCGCCACCTGTAACAAATTGTAGCAAATGAAGCTGCATTGGATGTCTCTGGGTCTCTGGGTTTTTTTCTCTTCTATTCAACATTTTCAACGGGTGTGTCTGCAAGGCTTTAATCGGTGTTGCTGCTGACTGCACAGTTTTCATAAATTTTTATTGAATTTTTATGGCTGCAGGCAGCCGTCAACGTGGCTTTCCCATTTGCATGTTGATGTATGCACAAAAGCAACAAAATAAATAAGCATAAAATATGTTAAATAAACAGCCATTCAGAAAAGTGTTTGCACTTAATAATAAACGCTGCTGATAAAAGTGGAAACAAACTCTATGAAACTATCATTAAAGAACGCTCACTCCCCGCTAATCATATAATTTATTCTTGTCAGCCCTTCTCCTCTTTTTAATCTAGTCTTGAGCAACTCCAGTTTAGTTGTTTATAAGTTAATATTTATAAGGCTTATCAACAAACGCCACAAATTGTGTGAGAATCTGTGTGGGAACCGAGACTCGGAACAGAACATACGCTTTGTGGCAGCTTCTCATTAAAGAAACAGAAAACAGACGAAACACAAACAGATGGAGTCGGTTAGGAGACAGAGCGAGTCATAACACTTGACAACAGACGAACAGAAAACAGCAACATCGCATTGGCAGCAGCAACATCAACATCGGCAACAGCAACAGCAACTTGCAATCAAAACACGATCTTGGAGCTGGCGCTTGGCGCTTGGCACTCTCAGCATTGACCTTATGACTTCTAAAATCGGTAAAAACATCTTTACAGCTCCATGTGGCACTGCCGATTGTTGCTGCTGTCGATCTTCGATGTGTTTCCAATATGAGCTAAAAATACAAAAAGCCAATCGTACTTGAAGTTGGGATACATTTTTATAGCCTGTTGCCATTTTCAACTCGATGCGAGACACTCGCCGTGAGTAATACGAGTACAATAATTTTTAAGGATACTGCCTTGCGCTTTTTGGGTTTTATGTCAAGTTTAAGTGGCAGACACCAAGGTCACGGAGGAGGCGTGCAAATTGAGCAATTAGGGCGTGGCACTGTGCACCTCATTTGCACTTACTATACTTGACTTAATTCGTCAATTAGCCGGGGCTAAGGTAATCAGTGGGAACAGCTGGCAAAAACCGGACAGATCGGACACTCGGACTCGGATCCAACACCACTCCAGTCTCAGATCCAGTTGCTGGACGTGGGCGGGCTGGAAACGGTCGAAATCAAGAGCCAAAACAAAGCAAATACTCACCCGTTGCCCGTTCAATGTACGGTCAACAAAAGAACGTTTGACTACGATAAATACGAATAAATAAAATGCAGCCCACGGGCCGGGCCAACTGGCCATTTAAACAGCCGAAAAAATGAGTAAACTACTGCGTAGGTTTTGCATTTTGATGATGACCACGACGACGACAATACCGCAAAACCACAAAGATCCCAGCTCGAGGAGCTTGTTTCAAACTAGATGATTCTATTAGGTCTTGGACTTTGAAGTGGATGATGATTTTGGGAATTCGTAATGCCACAGAAATAGACTCACGATTTGTTTTTAATGAAAATAAAATAATATTACTTGCTGAAGATATAATTTACATAAAACAAATAAACAAACTTCAACTTCAACTTGTAAAACACTATTCCTGAAATAAAGATATCCATCATTTAGATGTTTTTGATCTTTGAATAAGACGTGATGTTTCCATTAATATCTATTCCATTCAAAGCCCTAGCTAGGGGATAATCCGCAGCTCCCCCTGGTTCTTGATTGGGTTTCATTGGGATCGCCGCGTGGCGCTATTTGACTTTTGACAGAAAACGCGGGCAGTGTCACATCCGCAAGATGAGTCTCGATCGGGGGAAAGCCCCCGACTCTTTGGGCATTGATGAGAATTTATGGACAGTCAGTCCCACAGGCTTTCGGGTTAAATGGACTCAACTGGCGAGGAGATGTGAGTGCGCACTTGAGGCCCTATGAAAAACCCATCAAATGTGTCAAAAGCTGCTTCATTGGAAAATTTTCTATTGTTTTTGGGTTTCGTTTTCGAACATCGGGGACTTTCGGCGGGGACTTTGCGCAAGCGCCAGCAAAGTGTGAAAATAAAAGCAACAGGTTGGGTATTGGGTATCTGGAATTGGGTCTCTGGAACTAAATGGTAAGCCTATAAAATATAACCCGCTAATGGGCAATTTTCACGCTTATTTACACAATGGAAAAGCGAAAGTTTTATTTATGGCAATCGTGATTTTAGGCCCAGTTCACAGGCAGCTGGTCCAGGTCCAGGTGCTGGAGTTCTACTCGAACAGAGTATTAAAGTGCATAAATTTGTTCAAATGCTTGCATTTATGACAGCCCCCTCCCGCCGAAAAGCCGAAAACATGTCTGGCCGCATTTACAGGTGGCACCAACTGCCAAACTGCCCCCAAAAACTAATAAAATGCGAAACAAACAAATGTAGCACGTCAAGTGGTCAATGTACACTCAAGTACCACCAAAGACCGCAAAGACTACAACAAACCGAGAGCCAGCAAGCCAAAAAAGTCGGCTTTCAGGGCCAATCGACAATGAGCGCTAATTATGCTGAGCCGAGCTCGGGCTTGCCAAAAAGGTTCAATGCACCAAACACAGTAGACACACAGACACTGCAGCATTTCAAATCCCTTGTTGACCTTAACTTTGAATTGTCAAAATACAAAAGTTCATGCCGCCAAACCAACAGGCAACAAAGCCCCGAACAATGAGCACAAAGCATACAATACGCGATACACAAAAGAAGTGAGCCACGAAACCTACATACATTTCAGCTTTCAGTTTGGCTCAAACTCAGATTGGAGCTCAAAACCCTGGCAGATGTGTGTGATTCATTTGAAAAAGTGCACCCAGATGCTAGATGCTCGTTGCTCGAAAATGCGGCTCAGATGCTGCTGCCACCGGTCTGACATTGACTTGTGGTTTCAGTTGCCGTCGCTGCCGCATTTCAAGTTTTCAGCTATTCTGTTTTTTCAACATCTTTTCAGATTTTTGAGATTTAGTTTCTGTGTGTGGGCTGCTCCTGCAACGAGCTGGAATTGTTTTCCTCACTTCATTCATAGAGTCGCGGCTCGAGCTTCGGGCTTAAATGATTAGTCAGCTTCTTGGCTTTGGGTGTGATTTGGGTGCGATTCTTGCCACAGTTCTCAATGCTTTTTGCGTGGTATCTCGTGTTTGTCCTTCACAAACATTCCCAGCTCATAGTTTTTGTGGTTTGCGGCATTTGAACTCAAACTTCCGCATAAACACTCGTACATCATACATGGCTTATCGATATATCTTGTGACTATATTTAGCCGGCGAGATTAGGCGGCTTTATCGCCTTTATGTTGGAGAATCTGTTTGTCATTGGATCGCCCACAAATGGCGGCAGTGACTCACAGAGGGATTTGGAGAAAAACATGGCCCAACTGGTCATGTTCTATTAATCGTCAGAACTTTCGTTTATTCAGTCTGGTTGATATTTTTCCTGTTTATACAGAAACCACGTACAGCAACTAGTTGCCATTTATGTAAGTTCAACATTTTGCAGATCCCTCCTTCCTAGTCGGCTGCACTTGTCTGGCGATAGAACAACAAAGTTAAACAAAGCTCGCCCAGACTGCATAAATTAAGACCCAAAGGGGAAAAAAGATATCAGGTGACAAGCGTGAAAAGCGTCGCTCTGACAGTCAGTCGGACAGTCTGTGATTAAAGGCCAGAGCAGGCACCTTCGTTACTTTTACCTTTCGGCCCAGATGGCGGCTGCACTTGCGCAATCCTCCAGTCCGGAATCCGCGAGCCCCACAGCGCCAACTCGAACTTGAACTACATTGCAATCGACATAAAGGCAAATACATAATCGTAAATATAAAACCAGCGCGGATTGCTCCCATTTCTTGAGCGGCACAGGCCACACCACGTGACTGGCGAATTAGTTGGTCAATGTTTCGCGGTCGTTGTTGCATTTTTTTGCTTTTTGGGGCTTTGGGAGCAGCTTGCAAATAAAGATATACATCCACGGATCTCTAGGCAGCCGCATCGCCCACAGCGCCGCTCGTTTGTCTTTGTTGTTCTCCAACGAGTGGCAGAGTGGCACTGACAGTGGCACTCAAGGTAGGCAAAAAGTAGGCAAAAAGTGGCAAGTAGCTGGAACATAAATATTGGAGGATTTTCAAGAGGATAAAGCAACACATCTCTATCTATCCTGTGTCTTTAATGAATATTTTATATTAAAAACTATAGAAACAAGTGTATTCCGCATTCATCATGCCCCAAAAAAAACGATTTACTTGCTTTTGTTTGGTTGGTGAACTTGTAACTAACTTGTAACCCGATATTTGCCAACATTAACTCTGTTTTAGCGCTGCATTGTCTTCGTGGCTTATGGCCCGCTTTGGGCTATTTATAAATAGTAAATGCTTTAGCTGTCTGTGGCTATTGTCTCACAATTAAGATTTCATTGTGAGATTTGGCCCGGCGCACTCGGGGGCCACGGGGCGTATGCGCGATGCGAATCAAACTCGCAACTCGATGTGCGATATGCGATTTGCGATTTGCTGCCTTTGCCACTTGCCACTTGCTCGAAGCATCAACATGCAATAATTTGTTTAATTAGGCGTAAATGACGCTGACAGCGCTGCGGCGTCGGGGCTCTAATGGAGCGTGGCTGATTTTAATAGCTTGTCGGGTTGGCTTTAACCTTAGAGCGCGGCTTGTGGTTGTGCGGCAATTGCAGTCTGGGTTGTCTGGGCTACCACACCCCGCATCAGCACCGCAGCGGAGAGCCATGCTAATGCCATATTCTGGCGGGGATCTTGCAACCCGAAATGCCATAAAAGTACCAGCCCAGACAAGGCGACCTGCCAATCGGACACTCGACTTTGATTGCACTCCGATCGATCTTTTGATGCCTTTGCCATTCACGACAACCCAGCCGACGACGATAATTCAATTAATTGCGAAAATGTCCTAGAGACAAATTCATATTCACAGCAGACGGCGGCAATTTGCAACAAAGTACAAGTGTACACTGGAAAAAAACACACTCGTACAATACGCTCTTGCTGGGATATCATTAGAGCGACTTGGATTCAATCCGGAGTTTGGTAAACCTTTTCCCAGTGGGGCTGCATCTGGCAAGTCGTGTCTGCGATCGCATAGCATTTCATTAAATTTCATTAAATTCTTTTATGCGATAGCAAAGCAACATTAAGCATTGCAACATTTTTGCGATCCGATTGGATTGGATTGGACTGGAGTTGAAGCAAAGTGAAGTGGAGAGCGGCCAAGTGATCTTCGCTACTCCATGCTCTGTGCATTTTATGACTTTGATTTATTTGAGCAAATTATTTTTAAGCTCTTACATGAATAGCAGGGATATCTGGCTCTAGCTCTAGCTCTCGAGGAAGTGTTTGCATGACTCTGGATGGCCGATCTCTGATCAGCAATTTGCCATTTCTCATCGCTCATCGCTCCTCGTAGCAATAGCTCATTGCTCATTGCTCATGGCCTGTCTGCAATTGTCAGCGATATTTTGACGCTTGACGGGTTCGCTCCCAATTCCCAGCACTCCACTCGGATTCGGATTCGGTCCCATCCCATTTGCTTGTAGTCCCCGGGCGCATTTTCCCAATTACGTAAGCCAGTGATCTCTCTATCGGAAAGCCTGAAGATCAGCTGTCCGGGTACTGTGCATAATTTCAATTTGACAAAGCACATACGATCGATGGTTTTGTTGATAGGCGCCGTTAAAATCACTTTTGGACCCCCAGGCTAGGGCTTTTCTCCTCCATATCGACTCCATTGCATGGCCATTCAGCGTGCTTAATTACTTTTGGGGGGAGTTTTGCTATCTACCATCGACGACGCGGTCTGGTCTGGTCTGGGTGCTGGGAATCGGGATGGGTATTGGGCACGGATATCCGCGTACGTGCCGGGCATGGGCAAGCTCAGTTTCTGGTCAAGCTTTTTGGGCCCTGTCGACCTATAAATGCCTAGCTGAATATTAACACCTGGCCTATGTCTTTAGGTAAACGATATACTCTATAATAAGCCAAGCTTTGCAGACTCTACAACACATGTCTTTGAAGCAAACAAAGCAGAATTGTTTTGAACAGCACTTGAAGTGCTGCAAGATTACCCTCCCACGACTTGAAGAGCATTCGAGTTTCGATAGCTTGCTTCCTTCCTGTTTGCCCCTTCGAAGCGGTGGCTTTATGAAAACAAATGAATTTATGAGTCGTTGCCGTCGTCCGACTTATCCCTCCGATCAGCTCTCGCAACTTTGGCATTGGCTTTGCCATTTTTTTTTTCGCCAATTCACTAAATATATAAGATACTCGTATGGCTCCCTCGCTTTGTCTCCCACTCTCGACGATTTATGGCGCGTAGCTTCGCAGAAACAGCGTTTACGCACTTTATTATTGAGTTATTGTAATGCCAGTAAGGCGGCCGCATAAATTATTGTAATTTACCGTTGCAGCGGCGGCCCCACTCACTGTTACACTCAGCTCCAGCTCCAAAAGTCTAAGGTCCGCTCGGCGATCGGCGGTCAGCGGTCGGCGATCGCGTTGATTGATCGATTTGTAATGGGAGCGGCCGTGTTTTGATGGGCCGCTGAAAATCTGCAGCTTTAGCTCTGGATGTCTGATTTGGTAGCAAAGTTCAAACGGGTTCTTCTATGCGGACCTTGGACCCATAGGCTGTTAATGGGGACGAGCGCAATTTCCACACTACTATCGAAATCGAACCCTGCTAGAACTTTTTATCTCAGTGGAGAGCAGAACGAGATACAAAGATACTTTCAGCCGCACACGCAGCTGCGGAAACGTAAAACAATGTAGGTGAAACAAGTTCCCGCAAATGCCAAACTTAAGAGCCAGATCCAAGCCACACCACCGATCCGAAACCAAAACCAATCCACTCGCTCGCATAGATGCAAATCAATAGCAGCAATAGCAGAAAGGCAGATTTTGGGCCTTAATAGAATTTTTGAGGCTGAGAGCGGTTGAGAAAACCGCAACGAAAACCGCAGCTCAGACAAACAAACCCAAAGGCGCCGTCGCAAACACTTTGTCCGCTAAAAAGTAAAAAATAAAGCCCCGGGGCAGCACTTGACTTGCCACACTGACAGAGACAGACAGGAGGATTAGAAAGAGACGAGGTTGTGGGAGTGTTTATTTTGTAAACAAGTTGCTCCAACTTATGTCGATTAGCCGAGAATTTCCGCTTTCAATCGAGCGATGCTCGTAAATTAGCGAAAATTTCATAAAAACTCAGCGAAATTAGATGTTCCGAGAATCTGCCGTCTCGAAGCGGCCTTCAAGCATGTGTCGTCGTCGAAGGAGTCCCACCATCGAATCAAATAAATATTTATTCCACTGTTCGAGTATAAAGTAAAACCTCAGAAGTGGAATGGAAAAAATGAATGGCCAAATTAGCGATTCTCGGCACAACAAACTTGGCTACACCCTTGCCAATTAATGGGACATCTGGCTGGGGGAAATATTATGCAACATTTTGATATAACGCCAGTACAAGTATTTATTGGCCGATAATTGTCGCTCAAATAAGGCTTTATTCGATAGAACCAACAACGTTTCATATTAAATATTATCTTAATTCGATTTATTTGCTAGCAGTAGCAGCCATGACATAGTCAGAGTGAGTACTTGGCAGTTCTTTTGGCCAATGTGAGTTATTGGCAGTGCCCCCTCCCTCACAAATAATGAGCAATTGTTTGGCTCAACCTTCTCGCGTCTTGCTTGACATTTTATTGACGCATTATTTGTATTTTGCTTTATGAATTCTGCGATCTTCGGGCCGCAAAGAATGCAAATTTCCGAGATCGGTGATTTTTTAAAAATTATGCAAAACTGGAGACAACAAACAAATTAGGCGGGCGTATAAAAAATTTCACCTGTTGACAAGGCGGGCCAAGGTAATCGACTTTGCTGCCAAATACGGCTAAAGCCGCCCTACAAAATGGTTTCTCTCTCTCGGATATTGGCAAATGGGTTTCTGGCTAGAAAGCAGAGACCCAAATCGCAAACTGGGCCAGCTAATCGGGGGGCGGAAGTGTTTTTCCACAAACTCGAAATCGGTGCCGCAAAGTCAAAGACTAAGTCAATAATTACATAGACTAAGCATTTCAAAGCGTGAAAAAACGCTTCCTATTATTAGTTTAATTTGTTTTGGGCGCGCAATTTCATTTATATAACAATAATCGTTTATAAATGATAAATTAATATGGGAAACAAATTGTATGGGCGGTCGAGCCAGAGATGAGAGCTGAGAGCTGGTCGACAAGTTGCCAAAATTGGCAAGGCTTAAATGGACATAACAACAACTTGGCCCCAGAGCCGATAGAGATGGCTGCTGGCCAACTTGGACTTGGTTAGTTATTTCCTATCCGCCTTTGTCCGGGCTTGTCTCGATTCACAAGAGTGTGGGCTTTGGATGGGATCTTGGATCTTGGATGGGCCAGTGGCTAGTAGTCAGAAGACTGGCTTTTGTATTACGCATACGACACGTTGCTTTGATTTCGGGCGAGAGAACTTCCATATAGGGAACGCCACTGTTGGCTTTCGAATTTGGCTAAATACGAATACGAACAATAGTTGGACAGTCTGGGACTCGTCTTCCTGTTTGACTAACTAAAAAAAAGGCCCTTAATTTATGATTATTATTTACAACATCTCCACCTTCCGCAATTCGGAAATGACTTTCAATTCTTGGAACTTAAATGGACTGATTTACGGCTATTTGATGAGCTCTTTAACCCATTCCTTCCTCCCTCCACAAATATTATTTAAGCTGCTGCTTTAAAGCTATTACATATTTAAGTTTTATGGGTGCTGGTACCGCGCTACTGATTCGTATGCTTTGCACACTAAATAAGCCAAAAGCACTCAAATTCTTGTGCTTTTTTCCAATATACTCGTACAACTCTTTTGTTGCTCTGCGAGGCTGTGAGTACTCTGGGTACTTTATTATTAATTTTAAACGTGGGCCCACAACAACACGAACACCCACAGCATTTGTCAAGTTGCTTGGATTCTTTTCTTTTTCGCTTTTTTTGTTTTCGGTTCTTGGCTGCTGGCCGCATTTGTTATTATTTTTTGTGGTTTTGTTAGTTTGTTAGCTTGTTTTGTGTTCTCTGAGCTGTATTCTTAGAGATTAATACTTGCAATATAAACATTTCAGCACGTCGATGGCGAAGTCAGCGCCAGTTTCTAATTGCAAACGCAAATTACTCATACGCCAGGTTGTGCTCGCATAATTATCGCTTATTTCCACATAAAATCATTTGGCTTTTTATTGCGTGGGCGGTTGGCTTGGCTTTGGCTTTGGCTTTGCCTGCTGAGACTTTAAAGAAAAAAAAAACTGCCACAGCAACAGCAACTGCGGCTGCGCATCCTCCATCAGCTGCTGAATAACAATTACTCCCGCATTCACACACTCATTCACATTTCGCTGGCAGTTTATTTATTGTTTAGCAAATAATCTTGCGCCCTGCCCCTGCAATCGCCTTTATGCGCTCATTTGCATATTAAATAAGCGGCTGCTGCTGATGCTGTTGCTTCAGGTTGTGCCAATGCTGCCACTGCCAATGCAGTTTCCATTTTTCTATTCTATTTGATTTCGTTTCCAGCCAGTTGCTGTTTGGTTAGTTCCTAAGCGGCACCAGCTGCCTAGAGCTGCCTGGGCGATCGTAGGTTGGCCAGCGAATTACGCGAGGGAGCCGCACTTTTTATTAGTATTCTCGATTTGGCTTGTTGACGCAAAAGAATGAAACGGCAGTATTGCACAATGTGGATGTGGTTTAGTGTGTTACCTGCCCTTCGAGAATTATAATGATTTAAGCCAGAATAAGCTCACTTAATAGGCTAAAAAATATCAAGAGATTATAGTTTCAGCAAACTGGAACTCAAAAACATCGATGAAAGTGATAAAAGTGAGCTGTTTGCTTCATAAAAACTCTGATTTATTGAAATATGAAAGTTAGAAATTCCAAAAAAAAAATGCTTAATGAAGAGATCAAATTTATCAAGATTAGCAAAGCAGATAAAATTCCCAAGATTTGGGTTAGATATAAGAATATTTCTCGTTTTAGATAATTAAATAAATTCCAATAAATGTGAATTAAATCAAGCTCTCAGAGACAGCAATTACTAACGTTCCCCGCAATTAGTCACAGCCGATTTCTAGCTAATGTTGAGTAATCTTCACTTTTCTCGAGTCGCCGAGTCGAGATGCCTTTTAGGGCGCTTGCAGCTTGGATAACAATTAGATAAATTCATTTTGGACGCATGCAAATTTGCGATTTCTATAGCCATTCGTTGGGTTGCGAGACAAAGGAAAAAGGCAGCCCAACTAAAGTGACTATTCCGCGACTTTTGGCAAAACAAGTAGTGGTATTTCCTTTTTTAAAGCTCAGCTATTGACGGGCAGAGAGTTACACTTATCTTCGCTGTGTGTTGTTGGTGGCTGGTGTGTAAGTGTGACATTAAACCACACACAAACGAGTCCCCCATATTTGGCAATTGACTTTGCAGCCAACAGATAGATAGATAGATATATCTACACAAGCACATCAAGCGATCCGATCTGATCCGAGTGCGAATGAAATGTATAAGTTTGCATGGTTTTTTTTTTAACTGTTTACGCTGCCCACATGCGATGGCCTGGGTTTGATAAATAATTTTAGTTTTATAAACACAAATTGACACTTTAAATTGTTTGCCAAAAAAACACAGAAAGCTCACAGCGAAATGAAATCAATTTGAATTAAGCCGCTACGCTTTGAAGAGTTGGCGGAGATTTGTTTGGCCCCGAGGGGTGGGACTGATTCGATTCAGATTGGGGCATATCATGACCAAAAACACTTCTCAGAATCAGAATCAGCAAAAGAATCAGAATCCGAAAGGCAGGTAGCCGCCCCACTTGTTCAAGTTATGGCTTTCTGGGCTTCCAAGTATAAAAAATGCGAATCTGTTTCGTATCGGCAAAGATCTGAACGTAGCTTCTAATTCCCTCGAGCAACATGCGAAATGGAACCCGTCGGGGCACACTCGAACACATTTTTTTTATGACTTTAAGATTCAAAGAGCAAGGTAAGCTCACTTGGGAGTTGTCGATGGTGGTGCCACATTATGCTCGCGCTAATTAATTGTTTATTTATCCAGCGATTACGAACGATTTGCGCAATCCAAGTGGATGTGTGTTTAAACAGGGAATATTCGCTATAAAGAACGTTGGGGAACTATTGAATAATATATATCCCTGGATATAGAGAAGCCCTGTATGTAGAGAACCTCTGTTTCAGGGAGAATTTCAGTTAAAAAGTGATTTTTAAACCGTTTCTAAGTTAAGCATGAAAATATTACGTATACGCCACGGAGCCTAGAAAATGTTTATGCCGTTTTTGTGGTTAAAAGTAACGGTTGAGGGCGCCATTGTCTTATCAGAGCATTGTGGTTCCGCGTAATTGATCCAATTTTGTGGCGTTCGCTTTTCACGCTGCAACGCCGCATTGGAAGAGGCGTTCTGAGCAACAAAACAGCTATAAATATTATCACAGCTGACCTCTGCTAATGGGCAAACAAAACACTTAATAGGCCGCTGGTCAACAGGTTGTTGATAACAAAACAGGCTGCGGCAGGGAAAAACTCACCATGGAAACACCTGTGTTTCGATCCAATTTCGAGAGTCGATCGGGTTCGGGAATGGCTTGGTTCTGAGTTATCGTAAATTATCAAAGGCACTTTGTTTCGATTTTGTCAGTAGTTCTTGTGGCTGCCACTTTGCGGTTTTTGCTGCTGCAACTGCAACTGCTACGGCAACTGCTGCTGCAACTGCTGCTGTTTTAATTAGCAATACAAATACATTAGCTAATGCACACACACCGAGACACTCGCGGCTTGGCGCCCACGCAGCGTGCCAGAGCCAAAACGCGTTTATTGAAAATGCAGCGCGCGCAGAACTCGAAAAGTCGCCAAAGTCGCGCAGCCGCAGAGCAAAGTAACGCCAGAGCTTGTTCCAGCCCAGCCAAAACAAAAAATTTAATTCGATTGCAATGCAAACTGACCGCTGCACATGCACTTTGCATTCGGAGTTCTCGACACACAACACACGCCTTCACCTGCTCACCCCTGCTGCCGGTTTCCGTAATGAACCGATTCGTTTGAAATATCGCGAGCGACTGTAACTAAAATTTAAACTGAAACTCAAACGGCGAGCTTGCGCGGTTCGGTTTCGAACGATCGCGGTTGGGGCTCCAACGTTCCCCCCTTTTGGGGAGATCAGACCTCGGCGAACACGTTTGAGTTCGATTGGGGGTGAACCAATTGAAACTTTGTGGCGCTTTTGGAGGCTAAAGCCTTCAGGTTTTATGGGAAAACATACAAAGATTATACTATAAGTATAATCTTTGTATGTTTTCCCATAAAATTATGTATGTTTTCCCATTAATGTTTTCCCATTAATTAATATAATTCATAAAACTAAAACCGATTATTGCTGTAGTTAACAAAATTTGTTGGTGTTGCTCTAGTCCATCTTGTGTGTTTAAAACAATAACATTGATTAGTTATACTTTTTTGCACAGATTATTTGCTTTCAAATACAACTTAAATACTTATTTTTCTGTACACAGCTGAGAAAAGTTTTATTTTTATGTTTATTCAAATCAAGCGCCAACGTAAGAAAAATATCGATAACATTCAGCAGCTCGAAATAAAATGGCGGCGCTGACGCTGCGCTGTGACTGTCAACGCCATATCAAAATAAACATGGCAGCCCTGGTAACCATTTTGTAAAAATCGGCGGGAGTCTTTTAAAAATAGAAATGAATAATATGTCTGCTCCTTAAAAAAACAAGATATTCATCAAAGTTATTCTTTAAACAGTTTTAAATTGATGTTTAATTGAATTTTTAGAAACTAATTTGAAACTAATAAAAGTGTATACATATTTTTTAAATTATTCGTTCATAAACTATGTAAGTTATAAAAAATAATAAAAACAAAAACACTTCCTCTATTTTTTTGGTTTTTAAATATGCCCCTCTTTACCTGCATATTAAAAACGAAATCACAGGGTCTCTTCACAGAGTGTTTCCAGTACTTTTAAGGTTAAAAAATCAATTAATTTCCGCTCCAAATTAGTATCATACCACTTTCGGTTTTAAAAGTTGTCTTTAACCAAAAGTGCGGAATTAGAGCATCGCTTAATTAGCTAATCTTTGGATATGTTTAACATCGAAAAGCTTCAGATGATAGAATGTCTGATGAAGTTAATTACAAATAAAAAAATGTTTTGTTTTACTTTTTGGGAGTGTTTCAGGAATCCCAATCAATGTTTACTTTTATTTGATATGACTTAAGCCTAACTCGGATAACACTGAACATGGTTTAACTCAAAATATCACTTAGAATCGGCCCTGACCCTGGCGAGACTCCTGATGGGGATGCGTGCGGATGTACTCCAGCGACTTGAGGATGGCCACTGGGATGGGTGGGGGAGTAGGAAGGTGAGCTCCGGCGGGGTGGAAGCCGGACTCATCGGCCGTGTAGGTCAGCTGGATGAGCTGGCCGTCGGGAGCGTAGTAGGCGTTGGAACCGCTGGCGTAGTAGCCGCCTACGCCCTGCTCCTGGCCGGCGATGCCGTTGGAGGTCTGGTACTGGTACTGGTAGCTGCCGTCCTCCTTCAGGTCGCTCTTGTACTCCCTTGTCTCGGCAGCAGCGTCGAAGGCGTCAGGACGGGCCTTGACACAGGCAATGGCCAGAGCGGCGACGGCAAGGACGATCTATTGTGGGGGACAGAGGATGTTACTACTTCTCCATCTCCAACTCTATCTGCTGGACTTACGAATTTGTTCATTTTGGGATGACTTGGATTGGGCTGGGCTGGGCTTGGCTGACTTGTTGTCACTGTGAACTCGGCACGAGAATGAATGTGACTGAACTGGAGCGGCGGCGCATTTATAGCATTTTGGCACGCCAATCTTTTCGGGGCTGGGACCTGCACCAGCGGCAACAACAACTCTGTGTATCGGTGTATAATTTTCAGCATTGAACCTGAACTGAACCTCACAGATACAAGATACGAAACACACACTCGCCAAAAAATAAAACACTCTTCCGTCACTACATTTATTTTATCTTTTTTTTTGGTAATTCCGGTCCCCGTGTGTGTGAGATAGTTTTTGGTCGTAAACTTTATGCTCCTTTTGGTTAAAGTTTTGTGGCTAATCTATTCAGAAACCCATCAAGTGAGGTGTTTTTTGATTAGCACCTACGCCAATTGTTTGGCGGCTATTTTACGGAATTTATAGTTTCGCAGCCAAAGGTTCCACATCTCTGAATAATTTTAAAGTTATTTTCGGGGTGCCTGTCGGGATTTCATTGCAGGATCATTTATAAATGTAGCGCTTAGCCCTTTGGCTTAAATCGTATGCAAAAAGTTTGTAATAAATTGTTTCCAGAATCGGCAAAATCGATTAAGAACCTCACATGCTGGGTCAACGTCGTTCATTTATTACAAAATCAGCCAGCCCAGCGCGCCAAAAATGAAAAAGGCGAAAGCCTTCAGAGTCGTGGAGAGCCTGCCCGGCAACCTCGGCATTGGCGCAGACGAACGACCTTGCCCCACCGTGTGGCATCAGCCGAAAATCCCAACATTGGCAGACTGTCCGAAAGTACGACAGTTTATCGACAGGGGAGCGGGCAAGTTTGTATTAAGTTTTGATAAGGAAACTGGCGAGGAGTCAAGTTCTGGCGTGATTCACGAGGTTCACGAAGCTTTAAGAGAATAAACCCAAAAGAATACATATTTTATATAAAAATGTCAACAACTTTGCCCAAAACATATTTGATTTATTGATGTCATTCCAAAGAGAAGACTAATTTGAAAAATCTACTAAAAGTCAAAAAAGCCGTTCCCCAATGCGGAATAAAATAAAATACAGCCTGGCTTTATTGGGCCATATTAAAGGTGTCAGTCTGCCATCGCTAGAGTGGCCAACGAGCCGAGGCAACAAACTCGTCGAGGAGCCAACAATAAGAGCTTGACTCCGGAGCGCATGCTGTTTCCCTTAAAAGATTTGTGCTGGCCCTTTATAAATACATGGCTAGGTTGGCAACAAGGCGGACCAGGCCGAGATGCGAATGAATCTGAACCTCAGACGGGGGCGGGCGAAAAGTGAATGTCGCCTGGAACAGAAGCATCAGCATCAGCAGCAGCAGGAGCAGCTCCATCAACATTGGCGGCATTATCTGCTTTTTGGCTGCCCTCTGTTTTTGCTTTCAGCTTGCCTTTTCGGTGTTACTTTCTGCTTTTATGCTCCAAACCGGCTGTTCGGCAATTTGCTTCATTTTTTTTTTGTTGGTTACCGTATTTGCTTTTTGCCGGCAACACAATTGTCCAGTGCCTGCCGCTTGGGCGGCTTTAAATGAAGGCAAAAGTTGTTACGATTCGATGGCGTTTCCTTAAGCCGCTTCCGCTGTACTTAACCGTCCCACCCCGTTCTGTCCCACTTAGCTGCTCCTGGTAGCCCCCATCCATCCATCCAACCGTCCATCTGTCCACCCGTCCATCCATTAGGGCATCAATCCATCTTCGCGCGCATTAAGAGGAAACAAGAGACAAGATACCAGATACAAAATGCAAGAGGCACAAGCTGTGTAAAATAAAAAGGGGACTTGCTACAGAGGGCGACTCCTTGGGCATCTCCTCCAGCTCTTCACGCTCACCTGCTCCACATTAATTGACCCACATTCGGAGGCGACAACTCGTCCAGTCCGGTCCCAGTCAAGGCCGTCGTTGCCGTTTTAGTCTTAGTTTGGGCAGGGCTTTCGAAGCACTGAGAAAAACATAGTCTTGCTTTTCTACCACTTCTTTCTCATCTCGGTTCCACAATCTTATGAAATGCAAAAATGTTAAAGTGTATCAGCGATTGGCATTTGAATTTTTATGGCCAATCCGTTGCTCTCCATTCACCTATTCAAACTCAATCGAGCTGTTATACTTAGCAAACTTAATTAATTAAAAGATTGTCAATGCAAGCATGGCGTGGCTTGCAGCAGACGTCTTGGCCACGTTTATGGCCTGCTTATACAGTTCCATTCATATTCGAGTTACTCATCTCCACGGAGGGTCTGGGTCTGGGCCCAGTCTGATTCTGCGGCAGATGAAACTCTATCTAATGGCTAGAAAACAAGCGAATACAAATCGGACAGCATGCGTTGGCGTTGGCGTTGGGCGTGGAAGGTCGGCCCTTGGGGGGCTTTTTTTCTATGCCAGACCGAACAAAGTCAACGACTTTCGAAAATCGAAAATCTCTGCCGCAATGACCTTCAGCGGCACATAGAGACGAAATGGCCTGCTAATTGTTTGTAGTTGCAACTTTCATTTCGATTCGGTTTGGCAATTGGCCAGTGTCGGGGATTTTGGCAAATTCGCACTTGTAGCTACAAATTAAATCAGTACATCAGTACACGGCTGGCTTTATCGAAAAAAATCAATTAATTGGTTTTCCATCATTTGATTTTTGGGCAGACGACCGACGACCGACGTCAGACCGCCTGCATATACATATATCTGCATATATCTGGTTGTTTTAAGGCTGGCTGATGGATTTTTAATCAAAACTTGATTCAATTTGCATGTTTCAAGTCCGTTTCCCTTCGCTGTCGCTCCGCCATTTGAATTCACATCTTTTGATCGTCTATTTTAAGGCGAAAATTCGCCATAATATCATGGACTAATTGATTCGTGATTCGTGGGCTTTGGGCAAACTAAAGCAGCACCAAACACTAAGGCTGAATAAATACTCGCTTTAAAGTTTAAACACTCTCCGCAGCTGATGCTGTTAAATGCAAAGTTTCAAAGAACCACCCACATGCCCTTATTTGTGAGGGCGAATTCCCTTTGGGCAAAAGTCGCTTCTGTACGCCAGATGGAAATTGAATTTATTTTTGTTGCACACAAGAATATGTATAGTCTGTGGCAGCAGCATAAAAATATGTATTAAATTCATATTGGATTATAATAAAAATTCCAGAATGTTCAAGGCTCTTGCGAAATATTCATGCCCTCAAAAGAATACATATTAATTAATAAATATTCGAAGCTTCCATAACCATAAATTATTTACTGATGGATAAGGAAATTTATGAGCCAATGCATTTGAAATTCTGATCGATTAGCATCTTCCCCTTTTTCCGCTTGGACTCTATCGAAATTAGCAACAATTAGCCGGAGGTGGAGGTGGAGGTGTTCCATTTTGGCCATTTCACGCTCTGAGAAGCACCCACCCGGGCACGAGCCATGTCCATTTCATGTTACCACTTATCTCGATCCATGGTGATAAATGTGTGGGAAACCATTACGGATTTCGAAAAGGTTATACGAGTATATGGCAGATATGTAGACTGCGAATGTGTAACTTGGTCGTGGATAATTAATGAATTAACACAAACACTTAATTACTCGAGAGTGCCGGCAGCAACCGAAAAGAGTTTCTTGACCCTCCGGGTCAGTGGGTATTTCGTTTCGTTTTCACTTGAAACTTTTAATGGAAATCGGTGTGGAACGAGATGAAGATGAGGGGGACTGGGCCACCTGGAGTCGAGATAATTGGCGTTGCAACCGTTGCTCTGGCTCTTGGCTATGAAATAACATATACTGATGGTGATGATATGATGAGTAGCAATCATCTGACCATCACCACCTAATGGTTGCACACTGCCACGGCTGCTTTCCTCACTTTCGTCGGTAGATCAATTTGGATTTTCTGGGGTATAAAAGTGCCGGGTCGAGGCCACTGTGGCATCAAACACAGCTCAGCTCTTAGGGTTAATACCTCTCAATAAACTATAAGTCATATCTCCCATCTAAGCCAGGCAAAATGTCGAAGATCGTAAGTCACAGCAGGACTCTGCTCTCCATTGGATAACATCAACTATAATGCAATATAATTCCAGTTTGTTGCTACCGTTGTCCTGCTCTCTCTGGCCGGCGTCCTGGAGGCTCGTCCTTCGGACTCCCCCGACGCCCATGCCGAGATCCGAAGCTTTGTCAACGAGCTGAAGCAGGAAGACGGCAGCTACAACTATCAGTTCGAGACCTCCAACGGGATCGCTCAGCAGGAGCAGGGCGTGGGCGGCTATTACGCCAGCGGCTCCTCCCAGTACTACACCCCCGAGGGGCAACTCATCCAGCTGACCTACACCGCGGACGAGAACGGATTCCAGCCGCAGGGCGAGCACCTGCCTACCTCTCCCCCGATTCCTGAGGCCATTCTCAAGTCGCTGGAGTGGAACCGCAACCATCCGGAGGAGGAAACCGAGGAGTATGCCCATGGACACGGACACGCTGGACACGGAGCCCATGCCGGACATGCTGGACATGGCCTGGAGCAGGGCAAGCAGTATCTGCAGCCAGCCACCGCTCCTCTGCTGGCTCCTGTGCAAGCTGTGGCGGTGGCCGGTGGGTCCGGACTCCCCTACGACAGGAAGCTGTAAGCCATCGAGCAAGGCTTCTGCCAGGCACCCATCCAGCTCGCCTCATGTCCTGCCTGTTTGCATAGTCAAAGCGAGTGGAGCACCGGTCCCCACTCGCCCATCCGCCCATTCTCTGTATATATAGACCCTCATACATTTACATCAACAAGCTCCAGGGCTCCTCCGCAGTCCTCAATCTGAATCCTCGGACCCGTGTCCCATGTCCCGTGTTCCGTGTCCGTTGTCGGCTCGACTGACGTTGACATTTATTGCCAGAGATAATAATAATGTAATAAAAGAAAAATACAATTTAATATGGTTGTTTATACTATGAATGCCATGGCTCAGACGCCAGCATATGGCCATGCCTGAAGCGGAAACACACGAAAAAATGTGGGTTTATGTTTTCGGTTTGAAGAATTTTAAACAAGACTGAATGTTTTATTTTTGTTAACTTTAAATACGGAAACGAGGGTTGAGATTGATTAAAACGAGTGTTGCCTGTAGTTAATATAATTACTTACATTTTGTTGAAGCTTTTCTTTCCATGTAGAGTCCATCGCACCGCCCACATGCAGCATCATTTCGCAGTGGCTTCCCCTTGAGATTTTCCTCCTCCAGTGTCTTGGAGATCTGGTTTGGCTACGTCAGATACTTGTTTCTGGGGAAGCTCAATCAGAAATTAATAAATTCACGCTCTTTTTTTGTTCGGCGTTTGGTGTGTTATGTTAATTGGCGTTTGGCCCTTCGATCCGCGTCTCGGGTCTCCAGAAATGTTGCAACTTCAAATATCATTGCTTTGTTGATTAAATTAACAAGTGGCTGCCGCTTTTGTTGTTGCTTATAATCCCAATAGCTTTTACCATTGTTGGTGTTTTGATTTAGCCGCCTCTGATTTTGACTTTGATTTTGATGCATTGAGGTTGTGTCATCAGCTCCACCCAGTTTACGGGTGGCACTAAATTTGTCAGCTAAAACTGTGGGCTAATCAATTTAAGACGGGCTTCAGATTAAGCCTATGTATACCCTCTTGGAGATTCACTTTTGGGATTAATATGATTGGTGGGTAAAGATAAACTAGTTCAGGTCGAAGTAAAATTGGAATGTGGGACATATCCATTTAAATTCGATAATTACTACACAAAACTATATATACCATATATATTTATCTCCGAAAGAGTGTCCATCGTTCCACTGACTTTGGCGTTGTGGAACTCCATGTCTTGCATTAATGACACGAAACGTGTGGCCAAAAGTAGTTTGATTCGGCGAAATATGGGTCGCTCGGCATGCTCAACTTGTTTGCATAGATTTTCGGAGTCTGTCTCCGGCCATATCGGATCACTATAAATAGTCAATCGAGGGCCCAGTGTCACAGCATTAGCCTCACAGCCTACAGCCCAGCACTATCACAGCATCATGTACAAGCTCGTAAGTGGATAACAAAGTTCGAGCCTCGGACGGAGAATTAATTTGATTTCCTTGGATTTTAACCGACAGCTCCTCGTCGCCGCTTTCCTGGGATGTGCCCTGGCCGCCCCTCTCAACGATGACACCATCACCAAGTTCCTAACCAATCAGGACACCGACGGCACCTACGCCTACGACATCCAGCAGGCCAGTGGCATCCAGATCCAGGAGGAGGGTCAGGCCGGTCACTACGCCCGTGGTGCCTACAGCTACATCTCCCCTGAGGGTGTTCCCGTCCAGGTGGTCTACACCGCCGACGAGAACGGCTTCCATCCCCAGTCCGACCTGCTGCCCACTCCCCCACCAATCCCAGAGGCCATCCTGCGCTCCATCCAGTTCATCCAGGAGCACCCCACGCCCGAGGAGCTGGCTGATCGCGCCGTGCGTGCCCAGCAGATCTAAGATCTATGACGTTTTGCTCCTTAGTCCCTAAGTTTTCCTCTAAGTCGTCACCATTCCGGATAATGTATTTCGTCCCCTCCATCCCTTCCATACGAATAAAGCCATTCGGCTGAGACTGGTGTTAATTGAACTGATTTTTGTGATTTGTGTAGTATCCCACTCGAATTGGACATAACTTAATTAGGAGACGGCTCTAACTCGCCATAGAATCGTTAAGGGCCAAGCCTGGCTTTGCGAACAGTGGGTTCTTACTTGGAAAAGTTGTGGGAACTTTATTTAATTTATAGAAAACTAAAACTGAAACTTTCTGCAAAGGGGGAATAGAAATAATGGCAAAGGTAAACAAGGACGAGCTCAAAATATTTGGGGGGATTTTATTCAAAACTTTTAGCTTTGATTTTGCAATAAATTAGGAAAAGTTTTTCGTAGTAATTCCTAGGTATCAATTTTGAATTACACATTTCTGATTAATTTAAAAGCCGATATAATTTAGTTAAATTTCTCCTCCAAAGACTGCCTAAGCATTTAAAACACTGTGCCTTCGCAGCTCATTAACATTTGACATGAGGCAAGTTAATTTCTGCTTTTGGCTGCGATTTTATGGGCGGGAATTCAATGAGTGTCTGCTGGAAATGGAAATTCATTAAGACACTTACATGGGGATGGAGGGGAAGCGGAATCGGAAGTGGAGGAGGAGCCGGAGCACTCCGGCTAACACGCACAGCCATTCAGGCGTGAGTGGATCCTGCAGGGACAGGAGCAGAAGCAGGAGCAGGACCTGCTCCAGAGCAGCTCTCTCATATCAATTAGGCACGCTCAGCACCGGATATGAGTAGTTAATTAAAAAGATTGGGATGTGCGAAATGCTATAAAACCCATTCAAGCCATCCAAGCCTTTGTCTCCGCACGCCGTGGCTTTCGGCTCCTGATTTCGGGTCTCCTCCAACGCTTTATGGTAATGTCAAGTATAAAGTTCGGAACCGAGAGCCTTCTATATTTGTGGTCCTGTGGTTCTGTGGGCCTTTGAAGGGCACACCTGTGTTCTCATGGTTTCTGACAGCGACACAAAGCTGCTGTGTAATCAAAAACTTTTTATTTTATTTATCATTTGGCTGGAAATCTAATTATAAATGCGTTGTGGAAATGTGGCTCTTTTTTTCCGGTTCGTTCGCCCGGGTCCCGGAATTGTGTGTCCTGCTGTTTATGCCCCACGATTGTCGCCCATGTGCCAAGTCGTAAAGCATGGCTGGCTCTCAAATCACGGAATCATATCAAGTTGGAAAGGCAATAAATTTTTAAATGAAAGCGAGATTTCCAGCGACGAAGCATAAAAAAATACTGTACACATATAAACAGTGCGATCAAGCTTGAATAATTGAAAAGCGTCCGCATTTGCCTGACTTTCCACTGAATCAGTAAAATATTAAACCCAAACAATTTTCTGATATCAATTGGCCACGGATTTTGATAATCCCGTGTACTTTCCGCACCGTACAGATACACGCCGTATATTACGATATTAACCAAATGGCCCAATAGCCCCTAAGCTCGACAAGCATGCAATTTACTTTTATTGACAGTATAAACTATGCACAGAATTAGCTTCTGTGCTCGTGTTTTATTCGGCCATAATTCAACCAACTGTAGCGCATTTAGCCCAATGTCTGGCCCACTTTCTCTGTTCTAGGCTGAGCCCTCTCGGGGCCATTTTCCGGCCCTTTCCTCGGCCCTTTACTGGGCCCATTCCCAGACCGACCCAGGCCAAGGATAGATAAACATACACTACTACCCTTTTGTGGCCGTTTCAATGTAAATACATTTGACTACGACGGGGATACCTTTTCTACTTTTCTATTTCCCGGGATTCCGGAGTGGCCAATGGGTGGTCCGAGGGTGGCCGACGTCCATATTTAAGCAGCCAAAAAAAATACTTTGTTTGCACCTCCCGGAACATGGTCACGGCATGTGTCACGTAGCTGCCAAAATATGCGAGCGAGTGCTTGAAAATGACACGGACCTGCCCAAAACGAGGAAAGAATGGCAACAGCCTGGAGGAGAAGAGCATTTCAATTAGGTAAAAACTGAAACAAGTAACATTACGGAAACAGGATAGCTGAAGGAGGCGCTATCCTTTGGCCCTTCTGTATGGGATTCCCCGGAAATGAAATTCTTGCTAAAACATTTTCTACAACTTTAATGATTCCCTTTCTCTCCCCCATTTGATGTGCAATTTTTCTCGCAGCCAAAAAAAAAAGAGAACTTTTGAAAATTGAAAGAAAAACACTCGCTGGCTGGTATTAATAACAATAGTTCCGGCCATTTGATGGACGATGCGGATGGCGGATGGGGTTTGGGGAATGGTCTGTGTCTGAGCTCGGAAAATGAAAAATAATTTCCAACAATAATTGCCAAGGAAAACTTTTGGGGCATTCGAGTAGCTGGGGTGGGGTTGGTGGAGAAATAAAAAACGAATGGAACGGGCACATACCAGTAGACCAATGACAACAGCAAAACCAACCACGTTGGACAGACAAACGAAACCAATTTATTTCCAAGTAAAAATCAATAGTCAAGGGGAAGGGAGCAGGAACAGGAGCGGGAGAAGTGTCCTTTCCGGGGGCAACTAACGTAAAAATCGTCAAATTCTAGAGAGGCGACAAAATTGTGCGGCTAAGTGTGTGGCCCATCAAAATGTGTACGTGAAGATGCCACCACGAGTAGTCAGTCCGCCGGACACTCTACACTCATTCAATGTCCTTCTGACCCCCTGTTCCCTTTCCCATTCAAAATGCCCTCTGCCCTTCCACGTTCGCGTACGACGTACGCGGTTCACTTATATATCCGTATCGGGCGTCCGGCGTCCGGCTTCCGGAATCCGTTTTCGTTAACAACTGTGCCCCAAGTAGCGCACAATAATAACGACAATAGCAACAACCTCGCCACCAACGTGAGCTCCAAGGACAACAAGGATGGCTTTTAATAGTAAAATATGCATTTGACATGCGACGAACTACAATGGCTGCACTGTTAAAAAAGGGCTTAGTCAGGGGAGGGAATTTGCATATGCAGATTCTAAGTATATGAGGGAAAGAAACTATTTTTCACAGTGCTTCACGACTCCCCTAAGTGATGCGGTGATTCGCGGACATTTGTTTAAAATTCCAATTAATTGGGCTGCATTTGTTGGAGGCAGTGGCCTGAAAAACGCGATAAGCATGAAATATATTCTTCAATCCAGATCTGACATTTTGATTGTGGCCGCATTTATAACAATATTTTAATTTCAAGGGGCAGCTGGAAAGTATGCCACGTTTAATTGCCACTCCGTTGCAACAAACTTTGATGGTGGCAGGGCTCCTCCCTCCTCAACCCAATAATAACTCACATATGGAAGCGAGTCCTAAATTAGATTTCAATAATTTAATATTATAGTAAGTAGTCCTAGGTCCTAGTCTTCAAGCAACAGGAACAGAGTCCTGACTATGGGGTCCTGTTAACTAACAGCCAGTGAGAGAGGGAGAGAGTCCTTCGAACTGGCTCTGCATTATCCTCCCAAGACAGTCACTTTCCGGTCGTTCGTGTGGGAAGAAGCATTTTCGGGCTGCTCCCGCATTTTCCGCTTCTCGATTCCGAACGTAAATATTTTTGTTTGGGAAACCCGTTTGGGCGACCCGAGTTCGCGAAGGGTACAAAAAACTACGAGTACGTTAAAAAGTTCACACACAAATTGCATTATTTCCGCGCTGCGATATATTGGCGCGTTTTTCATGGTTTGCGTGGTTTTTTCGCCACTGAGAAGCTGGAACAAAAGCGTAATGTATATGCGGGATACTAAAAAAAACACCAGGAATACCCCGAAAAAAGTTTAGGGCAATTGTTGTTCATGTGAATTTTGCATAAGGACATGAAGAGCAGCACCCAGGAGAACAAAATCCGGAAGAAGGGAACTGCTGCTGGCATTTTTATTCATTTCAGCCCACATACGTTTTGTTTTTTTAAATTTCCATTTAAACCCGCTGATTAACTTGCTCGTGGCGCTTCATTATTTCCCTTTCTTGTGGGCTGCTCCTGGGGATCAAATAACTTGTGATTTTTGATGCCAACTGCCAGGCCGAGTGGTTCGTTGCTCGACACCTGCAAATTAGTCCAAAGCACTCCGATTTGCACCGAATTTAAGTGTATTAAGGCATTAGGCCAAGACTTTGGCCCACGGATCGGAAGTTCTCCCTGCCTTCCAGCCGAAATGTAATTTTCTTAGCACTTTTGTTCACGCCCGACGACACATGTTGTGGTTCACACACCAACCGACACACACTCACGGGTTGTATCATTCGCTCGGTTTGTACCCAACCGCCTCACCTCCCAACCACCCACATCTAACCACCAACAAAACCTACTCAGACACCGATACGAAACCCCTCAGGCGGCATTTACATACTCGCCCAAACATAAGCATAAGCGCAACTTAGCTTGCCAAAGTTTTTTGTTCAACTTTAGGTTGCCGCAGGGAAGATTAGGATGGGAGCGGCCTACACTCGACCAGGAGCTACCCATTAGTGGGGAAAAGTGGTTAAACTAATCCGATCAGAAGGGCATGTAAAATGCATTACCCAGAGGCAACATATTACTGAATCCCATTGGAACATAAAAATGACATTTAAAAACATATTACTCATACGCAGTGTTGGTTTCGGTGAGGATTGTAATAAAACTATAAACTAATGATATCTTTCCTAGGAAAAACTCACTTAATATTATAAACCCAAAAGAAAATGAGAAAAACTATATAAAAATATCCAAATATCCATCTTTTGAATGCCTGAGGTAAGCTGAGCAAGGTTCCTGTCAACTTTGCATCTACTTTCTAATCGAAAATACCCAAGAAGTATTCTTACCGCTTAAAAAACTGAATGGCATATTTAAATGCTCAAAGTCCGGAGTTGGAAAGTAGCTTCCAGGAATAATGCTTATAGTACAATCTTGGTCCACAAATCGTGTGGTTTAGCTTGGGGCCAGGGCCAGGGCCAGAGCCGTGTTTGTCCCTGGATCCGGAGGCCGGATCCGGCGCTTTGGCACTCCGGCAGATTGTGGCGAATCCAATCGATAGCCACGCTAATAGTTGGGCCGGCGACACATGTGAATATCTGATGGCTCTGCAATTTAACTCCTGTCCTCGGCTGTCAATCATTTTACGCCTGATTGCCGTCCCAGCCCGGAGGTCTGAGCCAGAATGAGATCCGAATGTCCTGAGCCAGTGTCCTTGGGATTTGGGGATGGCAGGCCGGACTGGCCAACAATTCATCTAAATCATGGCAGGGACTCCAGTTGCTTCGGCCGGCTGCGGTTGCGGCTTCAATTAATTAGAACAAATTGTATTTGCCCACGGCCCTGAACCTCCGCCGGCTGGTGATGATGATGATGGCCAGCTTGCCCGGCTTTTCTCTCTCTGTATACACACTCAGTCTTTTTTTCAATTAATTGTTATTTCATTAGCTTTCATTACTCGCCGAGCTACCCACGCTGCCTTTTAATGAAGTGGGTGGCCCACGTCTCTTCTACCTGCGCCTAGAAATGGGAGGCGGCGTTATAATTTTCACTTTTATTGGCTTTTAATGAATGTGAAATTGCCGGGGATTATGAATACACTTGCCCATTATCTGCCGTGGGGCCATTAATTAGATTACAAAACGTTTTACGGGCTTAGTCCGGGGCTTAGGCCTGGTTTTGGCCCACACAGCGGGGTGTTTACTTTGTCAAGGTGTTTCCGTTTTAGTTTGTGAAAGAGCAATCTGATTTGGTTTCATAATTGAAAGCATATGAATTTTTAAATTTAATATCTGCATACATTAGCCATGGTCAGTGCATCATTTACTTTTTATGGTGACTTTTAAAATGGCCAAATTATTTATATGACATTTAAATAAAGTGCTCGTGTACATTTTAAAATCAGTTTGCTATGGAATAAATATAGAGATCATTTCTGGTGGGGTTGATAAGCTTATTCTAGTTGTTTGGAGCTTCAATTGACTCTTAATAATATATAGTGTTTAGTAGAAGCACCCCACTCTAAATGAAGCCCCTTAATGAATGAAAGGACACCCTTTTGCCTGAGTTTGCTAACCGCAAGAGTGAATAACATCGAAAAACACAACTGATGGTTCCGGTGGCTTTGAACACGAATGTGGCATTGTTCAGCAGTGAGTGGTTGGTGGATTGTTGGCTTGTTCGGTGGGTGAAACAGTCGGGTAAATGCATCAGGTTGACTGCCATTCAGAGCCCGTCTCATTGACTTGTCAAGTGATGCCATCAAGCCGGGCTTGTGGTCGTTACACTGTATTTGCTTGCTTGTTTGTTTGTCCGCTCGGTTGCTGCTGATTCACTTGACTCCCCGCCCAGCCCTCACCACACAGCACTCAGGACTCAGCACTTGGCAATTGAATGCCATTCTATATAGTATATAGTCATGCACTCGTGTGGTTCCCCCTGTTTGAGCTCTGAATATCCTGCCAGCTTGCCGACTGTCTTTCTGTCTGTCGGACCATTCAACACTTTGCCGGGCAAACAATTGCATTCATTGACTGACTTGCATTACGGTGAGCACTTTATCGGAATGCCGCTACGCCTTTCAGCCGTTCAGGGGCAAAAAGGAAAGAAAGAAAAAAGTAGCAACACTCGGCTGGTTATTGCTTACTTATTGATGGCGAATCTAATTTACAAACTGAGAGGCAAAGGCAGCAATAAGATTATTTCCTTACGGATCCAGCGAAGCATGTCAGTTGACAGCCAGTCAATCGGATCAGAGATACTTTCACACTCCTGCCCATTTCTGAGATATTACTGAGATACTGACTAACTTTCAGCCAGAAGTAATGCCACTTACCCCTCATCAGGATTTCCGAGAAAAATAAGGACGTTTATGTTTTCACAAAAATTACTGGGAAAAGTAAATATCTGGGGTCATTAGAGTATTTGGCAAATGTCAATGAATGTTTAAATGCACTTTTTCAGTTTTCCAAAGCAAACAATGGACGTTTTAAATTCCTCCTCTGTTTGTTTATATTTTTTTGTCATTTTCAGTTATTGATTTGTCAGTCATATAGACAGCTCAGACAGTCTTTCGCTTGTTCGTTTATAAATGCATTTTTTAGAAAGATTTTTTTGGCTCGCAACAGCAACTAGAAAGCATTTCATATTTAATGGTTTCGCTGTGTTTTATTTATACTCATAAAGTGAACAGCCTCCCGTGCGCCCATGATGTGGTGCTGCTACTCATCTCCTGTGGCTGTTAACTTTTAATTTCCTCACCTGCCCCACAGCGGGGGCTTCCCCCACACAGGCACACCCCCACACAGGCAGCACCGCAAGCCGCAAAGGACACGCGGCAGACCGCACAGGACCCAGCAACCGTTAGCTAGCAGCTCATCGCAGCATTTAAGCCCAGTTTAGATGGAGAGGTTCCTGGCGACATTAGCCATTCAGCTGATGCTCGGTCTTATTTTCATAATTGCCGCGGCTAAGACAAGGTCCTGGGCGCTAATCAGAGCCCGCGACTCTACGGCTCCGGGGCTCTGAAGCTCTGGGATTGTGGCCCACTCAATAAACGACTTGATAAACATGCTGAAATGATTACAAAGTCAACAGCTTATTTGCCATGCCAGAGACATTTCAAATTCTTGAGTCTGAATCAAAGTGGCTCGAATACGCACGATTTCTTAATTATGTGTACACACACACTACACCACCATATACCCATACACACTTGTGTGTGCTTCGCGAGTTGGTGTTGACATTTAAGTTGGATGAAGTATAAAGTATCCTTTTGGGTGGCAGGGCCACCCACTGGCAGCAGAACTCGCTTGTTGCTGGCGAAAACTTTTCATTATATTTTTGATACAGCTTGACTTTTGTTTTGTTTGTTTAACTTCTTGTCACAACCTACATAATCCTGCTGCTCTGTTAGCCTTTCGGATTCTGGCTCTCTCTCTGGCTGTTAAGGAACTTGACCCACTGCGCATGTCCTTGGTCGTGGTGCCAATTGAGTTTCACAGTAACTTCCTGGCCGCGACTAGCATACGCTTCAGATAAGCGCTCGTCGGCCAGCGAGTTGGACGTGCCTCGAGGAGACCCCGATCAGAAACCGCATCCGAAACCCGTTTGTTCATTCATAAATTCGCGAAACACTCCCACCGCATCCTGAAAGGACAACGACATCGACGTCGACGTCGCGTAGTAGAAAGTGTTTAGAAGGTGTGTGTGCGTGTTTATACAGGTGTGTGTGTGGAGGGCAGGCAGGAAATAGCCAAAGCCAAGTGATAGGGAAACACACATAATAATTGCAAAGGACAACCAATTTGGCTGATGTCCATTCAGGTGAGCCCAGAATTTGTCGACAGGACATTGTTATGACGCCATTATTTTGTGTGATTTCTTCTAATGCAATTTGGGGGACCTATTTCATTCGATTTTATTCGATTTGATTTGATTTTATTGTGCTGCGGCGACCCCAAGACACCTGCGGGTGTATACTTAATTTTAAGACGCCCGACTGGCCCATAAAATACTTTCAGGTTACTCCCCGATGTTCCTCGAAGCTGTCCAAATATTTTATGGTGTACCACTTAAGTGCATAAATGTCCTTTGGCTTTTGTTTTGGCTTTTATAGTTGGTACTTGAATTTTAAACGGCTGTCATGTGTCTTGTTGCTCCAGTTGATGGTGTTATGCTAAGTGATGCGCCTCGAAGAAACTCACTCGTAAATCTTTGCTGATTAAGTTGTTCGGAGGGCAGTTCAAAAAATTCCACATGCACAGCAAAAAGGAGGAAACGGAAAATATTTCTGCGCCAAGGAATCTCACATGCTTTGCATTTTGCTTATCTAAATTGTTTTCCACCCAAGGACACCCAAGGAAGTGAGAACAAGGAGGTCGGGACATTAAACTCACACCCAACACTCGCATGCCCTTCGTCTAGGCAATTTTTCAATGTCACTTGAAGGCAGCTGAATTTTGAATTTTGACATTAGCCATTAATAAATTAGTGAGCAGGACTCGTGCAGAATCGGATGGCAGTATCACAGTCTGCTAATTGAGTGGTAAATGCGAGTCTTCCAAGGAAGCCCAGGACTCAGGAACGGGTATCCTGCCATCACGAATCAAAAGTGCTGCACGCAAATCCAAATTAAAAGAGTTGGCCCATCAACAGCTGCTCCCAGGCTGCTGCTACAAAAAGTAATTTGAGCCGCCTTGCCTCCAATCTCCATCAATCCCTCGAAAGGACTAAGCAGCAAGGATGAAGAATGCTTTTGCTTCCGTCGCAGCCTTTCGCAGCCTTTCACACATCTTTTAGCACTTTGGACAAAACTTTTCAGCCGCCTCGCCTCGCTTCGGTTCGGTTCAGTTCAGTTCGCTTTGGTTTGGTTTTGTTTTCTATTCCCACAAATAATAAATCCTCGCACATATAAATATGTATACGTGGTGTATATGTTTTCTTTGGCTGTCTTGTTTTCCTGCAAATCTTTTCAACAATTCAAAAATGTTTACTGGAACGAATTTATGGGTTACCCTCTGGCTGGCATCTGTTCCAGATATATTTTGAGCCGTATTCGGCCTAAAACCTTTAAGGCCGCACAATCATTACATTCTTGTTTATTCTGGCCTGAATGTCTGAATGGGTTTTCAAGGAGCAACGTCAAAACACTCATATCAAATGCAGAACATCAGAATCAGAATTCGGAGAAGCATAAATTGTATGTTTTCAACCCACAAATGCCGCTGATAAAAAATTAAAGTCCATCTAAGTGGCCTCGAAAGTCTCTCGGTCTCTCGGTCTCAGGTAAAAATAAATTCCTGCACTTCATTCAGAAAATAAACAGATAAATCAACCTACGGCATAAGCTCCGAAATTTACCCATTCAAAATCGAGCCATCTATCATTCGGGAAATCTATTCAAACATGATCTCCTCCAAAGTTCCATCCCCACACCGCAGATTTCAGCCCAGGCTGTCATGTGGTGCCGCTGTAATCATTTGATTTGGATACGGCTGCACAAATCCCGGAGAGTGTGTTATTCCGCCCTAGGGTAGGGCAGAAATGAGTGAAGATATACCCGGAATTGCCAGATGTGGGCGGGCGTGCTGTAAAATGAGCAACAAATGATTTCCATGTCAGATTTCTTTTGTATTTTTTTCGTATGAATTTTCTACGCTTTTTTAAATCATTTTATAAAAATCACACGTGGCCTCAGGATGGCTAAACCAAAGGCTCCCGAGGAGTCGCCAGAACCACTCCCACAAGCAGAACCCATTCTAGTGCCTCGCCCCCGTATGCTGCACTTTCGTTCGAATTATGTCCAGCGCCTTCCACGGTCCAGGTTTATGTTTTTGGTGTACTGCCTGGAGTTCCTCCTGCTCCTAATCGCTCTGTTGCAGTGGGAGTTTGTGTCTCATTGGTAAGCGTCTAATAAGGCAATGGAATAACCGAGGCGTTCAAAAACATTGCGACTCCACAGCCAAGGTCTGACCACCTTCTTCCTGGATAATTATGTGCTGAGTGTCGTATGCATGTTGGTCTCGGTGCCCGTCCTGGCAATTTTTCTGTTGGTGCGGACAGTGCGGTTCCTGCCGATCCTGGGCTGGCTCCTTGTGCTCGTCATTGTGGGTAGAACTGTGACAGGACTCTATCTCGACCGAAAAGCTGTGACTCTGCAGATTTCAGGTAGAACTTCTGGTGATTGGTATTTGTATCCTGGCAGCCAACTGTGATGGCTTCGACTTCCTAGCCTTGTTCGGGCTGACTGCTATTCTGATAATTGTCAGTCTTCTGATAGGCAGTTTAATACCCTGTGACATCACCAAGCACGTGGCAGAGCTCTTCATTGTCAGTGTTTTGCTGTTCCTGGTAGCGCTTTACCTTCTCATGCTCCACCTCTTGATTCTGCCGGATCTTGCTGTCTTCCTGGCCTTCTGTTTCCTGGTGATCGTGATTGTTTGTATGGTGAGTGGGTATCTGTTCTCCCTATATAAACACACTCTACCTTCAAGCCCTTTCTAGTTTACCTCTTACCATGCCCAGCTGATTCAGGGCTGGGGGTATGCCCATTTCCCCACCACCGAGGGTCTTTTCGCGGTCATCGTACTCTTCTGTTATTTCTGCAAAATTCTCATGATTTTCTGCATCTGGGACAGGAACAGGAAAGTGGAAGACTTCTTGGAATTCGGGAATACCAAGGACATGTGCAAAAATAATTGCGTTCAAAACAAAGACATGGACATTTATGTTGATAACAGAAATTTGGATTATATAATGATGTGATGCATTTGTGGGAGCCAATAATAAATGTTAAATGTGTGAGAAAACCAGACTCTTAATTAAATTGCAGTCGTAATGACTCGAAGAGCTCGTAATTTTTCACACCTTTAATCCTGCTGGTCGGGAAACAAATGTTTCAACAATTAACTTTATTTCATTTGCCTTTAAATCGCCATTTTTGAATGAATACCAGGAGAGTGCTTAAGCCCGGATCATCTTGCCAAGTGTGTAGTGCTGTTGGTCACTTATTATAGCCGAGCTTATATCCCCCTCTTGTTTTAATCAAATGGACTCCAGCAGATCCTGCATCTGCACCCCGCCATCTGGCATCTGGCACAAAGGATTCCCCCATCCAGTCGCCCCATCGTGGAATATAAATTATCGCATTATGCTTGCAGCTCAGCGTTTTGGCCCTTCATGCCTTGATACCAATTAGTGTAATTGCCAGGGGATGGGGCACAGAAAATAGGAGTTAAAAACAAAAACAGTCGGGTTAATACTTCATGAAAAGCGCAGTGGACAGTTTGGTCTCTGCAGTGGGTATTAATTTTTATTAAATTGTTTTAATTTTTAAGCAGCTTATGAATTGCTGTGTGGCTCCCCTCGAATCCCCTCGTCACCCGGTTTTGACCAACTGAACTGTCAGAGGAGATTTTTGGGTCACGAGCCATCCAGCACTCAGGCAGCAGGATGTCAGGCGCCTGCTAAGCCGGCTCGTCGACATTATAATAACATCCATCATTCTCTGGACCAAATACGAGTGACAACAACTGCCAAAAGTAGCACAAAACTGAAAATATAAACAAAATGGTCAGAGAAAAAACAAAAACATGCTGGCTTGGACTGCTCGCTGAGTAAACATGGCATATTTTTGTTTACCCGAAAACGCTTTCCACGTTTTGGCCTGCTGATGGGGCTTTTAGGCCAAGGAATGAATGGGTCCTTTGACCACAATTTAACCTGCCAATGTGCCGCCTACATACACTCGGTTTTATACCTCTGTATAACAAGATGTGTATATATGTGTTTATGCATCCAATAATAAGCAATTTCGTGCACATAATTGGCAATGGCTGAGGCAGAGCAGTCGAAACGGCCAAAGTAAATAACCATAATTAATGTATACAACATAAATGTGACCTGACCGAAATACGGAATAAAAAAAAGCGGTCGAAGCTCACGGATCGAAAGAGCCACGAAAAATGTTTGTCTTCGTCGTTCCGGCACAGTGGGCTCGAAAGTTCAACGGTCAAGCTATCGAATAAACTTTACCCGCCTATCTATGGCCGGTGAAGTGAAACAAATCCTTTCTTATTTAATTAGAAACTTCCTCCAGAAGTTTAAATTAATCAGAAATTTCCATAAACCAATTAAATTAACATTTTCCCCTCATCCTATAACACAACCATACGGGTATGCGAAATTTGAAGTTGAAAACTCTGGTAAGCAGCTTTATGTTTCGAATAAATTTTTCCATTAACCAGAATCGCATGCCTGGGCATTAGGATAAAGTATAAAATTTGATTTTATATCGTGTAAGAAAAAATCTCTTAAGAGCCTTACCACTGTAATCCGCTGTATATCGCGCATACGCCACGTTGTGCACATTTCAAAATGTGCAATAAAGAGCGAGAGGTTTCTTCATTGATACGCAAAGCAGCGATATGGGCATCAATATATTCTGTATAATGCAAACTGTATATTGAGTGGCGAATGCTTCAAGTGGTGGCCAACAAATGGCGAGGATATGGGTGGTTGGTTGGAGAAAAAAAAACATCAGCCACAAAATTGGCAGAAAACAACAGGAAAATGTATTTCCCCGGCATTCGCTGATGTCTCTCCGGATGATTGCGTTGACAAAATCGCATTGACGGGCCGCAGGAGCTGCTAGCTGCTACACATCCTGCGGATATTTGACGTCCTAGGGAAGTGCTTCCCTTTTAGTATTTGAGTGTGTATATGTTTGTGTCTATTTGGGCACCCATCAAGGGTCTGATTCGGGGTCTGGGTCTGGGGCATTCTCGTTAATATAAAAAATCATTTTTGCTGGCTTTCGGGCCAAAAATCCAAATTAGATTTGCACGGCGCGTCAATGAAGGTTTGGGAGGCGTCATTTAATTTTCATTTAATTTGGGAAAACACATTTTGCCGCTCGCCCAGTGAGCTCTAATCAAGCGCAAAGCCTTTTTATTCTGATAATAGTAAAATTAAATAAATGCAAACTGCTGTGAAAATTTGAATTTGAATTTTGCCGCGGCCGCGGCCAGGGCCGGCTCTCGGCACAAAAGATGTCTGTGAAATTTATGCGCCTTCCTCCCTCAACCCAACAAGGTTCTTGAGCGGTTCTCCCACTCATTTTCGGGCTGTAAGCCATTGTCATTGTCAAGCGAAGCCGCTGACAGCTGCTCCACCATTCCACTCCCTGGGCAGCCTTTTCATCTTGAATAGCACCACCCAGTTGATGGCGCTGCCTTTTGTAGCCTGCATTGCTGTGACATTTTTATTACAAGGGCCCATGAATTTTATTTGGGCCGCGCGGCAACGGCTGCCGATTTTATGGGAGTTCCGCCCCCGCGGCATCAAATTTTTGCCTCCTGACCGGTGGGTTCTGATGGCTTTGATAGGTCTATAGGCCCGAGTGGCTTTTCCGAGCTAAACTATTCGCCCAAGACGATCGAAAAGAAATTGCTGGCCGAGTGCGCCACCCACAAACAACTCTAATTAAAAAAGTTTTACGTTTAACCACTTCAGTTGGCTCAAACACACCCATGCCGCCATGTGTGTAACTACACAACGAAAAGATTTGGCAACCTAAAGGTTTCAAATCAATTTGTAGCTAACTAATGGAAGGCTTTCCGATTTGAAAGTAAAATGAAAAGTATCGGGTAAAAGTTAGTACAATTTTTCGGTAGTGTAAACTCCTTAGAAAGTTTTGGAAGACTTTGGAAAACTTTCGCTGGCAAAAAGTAATTAAGTCAACGAAATCATTTATTCAGGGTGATTTATAATAGTTTCTGATTTACTTTGAGAACAATAAGTTGTACTATCCATTGATTTGCAATATTTTTTTGAAAGAAATTCTAATACTTCCCTAGAATACATGAGTTTCAAAAACTTAGCAGCTGTTTCAGTGATAATTTTGCTCTGTGCAACATGTTTGCAGCATGTGAGTGTGTGGCCCGACAATCAAAACTTTTGCCACAACCGAGGAGACTTCAAAGCAAAGACAACAGGCGGCCTAGGCAAAATGGCAAAGACACAAAAAGCGGCAAGCAGTGGCAGAAAGTAGGGGCGGGAAGGTGCCGGGAGGGGATTGCAGAGGCGGCAATAAAATTAATGAAGCGCCTCGGCTTTTAGCCGCCGGCAGCCATGAGAGAGACATTAAAGCGGTTCGCCGGAACAGTTGTAGGTCATGTCATTGCCAATGTCTATTTAAATATGCGCACAAAGGAAGGCTCTTTAGAGGAATTACAAGAGGAGTGCGACAAGGACAAGGATGAGGACCAAAGCCAAAACAAGAAGCAACGCCAGGACCAAAACAGGACGATTCCCCGCGGGACAACGGCCAGCTTTGGGTTTTCGGCTTTCGGCTGTTTGGGCTTGTTTTCGTTGATGGCGGTGGCTAATCTCTGATGTACACTTAATTATGTGGCACACTTTTTGATTGCCGGGGAACTTAAAAGCAGCAGGGTGCAGGGTGCTGGCGGGGCTCGGAAAAGAGCAATCCTTTTTTGGGGGTGGCCCCAGTCAAGCCCAAGTCATGTAAATTTCATTTGGCAAATGCTGTTAGCCCGGCACTCGTAAAGTATGCTACACTTTCTGACATTTTCATTTGACTTGGCAATGCAAACAAACTCGAGATAGAGTCTGTCCAAGGAATACATGAATGCTGGTGCCGGGCAAAGAGGATACTGGATGCAGAGCACTCGGAGAGTCGGGCTTAACTAATCCTGGCTGGCAGGTGCAAAAAGTTCCCAGCAAACTTTCCCAAACTGAGCGCCAAAAATTCTTATCACAGCTTTTGCTGCATTCCATCAATTTTGCACCACTTTCACTACCTCTCCCTGTCTCTTTTTTTTCGCCAAGTCCCTCTCTTTCTGCACCGTTGTGGCGCTGCAATAAAGCAATCAATTTTGAGCCACCACTCACCCACCCACCCGCCGCTATTTTTCCGTGGATGAGCGACACCTTTGACAGGGGCCAGAAAAATAAAGGTGAAAATCGACGCTCGTCCTATTCCTGTGTCGAGTTATTCAACCGAATTCGTAATTGTTTTTTAAATGAAACTCTTTGTCCTTGGCCGTGGCAGCCATTCGCACTGCCTTCAATCAATCAAACAATCACACAATCAGACAATGTTTATCTTCACCGCTCGATAGCGACAATAAATAAATGAACCCGAAGCCCGAAGTGTGGGTCTGACTCCCCGCTTCGGATATTTTTGTTTGCATTATGCTCTATTTGCGCATTTGATTGAATAAATTTATGTACACTTATCATGCAATATAATGATTACGGTTTGGATCGAAGAAAGGAATGGACAAAACAAGGAACGGGAAGCTAGTTTTCCGACTTAAGAGAGAAGTCAATGGTGCAAAACGGCAGAAGTCAGACCCAAAAACTTCAGCAAAAGGATGAGATAATGAAAATCTAAAATATCCATTTTTAGAACAGTTTTATTTGAATTTCTAGGCTAATACGAAACCGATTTTGAAACGAAATGCCATTTTTGAATCAGGGCTTCAATCTTCCTTTACCTGCATCCAAAGATATAAAATATCAATCAAAAAAAATTTAGTCGATTTTTGAAAAAAATGATGATGGTACCCCTTTCAAAATTTTTAAAAATAGGTAAAATTTTTTTTTTTTTGTTTCTTAGATTCTTTGATACAGATCCAAGCAGACTGAACCCCTGATTTATGAATGGTATTTGATTTTAAAATCGGTTTGAAATCGGATAAAATATACGCTATCAAATGTTTAAAAAAATCAGTTTTTGACGAATGTCAACTTTCCGTATTTTACAATTCAATTTATCTATTAAAACGACCTTAACTTGTTTTTCTCACCACCTAGCGAAAGTTATACTTTCCGGAATTTGTACTATCTATGGTAATTATGTTTTATCGATTTTATGAAATTGACACGTCGATTAAATAGAAATCTTTGATAATGATGGACAGCAAATGAAGTCCCGATTGTGAAATGGTATCTTGGTTTGAAATCAGATACAAAATAGAAAAAATAACCCTTGAAACGTAATGAAAAGGACGAGAAAAGGAGTTTGGCGCTCTTGGCGCCAACAATTATCTCTCAATCAGTAAACAAAACACGCGAACTTCGCGTAAATGCATTGCGCATACGCACTGTGGACTGCTTAGCCAATGAATGCTACATGGCAGCAATTAGTCAGGCCCGCTAAATGATTCAAAAGTTGCGCCAAAACTTTGACTCGCCGCTCAAAACTTTTAATTATTACGCACTTGCGACTGTTGTTCAATTAGTTCTCGATGCCGGCAGGATGGCAGGATGGCAGGACAGCAGATTACAAACTTTTGTCGAGTTCAATTATGTAGGCCATGTTTGCTCCGATTCCCGTTGCTTCAACTTTTTGGCCATTTCGATGTGCAATTAGTCTCCCGAACAGCGTTAATTTTATATGAAACTTAGTTAGGTCGGAGTCTCCAAGTGGCTTTGCGCCTAACTTCAAGTTTTTTAGTATTTTGTACGCCGAAATGTTTCAGGAAAAAACAAATTTTTGGTCCTTTTTCAATCAAGAGTCTATGAAGGCACGAAGGAAACACGTGCTTAGAGTTTTTGGCGAATTTCTTTTATTTCTTGTCATTGCCCTCTTGCAATGGATAATAGTTTTAGTGGCTCTGCGGTAGGATCATGGACAAAGTTTTCCTATTTTATTAAAAATGTGTCTCTTAGCGATTGGAGCTTGGCTTTGGTTAAAGAACATATCGTGGCTCTGCTCCTGGTCTACGTTTTTGGTGTTTTTCTGTTGCTGCTTTTCTCCCTCAGCCACCAACTGAGGGATTTGTGCTTCTTCAACTGGCTGCTGGTCGGGATTATAGTAAGTGAGATGAAACTAGCCAATCAATTGAAGCCGTTCATTTATTAAGGGAGCTTACCCTGAATTTGATAAAAACTTAGCCTATAGCCTATAACATTTTTTAATCTCAAACAGGTGGAGTGTGCTACAGTCTCTGCGATTGTCCTGATCATTAGTTCTGAAATTATGAGGTTCCTAGTCGGATTGCTATTAGTGTGTGTTGTCTTTTTAATAACTACTATAGTGGCAGCCTTATTACCAGTAAGTAATATCAAAAATAAAACTAAGATTAATGCCCCAAATTGCAGTGCGACTTCACAAAGAACGTCTTCAGTTTATACGTTATCTCCACCGTTCTCTATTTGACGAGCCTCTATTCGATTGTGATTTATTCCGTTTTGGAGGTGACTTGGGCCTTTTACATATTCGCGGTTCTCATTGCAGGCTTGGTGCTGCTCGTAAGGACCTGCCGCACTCGGCATTTCCATATTCCTGCCACAACCGTACTCACAAATCACTTGCAGCTCCTCGTGTATCATGTGCAGTGCATAATGGGCGGCGGGGTGGCCAAAACACCGCTGGCCGATGACAAGTACGCCGCCCTGCTTCTGTTCCACGAGTTCATGGCTATCTTTGTGCTGACCCTGTACTGGCGACCTATAATGCAGCGCCTCCAGTTGAAACAATAAACCCGAGCCGGGTCCTATGACAGCCCTTTGTCCCTCAAGCACTTGTCCAGCCTCGCCCTCCCCGGCCAGGGGCTCTGGTTGCGACAGCCCCCGGGTCCCAGCAAGTGCAGCATTATGTGATCCAAGCACTCGATCCGCCCATCACCATTGCAATCAAAGGCATATCGCTGCACATAGCCCTCGACAATCCTCTCGGCGCAGCTGTCCGCCACGACGCATCCCTCGTAGTCTGAAATGGGAAATGGGAAATGGGCAAGTCAATGGGTTAAAGGATGGTCATTACACGCCGGTGGCAATCAACCAAGAGAGAGTGCACTGCAGGAAAAATATGTATTCAAGTGGGGGAAATGAAAAGCTCAAGTTTTGAGAAACTATCACTAGGGTGTTGAGAATATTATGGGTTTGGGATAGTGTTAAGCTAGTCAAGCTTTAAATTCATTTTCATTTCCCAAATCACACATTCTTTTCGCAGTGTATGCATTACCCTGTACAAGTGAGTCCTCCTGTGGCCCAATCCGCTCCCGGGCGTCCTGCCAGTAGGGCCGGGAAATGCGATAAATGCCGCAGGGCACTCCGCCGTGGCAAAATGCCGGAACATTATTCGTGGCAGAGGCAGCCAGACAGGCGAAGCACTCGGAGCTCATCTGGTGTGTAAGTCCTGTCCCAGTTGTTGTTTCTGTTGTAGTCTGGGCATCTGCAAAATGCATTCCAAAGTCAGAAACAATTAGCCATTTAATAGAAACTATTTACCATATAATAAAGATATCTAACAGGTTTCCAAGCTTAGGACAAGACTAAACAACTTGTTTCTCCATGTTAGGAATTTACATAGCCTACTTGGACTTTCCTTTAGTTTTTATTGGTAAACGAGTTTTCGTCTTAACAATATAATATATAACAATATAATTATAAATATACATGTAATTATCTTTAACCTCTAATAGAGAACGCTGAGATCTATTGCCAGGAGATGAGGAGAGACTACTGAATCTTTAGTATAGATGATGATTTTCTAATCAGTCAACTGAGGAATAAAAAAAAACAGAATGGCCCGCTTTGTTTTCAATCTCTACAAACAACAATGTTAAGTGCGTTTTGAATTATCTTACAGGGAAGAACCTTCGGGGTGGGGACAACAGCTCTGGCTGGACTCACCTATTCCGGCCTCGGTGATCACTGTCCGGCCATCAAACTCCAGTTGCTCCGACTCGTGTTCGCGGTTCTTCAGTTGGAAGTGCAGGCGGCCCAGATGATGTTTCTGCCTTAAGTGCATGTAAATGGCTCCGCCGACAAGCATCAGGGCGAGGAGAATGGCAGTCACAGTGACGAGCTTCTGGGTGCGAAAACTCCTGCGATGCGAAGAACTTTCCCTTCTCCTCTCCGAAAGCGAAAGAGCTTGGGCGTACTGCTGGTGGGTTGCCACTTTGGAGGCTTCGGTTTCCACCTCCACCACCTCATCCTCGTCCAGGTCTACACTTCTGGCCAGCTCCGCCACACTGCTGCTGGAGGCAAGATCACCCATCTCCCCGATTGCTTTCGCGCGACTAACCAGACTTAGCTCTCAGTCGGATTTCAATTGCGATTTGGATTCAGGTGGCGGTCGAGATAACCCCAGCGATTCGATTATCGCTCAATGTTGTGGTGGCAATCGATGCCCCCTGTTTGCGGTTTTTCTCTCAGCTTCAGCTAATCTGTGCCAGCTCTTGTTCTCTAAAACTCGACTTCTTGGCCATTTTTTCAACTCAGAGATGCCAATAGATAGGGTTTGATTTTTGTCAGTACTTGTGTCGCCTTTTCCTTTATTTATTTTTATTTTTACAGAAACGAGACATCTAAAATTGTATATATATGTATGGATTCCAAGGGTGCTCTTCAGATTAGGTGTCGATTGCACTCCGCTGCCTTTAGCGACATGACAACTTATGGCAGCCGTCCTTCCGAAGGGCGCCAGTTGGTGTTTACTGTAGTACGGTGGGGCATGGCGGGTGCTGATTGTTGAATGTCAGATAGCCGGGAGGTGTGGCAGCCAAGGTGGCGCATTTGTATGCGCGAATTGTAAACAAATATGAGAAATTGTTGAGGCTCTTGCGGCGAAATTGGAACGAAAGTTAAGGGGATGTGATGGCAGCAAACAGCAGAAGGCAATAGCAACCAATATATCGGGGGCAGGAGGTGCCATTCGAAGGGGTGTTTGTGCATCGGACGTGCTCGGATCCACCGTCAAGTGGCACTTGTCGTACGCAAACTTACTTTCCAACCGTCGCAATCTGTCAACACTAAAGTGTGGCTCCACACATGTGAAGTGGATTCAAAGTTGGCTTCTCTTAAAGCATGAATATGTACAAAAAACAAAGAGGAAAATTTCATTTAAGTAGTTCCTAAAATTCACTTATGACCTTACCGAGGGTGTTTCTTCCCGCTTTTAGTCGTCACCGCCACTGTACAGGATATGGTACAGGTGTTGAGAAAAAATAAGAAAGCTGCCCCGTCACTTAGTTGATTATTCGCTCTCATTTCGTACAGCCTGCCTCTGCCACGTTGCCACGAAATGTCGCCATTGTCTCAAGGCGTTTCCGTTGCCATTTTTGCCATTTTCAAGGCAAAAAGTCATTTATAAATGTGTATGTGTGTGTTTCTGTGTGTTCTGTGTGTCAGTGTGCGTGCCCACCCTTCATGCATGGCCAGATGAAAGGACAATACCGCAGGCCACCGCAGGCCTAAATCAATTATGGAAAATTACCAGTAGTTGGGCTAAATGGCCTTTATTCGGCCCGGATTCTGATTCAGTTTCAGTTTCAGTTCCGTTCTCGTTCCCATTCTGGATTTCGGATTTTATTTGGTTTGGGTATAAATGGTCGGTTGGGTGTAACAATATGCGGTGAAGTCTTTCCTTGCAAATTTTCCACTCGAATTCCCTTTGTGAGCTGGCGTTTAAATCCTTCGTGGAGTGCTCGAAACCGGGGAAAAATGAGCTGAAATCTGATGGTGTGAGGGGCAGAAGTGCGGGGCACTTGGTGCACTCGATTATGGCGGGAACGGTAACAGCTTTTTCCGTTTCCGTTTCACTCCGCCCGGCCAGCACCCGACCAGCACCCTGCCAACTCCCTGCCTAGCACCACTGCATGCGATATGCATGAGTTGAGCCAATGCGGCCATTCCGGCTGATGTTCACGGGGCACGTAGCCTGGTGAAACAAAGTTAATTAGATTTGCGGCAAGATGGCCATTATGGCCCGAACGGGAGTGGGCACTTGGGTAGCCCTTTTAATGTTCCAACTGCAGCGAAAATTTTCTTTTCATTGGTTTTCGGTCTTGCTATTTCTAGTGGAAAATATCCGAAACTAGCAAACCATTCCCTCTACTTTTCCTTTGATAGTTTTTGGAATTTTTAATTGGATCTTATTGCGGTTAATGGCCGTTTGTGGCTCCTAAATGGTTCGGAAAATCAATCAGCCTAACAAAGAAAGATTTACTTTTTAGTTTCAATTTACTTTCAACTTCCTTGCCTAAAGGATATGAGAATGTAAAAGTTTGACCTTCTACGTAATAAATGCAACTCGTATCTATTTTGAGGGAATTTTAAATACATTTGCTTGAACCCCAAAACTCTCTTCCATCACTTAGACTTAAGTAGAGGAAAGCAAAAAGTTATCAAAAAAAGTGGTAAGCATATAAAGTATGTTAAATGCTGCTGCTATCGGATTATACTACAAGAATCCTCTTCCCGGATATGCTGACTTTCTGTTTCCGGTCCGGAAAGGGGCATGGGGCATGGGGCACACAGAGGATGCATGCATTTGCCTCCTTTTTTGCACTGTGTGAGTTTTGTGCGGTTTATTCGTCTGGAATGGAAGCCCGGGGCAATTACCGTGCTTAATGGCCTCCAAAATGTTTGCATCTCAACCACTTTTTACTTTTCCGCCCGAGAGATCCGACAGCCCCGACAGGGCTTCTTTGTAACCAGCTGGCGTAACTTTATTTTTTTATATTTACGAGCTGTATGCATCTTAACGTTTTTCTCTATATTCCACCTTTTTTACATTTTTTACATTTTTTGCAGCTTGCAGGAGCTCGGAGGAGGAGCTAATGCACTGCCCGGGATAAAGTTGCACCGCCATTAAGCAGGCATCCTCGGAAAGAACATATGCAAATGTCAGCTTGTTAACGACAAACGACAAACGACAAAGTTGAATGATTGAGATTGAAAATGCAAATTGCATTGCCAAGTAACCGCAACTGACTTTCAAATACAGCAAGCTGCACCACCGCCAAAGGCAACACCACCCACCTGCAATCAAGTGCGCTGCGTGCACCACACATTAAGCCACCGGCGGTATCGGGTTTCGGGCACCGATCCACCATCAAAGCGCCGGAAATGACACAGTCAAAATGTATCGCTGCAAAAATTGGTTTTGTGCGCGAAGCAACAACAACAACTACGTCGATGTGGCACTAAATGAGCTACCACCACCACCACCAACAACAACAACAACAGGAGCAGCAGCAGCAACAGGAACCACGCCCAACACTCGTAACAGCAACAACAACAACAACCGGAGCAGCAGCAAAAGCAATCAACAGGCAAACGCCACCGCAGCGACTCACAGGCCAGTAACCACTTCGAGCCACCCCAACCACCCGGGCCACCCTTTTCACCCAACCCATCCCAACCATCCGGCAAACGATGATTCCTCGCCACAGGCGCATGTGGTCACCTTCCTGGAGGACGCGGGCGGTGCCAGCGGCAGCAACGGGGCCGTGACCACCAGCCGGCTGGTCACCACCGCCGAACTGCACCAGGCCCACATGTTGGAGCACCACTCGAACCTGGACGCCATCGAGCAGGCCGACGACTTCATGTACGGACCTGGGGCCGGACTCTCCTTGTGCGACGACAGCCTACCGTCGGCCAAGAACTGCTACCGCCTGGTCATGCTGGGGTATGTATTGCATATCGTCGTATCCTAGGATTGAGAAGCCAACATGCAAGTTTAATGAATACCTGAGGATGAACACACTGTCCATTAATACACTGTCCAGTAACGAAAATATCAAGCACCTTTTATAGATTTTTTAATACCAACTTTATAAAAGAACATTTTTATGGACAACTCATCGACCTATTTTTATTTTGGTCATAAAGTTATTCTGTTAAAGTTTCTAAAAAAAAGTTATACCAATAATTTCTTCAACTGCAACTAATCCCCATTGGACTTGTGACTTGTCCAGCTCCAATCTGTATCCCCATCATTGCCATCTCAATCTGGATTTGCAATTTCCATTTCCATGCAGCTCATCACGCGCCGGCAAGTCCTCGATTGTAGCACGTTTCCTGGGCAATAGGTTCGAGGAGGCCTACACCCCGACCATCGAGGAGTTCCACCGCAAATTGTATCGCATACGGAACGAGGTCTTTCAATTGGATATTTTGGATACTTCTGGCTATCATCCGTTTCCCGCAATGCGTCGTTTGTCATTTCTAACTGGTGAGTGTGCGGCGTTTCTTGGCCAAGACTTCTAGCCACAAATTTCCAAATAGTTGCATGCGTGTGCGGTATTATATTGTGGATTGCTGGGAGCGCACGTTCCGTCACTTAACTTGTCGACTGGCTTCATTGGGTGCCATTTAATGTCCTATAAATTATCATAAAAATCAAGCCCAGCTGCTGGCATCCAAGTTCGGGCGGAAATACCCTTTGAAACGTTGAACAGACACCACGGGGTATCGCGGACACAAAGCAGGTCCTTGGAGGCGGAGTTTTAAATTATTTATGAGCTCAGAACAAATTCTACAATAAATACCCAATAATGGTGATTATCAAGAGCTTCCTTTGGAGTGATTTTAGTCCCAGTAATAACACGTTATTTATCGCTTAGTCACGCCCAGATAAAAACTTTCGGTAGCGCAAATAAATATGAATAGCATATAGCAGGGTATCCACATACCAATGGCATACGGGTATTGATTTTCTCATCCCGGTGTTGATTTTTGGGCATCCGAATTACCCTAAACACACACTCCCTCCTCGCACACACTCCCTTCCCCTATCCCCTATCTCACACTCCCTTCCCCTATCCCCTATCTCAACACACATTAGCATGACCCAGATGAGCTTCAGATGTCAGTGGCGCTTTATATAGTGTCTGGAAATTGGGAGTGCGTAGGTCACAGATACTCGGGGCCATAAATAAGCAATAAATTTGCATTTGCTAAATCAAACGGCGATTAATGTCCTCCTTTATTGCCTCCGACTTCTGCAGGGGATCTGTTTATCCTCGTCTTCAGCATGGACTCCCGCGAATCCTTCGAGGAGGTAGTGCGGCTTCGCGAGAATATCCTGGAAACCAAATGGGCGGCCCTCAATCCGGGCTCTGGCTTCAAAAAGAAGAGTCTTCCCAAGATACCCATGATACTAGCGGGGAATAAATGTGATCGGGATTTTAAGTGAGTTTTTTAAAGTAATTTAGAAGTAATATTTGTAATAAATAATATTCCCCGTCTTGCCCTCAGAACTGTGCAGGTGGAAGAGGTGATGGGCTACATAGCTGGCCAGGACAACTGCTGCACCTTCGTGGAGTGCTCGGCGCGGCAGAACTATCGGATCGATGACCTCTTCTACGCCCTCTTCATGGTGTCCAATTTGCCCCTGGAAATGACCCCCAACCATCACCGCCGGCTGGTGTCCGTTTTCGGGGCACCGTCACCCCTGCCGCCCCATGGATCCAGTGTCGTGGGCGGAACCAAGAAGAACGCGCTGTCCATCAAGAGGAGGTTCAGCGACGCTTGTGGGGTGGTCACCCCCAACGCCCGCCGGCCCAGCATCCGCACAGATCTGAACCTGATGAGGTCCAAGACGATGGCCCTAAACGAGGGCGAGACCGTGAGGACGACGTCGCGCTGGAACCGCTGCGTGCTGATGTAGACGGGTCCTCCCAGTCATTGGGGTCCTTGGCAGTGTGATAGTAGTGAGGCAGGCGGGTCCCAGTTCCTTGGAAAGGGGCATCAAACTAATTTTAAACGCAGCGTTTGGGTGATTTCAAATTTATAGTGTAAATACTCGTTTATAGAGGCCGCGCGACAGGTGCTGAAAGTTGAAAGTATTATAATGAATTAATTATGCATTTAGCACTTAATCGCAAACTATGGACAAAGGCAATGGCAATGGCAATGGCTCTTGTTTAAAAACACACTCGAACATAATTAGCATCACTTCCCAGTGTCAGACCAATATTGTCAGTCCAATATTGGAATTCCCCATAAGCACTCGATGTCAGATGTCAGTTATTTGCTCTTCAGTTGCCATTCAATTTTATTCTCGATTCCGAACTCAATTGTGAATGTTATTGTGATCGTTGTAATTGCACCTTTACTTGACGCACTCGAACCCAAAAAAACCAACATACAAAACCGAAACCAAAAGCAGAGGACAATAATGTTAAACGTACTTGATATTTAAATTTAATTTTTAGACTTAATTGAAATGAATTGATAGAGTTGTTTCTGTTGTTAATTGTTAATTGTTAATCACTTCCCGTCTATTGCCACTCTCTGTCTTTCGAAACATCGCATATCAGCCAAAACTGCAACCGAAACACACCGAATCAAAAGTACTTACCACAAAGAAATCTTGACCAAATCTAGCAAACCGAACTAACTCTACCGGAACACTTGTACACCGATCAAATCTAATGGCCTAACTATGGTTAACTACTCGTATATAATGCTAAATGTAAAAACTAAACTTGTAAACTTATATCGTTAAACCGAATTTATCAGACCTGTTCTCCCCTGATTCAGGGGATCTGGAGGTTCGATTTCCAGCGAGGGCAGCTCCGTAAGTTTAGCAAATTCGAGTTTCAGTATAACCCTAAGCAGCAGCAACAATTTTCGCGAGTTTAACATTTATCAAAGTATTATCGATAGAGGAACTAAACAAGAACATATGCGTTTCAGCGCGGCTTGAAACCAAGACCAAGTACTACCCTAGCTATACAATGGCATAAATGCCGATATCTATAAAGCAAGTTACTGAGATTTCAAGCATATTTAAGGAAAATATAAAATATAGTATCGTTAATCTAAAACCAAATCTAAAACAAAGTGCAAATATTTACAAATTTCGCGTTGGGCCAAAGTGCACGAAAATATTATATAATATACGAGTATAAACATTAAATTTTAATAAGTACATTAACCGAATGAAAGAAACTCAAATGATTTACGATTAACCTTGGAAGCTAACTTTTTAATGCTTTGGATTTGCATTATTTATTTACATAATATTTACGAGTATATTGAAAACGATTGAATTACGATTAAATAAAATTTAAAACACAAAAGGGGGTTATATTGAGCGCTGGAAGGCTTTCATGGGTAAGGATACTTGGCTAAAGCTTTGCAAGGATCCTTCGGAACCAGTGGTTCCACTTAAACGTACTTTAAAGCTCCATTTTAGAACATATTGAAGTTCCAAACAAGAAGGAGCTTTTCAATCCTTTCTCTCACTTCCGCCGAAAGCTTTTCAAAAAATTACATCAAGTTTTTTCCTCAGCTAAGCTTGGCTTTCTGGCTAAGAACGATATTATGAAAAGCTTAAAACGCTTCACTTACCGGATTACCATACTACAATTTGTTTATTAATGAAAGTCTGTGGGCCAGCCAAACGTAAAATGCGTCACACCTGGCGTATACTTGATGCGAAGACACTTCCGCCTCAGGATTTCATATTTCATGTCAGCATGTGCTACACACATACTGGCCCAGTTAACAAGACATTCAGGACTGGTCCAAATTTATGTTTTTCAGACGCGACGTCCAGGACCTAAATAATTGCCGGCGGCACGGGCACGGGCAGGATCTGAAACAGAAACAGGAGCCGAAGGAGGGCCAACAGGAGCACGTGCACGTGGCGATGACACCAACACATTTACGCCCAATTGAACAATGTTCAGGGAAGGGGAAAAAAACAGGGGAGGGGACAGTCGGAAAAGGACTCTATGTGGCTGGAGGGCATCCGCTCAAAAGTGCAGTCAATTTTAATTGCTTGTCTGATCGCAGACAGGGGCTATTAATAGGCTTATGGCTTGCATGATATACCGATATGGCCAGTATCGGGTATCGGGGGCGTTAGGAGCCGCTCACTTATGCAAGTGGATTGGTATTGGTATTGCAACGGCCCTTACCACCCTGCCTATCTGGCAGGATGCTTTCGTCCTGGCCTCGATAATCGCTGTGGTTAGCCCCAAACGGCACCGACCTCCCCTGGTACCTAATACAATTTGCATATGAAATTTCCGTCTACCAATTACAATTCGGTCGAAATGGATTATCCTGACCGCCTCTCCGCCCCCTGAAAAGCCAAATCATAATTTTAATTATGTATTTGGACACCGCACTATGTGCCTGGACTACTAATTAAAAGTTAAGCATTTTAGCATTCCGATTTGATTGTTTTATTCGCCGCGTATCCCTACTAGTTTAATTAGCAGCTGATGGCGGCTGCGCCACTGAAAATTCGAGAGTAACTGCTGTCATGACCAGTGGATTGCATTCCACCTGCCCCAGGTATGGGCTTGGGATGGTAAATGCCGGTTGCCGAGGTTGTAAATATTTGCCCAGCAGCAAAATGGAAAACTTATTCGCACGTTTCCCTTCCAGACTTTGCTTAGTGCTGTTTAACTACATATCTATTTGGTGGGTTCGTTGGGCTCATGGCTCATGGGGTTCCAAGGAGGGAAAAGAAATACAAGGACCGGAATCGGGAAAAACTTTCTATGTAAGCGGCAGCCGTGTTGACGATGCCGTCTTTAAGTCAACTAAACCAGTTCGCTAACAACAAGCGGGTGCACTGAGGAAAAAACTGAAGACACGGGAGCTTTAGGACCCTCAGGATATAAATATAATTTTACCCCTTATACCGGCTAATTCTGTTTTTATTTGGCTTTCGAAACAGTTTTCGCGGAAAGCTACTCCACAGCCCCAAAAGAACTTTTCTCCACGTGCCACTCCCGCTACTTGTGCTATTTGCTTATTGTGTTTGTAAACATTGCTAACAACTTGAGTAATGCCGGCGACAATGCCAGTATTGCCACTTGCCACTCTGCCAGGCCCGCACCTATGCCGCCCGCACCTGCTAATAGGGTAGAGAGGCAGCGGCAGTAGCAGCGGCTGGGGCAGCGGCTCACCACTGCCTTGCAAGTTGTAAGTGCCCAAGTTTTTCAATTAAAAGTTGCTACCTTTTGTGTGTTACTGCGACGGCATACCGTAAATACGCATGTGTGGGCGCGATGTTAGTGGGTGGCTGGGTGTGACGAGTGTATTTCCTGGCTTTTCCTAATCACGATGCCACTGATATATCAATAAACCACAGGGCAAAACGATGTCGGAGGTAGGACAGCCCCCACTTGCATTATAAATCAAGAGCAAACCAGAAAACAAACTCCAGCCAGCTGGCAACACAACCGACAAACAAACAAATGCATAAACAAACAATCAAACAAACAGCGAACGACAGGTGTTGAAGGCGAGGGCATTATAAATTCATACGAAAAAATACCGAAACGTCAAACAAATTGCAAGTTTTCAGTTGCATTTCCGCAAAACGTACCTGAAATAATACGTTGCCGGCAACGCAGCAAAGTATGCAACAAAAGCTGGTGAGCTGAGCTGGTGGCGGGGCTTCACCGAAGGTGTTCCCCTGTACAGTGGGGACACCTTCGGGAACACAACAGGTTAAAATCTATTAACTTTATTAAATTAAACTTGACTTTTACAAAAATAACCCATACGCCCTGTTGGCGTTCTCATTTGGTTAGAAGCCATTACATTACTCATACGCACTGTTGTACTTTTATATTCGTTCCACTGTTCGGGGATTTGTTGGTGGTGCTCCTGGTGACTCCACCTCCCAGGTTATCGGATGGCACAGCACACGGGCAAATTGAAGGTAGGCCATGTAGCAGCCCGGGGCAACGTCTTCAACTTGCTGCCTGCCACACCTCCCCCTCTGGCCGTGACAGCAACCCTATACGCTGCGCTGGCACCCGTCACCCTCGCCCGCCGAAAACTTACCCCCGGCTTTTACCGCTCGCATGACAAGTTGAAATGTTGACGGCTCACTGACATTGTCTGGCAGTGTATACGTGCCACTGCAAGGGAGTGGGTTCTTTCTGAACCCGGCTCAGCCGCGTTGCATGCATGTATGAATGATATTGTGGCACGACGTGGCTGCGCTGCAAGAATCTCATACAAAGTTATGCAAATTCCGATTCCGATTCCGCTGTCGCCGTTGCCGTTGACGGTGCCGTTGCCGGTTCGCTGTGTTGACGGGGGCCGTGGGCGTGGCATCGGTTTCTGCGGTTTTGGCATGCATAATTGTTGGTTTTTAGTTACACGTGAGGCGACCCTGCCACTGCCATGCCCCATGCCCTAAGACCTCCATTCCTGGGGCGTATTTGTTCGCCGTAATTGTCTATCTTGGGTATGGCTTACATTTTGGGCGATTAAAAAATAAATGAGTATGTTACAGAAATAAATTCATAAAGGGAATGAGAAATTTAAATGAGCAAAGGTTAATTTCAAATTAAAACTCAATTAAGTCTTTGTTCTACTTGATTATTTCGAAAGGTTGCTATTTGCCTGAAAGTCTTATCCACTGCGAGACTTACCGGTCAGTCAGGTATTCTTTTCCTCAAATCAAAACTGAAACTCATAGAGCCTACGACTACGCATCTGCTCTCCTATTAGAACTCATTCATAATTCTGCGCAATTCGGAATTCCCAATGGCTATGATAGATTGTAAATCACATGCGGGCGGAACAATAATCATTTCTCAGACATTGCCATTTTCGTGTCCTGCACCTTGTAGCCAGTCCTGGCCAGGCTACAGGACTATCATCAAAAAACAATTCTCTGCGTAGCGTCCGCAAAATAATGGACGTAAGGCCGCACGGCTTGATAAGCTAAATGATAAATTGTTTTTATTCGTGACATATGTACGAGTATGCCAGTTTGTGTGTGTTTTGGCCACATGTGGGTGGAGCGCGGGAGGAGGGTTTTGGCCAAACTTGTTAGGGATGCTGCCAGCGTAAGTTGTTTTTTGTTTCCACCGCCTCTTTCAATAAGAACGAAACACACACTCGCCACTCGCCGCAGTGGCTGCCTTTTCAGGGAAAACGAAAAGAAAGCGCTGGAAAACCAGCTTTGGAAAACTTGTAAATGCGCTAGGGCACAAAAGTGGAATCTAATAAGCTCACGGCTAAATGTGTTATGATGAATGACATTGTCATCCGCACACAGAATTTAAAAGTTTCGTTCCGGGGACTGAGTCCTCGAGCGCAAGGCTTATAATTGAAAATTCCAAATACTTGGCAAGAAGCGCCAGAAAACCAGAAAAGAATCATTTCACTGCAAAATTTTGGCATCGCCATCCTCTCTAATCAACTAATACAACATTTCCGCATTCATTCATTAAATTAAAATTTCATCCCGCTCATCTTGTTTGATTGCTTTGTGCCTAAGTGGCCTCCAGAATGTTCCACCACCCGTGGATGGTGGTTTCCAAGGAGGAGGCAGTCCCAATCCCAAACCAAATCGCAACTGTTTGTTTGTTTGCTTGCCTCGTTCCTCCTTCTTCTCCTTCATTCAGAAACCCCGCCACAAGTATCTGTATCTGTATTTGTATCCCCATCTTCGGCTTAAGATGGAGGAACTGTATCTGAACGAAATACGTCGAAACTATGTTGCCTTGCCAGTTTGCCATTGAAATTCATAAAGCATCAATGGCCCCACCGAGCTTCGAGGGCTCGCCTGCATGCCTCTTTTTGTTTGGAATCATTTGCTTTAATTCAAGTGAAAAATTATTTAAATTGGTTATCAAACGTGCTCCTCCAGATTCAGATTCAGGAAGAGCAACAGCATCAGCTATAGGAATAGATAAAGGTTGAGGTATACCTATATAGGTAGGTAGGTACACGTGTTCCGTGGAGAAGGGAGAATATTCTTTGTTTTCTTTTTGCTCCAACCAAAAAAATCATGAACAGCCTTTGTTGCTGGTCGGAGGGTGGAAATGAAAATTGATTCCAAGTTAAATGAAAAATATTGATCAAAGTAATTTCTTGGCATTCGCCCACGTAGATAAATTTGTAATATTTTTTATGTAGTGAAAAATGTATGAGCTGCATAAAACACTCGTATTTTTCAATGCAAATAGACAGCGATTGGGACTGGGAAAGCAACTGGGATCCAGAGGGATTTATGGATGGATATATTTTTGCATACATATATGCATTGGTGTTCAGTTTTCTGTGAAATAGCAATGCGTGTTTACGGATATTAATATTTTAAAGGACCGACACATTCGGAACCAATTATCTCTGATGGCCCGATGTGCTGTAAAGTGTTTTCCTTAACCCGCCCATGGAAAATCGTCTGGCTTTGATAGTTTAGTTTTTATTACTCTGTATTATTCAATTATATTATGCTATTATGCTTTTACTTTAGGCTTACGACTAGAGGGTGTTGTTCTGCACTTCAGTTTTGATTTCACTAAACATATGTATATATAATATATTATATTACTTTAATCGTAATCGCACTATTTAATGTCATCTTCTCCGTTTGTGTTCTCCGCTCTTGTGGTTTATTGTTTAAATTAATATCTTAATTGCTGTTACAATTACATTTAATTACATTACAAATTTTGTAGTTGGAAATGCATTAGTAAATGCAAAAGAAATATTATTATTATTATTATTTTATATTATGTAACTAACTATGCTCGCTAATTATAATTATAATTATAATTTAGTTAAGTATTCGTTATCGAATGGCAATAAATTACGAGTGTGTATGGCGGTATTGGATAGAGGCGTGTTATGCTAGAATTTCATTATGTTTCTTACTCAACCGATGTACCATATATGAAAACTGGCATTCGAACCTTGGATTTTTATTAGGAATATTGGGGGTTGTCAGACCTGCGAATGGAGTAGAAATCGGTCCTACTTTATCTACTGTATAGACTGGGCTTTCTGCGATAGTTAAAAAGGGGGCTTTCTGGATTCAGGAGTTCAGGAGTTCGGGAGTTCCTTATAATTTACACACACCTAGAAGTCTTTTGACAGAAAAATACACATTTATACACGCATATACAGAGTTATTTGAAGTATCTTGGATCCCCTGGCGGGTTGTTTTTTTCGAGTGCACTGCCATACGAGCTAAGTAGGAGACTAATTTGGCCAGTAATGCGTAGGCGGAGGCAACTGGATCATCCGTAATCCGCCTGAAAGTGTCGAGGGTGAGCTTATGTAATTACAAAAAATTACATTTAGTTCCGGTTACTGCTATCGTTAAGTTACAAATTACAGATTACAAACTACGAATACGATTCCTGCTTGTACAAAATTGTGGTTTCTGTTTCTGAACAAAAGTCACTCCACTTTAGATCCACGATATACGATATACATTATATGGTATATGCGTATCATATTGATATACGAATGCGTGGAAATAAATTGGGAATTATGTACCTACGAGTACGAGTAGTGTGTGTTTGGATATACTAGGTATGTATTTATGTATTTATATGCAACTTCCATCGGTCTTCTGAGTATTCGTTTACTTTTCTTTTTGGTTTCGTCCTGGAATCCGCTGATTATATGCATGGCCATGATTTACGTTTACGTTCTATGTACTTGAGTGTGAGTTTTGTGTTGTGTTGCGGTGTGTAGTGATTTGTTTTGTTTTCTTTCTTCCTTCCTTTATGCATGAGAATGGTTTGGTGTGACTCGTCTGACTTCCTTCCTTCCGGCCCGCTTACAGCCGTAAATTTTCTAAATGTGCCGCGTACTCCTCCGCCGAGGTGAACTCCAGACTTTCGCTCTCGTCGTCATTGTGACTGCGGCCATTGCGGTGACTGTAAATGCACAGAGCAAAAAAAGGGGATATGTTGAAATATTAAATCGTCTGAGGTATTCCGCTCAACATCCGGATGTGTATTGGCATCGCACACCAAGTGTACTTTCCATTTTTCCTAAAAGGGCCACCGGAAAAATTTACAAAAATTTGGAAATTCCAATTAGTCTTGGGATTTTGATTAAAACTGGTAGGAAATCCATTCACGAGTCGTTTAAGATATCCACCTCAAGAATCGGAAGTATATTCGCAAAGATATGGCCATCGCGGTTGGTCATATATCCACACAAAGTGAACTTTCCCATTTTTCGAAGGAAGTCGACCAGAAAAATTTACACAAATTTTAAAATCCGATTTGTTTTTAGAGTATGATTGAAACTAATAGGAAATCGATTCACGAGTCATTTAAGATATCCCCCTCAAGAATCGGATGTATATTGGCAAAGATATGGCCATCACGGTTCGTCATATATCCACACCAAGTGAACTTTACCATTTTTCGAAGGAAGTCGAACAGAAAAATTTACAAAAATTTTAAAATCCGATTTGTTTTTAGAATTTGATTGAAACTGGTAGGAAATCGATCCACAATTCGTTTAAGATATCCCCCTCAAGAATCGGATGTATATTGGCAAAGATATGGCCATCGCGGTTGGTCATATATCCACACCAAGTGAACTTTCCCATTTTTCGAAGGAAGTCCACCAGAAAAATTTACAAAAATTTGAAATTGCGATTTGTGTTGAGATTTTGATTGAAACTAATAGGAAATCGATTCACGAGTCGTTTAAGATATCCACCTCACGAATCGGAAGTATATAGGCAAAGATATGGCCATCGCGGTTGGTCATATATCCACACCAAGTGAACTTTCACATTTTTCGAAGGAAGTCGAACAGAAAAATTTACAAAAATTTTGAAATCCGATCAGTCTGGGGATTTTGATTGAAACTGGTAGGAAATCGATTCACGAGTCATTTAAGATACCCCCCTCAATAATCGGATGTATATTGGCAAAGATATGGCCATCACGGTTGGTCATATATCCACACCAAGTGAACTTTCCCATTTTTCGAAGGAAGTCGACCAGAAAAATTTAAAAAAATTTGAAAATCCGATTTGTTTTTAGAGTTTGATTGAAACTAATAGGAAATCGATTCACGAGTCATTTAAGATATCCCCCTCAAGAATCGGATGTATATTGGCAAAGATATGGCCATCGCGGTTGGTCATATATCCACACCAAGTGAACTTTCCCATTTTTCGAAGGAAGTCCACCGGAAAAATTTACAAAAATTTGAAATTGCGATTTGTCTTGAGATTTTGATTGAAACTAATAGGAAATCGATTCACGAGTCATTTAAGATATCCCCCTCAAGAATCGGATGTATATTGGCAAAGATATGGCCATCACGGTTCGTCATATATCCACACCAAGTGCACTTTCCCATTTTTCGAAGGAAGACCACCGGAAAAATTTACAAAAATTTGAAATTGCGATTTGTGTTGAGATTTTGATTGAAACTAATAGGAAATCGATTCACGAGTCGTTTAAGATATCCACCTCACGAATCGGAAGTATATAGGCAAAGATATGGCCATCGCGGTTGGTCATATATCCACACCAAGTGAACTTTCACATTTTTCGAAGGAAGTCGACCAGAAAAATTTACAAAAATTTTAAAATCCGATCTGTCTTGGGATTTTGATTAAAACTGGTAGGAAATCGATTCACGAGTCGTTTAAGATATCCCCCTCAAGAATCGGATGTATATTGGCAAAGATATGGCCATCACGGTTGGTCATATATCCACACCAAGTGAACTTTCCCATTTTTCGAAGGAAGTCGACCAGAAAAATTTAAAAAAATTTGAAAATCCGATTTGTTTTTAGAGTTTGATTGAAACTAATAGGAAATCGATTCACAAGTCGTTTAAGATATCCCCCTCAAGAATCGGATGTATATTGGCAAAGATATGGCCATCACGGTTGGTCATATATCCACACCAAGTGAACTTTCCCATTTTTCGAAGGAAGTCGACCAGAAAAATTTACAAAAATTTGAAAATCCGATTAGTCTTGGGATTTTGATTGAAACTAATAGGAAATCGATTCACGAGTCATTTAAGATATCCCCCTCAAGAATCGGATGTATATTGGCAAAGATATGGCCATCACGGTTGGTCATATATCCACACCAAGTGAACTTTCCCATTTTTCGAAGAAAGTCCACCGGAAAAATTAAAAAAAATTTGAAATTGCGATCAGTCTTGGGATTTTGATTGAAACTGGTAGGAAATCGATTCACGAGTCATTTAAGATATCCCCCTCAAGAATCGGATGTATATTGGCAAAGATATGGCCATCACGGTTGGTCATATATCCACACCAAGTGAACTTTCCCATTTTTCGAAGGAAGTCCACCAGAAAAATTTAAAAAAATTTGAAAATCCGATCAGTCTTGGGATTTTGATTGAAACTGGTAGGAAATCGATCCACAATTCGTTTAAGATATCCCCCTCAAGAATCGGATGTATATTGGCAAAGATATGGCCATCACGGTTGGTCATATATCCACACCAAGTGAACTTTCCCATTTTTCGAAGGAAGTCGACCAGAAAAATTTACAAAAATTTGAAAATCCGATTAGTCTTGGGATTCGATAGGAAATCGATTCAGGAGTCATTTAAGATATCCCCCTCAAGAATCGGATGTATATTGGCAAAGATATGGCCATCACGGTTGGTCATATATCCACACCAAGTGAACTTTCCCATTTTTCGAAGAAAGTCCACCGGAAAAATTAAAAAAATTTGAAAATCCGATTAGTCTTGGGATTTTGATTGAAACTAATAGGAAATCGATTCACGAGTCATTTAAGATATCCCCCTCAAGAATCGGATGTATATTGGCAAAGATATGGCCATCACGGTTGGTCATATATCCACACCAAGTGAACTTTCCCATTTTTCGAAGAAAGTCCACCGGAAAAATTTAAAAAAAAATTGAAAATCCGATCAGTCTTGCGATTTTGATTGAAACTGGTAGGAAATCGATCCACGATTCGTTTAAGATATCCCCCTCAAGAATCGGATATATATTGGCAAAGATATGGACATCGCCGTTGGTCTTATATCCACTTTTCGAAGGAAGGGTGGATATTTTCGAAGGAAAGTCCACCGAAAAAATTTACAAAAATTTGGAAATCCTATTAGTCTTGGGATTTTGATTGGTTTCAGGTATATCCCTTAAGAATCGAATAAATATAGGCCAAGTTATAGACTTGGATTATCCCTCGAAGGGCTTTGTTCTCCTTCTTTTTATGCCAATTATATTTTCACTAAACAAAGTCTCTCAGTGCAAAAAATGTTGTGGCTGTGAAGGTAATAAAAAAGTTTCGTGGCCATAAAGTGCTAATGCCAAATCAATAGGACACGTGTAATTGCAAGTACCTGAGACCGCCCAGATCCCGCTTCTTCCTCTTGCGGTCCTGGGAAAGGGCCTCCACGCATAGGACGATCAGCTTGCCCTCGCAGGACTGCCGCTTCTGGTCCAGCAGCTTGTGGCCTTCGAGATTGCTGGCATAGCCGGACTTGTCCTGGGCGCTGGAGTGCCAGGCATCGCAGTAGGTGTCCATGGAGCGCTCTCCGTTCGGCAGCGAGCCGTGCCAAACCATTTTCAGGGGCCTAAAAAGAGATATCTCTTAATTTAAATCCAGGAACTGGAGTGATTGAATCCTTACCAGGTTGGGTCCGTCATTACGTTCTTGCCACTGAAGCTGTAGATACGCGGCGCTTGGGAGAAGAAGCCGCCCTGGCCGTTGAAGATGCCTTTCCAGGAATTAAAGAGTACGTCGCCCCGGGTGTTTACCACGGGCAAGTCTCGGTCAGCCGGACGGACAATCGAGTCCAGATTCTGTACCCTGCGGTGGCCAAGAGTTCGGCATTAAAGTTATGTTCTCCAAAGTTATTGCCATCATAAGGGTGGCAATTACCGGCAAACAAACAAGACGAGTTGCTTTGTTCTGATTTCAACTCCCCTCGTTCGCAGCCGTGTAAATAAATTGCTCGAAATTGTTTCCACGGGCTTTTGTTCCGCCTCGAATATCAAGATTATGAGACTCCAAGCCCGGAAACGGAAACGGGGCGTATGAGCAATGGCAAGGACTCTTAGAGCTTCGAAGCAGCAAATACGCAGGATTTTCGAAACTAAGACCCCAAACCAACAAACGAAAACACGCCTAATACGCGTGAAAAAATCCAAAAGAAGATAAGACACACTCGCCGAGGACTTACCTGGAGGAGAGGAACGCCTTAAAGGTGCCCAGGAGGCCGGCCCGTCGTCCTTGCCGGTAGCAGGCGAAGTCAGCCCCCCGAATGCCCTGCAAATCGCCCGAGGAGGGGTCGTTCAGGGCCGCCACGCGAAGCTATTCGGGATACAGGCAAAATATGGCATGAAATTAATGCGGAATTTATGTCAAGCATTTTAAGATCTAATTAATACAGAATTTAATAGCAGAAATTGCTGTTGTTTGTTTAACAAAGGTCGTCGAGGACCTCGGGAGGGAGGCTATCTACAAAATAATGATAAGTGGGTGGGTAATGGATAGTAAAATATTTCAAATAATTATTGAGCTCCTCCGGGGTAAAAAGAACACATCATAAAATAGCAGAGGAGGGGGTGGGAGTTCAAGGATCTAGCCTAATTGAGGGACCAAAATAGGAAATGGGACTCACCATTCGTGGATACCACTGGAAATGCGATATTTTGCGATATTAATATGAGTTTTATTTTTGATCCCCGTTAAATTTGTTCGAAGACGCAGCATAAGATGTGGGACAAAGATATTTTCATAATTTAATAAATCCAAATTGGAATTCTGTTCATTCTAACACCGAAAAAAAACGCACACACAAAATGGACAAAAAGACAGAAAGTTCTCAACATTCTCTGTTTTCGTGTGGGATGTGTTGAGAACTAAGCTTCGAGGATTACCCGAAAAACAAAAGGACAAAATTCAATCAAGAAGCGTCTAGTTAAAAAAGCAAATCACATTTATACGAAATATAATATTTATATAGGTGGAATGTTTTAAAATACACACAAAAGAGACACAAAAGCAGAAAATTTTACTACACCAATTGTTCCGAGTACAACAAAACAAAAAAAAAAAGTGAAAATGCAATTTTCGCTAATTAGAAATATTTCCATTGACCAGCAAACACAAAATCAAATTATTTATTCAACGAGTGTAGGCTACAATGTTTGTCTTTGCAAAAATTTCATCGTTTCTGTATTGCTTTTTGTTAGAAATTTTTAGTCGACACTACGAAATGCAATATTATGGATTTAATTACCGTTTCGTATTCGGGCGCGGTTGTAAACTGCATTTAATGACAATTAATTATAAATAAGTTTAGTTTAGTTTAGGGTCTCTGGCTCTTGTGAAGAGTTTTTAATTATACGGAATGTGATTTATGGAAGCAAGTGTTGTAGTTTCTTTTTGTTGCTTTCTTGGATGGGTGTTGGATGTGGGATGTGGGTGTTGATGTGTTTGTTAGGACTCGTTCGGCGGGGCAAGGACTTGCTAAGTGGATTACTGCGAGCACAATCAGCTGGAAGTGCTGAATCAATGTCATTATCCCGCCGAAGGAGTGCAGGCGATAGCAGAGTGATCACAATAGAGGAAAAATCAAAGGGAAATCATAGTTTCCAGCTTCACACTCACCGTGGGCGTGTTGAGGAGGGGCGGCGGGCTGTTCAGCAGGTTCTTTGACTGCAGGTCGAAGCGCATCGATGGCGCCACCGTGGTGGGTGGAGCGGGTGTGGCAATCGGCACTAGGGTACCCAGCTGCGAAAGGATAAAAAGTATTATACAATATATATATAAAGGGAAAACGTAATTAAAAGGCTGCGAGACAAACAACAGGCGTCTGACGAATTTGTAATTAATAAAACAAGAGCTCGGCGCAAACAGAGACAGGACCCTTTCAAGTAGTTAATATTTCAGATGGAAATCAGCGCGTTGCCTTGTTGTATTGAAACTTTCTCCTCAAATATTTGCATTACGTGTAGGAGAAATATATTTACATATATACCATATAACCGAGTGGCCCAGTCTCCCACTTTTCTTCTGCTTTCCCTCTTTCATCGGCGGCACAGTATTAGGGTCAAATTTTCGACAGCCATCCCGCCGACCGACTTGGTGCCATAATGCGCGGCGTCGACGTCGTCTGACAAAAGTTTTAATTACTATTTTGAACTTTAAGTAGTCGACTCGTGTACTGAAATCTAATTAGGATGCCGCCACGGCTACAAGTATCTCAGCAGACAGCTGTGTTTTCGGGCCCGGACGAGTGCGAGTGCGAGATGCAAATGCGAGTGCCAGTGTGGTTCGGGACTGAACCGCGAGAAATAAAGTATTCCGCAAAGTTTGACTTTGAAATAAGTTTTTAAGATTTCAGTTGGTCTCCCTTTGATTGACGTTCTTTAGCGGAAGTTAAAATTATAGATTCTATAGATCTCCCCTTGAATCTCATCTCTTAGCAGTCATAACAAGAACTTTTCAATATGAAAGTAAACTTTGCTCCAAATATTTTGCTTTGTGCACTCCGGCAGCCCGACTATTCGACGAGATTTGGCCAACAAAGGACCTCTGCTTTGCCATTTTACTCGATTTGGCCATATTACTGAGAGCACCCTGACAGTTCAGGGTCCCGGGCCGGGTTTTTGTTGTCAAAAGTATTTAAATGCTGCCGTCAAAGGCAAAAGATTTCGTTTTCATTCCGGGCTGCCTGCCTTATGCACATGCCAGTTGCCAGGACCTGGTTTTTACTTTTCAGCTTTCGTTCTCCAGTTGCCAAAGTCAGGAGCAACCAGGAGCCTGGAGGCTGGAGGCCACGCCCTCCAGGGCCCCTATAGTCGTATAGCCATATAGCTCCATAGCCTCGTGCTGTGTTGGCTTTTGTGCCCTGCAACAACGGAAGCGGAAATCGAATCTCGAGCAGTTTTTTGCAGATCTGCCCCTTCAAATTGTGAGAATATTGTATACTTTGGTACAATTTGGTTTTTGTGTGTGTGTGCGTGGGCACTAGTCCTGCCCTTTGCTCTTTGCTCCTTGCCCTTTTCCATTCATTTTTCATTTTTGCAATGATTTCAATAACGCAACAAGCAACCGAAATTGTGGCCACTTTAATGTTTAACAAGCTATTTTTTCTGGATGGGGGCAAACGGATCCAATTTTCCGTGCAATTTCGACGGCAAATGCTGACCCAGGGAATCAGGAATCTGGGCAATAAAAGGCTCCCGTTGTGGCAAGTTCACCTTGGCCAAGATTAATTGGCATGTGGCATCGAGGGGACGACAATAAAACCCTCGATATCCGTTTAATATTATTTTTAATCTGCTGCGGCGGAATTTATGGCCCCAAGGAGATTGGAGTGGGTGAGGGTCCTGCCGATGGCGATGCATGTTTTATATATTTCATCAATAAATGTTTCCAAGCTTTGACTGAGTGAGTGAAAGACTGACAAACTGACGGTCTGACGGACTGACTGACTGGCTGACTTACTGACTGGCTCGGTGTATTTTGCCTTGTAAGTTGACTCAAATTGCCTGCCACATGGCACATGTCTCCGTGTCTCTGGCTTGGCCTGTGTCTCTGGCTTGGCCTGGCGTTTCCTTGTATCCTTTAACCGGGACAAGTGAAAATCCAAGCGCAAGTCAATATAATTGAATAACGGGACACACGCAGATCCAAACACACTCCCGCCCACACACACATGTGCTGGACGGATTGGCAATCAGTCTGTACGTCTGCTACATTTAATGTGCAAATAAAAAACGAGTCGATACAAGGGCAATGCCAAACAAACCTTATTTTATGGCACATCCAAGAAGGGAAATAAATAAAAAATGCCGGGCCTGTCTTTTCTATTCCAGCCTGAAGTTTATTCAGATTCCTCCTTTGTCTCCTCTAGCTCCTGGCCTTATGGCCATAATGGAACAACAGATCGGGCCATATAAAATAATAACCACCCGCCAGAGGGACAGCGGAACAACGAGACAGGAGGCTCAACGCCTGTCATATTTGGCTTTTTAAAAAACGACGTCCTGCGCGTTTGTTTGCTTAGGAGCCAGAAATCAAATCGAAACCCCCTGCCCTGCTGTTACTTACCGCAATGTACTGCCAGCCCTTGTTGACGCGAACGAGCAGGGCTTCCTCTTCGGTGATGTAGGCCAACGTGCCGGGCGGATTCAAAGCCGACTTCTGCGGAAAGAGCCAAAAAAAAGCAAGTTTAAAAATAAAATTTTGCAGCGACCAGAATTAACCAATCGACACCCACTTTGGTCATTTCATCGATGTTCTGGAAGGTAACGGCGCCGGGCACAATCTTCATGTTAATATTCGACGAGGATGCCGAAAAGTATGGCAGCTCCTCGCCCTCCATGGGTCCTCCCAGGCCCTCCTCGTGCTTGTGTGAGTGTCCTGCGGGGCGCGGGGGCTCTGAAAGGATAAGGTCTGCGTTGTAGACCATCATATTGTGTATGTCCTGTTTGCTTAAATTATTTATAACCAAAAGCTAAGTCACATTCGTGTATGATTTTCGGGAAAAGTGGGTTCCAAGCGATTACATTTTAAAGCTTTTAAGCAAAATATTTCATATTGGAAAGTTAATTTTGAACAAAAGGCAACTTCAAACACACATTCCATGCAACAGATATAGTCAATAAAAATAAAATGCTTTCATTCGCATATTAAAAACGAAAAGCTTTCATGATTCAACCATGAACTGTGTTATTCTGGAAATTGACATAAAGGTCGAGGAAAATATGCCAAAAATTCAGCATTCTAGGTTACTGGCAACTAAAATGTGTAATATCTTTTTGTTGGGCCATGAGTCGCGGGTTTCCCGAAGCCGGAAAAGTCATGACGCTGTGAAAATACTCGCATAAGGAAAATGTTTACACGTTGTACTCTATCAACAGAAAATGAGTTAATGATGATGTGCAAATATGAGGAGTTTATGAAGGCATTCCGTGTAGATGAAGGTATGTTGGCTAGGTATGGAGGGCAATTAGCCTTTGCCTCCGTGAAACTGGTGGAAATGGGAGTCATGCTACATGCCGCATGCCACAGACCACAGCCCACAGGCCACAGACTGGTCTAATACATTTATAGTCAAGGCTGGATGGAGTTGAGATTGTTAGTTAGTTAGAGTTCGGTTACCGGCGGTGCCATCGGGCCGATCGCGTAGATCCTGCAGCTCTCGCAGGGCCTTGAGTTCGTCCAAGGATGAGCGAGCACCTTGATGGCGATAGTACGATACAAATGATATGGTTTGATATTGATTGGATTCAAGTCAGGAGTCAGGAGAATGCTATACTTTACATATATAGGTGACTAGCTAACTAAACTCACACCTCAAGTATTTACAACCTTCTGCCCTCGGCCGGAAGTCAATCTCACCTGGTCGTCCATAGTAGGAGGCGTCGCCGAAGAAGCTGCTCCGCGAATCCATTCCCGGTTCTCCCTTGGGCCCCGAGATGGAGAGTCCTGGAAGTCCAGGCGGCCCTGGCGGTCCCGGCGGTCCCGGCATGGGGATGTACTGCACCCCGCCGCTATCCCCGTCGCCACCGCCGCTGGATGGAAGTCCCGGGGGTCCTGGCAGACCATCGCGTCCGTCCTGGCCCCGGTCGCCCTTATCCCCCTTCACCTGCAAACAATCAGCGAAATTCAGCCATCAGCGGTGATCCATCACAAGGTCGGTTGACAGACGAGGCGTATACTTAGCATCGACTTTTGGCTTTTTTGGCTTTGTCTTCGAACTTACCCCTTCGCGGCCTCCGGAGTCTCCCTTGGGACCCTTCGGTCCCATCTCACCCTTGGGTCCTTGCATGCCAGGACGACCCTGTCAATCAGGGATAATCAAGAACATTGAATAGGAAAAATATGAATATCATTGATGAAGATTGTGGGTTCCTTAATGATTCGAATTTGGTTTTGAGTCTCATTACCCATTACCCAGCCAAAGTTTGCACATTCCCTCCAAAAATCACTATATGAGGAAAAGTTGGAAGCTATTATAAGATCGTTGACGACGTGAGGAGTTTGGTGAAATGGCAAAAGTAAGGAATCGCACCAACGAGGTAACTTGAACCACGGCCAAGAATGGGAAAACTTCCGTCGATTTGAAGTGCAGCAACTTTCTAGGCAGAGTTGGCCAGCAGCTCATGTAAATACACGTCCTGGTGCCGATTTCGATGCCAGTTGGCAGAGAATACTATGAAACAGTTTATATATAGCTGAGCTCTCGATTCGCTTCACAGACAGACACGGAAAACAGTGGCGGGCCAAAGGAAAAGTTTGGCTCTTTGTTGCCATTGCTAAGCTGCGTTGTTATTGGCGAATAATGGCGGAAATTCTGGGAAAACTGCAATCGAAATCGAAATCGAGCAATGCGCAGACTGCCGACTTCTGTCCTGAATAACCGTGATGAAAATGCACTTAAAATACTTTTCAGTTACGTTTCAGTTTATTTTGCCGCCCTTTCAATTTGGTTTACTTCCTCAATTTTCTAGATCGCCAATGCGGAGGGTAAAAGTCAGTAAACACTGAGAGAACTTGGTCAGATTATGAATAAAACCACTTTGTTTCAAAATAATCAGAGCTTTAACCAAAAATTCATACACTATTATCTGCCATGAATTATTATATAAATATAATTTGAAGTGAAACTAAACCAATGTGTTACAGAGAAACAAAGTATTTTTTCTATCAAAAACCCAATCTCTTTCATGTTTCTCTTGCGGGGTGAATAAAATTGGGTGAAAGCATGTGAAAGTTGGTCAATCTCATGAATATGCATGGAAAATTGCGAGCTTCGACTGGTTCCTGGTCTCTTACTTACCGAGTGTCCAATATCGCCCATGGCCCCGGGCTTTCCGGGAGGTCCAATCGGTCCGGCGGGTCCGGTGCCGCCACGTCGACCTCGCATCCCCTTCTCGCCCTTCTCGCCCTTGGTGCCGTTCACGCTGGCGAGGCCCTCGATTCCGCCGGGCTGGCCAGCCTGTCCGGGCAGTCCCGGCAGTCCGGGCGTCCCCGGTTCTCCCGGCTCTCCCTTGGCGCCGCTGGGCCCGTGGGCACCTTTGTGACCCTGCAGGAAAGTGGGAGAAAGTGGGAGTAAGTGCAAAAGAAAGCCAGTGTGTGAAATGATTTACGGTTTCCAATACAGGGTTATGGGGATGTGGGAAAGGCAGTTCGGCAGGATTCACAGGCAGCTCTCGCCTAATTTGGCCGTAAAACTCAATTTCAAACGTTTTGTCGACGACAGAAAAAAAAAATTCAATTCAAACTCATTTTGAAATCAAATCAATTCCGAAATCCCGCACACACACGCACCGCTGGAGAAATTTATGCACGCAATGGCTGGTGACAAGACCGAAAACACAAAACCATATTCCTTTCGGGATCCCGGCCGACTTGGGTTGGCAAAGACCTTTCAGCCTGCCTCAGTGTGTGGAAAGTTGCTTCCTTCCTTCCACCTTCCACAGTCAACTCAATTCATCCCCAGCGTCGTCTTCCACATCATCAGCGCCTTAAATGGTTCGCCATAAATTTGCACGCGCCCTCCCCGGCAGCTTTTTCTTGTTGTTTTTTGGTAGAAGGAAGCCTTGAGTCGGGAGCTGGGAGCTGGTAGCCAGGATCTGGGATGATCCGGCTGCTGTTTTCCTTGGGGTTTGGGCCAGACCTCGCCTTATATCGCCAACTTAATACCAACTAATGAATAATTAATAAGCCAAGCACACAAGTTCTTACACAACACAAAAAACAGGGAAATGAAAGGAAACTAAACAAAAGGAACTACAATATAAACAAATAGAACAAAGGACATTTCGGTGAGCAATAAAAATCCTTAAAAATACAATAATACAGGCTGAGAAAATAAGAAGAATCCGCATTACTAAAAGAACAATTTTTTATCAGTGTCCTTGCACACGACCGCCTTTTAGGCCGCCTTTCAAGTTGGCTTATATGTGTCTTTTTTTGGGCCTAATGAAACGAACCTAATTGTGCGTGTATTCATACGTTTAAAATGCTAATTTCCATATTAGTTTGCCCGAAAATTGTAATGCAATAACTGGCATGGAGTGGCGTGGAGTGGAGGCTTCTCTCATCCGCTGCGTAAATTGGGCGTAAATTTATTATAAAATACAAATCGATTTTTTCATTTCTTTGACGGCTTTGGGGGCTTTGGGGGTGATTGTTTGCATAATTTCTTTTTATTTTACGCTCGATTAATTTTGGGTGTGGCCTCACGGGAGAAACTACTTAAGAGCAGCCTTGCCACATTCCTTAACCACAAGCCGCATAAATATTACTTATACGAAGGTGTATCAAAGGTCCTGTGTCCTGTGGCGTTACGGCTCTCCAAATTGGACGGTGTGTAATCTGCGACACCGGAAACAGTCCACGTGAGAAGCCTCTTCACTCCGCCAGTCCTTGTCCTTGTCGGTATAGACTTAGTGGCAAAGGGCAGAAAACAGACTAACAACAAGCACATTATGCGAGTCCTGGCTGGCAGATTTAAGTTTTGAGGTTGCACATAAAAGAAAAATGTACGCCCGCCGAGCTAACGAGTGCGGCAGGATGTGGGATGCGGAATTCGGGCTCCAGGATCCACAGTCCGAGGGTGCAAAGCCACCCAAACTAAGCTGCTAAATGGCATACAGGGTAATGGCTGGGAAGTAAGCGTCCCCTAAGCAGGATGAGCTCCCCAAATGGCCAAAACTTATTATGAAAATAATGCCAAACGAGAAGTGAAAAGAAACCCAAACCAAATCTGCAACCAAAACCGAAACCGAAAGCGAAACCGAAAGCAAACCAAACGAAAGCAAAGGAAACAAAATAGTTTATGCTCACTCCTGACTGGACCATGTATTTGATCACATCTACTGAAAATCAAATGAGCTATAAATGCACACAAATTGGCCCCCAATATCATAGAGAGACACAATCAGGAGACTTCGCCGTCTCAAATGACGCGTTTCGGGGCCAACTCCTGATAGAAATTTATGTCCCAAATTGTGTATTTCCTGCACAAATGACTGCGATGCCATAAATGCGGAGAAACGAGGAGGAGGACTCAGCTGGAGCTCTGAAAGAATTATTACATCTATCAAGTTGGCCACAATTTTGCTTGAACCACGCTTATCCTTCCACAGGGTCAATAGCTTGGCAATCAATTCGAGGGGAGGCTCTAAGGATTCTGGATATTTTAATCGCTGTTTCAGGCCTTAAAGTCGAGTTCTATTTTTCGGTTTACCCTGCAATTCATTCATCACAAACTAACCTTGCTCGGTGACCCTCGAGGATTATTGCTTTTGGCCAAAAGCAAATTTCGTCGTAGGCGGGTTGCTCACTTGGGCGGAAGCAGGACCCTCCTGCTCCTTTTGCGAATCCTCAAAATCAATTGAGTAGTCAATAGGGCAGAAATTATTATATGTTTGAAACAACAATCCCGTTTCGGTGTGTGTGACCGAAAAACACTTTATAATGCACACACTAGGGATAACAGGGGGTTATTGGGGATATAGGAGGCGGAAAAGGATATGGGGGGAGGAGGAGGTTAGGCCATTTATTAGACTTGCCCTGTGACTTACCGGATCGCCGCGCTCGCCCTTCTGGCCCGCTTCACCTTTCTCGCCGGACACACCTTTGGGTCCTGGCTGCGTCGTCCCACGGAACGAGCCCATCGAGTTGACCATTAGGGATTCCTGTGAGTAGGCATAGTAATTTGTTAAATATTTGCTTGTTGTACAATTTATTTTCGATACATGTAGGCCCCAAATATATGTAATTTTTTCCTGCTTCTGCAAAGGAAGCAGCAGCAGTAGCAGCAGCAGCAGGCGGCCCTTCTTGACGAGGGACACATGCAGCCAAAATACACACGGCGGAAATTTGATTAATGATCTTTTTTTTTTGGGGCACCGCCTGCGCCTTGGATCTTTTAGGGGGCGGAGCTAATGATGCCAAGTGGTTCTAGTCCATTAAATGCCATGTTCTGTGGCCCCAGCAAACCTTTTTCGTTTGTTTTTTGTTAAGGATTAAGTTGGTGGTAGTGGGAACATACAAGTAAGTTTGTTAAAAATGTTTATACCTTGAAGGTCCTGGTAGGATTCCAATTTATCTGTTTTTTATGTGTTGATTGGTTATAAGAATACATATTTTTCGAAACGATTTACGTTTACAATATAAAGAGCAATGGGCGTGAAATTAGAGCGTAACGTTAATAGATGGTTTTACATTTTTGGCGATAAAAGTATTGGAAATGAAAAGGTTTAACTCAAAATAGCAACTCTTACATCGTAAATCTAATTTGTTTTTTTGCGATTTATTTGCGGAAGTTGCCTGGAAGTCGTGTCAAGCAATCCAAAGTCGTTCTAATAAACATAAAAGCATTTCATTCTTCGGAGTTTGTGGTTTAGAAAGTCTGGAGTTTTTGTTTTTTTCAAGGGTTACGACTCCAAGGTACCTTGGAACACGATTTCCATATTTTATATAAAGAATGAGTCTTTTTTCAAGCTCTTATGACAATCTGAGGTGTGACCCCTGCTCATAGGCTGCATTCAACTGCGAAGCCATTTGTCTAACTGCCGGGTAGGACCTTCCCTGGATCTAGGGTATGCCCATCCCTCTATAGACAGCTCCAGCTCCTGCTCCAGCCCAGGGGCGATGATAATGATGATAAACCCTCCGGCATTAAACAATGGGCGGGCCGACACGCCGACGAGCCGACGGGCGAGTGGTTGTCTGATTTTTACTGCCGCCTCGTCGACCACAAGTAGCTTGACACTTTCATAAACGTAACAGTGCGATAATGATTACGGCCCAGCCGAACAGCCAAAGCGCCACTCAGCCACTCAACCACCCACTCACCCACTCACCCAACGACAACACCCACAATTGTACCGTTAGATGGAAAGCGGGCAACATACGGCGTTGAAATGCGGCGATAAAGCCGAGCGAGTGGCAGAAAGAAAAGTTTCACTCTTGCATGAAAGGGTTCAAATGCGGCTGGCAGGATGATGCCAGGATACCAGGACACCGGGATACCGGGATACCGGGATACCGCGTTACCGCGACTGATGTGTTTGCATTGTGTGGGTGAGTCGGTATCTCAAGCTGTGTTTGTGTGCGTGTTACCGCATTCAACCGCGTGAACTGCGCGCCCTGAGCTGATAACGGTAATTGCCACAAGCTGGAACACCGGCATTGGCATGTGGCATGCGCCACAAGGCCCGTTATGGAGGGGAGCATGAGGCCAACCCGAATCCTCAATCGTAGCTGTTGGCTGCCTAAATGGCGGCCCACTTAAGGCTCATAATTACACTTGACAAAAATGTTTCAAGACTTTCTTTGAAGCCTTTAAAAATTGATCTTAAAAAGAAAATATAAAACTTTTTCAGTTTCTAAAAAAGATTTTATGGTATTTTAAAGTTATTCTTTTCTCTGTGTACACCTTGCTTGACTTCGACTTCGTCAGAACGAGTTCCTGCACCTGAATTTTTGACTGGGTCTGGTCTGGTCTGGCCTGGTTGGTGGCTCGCGTGCCTAAGACGCCTTCGTTTCGGCCCTTTCGCCAGGAGATGTTTCCGCAGAACCTCAGAACCTTCGCGGTTTTAAGATTATTAGCAGAGATAGGCCATTTGTGGCATTCGCGACAACGACAATGAACGTGCTTGCTTTTGGGGCAGGACTCCGAAACCGACACTCTGCATCCTGGGCCCCTTTCGGAGGGATGGCAATTTTTCACAGTTACTGCGCTCACTCGCAGCAGGAAGGAAATTAGTTTAGGCAAATTGTGTGGCTTGTAAAACACGACGGACGTTTACCTTGGTCAGTCGCAATTCATAAAGATGTGCGTGATTGAAACCAGACGGAGAAGGACTCGCCGGACGGATACGGACACGGACACGTACAGCAAGCAACTGCATTAGCCAAGACTCAGTACCCAGAGCTCCTGTCTGTTTGTTCATCGTAAAAGGTGCAATTTTGAGTGAAAAGTAAAGATCAAATCGAGTTGAGAAAATTAAATTAAAAGAAAATAATCTTCGAGTGGTCGAAGATGTGATACCCTTTATCCCTTACCCTTTATGAGCAAGGATAAAAGATTTATACTATTATTGTAGATCTTAACTTTGGACTGGCCAAAGGAAGTAGATGTCTTAATCGAATACCTTAAAAACAAAACAAAAAACTTAACTTAAGCAAAAGAAAATCACTTAAAGCCTAGAGCCTATTTTTCATTAGACTTAACTTGGTATTTAAGCTTTTCAATGCAATTTAAATGGAATTTAAATATTCAAAATACTTACATCGTAATTCTCGGGCAAACCAGGCGGGCCCGGCGGTCCCGGCGGACCCACGACCCCGGGCAGACCGTCGACGCCTGGCTCGCCCTTCTGCCCCTGGGCACCTTCCTGCCCCCGGGCGCCTCGAGCTCCAGGCACTCCGGTGGCTCCCTGGTTGGATCCAAAAAATAGGGAGAGAGGGGAAGAGAAACGTCGCCGAGAGCGACAGAGAAATAAATCACATTAGTGGGCGTGCATATAACGTGTCCTGGGTCCTTAGTGCTACAAAGTTCTACATGGTCTACAGTCTACGGAATACGGACTACGGACTACTGTTTCAAGGAGGTCTGAGCTCGGGACTCTAACTGGCTGCGGCTGAGGTCGATTTACATAATCGTTGCGTTTTAGTCCGGGCTCATTAATCTACGTGGTGGCATGTGGTTCGGTTTTTGGGGGGATTTCGGTATTTCGGTATTTCGGAGGCCTCTGGGGCTCCGGCTAGCATTCCAATACCGACATGGATGGACACACAAAAAATGTGTCTCCCGATGTTCTTAATCTTATGCAAAATGGTCACGCTGTGAGCCATTTGCGTGCCATGTTCTTGTGTTCAAAGGCTGTGTAGCTCTGGTGTAGCTGTTGCTTATCGTCGTCCTTTAAATTAATTGCTATTAGTTAAGGGATTAGCAGTGGGGCAACAAAGTTGTCGCAGGAATTTCCGGTATGCGCGCCAGCCTGCCATTATTCACCTCGCTAGCAAAGGAAGGGCTTGAGGAATGGGGTTTTCTAGAGGACTGTAGGTTGGGGCTAGAGGGTTGTGGAAGGGTCATCCGAATACTTTCGAGATCCTGCACTTGGAGAATAAATCACTCAGCAATTTGTTATCTATTTGTAGCTGATTTTGAGGCAACCTCTTTGGAGGGTCTGATCTATCATGGGTTTAAGCATTAGCTGGCTTTATTGTATTAAGTAGGAAAGCATGAAGAGGTTAGCTTATTTTTCTAGGTGCATCGTTTGGGGTCCGAATAATAGGGAAGCTGGAAGCCTGGCATTTTCCCCTAGCTCTTAGCTTTCGGCAATGGACCGCAGAATGTCCGGCATACCGCTTTCCTTTTGATGTATTGCATCGCATTGAAGAGGCTGCGTTCCACAGGTTGCTAAAGTGGCAGCCACCAAAAAAACGAAAAAAGGGGCCAGGCTCAGAGGGGGAAATTCAAAATTGAATGGAAAATGTCTGCCATGTATGGCCCGCTTTCGCTTTAGCTTTCGATTTTTTGAATTATGATAAGAGTAATGGACGTTTCTATATTTCGGCTAGCTCCTCAAAGTTTTTGGTTCTGTTGCGTGATAAGCACTTAAGGCTGAAGAGGTTGGAGAAGGATTCGGAGGAGCTCTTCCTTTGACCTGCAAGAAATCAGGAGTAAGGGCCGGGAGGTGGAGAGCACACATGGCTTGAAATAAATGGCAAGTACATAGTCAAGTGTAGTTCTCAGGCACACACAGAGGGACTGGGTAGAGGGTACTGGATACTGGTTACTGGGCGAGTCATATATATCCTTTGTGTATCCACAGTGAACTCTTATGGTTGCCAAAGATGTTCCCAGTTGATGAGATAATATAACGAGTAGCACCCGGAGAGTGGATAAGTGTTTAAGCGTGAGCTGGCACATAAAGAAATTTTCGTTACGATTCCTTCTCGTTTGCCTCTCCATGTGTGCGAGTGTGTGTGTGTTAACGTTTTTTCCATTTCCGGTTACACGCACACCCAACTCCCACCCACCCATCCACACACACGCACTGCACTGTGCAAATTATGATGTTTGACATAGGAAAACATGCAGCTCTCCTTGGGAACTCCCCAGATCCCTCGACCATCTTCCTCGACCTGCTACCAGCTACCAGCACTCTACTCACTCTCGGAGATTAGACGATGTGTGTAATGAAATTGAAATTGTGTTAGATTCATGTCAAATATTTCCTTTTAGCCAACCCGTTGTAAGTTGAAATTGCCGAACACTCTGAGATAACATAAGCCCCCCGAGGAACCGGAAAAAAAACAAGATAGAGGATTAGCCGCCTCTGATACTCCTCCTGTGAATCAGCTAAAATCTTGGAGACTGTGCCCTGAAATAGTCACTGAACCTCCCAAGGGAATTGATACTTACGGTGTGACCAGGGGTTCCGGGCTTTCCGTCCTTGCCATCCTTGCCGGGCACTCCACGCAACGTCTCCCGCAACGACTCGTTGTCCTTGATGGCCTCTAGGATATCAGACGCATTACATGTACACTCGCCAGTGTATTTCTGCAAAAGAAGCCGAGAAAAACGAAGCCGAGGTTAGCACCTCGCCAAGGATCATATAACCAGGACACATCATTATGCTGGGCAATTCCGCGGTGCCCGGCACAACGGCAGGGAAAAAATATTTCAGCAATAACAATTGAAATTTGAACTATTCTCATTCTCAGATGATATTAAATTTTTGATTTAATAAATGGAACTTGAAAACAGTTCCTTCTTTAAAGTTTAAAGTGTGTTTGGTGGAATAGCTTTCATATTGCAATACTTACAGCCCCCGCACTCGTCGTCTCCACAAAGGGCGGATAGACAGCGGGATCGCCTTTGGGCCCGGGAGGACCTGGCGGTCCCGGCGGACCCCGTATGCTGTCTCCCTTAGGCCCGCGCTCGCCCTTCTCGCCCTTGATGCCGCGGTACGCTGCAAACGAAAAGCAAACAAATGCAAAAAGCAAAGACATCGCATTAGCATGAGGCATAAGATCCGGGCCCGGGCCCGGACCTGCATCCAATTCCGGCGGGATGGTAGTGGCACTTACGTCTATCGTGCGTGTACTGCGTCTGTCCCGGGGGCTGCATACCACTGGCGTCGAAGATGTCTGTCGCCTGCGGAATGGAAATCGAAAACTCATTAAGTATTGAGTGCAAAGTGGTGTTGGTTATTCGATGGCATCGTTCGGAAATTAACTTATAACTAAATACAAATATTTAATTATGCCAAGTGCAGCCACAACGTTGACCAGGATCCCCATTTGCTGGCCATTTCGAGAGCCTTGTCAATAGCCATCGCAAAACAATGGCCCTCCAAGTCCTTGGCAGCCATTCATGCATCGACATTTGCATTTTATCAATTATTCTCTGTTGTTATTAAACTAACCTCATTGCCCGCATTCCAAAAATCCTCATTCAAAATATCTATTTCTGTTGAATCTTCATATGGAATCACCTTGGAACCAAAATAAAAATAAATAAAAAGTGACGAAAAAATAATAAGAGAAAAGAACGCCAGTTTCGAAATGAACATACCTCTCCAGATCCATTAAATAGAGAATCCTCATCCTTTAAAAGGGGATAAAAATCATAAATAAGATACCAAAATAAACACAAAAGAGGGAAGTTTAGAAAACTTAAATAAATAATAAAAGAGGATTAATAAATGAGGGGTTAAAGCCTTAAAATATTGATTTATCTATTCATGCATTTTCCAATTTGATGAAAGAAATGAGATTGACACCCTTCACCCCAATTTCGATGTTAAATTCCATTATTCATTTGCATCCTTAAGCCAGGCAGCTTATCCTTTCGAATATGACTTTGCTGCCTTTGGATTAAAAATGCATAATCATATCAAAGTATCTGATTAAATTTTATTCACAGCATTAGCAGTCCCAATAAATGAACGCAAATCCTATGCAAATATTCGCTCACTTATGCAGATGAAATGCAGTTTTAATGTAATTTGTCAGTAAGATGATTTGCCGACTGGGCTCTCCATTGGACGACTATTCATTAATTAATTTAAATCCGAACCATTGCATTTCACTCTGCGGATTTTAATGTGGTGACAATGTCGATGTCGATGTGGATGTGAACTTACCGCCGTGGTGGGGGCGACCGTTGCCTTTGGGGGCGGCTGGCATGTGAAGTTTATGGCATCGGGATTACCATAGACATTGATTTTTTCTAAATAGCCCTGCGTTAAATATTTACGTATGTGTTAGAGGATATACAATGCCAGCAGGATAATTTTCGAAACGCTTTCAATGCACCATGGTGCATGGCCCATACAGAAATACATAATAAATCAATCAATTTGTGGGGATTTTATATTCGCAAATAAATGTATATAAGTTGGCTCATAAACATGGCTCCGATCGGAGTCCCCGATAGTCCCCGACCTGGTCCCGTTTGTAATTGCTGCAAATCGAAATTTATTATTGATGTTAATTTGCAACAGTCACTGCCACTGCCACAGCCCCTGTCTCTGTCTCTGACCCTGTTGCCCGTATTACTAATGTGCCGTGGTCTCGGATTTAGAATTACAATTAAGCATGCATATTTCACATTAGCCCAGAAGGGAGTGTGGCAAGTCGAACTGCTAACCGCAGATACTAACAGAATGGCAGCTGAGAGCTGGGAACTGGGAGCTGGGACTATCAAGACAATGAACCGCAAACACAATGCACACAGGACAGGTCCTCGGTCTTCGGTCCTCGGTCCTTGGTCCTGGAACCTGGCCCTGCAGACTCACTTCCACAGATAGAGACACAAATGCTCACTGCACATTCGCCATAAACTCTGACCCGGAAAATAAAAATGGCAGCAAACACTCAGGCAATGGCTGTGGCTCTGGCTCAGGCCCAGGACCAGGACTCAGGACTAGAGACTAATCCCCCGTAATAGTAGTCCTGCTCCTCCTCCATCGGTTGTTTCTGTGAATGATAGTAATGGCCGAGGAGCTTTTATTCTGCCGCTCAGTTAAAAAGTTTTGTCTGAGACGCTAACTCGTTGAGTTTCGGGTTAAAAGCGTGCTACCAAGGCTCACAATGGCTTAATATTCGAGGCAAGTCGGGCAGAGAGACACAATCTAGATTCTGGATTCAGGATTCAGGATTCTGGTTTCTGGATTCTTGGTTTATGGCGAGGAAATAAATATATAGGAAAAATCACGATTGCTCTAAGAAAGATATGGAGTGTGCTTCCTTATAAGGAAAGACTTTGAAACAAAGCTGAAAATAAACTTTCGTGTCTTTTGATTTTATTTAAATATCTTTTGAAGAAGAACAGATTATTGTAGTGTGACTAAAGAAACTAAGGCAAACAAGTTCGTGTAAAAACTTCCACTTCCTGCGCATAAACGACAACAAACTTTGGCGGCAGGACAAAGGATAACCGGCGGGGCAAGGAGACAGTGGCTGTAACACACACGTGCCCCATCAATAGACATTGAAGTGAGCATTGTGCCCCATGTAGCTTGTTGCTGTTGTGCCATTTTGAGTGCGGATATTAAAGTTTTCGCTTTTGTTTCTGGCCCTGCTTTGTTTTGGCTTTGGCTTTGGGTTTGGTTCAAGAAGCTAAGCGATCCGGCGAAAATCACTGGCCGTAGAGCTGGCCAAAGTATGAAAGCAATGTCCGTGTTTGGCCGGGTCCGGAGCCGGGTCCGGGTCTGTGTCCGTTCGTGCTCGCGTCCGTGTGGCCCAGTTTCGGATACGAGGAGAGCACGTGCTTTTTCGACAGCCGTATAAATATACACGAGAGTGTGCAACAAAATTAGCAGCAAGGAAATTCACTTGAAACGGAAATTAAGCAGCAGGAAGTGGCATTTTCGGGCAGGAGTCCCCACCGCAAAAGTCGCCATTCGGGGCGGGTCCTTTGACCCTCATTCTTACCTGCATTCCCTGCGGTCGGGTAAATCGACAGTAACTGCCATTCCGGGAAAGCTTATTTTCTATATTGCATTCTCGGAGACAGAATTTTCAATGAAGCCAGTCAAAGTCCCCTTTTCGTGAAAATAATTACCGCTCTGGCCATTTTATTAAGTGTACATTTGCTTATCCAAGTAGAAGGCAAGGGAAAAAGAGAGAAACTATCTCGGCATCGTAAAAGGACTTAACCTCGATGGCAATGAAAACCCTTTTAGGACCGCATTTCGAGCACGACAGAAATTCAGAACGATGAACTGATAAAAGGACATCAAAGCCGGATTCCTGCGCAATATTGTGCACGACAACGAGCAGAAAGAGAGGCCGCAGGACGGTCAAGGGACGTGAGTGAAAAAGTGCAGAGAGAGAAAAATAGTCATAAGTAAAACAAGTACCGGGTATCATTGGTAGCTTTTCTTACAGTGTCTGCTGGGATTTTGGTACCGGCTGACACGCCCCCGCTGTCCTGTCCCCTGACAGAGGGTCAAGCGCAGACAAAGACCGCTTTAAATAACGAAAAGCTGGCCGCAGGCGGAGACACATTTTCAGTGGCAGAGGCTCCTGGATCCTGGCGGAATATGATATAATTTCAGGTGAGACCATAGCTCGAGGAGCAAAGGAGGATAAGGATAAGGAGCAGGTCGTCTCAGCTGCTGCAGCTCGGTCAAGTGCCACAGAGCGCTAACAGAGGGCCACGAGCAATTAACTGGGCCGAATGTGCATGTTTGTGAGCCGTCCATATGTGCATTTGTTGTATGTTCTGGGCCGCACATAATTAAGGCCAGAAATGAACTGAGATGCGAAAGAAGCGGAGCAAGGACACACCGTGCCACCGAATGGGGAGTGCTGATGGGGGGGAGTGCAGCGACGAGGCATCCATTGCCTAGCAATGAGTCCTGCCGTACAAGGGTCTTTTGCCTGACAAGGGTCTACCCGATTCTGTCCCCTCCCTGTCTTGGTGTGGTCTGTGCGAATTGAAAATAAAGCAAATAATACGCAAATCGTTGACCCTTTTCCATTTGTACTGACCCGAAAGGTAGACTCCTCAGAAATGCCAGACACGTTTCACGTTGCGAGTGGCAAGAAAAAAGGGACTTCGGGCTGGAGCCGCCACTGCCTTTGGCCACAAAGGCTGCCCACGCCGCTCTGAGGGTATCTGGCAATTTGTCAAAAATGTGTCAATAATGGAGATCGATTGGGGGCTCTTAAAAATTAACCGAAAATGGAATCGCATCCATATGGAACACGAATGTGTGACAAGTTGAAATAAATCCATTGCCGGGGCACAACCTTCCATTTGTAGCCTTAAGATTCTTTTCAAACTACAAATCGCAACATACTGAACAATCTGGTTAGCCTTGTGAAAAATTAATTAATATTTAAATAAAATTAAAATTGCCTGTTTTGTAAAATTGTTAGTTTTTAGCTTGGAGCTTGAGAAAGGATATGCATCCGCTAAGCAAGAAGGTCATCGGTTGCATCAGCGACATTTTCAATCAGCGCATCTGGCGCATCCACACATTTCTGAAGATGCTGCTCGTTCAGAAAAATAGTCCCGGATCCGATTACTGCATCTTCTGCAGCGGCCTGCCGGTGACGAATATCAACGAGGCGGCAGAGTTCATAGTCTCTATCCTGGAGGACATGCCCGAGGACCTGGACAGGCTGGGAGAGATGATCCGCGAGCAAGTGATCACGTCCCCGGGCAACTACTGGCACTTCGAGGTGGATCAGAAGTACTACTCCCAAACGATGGAGTCTTTGGCGGACCTGGGTAGCCGGATCCTGGTGCTGCGAAAGCTGTGCCACCAGCTGATAGGGCGCCGGAGCTGGATCGTGCTCCGGCGGGCCAGCTGCCAGCCGCAGGACCAGACCCGGGCCGAGACCTTCCGCACCCTGCTTCGCACCTTCGACTTCCAGGCCTTCGGCCATCTGCGGGAGGCCATGCGATCCCTGCTCTCCTTCATGCTGAAGCTGTACGACTTCGCCGTGAAACGGGGTGCCGGCTCAGCCGAGCTCCACTTGGCGGAGATGATTCCCACTAAGCTCTGCGGTGATTTACCGAAATAAAAGCGAACCTAAAGTCTGTTTGAACTCTCACTCGGTTCGCTCTTCAACTCCCCAACTTTCCAGAGTTAAATTCTTAATTAAGCACAAATATTTAATAAGCGAAATTTACGGCATGCAGCAGCATCAAAACAAAGGAAAGCTTTAGGCATTAAGATAATCATAAACTTGTTTCCGCTGATGCTGCTCACATACCCTCGACTTTTGGGGCATATTCGGCTTAAGTAGAGAAGGAACATGGCTTTTAATTTAATTTGAAACATATACTCGACGAAGGTAATCAAGACTTTATTAGACTCGCCGAGGTAGGGGCTGGAAATGAAATTCTATTCGCTTTTATTTCCACTCGTAAGTACAGAGCATTAGGGAATTCGCTAAACTTTCCGGCGCGGTTATTATTTTGACGTCCGTCCTTGCCAGGTTCCGTACCTGCCATTGCCAGGATACGAGCGGAAACGGATGTTAATATTTACATCTCGTTCTGGCACAGTTGGAGGCTCCTAATTCGCGTATGTCTGCATTCGTTTGCGCTGCACCCACTCCCTCCCGGAAGAAGTGAACTGGCGCAAAAGTTATGCCCAAGTTAATAGATAATTAACCATGCAAATTGCCGCGCAACAGTTTACAGATACGGATATCATCCTCGTGGTCCTCGTCATCTTCAGGATCTTTGGCAGCGTCATCGTTTCCCTGTCGCTCTGTCACCGGTGACACGCGTAAGCACTTTGACTGCCGCCGTTTACCTCTGCCATCTCAGACACTGAGAGAAAGGTTTAGTTAAAGTCTGTTATGAATCACGCAGATTCCTTAAGAGTCACGGATCAAATAAGAAATTCTGATAGGTAGCATTTTTCTATCATTTTGCGAATTCATCATGAAAACCTTGATTTATAATCTCAAATAACAAAAAAGCTAATGTATGGAATAATTATGACAAAGTGTAGAACTAGTTTTGAATCATTTACAATTCCGTTGACTCAGAAGACCCATTAGCTGAAAATATATTCTCTCCGTGCAATTGTGCCACCTGCCAGGTGGCAGTGGCAGTGGCAGTGGCTGTGGCTGTGGCAGTGTCTGGGCCTGGCGTGCGTTCAAGTACAAAAGAATTAACTCTAATTACTTTGTAATGTTGATTAAGCCTGTTAGATCGCATTAAATATGTAAACGACGTTTTGACATTTTCAGCATATTTGCGAAAGCTGGTTGGTTGCGTTTTCAGATTCCAAGTGCCAAGTGCCGCGATATGTGAATTTTTCTTCACTCGCAATCGATGGCAAATACAATTTGGCAGGAATTTGACTTCCATTAGCTGCCCACAGAAATGTGCTAAAAATTGAATTTCAATTCATTTTCAAGGAATTTCCATGGCCCACAAATGCCTAAATTTAAATTCGGGCTTTATAGTCCAAAAGCCGTCAGCCAACAGCCAACCGCCAACAGCAGGCAGCCGGCAGCAAACAAATGCCAATTCGAAGCTCCGGGCCGCTGCCGACCTGGCCAAGGTAGGGTCGGGTCATAGCATAGTTTCTAAATCACTTTCTGACAGCCCGAAACGGCCCTCAGCGCCGCAGAAAAAAATAAATAAAGGAGGGTAAGGGTAAGGGAAAGGAAAATACTGGGAAGCAACAGCGACGCCAGGATAACAATCGCAACGTCAAAAAGTTGCGCACTTTTTGTAATTTTATTTTATTTCCGTTTAAATGCGTGCCACACCCACATAGCCACCCACCCACTCCCACTCCCACTTCCTATCCCACTTTTCACTTTCGGAACGGAGCGGATGAAGTGGGTTGTGGATTGGTGCGATTTTAAAGCTAAATTATAGCAACATAAATTTTTACGGCCCCCGATTTCAAGAAGAGCCGGTGCCCAGGTGCCCAGGTGCAGGACTTAATTCTCTTTACTCTGCACTTGACTCCGGTGTGCCTCCGGTTTTGGTCCTTTTTTCACATTTTATTTTGACACTTGGCGGCCGTTTCACATTTTATTTGATGCCCATTTTCATTTTGCGCCGGTTTTTGTTTTGCATATAATCAGAATAAATTACTTTGCACATTTTGCGGCACATAAATTATTTAAGACGTAGTCGCATCAAAGGCGAGCACATGACACAGGATATGCTCGGCCCGTCCCGTACTCATACATATACGCAATTCCAGGATGTGTATAAATGTCCTTTGCAGCACTGAGTCAGTGTGCAGCGGGCAGAAGCGACTATCCAAATAGTAGCCGAGCCGAGCCACACAAATGAAAACATAAACTAAAACTAAACTGAAACTGAAGCCGGAACAGGACAAAGGGTAAAAGCAACCGAGGGGGCCGCAAGGATCTGGGGACCGAAAAAACAATGACACGGCAAATGCCAACCGCATAGTGACAGATTTTTTTTAATTTTGCTAAAAACCTACGACTAATTCTCAAACGAGCTGACACAAATCTCGAAAAGTTTTGCGCCAACGTTTGTGCACAGTCTGTCTGTCTTTCAGTCGCCTTCAGTGCCTATCTGCAAATATGTATCTTATCTAGGAAAAAGTATATACATATATATATTATATCCACTGAAGGAAAATAGTTTTTAAAGTTAAGCTTCAAATACGTATATATTTTCGCTACAATTAGCTAAGAAGGAGTGCAGAATCCACTGAAAACTTAAAAAAAATCCCCATTTTATGAGTCAAGTTTTGTCAGTGTTTGTGCCCCTGAGAGCGTGTCTCCGTGTTGGTTTAGACAGTTTTATAAACCCCAAGCCAACAGACTGTGACAACGTTGCGTATACGCAACGTAAACCCTTCTCAGGAGGCAACTGCAGCTTCAGATACTGGAAATTATTTAGCACTCTAGAGAGGCTACAGATCTAGTAGCTAGGCTTTTCAGATCTAGTAAGCAGTAGAAACATATTTCAAGTCTACAGCTTACAATAATACTACTGCCCTTACCCTACATACCCCTTATATTGGAAGTATTTCGAAAAACCCGAAATGCAAGCCTCAAAAACCCACAACAAACTTCTGGTTTTGGCTCCCAAGGAATCGAAGGGATGCGAAGAAGTCGGTGAATTGCGCAGCCTGATCCTGGAGCTGATGAAGCCCCGTACGGCCCACCTAAATGAGATTCTCCTCACACGAATGGTCCCAGCCACTCCGGACGACTACGACGATGTGGGCGAGGACTGGTGGCCCGACTATGAGTTGTTCTCCGAGTCACATGCCATCACAGATATGAATGTAAGACTCTAGGAACTATCGTAGACTCAATCGCTAATCTCGTTCCTTAGGGCATCCTGATCTACACGAAGAAAGCTATCCAGGGCATGCCGGACGACTTAAAAGCCATTTCCGAGAAGTTCGATTACGCTTACTTTGCCTCCAAGATGAAGTCGCCTCATAATAGAGGCAAAAAGTACTACCTGGTGATTGATCTCATTCAGGATATGATCAACTTTGTGACAAACTTCGATCAGCTCTGTACTGAGGTCCTTGAAAAGCGAAGGCGCATACATGACGTGGCCAGAGAGACCCTGGACACGGCCGACAGGATCAAGGTTAAGGTCTTCGACGAGAAGAGTTTCGTCCACCTGCAAACGCGACTCACGAGCTTAAGGAACTTTGTCCTGGACTTTTGTGCGCTCTTCGAGATCCCCCTGAAATTGCCCCAAGAGTCCATGGCAGAGCCCCTCGATAAGTTCGCCCATCTCCGGAAACCATCTCAAAAGGTAGCCCCAGCCAAGGCAGCCACGGCAGCCAAGGCCCAAAGTTAAGCCTCTTCGATCAGGAAGTCATCTTGTCGCCACCTTTTCCCAAGGCGTTACTTCATTGTGCTTTTACCGAGGCAGGTACATTTACTTGTATATTCAGATACAGATATATTTGTGAGTGCAGGGCTCCCGCTTGGCTCCAGCCGTAATAAAGAGCTCGCCTCCAGTGTATTGGAGTATCTGGGAAAGCTTTTTATGCTTCAAAGTCAATATAGTAGTGTGCCATGCACAGAGCGCACAGTTTTAAAACGGTAAGTATGCCTTTCAGTTACGTGGTCGTGTGTGGTGACACAGTTACCCTGCCACCCTGCCACCCCCAGGCTGCCACGGAGGTTCCTTCCTTTCCCATCCTTGCTTTCCTTCCCTTGCCTTTCCATCCACCCACGGCCCCTTGTCAATGGGCTGTTAGTTGCTCCGAGCAGAGACGCCATTCAAGCGGAAATGCAGCACCGAAAGCCGTCTGTGAGCTACACCGAGCGAAAATTAGAGTCCAAGGAGGTTGGCAAGAAGTGGTTGGGAATTATCATTAGTTGGGCTATACATTACTTTTTTTAATTTCCAAAATTCGATGAGGAAAATGTATTAGATGTTTCATGGGGATGGAAGGAGACTGTTCTTTCCCATTATCTTAAAGAACACAGGACTATTTTCCCTCTGTACCAGACCACGGGCACACGGCAACGAAAAAAGAGCCAGAACCAGAGCCAGAGGCAGAAACCTCCATGTGAAGTGTGTCATCAGTTTAAGGTTTTTGTGGGCAGCACTCACACATGCATGCACTCTTACAAGTACACACAGATACACCCCCGCACACACACTCAGGCACACACGGATGTGTACTGACTACGATATGGAGCTCCACTCAGGAGACCAAGCCAGCCCGTATTTTCATAATAAACAAATGGGTTGTATGGTTGGTTGGCTTAACTTTCGGGTTTGCCAGCAAGTCGCAGATAGCAGATGGCAGATAGCAGCGACAGCGACAGCCCAGCAGCAGCTCGACTTCGTATTTGTTAGCACAAATCAGTGCTATTTATATTGCGGCAGTGGAAAGGTATACATCCTGCCATCCCCCTTCAGCCATGCCACCGCCCAGCAGCCCAGCAGCCCGGCAGCCCGGCAGCGCATCCGGAGTCCTTGTCGCTCCCTTTGGGGCAGCGAAGTGCGTGGCTGTTGTCAACACGCTTGCCAACTGCAGGGTTAAAATGCATCCAATTTGCACACCAGCGGGATAGTGTCTGTTACTTCGATGCCAATGCACGGGAAAAATGCAGTCCTTATCAAAACTTTACCCACTTGATCCAAAGGAGACAAGGCATGGGTACCTTGAGAGAAGTCCCAGAATCTTTCCCGATAAGATCCCATCTTGCTGCCAAAGATAAGACACAAATTTCTTGCAGTGCCCTTATCTGGAAGATGCAACTTCCTGCTGCAAGTTGTCAATGCAACAAGTTCAGGTTGGCAAAAAGGCAAAACTTTATGTGGCCTATCGGGCTGTCGAAACCGCAAAAGTCGGGCGAAAACTTACCATGCCAGGACGGTATCTATGCCATCAAATTGGAGTTTCCATGAGGCAGCTAGCGGGGCACAAACAAAAGCAACTCGAACTTCTGGCGCAGCACAATAATAAATTTATTATGGACGCTTGGCAGGGCGTGTCGACATCGTCATCGACTTCCAAGGAGTCGCCTCCCTTTCTATGGCTCTATGGCTCTACTTCTATGGCTGTATGGCTTTGGGGTGCGTGCAGCGCCTTCCTCCTCCCTCCCAAGGTTCCCTGACAACTCACAGTTATAGTGGCATGCTGCGCTTTAATAAAATATTATCATAAACGTAACGGAAGCTAGTTTTTCATATGCTCGTATTCCCAGGCCCAGCCCGTGGAAGAAGCTTTCGAAGTTCGAAATGCCCGTATCCGTGTGCCAGCTCCTTTGCTCCTTGGCAGGCGATAGCATGGGGCATAATATGTTTTCATAAATCAAATGCACGGAGAGGAGAGTCGTTCAATATTTAATGTTTTGCCTTTCGGAGTTTATACACATCAGGAATGTTGGGGATTAGATTTGAAATTTTCAGGGAATAGAGCTCTGCAACATGATAGCGAGTGGAAAATATAAAGAAATATGAATAGCAGGATTTTACTGTTTCGTTAAAAATTTTACTCTGTTATTTCAGGTATTTCTGCCAGCACTCATAGGGATATTCATAGGGATAAGCGTATTAGTTTAGGCCAGGTATGCTTCTCGGGAATACTTGATGGATTTTTATTATTTATGCAGCACACTGTCTATGGAAAAGTGGAGAATCAAAAAGGCTAATGGCTTCCCTGAGATGTCATGGAAGGACTTTATTAATTAGAATTGCGCAGTAAAAAAATGACCAAAAAATATACAGACAACAGACAAGTCGTGAAATCGGAGTCGGGATCAGGAAAGGACTCATAAATGTCTGACTATTGACAGCGGTCGGCCCACAGACTAAATGCATTAACTATAATTGGCTTTCGGGTAATTTCGCTTTTGGCTAATTAGGCACTAATGAAACTTAATAGACCTGCCATGCCATACCACGCCTGCCACATGTCCCGGTTGCAAGAATGGGAATCTGTCAGTAAGCCAACTGGCAGTGCCTTGCCAGTAGATAACCACCTCGTATTAAGCAAGGACAAATTGCCTGTCAATCTACGTGTAATTTTTATAAATTTCCAATTGTGCGGCTGCCGTGGCTTTCTCCTCCTACTATCCAACAATCCAGCTTTCTCCGCCTTCTCTGCTTTCTCCTTTGTTGCCCCTTTTTCCCGATTTAGCTTCTGGTCGTAATTAACAGCGCCAAGGAAACTAGAAAAGCAGCGACAACAACCTCGCCAAGCTTTTGTAATGTAAGCCATCGCTAATGAACCCATCGCCTTGTTGGCGTACTCGGGGTGCCGCCCAGTGGGTGGGCCTAGGTGCTGGTTAGCTACTGTGGGTAGCTACTGGGGGGGTGTCAGGTGGGACAGGTGGAACGACAGCCCATGCAGAAATGGCTTTATTAACAGCCAGACTGCGCCTCGCCACTCGCTCCAGCGTTTTTAGGTTTTTATTGCTAAACTTTGTTTCTTTGGCTGTTGTGCTCGTTTTCCTTTTCGCGTTTACCACACACACATTTGCTGAGCACTGGAGAAAACAGGGAGTCCTTTCATTTAATCAAGTAAACTATTTTGTTTCCCCAGTCTAATGGTTACCGCCCACAATTTAGGTTCTGGGAAGTTAACTTCACTATTCTTCACCATTATTTCTCCAAGTGTTCTAGTCGATGAAAATAAATGGAAAAATAGCGCCAAAGCGTCGACTTTGTTTCCATATCGAAGTCAGCCCGTTAACGCTTGTCGACTTTCACTACGCCCCGCTTTCCCAGGCGACACTTTGAATGTTTTAAATGGTTTTTTATTGCCTCGCCTCGCCCCGTCCCGGCCCGCTCCGCCTGTGTGTCCTGGCCAGTATCCTTGTTGTCGCCCTCGTCCTGCTTCGCTGCTGCATAAAATTAGTTTAATCACTGTTTTCAGAGACCGGGATGGTCAGGTGAGAGCACGCCAAACCCATAAGTAAGCGTAAATAATGTCAAAGCAGTGCAACTATATAGGGGAAAATATAGGAGAGGTTCCGTGTCAGGAGGAGCCTTCTGGGCGGGTGTCAATAGAAACATTAACTGGGCGGGCTGACAAAATTAGCACAACAATTATGCAGGTATTAGTCGAAGTTTGCCTCGTATTGTGGGGCCAGGATTGACGGGTCCTTGAACGAGGCTTGAACGAGGGGGAAGTGACTGCCATTTAAAAACAAAGGAAAAAGTGGCTACTTTTTTGCTCTTTTTTCCTTTCGCATTTGTTTCTGCATTTAAATAACAAATTGAATGGAAACATTTCTTAATAATCACAAAATAGTCCCATTTATATACACAGAAGGCTGAGAACTGGAGAATGTGGTTAATAAGTTCTCGACAAGGATTAGACCAAGGCAAGCCAACTGAAATGTGGCTCCTTAATGAATTAAATTGTGTTTAAGAAGTATTTCTTAAGAAATCAGAAATTCAAGCTTGGTTGCTCACCATTACCTCGATTAGAGAAATACTTTTCAAATACTTTACTTTTTTGCACCTCTTAAAAGGCCATTACAAGGACTCTTGATGGGATATCATCAAACATTTTAGATGGAAAAACAACAGCCCCAGCACCTGGACAAAGTCCGCAAACGAGTTGTTAAAACTCACATTGCGTATACGCCGCGAGGACATCGGAAGAGCCGCAAAACTAAAAACGAAAAACCCAGCTCGTTACGAACCCTGAAAGTTCCCGGAGTCGGTAGTCCGGACCCATGTCAGGTTTATCAATTTATCTTGTGACCGAGCGTCGGCAACAAAATGCTTATAATGTGCTCTAATAATTGCAATGGCTTTTTATTTATATCTGCACAACAGTCCCCTCGAAGGTAAAGGTAAAGGGCGGCAGGTGTGCTCGGCCAGAGCGAAATGTGCTGTTGTCATGAAACATTTGTCACAATAAACTTTATTTGTTTTCGCATAGTGCAGGGCATAAAAGCACGGAGAGAAATGCTTTGGAATAGAAAATAGGGAGTAGTACCTCCTGCTTGGAAGCTGGTGATATTTTCTCTCAGTGGCTCCTGGCGTGCTTTATTTGCTCTTGGCTGGCGGCGACTGCTCGCATGTTTGACGGTGTGTGTTTAAAAGTTTCCCTAACTTGTTGTGGGTGCCTGGTGTAGTTGCTCCTCCGCGCTATGTGTTTGCTGGGTGCGTGCTGGACGGGTATAAGCCGCGATAGAGCCGACACCCCAGATCCCAGACCCCAGACCCCTAACCTCCAGGAGCCCCATCCTGGTCAGTGGATATCAGACCATAGCGGTGACATTTGTTTGTGTTTAAAGGGGCGGATGTGAAACATTTAGCATTACACATTACCCATTACCCATTGCCCATTACCCGCTTCAGAGATCCGCAAAGTGGCAGGGCGAAAAATGAGGCAGACACGTGTTGATTATGATTATAATTAATTGGATAGTTCTTTTGGTTTTAATTAGTCTGAAATGCCATTCCGAAATACCATTCCGAAAACTTGTTGCGGTTTAGAGTGGGTTACCATACCTGAATCCTAGCTGCCACGCGCTCGCCGTTGTACCGATTGGGATTGAACCAACCCTTGGTGGAGCCCGTGACGAGGACGATGCCGAGCAGGAAGAACAGGATCAGGGCGGTAATCACGAGCTTGGCACGCGTCGATATAACCATTGCCATTTTGTACGATATTTGCACGTCTTCCGACCGCCGACCGCCGAACGCCGACCGCCGATTCGAAATACGACACTTAAAGCACTACGGAAAAATCAACGCGGAAAAGGAACGAAAGGACGACCGACGACGAACCGAATTGCCTGGAAGAAAATGCATAAATTGGAATATTAATTAGTTGGAGGGTCGGTTTCGGGGGACCCACACTCCCACACAAATGGTTCTGGTTTTGGTTTTGTCTCGGTTTGTATTTCGATTTCATGTTCGGTTCGATTTCTATTTCTATTCCCATTTCCATTTCGATTTGCGATGTGCCGACGAGTGTATTTGACCCGCCTGGACTTTGGCTTTGGGATATTGCTGATGCCTAATGGCTTTTGTGGCCAAGTATTAACCTTGTGAACTCGCCCTCCCTGACAACGCGTCGCAGCCAGATGTTTGCCAGAAGGAAGGAAGGTGCTTGCCTTGCCTCGGCCTGCCTTGCCTTGCCTTGCCACAAAGCGTTTTTGTACACATGCCACAAGCACTCAGGACCTCACACACACGCCCCTTAACAGGCACTCAAGCCAGGACCTCACGCTCACTTCCTGTAAACGCTACAAATGTAATACGTTTTATTTAATTCTGTTTCTCGTTTTTTTTCCGCCTTCCTTGGCTCCCTTCGCTTGTCAGCATTTTCTCACTGATTTGCGGCACCGAGGGTGGCGGCTGAAAAATATGGCCAACAGGGTGTGGAAAGGGCTTGTTGACACCCTGTAAGGACCGCTTTTAATGCGCAATCCCCCGCACATGAGGTGAACTTTTTGCTAAAAAGTTAAGCTGCCAACAAGTTTATTTGGCCGAAAAATATTGAATTATAGCCACGTCAAAGGCAGCTCTGAAAATTGGTCACATGTTGGCAAGATGTCTTGCTAGAAAACCCCCCTTTTTTTTGGCAACCGCATAAAGGCATAAGCCGGATGTTTTGCAGCGTCCTTGAAGGAGTGGGAGCCGAAAAAAAACGAAAGTGGAATAAAAATAATAATAAAAATAAAAATAAAATGGGAGCAACAACTTTGGCAACCTACATAATTGCGGCAAAAGTTGGCCCAACAGACACACGTAGGACAGTACAGTATACACTCCCTACAAAAGGCCCAGGGTTGGCTCACAAAAGTACGCTCCTAGCTGCCGCGGCTCCGGCGCATAATTACGATAATCGTGTCAGTCTAGAGCCTTCTCCGCCTCCACGGCTCACCTTAAGTCTTTAACACCCCAGCCACGCCCCTGCACCCGAAAGAACGCCTCCTTTTTGGGTGAAAAGCCAACCGGTTATTGGGCGAAGGCGGCAAAGGCGGCAACGGCGGCGTAACACAAACTTTTTGGTTAGCGCGCCCCAAAGTGGAAGCCAAGCCGAAAAGAAACTTTTTTATGCCAAGTCAAGCGACCGGCCACATCCCTACCCGGCCCTGCTATCCCTGCCCTTTGAATCCGAAGGATTCCTTCCCAAAGGACACCCCTGGCATTCTTCACGCGGCATTAAAATTCTGCGACTGCAGGCCGCCTTCGGAGTTAAAGCTTGAAGTTTGACGCGGTTCAAGTTCTCTAATGAAATTACCTGCTCCTTGGACGACAACAAAAAAAAAGCGAAAGGATGGTGGCTGCGATAAGGAGAATTTCCATATCTCTTACCAAATTAAGTACACAAAAATGAGTAACGACTTTTGAAGTTGTCATGGTAGCCGAAAAAGTTAAATCCAGCCAAGGGAAAGTTTTAAAAGGATGAAATAGTTGTGTCAGTAACGGGAGAACCCTTTCGGACATTAGCGCCTAATGAAGATAATGGCTCGACATATTTAAAAAGGGGTCTTGGCCAGAAACAGCTAACCCAGTTGGTCCTCTGCCTTTTGCCAACTCATCTCGTGTGTGCGTTTTGGGTTTCCGTTTGACATGTAATTTTTAATAAGCACCGTTTTCCTCACAAACTTCCCTTGTTTTTTGTCCTGCTGAGCCTTTGTCTGCACTTATCTGTGACAAGGTCGGAACGCCAGTGGAAATGGGAGGGGATCGGAAACGGAATAGAATGGAAATACACCCGTACATGTGTCACACATGAATCCCTAAGATGGAGGCGGAAAGAAACAAACGTCACTGGAAGAATGTCTAATGTCTAACCTCAGGGCGGTGACTTTGTGAGCGTTTGATCGATAAGCCCGACAGCTCCTCCAACTTTTCCAAAGGCCCACCCCCCTTATGTGTGCCATGTATATGACTCCACAGATGGTAATAGGGACGCGTGTTCCCAATGATTAAAACGCGCACATGAAGGCTCCTTTTAATTAATAACAAACCAAATAATCAAGCGAACTCGGGATGGGGGGCGGTGCTGGCAGCTCGTATATTTAAAGTCAAAAATTTGAATAATTTATGTTTATTGGTAACGCCCCATTGGTTGGAGGGGCTCTGCCCCTTTTTGGGGGCAGTAATAAAATTACAAAATAATCATAGTTTGTCGTCGTGAACCCACTCTGCCATCAAAGACATTTCCGTTCAGTTCGCATTTTTGTAAGGGTTTTATGTGTTAACCAGAAATCAGAGCTCAGAGCTCATAGCTCGGAACTTGGAACTCAGATGGGGTTCATCATAAAATGGCACCGAATATGTACGACTTTAACGACCTGCAGCTCCAGACGTAATAAAAAATCCATTTATGGGCATAAATACTCTGGGTATGGCCTCATGTAAGGCTCATGGCCGTTCTTAAGGCAGAAATAAATGCGAAGAATGCTTTTTGAAGAGCAAATCTATCGAAGAATAATGGTTTCATTATGGAAATTAAAGTTCTTCCATATTCAAAGCTATTTGTGAGTAAAAAACGTGGTTAAATGCCAATAAGAATATTCGCAAAAATGATTTCACTTTTTTCAATAGAGAAGGCAGTAATTCCCCTTGAAAAACAAAAGCCTTTGTTTCTGTTTTCCCAACATGTAGCATATTGACCAGCAATGAACTAACAATACAGTACACGCTGGTCGATTCTGAATGAGTCCTGGACTGGGACACGGATGAATGTTTAGCCAGAAACAAATTTGCAATACAATCGAGTGGGTGAAGGCGATGGAGAGTGGAGGAGCTCAGTCCGAATATGTAAATAAACATTTCAAATTGAATTTCGGAATTGTGTCGGCGTAATGGGTCCTAATATTGCATTATGATGATAAATTGATAAATTTACAAATCAAAATTGTGTATTACACAAAGTGACAAGGAGAGAGCAGGGAGCAGTGAAAGTCGAAGTTGCAAACAACAGCAAAACATTTGCATGAATATTTATGATCGCTTAGGAAATGCAGGAACTGCATGGCAGAGTTTGTTTTGTGATTGAAATTTTCCATTTCCATCAAAGGAAACAATTAATTGAAGGTAAAATGGCCAAGGACTTTAAGGCCGAAAAATCTCTAAGAAACTGGAGAGTCCTGTCTAGTCTTTGTGAAGGGTTAACTTTCGCTTTATGCAGAAACAGGGCTTTTGTGTTCGCGCCCATTAAATGGAAGCCAAATGGGAGCGAGGCGAAGCCCAGCCAGCGTTTTTATTTAATAAATAAAACGTATTTTCCTTTGCCTTTTGGCCATATGCGAAGAGCCGAGTTTGAGCGCAGACGGCAAGACAAAAGGCGGGTGGCGGCCCACAATATTATAAATGTATATACACAAAAATATATACCAGTGTATCGCGTATACGTATGGTATGTATATTACGCATACGCCCCGTGCTGCTTTAATATGCATATGCAGAGGCGCAAAGTGGGAAGTGAAAAGTAGGGAATTGGGAACTGGGAAATGGGAAATGGGAAACGAGAGCGAGAGCTATGGAAACAAGAGAAGCGGGAAAAGCCGGGAGCTCTGGCTGCGGTTGGGGACGCGGGGCAGTTTTCGCTGGCGCTTTAATGAGTTTGCCATTGATTTAGGCTCGCCAGCAACAAGGCGCCCAGCCCAGCAGACCAGCCAATCCACGAGGTCCTGCACATATCCTGAGTGCCAGGATTTTGACCCGGCCTAGCTTGTCATAATTTATGCGCCAGTCTCGTCCAAACCAAAACCGTTCCAAACCATTTGTGTGTGGGTGCGTTATCCTGGCAGTTGTGACATTTCTGATATTTACCTTCAGGCCGATCGCACTTCGCAGCCACTTTTCACTTTAAATTATGCAACAATTTGTATATTTATTCAGATGTACGTGGGGGTGTGGGATGCGCGGAAATACAATATTTAATATGTTGACAAAAATCACAGATAATTTAATTGCAAATACTTTGCCTTATTTATAGGTATGAGTTTTGCCTTAAAATTTATTGTAATTGTGTGAATTATATGTGGCGATATTCTTTTTAACGTTTTTTATTTTGTCAGTCTCATTTGTAATTACAAATGACAGCACATGTTCGGTTTCGTTCTCGTTCTCGTTTTCGTTTCCGATTTATATATTTTTTATTGTTTCTTAGCTTCGGTGTCGTGCTGTGCAATTAATTTACTTTTTCACACCACATGCACTCTGGCATTGTGCAATTGATTGATTTCCGTTTGAACAAGCTCTCTGGAACAGCAGGAGTTTTCCATTTTCCGTTTGAAAGTCGCCGGCATCGCGAAAACAACAAACAACGACGATGGGAACCCGGGAGACACTTAACAATTGCAACTACTTAAAACAAGGACTAAAAGTAATTGCTGATTACGAGTACTTCGAGTATAAATTGTTATTCGTTCACGAGATATGTGCGTCTTGTCTCAATGATATGATCGATTGCCAGGATATACTATGTATTTTTGAGGAAGGGGAACACTCGAGTGGCAGTTTCGGACTTCGATTCAGTCAGGAGTTCAGCGGTCGAATTTTCAAACGCTTGCGCGGCCTCTCCTTCAACTTTGGTCGCATAATTGAATTTTAATTGACTCGATTCTTTTAAAGGATATATACTTCGGTTTTGCGGCCAGCAAGCAGTACACTTAGCAGCGCATGTATTTCATTCGGCCATATAAATCACTTTCATTCTTTGCGGCTAAGCCAGCACACGAGCTCCACTTCCACTTGCATTTGTTTTTGGAACCGTAGTATCCGTAGTATCCGTGGCAGCAACAGAAACAGCAGCAACAGCAACAGCAGCCAAGGCAGCAGCTGCCACCGCACTCACGACGCCCGACACACAGGACGAAGACGAACGGAGCAAGGACGCCGGCGAAGTCAAAGTCGATGCCAAAGACGAGGACCGAGGACCGCACGGAGGCAACAACAAATTCATCTTAGCCCCGACCCGGTGGAGGTCTGAACTGTTGGAAAACGCGAACACAACTGAAAGGAAAAGCACAGCTCGTCTTGGTCGACCATTGGTCCGCGCAGGCTCTCTTCAGCGACTCTATACGTGGCGTATACTTGATATTCGTGAACGCAACTGAAAGGTAAACGCACCCGCCGCCCAAAGAGGACCATCAAATCACAGCAATCTGTTCGTGCCACAGACAACACAAACGGCCGAGTGTCAGCGAGTGTCGCTCGGCTGCTGAATGACTCACTTGGCCAATTGAGACTACCCCCATCTGGGGGTTGGGGCCACCTCTTGAGTGGAGTGGAATTCTTGATTGCACTCAGAACATGTTCTGAGTTTGAGTGATGAGGCCTATGACATCGATCACGATCACTTTGCTGAGGAAGAGCGACCGATGTGACTCCAATATCGCTTCAATATGAGCCATATTTTTATACCCTGTACCCATTAAAAATGGGTGAAAAGGGTATCATAATATGGTGCAAATGTATGTAACAGGCAGAAGGAAGCATCTCCGACCCCATAAAGTATATATATTCTTGATCAGCATCAACAGCCGAGTCGATATAGCCATGTCCGTCTGTCCGTCCGTCCGTCCGTCCGTCCGTCCGTCCGTCCGTCCGTCTGTCCGTATCAACGCCTAGATCTCAGAAACTACAAGAGCTACAGACATGTGCCATATATCGTTGGATAGGTAATTACCATACGCAGTACAAGTTTGTTTTTTTATTTTGATATCACCCCCCGTTCCCCCGCAAACAGCAAAAAACTGTCACGACCACGCTCCCCGCAAACCTCAAAAAACTGCCACGCCCACAATTATTGTCCTAATGCTATGCAATTCGGCATATGCGTTGGTGCTTATAGAAGCTATCTAATTTTTAAATTTGAACCAAATCGGATAAGAAACACGGAAGTTATGCCACATGCAAAATCTATGGCAAGGGAAGCAGGAGCGCAGCAAAACACGCATTGCGCGACGCCGACTGCGACGTTGACAGCGAAATGTGTTTGGCTTTATGACACACGAAACTTATTTTCATAACCAAAATCATACCAAATTTATATTGTTATGGTCCTCTTTTCTAATAGAATATTGTTTCATTTATTTATTGATACTAAATAAATAAATTGTAAGCATGTCTAAGGGTACAGGGTATTTTGCAATCGGGAAACTCGACTGCTGCTACCTTACTTGTTATTAGTTGATTTATTAAATCGATTATCAAATTATGTCACTGAAACGATGTATAATACTACCTATAAAAATGTTAAGCTTTTTTGTAAGCAGCGACCTTCATATGTATTTCGCCCTTTAAAAGAATATTTTAAAATTTGAAACTTCCCAAGCCGCGTAACGAGAGATCCAATATTTGCAACATGTTGCAAACAACCCCCAATATGTTCTGAGCCTGATTTTGAGTGGGGTTCTTTGAGTGGGATTTAAGGGTGCTGAGGGTTAACAATTTCCACCGCCAGATGGCCACTTGGAGCCACTTGGGGGTGGCCCTCGAGAAGGGTGGTGAAAAGCTCAGAGTGCACAGAGAAAAAAATCATCAAAGGGAAACATTACTTTGACTCTTACCTCACCGATCTAACTATAGTTTATGGTTTTCCGCTTTTTGATTTACAAATAATTTGGATTATTTGGTATTCCATCGTTGTCTTTAATTACCCCCTCAACGTTTCCACTTCAATTATTTCTTGGGCAAGCAAAACATATGCCTCGTCAGCGTTTCGAAAATTATTCCATTGGTTTCACTTTACAAGATCAAGAGGTAGACGGAAACTGGCCGCCGAAAGAGCTTACCTCGAACTTTCCGCCAATTATGGAGCCCGCCTGGCCAATGTAGAGGGTGGAGGCCGAGTCGAAGACCAGCTCGATGGGCTCCCGGGTCACCAGGGTGGTGTTCCTCAGCTCGCAGTCGTAGTAAAAGCTCACCCGGTCGGTGAGCACGTGAAGGGCGATCGAGTTCCACTTGTCCGGGACATGAGCCACGCTGAAGCTGGCCAACTTGCGGCCGATCTTCTGGTCGGCCTGCGTGTAGACCAGCGATACGTTGTAGCTGTTCTTCACCACCGGCGACAGGTGGACGCCCAGCTGGACGACGGTATCCAGGGGATCCACCACGCTGAACAGGTAGCCGCCCTTCAGCGAGCTCTGCCGGAAAGTGATCAGGATGGCGAACTCGTAGAGCTTCTCCGGCAGGAGCATGCGGTATGGCGACTTCACGTCCGCCGTCTGCAGGAACCGGAAGGCGGGGAACCCATCCTCCGCCTCTCCAAACTCGATGCCCGCAAACTGGTTGTTGTTCATGATGTCCGTCAGTGTGTACTCGGCCAAGGCATCTAAAAAAGGGGAAACATGGATTGGTTCTTGTGATTGTGGTTTTGTCTTGGTGAAACAGTTCCAAAATGTATGCTATAATTTTTTCTAAAAAGCGCCATTTTTCTCAGAGCCTCTAAGTATGCAATGATTTCTGGTGACAAGCCATGGATGAATTTGATTTCTTAAATTATTTATAGACAAGCTTAGGCTTAGCTTTTAGGGGTTTTTCTAAAAATGCTGGGAAGACCTACATCTACTTAGCACTTCTAATACAATTATTTTAATAATATAAGCTTGAAGGTATATTTTACCGTATAAATCGCGTCCTTTGTTTTTATTTTTTCTAACTTTGTTAGTTTAATTAATAATTTTATTAAATATAAAGTTAATCCGAAAATAGTTTACCTTTAATGGACTGCCCGTTCAGTTCAATAGAGCCGAAGACCAGAGCCGGTAGAGTCCAGACCAATCCCAGAACCAAAAGTAGCCAACGCATCTTGATGCTGAAAAGAGAAAAGGTTCAAATTAGTTAACTACTTCCGCTCGAAGTTGAAAAGTACAAGTGATCAGAAAGCACTCCCGTTTCAATCCGAAATCAATACACAAAGGTGGCCACCATTGAAAATTATGCCCACAGCGAAATAAACCAACCGCAGACACTTTATTCGCCGCCAGCCGCAATTATTGGCACGGGGATTGGTAACACGAGTTTGCACACTTGACTCGTTGGCTGAAATTATATGCAGACGGTTTGGGCCAACTCTGCTGTGGGCCGTCTGCTGTCTGCCGTCTGCCGTCTGCCGTCTGCCGACTGAAATTTGTAATTGCAACCTCTCGCCAACCGCAAGCCCTGTTCCCAGGCCGTCCATCCCAGGCCCTCGCCCACTCCCAGAAGATACTCTCAGCTCATTGAGAAGCCACACAATAACTTTGCGGTTGGTCTTCTGTCGGCTCAGAAAATATTATTTGGCTTTAAAGGGAAGGAAGTCCATGCGTCATTCGGGGGAGTAAGATCGATTGAAGCGATTCGCCAAATAATGGTAAATAATGGTAATTAGGAATGACGGTTTCATTGTCTTCATAAAGCCATAGAACCCCAATTTTTTCGTCTGTACAAATATTGTTTACAAACTAAGGGGCACACCTAGAATCGAATGGGACCCAAAAAAGATTAAAATTACTTTGTTTATGAGGGGCACTGTGTCGCCTGCCAGGTCAGAGATCAATGTGAATCATTATCCCAAAATACACTCGACTTTAAACGAGAGCCCAATAAATCATTTTGAGATCAGCTGCTACTTGTTTTGTAATTTCCAGTGGCCAAGGGCAACTGATAAACCCATTCTGTTTCGGCCATGTGAGTGCATAATCTAACACAATTAATGGGCGCCAACTCCCAGATACAACTACAAGATACAGATACATTCGGAAACTATGCCGCTGACCTCAAATTGTCAGCGAACAGAGGCTGGCAATTAATATTTATCAAGCGGGGCTTACGACAAGAACTGAATGAGATATTTATAACACTTCGAAGCCGAAGACTTTCTTGGTCTGGCATGCAAATTACTTCCAATTGTGAGCATTAAGTAAAAGTGTTTTCTTGTCTCAATTAAACGACTGACAGTTCACCCAAAACATTCCCAAGATCAGAAAGACACGACCTTGCTGACACATCAAAGTCGCACATCATTCGTCATTGCTGGGCCTTTAATTTTATTGAGAACTTATCAGGCAATTACGTCACTTATTTAAGAAAAGAATTGCGTAAACTCCCAACAAATTCATTATCCCTTTACTTTTTTGTAACAACCCAGAACACCCAATGGCATCATTAGGCGCCAAAAAACAAAATATCCAAACAAAGAGTCATACAAATTGAACAATCCCCCAATAGGAATCGTGTTTTGGATTAACATACGAATTCTTGGCGATTCTGGCTACTCCGGGCCTTTCCTGTCTGGCTTGGATTGACTTGGTTTGGCTTGGATTGTAGATTCTCAACTGGCTCCCTGACATAATGAGGCAACGTTTATGCAGTTCACAGACGAAAAGCCGCCAAGCACGTGCAACAAGCCGCGTGGCCAATGTCAGAGGCCCAGTAGCCCCCCTTTGGACCTCTTTTCCTGATCGTCTGGGGGATACAGGACTGGGAGAAGTAATACTTCTTGGGGAGCATAAATAGAGTTGATTCTAAAAGCTTTCTTCCTATCTGTTATCCAGATTGGGCATAAAATATTAAAAAAAAGATATTAACAATTCTAATATCTTAATATTAGATGCTATTTTTCCCACCATCGCTGTATGGAAGCGTAATTGTGTGGCCCTCGCGGAGATTGCAGAATACTCCGTCCGACCATCCGACCATCCGACCATCCGTCCGTCCGATTGTTTAGAATGGGACGCACGTACGGACGATTATTGGGGCCTAACCGGCAAACAGGGCGTGGCCATGCCAACCGGAGGCGGAGCAGAGGGGAGTGGCATGTAAATGCAAGTAAAGTGTCGAGTGTAAGAGCAAAGCCATAATAAATAAAATTCTCTGTGTGGCCCAAATCAAAGCTGCGTGTATTCCATATTTCACATTACGGATTTATGAGTCATTATGATTTTCCGCTTTGCATCCGCTAATCAGGCTGACCCGGCTGGCCCGGCTGGCTCCGCACCATATGCAGATCCAGGAATCAATAAGCAATCAAATTTTATTCAAACTAGCAGAGGCAACTGTTGCGTTAGCTGGCGAATATTCTTAGCTTTTTGTGTTAAATCAAAATTTTCGGACCCTGGCGTGGGTCGTAAAAAGTAAAGCCCATCACATTCAAAACTCGTCGGAGCGTTGCACATTCCAACGGAGACTCAATGAAGGGAAACCCCCAGAATTTCAAAGACACAAGACACACGACAAAAAAGTGTGGAATATTCTAATAAAATTTTATTTTCTATAGTAAATCGGCTCAATACGACCCCAGGGAGGGAATATGGAAAAAGACCAATGAACCACCAACCACTCGGGCACCGAGGTGAAGGAAACTGTGCCAGTATGTCATCCAAAAGAACCGACTCGCTCTGACAGCAGTTGTCTGGCCTGCCCTTCTAGAAGGTATATAAGATACTTGATATATTTTCATTATTTATTAAAGCCATAAAATAAAATACTTTCCTTTCATCTACCATAACTAGAAGTAGGATATATTTTACGGACAGAATACCAAAATAGCTTAAAGAGTATTCCAATTTTGGCATAACCCTTTGAAAATCCAGACTCTTTTCCTCGTTGGTTCTGCGCCCCTAAGTGAACTATTAGCTCTGTTGATTTTATGTTTTTCAATTTGTTTTCCAACGTACTTGCCGGGCCAAGTCTGGGGTCTTGGGTTTCCAAAGAGTTTCCTGTCATCTGGCGTGTCGTCTGAAGACGTTTATTGGCCTTGGACCGCCGCCCTGCTTGGCAATTTTGTTTGATTTGGGGGATTTGCATGCCAAATTTGACTTGATTTGTTTTAAAGGTTAACACGTACACAAAGGCCCCTTAAAGTCGGAGGTTTTTTACATTCAGATCTGAGTCTGAATAAATAAAGCAAAGTATGCAACGAAACTCAAGCTGGCCAACTGTTGCATGCTGGCCAAGATAAACCGGATTGGTTAATCTTCGGGCGTAACCCGATATGGGCCAAAACGGTGTGAAGAGTGGGCTGTGGTTTCAGGAGCATCATCATCGGAGCCCACATGGATCAATTACCAATGGAACAAATCAAATTATATATTCCAAAGTTAATGGGCATTTTTGTCTTGTTTACCCAAAAAGCACTTTGAACTTGGCCGGATTTATTTTTATTAAAATCTGAACAATCTTTGTATACAAATACCTCAATTCTGGGGTTGATGGAACATGAAGATCCCAATTGGCAAAAATAAATTATTCTCCCGGTGACAGGCGTTGATGGCAAACAATGCAAAAAATTTTGCAAATCATTTAAAGGATTTCTACCTCTGGCGGAATGAGTTATTTTCTCTGAAAAATTCCAATAAATTATGCTGTAAATATTTTCTGTTACATTTTTTGAGTAAAAACCTAACCGGGGACCGGGTTTATGGTTCCTTCTGTCTTTGGCATTTGGGTTAATTCCCTTGATAATGGTGTTTGCGCCAAATGGCAATCATAAAAAGTGAAATCGCCAGACACGCAAATCACCACAACATATAGTACAAATTATAAATACCTAACGATGATCCGTATCCCCAGATCTATTTCAATATGAATTCCGTTCTGACCGGGGGCGATGGGTCCCCCCGAAGAACGTGGCTAACTCGAAGTCTCCTAATTGGCCGAATGCCTGAGGGAGCGAAGCACAGAAGCTGGAACTGGCACTTGGCGCTCCCCCATCAGAACACTACACTGAGGGAAACGCTTCTTATGGTAAATTGAATTGATCTGTAAATTTTTGATTATTTTCTACGGATTTCCTCCCTGTGCATAGCAGCTGCCGTGTTGCCGAGGGCAATATTTAAATAATCTCTAAGCGACGAGTGCTACTCATATTGCACTTAGCTGGAAGGCCTCGCCATGTGCAACATGTTGTCGCAATCCCAAAAACGAAGGCGTAGACGGCCAAAAAGTTCAATGAAATGTGCATCAGGCGAAAGGCAAGATGGTGTCGGGGGAATCTCTGGAGTACGGATCCGAGGCAGTGCGTGACCCATCGAACTTGATGAATGGGGTGCGCCAAGACATCAGCGTGTTCGTTATTGCTGTCATTATAATGCTTTGCATTTATTTATAGCTTCTGCCCGCTTATCTTGCATGTTGGCTGTTTTTTTTGTTTGTTTGTTATTCGTACATTTCGGCCACTTGGAGGTGGCAGCCTCAATTGATCAACGATCCCTGGCAACGCAAAAACCCAAAATAGGTAGTTGAACTCTTGCTTGCGCCACGGGATTCAAGGTTGGCTGGATGTCCACCACACCAGAGTCACTTCACGCAGTCTCGAATCCCCCTTTCAGTTAGTTTGTTGCATGCCTCCTGTCTCCATCTCCATCTCCGTCATCGTCGCCGTCTTCGTCTTTGCCGTTGCCTGGCATTTGGCCAGCCAAGTAACTCGAAATGGAGCAAAAGTTCATAAAATTTCTGGCGCAATATGCTAGGCGGGCTATGAAGAAAATAGACAAATTATTTATTTTCATGGAAATTTCATGGGAAACGTTGGAGCGAAAAAAGTCGCCAAAGTGATACCCTAATTTCGGAAGCAGACTCTTCCCCCCAAAAAAAGCTCAAGTTTTCACACTTTATCGTCTGCGATGACAGCTGCGTGTCGGGGAGGTAATTGATTCGGAATTATTTGTCTAGCAGCCGACCTTGTGGCATCAACAGATGCAGGGCTTGGCCAACTGGCCAACTGGATGGCCCATAAAAGTCCTATAAACGTTCCGGTTTATTTCCATTTTATCTTCTCTGTTGCTATTGCTCATTTTCGCATAAAATTAAAATTCTTTTTTTTTTGTTATATTTTCGCTTTCACTTCGCTTGAATTTTTTTTCACATTGTAGTATTGTGGTCAGGGTTCCGGTGGCGTATGCGTAATGTGGTATGGTAGATGCTGGATGCTGGATGCTGGATGCTGGATGGTGAATCTGTGATGCGTAATGGTAAATCCCCTTATCAGCTTAGTGGCAGAACCATAGACGCATCTCTCTGCCGAATTAGAGCCTAAGGAACCCATTTGATTGGAGTTGATTGGCAATCACTGGGCAGGGCACCCTCTGTCACCAGATAAACACACAAAAAATCTATTAGCTTGACTTGGGAGGCAGTCCTCCCACCCTTTAGCCTCGAGGGCAATCTATTGGCCTGGACACGCACCCGAAAGCCGGCAATAAAGCCAAAAGTCCAGGACAAGCACTCCTGTTTTAATAATCAATGTGCCACTGGATGCTACGGGATGGAGGACTAATGGGATGGCGGGCTGTTGGCCCTCCTTGAAAGGTTAAGTAGCAAGTTGTCGAGAGAATGGCACTTGACTGCCAAAAGCAGAACACGGAAGCGGGAAGCCGAGCCACGATAGATGTCGATAAGTCACACACTCACCCGGCTAAGTTCGCCGCATTACCCATTACCCATTACCCATACGTGGCTGTTAGTCAAAGGAGCTGGGATGAGCGACCCCAACCCTACCACCCACCAGCTCAGGGCGAAGCAATCCATTGACGTGTCCCTGCCGGAGATAATGAAATAAAGTAATAAATAAATATATTAACTGGCTCGCACGTCTCGCCATCCAGCGCGTATTTAGTTCATTGTCGCTGGCTATATGTAAAAATAACAAGAAAGAAATAATAAAAAGCTAAGCAAAGGCATACACAGCAGTATGAATAGATTTTTCTGCAATGACTTCATAGTGTTATCTCTGAGTTAGTTGGCTGGACGGGTATTTATTGTTCCAACTGCGGAGGAGCAGCTGCTCCATCAAAGAGACGCCTGCCCAAAGTTTTGTAATGAAACGCATTAAATGTGAATTTATGACGGAAGAGATCTTTCTGATGGGAATCTAAATGAAAAGTCTAGTGTCTAAAAATATGTGGTATGGGTGCCTGGCAACAGGCTCTTCTAATTGAAATGTCCAATCTGCATAAATAAATTTACGCATTGCGCAATCTGTCTAATCCGCTGAGAGATCTCGATGCATTTCGTTGAGAACGCCTTGAAAAAGATTCAATAATATTAATAGCTTGCCAAGCCATTCAATAAAATCTGAATACCACAATACACTTAAAACAAAAATAGGCAAATTAATAAAAAGTAAAGACATTAGAGAGTTCAAAGACCGCCTTGCTTGAATTTCTTATCAAATAATTGTCAAATGTTTCATATTTTTTATGACTGCCTCCTATCGCACGTGGTTGGCAGCGAAAAACATTAATTTATTGTTATTTTATGTTTGTTTACATTTTTTTTAAATCGATTTAGAAATTCAAATTTGAGCTCATTAGGCAGAAAACTAGTTTCCAGCTGGGTATATATTTTTGAAGTAATTGCTTTACAACTGCGGACTGAAAATTTAGTCGTAAAATGTAAACTAATTCCCATTACGTCAAATCGATGTCCGCTCAATGAGTATGCGAGTTTCGAGTGGAGGACAACTGCAATCCGATGGCTGGCTAAGACTTATGACAATCTACTCGAAATCGATTGAGAATTGCAGCTTTTGCATAACTCCAACCAAAGTCGCGCCTTTCTGGCCAACTTGGCAGCGCGTCAAAAGTTGGCAACACACAATGCATGCCAATTAATTAAGACCTGGCCCACGCTATGCCGGCGACTTATTTGGCTAATTGTCTTTCGATCGACCTGCCAGATAGTGGCTGCCGAATCAAAATTTATTTATAAACTCAATCCAGTCCGCGATTAGATTAAACGGGTTGCGTTGCGCACGCGCTCCAAAGAGACTGCCGCCAATTATTGTTAACACGGGCCGGGCAGCCTCATTCCGAGTCATTGCGAGGCGCCAGCTCGGGCGTTTTGCATAAATTAAATTGATACAATTTAGCCGCAGATGACTATCGTACAAGGGCAATTAAAAGGCACACTCATATCAGATGAGCGAGTGTAATTATAGGACTCGGAAACCTGTGTCTCGGAGGTGATGAAAAAGTAATAATGCACAATGTGGGCAATCACGGGGAATTATGATTTAAGTGACTGGCTAACATCTGACAATTTATCGCTTTGTTAAGAGCCTCTTACTGAAAATCGAAAGGCATAAACATCCGGGGACAATGGGCATTGTCCAGGAAACCAGAAACTGGGCAACTGGGAAGACAATGAAACAAGAGTCGAAAAAACAGATCGCGAATGCATCGCAAGGTCAGCACAATGTAACGTCACCGTGATTCACGGCATGATGCAGTAGACAAAATTCTTTGAACTTGAAACAGAGATAAACTCATATACTCGGAGCTTGTGCCTTGGAATACTCAAGTTTGGAAATCGTGGGAATGAAATATGCTGATTAGCCCTAACCCTAAGCCTAATACCCAATACCACGCCCACCGCAGATAATTCACGCCAATCTTTCACAACAATTATGCGCAACACTTGCGGGTTTGCCGGTTAATATTTTATTTTTTATGTAAACATGGACACGGACATGGTCAGCTATTTTCACTTGGTCCGTGAACACGTATCTGTGGGATGCAACTGCATCTCGGGGGCATCGCAAAAGTCAATCTGGGTGGAAGGCAGTGTCTTAATGCCCCAAACCTGTTCGTCGCTCTGCCCGTCTTCGGGCTGTTTATTTTGCGGCATATATTTTGTTAATTTTGTTACCTTTAGAGCTGTCCGCCGGGTGGCTGGACCGGCAACTGGCTACTGGATAGTGCCTACTGGCTAGTTGATTTAAGAGATTACTTTGTCAGTATGCACTTACAAATATTTCAATTACTAAAACTGCTAGAAACATACTTGTACTTGTTCTTAAGCTGCATAGCTAAGCATTTTGAATAAAAGGTGATCCAAAGATGGGATTTCTTTGAGAAACATGTAACTCAACGACTCTTATTACATTTTTCTGTCTGTACGAGTATCTCTGCAGACTTGATGCCTTAAGTCTTTCAGCGGCTGACTGGCTGGTTTCACTTAACAATATTATTATGAGATGCGGAGAGGCATCAATCGAGCAACAAGTGGTACTGGACACTGGACATGTTTCTAATTTAAATATTTCGCAAAATCGCGCCACTCGCACAAACCATTCACAAATGACCTAATTGGGACGTAAAGTTCTTCCAGTGATTGGTTCGAGACTATGGCTTTGAGTCATTCAACAAATGACGGCATTCATGCAAATTTGTAACAAATTCTAATTAATTTGTAATATTCGTTTGGTTTATAGGTTTTTTTAGTGAAAACCCACTGACTCACCCCACCGACAGTGATAGCGATATGAAGATGTATACTTGTTTCATATATATTAACTCGGCAGACTCTTAAATTGGCACACATTGTGCTCTGGTTTCATTTGGGGCACAAAGGGGAGTCGCCTCCCGGCCGACCCGGCCCCTTCTGCAACTAATATCGGTGGCATTCCCTTTTTGCAACTATTCGCAGCGAGCAAATGTTTGTGTGTATTACATCAAAGTACATTTGTTTTTCTGCCAGTTGTCGTTGCCGCTTGCCGCTTGCCATGGTATCTCTCGCATTAGAGGCAGCAGTGACAGTGCCACCACCAGTGGCAGTAGTAGGGGAGGAGGAACTTTCAACAGTGTTGGCCATGGCGGGCCCAGGGTTTTACCAAACAAATGTGTACCGAAAAATGCTGTTGTCACAAAACTTTTTGTCCCGTCAAATTGGCCGGGGGTTTGGGGGGCATTTGCCATTTAATTAAGACAAGTTCGGAACATGCGGGCTGATGACAATTCGACAGCAATAAAAATTATGCCGGTATCAACGCCTTTTGGCCCAAAGGATTGCCGCCAAGAAATTCAAACCAAATAAATCACACGATTCGTATGCATTCCGCGACTATGAAGTATTTCATCAGAAAATCATACTGTCAAAGATGTCACCCCATAAATAATTGCAATCCTCCAGATTATTTCTACACCTTTGGATCCATTAATTGCTATTTTGCAATATGCAATTAATGCCCATAAATATGCGAAAAACTGACATATTGCCTAGCCCCAGCGACAGCTTCAATTTCCGATCGATCGTTTAATCAACCGCAGTTCCATTTCGCAGATCATTAATGTCTAAAGCTCTTAAATCTTTTAGAGGGGAAGGAAACCAATAAAAATAAAGATTAATCTGCAATAATCTGCAATCTAAAATTATGCCAGACCAACTATTTCCAAAGAGTTTCTTCCCTGATTACAGATTCTTGTGCCAATATTTGAGCCCAAATCAAGGGCAGCCCCAAGCCTCGTCTCTTTGTATTTGCACAAAGTTTTATTTATTAATGAGCTGGCCAAACAAGCATAGTTAATTTTCAGTTCATTGCCGTTGTTTTCGACTATTTTGTTTGTTTTGGCGACGATTGTACGAATGGGCATGGAACGATATGGTCGTCGGATCGAAAACTGCGCGCCTCAACTGAATATTATTTAATAAGCAAATGAAAGCGACACTCGGATTTAATTATCGCATTAGGCATTTGGCGTTTCCTCTACTTGCATCACCCATAACCGGACATTTCTTTCAACTTCAAGTGGGGCAATGTGGCGGAATATTTCTTGATTTTGACCGTAGAATCACCCCCAAAGGTAATGGTTTTCGGACTTACCTCAGCCGCAGCCTCAGCCTCAGTCAGTCGAGCAATGTCAATGGATTCCTCCAGAAGATACCTCCCGGAGCGGATGTAGGCCTTTTCTATTCCCACAAAGTTTCGGGCGGCAGTTTCCTGGGACGGGATACCTTCGCACAATGCCCTCCAAGCGGACACTTTTCTTTATGCCCGGTTCCTTTGTGCTATGTCGGGTATTCCGTTTTCGTAATCACTACACTACACAAAATGGGTGAATAATAGCGAATGATATAGGGGAGGGGCAATTCTGGAAGATCTGGATTCTGGATTTGAATCCATTAGGGGATATTGAGGGGTTGCCTTTGACATTGTCCAGTTCTCCGGGACAGGACGTCAAACACCACAAAGGCAATCCCAAGGACTATTCAACACAAATCACAAAATAGATCGATCGGGAGTAGGCCTAATAACTATCCTTGGAACTAGTACACAGAGGGAAAATCAACTACTATAAAAATAATAAATGTAGGATTTAAGAAAGTTAAAATTATGTGCTTGGAAAATGTTTTAAAAATAGTTAGTTGGTTTTCCTTATGCTTCTAGCAAAGTTTTCCACTCGTTTAAACAATTGTTTTTCAAAATTCACTGTTTTGTTTACATTTCGCTCTGTGTACCAATTCCAGCCGGCAAAAACGAGACTCACACGCGCTTGTATCTTTTTCGCGATGTATCTTTTCTGGCGCACATGTATCTGACGGTGCGCTCCGTTCAGATTCGAGACTGCGACTGCGGCGACTGTGACGACTTGCGGCGCCAACTGCCGGCAGTCTCTGCCCACGCCAACGCCAAAGCCAACGCCGACGCCGACGTCAACCCGACCGAGAGAATGCCGAAGCAGCGGCTACTGTTTGGCAGATACTTTTGCTTTTGTTGCCACTATCGATGGCGGGCAAAATTCGAAATGCAATTAAAAGCATTGTTTGGAAGAATTCGAAATAGTAGATAACTTTTTAGGGGACTCTGGGAGAGACTGAAAGTGACTTTTCACCAAGCAGAAGATAACTTATTTTAGTAACAACACAGTCTAAGCATTTTTAATTGAATTAACTGTCTTCCTGATGAAAGGCGTTTGATTATAATTACATCAAACAGGAAATGCACTAAATGAATAATTAATTTTAAATGTTATAATAAAATTATTAATAATCCAATCACTTGGAATCCAAGTTTATAGAAATATATGGTTTAAAATGTTGTATTCATTCTTGAAACCCATTTGTGGTGTTTGGTTGGCAGAACTCATGCGAGTCCAATCAGAGCCCAGTACAATTTTCCGCTGCATTGCGAAAACTTCAGGTGCAGTGCTTCTTCAGCTCCCGACCGACCTGCCACTTGGCTGAAACCACTTGGCTATAAATAGGAGACCAACTGGAGAGGAACCCAACGGGCAACACTTTCGTTTAACTTTTGTGGAAAGCCGGAAAGGGAAATGTCGGAGGGGATTGGCTAAGAACGGAACAGAAATTAGTTCCCAGGCGGCTTTAGAAGCTTTGCCAAAGTAAAGGGTTAAAACGAGGTAGGAGGTTGGAGGAAAAAGGAGTCAATAGACAAACAACATGTGCCCATGGTCCCACATGTGTGCTGTGTGCGGCAAGTTTGGTCTCTTAATTATTTATTTATAAGTAATAAAACTAAGCATAATTTTCCAGCCACTACTAACTCCGGGAACGCACTGGTGCCTCATTTCAAATTCTATAAATAATTTGAAAAGCAGTTGAGTTGATAGAAAGGCCAAAGCAAAAGGCTCCTCAGAAAGCCGGAAAAAAGGAAAACACATTCATACAAGTTGTTGAAGGAAAAAAATATGGGAGAGACCTAAGGGAGAGAAATGGCCGAGCAGAGAGCGAGAGCAGCGAAGTTAGCAGCGGCAGAGCAGCGATGGCGGCGGCGACTGCAATGGCGACAGCGATGGCGACGGCGATGGCGGCACCGGCAGCGGCAGCGGCGCATGTGGCGTATGCGTAATTTTGTTAGCCTTATCAGAAAACCATTGGAAGCAAAGTTTATATTAAAGAGCCGGGCCATTTATCGAACTTGCTGTTGCAATTGCCGTTGCAACGTGTTGTCCCCTGTGGTCTCGAGCCTTCCTCCCTGCTCCCCTTCCCCATTTCAGACTCCCCCTTGGCCATCCCTTGCTGTAACGATGCCACAAGAGTCGCGTTGTTTGCACGCCGACTGCCCAAAGCCCGCCAATTGTTTATTCAAGCAGCATCGCAGCTCTCGTTGCCCATGTGAGCTGCCCTGCTCTTGCTCTTGAACCTCCTTCACCCGAGCATCTCCTGGCTGGGGGGAGGCCGCCTCCTGCCTCTCCGTCATGGCTGTGCATTCATTTTGTGTTTGTCTGGCCATTTTTTTCCAACTCTGCTGCCAGCCTCCGTCTGATGCACTGCCCAAAAAAAGTGCTTGGAAATTATATTGTTAGTTTTTACAGTCAACCAATAAACCTCAACTACTATTATTTAATATTTGTTGTAATATAATTAAACACAAGCGAAACCCTATTATGGCACATGATTTTCTTTCAGTGCTGCGTACTGGCTGCTCTCGCTGCATTTGTTATCGCCACGGTTGCTGTTGTTGTCGCCGGGCTTAAACGGCTCTTAGCGGCAGTGAATCAGTGGCCAAACATGTAATCTGTTTAATGGCCACTGACCGTGCAACGGGCCAACTCCGACTCCTGCTCCGGCTACGGCTCCGGCCGGCTGAACCAATTCATCTGGTCGCGTATACGCACCATAAGCCGGACAAAGTCTTGGTATTTGCATAGATCTTTTTTTTCAAACTCTTGTACACCCATTTTTTGCTGTTTGTTTCACTGAAGGGGGTCCATAAAATGGCCACCTGTTGCACTTGGCTAAAATGCCAGCTTAGAGATTTGAGGGCAAACAAAAAACGTTAGACGTGAAAAATCGTTAAACAAAATAACCCCAACAAAAAACACGGCCAATACTCAAAGGCGAGCTTAAACTTGTTCGGCCGATTTGCATAAACCGCAAAAACCTTCTCGAAAGCCAAAACAACCAAAAAATTCGCCAGATGCCTGAGTTAACAACAATAAATAGAAACATTGCCGGCGAATGGTTTTTTCAATTAGCCATCTCGGCTGCCGTGGCTAACCCGGCTGCGGGGTGTTACTCCGTATTTCGGAAACCCTTTATCTTACCGAAACATCTCAAAACATTTGTGGACTTTATTGCACAGGTCCCGAAACCTGATCTACAAACACTTTTAATGACCTTATTCAGACGTAGAAGCGCCGTTTTGATAAAAGGCTCGATTATCGTTCTAAACGACCATATGAACCATATAAAAACATTCGATTAGCATAACAACGAGCTCAACAGCCTTGACTTGAACAATCTATAACTTTTTCTGTGTTTTATCTGATAAAATCATTTGCATGTTGACGAAAAGATAGGCATCTCTCCCATGGGGTCTGTGATGGAGACTCTGGTACGTCTAGGCAGTACGTCCAAACCTGATTGGCATATTTATAAGGCCAGAATTATTGGTTCCATGCGTTTATGGATTCTCAATAAAAAATTTGGTCTTAATATTCTGATTTTTGCCTAATAAAGACTTAACAAGTTCACGATACTTCTATTAATTTCTCCTCATTTATAAAATATATTAACGATTTCGCATTTAGCTCAGTTGTAGTCGAGTTTCTCGCTATTTAATACCTGGTACTCTTCTCTTACCATCGCTATTTTAGAAGAAATAATGCATTCTTCATAGCGGAAGGGACCGTGTCAAAAATAAAAGAAACTTGAGTGGATCAATAGTTATATCAAGGAGTCTAAATGCCAAATATATGTCTTCATCACGTATCCTTGTACTCACAGAGTACCGAGGATAAACAATAAGGAAAGAGATTAGTTTACTTCTGCCAATAGATGGCGGAAAACCTTACGTTCCATTATATTATATTATATTATATACATGCGCTTACATTATATTATATTATATCATGGTATATTATATTATATTACATTATATTATATTATATTATATTATATTATATTATATTATATTATATTATATTATAGTATACCATATTATATTACTCACTCACTTGTTAACTTATTATTAGCGCCATCTTTTGGTTTATTTCTTGTATAAGACTCGTGGTTGCCAGATCTTCAATCTTGGGCAAGAGAAACTCTATTACAAATGAAACTTTATAAATACCCAAAAGAGAATATTTAGTTAATTAGTTAATTTAGTTAATAAAGGTTATTAAAATGTGGGCTCTTTTTAATTTCAATTTTTGTAAAATTTCTACCTTTTGTATAATATATAATTGGTATTTTTTCTGGGAACTAGTGGCACCTGAGATTTTGTGCCTAACGCTATACTGAATTAATAAATGGATCCCCCCATCCTGACCCACCTCCATAGAACCCATCAACCTATTTGTCTTTGTTTTCCTGTTTTCCCAGCACATTTTCCAACCACGCAATTGTTTTCCCTCGACAATGAGCTCCTGGCGCGAAAGCCTGACCAGCATTCCGGGCTCAGTGGCGCAGTTCATCAACGAGAGCGCCAGCACCTACCTCCACCAGCAATCATCAACAGTTGGCCAAGCGGAGTCCGATGGCGGGGGCTCCGAGGAGAGTGCCCCCCAAAGGGAGTACCGGGCGCTGCCAATTCCCAGCTCCCTGGTGCGGGAGCAGTGGCGTCTGATCTTCACTAGCGATGCCAACATCCAAGACTTGCAAGCGGCCATTGCCCACTGCAAGGATCTGGTCCTGCTCAGCGAGGAGTTGAGCGAAGAGCGGCGATGGCTGGTGAGACACTTGGTGGACCTGCGCTTCTCCCTGCAGCAACTGGAGGAGGCTCAGGAGGCACACCAATCCCTACCCTCCGACATTGTGGTCATGGACGCCATCCGGGCGGTCGTCGGTCATCATTTTGTGCCCCACCATCCGCACCACGGCAAGCGAAGCCGTCTGCATGCGGCCACCAAGCGCAACTACTGCGACCACTGCACGGCGATCATCTGGAGCGTGGTCCAAGCGTCGTATGTGTGCAGCGACTGTGGCTACCTCGTACACCAGAAGTGCATTGATAGTGTGAAGCGAGTGTGCGCCCACGTCCTAGTCTCGGAACGCCAGCACCCCATCTCTGAGATCTGCCCAGAGATGGGCTTGTCCACCCAGGGATACAAATGCGCGGAGTGCGGAACGCTTTTGAATCTGAAGAGCTCCTGGATCGAGCCGCGGTTGTGCGACTACAGTGGGCTCTACTTCTGCCCGCGATGCCACTGGGGTGACAGCACCTCTATTCCCGCCCGCATCATCCACAACTGGGACTTCTCGCCGCGACGGGTCTCGCGCACGGCCCTCCAGGAGATTCGGCTGTTCCTTAATAAGCCCCTAATCCGACTAGAGGAGGATAACCCCAAGCTCTTTGTGTTTGTGGAGAAGCTGTGCAGCGTTAAGAAACTTCGCCAGAACCTGGTGCATATGCGTCACTACCTGGCCGCCTGCAGAATGGCCACCGAACAGAAGCTAGTGGATCAGCAACTGGGGGGAAGACGGCATTTAGCTCAGTCCAACGAATTCTACTCCCTGAGCGACCTCAGCCAGGTGGAGACTGGAGCTCTGGCGGAGTTTCTGCAGGCCGTGTTCAAGTCATTCGACGATCACATCAGATCCTGTCCCATGTGCCTGGCGCAGGCTTACATCTGTGAGATTTGCAGCAACAACGAGGTGATATTCCCCTTCGACGACTGCTGCATCAAATGTGACCAATGCAACTCCATCTTCCACCGGGTTTGCCTCACGCGCAAGAACATGATTTGCCCGAAATGCATCCGCATCCAGGAACGGCGCCTCCAGCTGGACCGCATGCGGAGCACGGAGGATAACGAAGACGCCACCGATGATGAAGTGGCCAAAGCGGAGTAGTCTATAGAGTTTAAAATTCAATAGTGACGTGCTGGTTTTTAATATGTTATCATATGTACATAAGTAAAACTATAACTAATATTAATTATCCTTTTTGCCGTACTTCTCCCGCTTGTGGAACTTTCGAGGATTAATGCCGTAAGCCTTCAGTCGATCGTCGGTGATGCCATTGGAGTTTTTGTTTATTCTGTTTTTCGCCTTGAAATTATTTGTTTTTTTGGCCGCGAATGTGCTGGATGTTTGTTTTGATTTCTGGAAAGGATTTCCTTTTGCGTTGCCTCCTCTATGGTTGGGCTTTCCCTTAAAGTTATTGGACGCCAGTGGCTTTTCATTCGTGTTTTGCACGTTGGATTTTTTGTTAAATGGATTATTTCCATTAGGTTTTTCTGTCTTCGCAGGCGCCTTTCCATTTGCGACATCTTCAGAGTTTACTTTTCCTTTATTAAAAGCATTATTTGCTTTTTCAGTTTTATTTTTATCGAAACTGGTTTGATTTTTGTTAAACGGATTCTTTCCCTTGGGTTTCTCCGTCTTCTTTGGCGCCTGCCTCTTAGCGGCACCTTTAGGAAGCGCGTCACCCTTTTCAGACGCATTAGTTGTTGCAGTTTCGGTTTTAATAGGAGTTTTTTGGGCAGGTCCTTGGGGTTTCTGATCTTGGTTTTTACTTTTTTTAGAGGCTGGACCTTCTTTCTTTGCGTTTTTCTCTGAGTCCGTTGGTTCCGTAGACTCCTTGGCCTCTTCAGTAGAAGTTTTAGTGGAACTGGCAGCCGCCACTGCAGCAGCTTTTCGCTTCAAGCGTTTCCTCTTCGATTTAGACAAACCCTCCGTGGGAGTTGGTGTTACTTCGGCTGGAGTTGGAGTTGCAGCTTCTGGCTGGGCAGGACTTTCCGCTTCTGTCTGTTCTTCATCATCAGAACTGCAAGGGATGGATGGATTAATAATAAGTAAATATTTATAGAGCCTTTTAAAACTTACCCATCGCCGTAAAGACTTTTAAAAATCTTCTTTTTAAGGTCCTCGTTTTTGGCCTTCATTTTATAGAGGCGCTGCTCCTTCTTCTCCACATGTTCGGGCCTGTTTTGGACAGCTTTCTTAAGGCTAGCCCATTGATTAAGCTCCTTGTTCTTGGCCAGCAGAATCTAGAAACAAATCAACGTTAAGAAAATGTTTTTAAAAGCATTTGAACGTTGATACCTCTTCTATCGTTAATCCAAAGTCATTGGGCGTGGTCTCCACGTACTTGAACCGGCACGGCTGATCGCCAATAATATCCTCGCAGTCCATTTGGTAGTACTCGTCGATGTATTCCCCATAGGTCTTCTCATCTTCGGGATTAAAAGCCGGCTTCTCAGCCTGGATCATTTCCATGAAGCGATTGCGCCGCCCCTTGCGACCCTTTCGGCCTCTCGAGTTCTCGATGAGCTCCTCTTGCAGCTGTTGCTTGGCGGTAGCTGGATCGAAGTCACAGTCCATGTTGAAGTCGTCGTCCTCGCAGTGACCGTCGTAGTCATCGTCCCCCTGACCCGCCTTGCTTTGTCTGGGGTCATAGTTGTCCCAGTCCTCTAAAGCCAATTCGTCAATATCCGAGGGGCACTCTGGCTTCTCTTCTCCCTCGTCTACGTTGTAGTACTCGTCGTTGAACAACTCCTGCATGCGACGATCATGGGCAGCCGGGTCAAAGTCCTCTTCCAGCTCGTCATCGCGGAAACCCAACTCATCATTGCCGGTGACCGCTTTGAGCTTCCGAATCTTCTCTTCGATCTCCTTGCGCTTCATTTCCTTGATAAGATCCAGTTCCCTCATCTTTTCCTGCTTCTCCTGCTCCTTGCGTTCCTTTAGCTCTTTGCGCTTCTCCTTCCTTTTGTCGTCCGTGCGGCGGACAGACTGCTCTATGGTGCGGGGATAGCGTTTGATGAACTCCGCATCGGGCTCCTCATATCGGAAGTTGTACTTCTGCTCGAACTCCGCCTGCTTCTCCAGTTCCTGCTCGTCATCGGAAAGAGGTGCATTGTCTCCCACAATCTCATCATAGGTGGGTATAGAAGAAGCATCCGTGTTGGCATAACCCTTGTTGAGGATGTAGTCCCTAAGGAAGCTCTCACCTTGCGTCAACTTGTGGCTACTCCAGTACTGCTTCAGTGGCTCCAGCTGCTCCTTGTCTGTTGCCTGGATATCCGCCTGCTGGCCAGCCAGCCACTTGGCAAAGTCTGCCTCTTCGGCATCCGTCTGTTCCTTGGTTTTGCTGCGTTTCTTAAATATCCCCCCGAACTCCTCATCCTCGCCATCGTCCTCCTGGTCCATCACACTTTGGAACTCGGCTTTCATCCGGCGTTCTTCCTCCACGGCGGTGGGTGACTGTGCCCGCTGGTACTCCTCCTCCTCCTTCTCCTGGTGCTCCTCGTCCGAGCTTTCGAACTTGCCATTGTGCTCAAGGATGACTTTTCGTTCATAATCTTTCAAGGTGACAGGCTTGGCTTTCTTGTTCTTCTTCTGCTTGGAATCTCCCTCGTTTTCCTCGTCGTCGCTCGAAGATTCATTAAAGAATCTGGCGTCCTTGTCGTAAATCCGCGGATCCTTACTCTTCAGGGAAGAAAGCGTCTTGAAAAAGTCCTGATCAAACTTGGGATCCACCTCATCCTCTTCGGACGATGAGCTGTCGCTGTCAAACTCGGATTCCGACACATCCAAGCCACGGTCCTTATCTAAAAGATCGAAATAATGAATAAAATGGTTCTAACAGAAGGGGGGGGCTCTATTTACATTTCTGGAGCAGCTCCTTCTTCCTTAAAATGTTGTAGGTCTTGGCGTAGTCCTTGTTGGTGGATATCTGCAGGTCGTCTCCCTCATCGTCTGACCCATCAAACAGTTTGTTGCTCATAATTCGGTCTGTTTCTTATAATTTCTCAAGCTCCCAACTACCACACGTGTTTGGCCAACAATAAAAGAGCTAGATATGCGCAGGCATATTAGGGGGGGAATCACCAAAAAAATTCGTTTATTTATTTTTTGTCTCAGTAAAGGAATAGTTTTGAAATTCAACTAAAAATGATTCTCAGTAAAAGAACATATTATGAAATTAAATTCAAAATGAGTTTTCCAATAATCAAAAATTTACATAATTTAGGAAGCTGTAAAAATACATTTTAAACTCATTTGAAATGTTACCTAAGTTCCTTCCTTAGAAATGAAAATAGAACCAAAAGGGAGGAATTTAAATTAATTTAAAGAACTTTATTGATTTTTTTAAATTTATATTTTGTGGCTTAATAATTTTAAACAAAAAAACCAAATATTTCATTTATGTACTTTTGCCATGTTCCGACTCCAAAATTCAAAACTTCATCTAACTTTCTCTGTTACGGAATCAATTAGAAGCGGAAAAGGGGAATTTAAACAAATTTAACTACTATATTGTTTTTTAAATTAATATAATATATAATATAATTAAATCTTATGGTTGTTTATTAATTTTAAATTAAACAATCATATATTTTATTTACTTGTCATGTTCCAATTGTTTAATTAAATGTTAATTTAAATGTTAAATTAAATCTTATGGTTGTTTATTAATTTAAAATTAAACAATCATATATTTTATTTACTTGTCATGTTCCATCTCCAAAATATCGTTTCTTATCGATAGTTTCGTTAAGGTTGTGCCATCGTTTTTATTCTTTATATTTACAAATTGGCTATTTTCAGCTACATTGTTATAAACTAAAGCATTTCAGCAACATTCCAAAGCCATGGCGGACATTTCGGAACCCCAGGCAGCCCTGACAACTTCCACGCCCGCCGACAAAGATGCCTCAAAGAGTGAGACCCCAATCCTGGGTGTTAAACCGAATATTCATTCTTTGTTTTTATTTACATTCACTCAGTTTGTGTCTTGCTGAATGCCACTGGCAATGTTCCGATCATCAAAAAGCGCACCTGGACCGTGGACCCCAACAAGACGGTTAGCTGGATCCAAAAGTTTATCCACAAGTACCTCAAACTTGACGCCAACGAGCAGATTGTAAGAGATTACTTCGCTTTGGAATCCTATTTTGATTTCATTTAAATTGAATTCCAGTTCCTGTACGTTAATCAGACATTCGCCCCCGCTCCGGATCAGATTATCAAAAACCTATACGAGTGCCACGGCACCAATGGGAAACTGGTGCTCTACTACTGCAAGAATCAGGCGTGGGGCTAAATCGATACGCACTCTTGACTTGGCTAAATCTTAAGTATTTATTCGACTACTGTGTAAATTGTATATAAGTTAGGGTGAATAATCAGCTGATGCGAATGCAAATCCACATTTTATTTTCGCCTAACAAAAACTGAATATTACAAGGGTTCTAGTCTCCGCGCAGTGCCTCCAGCTCGTCGGCAGCCTCTTTCGATACTCTGTGATACTTGGCCACTGTGGGTCGGTAGTAGTAGGCCTGGTAATCGTTGCGCTCCGACATCTTGCGACGCACTTCCTCCTCGAGTAGCCTGTAAGAGCATGAATGTGATTAAGAATGTAATGGAATCCAGGATTTTCTTCAGACTTACCGAATCTGTGCCTTCTCGTTCTCTTCGAAAAGGTAGTGCAAAGACTTCTCGTAGTTTTGTTGCTCCGAGTTGAGCATGTAGCGGGAAATGAAGCGAGAGATGGGGTGCTATAAAAGAAACAACAATTAGGAAGAGAAAATAACCATCTAGGACACGATCATACCTTCTCGTATTCCCAGTGCTTGGGCTCGTAGCCCTCGGGAATCTCCGCAAGCTGTGCCGGTCCCACAAAGATATTCGAGTACAGCACAAGGGCAGTCACCGGTATTACTCCGAGCATTACGTAAAAGTGCATCAGATCCTTGAACTTGTCCCATTGGAAGCGGGAGGGCTTGATGGTCATGTGGTGGTGTCCATGATCGCCACCCATCCGACGCAGCTGTTGCTGCAGGGCTATAATACGGAGATTGGTTGGTTGCGTAATGTTGAGTCTGTTTTTAACAGGCGCTACTCACCATTTCGGCAGGCAGGTGTCTGCAGCACGGCGCGGTACTTCGCGAACGATGCCGCCGGCGACAGCATACGGCTCCAACCGACCATTTCAATGTAAATTTAAGAAAATATTGCTATATTTTGCAGCTGGTCGTGCCAAAGTTGTGAACTCCACGGAAACGGTCCCACTTGAGAGGGCGCCTTGTTTTGTATATCGATACATATAGTGATGGAAAAATGTAAAAAAAATTATTTTTTTAAATTTTATTAGACAAAATGTAGGATGTTTACTTTGGTATATAGAAATAATGATTATCTTATTTAGTAAATGATTTAGTCAACGTAAGAAATCATTAGAAAGTTTGGAATTTTAAACTTTCTTGCCGGATTTCAATTAAATTTAAAAGTATAAACATATAAACCCGTTTTAAAATTAGTTTTTTATGATAATTAAAAAGATTTAACAAATAGCTTAAAAAAATTTAAATTTTGAACCCTTGTCGTGACACGAAAAAGCTTGTACCAAATCTGTGCTTTTTTTGCAGCACTTAACGGGCGGGCGTCGTTTACCATCACTGTTTATTCACAAAAACAACGTCTTGCAGTAAAATTACCGAAGATTTTTTTCCTTCTGATAAAAGGTACTTTCCTTATTAATTCTGACTCACAAGCAAAGTCCAGGCTTCACTCATATCTGAGGCAATCCAAGTGACCATCCAATCAGAATAGTTTCGCAAAACGTCATGTTTTTTTTTTTGCAAAGCGCCCCCCTCCCTGTTTAGTCGATGATAAAAGTACACAAAAAAAGTAAATATCATTAAGTGCTGGCACAACACAAATGCGCAATTTGTTGTCAGTAAATCGTTTGTGTGGCTATATGTGCGAGAGTTTGTGATCGTTTGCCAATCGTATGTTTTTGCCAAGGAGCTTGTGCCAGTGACTCCTGGGGGTGTGTATGTATGTACCCACAGTTGGGGGCAGAAGGATCCAAGTTGCAGGCGTTGGACGCTCTCTACTTATAAACTAGATAAATGTTCATCTTGTCTTGCGATAAGCAAAGTTTCCGCACCATTATGTCTTGTTATCATGCATATTTCCTCTCGCTGCCAATCGCGGCTTCACTCTGTGTATGTACCACGACAAGCTGAGGGCGTGGGCGTGGGCGTGGGCTTCTTCCAGGGCCAAGTTAATGTCGCAAACTCTAGCCAAAGCCAAATCGAAATCCAAATTCATTGAAATTCGAGGGTCGCATCGAATGTGAATGAAAGTGATTCAGCGCGCAGACGGCAGTGACAGGAACAATCCCATAACCAGTACTATGGCCCCCACCAATCCACAATCCGTGGCAGCCACTCACGGCGACGGCGCGCGACATTCAAGAAAACTAGCTTTGCTGTGACGTCATCGATTGGGGGATACTGGAATCGCACTGCTTATGGTTAATTTATTCTAGCATTTCAGCCTTAAAAACACAGTCTGAGCCAACGCCAGCGCTCCTGCGTCACAGCGTCACAGCGAGAATTTGAATCACACCGGAGGTACGGCACCTGCTCAACACCAATCCCACCCAATCATAGACCCGGAGCGGATATGGACGCCCATTCGCGTTTCGGATCGAGATTGCCAGGTAAGTCCGCTCCGGCCGCTCGGCCAAGTCATGCTTTTCTATAAAAAATAGTTTTGATCTTTGGTTTTGGTTTTGTAACTGCTTAGCATTTTGAGCGCAATTTCAAGTGACTTGCCATGCCATGTTGGGTGCTGCGAAAGAATTCCCAAGCTGCCGAGGTAGAAGCATACTAAATCCTTTGTTTTTGAATAAAGTCTTCCATTATCTGCCTAATTATCTCAATTTCTATTTAAATGATTTTTTTTTTGTACTAACTTTTCTGTTTTTTAATGTTGAAAGAAGTCAGAGCATTGTTAGTGCCTCTAATCTGTGTTGTAAGTTTGGGAGTCATTTCGTTGCGCCGCTTGTTTTGTTTTCATTACCGTATCGTAGCCTTTCAAAGGGGGAGCAGCGCCCTCTTGTTGGATGGAACTAACAGTAATAGCCAGCAATTACAACTAATTTAATGCCCCCACCTTGCCTAACCCGCCCCAACCCAACCGCCTTGGTTTTGATATCAAAATGTGCTACTAACCCCTTTTAAAAAGCCTATATGGGAACCCCACACCCGCTGTAAATACATACCTACTCTTGCATAATTTAACTATCGTATCCAACTTGTTTGCTTGGTTTGGTGTGAATCCTGTTGTGTTTTATATCCTTCGCTATCCTAGCTGTGTTGTTTGTTACCCCCCCGCAAAGGGGTTTCTTTTTTGTGTGTAATGCCTTAACCCTTAACCCTAGCTTAGAACTCCTTTAATTGTGAAGTTATTTGTTATGTTGTTCAGTAATTGTCTGCCAATAATCAATATCGAGTAAGATTTGTTTGATTATCGAAGATCTGATGCCAAAGTACTCATCCAATTAAAATTTCTCTGATTCATGTCTATTCACTTACTCAAAACTCAATCCGAACTAAACTTGTTGCCTCAGGCCGTCAAAATACTTAACTGAAAGCATTACTTGTAAGATTACCTTTTTGAAATATATCTTGCTGCGACCCGCGACGGGGAAACCTACAGAATTGATAAATACCTTCCATCTCGCACCCCAAGGTCCTGCCATCAATCCTTTGGTCGAGAACTCGGATGAGCCGCAGCCCAGTCTCTCCGACCTGCACGACTTTGAGCCCAAACTAGAGTTCGACGATACTGAGCTCCTGGCACCCTCGCCCCTAGAAAGTAAGTTGTATCCAAGGATCCCAAGGATCCATATCTTTAATAAGATTTGAATAACTTTTTGCCTATTTTTTGCCCAGAAGATGTTATGGTCGGGGACTTTGTCCTGGCCGATGGTAAGTAGGCTTCTCTGATCCTGTTAGGCAATGCATTACGTTTATCGATTCGTTATAGATCCAGATCTAGAGCCTGAGGAGGATGTGAATCCGCTTGAGGACGATTTCGAGGACCAACTCAGGGAGCAGTCGGAAAACTTTCAATCCGTCAAAACCAAATGCGATTTCCTGGGCACCGACAAACAGGGTCGTCACATTTTCGCCATTTATGCATCTCGTTTCCCCGAAAAGTCCCAACTGGAAGCATTCGTTCGGTGAGTTTGCAACAGAAATAACATAAAATATAATCTAAATAATATAATTCTCTCGCTCAATAGTGAAATCATCAAAGAGATTGAACCATTTGTCGAGAACGATTACATCCTCGTATATTTCCACCAAGGCCTGAAAGAAGACAACAAACCGTCGGCACAGTTCTTGTGGAACTCGTACAAGGAGCTAGATCGCAACTTCCGCAAGAATCTAAAGACTCTGTATGTGGTGCATCCCACGTGGTTCATCCGGGTCATCTGGAACTTCTTCAGTCCATTTATCAGCGATAAGTTCCGCAAGAAGCTCGTGTACATCTCGTGCCTGGACGAGCTGCGCCAGGCGCTCGGCCTCAACAGTCTGAAGCTGCCGGACAACATCTGCGACTTGGACGACAAGCTGAACCCCAGCCGCAAGTTATCGACGCCGCCACCCAGCATAAATGCATCCCGGCAGCAGCAGCACAAAATGGCGACGACGCAGCAATTCGGAGTGCCCCTGAAGTTCATTGTGATGAACAGCCCGTGCCTGAACTCCATTCCACCGATTGTGCGAAAGTGCGTAGACTCCCTCTCGATTACGGGCGTGATCGATACTGAGGGAATTTTCCGACGTTCAGGCAATCATGCAGAGATTATGACGCTCAAGGAGCGAGTCAATCGAGGCGAGGATGTGGACCTGAAGACCGTCAATGTTCATGTTATTGCCGGTCTGCTGAAGAGTTTCCTGCGCGATCTCGCGGAGCCGCTGCTCACCTTCGAACTGTACGACGATGTGACCCGGTTCCTGGAGTGGCCCAAGGAGGAGCGGTCGAGGAACGTCACCCAGCTGATACGCGAAAAACTGCCCGAGGAGAACTATGAGCTGTTCAAGTACCTTGTCGAGTTCCTGGTGCGCGTGATGGACTGTGAGGACCTGAACAAGATGACCTCCTCCAATCTGGCCATCGTCTTTGGTCCCAATTTCCTGTGGTCGCGCATCACCAGCACCTCCCTGGAGGAGATAGCTCCAATCAATGCCTTTGTTGACTTTGTGCTCCAGAACCACAAGGACATCTATTTGATCGACGTTAATCAGCGAACAGTGAGCGTCGATTAGCGATTGGCTGACTCGCTGACTGGCATCCCACACACACAAGAAGTCCGTAATTGTAAATTGTTTGATTTTAATGTTAGCCCTAAGTATAAGCAAACCAACTGTCGGATTTAGTCCATTTAGCAAAGGAAGTGAGCACATAAAACAAAATACTAGCGCAAACCCGAATGCAGTTTCGTGTATAAAGTGTATTCTACTTATAAGTTGAATTTTAAATTTTGTGCGTGTTATTGTGAGAACTGCTTGTAGCCCCAGCTCCACGCCCTCTCCCCATTTAAAAAAGGAAATATGATTATTAAACTAAACGCCAAGTGCGACTAATTTACCAAAGAAATTTGCTCGTCCAAGGGTGAGAAAAATTCGAAACGAGAGATGTTATTATTATGTATTATGTAAAACAATGAACGCACATTCCCCGAAACCTTAAAAGGATCTTGGTTGAGTTGCTTAGAATGCAGCTGGAGTTGTGGCAAACTTGAAAATCGGTACGAGTATATTGTGTAGAGTTTTGAATTTCCTTATAGTCATACAAACAATTTTTATATAATGGTATTGTTAAAAATAAAGTCAAATGTTAAAACCACTAAACTTTCAAGTGAAACGAATCAGAGATTTGGTGGACCACATCTTGCGCATAGGCGCAGGACATTTTATTGACATTAACACACATCGGTCCGGTTTGGAATATTAAATAGATGATAAAGGGTCACAAGTTATCGGCTTAAATGTTAATTTTCTTCAGCTTTCGGTTCAGATCGTTGAACTTGAGGATCTTACGCACAAAGAAGTCGCCATATCGATGCGATACCTTGGTGTCGGCAATATGAATCATGTCATCGTCGATGTAGAAGTCCAGCTGGAAAAGATAATACGATTTAGTCATGATATGTACTGTCCTCTTACTCTCTTTTACTCACCTCTGATCCCGACTTAAACGCTCCTTCCAAACCACTGGGACCCTTGCTCCACACCAGATTGCGCATCTTGTGCTTGAAGCAGAGCAGGCGAATCAGTAGCTTAGACACATCATCGTCGCTGGCATTGGGATCGATAAAGGAGGCCAGCTTGGCCAGGGGCAGGGTGGTGTACAGCTTCAAATAGGAACGCGTGGTTGGCAAATCCTTCTGCTGGCGCACTTCATCCATGAAGACCATCAGCTGATGCTCCATGGGGTCCTTTACATAGTCCTCCATGGGGGCATCGGCGGCTGGCGGGCAGGGGCTGACGAATCGTGGGCAGGCAAAGACAAAGAAAGACTTGAAAACATCCAAATCGCCGCACTGCATCTTGAACATGGCATCGTGATAGTTCTTCTCGCGCAGCACCTGTTGGATGGACTCGTCGATGCACTGAGGATGCAACACCAGGCAGATGGCCAAGAGATGGTACATCTGCTCCGCCTGCTTGTTGATCTGGTCGTTCTGGTAGGAGCGCGTGCTGTACAGCTGCTTGGTGCGCTGAATGTAGAGCAGAATGTCCGAGAAAGTGCGGATGGCATCGGCATAACGACGCATCATCATGTAGGCGAATCCCACGTAGTAGGAGGTGGAGATCTGACAGGCGGGGATGTGCGAGTAGGCAGATTTCTTGTGGATCTCAATGGGCTCCAGCACCTTGATGGCCTGGTAGTAGTCTCCCAGCAGGGAGTGGACGCGCAGGAGTCCCACCAGCGAGAAGTAACCAAGCATCTTGTAGAACAAGAGCTTGCCGAAGTCTCCAGCGACGGTCTGGGGATCGGTGCCCTGGGAGATGGCCTCCAGTTGCTTCTTGATGTTGGAAATGTCCACCAGCGAGTGGAGGACGTTCAAGATGCAGAGAATGCTCCACACGTTGCTGTGGTTCACGCACAGCTGTTGGATTTCATCCTGAGACTTGTCAGTCAAGCGGGCCCTGCAAATGGCAATAAAATCATGCACAAAAAGTGGAATAGAGTTTCTGGAATACCTACCGGTATTGGGCAAAGTTCTGGAACTGGTAGACAAACTCATCCACCAACTCCCACAGCCAGATGTCGGGCAGCTCGAGCATCACTGGATTCTGGGACGAGATGATCAAGTTGAAGAAGTCGCAGTAGTTGAAGAACGAGTTGATCCGCTGGTCTAGCTTGGGTCCGCCTTGGATGCGGGCATGGATGTGACGGTAATAGAGCTCCTTGTAGAGGATCAGGAAGACCTTGTCGTTGTCCACAATGGGCGCCACCTCCTGCTCATCGGGCCAGGCCGTCTTGTCGAAGTGGTGGTCGCTGATCTGCGGGAACGTGTTGTCGTACATATTCTGGATGTCGTACAGGTTTCCCTCCTTAATCGCCTGGCAGAAGTTGATCAAGAAGTACTTGACATTCTCCGGCATGCGGCTGGCGTAGTAGTTGCGCTCGTACTCCATGTCCAGCTGTGGGTCCCCGGTGTGCGCGTACTCATCGTAGTACTCCTGTAAACGGGGGAAATTCAATGAGTTCGTTTTGCTTTGTGGAGTCCCCTAAAAAGTTGGGTTATGTTGTCGGCGGCGAGTTGTGCTCAGTTTTTTAAGGCCTCGTCGAACCGCTGCTCTCACCGGGTTGTTTGAGTAGTCGTCTCCGCCGTACATTTTCGCTGTTTTATCCTTTCTTGTTCTTAAGAAAACACTAGGCCTATCAAAACGCTGAAAAATTGACAACACGGTCTCAAACTTTTGGCGAAAAGAAGGGAAACCCGAGGTGGCAGGTTATCGATAGGACTCCGGAACCAGTCCTATCGATTTGGTTCTATATTAATTTTTATTTTCTTTAGAATTCTTGCTGTCAATCGAAATGTATAAATTAGGTCTATATATTGTTGTTGTAGCTAGTTTTTAATTATTAAGTTGCCTAAGATATAATGATCTATCCTATAATTTGGTATATTTTTACAAGAAGTATCGATATATCGATTGATCTCAGTTGTCTTACACAAGCCATCTCCAACATTTACCAACACCAAAAAAATAACAAGAGGAGTCGGACGTGGTCGTGTGTCATCCGTTAATTATTTTTAATTCTTAATTCGAACGCAACTGAATCGAGGTGGGCGTGAGCTGGTAGACGCCAAGTGCACCAGGGGCTCTGATAAAACGGTGCAAGTGGATTCGAACTGGCTACTATAAATTGCAGTGCCCACCGCGTACGCGTTGCCAGCTAGCTTTCCACAGGCAGCAGTGTTCTTGCCTGAAAAGTGTATTTTTCAGCGGTGGATTTGTGAAACAATTCTTGGAAAGCGTTAATAAATGTGTCAATAAATCAATTCCACCAAATAAAAGAGTCTCCCACCAAGATGAGGCACCCCAAAACGATGGCTTCGATTCAGTTAGGACTTCTTAGCCTCCTATTGCTGGCCAATAGTAATATTCAAATTGTGCAAGCAGGTAAATAAATGTTGGGTAATCCGGAGGATTCTTTTCGGATGGAAGAAAATGGGCGGTTCTTTGAGAAAATGTGACATAAAACGTCGATTGTTTGTAAGCCACAATTTGGGCGTGTTCCCCAAAGCTGGAGACTCGCTCTTCGTCATCTCCATTTTCTTTGCCCCGTGCTTCGTCTAACTCGCTCTTTCCGATCGAGAGAAGAGCGTCTGTTGAATGAGAATGAGAGAGCGGGATCGGTCGAAACGTTGCTTACGAACGACGGTGGCAAAACAAAAGTGAAGACTAACAACGCCCCGCGTTATACAGTTATTGGTTGGGATCCCAAACTTTGTCCACGTTAAGTTTTTTATGGTTCCCTTTTTTTATGGTGGAACCCAGGGGAGTCGTTTGCCGGTGGCAGCGTATTCCTGCATCTGCATTTTCCGGCTTTTGGTCTGCGCATGCGGCGGAAAGCATCTGCTGATTGATGATGCTGCCGGAGCACGTGTTGGCGCCCCCCTTTTTAGCCTTCCATATGTCAACAGCTATCTTGATTTCCTTCGTACTTACCCTTCCATATTCTCTAAATCATCGATTCTTATAGTGTTTCCAAAATAAACAATCAAAAATGATATGCAAACATTTTTATGACTAAAAATAAACAAGCCTCACAATTAATTTGCCACTTTCGCAGTACAGACAGTCCAGACAGCGCAGACATACATCCTCCGATTTGATAATTTATTTCCAGTACTTACGGTGCGAGTCTTTTTGGATTCTTTCGCACTTTTGGATTGGCGGAAATTGCCGTCCGAACCTCGTCATTTGGAACATTAGCCAGATTTTTATGGGGCAATTTTATGTAAGGAGGGAGGGTCATGGGGTGGCAAGCAAAAAACGCAGAAAACTAGTTCAACTTTCAGCTCCCATATTGATTATTTACCAGAAGATTGTCGTGCGTGTTTCGCTCTGTTTCTTGGCCAGCTTATCAGGTTCATTTCCAGTCCAAGTGGCAGTCCCTTGAAGGCTCAAAGTCAGCTTAAAGTGTGCACGAACTCTGGATGACCTCGCAAGGGTTGTTTCTAGGAACTCCTGCTTTGCTCTTGGCTGTTGGCTGTTGGCTGCACCCAACATTATAAACATTTGCTTGGGGGTTGCAGAAGACAGGACAGCAATTGTCTGGGTTTCCGACGCGACCTGCCTTGCCCCCACTTCCGTATACTTTGTGTCACGGATCCTGGATCCTTTGCCCGGAGTTCCCTTATCGCCACAAATATTATGACGCCAATAAGAGACAAGAATCTGCATTTAACTTTGTTTTAGATGCGAAACATACGGAACGTTGGATATCTTCCCCATGATTCTTTCTACGAAAACTTCGATTCTAGCTGTACTATTTACCCTTTATTCCAGACTTTGTTTGTTTACTTATTACTTATTGATGTGGTCTTATTTATGGCCTCCATAAAAAGCGGCCACTGGAACGATTATGGCCCAAGTGATGTACTTAAAATTGTTGGCCGTCATCCAAACAGATTCTTTATATCTCAATTTTAATTATTTCAGTGACAGTTTGCATTCAATTTTCCTCTCGAATACAATGTGTATATGGGTCATGGCTGCTATTGGTGTAAACATATATTCATAGATATATTTTTCGTACTTTTTTCAGATGGTTTCGCGGACTATTTCTCCGACTATGAATGCAACCAGCCCCTCATGGAAAGAGCCGTGCTCACAGCAACATCCTCCTTGACGGACAGAGATCCCGAAAAAGCACGTTTAAATGGTGAGTTTTACTTCTTGTTATGAAAATTAATATATTGAGATGTTTTTTTAAGTTAGCTATTCCCCCTTTTAGTTATTTTTTCGTAGCGTTTATTATTTTTAACATTGCTTTCGAATATTTTTTGTTTTTAAGTTGAAAATAAAGCTATTTGTGAATCTTGCAGGTACAGTTTGAGATAAAATACCTTAAATAAATAAAGAAATAGGTGTTTTTCTTGAGAATTGTGTTATTTTTAATAATTTAAATAGCCGCCCACTGCCCACCATTTTTATCGGTATTATTGCAGTATTAATATAAAAAGCCCAACAGAGCAAGTACATTTTTTCGCTTTCCACTTGCGGCCATACTATCATAGCAAGAAGAAGAGAAACAGATTGACAAAACAACGAATTGAAAACGCCCTGATGTTAAAGCCATGATTGTTGAAGCAATTAAATCAATTAGCTAGCCTGGAACATGAACAAGCACATCTGCACTCGCTGGGCCTTCGACCTGACCAGCTGGTCGCCCACTCTGCCCCAGCTGGCCCAGGCGGTGGCCTTGATTCAAGCGGAGGAACGCACCCGGCTCATGAAGTTTCATTTCATTGATGACTTTCTGTCCTCCCTAATTGGTCGCCTCATGATGCGAAAATATGTGAGCACGTGCAGCGGACTGTCACCCCACCAGGTCCAATTTGCCAGGGACGTGAGGGGTAAACCGTATTGGGTGAAGGACAAAGGGCCACCCCTCAGTTTCAACGTGTCCCACCAAGGCGATCTGGTGCTCCTGGCAGGCATCTGCGGCGACTCCACTGAAGGCGACTTTGGCATTGGCGCCGATGTGATGAAGATCGAGTACAGTGGCGGCAAGTCCCTGGCAGAGTTCTTCCGCCTCATGAAGAGCAAGTTTTCCGCCAACGAATGGAGCTACATAGGAAGGCCTCAGCACAATGACAGAGCTCAGATCAAGGCCTTCATGCGGCACTGGTGCTTGAAGGAGGCCTACGTTAAGGAGCTGGGAGTGGGCATCACAGTGGACCTCCAGAAGATCAGCTTTTCCGTGGACACCACCCATAATCTTGCGGAGGAAGTATCGCCCCTTGTGGGAACTACACTGCGCTGCCAGGACCAACCAATGGACAATTGGCATTTTGAGGAGCATTTACTGAAAGAGGATTATTGCGCCGCAATAGCATTTCGTAACTGCTTGCCCCAGGAGCAGGGTAGATTCCAGCTGCTTCCAATTCAGAAATTGCTCATCAAAAGCGATCAGGCAGAATCGGAGGATGTGGTAGCCTACTGCGAAAAGGCCTTGCTCAAACCCCACAAAAAAATGTCCTGAAATGAGTTGTTATCCCTAGAATAAACATGCATTTATATTTTTTTCCAAAAATCGAATTAATTGTAATCCCCCCGTGTTGTCATGAGGCCCGCACCCTCAAGGAATCGCTTGTTTGCCTAACAGTGGATAAACAAACTCGACGGAACGAAGCCGGAAATATGCTTAAAAGGGCCATAAACCCACATTTAGCAGTAGGAACCGACCGTAATGGGACTCAGACAGGAGCCAGACATGGGTTTATGCAACGGGGTAGCTTACTCCTTTGGGCTTTTATTTATTTGATTTATTTTTGGCATTCCCGAAAGTTTTATCGATGGCGACGGGGCGATATCGTTGCCAACGGCGGACAAAGGAAACTTTAATGCGGCATGCGGTATGGAAGCGAACTTAAAGATCCCGGATTTCCCATATGCAAACCCTTGAATCCCTGCCTGGAGATTCTCACACTGTTTCGTCACACCTGCTTGCGATTTGGCGCGGTATGGCGCGGTCGGGCTATTAAAACAAAAGAACGTCGTTCGCGATTGTTTATGCCCAAAGGATGGCTCTCCCATTTTATGTTGACACCAACTCAACCCTCGGGATTACAGAATCCTTTTCCTGCCCGAGGGTTGATTCGAATCGTACCACTTGCATCTGTCAATCGCAATCGCCCCTAAATTATGGTTTATTAATTGGAAACACCCCCTATGCAGTTTTTGGCAATTTTAAACTACTCAGTGTTAGGTCTTTAAATAGGTTTAGGCCAAGACCCTTTCTCCGGGCTCCGGATTTGTATTATGTGTTACTTTTAAGTGCCCTTTGTTTTGCCTTTGTTTTCGGTTTTAACTGTATTATTTTCGTTTTATTGCCCGTCACCCCATGCCCTGCCCATGCCCAATCCCATTTGCGAACCCCAGCTGGTACCTCGTGGTCGGCCAAGAACTCGGACTTCGATCAGCGTTTGATTATTGACCTGGGCGTGGTGCGCAACGTTACGCACATCGCCCTGCAAGGACGTCCTCATAGCAATGAGTACGTCACCGAGTACTCCATTAGCTACGGCATAACCGATCTGGAGTTTGCCGACTACAAAGAGCCGGGCGGCAATGTCAAGGTAAACAATGATCGATCTTATATATACTTTCGAATGTCCCTTAATCCCTTAAAACACTTTCATGGGAAATGGTGAAGTTTGTTGGTTAATAAACGAGAAATACTGGTTAAGTCATCTCATCAAGGACTAAATCTGGGTGGAAAAATAATCAATGGTGGTTGGGAAAACTTTTGCAATCGGATTATCACAATTCATTATAATTTTTGCTTGCTTTATGCCTTTTTTTAAGAGTTCCTTGCTTTATCCTATCCCGCATGCTTCTGATTTATGTTAATAGTTCCGTAATCTTTGTACATCACACACACCACCCTTCACTCTGACACTACTGCTATTAACCTGATTGGTAACTGTGCACCTTGTGCAGGTAACGCTGCTTGGACACCGGTCGAGAATACCTATAACCACTTTCTAACACTCGACCTGGGGGATCCGCGCATGGTGCGCAAGATCGCCACCATGGGACGCATGCACACAGATGAGTTTGTGACGGAGTACATCGTTCAGTATTCGGACGATGGCGAGTTCTGGCGCTCGTACGTGAATCCCACGAGTGAGCCGCAGGTACTGTGACTAATCTAGGCTCTAAGTAAAACATCAACTAATTCTTTCGTGGTGGTTTATGGTCAGGGGTTGTTATTTTTCGCACTTTATGTAGTCTTTGAGGTGATAGTTTATTAAAATATATATTTTTACATACCCATGGCAGATGTTCAAGGGCAACTCCGATGGCAACTCGATCCACTACAATGTTTTTGAGGTTCCCATCATTGCTCAGTGGGTGAGGATAAATCCCACACGCTGGCACGACCGCATCTCCATGCGAGTGGAGCTCTATGGCTGTGAATACAGTGAGTTCCCAAAAGTAAACCTTTTTAATAAAGATTATTAAGTAAATATCCTATTAATGTAGTCTCGGAGAACCTCTACTTCAATGGCACTGGTCTGGTGCGCTACAAATTGCGAGAGCCCATCGCCTCGACCAAGGAATCCATCCGGTTCCGCTTCAAGACCGCCTTCGCCAACGGCGTGATGATGTACTCTCGGGGCACCCAGGGAGACTACTATGCACTGCAGCTGAAAGACAACAAGATGGTGTTGAATCTCAATCTGGGATCAAGGATTATGACTTCCCTGTCGGTCGGCAGCCTCCTAGACGACAATGTGTGGCACGACGTGGTAATATCACGAAACCAGCGGGACATCATCTTCTCGGTGGATCGCGTCATAGTAAGAGAAAAGATCAAGGGAGAGTTCACGCGACTGAACCTGAACAGGGAGTTGTATCTTGGTGGGGTTCCCAATGTCCAAGAGGGATTGATCGTTCAGCAGAACTTCTCGGGTTGCCTGGAGAACATTTACTTTAATTCCACCAACTTTATCCGCGGTATGAAGGACAGTTACGATCTGGGCGAGGCCTATCTCTTCGAGAAGGTGAACACCATATACGCGTGTCCGTCCCCACCCATCTACCCGGTTACCTTCACCACCCGAGGATCCTTTGTCCGCCTCAAGGGTTACGAAAACTCCCAGCGCCTGAATGTATCATTCTACTTCCGCACCTACGAGGAAAAGGGAGTTATGCTGCACCACGACTTCTACTCCGGTGGCTACATCAAGGTGTTCCTGGAATATGGCAAGGTCAAGATTGACCTGAAGGCCAAGGACAGACCGCACATTATCCTAGACAACTACGACGAGGCCTTTAACGATGGCAAATGGCATTCTTTTGTTGTGTCCATCGAAAAGAACCGTTTGGTTCTGAATATTGACCAGCGCCCGATGACCACGACTAAGAATCTACAGATTGCCACAGGAGCCCAGTACTACATAGCGGGAGGAAAGGATAAGGATGGCTTTGTTGGCTGCATGCGATTGATTTCGGTGGATGGAAACTACAAGCTGCCACAGGACTGGGTGCAAGGAACAGAGGTTTGTTGCGGCGACGAAGTGGTTGTGGATGCCTGTCAGATGATTGATCGCTGCAACCCCAATCCCTGCCAGCACAAGGGTGTGTGCCATCAGAACTCCATGGAGTTCTTCTGTGATTGTGCGCATACGGGCTATGCCGGCGCTGTTTGTCATACTTGTGAGTGCTTTCTTTACATTTTACAGGTGTTATGATTCTCATGTTAATCTTGTTTGTTAGCCAACAATCCATTGTCCTGCCAGGCCCTCAAGAATGTCCAGCATGTGCAGCAGCGTGTCAACCTGAACATCGACGTGGACGGCAGTGGTCCTCTGGAGCCATTCCCAGTTACTTGCGAGTTCTATTGTAAGTATTGTATGGCATTTTTCAATACGTCAACAATCGATTGATCTTCTTGATTCATCTCTTTTGTTTAGCCGATGGACGTGTGGTCACCACCTTAAGCCACAGTCAAGAACACACCACCACAGTGAATGGCTTCCCAGAGCCGGGCTCCTTCGAGCAGTCTATCATGTATGATGCCAACCAGTTGCAAATCGAAGCCTTGCTGAATCGTTCTCAGAGCTGCTGGCAGCGATTAAGCTACTCCTGCCGCTCCTCCAGACTCTTTAACTCACCTTGTAAGTAATCGCAATATTCCTTTGAATTCTCTAAAAGTCTATACTATTTTTATAGCGGAACCCGGCAACTTCCGTCCCTTCTCATGGTGGATCTCACGGAACAACCAACCCATGGACTATTGGGCGGGTGCCCTGCCCGGTTCCAGAAAATGCGAGTGTGGTATTCTGGGCAAGTGCCACGACCCCACAAAGTGGTGCAACTGTGATTCGTCTGTGAACAGTCTGGAATGGATGGAGGATGGCGGTGATATTCGGGAGAAAGAGTATCTGCCCGTAAAGGCGGTGAAATTCGGTGACACGGGAACTCCGCTTGATGAGAAAATGGGTCGCTACACTCTAGGCCCCTTGCGATGCGAGGGAGATGATCTTTTCAGCAATGTGGTGACTTTCAGAATTGCCGATGCTTCCATTAATCTACCACCCTTCGACATGGGACACTCGGGTGACATTTACCTGGAGTTCCGCACCACGCAAGAGAATTCTGTGCTCTTCCATGCCACCGGACCCACTGATTATATAAAGCTGAGCCTGATTGGCGGCAACAAGCTGCAGTTCCAATACCAAGCGGGCAGCGGACCGCTGGGGGTTAATGTGGGAACAAGCTACCATCTAAACGACAACAACTGGCACACCGTGAGTGTGGAGCGCAACCGTAAAGAAGCTCGTTTAGTAGTCGATGGATCCATCAAGGCCGAAGTTCGTGAACCGCCAGGTCCAGTACGAGCTCTCCATCTTACCTCAGATTTGGTGATTGGCTCCACCACAGAGTATCGCGACGGTTATGTAGGTTGCATTCGCGCTTTGTTGCTGAATGGAAAGATGGTGGATCTGAAAGATTACTCCAAGCGGGGCCTGTATGGCATCAGCACGGGATGTCTGGGCCGTTGTGAGTCAAGTCCTTGCCTCAATAATGGCACCTGCATTGAGCGTTACGATGGCTACAGCTGCGATTGTCGTTGGAGCGCTTTCAAGGGACCCATTTGCGCCGATGGTGGGTTTTGCCTTCCCCTTAATAATTCTAGCTTTTTCATTGCAAATTACTCTTGCAGAGATTGGTGTCAACTTACGCTCTAGTTCCATTATTCGCTACGAGTTCGAAGGCTCTTTCCGCTCCACTATTGCCGAAAACATTCGCGTGGGCTTTACCACCACAATACCCAAGGGATTCCTGCTGGGCTTCTCTTCAAACCTGACTGGAGAATATCTGACCATACAAATTTCGAACTCAGGTAGGTTTCCATTGCATTTTTTTCACAAAATGGAAATATATGTTGATTTCTTGATTTCAGGTCACTTGCGCTGCGTCTTTGACTTCGGCTTTGAGCGTCAGGAAATCATTTTCCCGAAGAAACATTTCGGCTTGGGTCAGTACCACGACATGCACTTTATGCGCAAGAATGGTGGATCTACGGTGGTCTTAAAGGTGGACAACTACGAGCCCGTGGAGTATAACTTTGATATTAAGGCCTCAGCAGATGCTCAGTTCAATAACATTCAGTACATGTACATTGGCAAAAACGAATCCATGACAGATGGCTTCGTGGGTTGTGTGTCGCGAGTTCAGTTCGATGATATCTATCCTCTCAAGTTGATGTTCCAGCAGAATCCACCCAAGAATGTCAAGTCGTTGGGCAGTAAGTTTTAGAACAAAGTTGAAAGTGCTTTTTAATGATGAGTGTTTTCTGCTTCAGCTCAATTAACGGAAGACTTCTGTGGAGTTGAGCCAGTGACGCATCCGCCCATCGAAATTGAGACAAGGCCACCTCCATTGGTGGATGAGGAGAAACTGCGCAAGGCATACAACGAAGTGGATTCTGTTTTGCTAGCAAGTGAGTTATTTAATCATTTTATACTTCAAGACCATCTAATAAACTTTAAATACTTCCAGTTCTTCTGATTATCCTCTTCCTGCTCCTTGTTCTTATGTTCTTCCTCATCGGTCGCTACTTGCACCGCCACAAAGGTGACTATTTGACGCACGAGGATCAAGGCGCCGATGGTGCTGACGATCCCGATGATGCTGTCCTCCACTCAACCACTGGCCACCAAGTTAGAAAGCGGCAGGAGATCTTCATATAAGCCGGTCGTCAGAAAATGCACACAAATCGTTTTTTATCGCCTTAGACACGCCACAGCGACGACTCAGACACAAAAAAAAGAACACAAAAAGAAAAATCAAACAAACACGGAAAAGGCTCCCAACTTATTACAGACAAAGCGAAAAATGTTCACTTTTTTACGCACTGCCAACTTTTTGAGCAAGTGAAGGCTAAGATTGGATATTTCATTGGTTAGCTTGATTAGGTTTTTTTAATTGATTCCCCTTTTATTTTTTGTCTGACGGCATTTAACCTTATTTTAATCTCGAAATCGTTTAATAGTCACACAAAACCGTCCATTTTTAGTTTATATTACAAACATTTTGTTTTGCGAAATTAAGTTATACTTTTTGTAATTTAATTTAATATCCGAAACCAGCGATTAATTATTTTCACTTTACCGTGCGAGTTTGTAAAGAACATTCCATTACTTTTAGTACGAATCTCGCGCTGTAACTTTAATTTAAAATGTCTTCTAATGTTTTACATCACGAATATAATTTTGTGGCTAAACAAAATCGGGCTTGAATCGGGTTTGAAAGTTTAGTAACAAAGATCATTAAAAGCAATCTGTATTTTTGGAAAATACATTTTGAACGTCTTGACTTGAAATTTTGCAAATATACATTAGAATGTGTATATAGATATATAGAGCTATATATATAAATATATGTAATTACAAAAAACATGAGACAATGAAACAAATTTAAATTTTTAACTTTCAATAAAGGAAGAAAACTACTTATAATAAATAAAAGATTTTGTTGGACTCACCTTTTTCTGGGGCGAATTTCCTTGGAAACTAATAGATATTCAGTCTCTTAAAGTTTATTCAATTTATATAATTTTGTATACTAAAATATATATACGTGTATAAGTATATAGGCTATTCCAAATATTAATATCTGCATGTTTTTGATCTCCTTCATGTAAAGTTAATCGTAACAATATATAGTATATATTATATATTAGTAATAGTATAACGCTAATTTTGATTACTACGGCTTTTTGTTTTGTTTGTTTATTTTCTCTACTAGATGTATTGGAATATTTTCTGTTTTGGTTTTTGGGTTTGTGACGATTCACATGTATATAATATTGTTATGATCTAACAACAGTCTAAGTCACATGTAACTTGTTAAGGTAGTATAACACTGGGTGGGTATCCACAATCCATAATCCATTATCAATATTAAGTATTCGCATCGTTGTTCCATAACTAACTTCTAGATTCGAGTGTATCGTCGTAATAGCTTTCTGAGGGGCTAGACCCCGTTCTACTCCCGGGATTGGTTTTCTCTACATTGTACCTAAGTTCAACTATGGGTTAATGCCTTTCTGCACTCATAACATCGGTCAACATCGGCTCTAAATGGAAGATTACAATTTGCTGTATTGATTATGTACTTTGATTAGTTGATATTAATGCTTATTGATATGCTCACTTCCACGGACAACAAAACAATAAACGAACTATCACAAACGTTAAATGAAATTACAAAAATTCTACAGGAATTCAAGGATAATCCGCACTTACACACAAGTGCCGCTATTGTCCGCCCACAATCTGTTCGACTCATAGCTGGCTTCTCAGACTCATGGCCACCCACCTAATTGTGCACATTCCCGTTGGCCAGCATCCGGTATCGATTCAGAAGCTGCACAGCCGCATCCTGCACGGGCTCCAGCTTACCGTGCGTCTCCTCGTACATGTCCAGCATAATCCTTTCTCACAAAACCGTGCAGATGACAAATAGCATCGACACAAGGCACAACATGGCCACAATGTCCCGGTGCAGCTTCCGATCCCGGTAGAACGGCCGCGTCGAGTAGCTTTCCTTGCGCGTCTGGCGGAGCAGCCACACCGGAACGATGAGCTGGAGAAGATCCGGGATCATGAATCCAATATCCCGCACAATCTGGTGGGCATACCCCTCCCCGCGCACCACATTGAGGAAGAACTGGTCGAAGCTGCTGGCCAGGATGTGGAGCAGGGCGATCCCTACGATGCAGAAGACTTTCTTGGGAGTCACTACGTTCGTCGTATTGGCCAAATGCATCACGAGCACCGTTGAGATAAGCTCGGTAATCTGTAAATGATATAGTTTCAGGTATTTAAGAAAAACGATAAAGATGTTGTATTAACGGTTTGGACAACCTAAGACCCAAAAAATTGCGGAAAAAATTAAAAATAATAAACTTTCTCAGATTTTGATGCAGATTTCCAGAGAATCAATTTACAAATCGTTTAAGGTATTCCGCTCAAGAATCGGACTTATATTGGGAAAGATATGGTCATCGGATGTTGCCATTTTTTCAAATTTTCCCTTTCCCTTTTTTCATAGGAGGTCCATCGAAAAAGTTGAGAAAAAATTGAAAACGATATACTTTCTGAGATTTTGATGCAGATTTCTAGAGAATCGATTTACGAATCGTTAAAGGTATTCCGCTCAAGAATCGGACTTATATTGGGAAAGATATGATCATCGGATGTTGACATTTTTTCAAACTTCATGATCTTTCCCTTTTTTCATAGGAGGTCCATCGAAAAAATTCAGAAAAAATTTAAAATGATATACTTTTTAAGATTTTGATGCATATTTCCAGAGAATCGATTTACGAATCGTTAAGGAGTCTGCGCTAAGTAGTCTTACCTTTAATGGCCAAGACATAGACATCGGTCATGGTTATATACACGTTTTCATGATCTTCGCCATATTTTTAAATTGATTCAATTAGGAATTGTCTATTGTAAAAAAAGGGTCTTGCCTGTGGTATTTTAACACGGCTTAAATTCAAAATTGATGACAAGAGGAACCATTAAAAAACGGCTAACCCTCTTTTTCTGTTATGAATAAATTTGAGCCAAGAACTTTTTTGGCTTTTTTAAAGTATCATCGATTTTTGTTACTGGCGAACCGCTCATTAACGGCCCTAAACTTTTAAGTTTCCACTTTGGCTGGATGGATGGATTTGCTCTTGAAACTTGTATCCCGGCCTCTGCATCTATTTTCAGGACTAAAGCTATCTCCACGGACTGACAGGGTGGCTGACAAGTGCGAATTTTGCGGGAAAGTGTTCGATGGGAGCGCATATTGTGCAAGTTTGGAGCGCACTTGCCCGGGCGAACTTTGCCAATAAATTATGGATAGCCGGTAACTGGCTAGTGCCCATATAGTGAATGTTATATCCGGGGAGTACATGTGACGGCACGTCGCAGCGATATTTGACTTTGGGTTGTGAGTTTCCAGTTAGAACTACACGGAACCAAAGAGTCAAGCGGGTTAAAGATAATGCTTTGAGACACTAAGCCCCATGGCTCACACTTTTTGTCGCAGTGCAGGCACGGCACTCACCGTAAAAAATAGCTGGTGGTTCCACTGATTGTAGTAGTCATCGTTGTAGTAGTTGATATACGCCCACCAGGCGTAGTAGTGGGAGAAGATGGAGAGCAGGAAAAGGAGCAGCATCGAGTACCGCACGCGCTGCTGGAGGATCAGGGCGATTAGCCGCTTGATGCACTCGTACAGGGCAATCACCGCAAAGACGGTCAGCATCCACATCTTAAAAGTGTTGGGCGTGGCGTTGAAGTACATGTGCTTGTAGGCGGCCACCCCCGACTCGTAGGGGCCCTTGAAGACGGTGTCCCAGCAGGAGCAGGTGCAGAAGTGGCGGTCCACGTAGCGGGCATAGTTCTCCCAGAAGTACCACAGGATGACGATGTGGGCCGGCGGTATGAGGGCTGGAGCCAGAGAGCCGCATGCTGTGGGCAGCCAGGTGATGTCGAACATGATAGAAATTCTGGAGAAACTTTCCCGGATACTGATATGTCCCTTGATTGCTTTGGTATGGTTTGTCCCAGGCTACTGGCCAACTTTGCTCCTCATCACGTTTCAAGCTGCAAATAAAAATAGAATTTTTTTTATTTATTACTGTTCTAATTGCTCTTAAATTAAGATTAATTAAATAAGTCATTAATAGTCATTAAAAGCTTTGTCACGTTCAAGAAAGCAATTTATTTTGCATTTCAAACTAACAATAATGGCTTATATGGATGGTAGGTCTAAAAAAATGTTTACTTTTTTGAATTTGTATTGCTATCAATAAAAATGCCTCCTAAAAGTATTAAGCTGATTGTGAGTAAACAAAACTTTGCAATTTCCATTGGAATAGTTTATACTTTGCAGCGATGTGTATAGTCGGGTTTATTAAGTTAGAAAAACATTCGCACCTGTCTTATGTAGGTGCTTGTTAATTAAAGGGCTTTTCAGTATCGATCATTAGATTCGTGAGACTGCCGTAAATCAAGAAAATTATATCTGGTCTTGTATACAATAGAAAATCTTTGTATTAAAAGCTGAAATTAGAAATGTGAATGCTCCTTAATTTATGCACATTAAAGCGAGAAGTTTAAGTTAATGAAATATTTATTTATTATTTCCAATTAATACCTAAATGGCGTGTATGAAATCTATTATAATGATTATATATATTACTTGTATTAAAGGTTTACCCTTCTTTCATTCATAAATTTGTAGTTTTCCATTCGAGGTTTTAAGAATATGCCAATATTTCGTTTTGGGCCAACTTGCTATTTTTGTTTGGTTTGGTTATGAAAATAAACAAGCAGAGGGCCAGAGAAAAATAAATTTCGCACTCTTGCCAGAGATTTTTTTATGCAAATTGAACCAGAGAAGGCCTGCCAGTTGACGCATTGCACTTTTCGCGGATTCCCATGCAAAATTGCAAAAGGCAACTGCAACTGCAACCGAGTGACCGACTGAATGTCATCCTCGGCCGGGTACTTGTGTGCCCAAAAATGATGCAATTATAAATTCATGTACGACAGCTAGGAGGGGCAGGAAAGGCAGGACTGGGATGGGGTGGTCCACGCACGGTGAATGGCATTCCAAGCGCTGGTACGGCTGCCAAAAAATCAAAAAAGCATCGCGAGTGGTCATTAGTGCGGACACGAAGCCAGAACCTCAATGGGAAACTAAATGTGAAATGGTGTATGGGGGTTGTGTGTTTTGGGAATGGGATTCTGCCAATGGGAAAGTCCGCCTTCTATAATTGAGGCAACAATGGACCCTATACTGGGATACCCTTTACTGGGATACCCTGGACCTGTTAAGCCTCTAAAAGGACATCCAGTAACATAAAGTTGATAAAGTTTTCTGTCCTACGACATAAGATCTTTAAATTCGCAATTTAAATTGTTTTCACCTGATCACACTAATTGATGCCCCACAGAGGACGTGTAAAAAAATGCAGGGAGTACATGGCGAGGCTGTTCCTCAATTTAATTAATACGTCGCTCGGCAATGTGCAGCTGCCGGCAAAAACTATTTCGATTTGTTTTGATTGCCGGCTGCTCTGTTACGGCTCCTTTCGTTGATTTTATTCCCCATTTTTTGTTGCGTCATAAAAAGCAGCCAAGCCGAGCCAAAACAAAACAAACCAGAACAAAACAGAACAGAACAGCAACCATATACAATTGGGGTCGAGGTGGAATACCAGGAGCCCTGATATTGGAAATCCATCGGAGCACAAGAGCATGGAATCATTGCAGCATACGCTATGAATTTTAAATTGGGAAAGTGCTTAGACTGCTGTATTATGTTCAGCTACCGTGGAATTGTCTTCAGCTGGAGAAAGGAAAATGTATGCGGGTCAACCGAACCTCTGGACCACTGAACCACTGAGTTCCCGAGTCCCTGAAAGGACTCGCAAAATATGTCACAGAAACATATGTCCGTGTGGCATGTGGTGATTGGGGCGAGACCCTTAATTTGTCAAAAGGGAGCAACTGAAGTGAAAGGAGCCAACTTTCATTTCCTATTAAATCAATCCACATTTGGGTCAACGGAAAAGGCCAACCAAAATTTAATATATGGATGTATTTTGTTGGGAAAATACAATTCAGTTACAGTTTTGCATTTTTATGGGCACGTGTTTGGCTGACAATTTCCTGAATAAATATTGATTGGTTTTTGTTACATTTTCATCAGTGAATAATCATTGATGTGGTTTTTCAACAGGACCCTTTTGTTGCTGACTAATTGGTTCTTTTAAAACATTTATATCCCTTTGACAAATAAAAGTATATCCAGTGCCAAACACCTGCCACTCAGTCTGGGGATCATCTGTCTCTGTTGCCTCGAACAAATCGCGTGCACAAACTCACAATTCTCTGAAAAACTTTGGGTAAACAACACCTCCGGCTGTAACCATTACGACCTGATCTCGGTTGTGAGTGGGCGTGGGATGGGTAGCGGTAAAGCTGTCAACAGTCGTTGTCGCGACGTCACTTGAGCTGCATTGTTATACGAGTATTGTCGCACGGGCAACGCGTCGTATGAGTAATGTGCGAATGTGGGTTGTGGGTTGTGGGTTGCCGGGAGTAGGAGAATAACAAAGGGGCAGGATCTCTAACCAGGCCTGAGACCAGGTCTCACGCTGTCGAGTGGCGTTCTTTGCATGCTCATTTGTGTCCCTTTCAATTGTCATTCAAGCTGGTTTGTTTTTGCCGGCTGGCGTTTGCTGCCTTCGCCTGGAGTACGCCCAGACACTTTGTCCACAAGTTGTACGAGTTCTGAGGGACTTGGGGATGGGTAACTGCCTCTGAAACTTGCAAATAACTTTGAGACACACAACCCTAATAGCCGCTGCAATCGCAGGTGATAAACGAACTAGCGATGGGCTTGTAGACACGCAACACTCGAACTCGTGCTCGTATCTACTTGGATACATAAACATGGCCCCATACGAGCATTCTAATATGGAAGCACTGTAAAAAAATGAAATACTTTTTGTATTGGGAAATAGCATCGAAATAAACAATCGTTTGAAAAGCATAGGAGCTTTTCCTGTAGATGGTTCAGAGGATAAGTTAAGTCATAACTCGATTGAATATCTTTCTCCCAGTGTGCGTGGGTGGGTGAATGTCTTAGGGCGTCTGGCTTCCACTGAGATAAATAGCTAGGAATAAAATTGCCTGACTGACGTTTGTTTAGTCAATATTTACACAGAGACACACATGTAAGCCGGTCGAATTAAATGGAAATTGCTTTGAATTCCAATTGCATCGAAATTGTAACTGAAAATCGAGACAAAGTTTTCCGGGCTGCGAAAAAGATGTGGAAAATCGAAGTGTGTACAATTAGACAGAGCCACCAGAATGGGTACATAAACGCGAATCGAACCTAATGCGGAGTTACATGGATTTTTGGGTAGGGATGCTGCTGGGAAAATTGATAACCAAGAAGGGAAATTGCGCCGGCTTTTCGCCTTTCACTCTTCGCTTTTCCTTACTTCACTCAAAACAAACAGAACAGCACTTTCCCCGCTCGGTTTCGATGTGTTAATGGATAAACAAATGTTTTGTTTAAACAAATCCGTTTTTGGGCTTCGGTTTGTGTGTTTTTTTAGTGAAACTTTTGGAACTTTTGGTGAAACAACCGCGGGCAGGTCGTGAAAAACGCGACTGAAATTATTGTTATTCTGCGTGTGAAATTTTGTGCTCTTGTCTTTGCAGCCGGCGCCGGCGTCGTTTGTTTCCCAACAAAAAAATACAGGGAAAGCTCTCAGCTGACGAGAACAGGCCTGTCCGAAGGCAGGCCATACACACATGTCGCGCACTGTGCCGGCTCTCAGCTGCGCTCTCTCTGAGGAAGAAGGTGCGCGCCACAATACTGGGAAATGCATATGCGGCTTCCGTGCCTTTGATTGCACATTAAGTATACGCTCCGTGGGCGCCCGCAGCATTATCGGCTGCCCAGCGGCAGGAAGGCAACAGAGTCACGTGCCTCTAACTGCCATTCATGCAACATAAATAAAGAGTTCGATGCTTTTACTTACTGTTCTGTAACTATGTGGATTTACACCTGTTGGTTGGCTTTACAAGACCCCAACCCTACAAACCCAAAACCCGAGTGAATGAAAGTATTCTTTATTTTTTGCAACTTCACACATTTATTTCGCATACAAAAACTAGCACAACACAAACAATTACCGAGTTAACTAATTGAAATACAAGCTACTTAAGTAAAACACATACAATACAATGCAGGCACACAGAACAATTCTGTCAAAGTGCATCTTAAATATGCTAATTAAATGGGTTTTCCCCTCCTCGCCGTCCACTTGTATTTGGTATTTTTTCCCGGTTTTTCTAATGTTTTTTGTGCAATTTTATTTTGAGCACAATTACAAACAGCAGTGGCCATTGTTCTTGGACGACGTTGCCAAGGAAATATACATCTATATTAGTTTGTCCCAACAATGGCTTAAATTTTGTATTCTAGTAATTAAAATGCTGGCCAAGACTCATTCATCTGCCGCTGTCATTGTTCTCGGGCCCATTATTCCCCGATCCGCCGATGTACGAGTGACATTAGACATATATTTATAGTATGTACAAATACAAAAACGATGCATCTACAACAAGTACGTATCAAGAGTATAAATTCGTTACATATTTGGCTTATAATAATCTATCGGTCCTCCCTCGTATTATCCTTGCAGGTACAAGTACTCGATGACTTTATCAGAGTCGTTTAATAACTTACATATACTCGTATATTTGGTAAAATAATTTCATTAGATCTCTGTATTTCTGTAGAGTACATTGAGTAAACCTTAATTTGTCTGAGCGCTGCCATTACAAAACAGCAATCCGTTGGATTGTGTTTTCCTCCAATATTAACCAATAATGCAAACAACATGCAAATCCTTATCCTTCGTTCGATTTCGAAGTGGGATGTCCTTTGTGCTGTTACAAAACGTTCTTTCCCTGATATTATTAGTCATTCTCCTATCGAATTACATCGCCGGCCCTTCGATCCTGCCCCTGCTCCGCACATCCTTTGTACTAATTCGGACCTAGGTCCACTCCTAGCTCCTTCTCTATCTGTTTGTCTATTGCCTTCTCTCTCTCTCACTCAATTCAAACAATCTGTAAGCTCATTATGGGTTTAGTATATATCACTGTCCAGGGAATGTCCTGCTTCATCTCTGTTTATTATTTTGATTTTCATTCCAAGTCATTCTATATCCTATTTGTATCCTTTCCCATTTGCAGCATCCTTATCTCAATTAACAAAGGGGAAATCTAATAAAACCGCTTTTCCCACAATCAAAATTAATTTGGCTTTGGATATAATGGGTTGCCGAAGCCATGGATTTCTATAATAGTTACATTATTTTTCTATTTGATCTTAAGTTAAGGAATTCATCTATAACAAATATTTGCAAGATGATATGAATTCAAAAGTAGTTGCTTTTCTTTAATATTCTTAGGATCTAGAAAAAAAGGAAAGCATACACTTACTTAGGGGCATCCAAATCTCTATATAATATGTATAGTTCCTATATCTAAAATACCTAATGAGCCAACAGATCCCTTCAGAACTTACTCTGCTCGATGGCACTGCTCACGGAATTATTGATCTCAGCCACGACGACGATCTCCTCATTCTCTTCCGTCTCCTCGGGCACCATCATCAGGTTGTTGTTCATCAGGTAGGTCTCCATCCGGTGGTCCCTGCCCGACCCGCCCTCAGCACTCTCGCCGCTGGTGGTGCGTAGGCGGTGGGTGAAGGAGGACCGCGATCGGGTCATGTAGGAGGATCTGGTGGTGGAGACTCGGCGCAGAAACCCCTGTCCGTAGAAGAGCATCCGCACCTCGACCCGAAACCGGGGGTGGGTGGCCGCATACAAATACGGATCCACGCAGGCAGCCGTCTTGCAGAACAGCGCCGGAATCATGGAACCCAGCGGCGTGATGTGCTTCTCCTGGCCGAAGACACCCATCATGGCCACCACGGCGTAGGGAGACCAGGCCAGGAACCACAATCCGATAATGGCTGCCACAATGAAGGCCAGCTTCTGCTCCGTTTTGGCCTTGTCCTTGTTTGACTGAATGCGGGCGGCCGAGAAGACCACTTTGAGGATGTAGAAGTAGGAGTACACGATGGCCGTCAGTGGGATGCAGTAGGCTGCCACGAAGAACAAAGCCATGAAGATGCGTGCCGGTGTTTCCTTGTTCAGGTAGTCGAAGCTGCAGGTGGTCAGAAATCCCTCGGGCACATACACCGACAGTCCGATGTCGAGGGCTGGCATCACCGCGAACAAGAAGCTGTAGCACCAGATCAGCACGATAATCAGGTAGGAGCGCAGGCGGGAACAGCGCCGGAGTGGCTGAAGCGGATGCACCACCACATTGTACCGGTCCAGGGCTATGGCGGTGAGGGTGCCAATAGCACACGTGCCGCTCAAACCGCCCACAAAACCGTAAATGCGGCAGGCTGCAAATGATTGGTAAGATAGTTTTTGGTTAGTCCAACAAAAAAATCAGTAAATCTCTGTAGGATTTTTAGGTTTATCCAATTTTTACATAATTTTTACATAATTGTTTTCAGTGAATTTTCGTTTTGACAGTCAAACTCACCAACATCTCCCAAAGCGGGGCCCTCCTTGATGTTGTTGTAGATGGCAATCGGACATTTGACGAGCATCAGAAAGTCGCAGATGGCCAGGTTCATCACCAGAATATTGGCCGGGGTGCGTAGAGACTTGCGGTTGGCGAACATGAAGATAACGAACGCATTGCCCACACATCCGACCACCGAAATGAGGCAATACAGGGCGGCCATGACCAGAAAAGTGCTCGAACGGGGAGGCTCAAACTGCAGCCAAAAAGGATTTACCTTGGCAATGTAGCTCAGGTCGTACTTGTCGCGGTAGTGGATATAGCCAGGATAGAAGCTGTAATTGCTGACGAGCAGAATAAAACCATAATAGTTTTGAGCTATTTGGTAGTGAAGAGTTTTGTAAACTCCAAGAATTTCCACTGTTTATAATCCAAAGACTTAAGAGGAATTCCGGTCTTACCTTAGTGCCTCCGTGGAGATATTGAAGTGCCTTTCATTGTCTTTGGTCGCCACATTTATCCCTGTAGCCGCATTCGCGGTTGTGATGGAAACCGCAGAAGTCGTGTTGGGAATCCCACTCGAGTTGGCCAAAATCTCGGGAAGGGAGAGAGCTCCAGTTAGCCAGTAACTACTGCTTCCAGAAGCGTTTGTCGTTAATGATGGCAAAGTCGACAGGATGATGGCCTCCATGTCTGGTCCGTAGTAGTAGTGTAGTTGTAGCGTCTCCAAACAGGAGCCCGGACGTGCCCGGCAGGTGGACGCGGAATCTGCGCTTATTTACTTTCCAGGGCCTCAAATGCCGTATTCGGCAAGGTCAACGCGTGTCGCAACCACAGGGTTGTCCTCGGTGGTGCAGTAGTTGACCGCGCTGCAAGGAGTGGCGGTGGTGGTGGCTCCTGGTGGTTACCGCTGTCACGAAGCATTTTCCGTTTGCTCACCGCCAATCGGGTTAGCTGCAATTAGCTCTTGGCTTCTGACGCTGAAATGGGGACAGATAAAAACGCAGTTTAGCTTTAGATCTAGATTTAATTGAGCTCAGGAGGTTGCTTAGCTAGCTTTCTTTTAAATTCCTTAAAGATGTTTCTAAGCTCTCAACAAAAAGAAAGTAAATTCCATGGAGTTCGTATCCATCATATTCTCTATTTCCAATATAAATGGAATGAGAATAGTAATTTAATTGTTTCTATGTAGTAAAGAAATTTAACAAAATTTTCAATTATTTTTTCCAGAAGTGTTTTAAGTTGAATAAAATTCTCTCAAAAGAGCTTCGCCCGTCTGAGACAAAAAACTCTTCTAGACTTTACTTTCTTCCAGAAAATGCCAAAGGAATGGCGAAGGTGGGAGGAAGTCCTTAGGACAGCTGAAACCAATAACATTGTGCGAACAATGCCGGGAAACTTTTAAACAACGCTTAACTTAATAAATAGAACCCTTGCAATGAGTATAAGCTGAGTAAATTGCAACTTAAATTCTTGAAGCTGGCTGTTAAATTATTTACTTCTTTGTAATCAAATATTTACTCTGGACAACAGGATCTGGAAGGATTCGTTCAACCAAGGATTTTGCCATGGAGATTACATTTGGACCGAGCTTGGACTGGCAAATGGAATTGGAATTGGATAGAAAATCAATTAGCACTGTCCAGTAAGTGTAGTCAAGGTGCTTATTATGTAAATCTCCTGGCAGGCGTATTTAATTAGAGAAACTTAATTGCTTATTAAATAACTAGCAGGCGTCCACGTGAGTCCTGCTCGGAATCCGGAAGGCAGGCATAATTTGAGATCCTGCCGCAAGTGCTTTCCAACTCAAACACAACACAAAACTTTTGCGCAGCATAAACAGCACTTGGCGGCCCAACTGGCAAAATGGCAAATGCCAGCAGCTGAAGAACAACTTCAGAGGTAGGGTGCTCCACGAGAGTGACCCAGAATCCCAGACCCGGACCTTGATCCCTCCAGGGTGGACCAGGCGACTGAACCAGAACCCCAGAACCCGGTTCGTGGTTCATGGAAATTGTGCTCGAGCGCTTACAACTCGCTTCCTTTGTGGAACAACAAAATGAAAAGTTGACGGCAGTGTCCCTCAAAAACACGAGTACTATATGTATAGTTCCGCTTTTGAAAATGGCGGGGAATCGGTTTTTGTTTTGCCTGCAGGCTTTGTGCCATTTAAATAGCACTAATTGGCCAATTGAAAAATGTCTTTGCTCTTTAGTTCACTACCAGTTTTTGTTTGCCATTTGTTCCAACTGAAAGCGAAATCGTTTTCATTTAAAATCGAATGCGTTTCGGGTTGCTTTCGGTCGAAAAGAAGGCAGGGGCACTGGCAATTAATCATTCAAAAAGGATATACGAGTATGTTGCCTCGTTTTTGTTTGGCAAGAGTATTTGCAACATGTTGACATCGGCAAGCTCCTTACAGAGGTCGTCTGCTAGCTCATTTGACATGAGCTTTGCGTGTTTTCGGCTTCATGGTAATATGAACGAGTTTTTAATAGTTCTGAAGAGCCTTCTAAATGGCAGGGATTTTCCAGCAATCGAATCTTGAAAATCTTCCCAATTGATAGTGATTTAAAGTGAGTTTAAACCAGATTGTTTACATTATCTGCCAGTGCTGTGATTAAATTAATTTGATTTGTTTCTTTTTTCGGCAAGCAATTGGGCGTAACCTGTTGAATGGAAAACTTGAAATTTATCTGAAAAACAAAATAAAAATGGCGAACATGAGAGACACTCTGAAATAAAGGCAATTTCTTTGGCAAAACGTGATTCTTGGATCCATTCATCATCTTCAAAGGATTCAACTAAGCAGAGCGATGTTAGAGAGGCAACGGCTCTTAGACCATTCAAAATTGATTTGATTAAGGGCAAGTCCTTGGAGAGATACTTTTTTGTTGACTCGGCAAGGACAGCTGAGCAGACGAGTCCTAAACAAAACCGGAACCATCATTTAGGCGTACATTTTTGCATTCCGGATATGCGGCATTTGGATTGCACAAGCTTTTTGCATTTGGTAAATGCATTTGGCCCTTTGTTTTTCCGCCACCATAATTCCGTCCGCACTCGAAAATTTAATTATGAGTGGAAATGGATTAAAGTGTTCTGTTCGGATCCTGCGGCAATTTGAGCCGTGAGATGATTGCACGGAAGCCATTACCCAGCCACTTGCATCTGGAAATCGCTAACAACCTTCACAAAAGAGCGAGCATAAATTATTTAAATTAAGTTTCAATTTCTCAAGCTATCAGTTTCTGTATTCGTTGTTCGCCCAAGAAGTTGCTACAATAATAGCGCTCCTTTTGACTGAAAGTCTCCTTGGAAAGTGGCTACAAAATTTAAGCCATTCGACGGCAACAGAAGCTACTTCTGCCTGAGATATAAAAATTTAACCGCTTGTTAAAGATGCCAGAACCTATTTGGTTTTTAATTTAGTTTATAGTAATCTCCCCCACACAATATTTAATCCAGTTCTAAAACTACCAAATATAAAAGCATTTTACTCACAAGTTTCGTGTATTTATTTACATTTTAGAAAAAAGTCTAAGAGAAAAGTTGTCTATTGGGAAACTTTCAGTGATTATTATAACTTTGAATTAATTTCATACTTTCCCTGTTCCAGCAGACCCCTTTAATTTCGGGTAGTTCTTTATGAATGAATTTGAATAAGGCAACAACGGGCTACAATATGCATGGGAAATTTAATAATATGCAAAAACGAATGGAAATCGTGAGTTTTAAGGACTCGCAGGACTCGCAGCACGTCCGTTCCATAAACACTTTAAATCATATTTACTCCGGAATCAAATTTTTGCCAGGGTTAGCTCAAGCTGCGAACCCACGCGTGGAATCACATGTGTCCGGATCAGACGTGTAATGTGCCACCGCCTATAGGATATACCCCATACCCAGGGGGTATAATGGGTAGTCTAGGCTGCTGGGATTTGATTTCAGTATAAATGGCAAAAACAAACAGCTGTTGGTTGGAGGTACAATTCTATCCATAGAGCTCGTCCCAGTTGCGTTTCTTTTCATTTTTTTTTTCGCCATTAGAGCCCATGACCCCCATGGGTGTATTGATTTATGCTCGCGCCAGTCAGTATTCATTTCAAAATTTTCACTTATGTATGCCAGTTTATTGCAGTCCTCATCTGCACTCAGCCGGCTTGTCCCCTGGGCCCAGCTTACCATAACGCCACGTTCCCACCAGCCCCAACCAGTCCAAAGAGGCACCGAGATGCAGGACGGAAAACGGAGGTGACTTTTTCTAAATGCAATGGTTGTGGCCCAAGGCTGCGACAGAACAGAAAGTTTCAGGCCGTCATCATCAACAGGCACTTAAACAGTAAAACTTGCACTGGGATTAAATGTGGCATAATAATAAGTCACCAAAGTAATAAGCCACTATCTTTGCCGGTCTAGGTTTCTTCGGGTTTATACTCCTTAGTCTACTGGTTACTTCAGGCCTTTATTTTTAATATATCAAGCCAAAATTTGATGTTTCATATATATTTTCTATTTCAAAATTGTTAAACTTTTGCAGTGCCTAACTTTTGAAGGCCATAACCAAATTAGAACCAACTAAAGCGAATTTTATAAATAATAAACTAAACAGCGTTATTTATGGCAACATCTAACAAAATTACCAGGTAAATATGAAATATTGAATGGTTTTAGGATGGCAACTTTCTCTCAGTGGGATAGTTATGAATGGCCAAACTGATGGCTAAGAAAACCGAGATAGGCAGAGCTCTTGTCCAAAAGCGAGATCTGTACCGCATTAGAGCATGTCAAGTATTCAATCTAGTCGGAATTAAGCCACGGAACCTTAAAGATACGAAAGATTCCCATTGTGACCGGCCGGCGAACCGTCAACTGATGCAAAATGTCTAGGATGTGGGCAAAACAGTCAAGTGCACTTACCGTTCCACATGCAAAAGGATATGCGAGTGAGTGGAACCCGAGGGGGAGAAGAATAAAAGTGAACCCATGGCACCTCCTCCATCTTCTAGGAATCCGATGAGGACTCGGCGAGGCCAACTGCTCAAGAAGCGCCCCAAGAAATGAGACTGACGTCCATCTGAGGACTCTCCAAGGGGCTTATGCACCCCAGATGCCAGATGCAAGGAGATGCCAGGACTTTGTTGGCTGGCCAAGAGCCACAAAGCTCATCACCACTCAGGTGTGTCAGTCAAACAAAGGAGAAACCGAAAGCCGAAAACAAATCAGCCGAAAGTACCCCAAGATGGCCAGGAAGAGAGCAGCCAGGACAAGCCCTTCCACTTGCCCATTATTTCCAAGCCCGGTTTTTTCACGGCCTTCCATTAGGCCATCGATCTGGGAAAATCCGCTTAGTGCCCAGAGCTGCGGCACAAGTGTTTTATTTGATTATTTAAGCGGCTAATAATAATAAGTAAGGGAGTTATTGTTTGGGAAGACTAGGGTTATAAGTTTATGTATAAATAATAACCCTAAACAAATTTGTACATCTAATTGAATATGGAAGACTTGTCAAATAGAATTTGTCCTAAAATAACAAAAGACTACTGTATCTCTGCAAGAATGTCAATATTTTAATTAATAGCATTTTTAAAACAAAACAAAAAGGATTTCTGGGATAAATTAGCTTCAATCAGTTTTGAATTTTCTACTAAATAAAACAAGGACGCATGCAGCTTTTCACAAAGCCATTTGAGTTTTGTTTTTGACGCAAAACGGAAAGTTATGACCAATTTATTTCAAAGTCATTTTTGCCACAAATATGTAGCATTTAATTTATCTCATTTATTTGTAAGGGAATATTTTCAACATAAATTTAACTTCAAAGCTGGCTGAGCTGTTTAATCGTATGGAAACCATTCAAAAAGTTTCTCAGATATAATTTATTTGGAAAGTAAATAGTGGTTGGATGCTTTCGCCAATTTTTGGCTGACGACAATGATCGAAATTGTAACGAGTAAACAGACAGGATTCGGGAAAGTAAACAAGGCTTTACATCAAATTGAAAGTTAAATAAAAGGGTGGAACTTATATCAAAGGACTTTGATTGTTTCTTGTTTATTTCGAAAATAGGCAAATCAAACGAGAGTTTTTTAAATCCGAAGTTTACTCACCTGTTTCAAAGTTTCTGATTATTTTTAAAAAACTTAAAAGTAACTTCAGCTATTTTTTGGTAAGTTGCATAGAAACTTTCTTAGAACTTCAATTGTGCAATTGTTTTTTTTATGAAAATCTTAATTTTGTTTATTTTGCAGAAGAAAAATCGCGACAAAGTTCGCCTTCCAATTTGTCGTAAAAGTTGGCCAGCGCCATTTGGTCAAGTGGCGCCAACCGGACACAAAACTTTAATCTCAACTACAAGTCGATTATTGGAGAATATCTTTCCAAGTAATGCTGCTGAAATTTTAAGCGGCTTTGGCGGTTCCTTTCGCGATTCCTTTGACGGCTTAAGCGGACTATTACTTGTTGACACGCGGCGTATACGCGATTTTTAATTAACCCGTTAACGGCGCCGGGGACTGCTTTAGACCGCTTGGCTCCCGGAGAGCTGGCCGAACTGACTGACTGAAGGCTCGCGTACGACTGAGCCAAAGGACCCAGCAGCTGGCGTTTTTATCAATGAAAATTGTTGCTTGTCGGCGGCATCCTTAGCCAGGACTAAGAGAGATGTGGAGCCTGCGCTGAAGAGAAAGTGCGCTTGGATCCTGCTCTTAAATTCCCAAGCACATCCTGGCCCATGTTTGCCAAGGAATTTTACATTGCATTATTGCCACTTGTGGGCTGCTCTTGAACTCGGCAGACGAAGATGACGACGTAGGGTCCTTGTATCCTGTATCTTTTTATCTGCTAAATGGCCAGTCATTGGCTTTTGCGTTTGGACTGTGGAGTGGGTGTAGCCGGCCCTTTGGGCAGTCGGCTTTTATTCACGAGCCATTACAACTTATTAAAAACACGGGAGTTCCTAGTCCATTGAGGTTTCAGGTGTACGTGCCAGGAAAGCCGCAACCCCTGGGTTCTATTTCAATGTGTGACGGGCTTTGCGGCTAACACATGGGAAAAATGTTCATTTACATTAAATTCAAAACATTGGGCTTTCTGTATGAACTGTCAGGAGTTTTCCGAAGAGAAAACTACCAATATCATTAGCAGTTTAATATAGCGTTTAATTAAAACTTAATAAACTTCGGGGAACTCATAAAAGCTGAATTACCATGCGCCTAAACCTTTCTATATTGCATTTTTGTTCGGGATAAAAATATTTATGCGGTCGACTGCAGCACGAAAATGAAAATAGTTGACTTCGAACGGCGATGACAAACTGCCAACATTTTTCTGGTTTCTGGTTTCTGGTTTGGCATATCGGCGTGCACCACTTTCCATTGCCCGCAAATTGAGCAAAGCCCGCCGCAGTTCGTCGGCAGTTGCACTTTAATTAAAAATAAATACGGATAAAGGCCGCTTCCTTGCCCAAGCCCCAGCCCCAGCCTCAGTGCCAGGCCTAGGCCCAGCCCCTGCCCCTTTGGCAAATGTCAACCGGTCTAATTCTAATGATTATTGATGTGGCTGCTGATGATGGTTGATTCTGTGTTTACTGCCGGCTGGGATTTATTCATACCTCCACATCAAACAATATATATTCCTCCATACATATAGCGCTCTGACCTGTCCATGATTGCGATTTCTCATCGTCTGGAATATGACAGACGTGGCCTTTACTTTTGCTACGATTATACTTTTATTTGTGTTTTACTTCTCGGTTTGGCAAATTTAGGGTACCTCCCCTCAACGCACTTGGCTAAACCTGGCCAAAATGAGGGCTTGTAATCAGGGACAATAAAGAATATTAGACAAATTGACTTTCAAGCACACTTTTTTAGGCATCTAAATGATGTCACAGGTGGACTGTAGAGCCTTAATTCAAAGAAAAGAATAAAGCCTTGTTCATTTTAAAGTAAATAGGTTGGGAAGAAAGTGGGCGAACCTCCTACTGTAACCAAGATACCCAGTTGCGGGCCATCTTCCCGGCTTAGATATTAAAAGTTGTGCTTTGTGGCACTAAATTATACAACATTTTACTACATTCGTCGCCGGTAGCTTTCCAGTGTGTTTTGTTTTCGTTTTTTGAACTCAAAGCAAGAAAAAAGCACTTACTCTCTCTGATTCGGATTTTGATATAAACACGTACCTGGGGTACATGGACTTCTGGTTCCGTCGCACTTTTCCTTCTCCCTGGCAACGTGGAAACCTGGCAGAGTAATTAGTGACTTGTACAAAAAATGGGAATACAAAAAGAGTCTATTATAAATGGGGGGCGTTAGCGTAAGTGTTCTCGGCTCAACTTTTCCAGATTGCGGACTTTGTGCTCGCGGAACCAGACATTTGAGTTCCCGCTTGACATACCATGGAGGTCGTTTTAATATACGCTTTCGGTTCAGGCCAAAAAGTTTACCTGGACTACAATGCAAGTGTTTAACAGGTAAGGTAGAAAATTTCCATTGCCAAAAGCCGCACTCTGATGAGTCAACCTACTACGTATACCGAGTAGGTGCGTAGCTTTGGGTTTTGAGTTTTAAGAAATCGATTCTACTCCAAAAGTCTGTCATTATCATAATTTGATTCACCAAGTTGGGCCATCTAGATATTAATTGATAGGGTGCCTTAAGCAAATGAATAACTTGTCACCGGCTCTGCGTTAATCTGTTTGGGGCTTTTAACTGAACGAATTTTATTCATCGGCTCAAAAGGTTTCCGATGACCAGGAAAATGGTTCGGCAGAGCAAACACACAATACGATTAGCATGCAATAATGCAATAGTAATGACATTAAATATGCAATATACTCGCAATCAGCACATTTCCATTTCTAGAGACCTGCTATTTGCGATTTGCGGCTGCGACATGTGATGTAAAGATAAACACCGAAGCAATCAGTCTAAGTACCAGCCAGATACAAATATCGCCCCCCAGAGATAAGCCCTTAAGGCTGTCCACACTTTAGGTCCATATAGTCCATACAGCCTATAGCCGGAAGCCACAAAATGAACAATACCACTGGGTGTTACTGTCGATGATCGCGTGGGGCGATTTGTGGTTTATAACCCCCATCAGGTCCACTGGGGTCCCAGTCCAAAGCACTCAAGCGGTCTTTGAGTGTTTCTCGAAAAGATACTCAAAACTTTCCATATTGTCGAGGGTCTTTCCCCGTCTTGGATTACGCGGTTTTATTATAATATCTTCATCGGGGTTACTCATCGTATCTGACCAACACGCAAGTCATTAGTTATTTTGAGTAGGGTTTATGTTTCTAGAGACCCCTCGATGCGAGCATACCCTCTGATACCTTATATCTAACAGGAATGTTTATGTAATTCCGAGACTAAAGAGGCTTCAGAGACTAAACGGAAAACTTTAAAATTCTGGTTGATAGGGCCAGTCGATAGAGGTTCCCCTTATCTATTTAAAAAAAAATATACAATGTAATAGTAAAATTTCTAATTAGTGACTAGTGTAACATTTGACAGTTTATGTTGAAGATTCCAATCAAAGCTTCAAGCTGCCCATAAGTTGCTTTTTTTCTGGCATTCGAATGTTTAAGCAAATAAAACTAAATGAAGGATAGCCCAAAGTCACGACTCCCTTTCCCAAAACAAATATGGTATAATAGGTAAACAATAAAAAGTGCTCCGTTAGGAGAGTACGGGTCCGGGAGTACTTTTGACTTTGAGTGGAATTTTATTATGCGTATTCCAAGAAATCCATTTCAAATTGAGGTGGAAACTGGGCATTGACAAGGTTAGGGCAGCCCGAAAAGGTTAACCTTTTAACTGCCTTCGCTTTGTTGGCTTTAAATTGGTTTCGCGGGTCTGAGTCGCTTCTTTGCTTGGCCACTTGGCTCTCCAGCCCACAGTTGGCGACCCACAAACAACAAACCGACCGGGAAGTGATATAAGTGGCGGTGTCTCAGTGGCTCCAACCGCAGTTGTGTGACCGCGTTCGGCGGGTGAGCACGGAATAAAAAATAGTATTGAAAATTAAAAAGCCATTGGGCAGTGAGACATCGAACGGCCGGAAAGCCGCAAGAATTGTGCAGTGCCCCGTAATAGTCAAAGCCTGATAAGGCATTCTTTCATTGAGAGTCCCCATAAAAATCAAAACAATGTGGAGCTATCACTCGGTTGCAATTTACACCGCCTCGATCTTGATTTGTGGTGAGCTGAAGACCTTAATTTAAACAAACATGTGACAAAAGTGCGTTTGTCTTGCAATATAAACTCAAGTTGCTTTTATCTCCGCCGGCGGTAGATCAAGTGTCGCAAATATTGAAATAGTTAACAATCTAAAGAAGTAACTCATTGTCATTTAGACTTCTAAGAAGCGTAAAGGCAATTAGTTAATTTATAGCCATTATATATGTTATCCGTATGTTTAATATGAAGAGGTTTTTAAAGACAAAGATCTTCAGTAACTATCAGGAAACCATTTTATCTCCCTTGTAAATCAACAAAATGATAGTTGGACTTTTTTGATGAGGCCTCGAAACTGTCTGCGATAGGCTTTTTATTATTTATAGTCAGTTACGAACCGGTCACCTGATTGATCTCCAACCTCCAACCGTCGTTCTGTTCCTCTTGATTAGTATTCGTCACCATTGTCCAAACTGATCACCGTCAGCGGTCATGAAGGCAGCACATGATATCCCCATACAAAATGGGAGTTTTTGCCAAGTCTTTTCATTATCCCAATCAATTTAATTCGACTTAATGACCGTGTGAGCAAATGTCAAGCTTTCGTTAATGAAAATTTAATCATAATTTGCTTCAAATTTTCATATTTAAAAAAACTGTTAATTGTTGGGGTTTTTGTTAGTTGTGTGGTTTACAAATTCAGTTTTTTTGTGGTGTAATCGGCGTGTTAAAATGTTGCAGCTGCGCCCTTTTTCCAAGGGTCGCATATTTCACAGAGGCTTCCATTAAGAGCCATAAACTTTACATAGATAATTGCCGTCTGATCTGTGCTAATTAGGTGAGCAATTACCAGTCCCCGCCGACTGAACTGATTTCCGATGACGACAGCCAGATATCGCATTAATAAAAAGTGCAAAATTAGTACGACACACATCTGGCGTATTTATAGCTTTCGCCGCGACCAAAAATAGTTGATGGCTCGATTGATTATCGCCGATTCGACTCACCCACTAACGGCTGTCACATAATGTCACCGATTCTCTTATATGACCAATGAATTATCACCTGCAGCAATTTGATTAACCGTCTGTGTTTGTCTTTCCAGCTGCCGGAGGGGTCTGGAGCCAAGACTTCGGCTACGAGGGACGACACGGCCCGGAGCACTGGGGCGAGGAGTATGCCCGCTGCAGCGGCAAGCACCAAAGCCCCATCAACATCGACATGGTAAACGCCGTGGTGAAGCGCTTTCCCAAGCTGGAGTTCTTCAACTTCCACGTGGAGCCGAAGGGAATCCACATGTCCAACAATGGACACACGGTGCTGGTGAAGATGACCTTCGACGAGGACAGGATGCCGACGGTGCGCGGAGGTCCTCTGGCCGAGAGGTCTCCTCTAGGCTACCAGTTCGAGCAGTTCCACTTCCACTGGGGCGAGAACGACACGGTGGGCAGTGAGGATCTGATCGACAACCACGCCTATCCCGCAGAGCTGCACGTCGTGTTAAGAAATCTGGAGTATCCGGACTTTGCCAGTGCCTTGGACAAGGATCATGGCATAGCCGTGATGGCCTTCTTCTTTCAGGTGAGTTAAAGGATGGCTTCAAATTTCAAGCAAACTTCTGACTGAATTTTGAACTCCAGGTTAGCCGCACTTCTTCAGATGGTTATGAGAAGTTCACGAGCCTTCTGCCCGAGATAGATAGAAAGGGAAAGTCTGTTAACATGACAAATCCACTGCCCTTAAAGGAGTATGTTTCCAAGAGCCTGGATAGCTACTACAGCTACACAGGATCCCTGACTACTCCGCCCTGTAGCGAAGAGGTCACCTGGATAGACTTTAGCTCTCCCATTGATATCACAGAAAAAGAGGTAATTTGGGTCGAACTTTAAGATTGTTTATTCTTCTTATCTATTTTTATCTATTTTTTGTAGCTGAATGCCTTTCGGCTTCTCACCGCTAATGATGATCATTTGAAGAACAACTTCCGACCCATTCAGCCGCTTAACGATCGCACTTTGTACAAAAATTACATTGAGGTTCCCCAGGGTAAAATGGGTGCGATTCCCTTTGTTAATGCTGCAAACTCGGCTGGCAGTTGGAGGTCCTGGCATTCCCTCGCTCTCGCCCTGCTGCCCTGTTTCGGCCTCGTGACCCTGCTAAGAGCCTCTGTATTTAGCGATTTTTAATTAGAGTTTTGCGGCCAGGAATCGAATGTTAAACCGTTAAATACCTAGCATGAGCTTAGCCGTCTAATTAAGCGCCGCAATTTACATGTCCTGCTCTTGTTTGTTGTTTAAACAGGAGGAGCTCTCATTGTTGTGTCCCAGTAATTTTCTAGCGGCAGGTCGCATATATCAACTGGGAAAAGTAAACAGAGAACAGGTCGGTGGATTGTTGGAACCAAATTAACGAAGCTCAGCTGGCACGATACCCTAACTCATAATTTATGCAGCACCTCTCGCCGAGACTGTCAAGTGTATTGTATCCGTCCAAGGGAGGTCCTTTGGCGAAACGGACTTAGCCTGGATTTGCACATTGTGATTTAAAATGCTTGGCTTAGGCAAAGCTTCGTTTCGTGTATTATTACCTTAGTTTATTTAAACACTAAATTATTTGTAATAAATAAAGATTTTTAATTTTATTTCATTTGACATTTTTTATTACAAATAATCTTAATATTATCTCTGAAGCAATAAAGGTTAAAGCCATGAAAATTGGGCCATTAAAAACAATTGACTAGGGAGCGGCTTATTACTTAAATATTTAAAAATCTATTTCTAAAAATTGTTTGTAATAATCATGATAATAAAACTTAGGCTAACTTAAAGTCGCAAGTGTATTTCTAACAAAAAAATTACCTGGCTGTGAGAAGTACAAAACTTGACACTTTCTACGGCTTTGAATACAGTTGTAGCTCAGAATTTGACGGAGAAGCACAGAAAATAGTTGGAAGTCGAAGCTTCGGAATCTGACTAATAAGCCGCAAATTTTCCATTACGCACCCTCGTAAAAAAACCAAATTCTTGCGAAAAAATGTCCTTTTACCGGAATGTGTATGGTTTTCATACAGCTTTGACGGTCTGGTTATTGATATTTGGTGAGTTTTTAATTTAAATTCCTTATTAATGGAATGCTGGCAAAAACAAGCATATTAAGTGACACAAGTCCAAAACTATTTGTTTGCAAATCAAGTGAAAATTATAACTGAAAATTAAAAGCATTACCATCATTTAGATATTCGAATTAGATACTATTACCTTTTTTTATTTTAATTCCAATCACTTAAAATTCCGTTAATTAAAATGCCTTTAAAATTGACTGAAATTTGCTCTACAATCGTGAACCTGTTAATGAGATATAATTCGTTGATGCGATGTGCTAATTTTGTGAGAATTTGTGCTGTCGTCAAATTAGTTTGTTTAAACTCAGACACTGGAAAAAATCAGCACCCGGGCTTTAGCAGTAAAAAATAGACAAGAAATCTTATTATATTACGTAAATTCTTCACTGAAACCATATTTCTGGTGAAACAGATTTAGTTCGATTCAAGCTAAGTTATTAAAAAATACATGTATTGGGAAATATGAAACTGCGCTGATTGTAAATGGCAACAAATTAAACGTTTACAAACATATAAATAAGTTTCCCTGAGAATAAAAATAGTCTTGATGACCTTGAAGACCCAGCCACCATATTATTTCCTCTGGGAGTTCAATTGATTGCTTCCCATTATTGAAGCTTGTGCACGGGGAGCTTTGTCCCAGGACTTTGGCTATGAAGGAAGATCAGGACCTGAGCACTGGGGTGAGGAGTACGCCCGCTGCACTGGCAAGCACCAAAGTCCCATCAACATAAACCAGGTGAGTGTCAAGCAGACCAGCTTTCCCCAGCTGGAGTTCCACAATTTTAATGTGGAGCCGAAGGGCATACTGGTGACCAACAACGGCCACACGGTGCTGGTCAAAATGAGTTTCGATAAGGACCGAGCTCCTAGGGTCAGGGGTGGTCCCTTGGCCGAAAGATCCTCTGTAGGCTACCAGTTCGAGCAGTTCCACTTCCACTGGGGCGAAAACGACACGGTGGGCAGTGAGGATCTGATCGACAACCACGCCTATCCCGCCGAGCTGCATGTGGTTCTGAGGAATCTGGCGTACCCTAGTTTTGCCAGTGCCCTGGGCAAAGATCATGGCATAGCGGTGATGGCCTTCTTCTTTCAGGTAAGTCCCTTTGTGAGAATAAATTCATGATTTAAAGAGCACCTCGAATTCCAGGTCAGCGGCACTTCAACTGGAGGCTATTCGGATTTTACAAGCTTGATGTCTCAAATAGAAAGAAAGGGCCAATCCGTGAACATGACCAGACCATTTCCATTACGCCAATATATCTCCAAGGATTTGAGTAGCTACTACACATACACAGGATCCTTAACAACTCCTCCTTGCAGTGAAGAGGTGATTTGGATGGACTTTCGAACGCCCATTGACATTACCGAGAACCAGGTGGGTTATCATGTTTTTTTTTTTTGTTAATTTATCAAATTAATTCGAGTTTCTTTCAGCTGAATTCCTTTCGCCTGCTGACAGCCCACGATGATCACCTAAAGAACAATTTCAGACCCACACAGCCTCTAAATGATAGACCCGTTTATAGCAACAGGGAAGAAGCTCCACTTTTTGTGGATTCTTCCGCTGGAAAGGGGAGTCCCCTTTTGGAAACTGTATATGTGGTTTCTCTCCTCACAGTTCTACTAAAAGTTGTCAATTAAAGCGGAACTTAACTTTAAAAGACAGCATAATACTAAAAGCTAAAACAAATATGAAATACTATATAGTGTATATACGTGAGTTGGCAACAGTGTGGCAAAAAAATGAATGTAAATGCTTAAAACACCGACATTTTTTGTCATTGACACTTAAAAATAAATATCCAACAAAAAGCTGGATTGTAAACACACACTGTTTCTCTTCCCCAAACCATTTGAAAATAATAAAATCCATTTTAAGCATATAAAGTTTGCATAAAGGGTTTGAGCCAAACAATTAAAAACGAAAGATAAATATGGCTTAAAGCAATGAGTAATTAAATTAATTGGTGTTTGATATCTTTTTTAATTAAAACATACATATATATTATTATTGTATTATTCGAATAAAGTTGGTTACATAGAAAACCAACTTAAATTAAAGCATACTTTCGGGCAAGTTTTACAAATCAGTCCGGTGTTCCTGAATCACTTGGAAAGAAATGCTATCCTGGAATTAAAGCAACTCAAAAATCCTAGTCGGGCAGGTTAGTGTAATTCTGATGACCTACTGACCCCCCGCTGTCAGTGAAGAGCGATGAAATATGGCAAACATGTGCACAAATCTATCAGCAAAATATCAACTTTCGAAACAATTCGAAGAGTTCGTCTGGCGAAAGTCGAGCTCGCAAAAATGATTTATTGACAATCACATGTGACCCCTTAGTAAAAACGGGAGACCCCAGCTAAAATGCAATCTACTTTTGTACAAAGTAATAATGCCTATTTAGTCATCTGTAGGAAAGGTCCACTGTATGTGGAAAACGGATTGATCATCGTTGTTTGTCATTCTGCGTCTCGGCTCCTTGTCCTTGCGACCTTTAGACTTTTAGGTATGACCTCTTGGTTAATTATAGAATAAATTGTGGCTTTTTCTAATTAGCTTATCAATGGCTGTTTATTAATGCGATGGATCTGCTTGATACTGAATGGCCTAGAACTGCAGGTCAAAATGCGTAAAAACAATCTCAAAGATACTATCTTGTCAAGATTTACGTCAAATGGCACTTCCACAAAAAAGGCAATTGCATTGCATGGTCAATTTCCGTTTATTTTATTGATTTTCAACTCCCTCGCGTCGGCACGTTCTGATTTAATTGATGACACCAGCATCCCAGGGAATATAAATATTATGAAACTTTTCCATTGCCGCTCCCCTAATGAATGATAAGGTTTATTGACAGCCAAACGTTACAAACTGACCCCTGGTGTTCGTCACCGGAGGCGATTCTACGTCTTGGTAAGAACCATGGAACAAGCCCCTCCAGCCCAGATCTGGCTAATTTTGTATATATTGTATATATATTTAGATCCCAGAGCCGATCAGTCCGCCCCTTCGTGGGCAGTGTCAAATCTCAAGTTGTAGTTCGCACTTGCGGCGTGTGAGTCCGGATTCGATTTGATTTGGATCGGATCGGATCGGAGGGATCGACGTCATGAGACGACTGATAACTTTTCTTTAGGCAATCCCCCCCTTGATGGCACATTATTTTTCAGCTTGATGACTGTGTACCCAGATTGCCAGGCCGTTGTTGCTACTTTTAGAGCTTCGGATGAGAGCTCTGGGCCTGGAGCACTGGTTCTGTGGCTGTGGAATAGCTACTTTCCCGGCGGTTGTTCAAGGTTACTACCAGAGCTATCGGAGCAGGAATTTTTAGGGAGGCTTGCGGCGTGACATTTGATCCAAAGCCTGGCCACTCGCTAAACACATGTCAATTTTTTCATAGGATTTTCATAAGGATTCGGGATATTCTAATCACATGCCTTGGCAATAAAACAATTTACGATCTGAATAATCGCCAAGTCTCGTAGTTCGAAGCTATGACCTTGCACTTGATCCAGATATACAATACAGAAATATAAAATACAAATATAGCTCCCAACCGGCATTATCAGTCAAGTGCAGCTTCCAGTTTTATGGGCTTGTGCTTCTCCATATATCGTTGACCGGCGTGTTATGGGCAACCCAGACTTCTGATAAATTTTAAACCCTTCAAAAGACTGATGGGGAATCTGGCTAACGTACAAAAAAAATTACATTATTTGGTATTGATAATGAAGGGAAACTGCGGGGGTAGCTGCGCAAGCCACTCTCGTGTTTTAAAAAACAACAAAAGTAATATAAATCATATTTTGAGTCTAAATATACTATAACAGAAGAACTTCTAATATACACGATTTGATTGTGAATTCCATTGAATTTCCGATGGCCTGGCGCCTATAAAAACGAGCGGACAGGCCGAGAACAATTTCAAACGCGATCTAGTCGCTCAAGTGCACGCTACTAATTAAACAACAATTTTGAAAACAATATTTCTACCTTTTTAAAATGAGAATCCTTGCGGAGGTAAGATCTATTAAAGCCCTAGTTTCTATTAAAATGAGTTTGATGGAAATTTCTATTAAATAATCCGTAGAACAATGTCCATTTGCTGGATCCCTCTGAGCTGATGCGTCCTGAGCCCACGTTTGCCGACAAGAATCCGTCCAAGTTCAGGGACTACAGTATTGATACCACTGATCCTCTGAAGGAGCGTGTGCGACAGACCTATCGCCAGATGCACTTAAATCAGACAGTGGACTTTGTCAAAGGTAAGGGCATATATTTTTAATTCAAATTCGAACGAATAGAAACGTTATTTTCATTTAGGACGTCGGGACCGTTGGCTGAAATTCAACACAATTAAGATGACCATACGCGAGGCTCTGGAAAAGCTCAATGACTTAGTTGATGAGTCCGATCCCGACCTGGATCTGCCCAACATCATCCACGCCTTCCAGGCGGCCGAACGTGCACGAGCCGAGTTCCCGGAGCACGACTGGCTCCACCTGACCGCCCTCATCCATGACCTGGGCAAGATTATGGCTTTCTACGACGAGCCCCAGTGGGCGGTGGTGGGCGACACCTTTGCGGTGGGCTGCCGGTGGGGCGACAGCATCGTCTACCGGGAGGAGAGCTTCGAAGGAAACCCGGACGGGGAGAACCCTGCCTACAACACACAGAACGGCATCTACCAGCCTAACTGCGGGGTGGACAACCTGCTGATGTCCTGGGGCCACGACGAGTACATGTACAATGTCCTCAAACATAACAAGACCAAGCTGCCCGATGTAGCCTGCAACATCATCCGCTTCCACTCCTTTTACCCGTGGCACAACGGTGGCGACTACAAGCACCTGGAGGCCCCCAAGGATGCGGAGACCAAGAAGTGGGTTTTGATTTTCAAGTAAGTACTGGAATCGTGAAATTTATTTTGTCTCATAAATCTAATAATTGGACCTCCTCCAGTCGCTATGACTTGTACACCAAGAGCGAGGTGGTGCCTGACATTGATGCTCTGTGGCCGTATTATCAGACCCTAATAGACAAATACTTGCCCGGAGTCATAGAGTTCTAAGAAAGCCCTAGACAGTCTCTAGGGGTAACTCGCTACTTACCAGAATGCCATATATATTTCTAATATAGCCTGTTATATAGCTTACCTCATACATATATACACTTCTAAACTATATTAAAATAATATTTAAAAACAAATGTTACTTTTGAATTCAATTCTGTTGAGGGTTATGAGGGGTGTTTATGAATTAAACTAGGACAAATTCGATTCAAAGTTTAAAACAATATTTGTCTGAGTCTACGTTTTGTTTTTTGAGAGATAGCTTATCATTAAATATTTTCAAAGTTCAACAAATTCTAAATAAATTATGATGGCATTTCTAATAATCTTTTGTAACATTTTCCATTGTTACAAATAACTTCTAGAAGTCTACGACTATGCCTAGACTATGTTATAGGTAGCTTTTAAAATGTTTCGAATAAAATAGTATTGTGTAATCAAAAAAATTATATGCAATACACAACGAATCTGGACAATTTGACTCCAAACGCATTAAATTTTGACAAGCCTATCACAACTAAAAACTGCAATTACATTGCGTGTTCAAATTAATTTGGACTGGAGCACCGGTGGCCCGGCGGACAATAAAAACAGCTCCAGTTTCCACTTGCCCAGATAGTTTGAAACAAATCTTCGTGAAATGGATTGCAATCACTGGGTTAGATTGGTTGTTTTCCTGAGCTGCTTTTGGAAAATTTCCGCCACTGGCGATCCTGGTGACCCTCTTCTAGTAGAGCTCCCAAACGGACAACTGCGTGGACGCGATAATGAAAACTACTACAGCTACGAGTCCATTCCCTATGCAGAGCCTCCTACAGGAGACCGCCGCCTCGAGGTGCCGGAGCCCTATGAGCGTCAATGGACAGAAATCTTCGATGCCACCCGACCACCTGTGTTGTGCCTCCAGTGGGACCAATTTACCCCTGGCATCAATAAGCTAATAGGAGATGAGGACTGTCTCACAGTCAGTATCTACAAACCGAAGAACTCGAGTCGCAGCAGCTTTCCTGTGGTGGCCCACATCCATGGAGGAGCCTTCATGTTCGGGGGAGCGGCTCAGAATGGACATGAGAGTGTGATGAGGGAAGGCAGATTCATTCTGGTCAAGATTACCTATCGCCTAGGGCCGCTGGGTTTTGCTAGCACTGGAGATAAGGATTTACCCGGAAACTATGGTCTCAAAGATCAGCGCTTGGCTCTCCAATGGATCAGGAAGAACATAGGCCAATTCGGAGGCGAGCCTGAGAACATAGTGGTCATTGGTCACTCCGCAGGGGCTGCCCTTGTTCATTTGCAGCTCCTTCAGGAGGATTTTGGTCAGTTGGCAAGATCTGCTATTTCTTTCAGTGGGAACGCCCTGGATCCCTGGGTAATTCAACAAGGAGCTCGGGGACGAGCATTCGAACTGGGTCGTATCCTTGGCTGTGAGCAATTAAATGACTCGGTGGGCCTCAAGGAATGCCTTAAATCCAAGCCAGCTAGCGAAATAGTCTCTGCTGTGAAGAGTTTCCTGATATTTTCCTACGTGCCGTTTGCTCCTTTCGGACCTGTGGTGGAACCTTCGGATGCCCCTGGTGCTTTTCTAACCCAGAACCCGGAAGAAGTTATAAAAAGTGGAAAGATTGGTCACGCATCTTGGCTTGTGACCTATTTGACCGAAGATGGTGGCTACAATGCCGCCCTGCTCCTGGAGGAATCTTACCCGGGAGGACCAACTCTAATAGAGCAACTCAATGATCGGTGGTTTGACTGGGCTCCATATTTGTTATTTTATAGGGATTCAGAAAAAACTATTCAAGAAATGGATGACTACTCCACGAAACTGAGAAGCGAGTACCTGGGAGATAGGCGGTTCAGCGTGGAAAGCTATTTGGACTTGCAGAGAATGTTCACGGATGTCCTTTTCAAGAACAGAACTCAGACTTCAGTGGAGCTCCATCGAAAATACGGAAAAGGTCCTGTCTATGGCTATGTGTACGATAATCCTGCTGAAATGGGAATAGCACATGTCCTGACCCAGCGTAGGGACATAAACTTCGGTACTTGAATCTTTTATGTTTAAATCTATTTCTAAATGTATTATATATTATTCAATAGGCACGGTGCATGGTGACGACTATTTCTTGATTTTCGACGTCTTTTCTCAAGATACCCAGCGTCCTGAAACAGAAAAGATTTCGAAGAATTTCATTAAAATGCTGGCGGACTTTGCTATTGGTGAACAGGGAATCGTTGCATTTGGAGATTGTATCTTCCAGGACAATGTCGGCTGTGAAGACTTTAAATTAGTTTCGATAACCCAAAATGGATGCGAAAATAAGCAATTCTCATATTTGCCTTAAATAAAAAATATTTAAAAACTATACTAATAATTATTCTAATATTAAATTGAGACGGACTTGGAATAGGAAAAGCAATTTAAGTTCGAAATATTTTTGCTTGGGTGTACTTTTTGCTGTGTTTGTCGAAATTCCGCTTATCAGTTATTCTATTTGGAGTATCATTCATTAAGTATCGGTTCCTGAGTACTTTGTAATTAAAAAGTTAAGTTAAATCTACATATATATAACTTTTTATACTTTTATGTTTCATAACCCTGTATCTTGACTTTGAAACTACTAGAAATTTATTCTTAGGTTAGTAATTAAATTTCACAACGACAAAAGATCTATAGACGTTTTAATATCACCATTTAAAAACTCATCAATAGCATCTGTATAATTATTAGTAACTAAAAAAACAACATGCTGATAAACTAATTAATCAAGCTCGATTGATTGTTATTACATAGTAAGTTTGCCATATAAATTATTACAGAAAATCTCAAACTTTGTCTATTTGGATAAACAAATTTCTCGGCAATTCCTAGACATGTATCCTAATTTGTATATGCTTATCAGAGCCACAGACTTCCAGTTTCCCCAAAGTCAATCAGGCCTGAAAAGCCGCTCAATCTTGTGGCGTGCTCAGATAGATGGGGACTGGTTGTACAGGTGGTCGGTCCCCGGAGGCGATAAGCCGATCTGACATTAAAAACAGACCCAGTTTTGTCTATCGCAGATAGTTGCGATCGGTGCTTCGTGGAGAGAGCAACATGAACTGCGTGAGGTTCGTCTTTCTGCTGAGCTACTTCTGGCTTAGTTCGTTCGCCTGTGATGCCGATGATCCCCTTTTGGTGGGGCTCCCCATTGGCCAGTTGCGTGGACGTGATAATGGAAACTACTACAGCTACGAGTCCATTCCCTATGCAGAACCTCCTACAGGAGAGCGCCGCCTCGAGGCGCCGGAGCCCTATGAGCGTCAATGGACAGAAATCTTCGATGCCACTCGACCACCTGTGCTATGTCTCCAGTGGGACCAATTTACTCCTGGCATCAATAAGCTAATAGGAGATGAGGACTGTCTCACAGTCAGTATCTACAAACCGAAGAACTCGAGTCGCAGCAGCTTTCCTGTAGTGGCCCACATCCATGGAGGAGCCTTCATGTTCGGCGGAGCAGCTCAGAATGGACACGAGAATGTGATGAAGGAAGGCAGATTTATTCTGGTCAAGATAAGCTATCGTCTGGGGCCCCTAGGTTTCGCTAGCACTGGCGATACTGATCTACCCGGAAACTATGGTCTCAAAGATCAGCGCTTGGCCCTCCAATGGATCAGGAAGAACATAGGCCAATTCGGGGGCGAGCCTGAGAACATAGTGGTCATTGGTCACTCCGCGGGGGGTGCTTCTGTGCATCTGCAGCTTCTTCAAGAAGATTTCGGACAGTTGGCAAGATCTGCCATCTCCTTTAGTGGAAACGCCCTGGATCCCTGGGTAGTTCAACAAGGAGCTCGGGGACGAGCCTTCGAACTGGGTCGTATCCTCGGCTGTGGACAGGTGGATAATTCGGTGGCGCTCAAAACCTGCTTGAAAGCGAAGTCGGCAGATGATATAGTCACTGCAGTACGAAATTTCCTGATATTTTCCTACGTGCCGTTTACGCCTTTCGGACCTGTGGTGGAGCCCCCAGAATCCTCAGGAGCCTTTCTAACCCAGACTCCTGAAAAAGTTATCGAGAGCGGGAAGTTTGGCCAAGTACCCTGGGCAGTCACTTATGTGACCGAAGATGGTGGCTACAATGCCGCCTTGCTTCTGGAGGAGTCCTATCCGGGGGGACCAACTCTGATAGAGCAACTGAATGATCGGTGGTTCGACTGGGCTCCGTATTTACTTTTCTATAGGGATGAGAAGGAAACTATCCAGGAAATGGACGAATACTCCAGAAAGCTAAGGCAGGACTATCTGGGAGATCGTCGCTTTAGCGTGGAAAGCTACTGGGACCTGCAGAAAATGTTTACGGATGTCCTCTTTAAGAACAGCACTCAGGATTCACTGGCCCTTCATCGCAAATATGGAAAGAGTCCTTCCTACGCATTTGTCTATGACAATCCAGCCGACAGAGGAATAGCACAGGTTCTCACCCAACGCCGGGATGTAAACTTCGGTAATATTTCAATATATGGGATTTTTTTAAGTGTTTCTGGATTTTTATATTGAATGCTTATATTACAGGAACAGTGCATGGCGACGACTACTTTTTGATTTTCGAAAATGTAGTGCGAGATACACAGCAACGACCAGACGAGGAAATGATTTCCAAAAACTTTATAAAAATGCTAGAGGACTTTGCGATTAATGAAGAAGGAGCCTTAACCTTTGGTGACTGCATTTTTCAGGATAATGTTGGAAGTGAGGACTTTAATTTATTATCAATAACTCGAGATGGATGCGAGAAAAAGCAGTTTAAACAATTTCCCTAAATTATATAAAAAATAATGCAATTCTAAAAGTATGTCTTAAAAAAAGCCTACTAAAGATAAAAGATAAAAAATTATAGACATGGAGACATAGTTAGAAAACATTTAATATTTGCGGGGTAATTATCAATTGCCCCGATAGTTAGCATTAGTTCCTTATGGAGTGAGGAACAAGAGACACCTCTGCTGTGCTAGCTCATTGGGTCAGGAGGACCCCCGAAGCCCTGCGGGCGATTCTATAAATCAATCCACATTTCTTAACACATATTCTCATTCAAACAAAATACAAGTCATTTTGCCACCTGTTTGTTTATAAATATTTGTATATTATACAAAATAATATTTGCTAATTTTCGGGAGGCCGTTTACTTCGTTCAAGCGCATTAAATTAAATGTTTAAAACCTGAGATCAGGTACTGGTGGCTTAATTTCGGGAGAGGCTATAAAAACGGGTGTGTAAGCCCTGTTTGTTGGCAGTCTCGTCTCACAATGAAATGGTGCACGTTTGCGATTTTAATTTGGATTTATTGGACAGGTTCGGTAGAGTCCACCGCTGACCCTCTGATCGTCGAGATCTCAAATGGCAGGCTCCTTGGTCGGGACAATGGACATTACTACAGCTACGAAGCCGTGCCGTATGCCGAGCCTCCTATAGACGATCTCCGCTTCGAGGCTCCACAGCCGTATAGAGGACACTGGAAGGACACTTTCAACGCCACCCAACCACCAGTGGCGTGCATGCAGTGGAATCAATTCATCGATGACACCAACAAACTAGCTGGAGTGGAGGACTGCTTGACGGTGAGCATCTACAGGCCCAAGAGCAGCATCCCAAGGAGCTACCCAGTGCTGGTCGCCCTCCATGGAGGGGCCTTCATGTTCGGCGGAGCCGCCCTGAATGGACACGAGTACCTTATGCGCCAGGGAAATCTTCTAGTGGTCAAAATAAGCTATCGTGTGGGACCTCTTGGTTTCGTGAGCACGGAAGACAGAGATTTACCCGGTAACTTTGGCCTGAAGGACCAACGTTTGGCTCTGGAGTGGATCAAGAAAAACATTGCCCACTTCGGGGGCAAACCGGAGAACATTGTGCTCATTGGTCACTCGGCGGGAGGAGCTTCTGTTCACCTGCAAACACTGCGCCATGATTTTGGCAACCTGGCAAAGGCAGCTGTCTCCGTTAGCGGCAACGCCCTGGATCCGTGGGTTGTCCAAAAGGGAGCTCGGAGACGAGCCTTCGAACTGGGTCGCCTCCTAGGGTGCGGACAGTTGGATGACTCGGTAGCTCTCAAAAAATGCCTGAAGGCGAAGCCTGCCAATGAAATAGTCACCGCTGTGCGTAGTTTTCTAGTATTTTCCTATGTGCCCTTCACAGCATTTGGTCCCGTTGTGGAGCCGTCGGATGCTCCAGGCGCATTCCTTACCCAACACCCCAGTGAAGTCATAAGAAGTGGAAAGTTTTCACAAATACCTTGGCTTGCCTCCTATACGACTGAAGACGGTGGCTACAACGCCGCTGCTCTGTTGGACCAATCCAACAATCCAATCTTGGTTGAAAAACTGAACGATCGGTGGTTTGATTGGGCACCGTACTTGCTATTCTTTAGGGATTCCTTCGAAACCATCAAGGAAATGGATAATTATTCGAGAAACATCAGGCAGGCCTATCTGGGAGATCGCCTTTTTAGCGTGGAAAGTTATTGGGACTTGCAGCGCATGTTCACGGATGAACTCTTTAGAAACAGCGTGCCTAAGGCTATGGATCTTCATCGCGAATACGGAAAAAGTCCTGTCTACTCCTTTGTCTACGATAATCCGTCAGTAAGCGGGGTGGGGCAGCTGTTGGCCAAGCGCAGTGATGTGAATTTTGGTAGGTTTTAAACTTTCATACAAGTCCCTTTTGTCTAACTTGTGAATTTTACAGGCACTGTCCATGGGGATGACTTCTTCCTTATTTTCAATGTGGGTTCCTTTAGAGCAGTTGTTCGTCCAGATGAGGAAATTATATCCCGAAATTTCATAAAGATGCTGGAGGACTTCGCCCTAAGTGATAATGGAACTCTTACCTTTGCTAACTGCGTTTTTGAAAACAACGTGGGCAGAAAGCGTCTACAGCAACTAAGAATTACACAGAATGGCTGCAAAAATGAGCAGTTTGATCTTTAATATAAAAATCTGTAAACATTCAAAAGAGAGATTTTAAATTTTAAGCTGCTTGACTCATAAAGGGCTCCTCATTAAGTTCCTCGTCCTCAGCATCTGTCTTGTCCTCTTCTCCCAAAACGTTTCCATAAAGCTCAATCTTGCTATCCAGAAAGCGAAAGTCTTTTAGGATGTGCAGCTTGTTGCTGAAACCGGCAATGGACATGAACTTAATGGGAGCTGGCTGCCAAACGGTTGAGTAACAAGCAGTGTGCTCTACCGGGATGTTGGCTTGCAGAGTTCCGTTCAGGGTGTAGGACTGAACATGGTTGTGCTCGCCACCAATAAAGACAGTGTCGTTCACAAAGTCACAGACATGCACACGGCCTGGGAAGTCAAATACCCGGGAGCACTCCATGGATCGGAGGTGGTAAATGGAGGCCTTGGGTCCGCCGCCGCACAATAGCCAGTCATCGTTGACAGCCACGGCACCTATCCACTTTCCCCAGTCCGGTCTCAGCAAGTTGGGGTTTTTGTGTGGCTCCAGGAGAGCCGTGGCCTCCTGATGTCTGGTGCTCCAAATGCGTACAGTGCCATCCTCAGCGCCAGAGAAGATCTGTCCTGCGTCATTTCCCACCACACTGTGCACATAGTCCGTGTGGCCACGGTACTGCCGCTGGATGCGTCCGTCCTCCAGGCTCACCTGGTAGATGACTCCATCACCACAACCGACAAACAGGGAGTGCGTATCCGAATTCAGCCACATAGAGTTCACGTCAGGCACCTCCACGGCATCCACCTGCATGGGAATCTTAACCTCCCAGCTGCGTTTCGTCCCCAGCGTCTCCTCCTCCTCGTTCCACTGGAGACCGTAGATAAGGCCTACGGCACCCACAATCAGAATGTCGTTGTAAAACACCAGGCAATTGATGTCCACATGGCCGCCTTGGGAAAATACCTGTAGTTTGCCGGGTGGCTCCTCTGAGCTCTTGTCCAGTTCCTTCAGGCTACAATATGTCCAGTTATAAAGCGAACATCCGTACAATTTGGTGTATCTTACCGCAAAACAAAGATATCGCCGAAGAGATTTCCGGCAAACAGGTACTGGTGTGACGACGAAATGGCTTGTGCCAGGACATTGTTATAGGCTCGCTTTAGATCTCGTTCTTTCATGTTTTTGTTTATAAAATATAATAGATATGGGACAATATCGATAACACCTTCCTCTTCAATGTCTTTTTTGCCATTCACACGTCAACTCAAGATTCGGTCACACTGGCAACCGAACCGGACGTTTTGAATATCTTAAAAGCCGCCAAAACTGGTTTTTAATCACTACAAATTACTTGGCTTTAAGGAAATACAATCAATTGTAATTTCAATTACCCGAACAAAATCGATCGCAATTTGCATTCCATGTAAATAATTACTTTTTCGATTTGTGTGTGCCTTAAATTATGAAACAACAAATTTGACTTTAAAGTACGTGTACTTACCCCTTGCGATTAAACTCATTAATCGTCACCTGGCATGAATTCTATATTCAGAATTTCTCCTTTAATCCGAGTTCAACGGCATGTGAAATTCCCCGCCTATGTGCAAAGTCATAATGAATCTTTAAGTCTGCCCTTCCAGCTCATCAACGCATAAAAACTTGCGATTGTCAACAAATAATGACGTTTGAAAATATTAGTAATAAGGTTTAAATAATAATGAATCATCATCGCAAAGAAAAGTCAATATGCGAAGTCCAATCTTGAGAGGCTTGGAGCGCGTGCTTGTGTTCATGTTTGATTTTAAACGAACGATGATTGCCCACTTACGAATGTTTTCAATTTAATTGCTATCAACTTCAGGTTTCCTTTGTTTACTACTCCAAAATAACATAATTTGCTTGGGTTTTATTTACCAAATATACATAAATAAATATTATGGGCCCATTCAAAATGAACATATTTTCAAAGATTGATAAATAAAAATACAAATGTTTATTTCCTATTCGATCACACCCATCAAATATTTGTATAAATCGCTTATGATTTTCCATTAAAAACTTTAAGCTGTTGCTTCGATAGTTATTATGTAAAGTCTTCCTGAAGGGACCCCTTTTCGAAATGATAAAACGTAGATTCCGGATCCCCTTTTCCAGAAAAATGGCTTTTACTGTATGAAGATCATCTTATTTTTAATTTGAGTACAAGAACTGTTGTATCTAAGCAGATTTAGGTGTTCTTAATTACAATTTACTAGCAGACATTTCGATACATTCTGTTAATTCTTCGCGAAAGGACCTCTTTTGGAGTTAATGAAACTAGCATACGCAGGTGCTTTTCGCCACTAAACGGCAACTACTTTATACAAAATTATCTTAGTTTTAAAATGAATAACATTTTAAATTCTAGGAACTCGTTTTGCATTATTCCCCATTACTAAATGTTTTCAAAAATTTCGATAAATTCTGTTGATTCTTCCTGAAAGGAAGAGATATTATTCCGCTTGAAATAAAGAAAACGGAAATGTGGAGGGGCTTTCTTCGTATCTTCACGTTAACCTTGTGTAATTGGGAATAAAAAGGGATAGAGACTCAGAGATGTGTCAATATCAATTTTTTATCTGTATAATTTATCATAGACATTTATTTGATGGTTTCTGTTAACTTTTTGAGACAGGACCCCTATTAAAATGTGAAAAACGGAGATACGAAGAGCTTTTTTCTCCAATATAAATAAATACTCAAAATTATTCTATCCATTTTAACAATCAAGAAGTTGTTTTTATCATTCTTTCTTACTTGTTAGTCGACGTTTCGATGGATTCTTTAAGCGCCTACAGAAGGGCCAGAATGATTGAGAAAACGAGGATAATGGAAACTCTAGAACGTTCATAGAACCTATTTTAAAGGTAAGTTCGACAAAATAAAACGATCACGATATTAGCATTAAATTGGCTAGATCAATTTTTGATTCATACCGTTGAGGCTGTTGTTCTAGTTCGTTTTAAGCGTTCTAATTTATATGCAAATTCGAATGGCTTATTAATGTCGAGACAGTTAATTTATAATTAATTATTTCGGCGCCAATGAGCGGTTTGATGTTCGATTCGTCGCAGCATAATTCACATTGTCCCAAGTTAAACATATAAATTCCAAAACATCCGAAATTCCCAGTATCCCATTAAGGCCCAGAACCTTGTTTTGGGCGTGTTTGAAAGGCGGTTTCCAGCATGATCAACTTCTTATCTGTGGGCAAAACATATCAAGTTTTATAATCGACTCAAGCTGCGCTTCATTTCTGAGCCAGCATATTAATGGCATGCAAATTTAATTTGACAACTTGACGTATTATGCGAAATCGGCTTGGGATTCCAATCCAAACGATTTGTTTTTTGACGACTTTCTTAGTTTTGACTTTTATGGAATACTTTGAATAGGCATTTGCACGTGTTTTAAGGGAATTCCAGAGCTGTCGGAACTGCAGCGGAAACTAGTTTTCAAACCGCTATAAACCTGACGATAAAACAAATTCCGTCTGGCGCCAAAAAGTTTCTTTGCACTTTGACTGGCGGCTATCAAGCGATCATCTTTCTTTTAATTTATTTTTTTTCCTTCTCCCGACTAATGATAAATGCTTCTGATGAATTTTAGCGAATTTGGTTTGCTACACAGTCATGGCCCAGTTGGATTTTGTTGTATTTTTTATTTTTTTGGGAATTCCCAACTCCCATAAATTTCTTCTAAGCGGCTCTTTCTTTTTTACCTATTTTGTTTGCTGTTCCCCATCGAAATTCGTATTCTGTTTTGAAGACCAACCGGATCTATTTAGTTTGTCCGAGAAACTCTACGTTTAAGCCCTGTCAGCCCGGATTCCCGTCTCCCGAGGCCTCGACCTGGAACTTTTACTGCTGTCCGCGAAAAGTGGTGGGACGACTACTGGTTCTACGCCGCTGCACATTAAAAGCTCATTTCGCCGACACATTAATTAAATCTGTAAGCACCGTACAAAGCAAATGGTGTTAGTTGATGTTGACGTCAACGATCGATCCGATTTGGTACGTCGATCTTGGTCAATGCACTCGGAGAGCCTCCGCTTTGGAATTGCTGCTTTCTAGCCGGAGAAGTCTTTGGATTCGGAATTCCGTCAAGGTCAGCTACTTTCTCGTGCAAGGCAAGCCACTTTTGTTTTTGGCGCCAGAGTTGCGAGCCGCTGAACTTTATGATCAACGAAAAAACAACAATTTTTGGGTGTTCCCGGCCCCTCATTTGCATCAATTTACATCTCGGATTCCCGGTCGCGAAATTTAAATTTTAATTGCCAAATAAATCTCACCGGTTTTTGGCATTTGCTGGCGGAAAATGAAATATGCATTCAGTCAGGGGACACTAAAAATCAAATTGGCCCGCAAAAGCTCAAAAATAAAGAGTTTTATTGGCCTCTCAACCAGTTCTATAAAGTTTGACGATGTGCTGAAAACTAATTGGAAGATTACCCCCCGCCACCTGTTCAGTAGATGGAAAAAGAGACACCTCCCAGAACGGGAAGTCTTTTTTATTCTTATGCACCGCACGTGGTTTTTTTAATACTTCAGGGATCATCTATGGTTTTCTTTTGCATTTTTTGACGATTTCCTGTGTGAAGCAAGTGTTTCGCACCTTTCTGCCCAATTAACTTTATTAATATTTGCGTATTTATAAACTTTGTGCGTGTCAATGAAAAGTGTAAACATTTACCTTCTATGAGAAATTCTCGAGTGGGGAATATTCTAAATGATGTGCACGTGAAATTGCTGGCCGCTACTCCTTTACCCCCTAACAATTAGGATTTCATTGACGCACTGGAATCCAGACTGCCAAGCATAAACAAAGTCATTCGCGGGGTGTTTTTACAATTCGGTTGCTAATTAAGTAAATAAAATTAATGCGATCGCCGATCTCCGTTGTTTTCATTAACAAATCACCAGCCTGGCGTCAAGCAAATTAACTCCCATTTTAAATATTTGTGTTTTCATTGAGGTTTACTTCTTTGTTTTTTGGGAATTTTTGCGCAGGAAAATCTAAATAGAGGAAAAAACACGGATCCATAGAAGAGAACAATAACATTGATTGAGTCAGCATTGTTGTGATTTCGTTTTGGAGCGCAATCTACATATTAATATGTTTATATAAAATATTAATAAAAAAAACAGAAAGCGAACTTGATTCATCGCAGTTCCCCTAAAATTTGCCCTGAATTAGCAGCATTTTTGGACTTTGAGGCGTAAATGAATAACTGATTAATACGATTTCTGTTGGCGCCACTGAAAAAAATATAAAAAAAAGATTAAATTCGGTTTTTGTTCGCTGTATAGGTGATTGGTCTCCGAATCGATTGATGAATTTCGCATAGAAATGGAATGTTAACTGAAAAACGGGAAACAGAAACCGCTGCCTATCCTACAAAATCTACACAAATCCCAAACCGCTACTAAAGGATATTAATGTCAACTTGAATACCTTAACGTGTTGGTTAGGATAATCTATATCTTTTCCCCAAAATGCACTTTTTAACCTATTTGAAAACAGAAAATTTATGATTTGGTTTAAAAAATATTTTCCCTTGTATGCCCAATTTAAAACACCAGTCAAATTATTTTAAATAAAGTTTGTTTTTATTCAAATATTATACAATGGGTTTTCTTAAACAATCTAAATTAGCGTTTACTAACAAAATATTGTATTGCATTACTTTGTACCTTAACCGTAAATCTTAACTCTAACCTATTTTAACACTATAATACTTAAATATATAGTTAAAATTATCCTATATTATATACTTATAGCTACATAATTAATCCTGCAATTTTAAATCCCCAGGAAAGCGTCCAACGATGTCAGCTGTGCTACACGCCTCATATGCTTCGTGCCAACGGAAACTGCCTGAATAATCCACGCAAACGACAGAACCAGCCGTTGGACCACACCTTCCATGTCGGATCATCGTCTGCAAGCCCTTTTCCGGAACGTCGGTATCCTTTCCTTCCTGCCAGGTCATCGCTGGGATATCAACTAGAACAGAACGTTTATAAACAGAAAAAAAGAAATAAATAAAACATTATAAAAGAATAAACAATGCGTTTTATTTAGGGGAAATGTGGAAACATTTTTAGGGTGAAATCAGATGTAAAATGGCAGAAATATTTCCTAAAAACCTAAGATAAAGGACAGAAAAACGACATACGTGATTTTTAAAACGATTTTATGTCAAAAACGCTTCGATAAATTTCAGGGAATTGGCCATAACTTGGCTAATATCCCTCAAATCGGCGAATGTTATACCTTCCCGATCTTATATCTTCGAGTACTTTCATTTTCCGTCAAAATCTAGCAAACTAAAATCGGACCCATTTTTTGAAAATTTTCAAAGGGGTAACATCACGTTTTTTGCAAAAATCGATAAAATTTTTTTTGTTCCAGTTTTCGAATCTTTTGATACAGATCGATGGAAATTGAAGTGCTGTTTCATAAATGGTATTCCGTTTCAAAATCGGAGGCCGAATGGTAAAAATATTTCTTAAAAACCTAACAAAAATTACAAAAAATGGACTTTTGGACTTAAACGAGACTTTCGAATCCATTTTATTAAGTTTAAGCCTTGATTTATAAACTATCTTTGATAAAGATGGAAAGAAAATGAAGTCCCGATTCTTAAATGGCATTCCTTTGAGAAATCGGATGCGAAATGACCGAAATATATTATAATAAACTTCCAAAAATGACAAAAAATTCACATTTGGACGGAAAATGGTTGGAAAACGTGATTTTTGAATCAATTTTATTAAGTTTCAGCTTTGCTTTAATAATTATCTTTGATAAAGATGGAAAGAAAGTGAAGTCCCGATTCCTAAAAGGTATTCTGTTGCGAAATCGGATGTAAAATGGCAGAAATATTTCCTAAAAACCTAAGATAAAGGACAGAAAAACGACATACGTGATTTTTAAAACGATTTTATGTCAAAAACGCTTCGATAAATTTCAGGGAATTGGCCATAACTTGGCTAATATCCCTCAAATCGGCGAATGTTATACCTTCCCGATCTTATATCTTCGAGTACTTTCATTTTCCGTCAAAATCTAGCAAACTAAAATCGGACCCATTTTTTGAAAATTTTCAAAGGGGTAACATCACGTTTTTTGCAAAAATCGAAAAAATTTTTGTTGTTCCAGTTTTCGAATCTTTTGATACAGATCGATGGAAATTGAAGTGCTGTTTCATAAATGGTATTCCGTTTCAAAATCGGAGGCCGAATGGTAAAAATATTTCTTAAAAACCTAACAAAAATTACAAAAAATGGACTTTTGGACTTAAACGAGACTTTCGAATCCATTTTATTAAGTTTAAGCCTTGATTTATAAACTATCTTTGATAAAGATGGAAAGAAAATGAAGTCCCGATTCTTAAATGGCATTCCTTTGAGAAATCGGATGCGAAATGACCGAAATATATTATAATAAACTTCCAAAAATGACAAAAAAATCACATTTGGACGGAAAATGGTTGGAAAACGTGATTTTTGAATCAATTTTATTAAGTTTCAGCTTTGCTTTAATAATTATCTTTGATAAAGATGGAAAGAAAGTGAAGTCCCGATTCCTAAAAGGTATTCTGTTGTGAAATCGGATGTAGAATGGCAGAAAAATTTCCTAAAAACCTAAGATAAAGGACAGATAAAGGACATACGTGATTTTTTAAACGATTTTATGTCAAAAACGCTTCGATAAATTTCAGGGATATGGCCATAACTTGGCTTATATCCCTCAAATCGGCGAATGTTATACCTTCCCGATCTTATATCTTCGAGTACTTTCATTTTCCGTCAAAATCTAGCAAACTAAAATCGGACCCATTTTTTGAAAATTTTCAAAGGGGTAACATCACGTTTTTTGCAAAAATCGATAAAATTTTTTTTGTTCCAGTTTTCGAATCTTTTGATACAGATCGATGGAAATTGAAGTGCTGTTTCATAAATGGTATTCCGTTTCAAAATCGGAGGCCGAATGGTAAAAATATTTCTTAAAAACCTAACAAAAATTACAAAAAATGGACTTTTGGACTTAAACGAGACTTTCGAATCCATTTTATTAAGTTAAAGCCTTTATTTATAAACTATCTTTGATAAAGATGGAAAGAAAATGAAGTCCCGATTCTTCAATGGCATTCCTTTGAGAAATCGGATGCGAAATGACCGAAATATATTATAATAAACTTCCAAAAATGACAAAAAATTCACATTTGGACGGAAAATGGTTGGAAAACGTGATTTTTGAATCAATTTTATTAAGTTTCAGCTTTGCTTTAATAATTATCTTTGATAAAGATGGAAAGAAAGTGAAGTCCCGATTCCTAAAAGGTATTCTGTTGTGAAATCGGATGTAGAATGGCAGAAATATTTCCTAAAAACCTAAGATAAAGGACAGAAAAAGGACATACGTGATTTTTAAAATGATTTTATGTCAAAACCGCTTCGATAAATTTCAGGGAATCGGCCATAACTTCGCTAATATCCCTCAAATCGGCGAATGTTATACCTTCCCGATCTTATATCTTCGAGTACTTTCATTTTCCGTCAAAATCTAGCAAACTAAAATCGGACCCATTTTTTGCAAATTTTCAAAGGGGTAACATCACGTTTTTTGCAAAAATCGATAAAAATTTTTTTGTTCCAGTTTTCGAATCTTTTGATACAGATCGATGGAAACTGAAGTGCTGTTTCATAAATTTCATAAACTTTTGGACTTAAACGAGACTTTCGAATCCATTTTATTAAGTTTAAGCCTTGATTTATAAACTATCTTTGATAAAGATGGAAAGAAAATAAAGTCCCGATTCTTAAATGGCATTCCTTTGAGAAATCGGATGCAAAATGACCGAAATATATTATAATAAACTTCCAAAAATGACAAAAAAATCACATTTGGACGGAAAATGGTTGGAAAACGTGATTTTTGAATCAATTTTATTAAGTTTCAGCTTTGCTTTAATAATTATCTTTGATAAAGATGGAAAGAAAGGTTAGGAGAATTTATATCTTTTCCCAAAATTGCACTGATATTACATACTATTATGAAAATAATTTAGCAACTTTTTAACCTATTTGAAAACAGAACATTTATGATTTGGTTTAAAAAATATTTTTCCCTTGTATGCCCAATTTAAAACACCAGTCAAATTATTTTAAATAAAGTTTGTTTTTATTCAAATATTATACAATGGGTTTTCTTAAACAATCTAAATTAGCGTTTACTAACAAAATATTGTATTGCATTACTTTGTACCTTAACCGTAAATCTTAACTCTAACCTATTTTAACACTATAATACTTAAATATATAGTTAAAATTATCCTATATTATATACTTATAGCTACATAATTAATCCTGCAATTTTAAATCCCCAGGAAAGCGTCCAACGATGTCAGCTGTGCTACACGCCTCATATGCTTCGTGCCAACGGAAACTGCCTGAATAATCCACGCAAACGACAGAACCAGCCGTTGGACCACACCTTCCATGTCGGATCATCGTCTGCAAGCCCTTTTCCACGAGAATCTTCAAATGAACGTCGGTATCCTTTCCTTCCTGCCAGGTCATCGCTGGGATATCAACTAGAACAGAACGTTTATAAACAGAAAAAAAGAAATAAATAAAACATTATAAAAGAATAAACAATGCGTTTTATTTAGGGGAAATGTGGAAACATTTTTAGGGTGAAATCAGATGTAAAATGGCAGAAATATTTCCTAAAAACCTAAGATAAAGGACAGAAAAAGGACATACGTGATTTTAAAAACGATTTTATGTCAAAAACGCTGCGATAAATTTCAGGGAATTGGCCATAACTTGGCTAATATCCCTCAAATCGGCGAATGTTATACCTTCCCGATCTTATATCTTCGAGTACTTTCATTTTCCGTCAAAATCTAGCAAACTAAAATCGGACCCATTTTTTGAAAATTTTCAAAGGGGTAACATCACGATTTTTGCAAAAATCGATAAAATTTTTTTTGTTCCAGTTTTCGAATCTTTTGATACAGATCGATGGAAATTGAAGTGCTGTTTCATAAATGGTATTCCGTTTCAAAATCGGAGGCCGAATGGTAAAAATATTTCTTAAAAACCTAACAAAAATTACAAAAAATGGACTTTTAGACTTAAACGAGACTTTCGAATCCATTTTATTAAGTTTAAGCCTTGATTTATAAACTATCTTTGATAAAGATGGAAAGAAAATGAAGTCCCGATTCTTAAATGGCATTCCTTTGAGAAATCGGATGCGAAATGACCGAAATATGTTATAATAAACTTCCAAAAAAGACAAAAAATTCACAGTTGGACGGAAAATGGTTGGAAAACGTGATTTTTGAATCAATTTTATTAAGTTTCAGCTTTGCTTTAATAATTATCTTTGATAAAGATGGAAAGAAAGTGAAGTCCCGATTCCTAAAAGGTATTCTGTTGCGAAATCGGATGTAGAATGGCAGAAAAATTTCCTAAAAACCTAAGATAAAGGACAGAAAAAGGACATACGTGATTTTTAAAACGATTTTATGTCAAAAACGCTTCGATAAAATTCAGGGAATTGGCCATAACTTCGCTAATATCCCTCAAATCGGCGAATGTTATACCTTCCCGATCTTATATCTTCGAGTACTTTCATTTTCCGTCAAAATCTAGCAAACTAAAATCGGACCCATTTTTTGAAAATTTTCAAAGGGGTAACATCACGTTTTTTGCAAAAATCGATAAAATTTTTTTTGTTCCAGTTTTCGAATCTTTTGATACAGATCGATGCAAATGGAAGTGCTGTTTCATAAATGGTATTCCGTTTCAAAATCGGAGGCCGAATGGTAAAAATATTTCTTAAAAACCTAACAAAAATTACAAAAAATGGACTTTTGGACTTAAACGAGATTTTCGAATCCATTTTATTAAGTTAAAACCTTTATTTATAAACTATCTTTGATAAAGATGGAAAGAAAATGAAGTCCCGATTCTTAAATGGCATTCCTTTGAGAAATCGGATGCGAAATGGCCGAAATATTTTATTATAAACTTCCAAAAATGACAAAAAATTCACATTTGGACGGAAAATGGTTGGAAAACGTGATTTTTGAATCAATTTTATTAAGTTTCAGCTTTGCTTTAATAATTATCTTTGATAAAGATGGAAAGAAAGTGAAGTCCCGATTCCTAAAAGGTATTCTGTGGCGAAATCGGATGTAGAATGGCAGAAAAATTTCCTAAAAACCTAAGATAAAGGACAGAAAAAGGACATACGTGATTTTTAAAACGATTTTATGTCAAGAACTCTTCGATAAATTTCAGGGAATTGGCCATAACTTGGCTAATATCCCTCAAATCGGCGAATGTTATACCTTCCCGATCTTATATCTTCGAGTACTTTCATTTTCCGTCAAAATCTAGCAAACTAAAATCGGACCCATTTTTTGGAAATTTTCAAAGGGGTAACATCACGTTTTTTGCAAAAATCGATAAAATTTTTTTTGTTCCAGTTTTCGAATCTTTTGATACAGATCGATGGAAATTGAAGTGCTGTTTCATAAATGGTATTCCGTTTCAAAATCGGAGGCCGAATGGTAAAAATATTTCTTAAAAACCTAACAAAAATTACAAAAAATGGACTTTTGGACTTAAACGAGATTTTCGAATCCATTTTATTAAGTTAAAGCCTTGATTTATAAACTATCTTTGATAAAGATGGAAAGAAAATGAAGTCCCGATTCTTAAATGGCATTCCTTTGAGAAATCGGATGCGAAATGACCGAAATATGTTATAATAAACTTCCAAAAATGACAAAAATTTACATTTGCACGGAAAATGGTTGGAAAACGTGATTTTTGAATCAATTTTATTAAGTTTCAGCTTTGCTTTAATAATTATCTTTGATAAAGATGGAAAGAAAGTGAAGTCCCGATTCCTAAAAGGTATTCTGTTGTGAAATCGGATGTAGAATGGCAGAAAAATTTCCTAAAAACCTAAGATAAAGGACAGAAAAAGAACATACGTGATTTTTAAAACGATTTAATGTCAAAAACGCTTCGATAAATTTCAGGGATATGGCCATAACTTGGCTAATATCCCTCAAATCGGCGAATGTTATACCTTCCCGATCTTATATCTTCGAGTACTTTCATTTTCCGTCAAAATCTAGCAAACTAAAATCGGACCCATTTTTTGAAAATTTTCAAAGGGGTAACATCACGTTTTTTGCAAAAATCGATAAAATTTTTTTTGTTCCAGTTTTCGAATCTTTTGATACAGATCGATGGAAATTGAAGTGCTGTTTCATAAATGGTATTCCGTTTCAAAATCGGAGGCCGAATGGTAAAAATATTTCTTAAAAACCTAACAAAAATTACATAAAATGGACTTTTGGACTTAAACGAGACTTTCGAATCCATTTTATTAAGTTTAAGCCTTGATTTATAAACTATCTTTGATAAAGATGGAAAGAAAATGAAGTCCCGATTCTTAAATGGCATTCCTTTGAGAAATCGGATGCGAAATGACCGAAATATGTTATAATAAACTTCCAAAAATGACAAAAAATTCACATTTGGACGGAAAATGGTTGGAAAACGTGATTTTTGAATCAATTTTATTAAGTTTCAGCTTTGCTTTAATAATTATCTTTGATAAAGATGGAAAGAAAGTGAAGTCCCGATTCCTAAAAGGTATTCTGTTGCGAAATCGGATGTAGAATGGCAGAAAAATTTCCTAAAAACCTAAGATAAAGGACAGAAAAAGGACATACGTGATTTTTAAAACGATTTTATGTCAAAAACGCTTCGATAAATTTCAGGGATATGGCCATAACTTGGCTAATATCCCTCAAATCGGCGAATGTTATACCTTCCCGATCTTATATCTTCGAGTACTTTCATTTTCCGTCAAAATCTAGCAAACTAAAATCGGACCCATTTTTTGCAAAATTTCAAAGGGGTAACATCACGTTTTTTGCAAAAATCGATAAAAATTTTTTTGTTCGAGTTTTCGAATCTTTTGATACAGATCGATTGGAAATGGAAGTGCTGTTTCATAAATGGTATTCCGTTTCAAAATCGGAGGCCGAATGGTAAAAATATTTCTTAAAAACCTAACAAAAATTACAAAAAATGGACTTTTAGACTTAAACGAGACTTTCGAATCCATTTTATTAAGTTTAAGCCTTGATTTATAAACTATCTTTGATAAAGATGGAAAGAAAATGAAGTCCCGATTCTTAAATGGCATTCCTTTGAGAAATCGGATGCGAAATGACCGAAATATATTATAATAAACTTCCAAAAATGACAAAAAAATCACATTTGGACGGAAAATGGTTGGAAAACGTGATTTTTGAATCAATTTTATTAAGTTTCAGCTTTGCTTTAATAATTATCTTTGATAAAGATGGAAAGAAAGTGAAGTCCCGATTCCTAAAAGGTATTCTGTGGCGAAATCGGATGTAGAATGGCAGAAAAATTTCCTAAAAACCTAAGATAAAGGACAGAAAAAGGACATACGTGATTTTTAAAACGATTTTACGTCAAAAACGCTTGGATAAATTTCAGGGATATGGCCATAACTTGGCTTATATCCCTCAAATCGGCGAATGTTATACCTTCCCGATCTTATATCTTCGAGTACTTTCATTTTCCGTCAAAATCTAGCAAACTAAAATCGGACCCATTTTTTGAAAATTTTCAAAGGGGTAACATCACGTTTTTTGCAAAAATCGATAAAATTTTTTTTGTTCGAGTTTTCGAATCTTTTGATACAGATCGATTGGAAATGGAAGTGCTGTTTCATAAATGGTATTCCGTTTCAAAATCGGAGGCCGAATGGTAAAAATATTTCTTAAAAACCTAACAAAAATTACAAAAAATGGACTTTTAGACTTAAACGAGACTTTCGAATCCATTTTATTAAGTTTAAGCCTTGATTTATAAACTATCTTTGATAAAGATGGAAAGAAAATGAAGTCCCGATTCTTAAATGGCATTCCTTTGAGAAATCGGATGCGAAATGACCGAAATATTTTATTATAAACTTCCAAAAATGACAAAAAATTCACATTTGGACGGAAAATGGTTGGAAAACGTGATTTTTGAATCAATTTTATTAAGTTTCAGCTTTGCTTTAATAATTATCTTTGATAAAGATGGAAAGAAAGTGAAGTCCCGATTCCTAAAAGGTATTCTGTTGCGAAATCGGATGTAAAATGGCAGAAATATTTCCTAAAAACCTAAGATAAAGGACAGAAAAACGACATACGTGATTTTTAAAACGATTTTATGTCAAGAACTCTTTGATAAATTTCAGGGATATGGCCATAACTTGGCTAATATCCCTCAAATCGGCGAATGTTATACCTTCCCGATCTTATATCTTCGAGTACTTTCATTTTCCGTCAAAATCTAGCAAACTAAAATCGGACCCATTTTTTGGAAATTTTCAAAGGGGTAACATCACGTTTTTTGCAAAAATCGATAAAATTTTTTTTGTTCCAGTTTTCGAATCTTTTGATACAGATCGATGGAAATTGAAGTGCTGTTTCATAAATGGTATTCCGTTTCAAAATCGGAGGCCGAATGGTAAAAATATTTCTTAAAAACCTAAAAAAATTACAAAAAATGGACTTTTGGACTTAAACGAGATTTTCGAATCCATTTTATTAAGTTTAAGCCTTGATTTATAAACTATCTTTGATAAAGATGGAAAGAAAATGAAGTCCCGATTCTTAAATGGCATTCCTTTGAGAAATCGGATGCGAAATGACCGAAATATGTTATAATAAACTTCCAAAAAAGACAAAAAATTCACAGTTGGACGGAAAATGGTTGGAAAACGTGATTTTTGAATCAATTTTATTAAGTTTCAGCTTTGCTTTAATAATTATCTTTGATAAAGATGGAAAGAAAGTGAAGTCCCGATTCCTAAAAGGTATTCTGTTGCGAAATTGGATGTAGAATGGCAGAAAAATTTCCTAAAAACCTAAGATAAAGGACAGAAAAAGGACATACGTGATTTTTAAAACGATTTTATGTCAAAAACGCTTCGATAAATTTCAGGGAATTGGCCATAACTTCGCTAATATCCCTCAAATCGGCGAATGTTATACCTTCCCGATCTTATATCTTCGAGTACTTTCATTTTCCGTCAAAATCTAGCAAACTAAAATCGGACCCATTTTTTGGAAATTTTCAAAGGGGTAACATCACGTTTTTTGCAAAAATCGATAAAATTTTTTTTGTTCCAGTTTTCGAATCTTTTGATACAGATCGATGGAAATTGAAGTGCTGTTTCATAAATGGTATTCCGTTTCAAAATCGGAGGCCGAATGGTAAAAATATTTCTTAAAAACCTAACAAAAATTACAAAAAATTGACTTTTGGACTTAAACGAGATTTTCGAATCCATTTTATTAAGTTAAAGCCTTTATTTATAAACTATCTTTGATAAAGATGGAAAGAAAATGAAGTCCCGATTCTTAAATGGCATTCCTTTGAGAAATCGGATGCGAAATGACCGAAATATGTTATAATAAACTTCCAAAAATGACAAAAAATTCACATTTGGACGGAAAATGGTTGGAAAACGTGATTTTTGAATCAATTTTATTAAGTTTCAGCTTTGCTTTAATAATTATCTTTGATAAAGATGGAAAGAAAGTGAAGTCCCGATTCCTAAAAGGTATTCTGTTGCGAAATCGGATGTAGAATGGCAGAAAAATTTCCTAAAAACCTAAGATAAAGGACAGAAAAAGGACATACGTGATTTTTAAAACGATTTTATGTCAAGAACTCTTCGATAAATTTCAGGGATATGGCCATAACTTGGCTAATATCCCTCAAATCGGCGAATGTTATACCTTCCCGATCTTATATCTTCGAGTACTTTCATTTTCCGTCAAAATCTAGCAAACTAAAATCGGACCCATTTTTTGGAAATTTTCAAAGGGGTAACATCACGTTTTTTGCAAAAATCGATAAAATTTTTTTTGTTCGAGTTTTCGAATCTTTTGATACAGATCGATTGGAAATGGAAGTGCTGTTTCATAAATGGTATTCCGTTTCAAAATCGGAGGCCGAATGGTAAAAATATTTCTTAAAAACCTAACAAAAATTACAAAAAATGGACTTTTGGACTTAAACGAGACTTTCGAATCCATTTTATTAAGTTTAAGCCTTGATTTATAAACTATCTTTGATAAAGATGGAAAGAAAATGAAGTCCCGATTCTTAAATGGCATTCCTTTGAGAAATCGGATGCGAAATGACCGAAATATATTATAATAAACTTCCAAAAATGACAAAAAAATCACATTTGGACGGAAAATGGTTGGAAAACGTGATTTTTGAATCAATTTTATTAAGTTTCAGCTTTGCTTTAATAATTATCTTTGATAAAGATGGAAAGAAAGTGAAGTCCCGATTCCTAAAAGGTATTCTGTTGCGAAATTGGATGTAGAATGGCAGAAAAATTTCCTAAAAACCTAAGATAAAGGACAGAAAAAGGACATACGTGATTTTTAAAACGATTTTACGTCAAAAACGCTTGGATAAATTTCAGGGATATGGCCATAACTTGGCTTATATCCCTCAAATCGGCGAATGTTATACCTTCCCGATCTTATATCTTCGAGTACTTTCATTTTCCGTCAAAATCTAGCAAACTAAAATCGGACCCATTTTTTGGAAATTTTCAAAGGGGTAACATCACGTTTTTTGCAAAAATCGATAAAATTTTTTTTGTTCCAGTTTTCGAATCTTTTGATACAGATCGATGGAAATTGAAGTGCTGTTTCATAAATGGTATTCCGTTTCAAAATCGGAGGCCGAATGGTAAAAATATTTCATAAAAACCTAACAAATATTAAAAAAAATGGACTTTTGACTTAAACGAGATTTTCGAATCCATTTTATTAAGTTTAAACCTTGATTTAATAATTATCTTTGATAAAGATGGAAAGAAAATGAAGTCCCGATTCTTAAATGGCATTCCGTTGATAAATCGAATGTGAATTGTTCGAAATATTTTAAAACCCCTATACACATAAAAATGACTTTGGGCGTATACTTGATTTTAAAAAAAAACCGCGTTACGCTTACATGGATTGAATTCCTTTAATAAAGATGCGCAAAAGCGCAAAACTTTCGAAAAAATTCCATCTTTTCAGTTTCAGAATGAAACATTTCCAAAGGAAAACGACAAACACAAAACAAGTCTACTAATCAGAATTCCGAGATGCCAAGTATATGCATAATTAAAAATGTATTTGTCACCCCGAAAAGTTCAATTCACCTGAGAGAGGGGCCGAAAATCCAGCCAGGTAGAGAATACCTGTTCTATTGTCTCGTATCTCGATTTTCTTCAGACCCAAAAATGTTTATGAATTCTATGGAAGAGCCCATAATTCGTGGAATCATCTTCGTTTTTCTGTTAAAATCACCGAGCGATGAAATTTGATATTTCGGGAATGACGATGCAATCGCAAAAAATAACCCAAATCTACTTCCGTTTCCCTTTTAAAAGTTCAAGTGTTGTTTGCCCTATGCGAGAGCGGGAAAAGTACGCCGCAAAAGAAATTTTACGACTTGTTTGCTGTCATAACAACTGGCTACCGAAGACGAGATTAAACGGGCCCGGAGATGCGGGTCCGGACTCCGGAGAGACAGCAGGTATTATCTTGGAGAAATACCCGGCGAAATATTTTTTTGCTGAGCGCGAGCGGGGACGTATAAAAAATCGCGGCTGTCGTCAGAATGAATTTAGATTGAAGCGAACGTTCAAAGCGCGCAGAACTAAGAGATACAAAGATACAAAGAAACAACAAAAAGTTAGAACCCCAAAAAGTGACTCAATTTTAATTTGAATTCCCGCTTATCAAGAGTTGCCAGTGACAAGTGCAATAAAAGCCAAACAAAACATGTTCGGCAACAGTATACCCCATATTCTGGGACTGGGAGTCATCCTACTGACTATTGGACAGCCCACACCCACAGAGAGCTATGCCATCGGACAGTCCAAGTTCGGGCGGATCGAGAAGTTCCCCTATCAGGTGATGCTCATCGGAAAACAGCTGTGGAGGAAGCGCATTCTCTGTGGAGGAACTCTGCTGGACAGGCGCTGGGTCCTTACCGCCGGACACTGCACCATGGGGGTGACCCACTTTGACGTTTATCTGGGCACCAAGAGCGTGGAGGATACCGAGCAGCTGGGCGGACTGGTGTTGCGCTCCAACAAGTTCATCGTCCACGAGAGATTTAACCCGGAGACAGCTGCACATGACATCGCTCTGGTGAAGCTGCCGCGGGACATTGCATTCACAGCCAGGATACAGCCCGCAGCGCTGCCTACGAGATTCAGGCACGACCAGTTCGCGGGAATGAGTGTGGTGGCCAGTGGCTGGGGCGCCATGATGGAGATGACGAATTCGGACTCAATGCAATACACAGAGCTGAGGGTGATCTCGAATGCGGAGTGCGCCCAGGAGTACGACGTGGTTACCTCCGGGGTGATCTGTGCCAAGGGCCTGAAGGACGAGACAGTGTGCACGGGCGACTCGGGTGGACCACTGGTGCTCAAGGATACTCAGATGGTGGTGGGCATCACCAGCTTCGGTCCCGCCGACGGATGCGAGACGAACATCCCGGGCGGCTTCACCCGCGTGACCCATTACCTGGACTGGATCGAGAGCAAGATTGGGGGCCGACACCCCCAGCAGCCCCATTCCTACGGCTCGGATAATCTCATTTGAAAAGGAATAGCCTTTTCCCTCAGGGCCCTTTGACTGAATCTCTAAAGCTTTACATCCTGAAAGCAATTCTCCAATCTTGTGATATACCTCTCATTCAAATATTGTACATTATTCTTAGCTTTAACTATTTAAGCATTGAACATTTATAATTTATATTTATTTTTTAGTTTTAAGATGACGACAAAATCGAAACGGCACGCCAAACGCCAAGAAAACAAAAAGAAAGCATCGAATGCAAAATATAAAGAAATTGTATACGAAAATAAAAAAACAAAAATAACAAATAATAGCACTAAACCTGATTCGGCTTTTCTGTCTGTTTAGTCATGCTGATTTTTGAGTGGACCTGTGGAATTCCCGCATCTTGGATCTGAATCTGATCTCGACCAGCGATAATCGCTCGATAAAAACTTTTACGTCGTCGTCGGGTGATAATTTCTGAACGGTAAACTGTTTGGTTTTTTTTTCTGATTCAAAAGTTGTTTTTGTTTATGAAGAGTGGGGTTTTCTGTCATATTTTTTACATAATTTACAAAGACTGTCCCTCTGGCCCCCTGGCCCCCGTCACCCTTTCACAAACTACTTACTTTACATAATATTCGTGTGTGTTGACTTTACACTCGACGTGACTCGAGATCTCCAAGAACTCGAACCCACTCCAGTTTGGCGGAGATGACGCTCGACACTGTCCCACTTGGTATTTAGTTCCGTGATGGACGATTCTATTTCTACCAGTTTTGAATTTCTGCCAAAGAGTAGCACCCAGATTTTCTTTTGCCTTTTGTTGGCCAGCTTGAATTGTGTCAGATCTATTTTGCCTCTTAAACGCGGCCAATGACGCAGGCTTTCGCCTCAAGATTCCGAGATAAATTCGATATCTTCTTAATATCCGAATATCCGAAAAACAATCCAATACTCGACAGCTGGTTGTCGATCAATTAACTGGATGACTCGCTCCGATTTAAGTTCGCTAGGCAAGCCATATAATTTATAATGACTGGAGCAGTTAATCGGGTGCAACTTGTTAATGTCTAGTGGAGGAATACCCGAAGATTTTGGAAAGTAACTCCATAAAAATCTCAAATAGATCAGATCTAAATCGTCAAAAACAAAATCGTTGCATAAATTCAAGATCAAAGTTTCAGTGGCGAAACTCAGAAGCCCTCTCAAATTAAGATATAAAATTGGTTCTAGTTCCCTCCCACCACATTTAAATATGGCCAAAAGCAAACTGGTTCACTGAACTAAACGAGCTCGAAGTTTTCAGCAATAAATCACGAGGCTCTCACAGCCGCAGTCAAGGCAAATGTTTTCGAATGTTTTCCTTTCGAGCACACACGCGCCCTTGAGGTTTCAATTAGTTTTTGAATAATTAGCCAGTCCTAAATCGTGCCTCAACCAGATTTGCATTAATACAAAAAATTAATCGCCCATCGCAAAACTTCAATTACGCCAATTATTTAAATAATTTTTATAAATAGCTTACAAGTTCTCCTGGGCAGGTAACTGGTAAGCAAACAATATGTCGTAAGTTGGACGGAAAGAACATTTATTCCATTTGTATTTGTAAATTTATTTAAAGCACTAGATAAATTATTGCTTGCCATCAATTTTGGGGTAACGCCAATTTTGGTTAACATTACATTTAGATTTATTTTGGTTAACATTACATTTAGATTTAGGACTAATTTATTTGGTGTTTCGCTTTCATTTGTGCTAAACTTTAAGATTTGCGGTAAAAAGTGCATTAAAATTTTGGTTGCGTTGCTAACTTTGGTACCGGTTTCTGCTCCAACAAATTATTAGCACTGGGCGGCCACCGCCTTTGCCTTCCTCTTCAGCACACAGTCGACGGCCTGGACAACCTCCAAGAAGATGTCGTCCACATCGCGCTCGGCATTGATCTGTTTGGGAAATACTTGATGCTAATGAAGCGACACAAATTATTTAAAAAGGACTCACGGTCAGGGTTTTATCGTCATACAGTTCCAGGATGGCGTTGGTGTTATTCTTAAAGGTTTTCAGGCGCGACCTAATGGTGGTTTCATTGTCGTCAGCTCTCTTGACCGCTGCGCCAGCGGCTCGGGCCAGGATGCGCTGCAACATGGTATTCTCGGAGCAGTCGAAGTACAAGGCCAGGTCTGCAGGACCCACGCGTTTCTCGAACTCAACGCCCTGGTCCTTCTCCCTGGGATAGCCGTCGATGAGAAAACCCTTTGAGTTGCCTTTTGCCCGAACGATGGCGTCGTTGAGGAGCGAGAGGACTTCCTCGTTAGACACCAGACCACCGCCTGCCATAATTTCGTTCAACCTACGGCCCTTGTCGGATCCGGAAGCCACCTGTAAAATTTGGAAATTTCGATCAATAGTTATTAAGTTATCTGATTAAATCGTTATCAGAGAGACGAGATAAAGACATATAAATCTTTGTACTCGATAAAAATACACTGCTTTCTAATAAAAACAAATAGTTTTCACAACAATGTCTTGCTTTCTATTTACTTATACTCGAAGGGTAAATAATGTACTATACAAATTTAGTTTTACGTTTGTTTATATGAAAATGGGCAACAATTTGTTTTAATTATAACAATAAGAAATATTTGTTTGCATTATAACCATTAAAATTTCATTTGAAGGCATTTCCGTTTGTCGGAAAATATGGGGTAAACAATAACCGAGTGTAATACTCAATTAATTAACAAATATTTTATGGTTGCGCTATTAATCGAAATATTTTATACATTGCCTCGAAATTTATAGGACAAACAGGCCACAAATTTGGCTTTAAATTGAAAGATGCTAACGTTATTCTTTTACGATTCTGTTTTCCCGCACTAGCAAATCAGCCATGGGCCTGGGGTGATAAATCTTTTCCAGTATTTCTGGCTGAATTACCTCATTGCGCAGCAAATCGCCGCTGCTCAGATGTGTGAATCCGTATTTTTCCACAATTTTGGCGCACTGCGTTCCCTTGCCGCAGCCGGGTCCGCCCAAGATCCATATGATGGGGATATCAAGAGAAGCCTGCAAAAGGGGAAAAGATCCAGGTTAGTAGACTCACAACACCAAACGGCGACAAACATTGCAGCCGGAGTTAGCCGAAGTTAGTTTTTCACTGAGACGCAAGCTTAGTCGTATTAAAGAAGCTGGGAGTCTTTTTAATATATATGAAGGTCTAAAATTTCTTTGGTGGTGTAGAAGCAGCGGCCAGACAGAACATGCCATATACATCAAGTAATCCCATACAACCACGACATCCATCTACTTGGGGGCTACTTACAGCGGCTCCTTGTGCCCTACGGAGCTCCTCGGCCTTGAGCTTCTGTTCGGCCTCCTTCTTCATGGCCATTTGGTGACACATAAATAACTACACAATCGAGACAGTTGTTTGGGGATGGTTAGATATCTCAGAGTTATAGTGTTATTGAACTATATTCGAGATGATTTCGTTTGCTCATGGATAAGTATGTAGGTATTAGTATTTTGGGCAAGTTGCCAGAACGAAAAATGTGGAAAATGCAATAGAAGATCTTAAACTGTCCCTTGACTTTGATCGTGAACACAAATCAGTGGCCTCCATTGTGGAGCCCATTTTAATCAAATCAATTAGCACCTCACCTCCTGCCCCCAATATCATTTCTAATGGTACAAAATCTCAATTACTATAAACAATTGAAACGCGCCACGCTCTGGCATATATAGCTATGTTCTATATAGTATAGTATACGGCCCCCGCCGATGTTTGCCTGTTCCGCATTGTCGCACCCAGAGAAATTTTGAGGGGAAAACAAAAAATAACACAATCAGACAAACATAATGAATGAATTTTGGCAGCTTGATAATACGCAGGTTGTTTCTATAACACCTTGCTTTGTGTGCGGACCACAAATATATAATATTTAGTTTGTATTCGGATTCCCCACCGACCATCTTTGGCTGGCCAGTGGCCACTCTCTTAGCACTTTTCCACGCATCCAACTAATCGTTGCGAGTGGGAATTTATGATTCCGACGCATGGTTTACGTAATTGGGGGATATATGTATACAAAGTAGTTCAGTGACTTTTCAATGTCATTTCCAAGGATGGCACCTTGTCAGGGTCTCGGACCTTAATAATTAATAGCTGACCTGTAACAGTTGGTCGCATTCCCGCGTAGTTAACTTTAATTACAGTGAAAACTCTAGCAATCCATATCACATGCGTTCTTCTCAAACTGAACTGGAAAACTAATTCGCTGCTAGAGGGAGGCTCGCATTGGAATTCGGATTTGTTCTTTCTTTTTAAGCCTTTGTTTGTGGCTTCTTTGTTTTGACAATTTAATAATGCGACACGACGCGACGCTACTATGCCAAAACCGGCATGACTGTCTAGATCGGGTAGCTCCAATAAACACATTTTAACTGCTTTGGCGACGACTGAACCGACTGGCTAATGAATCAAGCCCCGCCAGAAATTCCTGTGTATCGGGCGAAGTGGTCATAAATTTATGCAAATAGGGGATTTTGACGTCAAAATTCGCCGGTTGCTTGGAATGTAAAATTCGGGTTGGAGCCATTTGAGTTGCTAATTTGTTGGTTGTTTTGTTTGGTTTTGCCTGGAATTTCACAGACGCGTAATCAACGGATTTATACCAGAACAGCTTCGATAGCACTGTAAACACGAACAGCTGACGGGGAGCTTGAGCTCGGAATAGCTTCCCCTAGGGTCCGAGACTCCCCACATCCCCAAAGTGCCTCTCATTGCAAGGTCAAGTGCAGCGCACAAGTGGCTCAAGGTCGTGGGTTTCCAATTGGCCAGCCAGTGGGCTGGTCGTATAAACAGATTTCAATTAAAGTACAACTAACACAAGCTGCTCGAACTAATAAAAATAAATTAAGCAAGTAGTTACCCGAAAACAAAACCAACGAAAAAAAGGAAAACTAAGCACAAATCACTGTGGCACGCAACACACACTCACCATGATGATGTATACTAGATATATTCGCTGCTTCTGCGGGCCTTTGGTTGAAGAAATCGCGAGATTTTCCGTCTATTGTTGTGGTCTCTAACAGTCTAGCAAATCCCTCTAGCAAATGGCCAGCTCCGTTTTCCACCTGCGCCGCCGTGTGTGAGAGTGAATCTGAATCTGAATCCGAATCCGAATCGGAATCGATGTATCTGAATCTGAATGAAAAGGCTTTCGCTCCGGAACGCTTTGATTCGGGCGGTTTCGGCTAACGGTTTCAGTACGCGCGGCGCAGCTTTAGCTTTGGCGCACAGCTTTTCTGGCCGAGCAAGCTTTCGGATTTGGCTTCCCTTTTACGTACTGGCAAGCTTTTTATTCGGATTCCCCATTTGATTGAAATGTCTAAGGTCTCGGCCGACGCCAATTTATCGACCGATTTTGATCTGCTTGCGATTCTTGACCAGGTTGTCCAAAGTATTGCTTATTTCTTCGAAAACCTTATTTTCATCTTGCTCGCCATTTACTTGAACCGTGATTCTGGAGTATTTCTCCAACACTGGCCGGGTGGAGCCCCTGTATTCAGCTACACTCTGCCGGCCCGTGGATCCCAGTCTGGAACTGCGGCGAGTGGTTATGTCCTCCTCCACTTCCAGCGCAATGACTATATCCGGGGACCCAATGCGATTTTCGAGGACTTCAGCTTCTCGCATATTGCCGGGGAAACTGAATACAAACTATATAGCTAAAGAATCTAGCTGCAACACTCCCTTTTACGTACCCGTCAATGACTATACCTTGAAGTCCTCCTTTATTACCCATTACTTCCTTTTCGATTAGGGGCAACATATCCGCCAAGGGAACATCCTCTCCTTCTGCACGCATTGCTTCAAATTTCTTTCCAGCAGGCGTATGAGTGTCTATCTGGGAGCCAAGGGTAACCATAGAATCATATTTAATATTGGATTGAGCTTACCTCCAAGTCAACCAGGAAAGTGGGATCAATGTGCTTGAAGCCATATTTCTGGGCTATTTTCTCCGACTGCGTTCCTTTCCCACTGCAGGGAGCCCCAATCAACCAAACCATTGGAATGTTCTGCAACACAAATTCCGATTAAAAATGGATGGATACGTATAATTATAAACTTACCATAGCCGGGCACTAATAAAGAAATCACAAATTTTGAATTCGAAACCAAATATATTTCTAAAAAGGTGCCGAAATACTTTTTTGACAGATTAAGCATCCTCATTCATTTTCAATCTCAATTTCAGCAATTTGCTTTTCCTGATAAACATAATAAATTTTATAACGAGCTCCCATACATTCTAATTAATCTCACGTACAATTTATAGACAAAAAACATCCGCCAGATCGACAATCATCAACTAATAAAGTACAAGAAGGCCTGTATTTGTTTGGATTCGCTAACGGATATGATGAGCAGTGGTGCTGTGTTTATTTGTTGTTGACTTTGGATCTGGAAGATCTCGTCATGGGTGGGAAATGACGCTTGGTGTGATAGGATGATCACATTAAAAGTAGGGCCTTTTGGGGAACGCTTCTTGAAGCCCTCGTTATGCAGGTGTAAGTCAAATATAATCTGTAGGGAGGAATCCTCAGATCTATCTTCTCTGGAGAAGTCTTTGGTATTAAGCTTAACAACGTCGATCTTTTGGAAGATCTCTTCGAACTTTGCATAGGAAGCATCCATTTGTAGCTGGTCTACTAGACTCCTGCCTGGAAAAGACGTTCTTCCTCTTTTATTGCTGGGTTCGCCTTTCGGCTCAGAAACTGCTCTTCGTTTTCGAGTGTCAAAACGGAAATCTGAAGCATCTTTTGAGCCGCTTGCCTCAGGGATCTGGTTGTTCTGTCCCAGAATAATCTGCTTGCAATCCTCCATTCGCTTTTTAGCCAGTTCAAAGTGTGGTGATTCCTTGATATCCGAGGGTATTGACTGATTGCCAAGTTTTTCCCTCAGCAAAGCCCAGACACAGTCAGCACTGGTAATGGCTACAGGTGTTTCCTGAACCACTTGATGCCGCACGACTATATAGCCAGCTCGAGACAGGGCAGAGTAAACCAGGTAATGGGTGAACTTCTTACTTTCCGATTCGCCAAGGAGTAAGACATAAGCTTGCTCAATGGACACTAAAGTTCCACAATAATCCAGCTGCAGGCGGCCCTGAAATCGGTAAATCATAATCAAGTTGGGCAACTTAAATAGCTCGGATTTCACTCACCAGCTCTAGCAGGAACAAAGCCTCATAATACTCCAAAAACAGCTTTCCCTGCCTGCTGTGGCCGAAGTTCTCGAACTTCCCATCCTTGCGAAGCACCTCCGCAGCCTGTTGTTCCTCATTCCAAGTGGCTAGAGCCCTGCCTGCCAGCCTTTCGATACGGGGAACGGATAGTTGGGCTCTAAGAGCGTCTGTATGGCAATTATCGTACTTTAATAAAGAATTATTCCCAATTTACTAATAAATCAGAGCTTACCCAGCGCCTCATGTAGCTCCTCGAGTTCGGCCGCACTCCCCTCATTTTGTGTGCGTTTTAAGCCGCCGGCAGGGGCCTCAAACTCCTTGTGACGAAGCTTTACAAGTTCCTCAGGACTAAAAGCATTCGAAATTAACAAAATCCCATTAGTTTCGATAGGAAAACTACCTTAAATAGGAATTTTTAGGCTGAATTTCGACGAGTTCCGGCGGTTCCATTTTTGTCGCTTAAGCTTTTCCAAATTTATCGATAGTTTAAGCTTTTTTTCGTGAGGCGGGAACTCTAACCAACTTTTTTTCATACAGTTGGCAGTCACGATTTCCGCTGCACTTAAATTTTAATTTAAACCGCCAAAAATTATCAGTCACAAGATCTTTATTTGAAATAAAACAACTACCAACTGGCTTCTCTATTTATAAATCTTTATTCTTTGTATAATTGTAGTTTGTTAGTTTCGCATAACATACGCTTAACATTTTTGCTCTTTGCATGCAATTGGAGCTGGTTGAAATCTCGAACTCGTTTTAATTGATGTCATTTAACATTTTACACCTTGAAAATACACCTAACGTTAGATTTATGAACATTTAATACACCACATTGTTGCTTTCCTTTAACTTTTATGCTGTTAACATTTCCGATCATTAAGCATTTGCCTAATTCAATAATTTTTCCATTTATAACTTCACATATACTCGTATTGCAGGATATTTCTAGTTGGCTTCTCTTTTTGTATCTTTGCGAATTGTTTGTTACATTAAACTCTGAACAACGGAAACTGAACACACGCTTCAGTTGTTGTAAAAACTTAAATACAAAAATTATACACTATAACTAACCATACATTGTATATAACTTATAACTTATAACTTATCTATATGTTCGCGTCGCCATGTGTTTGTATAAACAGTTTCCATAGTATTTGTAGCTCCTGTCCTCTCTATTAATTTTATATTTTCTCCTCCTTTTTTTTAATGCCATTAAATTGTTAACATTGTTCACCACATTTGTATTATACATGTGTATATACATATATATATGTAAATGCTATAGCTATTACCATCTACATATATATACATATACAGATATATATATTTATTTATATTTTTATATCTTTTTATCTGATTTGAATGCGCAACGCGTTAAGGTAATATTTTATCTGCCTGCTGATAGGTTTTCCACCCCCGATCCACCTACCCATCGCACGGAAATAAAACGGAATCAGGTAAAAACAGTCCAGGATAATAAAAAGCACTACGCTAATCGGGCTCCAAAGGATTACATTTATATCTACACCTATGTACAGGACCGCTCAGACTATGGGTAGGTTCGAGGATGTGGATCCCGGCTTGACGCCCTTCACCAGGCACGACTGGGAGTTGTTGCCCATGCTGGACCCGTCCAGGCTGTCCAGGTCCAGGGCGGTGTCTATCATGGTGGTGTCGTGCAGCATCCGCAGCCTCTCCGCCGACTTCACCTGCTCGGCTCCGTCGCCGTGCGACTTCCGCTGGGTATGGGCGGAGGCCACGAAGGAGGCGCTCACCGGATCGTCCAGGTCGAGATCGTCGCAGAGGAGCGTGGAGGACAGGACACTGTTGGCCTGATCCCGCTGCTGCTGCTGTTGGCGTTCGTCTATGACGTTGGAGTAGACATGAAGATTGGCATCTTCCGGTGCAGCCGGTACATTGATGTACATGCTCTCTGTCTTTCCGGTCATGGCTGCAGCCAGCAAGGCTGCCCCAGCGGAGGGTTTCGCGTTGCCGCTGGGGGAGGCGACCTCCCCGGCCACTGGGGCAACGCCGTTGACCAGCGCCGCCTCAAAGTCCGCGTTGAAGAGGTTGGTGTAGCTGCCGCTGCGGTTGCGCATTTCGCGGGCCTTGCTGGAGGCAATCGCTGCCACGGCGGCCACCACTTCCGGACTGCCTACAACTACCACGTCCGGATCGTCCAGCTCGTCCTCGCTACTGGCGGTGACCAGCTGGTTCTCGTAGCTCACCGTCCCGCCGTTCGACACCTGGCGCTGCTTGTGGTGGCGATGGTGGCGGTACTGGCGCGCCTGTGTGGCCGTCTGCTGGGTGTACGCTGTGATGTCCATCTGGGCCAGGGGAATCTCGTTGTCCACCAGCTGAGCTAGACTATTGGAATTACCTGTGTAATAGAGAGAGGGGTAGGACCGGGAGAGAACGGGTGATTAGTGAATTGAAATGAATTTCGGTCTTTTGTATGTTTAATTAATGCAATGTAAATAATTCAACTGCTCATTACAACAAATTTGCCAACTAATTTAAAATTCGAATTTCAATTTGGAGCATTTTTATTTAGTGGTTTGAATGCTCGTTTTGATGATTCGGTTTTTGTTTGAGTTTGGCAGTTTGGCTATTTGGTAAAATGGTAAAATGGTGGTAAAATAAAAACTATCTGAATATGCAAATTAATAAACGAAAAAAGAGAGAGGCTGAAAAAGAGGGCTGCAAATTAAATCTGTAATTTAATTAAAAGTAGGCTTGTCGGTTCGCAAAAATACACATGTAATTGAATCGCTAACATCGCTGCATGTCCAGCTCCTTCCGGACACCGCTGGGTTGGGATGTGGGAATGTGGAAATCAACTTAATTGGAAACTCATCAGTTAAGCTCTTAAACCAATAAAGCAACAATAACCGAATGACAAACAGCCGGAGAGTACACCAAAATAAAGAACGAAACTAGGCGCTAATTAATGGAATTCAGTGTCGGGTGCCAATTGAACAATTTAAAGCATGCTTTCAAAATGTTGTGATCACAATTAGTAATAGTAGTACGAGTAGGTGATGGCCAATAAAAAATCGCTAAATACCATATTAAACTTTGGCTTCGGGTTGGGTGTTTTAGGGTGTGTGGGTGGTTTTCTTTTGATGAGCAAAATAAGGAGAAAATAACGATTATTTGGCATTTGGCAGCTACTCTGCCATGGCAAATCAACTCAAGTCATAAGCTCGTGTAAACTCAAATGAAAACTCCAAAGCTTTGGGTCTAATTTCTGGTTTTCGGTTATATTTTTGGTTATTTTGGTTATTTTGTTTACAATACAACAATAAAATGTTTTGGCATTAGGAGAGAACTCACCCAATTAAGGCTTAAAATGCATTTTTACTCTAGTCTTAAGCGGCCCTCGACAACTTTCGCTCAATTGCAGTTTTTGTTTTGGTCATTTTTGAGTTTTGTGGTTTATGGTAGTTAGTTTCGCAAAAAGGTTACAGACACAGAATTTGTATTCGTAAGGTTTTTGTTAGTTTTCCACACACAGTCAGTTGAAAGATACAGAAAGAGTTTCACATTAGTGTGCGATAAATCAAGAGGTTGTGGGTCAAAACCAAAACGTGTCTACATCGGGGGAGTTAGGCTATAGGCTATAGACGCGAAATCAAACTAAAAATCGGCGCAAGAAGCTTCAAGCCCAAGCCTCCAGGGTAACAAGTGTGTGGGTGGTGGTTCGGGGGTTTACATATTTATTCGAATGATTCCAATAATCGTCCAGGATCGCGAACGCAAGTAGGTCTCGCGCCGCGCTCTTCCTGAAACATCGGGGTTAGTTCTTACAATATACGAGTTATAGATCTGAGGACGATCCGCTAACATTTCCATACAGATCATACAGATTTTGAACATACGATACACTAGAGTACACTTTATTGCCCAACATTTAACCATACATATTGTGTATATATAGAGTATATAAATTACTTTTGCATCATTTAACACTCGCTTCGATGAAATACATATTCATATATTTAATATATACCTATACTCGTACTTTCAACTACCTATAACCTCGCGCCAATGCAATTTAATTATAAAAGGAACTCATAATATTGTTAATGCTCAAGATTTAAAGCCTTGGATATTTCTTTAAGCTGGCTTATTACCTAAATACGCTTTACGATTTTCACCTCCCCAAAAAATCGGTCTCTATCTGAGATCCTGAATCTATATCCTTTTCGGTTTCGTGTTCGGTTCAACTATTACAACTAGTTATAAATAATCAATTTCATAGCAATTTTAACGCTTCGATTTATTGCTAATTATTTGCAGCAGTCACTTGGCAATGTTCCAATATTTCACGATTAAGACATATTCTGTATTCTGTATTTGATATTCGATCAGTATAGATTCGATTGCAACAATGTTTTTGGGTTTCTGTTTTCTGTATTTCGAGTTCCGATTAGTAGTTAAAAATGTCTCCTTAACACCTTAACACCGATACATAGTTTATCAAATTCTTATTGAATTGCTCATGTTTAGTTTTATGTTTACATTTAATTTTAATTTAAATTTTCATTGTAAAAATGAAAAAAGTCCTAACAAAATGTTGCTTCGATAAATGGCAGTTATTTTGGCTCATTAAGTGTTAGCTAATTTCTCGTGTTCTCTAATTGCTTCTAATATTTGCTCGGCTCGGCTGAAACCGTCCAAATAATTCCCGGAGAATCTCAACAAAAGTCCCAAGTGACTGCGATCTTTACAGGCTGTTACAGGCCTCCACTCAGCCGGAGGGAATCTCACAGGATTCCCAAACAGAAAATAACAACGGAAAACTTAAGCATTATACTACGAGCCGAAAAGATCAAACAACATGCTTGGTTTGGGGGATGTTGGTTTACTGGTTACGGTTTCTGGTTAGTAGGTTTACTGGTTGGTTAGTCGGTTGGTTCACTTTTTGGAGGTGGCGGCGCTGGGACGTAGACCAAGGTGGATACACATATACATGGGTTACTTAATGGCCCCGGCGCCGAGGCTCCCCTGTTGCCGGCTTCCCGTTGCCTGTTGCAAGCTAATGGAATGCCTTGGCAGCAGAAGAGACCCGACGCAGTTAGCCTGGGAAACAGGTGCTATATAAACGCAAAAGTTTCTATGAACCAAGTTTTTTTGCAAGTGGGCGAGGGGGCAGGGGCTGGGGCAAACATTCAAACAAAAATTATACAATTTCGACTTCTAACTACAAACGGGTGCAAACATAAATTCCAAATAGCAGTTACTTTCCAACTAACATCTAAGCGCATCGCGTGGAAGCCAAGTGCCTCAATCAGACTGTGATAGATTCCCTCAAAGTTCGAATCAAGGCTGCAAACTTTCGTTGTTCAGTTTGTTCGCAAAAAAAACAATATTTTACGATCTAAGTTTTAAGGCTTTCGGGGTTACAGGCTTAAATAAAAAAGTAAGCAATGAATTTGTGGATTTTTAAATGCCATTTTGCACATAATCGGTTTTTGCACAACAATTAATAGCTTCAAATTAAACGACCGGATTTCAATATTTTTGGGTAAATAATAGAAAACTAATTGCATTTCAATTGATAAAAAAACATAATGGAAATTGTTTATTTCATGCGTGAAATTTGCAATTCCGAGCCGAACCGAAAAAGGTTCGATTAAAGCAGTTTTTGCAGCCTTGATTTTAAAGCGAATCCTAGACTCCTAGACTCTTATAGTAGAATAGCAACAATTTTAATGAGACTTCCTCTAAGTAGAGGTGCGGTCCTAAATTAAATCAAGACCCTTTCAATCAAATCCTTGACCCTTGACTTGGCCGCTTTTAGCCGAAGCTTGGAAGCAGTAGGAAGTGGGCTGGCCAATGCCCAACCTTATGTACAGCGCCTAACAACCCATCGAGGAGTATCAGAAAACGAAAATGGAGCAGATGGTGGAGGAGGAGCCGATGGCTCCCAACGAACCGGACAGAGCTACGGCTACGGCTACGGACCGCTGCTGCGTACTATGACGAGTCGCTGCCCGCCGCGTCCTCGATGATCGAATTGAGATCGATGTTGAACGAGTACTCGTAGAGGTTGGAGTAGCGGTCGCGCTCCTTCCACGGCGACCGGTGATTCATATAAAGATTTCGTTTACTAACACGAAATATCTGGCTGTCCTTGATCGACTGATCGTCGTCGCAGGGTTCACCGCCACCGCCAAAATCGCACTCGCGGATGGTGAGCCGGTTGGTCGGGGACTTTAGTTCGAACATCACTTCCTGATGCTTGTACGGCTTCCGCATGGGCAGCGGCTGATATCCGGCTATGTTGACCTTTTGCGAGTCCACCGACTGGGTCGACTGGCGGCGCATCCCCCGCGCCTGCTTCGGGAACGGGTAGTTCCGCATCAGGTTCGAGTCGGTGCTGCGTTGCGGGGAGTAGTACTTGAAGTCCGTGGGTGCCGGCGGCTGGGGCGCCGAGGTGTGGATGGTGGTCAGAGTGCTGTTGCTGGCTGAGACGGCTCCGCTAGCCTGCAGCTGCAGCGTCGACGGTCGTCGCGGCGCCAGTGGCGGTGGTGCTGTGGCCAAGGAGGCCGACACCGAAGTGGGTGCCGTCGTGGACGAGGAGGATCCTCCTCCGCCTCCGCCACCGCCGCCGCCTCCACTGGCGCCGGATGCCACGGCCGCTGCCGCTGCTGCGGCTGCCGCCACGCTTCCAATGGCGGTGGTCTGTTGGGCGTGCACGTGGTGGTGCAGCAGCGGCAGGGGCGAATGGCGCACATCGTCGTACGACGGCGTCAGCGGCAGGTGCAGCGAGCGCTTCAGGTTCAGCCGGTAGGAGGAGGAGGTGGCCGGCGAGCGGAGCAGCGAGGGGGAGTGCGGCCCCACGCCGGACCCCTCGTGCTGCCGCTGCTGCATCTGGAGCTCGGCGGCCACCAGTTGCTGCTTGATTTGGTGGTGCTGCTTGAGCTGCTTATGCTTGTTGGCCTTAAACTGGTGCTGGGCACTGGCGGGCAGCAGGGTCTGAAGGGAGCAGCGTTGCTGGTGCTGCTTGCGGGACTTACCGTTTTGGACGAGGTCGTAGCTGGGCGGCGGATGCTCGAAGCCGTTCCCATGGCCATTGGCGGCACCTCCATTGCCCTCCATTGTCGAGGAGGAGGGATTGGACTGGTGGTGGTGGTGGTTCGTTGTTTGTAGTTCGTGTGATTGTAGTGTGGTGGTGTATTTTGTTGTGGTAGTAGTTCAAGGAGTAGTAGTAGTAGTTACCAAAAAGAACATTGCATAGAACACAAAAAAGAAGAAATTGAAAATACAAATATGTCAAAATGATGTGCACCAAAGTTCATCGTAAGAGAGATTCGATTAATTAAGGAGATCAAGCAAGCAGAGTGCTCAGACATTTAGATTTCTTTTGTGGTGAAAGGGTGCGCTTGGGTTTAGGCAATGTGGCTTCTGGGAATTCGGCGACTTACCTCGTCGTAGAAGCGGGGCTTCAGCTCCGTGCCCCCGATGCTGATGCCTCCGCCAGCACCCCCGATCCCACCTGCCCCTCCCATCATGGGCTGCGAGGTGGTGACCATGTGCGAGGCACTCAGCACGTCGCTCAGGGCGTGTCGCGGACTCGACTGGTGCTGCATCTGCTGGATGAACTCGTCGGTGGCGACGCCGCGTCTGCAATGAATCCAGGGATACTCTTGATCTGGAATCCGGAGGGCACCTAAGCTACTTACCTGTCGATCAGCGAGGGCGTCATGGGTCCACACAGGATGTGACAGCAGTTCAGGCAGATGTTGCCCCGCGAATAGGGATTCTGGGTTCGAGGCCCACCTTTGGAGGAGAAGGATCCCTTTAGCTGTTGGAGAGACACATTGGATTATCAAAAATATACTTTAGATTTTATGCTAAGAATCGTTTAAGGTATTCCGCTTGAGACCCCATGTATTGTACAAAAATTTCATTTAAAAACTACCTTATTTTGGTAGTTCCTTGTTAATATTACAAGAATAGAATGGTTTCGATTTGTGATAGTTTTCTTACTACTCAAATATACTTACATCCTCGTTGGTTGTCTGATCGCTCGTCGTCAGATAGGTGTGGAAGCCGGCCAGGCCGATCACCGACCATATCGAGAAGAAGCAAATGAACACAACAATCACAGTGAAGGGAGCCTTCTTGATTACTTCGAAGACCTCCTGCTCGGTTTTCATCACTGGCATCGAAAAACAAGAAAACATATAATTCATTCCTGCCAAAATTGGAGCTAGGACCAGGAAGTCCTCTACTTACATAAAACTAAATGCGTCACAGAGCATGAGAATATAAATACAGCTAAAAATGCCAATGAGACTAGAAACAAATAAAAGAACCGATAGTTCCGCTTGCCCACGCAGTTTCCCACCTGGAAAGAGAGACAATCGTTAAGGTGGTTATGTGGCTGAAAAGGCAAGGCGCCGCCCGGAAATAAAGTCAGTTAAGAAATCTTTGTTCCCTCCATAACATAATAAGGTTAATTGCATTTTCACTAAATGTGTGGCAACACGAACATAATGACCCGAAAATGCCTTCATTCCACCCACCATTCACCATTCAGAACCCTTTTAAAAGCGCCGCCCAAAAAAATAAGGCCCAAGACGACCTTGAAGCCGCCAACCGAGATTGGGTGGGACTTCTCTCCTTCGGGGTTTAAATTACGCCCAAGCTCAAGTAAATGAAAAAGGACGATGGCAAAGGCATGACAGTACCACTAAGAGGAGGCACATTTCGGGTTCTCTAGACAACAAGGATAATACTCTAAGTTGCTTGAAATGGCAGAAGTGGGAGAAAGATAAGGAGTTGGTGTTTTTCATCCTATTTTAAAGTATTAAGGATTTTATATTCGTTTATGTTATTGTTTCCCACAACTAAGCCAGATAAACTTCGTGTTATTAGTTAGAGACAGACAAAAGCCAAGATTCGAATGGGTTCCTGGCAGGACGAAATTCAAGTGTGGCTAGTGGAGTAAGTGTATGTATGAGTGTCAGTGTTGTGTTTTTTTTTAAGGCCTGATGGTGCCACATCTTGTTGCATCAGCGCGTGGCTCGAGGGGATTTCTCTCCCTTCGAAAAAATAGAGAAAGCCGAGAAAGGGTTTTGGAGGGAGTCCGAGTGCGCTTTTTTGAACGTGACGTGCGGCTTGCTAGGTTGAAATTATTTTTGCTAAAAAATTAGCAACCTCAGCGGTTGCCGCTGGAATTGGGTTAAAGTCAGCTCGCCCAACAAGCTGCAAACTACGGGCTGCAGGTTGCAACTTTCGTTTTTGTGGCCCACTTTTCGCCTCCGCCTTTCGCCTAATGCGGTGCTCAATGTCATGCAGTTTGGCGGATGGTTGGACGGATGGATGGATGGATGGATGGGTGATGGGCATTGGGGACATGCGACCGAGTGACTGTTGGGAAGTGATTAAAATTGCGCTAACGAGGTGCCGCCTCCTCGCAGTCAAGGATCCCAAGACCCAGACCCGGATAGGATACTCACCCAGGGACAGTGGTGATCGAATCGGTCCACGCAGTTGTCGCACAGACTGCAGTGCGAGGCCCTCGGCGGTCGGAAGATTTTGCAGGTGAAGCAGTATTTCAGCTTGACCGTCTGTCCTTTGACGAGGACCTCCTTGGTCCTAGGCGGCGGTCGATATGTGGGACTGTTCAGCGAGTTTGGCACCTCTGTTGCGATGATTCCCGCATGTGAAAATGAGAATCCAGCAGCCGAGCCGCAAGAGCCACATGAACCGCAGAGGAGCCAGGAGCCGCAGAGGAAGTGCAGCATCAGCATCAGCATCAGCATAAGCATTAGCAGGATCGACAGGACGATGGGAGCAGCGTTGTTGACATGGCGGAGGAGAGAGAGCAAAAGTTTTCTCATTTTAAATATTTTATACAAAGGCAACAACAGCAACTCATTAGTAAGCGTTCGCTTTGATGATTTTTATGCGGATATGAAATTTTTTTTGCCAGCGCATTTTATTTTATATTTTCTTTTTTCATTCTATGTCATGGCACGCTCATTACTTTTTACGTTACGTGTTCCTCTGCGTTTTCCCACCACCCTGACCCATCCAACCCACCGACCCACCAACCCATCCACCCACCCGCCACACACAAACTTAATGAAGTGAAAACAAATATATACGAATGACTGGTGTGGCGGTGGCGGTGTGTGTGTTTGAGTGGGCGGGTGTTTGTCTAGGGGTGTGGCACCACGCAGAGGAGCCAAATGAGAACGAGGAGGATATTCTCAGGCAACAGGCAAACGACCTTGGCCACATTTCCTTTCCCTCTTCCTTTTGGGTGGACGCGGCGTGCAAGGATAACGTACCAATTTGCTTTTCGATATAGGCGGCCTCGTCGTTGGAGGCTCGCGGTATGACGCCGGGATCCGTGAAGGTTGTGCGCAGCAAGGAGCTCATCGTGAAGAAGTAGAGGACCGCTCCCACGATGGGAATGACCGGATTGATGCGCTCCGCCAGAAACGGGCAGCTGAAATGGAGGGAATGAGGGAATTACGTCATTAAACTAATGGTCTTTCTGTCATAATGGCAACATCTTGCCTTGATTTGTTTTTCATATTGTTTCCAATAAATTACAGATTTTGGTGATCTAACTTCGTGTCGCTACTCAATCAAATTAAATAATATACAGTCTAAATATGTTTTCAATTAAGGATTTTACGCCTAGTGATTAACTGCGATTGAAACCTAATTTATCACATCAAGGACTTGTCATGGATCCCGTATGCGTGGTGAGCTTGAATCCTTGCTGGATCAAAAATGTATGCAAATGTCCTCTGTGATTTGGCAATGCCCCAAATGTGGGAGCTCGGACAAATACGCAGTCACCAGACACCCATACCCTTCAAAACGGGGCTACATGCACGCGAGTCCCAGAGGGATGCCCGGAGGAGGAGAAGCATCGCCTGCCCGGCATTGTTACTTAATGCCCGATGCGTGCCAACGATTTGTGAATAGCAGGAGTCGCCTCCATCCATCGCCAGCATCCACCATCCAGCATCCAACTTTCACTTGCTGTCAACTCACAAAGGACCCGGAGAGCTCAGTGACAATTATGTGTGACAAGTCCCTGGGCGGCGGATGGGCATATAGGCATCATTATTTCGGGGACAGTCAGCAGAACCGACCGAAAATAGTTAAATACATTTGTCATGACAACACCGCCGATTCCACCGCCTCCTATCCCCCAAAGCAAAGGCTTAAATACGAATAGGAATGCATTCAAAAAATGCTTTTCTAGCATTCAGCTGGCAAATCGCTGACAATGCCATAGAAAATATAAAATGGAAAGTTGGGACTGGGGAGCGGAAAAATGGAAAGGAAAAACGGGCCCTGAATGCATTGTGATACCTTTTAGCGATTTGCATTGCCGGGGAGCGTCGAACGTTGAAACGAAATACAATTTCAGAAGCCCACACATCCCCAGGCAGGAATAGGAAGTTTAAATTGAAAAGATTTGATTACCTTTAACGGGGGTATAAAAAATACAGAGAGCTCTATCTTAATTTTTGCATACGAAGATCCCCGAAAAATAAAATATACTGGATTTTGCCCTGTGCATTTCGGAGGATGTGTGCGGAATAGTTGCAGGAATAACTGTGCGAACACTCAAAGGCATTGCAGATATTGTAATGCCCATCTATAGTGGGGCGCCTTGCCTCCTATGTCCTGACTCGTGGCCCCTGCCTCCTGGCTTCCACTCGACTGTGCGCTAATGTAAAGCAAGCAATGAAAATAAAATCGCACTGGAGCCGCTTTTCAGCGGCGAATAAATTTGGATCGCAATAGGAGCCAGCTGTACGTACATGGTTCCATCCAAGCGGCTCCTAGGCAAGGGAATTTCAATTTCTTTGTGGAGGATTGCTGCATCCACTCAACCACCCAACGACCCGACCCAACCACCTAGTTTCGGTGGTGCTGAAATGGTTTCGTGCAGAAAATGTTGAGCATAATTTTGTCTAATCGCGCTGTCAGTGTTGAATGCAGGACTCCCTCTTTAACATTGGGTTACATTTCTATTTGCACTACGTGACGTATGCGTTATTTCGGCTATGCCCACGTGCAACAAAATTGAATCCGGTTTAACGTTTGTGGGTTTTCCATACACGCACACAGCGCACACACATCCCAGGACCTCCCACATCGCACATCGCACACATGCCTCTCAGATATTTATTTAGTTTCAATACCGATCAAATCGGTCGGACGTTATTATTATTATTGGGGCCACGTGATGGTGATGGCGCCTCGCAAACTTCGTTCTTCCTTCTGGGAAAAGGCTCAGTTCCTTCCTTTGGGGCGCAAAGTTTCCGTTTGAAGGAACTGCACTTTTTGTCAGTTCAATAATCCTCTTTTACAACGAAACAAAAAACATTTCTGACAACTTATTTTCCTTTGGAACACGACAGCTTGGTGGAGCACGAAAACATGAAAAGTTTTTGCATATTTATTATTTAAAACTTTAAATTTCCTCCATTAAACGGCATCAAAATTTAATAGGCCAAAGTGGCAAAGGGGCCATGACATCCAATCGCCAAATAAACAGGAAATGGAAATGTGTGTCGGATGAGCAAATCCGAAATGAAAATTTTGTGTTAAATAGGGCCCAGTAAGCTGGGGTTAACATTCCTGTGGCTGGGCACGGCCCGAGAGCTGATGAGCTGAATGCCACAGGGCCATCGAACAGGACATCGGATTGACAAATCAAGAGCTCAAACTATTTGTCTCCCCTCGTCGCAATCCACTCGGATACTCGTAATTCAACGGATTCATTCGGGTAAGAGAGCCATCCTGTTGAATCGAAAAAGTAGCCAGCAGCTTGAGCGGATGAGGGCCCCTTCGTGGTGTCCTTTGCCCGGCCAAGCATAACGCATACGCCACGTTGCACAGCAATAATTACATGCCATTGGATACGAATGGGAAGGTCTGGGATGGGATGGATGGGATGAGAGGCCAGGATAGACGAAATGAAAACGGACCAGCACCCGGACGAGAAACCGGAGAGGGAATCCAAAGCCGGAGAGAAGCCCATTAATGTGGGCGTAATTGGAAATCAAGCATGAGACAGGTTGGACCGAGTGTCCCGGAAGGGGTACCGGGGAATGCTTAATTAGCAACGTATACATTTTGCACAATGCAACCGAAAGGGGCACGGCAAGAAAATGTTGTTTTAACAAATGGAAGGGGCTGCAGTTTGGTCAGGGAATTAGCTTTCGGGATTACAATTTAATGAACATATTGGAGGAGTCTAATTAACTTACCTTCTAGTGAAAGGAAACTGTATTGTTAAACCAAACAAATGAATTGATTAAAAGTTAAACTTTAAATGAAATAGGAATATAATGAATTACCCAAAGGATAACGTTTTTTTCAGTGCACTTTCCGACAAATGGTGGATAATGATAACAGGACGCATACTCACTCGAAGGCAAAGAAGAGCGCACTGGTGCCGGTGATCAGGATGCACGTCAAGTAGAAGACGCCAGTGTGGGGTGCGGACATTAGCAATCCATCGCAGTAGAATTTATTGCGTCCGGCAAACAGTTCCCATTTGCGTGTGACGCGCTGGTTTGGTGCCATGTTACTGCAACAACAGCAGCACAGCAGATTCATCGGGGCGGTCCTGGGAGATGGGATTCGGATTGGTGTTGGAGTTGCGGGTTGGGTCCTATTTCTTCCTCCGGTTTCTGTTCCTTCTTTATGCTGACTGTGACAGCGATGACGGGGCTGCTGCTGATGTGGGTAAGGCTGGGCTGTTTTGGGGGTCTCTTTGGGGTCGAGATGGTGGTGCTGGTGATGTGATTGTGGGTTGAATGCTGTTTTGCAAGCGACAGTTCACCCGGCTGCAGTTGACGAAATTATGCCGTTCCTGGGATGCCCTGACAGGGTCCTGTGCCCCTCTCCTCGCTCCGCGTTCTCCTGCTGTCACAGCGACGTGTTCATGTGTAGCTGTTGCAATGCCTGCGGCACGCAAAACCGACTACCACAAGATGCCTGCTTCAGCTCCTGTTTGCTATGCGCTGGCTGGAATTTCATGCACACCACCACAGAGGACCTCCTTGAAGGGCCTAAACTTTGCAACAATTTGCTACACGTACTCCAAGTTTCCGGTTTCGGTAATACAATGCGAATGCGAAGGCTCCAGGTGAACTTAATCAAAATTAATGCCAGCCCCTCTCGTGCCGCGTTCTTCCAAAAGCAATTTCGTCCACTTTGTTGCGTTGTCCACGGTCCGCGGCATCCACAGCCACATTGCGTTTCAATTTCCTCCTTTTATTGCAATGAGCACACGCCACGCCCCCTCGCCGAATTCGAGGCGCCTTTAATTAAAGCAGGACGGCTGTCATTTCCCTGCAGCTGCCCGCCAGCCGCCAGCCAACTGCCTTGTTTTCAATCCTCCTGCAGGACCACGTTCCGCGTTCTATACAGCAATTATTTGCTCGGCTTTGTTGATCCTGGCTGGGTGCTCCTGCTCCTGCTACTGTTCCTGCTCGAAAATCGGTAGCCCGTCCTCGTCCTTTATGATTCAATTATTCGCTATTCGCTGCTGGCGCCACCGACTGACTGTAGTTAAAATTGGCGTCGGCGTCGCCGTCGAATTGGTCGGGTTTGGTTTGAGTTTCAGTTTTGGGTTTGAGTTTGGTTTGGTTTGGGTCCGGTTTAGTTGAGTGCCAAGGGGGCAGCCGGGAGCAGTCCTGGGGGCAGTCCTGTAAAGGAGAAGAAAGAGAGTGAGCAACTGTGGAATTGCAAGCAAATATAATCATTAAGTTATTTTGATTAAGAACTTTTGTGCGGGCGGAAAAGTTTCTTTTCAAAGGATTCCCTTCCATTCCATTCCTTTATACCGGCTTTATTATCGAATTTTAATCGCATCGCCGGAGAATTGTCAGTTCGCCAAAATGGACTATTTCAATGGCTAAATTTATGACATTTTTTTATGGACACACAATCGAGTCATTATGGCTTTTCAGTTTGTTATTGGATATTTTTATAGCCCAATAATCCAAATTAATTTGAAACCAATTTAGATAAAGATAAATATGTAAATAAAAGTTTAATTCAAAATCCAATTACTTCAAATATATTCCAGAAATAAAGCCGCTTACGGATTAAGAAATTAAACACATCTTACTTGAATTATTCACAGCTGAAATGCGTTAATTCGCGGCTTTCTGGGAACTAATTGACGCTAATCAAGTTACTCATACGCAGTGTGTGCCGCCGCGTCGACAGGAAGTTGTGGCGCCGCCTGGGATGCACAACCAGAACCGTTATCAAAGCCAAACAGACGCGTAGGACGGCAATAAACCTGCAGGAAAACACCCACACACTGAGGCAGAGGCGTACAAAAACAACGTTTTGCATTCAAATTTGAATTCGCATTTGCAATTTGCGTTAATTGGCCACACGCCGCCGCCCATTTAAAGGGTCCGTGTGGCAGGCAGATGCCGTAGAGGTTGCTTTTCTCAGGCGGTGGCAATGTTTATGCAAATGGTGTTGCAATTATACCGACAACGGCAACGGCAACCGACTCTTCTAATTCACTGCTCAACTGGCCCAGGCTTGGCAGCGATTATTTGCATTCACTTTGCATGGAAATGGTTAAAAGGCAAGGAGTGGGCTCGGTCCCAATTACTGTTAACATTAACAACAGCTGATGACATGCGCCAAGAAGTGCCAATTAAAGGCACACAAGCGCTGCTTCTAGCTGTTCAATAAACTCATAAATTGCCTGAAATGACGCAAAGTACCGGCAACAATAACATCAGCCTTGCCAGAGGAGGCAGCCCGGCAGCAGGGTCTCTCTGGCAAAACAATAACCATAAAGCAGCGACAGCAACAAAAACACTGAAAAAACAACAGCACTGGAGAGCCAACTTTGAAGTGTGCCACTCAACGTAAAATATGTAAATAAATGGCCACTTATGGCGTTTTTCTCTAGAGCAAAGGGTGGCGGCGCCAAGGCGAAAGTGAAAGTGGGAGGCCATCTATGGTCCGAAATATATTATCAATATGCTGAGAGCAGAGCCAAGCATGTGTGTTGAAACAATAACACTTTGCATTAAAGTTTATGCAGCACATTTCATGTACATTTTCTGTTTCATTACTAAAAACTATCTCTAAAAAAAACGAGTACTTGTCCAAATGAACTCCGTGTAAACGCTTACTCATCGTCAGAGAGTGTGTGGGAAATACCTAACCGACACTTGGCATTGCAATTGTAGCAGCGGTTTCATTGCGTATACGTAATACGTATTTTGTAATACATCAAACCCTTGAAGAGCAGTGCTCTTGACGCCGCCGCCGCCCCTCTTGGTCCTTGCAGCCACAACTGCCACTAACACGCCGGGATGCTGGGATGCCACCCACTCTCAGTCCCGTTACTCATACGCATGCATGGCGAGGCGAGCACACTCGGCACTCGAGAGGGGCGTGTGGGTGGCTCCGGCAGCCATGCGTGCACAGAAGCGATGCCATGCCGCCGGGTTCAAGTCATGCACGGAAACTAATGGGATCAAAGATCGAAATCATTATAGTCAAGGTTTTGAGATGGTTTTACGATTTGCCAGTATCACGTTTCTATTTTAATTGGTTACGAGGTTCTACCTTTAAAGTCTTGAAATATTACGTATACGCCATGTGGAAGATTTTCTCTGTGTAAAGCTCAGTTCGACTCGACCGGGATCATTCATTTACGCAAACGCCCCCGCCTGCATTCACACGCCCACTCGTTCAGCAAACAAACAGCCAAACAAACCAGCAGACACACATTCATATCACAAGGGCCGGACTGCATATGAATAGTGAGTGAGAGATGGTGAGTGAGTGGGTGAGTGGGTTCGGAGTTCTGGGTTTTGGTTACTTAGGCTTACACCAGAAGATGTCAATGCGTCCAGAGTAGGTCCTGTGCCCGCAAGGTGTGTTCTTCGAACTGGAAATTCAAAAGCAACAAAAACATTTGTTGAAATGTAAATAAACGAAAGTTATTCCTGAATCATACATCTAAGGCAACTCTGATACACATATTTATCGCTTTATATTCCAATAAAGTTTGCTTTTGAAAGGAGCGGCAGGACCTTTTCTCGCTTCAATCAAAAGTAATGCTTTTAAACAGCCGCCCAACTAATAGACCGCATATATGGTCCTGTAGAGCAGTCGGCGGACAAACACAAACACTAACACAAATACAAGCACGAGTCTCGGGGCTGCCGTTACAGTTACACGAACATTTCCTCAAACAACCGACATGGCGTCCATTTCCGTTATGGCAACAAAGCGAGGCACGCACACATGTCTCTGTCTGTGTGTGTGTTGTATGTTTGCTTTTCTCTCTCTTCTTCTATCGACGTAATTGTTGCCGTCACATTTACAGTCGTCGCCGTCGCCGTCGAACCGAAAGTTGCCGCCATCTACAGGATTCTCCTACTTTTACAACACACACTTAAAGAAATTCCGAGTCTAGTATTTTAACATTATTTTTGGGTAAAAAATAGAATTTCTAGAAGTGCAGGGAGAGTGTAAAAAATATTGAAGGAAAACAAACTATCGCCGCCATTGTTGTCGAAAACGTGCGGGGCGGGGCGTGTGTCGCTGTTAACTGTTGTTAATCTTTTCTCATTGTTTTGGTTTAATTTATAAATTCCTGTCCATTTGGCAGAATGGCAACTTTTGTTTTTTGTTTCGAGCTTTGTTTCGTTGTTTGGTTTCCCCTTTTGCAGTGATTTCTATTTCTATTTCTATTTTCGTTTCAAATTCAGATTCGTTTTTAGCTTAGTTTTGGTTTGTTTTGGTTTCTGCTGATGAACTGACTCAGCATTTCCTTTTTTTATACGTTTTTTATTTGCGAAAGCCCGACTTGGATGCGACCACCGACCAGCGACCATTGTAGCGCACGGAATTAATTGTCGTTTGCTTTGCCATTTGCTATTTGCCAAGTTTGCACAGTTGCAGCAGAAATAGTATAAATGATGATAACTCGCACCGTTTGAGCCCGACCACAACCTGTCCTAGCCCAGTCAGCCCGTAAAACAATGGCAATACGACAATCACTTAGCCGCTGTGTTGACAATTAAAAGCAGCATTCCTCATCTGGAATATTGATTCATAAATCCACAAAAACAGAGAAAACAAAAAACACACAAACCCAAATACAAATGCTTTATTCATGTGCGAATAATGGGGCAGACCCGATTACAGATATCAGAATCTTTATGGCTGGGCCCGGACTGAGCCCGGACTGAGCCCGGACTGAACCAGAGAAAAACATATTTTTTTTATCCAGGAAAACGCCCTCCTTGAAACTGCTTATGATGTATAAATGAGAAACAGTTGCCCGATAAGAAAACGGACCCCCGAAACGATTTATATTATGTACAAATGTTTACTTTGGCCTGGCCCTCTCCTTATCTAGTCCACGCCCATCTAGCACGATTCCGCCCTGCTGATTTCCTTTTTTTTTTGCTATTTTGTATCAATATTGGGAGGGAACGGGGGGATTATTATTGCTTATTCGAAGCTTTTATTTATCTTCGATTTCGCATCGGGGAAAGATCTTGTTATTGGCTCTCGCTTCACGCTCCAGAGCTCCCAAATCCCGGGGGCTACTCTTGGTGGCAAATTTGAATTATGATCCAATTGAATTTCAATCTGAATCGAATGAATTTGCCAAACGCTGGGCAAATAGGTTTCGTTTATAATAAAAAGTGTCTCAACTCATCATAGCCGAGTCTAGGCCACGACAAATTCGTCCTTTACATGCACATGACAGTCTGGCCCAAAAAAGTATGCTACGGAAAATTGGAAAATCAAAATTGCAACACAAACTGCTTGACACAAATTGAGTAGAACACGAAAAACTGCCAAACATTTCAATAAAGTTGCGCAGCGCATAAGATTGCCAAACGCAGATTGTTTAGAAATTTAGTTTTATGAGCGCCATGCTGCACTCAGAGCTTCACAGACACACGTCTGACACACAGATACGAGTCCAGGACACGGACGGAGTGACAGGAACATCTGTCCGGGGGAATGCGCCACCAGCTGTGACCAACCAGGCGCTATTTGTCAAGAGTTCCCATACAAGTCCGTGGCGATTGTTCTCCTGCCTGCCCGAATGCTAGTTTGCCGTTTGGCCAATGCCGGATTGTTGGATTGTTGGAATGCTGGATTGTTGGATGGTTGGATTGCAGGACCCACACAAAAGCCTGGTCCGTGGCCAAGCCGGAGTCGGAGACGGAGCATGTGCAGCGGACAACGGCGCCTTTTGTCCGGCAACTTGTTGTTGACAGCTTTTGTTTTGCCGCTTCAACATCAGAACATCTGCATTTGCAGGCGGAATAAGCTCCTTCTTGTCAACGTTTAGAAATGGCTAACGGATTTAACAAAACTGGGCTAAAACGGAGAGCCAATTTGCGAACATTTTATAGAGCATTTTGATGTTGCAAACAGAACTCTCGTTTCTGACTAGAAAGTAAAAGTAAGTTGAAAGTTGTTACAGAAAATATTGATGTTGGAATGTAATCGAAGACAAACTTTTGCTTCGTGTATAAATCTACAGCACTCTTCCCCCTCAATGTTTCTGTTTTCCTTGTAAACAAGTGCTTTCCACTCTCAATCAGCGCACTTAACCTGCATTAACAGCTAGACCTTTGAAACACGAAGGACCACAAACGATAACTCACCGGAATGGCAGAAAATTAGACTTGCTTATGAGGCAGCTTAAAATAAACGAGCTCCCGATTTGTGCTGGCCATTTGCTTGATTAAGCCCGTGAGCGGTGTTGAGTAAGGATCTGCTCCTGGCTGACTAGAGCGCTGCTCCCTTCGCCGGGCATGATTTATGACCAGTCAGTCAGCCAGAGAGTCAGAGTCAGTGGCAGTGCCACAAAACCCCGAATATCCCGAAGGCAGAGGGCCAATGGCAAACGCAGCTGATTTGCTTAAACGGACAGCGGGCCAACCTTTGGGCCAGGTCGCACCCGAAATCCACTCGAGCTCCGGGGGACTTTTTGGCCCGGCCAACTGGCCCGTCTAGTGGCAAAGTGAAAGCCACTCACGTTTAATCAATTTTGACACGCGCCGCACTCACACACACCCATTCGCCGCAGCAGCATAAACAAACAGGAGCTGCTCGCTGAAAATTGCTCAAATGTGCGCATCAAACAACGCACACACACACACATTCTTGTAGCAAAAAAATAGGGGCGTAAGGGACGAAGGGGCGTGGCAGCGAGGGGTGTGCCGTTAGCAGACAAAAAGGGCAACTCTTTGAAGCGAGCTCCATTTGTTATGATGCCACTGTTGCTGGCGCGGCTTTTTATTGTTGGCGATGTTGCTGCTGATGTTGCTGTTGCTGCGTTTTTTTTTGTTGCGAATTTCGCGCAATAAAATTGTAGAACAAAGTGGCAACACTCAAAAATCTATTGTTTTTTTTGAAAAGGTTAAGATATGCGAACAGGAGATGCTCTTCAGGAGTTTTAAGCAACTTCAAGGTGGGTACCCAGGGCGTATACTTAATATTTAAACACACTTTTACTAATCAAATCTAGAGTCGCAATATAACTAATAAATTCCTGGTTTTACAGGCTTTAAACTTCAATATAAATTTTAATTATAAAATTAGTTCCCTCGAATATCTGTCACACATAGCGTATACGTAATATTTTCCAAGGGAAACTTGAAACTTTCCATGAGCATCATCCTCAAAGGGGAAAAGTTAACCCCTCAAAGAGTGTATTCTAGATTTCATTTTTGCATATGTGGCTCTCAGAATCAACGTACATAAGCGTATGCGTAATTACATTTGGCGAACAAGTTGAAAATAGCCCCGAAAAGAGAGTGTACGAACGAAGGGAATAAAAAAAATTGCCAGCGCCATCATGCTGGGTTCTCCTTTTTTTCGTCTGTTTGCTGTTTTACAGGATGAGTCAAAGGAAAAAGAAACCGTAGTCCTGGCCTCCTTGTTGTTTGGTTATTGTTGTTGTTATTGTGGACTTCTTTTCCTTTGTGGCAGCTGGTTTTAAAGTCGAAGGATGGCGAGGGCGGGACAGAAACCACTTCGTTAAACTCGTGAAAATCACTTAACGGCAGCATGCACGTCAGGGAGCGCCAGATAGAAAGGAGCTCCAGCCACCGCGTCTTAGCACCCATTTTCCCTTTGACTGGCTCGGGATGCGAAAGCCAAAAAGGTGCTCCAACCGCCGACAGCTGGCAGAGCTTAAACAGCAAATTGATTTAGCGCGTACAAGCGGAAGCAGCTGTGCTCCGGATGAATCAGTGGGGTTATGCGCTGTCCCGGGAATCCTTGAAACAAGGTATGGGAGTGGACGTCAAAATAAATGGCACATGAAGAAAAAAAACCAATAAAAGGCTCATAAAATCGGAAACGACTTCCCTGTTATCTGTGTTTTATTCAATTTTATGGGAATGTAAATATTATCTCCTAAAATATAGAACACAAACCTTTCACCATTATTTGGATATTCTGTATACGCTCCATAATTATGTAGAGCTGCTACTCGTGCTTGCACCAACTCAAAGGGAAGCACTATTTAATGCCTTTGCTGTTTTAAAATCTAATAAAAAATGCACAAAAAACTAATTTTATTTCCCGTGCAGAGGAGAAGTGGCAGGTTGTAGAACAAGCGAGGGCAATGAAATGAGATTAATGCAAAACCGCGTTCGCTGGCGCTGTAAAAAAGAGCAGGGCAGGGCACACGGCAAATACGACTCCAGTGCAGCCGGGAAAAACTGCATGGGAGGAGATGAAAGCCAGGAGGTGGACCGGGATTGGAGTGCCAGAAGCTGGGCGGCGACGACACTCAGCCAAACAAACAGAGGATGCCGCACGGCACGGCCCGGAGAGCGGGAGACGACTGGAGACTCACTGGCATGGAAAATGCAATTTATTATGCAAAATGAAAAACAGACGGCAAGGGGTGATGGGCGAGGAGTGTAACGGCAGAGATCATGGAGACATTGCTATATAGACGGAGCGACGGACCGACCGACAGACAGTCGGAAAAGACGAGGAACACACTCGAGGAGGGCAAACAAAGCGCGTTATTATAGAGCCAACAATAACAGCAACTGGCGGATATAAACATAATTCAATTTTTATTTAATTTCGCACAACAAACACAATAAATTCAGCACGACTGCATGTCGGAGTGGGCAGAGGCAGCGGAAGAGGCAGAGACACGCCCCCATTAACCCGCTGCCTCCCCCTTTTATGCCTTGGAGCCGGGCCAAGCGCGTTGCGTTGCATACTTCCAGGCGTCAAGTCGACTCCAGCCAATCGGGGGAAACCCAAGAGCTGGCCAAACGGGGACTCCTTTAAAAATAAACAATAAAGTACACTGGCTGGCATTAAAAAAAAATAAACCTACTTCTCAAGTATTTAAAGTTTAAATGCCCCTCCCCAATGGTTCTAACTTTTTCGCCAAGTGCATTCCAATTTCAACTGCCCGACTATTTCCCACGGTGGCCACAAACTGTTGACTCATTTGTGTGAGGACAGAAAGGACTAATGGTCGGTAGGATGGACATGGGAGTGACCAAAAGTGATGTGGGCGAAGTGCAAAGAGAACTGCGATTCCCTAAAAACTCGACTCTTTGAGCGGTCGTTGGTTCGCAAAACACTCATACGTGGAGGTAGGAGGCCAAAGGAACATAGACGTGACCCCACAGGACCTTTTTTGGCAATTTGCGGTGCTACACATGACATTTTGGCCACTCTGGCCGGTTGAAGATTGACAACCGATTGAAAGTGACTAAGAACAAGTTGATCTCTGACCTTTGCTGACTTTAAGTTTGGTCAGTGTCAAGGATATTGGAACTCACTGCCAATTACTCGATGCTAAACTCTGACTTCATTCACGCCAATCAAGAAAGTTTAAAAGCCAGAGGATTGTAAAAGTAATTGAAGTAAAGCAGAAGTTCAAGGATCCATTTACTGGACGTGCTTTTTAATCGAAGAGCCGAAACCAATAAAAGGTTTTACAGCCATCCCATCAAAAGCCAGCAAGCCATTAGATTAAAACATTTTGGCCAGGATGGGAGGGCCGAAAAGGCCAAAAGCTTGCGCTAATTGCCAAACCCAAATCAAGAGCCAAACCCGGGTCGGGTCACCAAAATGGCATAAAATATTTACACGTCAAGGACCTCCAGGCCAAGACAGAATGTTTGAAATACACGCAAGCAGCCGAACCCAATGGTGGCTTAAATTGTTTATTTTTAGCACGTTTATAAGGCCATCAGGAAAGGTTAAGTCAGCGAGAGCCATGAATATGAGGAGAATCCGGCAAAGGTTTGCCTTTTGTTGGATTAGGTCGCATTTTGCATAATTAATTCGGATCCCTTTGGCGCCAACATTAGCGCCCGGAGAGGAAGCGAAATGGCCAAAAACCCGATTCCGGACCCGAAAATTGGCCGAAAAGGACTGGACAGGATGAGGCCAGAGTGAGAGTTCAAATGGCGCCCGGGAATGGCTATTTATGCGTAAACACGCGCCTTTGACATAGAAATTTGTTAGCGCGCCAAATGTCAACAATGCGAATTCGGTCAAAGTTAAATATTTGCCATTGGCCGCTGCAATCCTTTCTAACCACAAGCCCACTCTCATGAGAATGTGTTGTGCCGTTTTGTGTGTGACACACACTTGGTGGTGTAAGCCCTCCGATGTCGACGTCTAAATAAATTGCTGTCATTTTGAAAATTTCCCCAAGGTGGCATGTTTAAAATGCGGCATGACCACCAGGGTTGGGGTTAAGTTGGGGTGACAGTGATGACACTTTTTCGGTAGTGACCCTCGGTTTTGGAAACCCATTACCCGTTACACCCGTTAAGGATATCTAAGGATATGTTTAAGGATATCTTTCGTTCTTTAACTCCTGACAGTATTTAAAATTAAAACCCATATCCTTGCCATCACTGTTCGTTGGGGTTCATGTGTGTTGACTTAAGCTTAAAATCAAACCATTTGTCAGGGGCAGCAGGCAGCAAAGGCAGCAAGTTCCAGACAAGACAGCGTTGCATGTTTTACACATTTACCCACACACTATCATCCACAGGGCATGCCACCCGAGTGTGTGCGTGTGGTGGTGTGACGCATGGATGCAATTTGGTTGCATGGCCTGCCGGCTAGGCTGCTGCACTTTAACCGCAACATACGAGTGTAATATTTCAGGCATGATTTCTTATACGGCTTACGGTCGTCCCATGCTCTTGCCACCTTACAGCTCTTGCCACCAACCTGCCACCACCCCCAGGACCTGTTTTGCCTCAAGGTCCACTTGTAAAAAATTAGAGGCATAATTTGCAAGACTCGTTGGGTAGTTTTGATTTCTGCGAATACTTTGAATGATATTAGATGCATAGAATATAATATTTTTAAAATCTAATTAACCAAAAAAGGCGCCCAAATTTCCTCCCAGTGTGCTCCACATTGACCCTCAAACGCTGGGAGGCGCTGCAGTTGCAGCTGGCTGACTGGATGACTGGCTGGCTGGAAGGAATGAAGGCAGTACGGATGGAGCAATGGAGCACTGGAGGGGTGGATGACTGGCTGCATGGATGGCCGCCCTTCGTTGCCACGGCTCTGGGTCAAAGCGAAAGTGGCACATTTTGGGTGGAAATTTTGTGGAGCTATCTAGGTTACTGTGACAGAGTCGTTGTCGTAGCTGCTGTTGGTGGGGCTGCTGCCGGGTGTTATTGTTATTATTGCTGTTGTTTTTTGGATGTTGTTGCTGCTGCAGAATGGCCTACACACACAGGCAGACCCAAATAAACATTTCAGGCCCACGGACTCGACTCACGTGCTTCGAAAACTGAAAACAGAAAACTCGACTCGACTGAAAACCGAAAACGGAAAACTGAGAGCTGAACTTGTGCGCCATTTTTATTGCCGCGCTGCCTGCATTGCCATTGTTTTGGCCAACTCTTTCCAGCACCCTCTCGCTGGCTGGTTTTTGTTGATGTTTTACTTTCGCCAAGAATCCCAGGACTTGCTCCTGCTGCCAGTTTTTTGGTTATCTGCTTTGCAGTACCCTCCTCGAGCACCTTGCAGGACTTTCGGTGTTTTTGTTTATCTCGAAGAGCACTTAAACTCTTTTGCCCGCAAGCAAGGCGAGGCGAGGAGGAAAAACTTTAAGATAAACTTGGCAACTTCTTAAACCAATTAATTGCAATTTCAAGCGTAATTAATTTGAGCTGCACAACGTGTTCGTAAACTTTTTGCATTGAAGTGATTTGCTCTACGAAAATCCTTTTTCAGATAACCCAAATCAGGAGGAAACTCAAACGAAGCTCAAAGAGTCTGGGTGACCCACTTTCCGGCACAACTTCATGCCACCACCCATCCTTGCCGGTAATTGCCGATTGGCAATCGAATTTCCCTCTAATTTGCCATCAATTTCGATGCCTTTATCGTTGCCTTAGCACCGCCCATTAAAAAGTGAAACCAAAATGTCAGTAAACGAAATTAATCCGAGAGAGTGTGCCCTCACTCTTGGCTGACCGGAATTTGGTTCATAAATTGGGTCATTTGCCAATAGCAAGTAGAAAGTCACTTGCACTTTCAATAGCAGGTCGTCCTCTGCAGTCACGTTCTCTCTCCGGTCCGGTCCGGAATGGGCGGCCATAATTCCGCTTTAACCTTATAAATTGGAGGGCGGACTGGGCGGACTGGCTGGATGGCAGCTCGATGCCATAATTTTGCAAACTTGCGTGCCACCAAAGCGACAGCCGAATGACACCAGCAGCAGACGGACAAAGTCCGTGCATCCGCAGCCAGTCGGAACACTGATGTCCTGGCCGCCTTCTCTTCCTTCCGTACGTCCGTTCGAGCTCCTCCAGGTCCTGCTTCTCCTACACCTCCTAGACCAACAACAAGTTAAACTGACAAAGTAGCAGCCAGGGCACTTCCTTTTGTTTAAGCAGCCTGACACTGGTCCTGAGCATGCTATAATGGCAGCCAGCACATCCTTCATGCACTGGGAGAAATGTATTTCTTTTGGATTATATTTTCCTGATCAATTGGAGAAAGATTATAGTAAGGTAGGGACAGTTTTATTAGGACTAGGATTACCTGGTATCATATCTATATGTTCAAAAGATTTAGAAAGCTAATTATTTGTTACAGTGCCGCTCTTTCTCTCCTTGCCACACTGCAACACCCACAATTGCCCGGTGGTGCGGCAGCCTGCCTGCTCGTTATAAATTGACCGCATTATTTTGCTCAATTTAACTTGAGTCGGCCACCAGAAAGAGCAAAGGCAACGGCAAAGGCAATGACAGAGGCTGGGCCACGAGTAGGGGCAGAGACAGAGGCAAAGACTTGGTGCATAGTGTGAGATCGGGCAAAGTTTTCAACTTAATATCTCATAAGTGCTGAGTGTGCATATCGGCCAATGGCTGCGCCACCATTTCCTGTCCTCGCTGGCGGCTATAAAAATCTGCACAAAAAAACAACTCCACTATGGCGCAGGGTCAACCCCCACTCGGATTCGCTGCCATTGGGCGTTCACTTTCGTTTGGCATAATTTTTTTATTAGGTCACACCAGGACGACCGCCACTGCAGCAACAGACCGGAATAACCGAAGCCTTTGGCATCCTTTGTCGATTTTTTTTTTCGGGTGGGGGAAAGTTTTCATTTTAATAGCCGAAAGTATTTAATTGCATTTTTCATGGCACCAGCATCGCACGGATGCGAGTTTATTAAATAAATGTCTATAAAGATGACTCGTACTCGTACAAGAGGGCCACCTCACCCTCAGAGCAGCCGCCCGAAATCGCATAATTACATTTCGAGAACACTTAATACAGAACTGCAGGGCCGAAACTCATTAAGGAAAATGTGCGCTCTCCAAAAAAAAATAAAAACGGAAATGAAAATGAAAAATTTAGAGCACTTCAGGTGGGCCATTAATTTGGGAGCCGCCAGGTCAGCGCAGCGAGTCCTGTCAGCCGGCGAGGACACGGGCCTAAGCTCGACCTAACTAAACATTAAACGAATTTAAGAGGTCAGTCAAGTGCTGCCAGGGTTGAGAACGTGAACAAGGATGACGACGAGGATGAGGGTCGGGTTGGAAAATCAGAAGGAGGCGGCACAATGGCGGAAAATCAATGTGAGAGCAAGGCACGTAGTCCTGCACAGGAAACAATCCTCGGCTTTTAAGCTTGGACTTAACCCACCTTCTTAGTCGCGACTAAGCTGGGCTTTCGCTCTGTGTAACCATTCCTTAACCTTGTTTGTGAGCCTGTGGCTGGCAGGCTTTGAACCAAAATGGAATGAGCGGCCAAGCGTCACGTGGCAGCTCCAGTAACTCGCCTCCGGACAAATGAAGTGCACTGCCACTAATGCCGAAGATTACTGGGGCCCAGTGTCGAATTACAGAGCGCCTTTGCCCCTTAATGGGCTCCGGCTCCGGTTAAAGGGTAATTCAGCTCATCCCCCACTCTCCCAGAGAGCAACAAGCGCGAAGGACAATGCAAACAGCGTTAGATTCCGCTGGGGTCGCGGACCTATCCTCTTCTGGCAGTTTGTTAGCCACTTTTCATATTCAGCCTTTTGTGTTGGCCAAAAGATAATGAAAATGCAAAGCAAAGAGCCCGAATACAACAGAACAGAGCAGAACATACAGTCGAAAGTTTTTAATATAATTTGGAATTAGCCAGAGTGGCAGATGGCGAAGAAAGAGCTCTCATAGTCCTGCGGGCCTGCGGCAACTCCTTTGTTGCGTATACGCAGTGTGGAGCAAGTTTCCGAAAAAGAGACTCTAAGTTTGTCCCACATAGGAAGGAGAGATGAATGGAACTGGGAGGCAGCAGTTTGTCATGTGAAATTAAAAGTGGAGTGTAGACAGCAAGGACCTCAGGCCGCACATAAATTACACCCCAAAGGCCATACATCCTTGGGAAATGCCATGGATCATGGCTACGACTGGTCACAATCTGCTGTCCATGCAAATGAAGTTGGTCGTCTTCTTCGATTACTTCCCGGTCCGATATCCTGGACAGCACCTTATCTTCCGAGATCCTAGGAGAACCCTCTGATTCGTTACGAGAAAAGTTTCCCGACTTATCTGTTAAGCCGCATAACTTTACATAAATATGAAGCTATTCAGCAAAACTACGGCAAAGGCATGAAAACATAACCAACCCGCCGCCCTAAGACCCAGCCAGGACCCTCGTTCCGATGTCAACGATGTCAAAAACAAAAACAGCAACAAGGATAAAACCGTAAAACTATTGTACGCACTTATATATGCATGGGTCGCGGATCAGGGAATCCAATTTTATTTATTATATTAATGACGGCAACAACAAACAACAAGGAGGAGGCCTGGCTTTGGTTTGCGTTTTTGTGTTTTTGCGTTTGGACTCTTTAAATACCCCTTGAAATGAAGTCAGCATAACTTTTTGATTAAACTTTCCGAGCTCAACCACTCTATGCAATTTCTTATGCAAATGCCAGACTTGAAAAGTTTAGTTGGTGGCTTTAAACCAACTGTGGTTAGTTTTTCTATTTCCATTTGTGACCACAGAGAAAAACATCAAGATGCCACAAAATCAGAATACCAGATTTGATGTGTTCAATCCAATTCCCCGAGTCTCGTGCGAGTCAAGCGCAAATTGAATATACACTCCGGTCCCCAAACACTTGCGGAGGAGCATAAAACTATGCAAGCGCCTCCACTGAGCCACTGACAGCGGCAACTTTCCCGATGACGGCAAAACTTTAACAGATTTGCATAAATTATGGCCAGAGCAAACAAAACGTGGAAAAACAAGACGCAGTCCAGGCGGAGAAAAAAAGGAAGAGGAGCAGAGGCTTGAGCTCTACGTTTTCAGTGCCGGGATGGTTTTTTCTCCGAGTGTACAGGAACAGAGCAGGAACCAGAGCTAAAGACCTCAAGGAGGACTCTCCTCGCTTCCAGGACTATAGCCCCGCCATCGGCATCGCCATCGCCATCGCCATTGCCCCCATAGTCATTCATTTAACTGTCAATGCCGATGTTATGCTGTGGTTGTGGCCACGGCTTTGCTTGTGGCTTCGACTGCGGATGCGGATGTGGATGTGGACGTGGCCCAGGACGAGGACGTAAGGTTGCGGATGTCGGATTCTGAATGTTGAATGTTGCCGTTGGAGGGGCAGGGCAGGGATTTATGAATTCATAGCGATCTTATGTGTAAGCACTACGTATAAATTTAATATATTTTTATGATTTTTTATGGCTACACGACGACAACAGAGTCGACCGCGGCGACGGCATCGCAAAATTTAATTTATGCGCCACCGAACCGCGTTTTTTGTTCCTTTTTTTTGCTGATGCGATTTTCAGGGAGCCGCGACAACAACTTATCGATAAACTTCGACATCAACAATACTGTTCCGCGCCCCCACACGCCACACGCCAAACGCCACATGTACCATAAGTTGTTGCTGCTGGAAAGTGTTTTGTTTTTGCCACACACATGACCCCGCCAACAGACAACAGCCCGGGACATACTTCATTTTATCGGGCAGACGCCCGACGATGAGTTTCGAGTGGCAGGGAGCCATTACCATCGCATCCATCGCCACGCCAATATGTTTGCCTGCTAGCCCAGCGACTGCGGTTGACATGAGAGCTTTTGGCCCGCGATGATGTCGTGTACCGCCTGTCTAGCGATGTCACTGGCCCCGCTCCTGGTCCCTGATTGAGGGTTATTTAGTTCATTGGCCGCCTAGGTCTAGAGGGACAGTGAAAGAAAATGATGCTCCTTAAAATGCAGACAAGAGTTTGAAAGTTCATTAAAAAACCAACTTTTTAACTACTTTTTAAGTCTCTAAAAACAATAAACTTTTCACCCTTATACGATTTTTTCTCCCGGTGCAAACCCAAGCACCATCACATGTCGCAGGTCGTACATCCAAACTGTTTGTTGATGTTGTTGACGCTCGGTTATGGATTTATGGATTTATGACACTTTGGTCATTGCGGTTGTCAGTTTTCGTTAAAAGTTTTACTTTGTCGGTGGCTTACGTGGACCGGTCGAGGTGGGAGCTGGAGGCAGGACTTCCTCCTGGACTAATCAGGCCTGAAGCCGGCTAAAGATTATACTTGTCTGAGTCTGGGACCAGTGCTTGTCAAATTCGACACGCCCGGCTCGTAAATACGAAAAGGGTTTTTTGCTTACCTTTTTTGGGGCCAGATCCCAGTAACCAGTTTCCAGTATCCCGTATCAGTAGCTGAACTGCAAATAGAGACAAGAGTTGGCATAATTAATGATCGGAACGTGACATGAACGCACAAGCTATTGGTCTATATCTTATGGTACTTGGGTATCATTTATCATTGGAATATGGAGCTTCCGCTCGGAAATGCGGCTCTTCAGTTCGCATTAATAATGCAACAGCTGGGTGTTCGTCATTCCCGGATTCTGTAATTCCGGGTGTCAATAATACCTAAAAACCAATTATTCTGCCATTGAAAAACTATTAAATTACGCAATCAGCAGGTCATCGCAAAATGGTAACTAAACTGGGATGGGGAACGGGACGATCTACTAGAGCATAAAATGCAATTATATCAAAATACATTTATGCACATCCTGTTAGTGGGGCATTTGAATTGCATAAATTTTACGCTATGCTTTTATTAATGCACACTATCCGGCGTCCAATGGCCAAAAAACGAGAAACGAGAAGAAAATCAGCGCAAATTCAATGAACTCGAAATGGAATCGAGTGCGGCCAAAAAGGACTCTGCGGAATGGCCACAGTAAGCCCAGGCGCAGGACCTCCTGCCACACAGCATCTGTATCTGTTACTGCTACAGCTGTCGTATTTGTATCTGTATCTGAATGTGGCTGTGACGTTATGGTTACTCAGCCATGTCGTTGACGGCCAGTCATACTCGTAATTCCCATTCACCATTCATGTGTGCACATCCTTTTTATTTTGTTTGTATTTGTATGGAGCGCTGGCAACGCTTGCTACAAAAATATTTACATTGCTGGCATAAAAACTGCATAAATGTGATTATATTTTCATTGGGTTTTATGCCTTCCACCGCAGTCGCGTCCCTGTAATTCGATTGCGATTTCAATTAGCGTAAAATGCACAGCCGTATTACCGACACGTTCGCAGAGAGCGAGCACGTCGCCAGGACTCGCACAAAAGTAGGCAACAATATGTGGTCCTGTGAAGGGGCTTTCCCCTGTTTATGCCATTGAAAAGGGACTCTTTCCCAGTTCCGTTCAATTGAAAAACTACCGAAATCTTGCAATAGCCAATATCCGGTGAAACGACCTCCTCCGATTTTCAATTAAAGCCAGCAGCAACAGCTATCGATCAAGTATCAGGAAATTGTTTGTCATCTGGCAGAATCGGGTGTCAAGAGTCCTCCACAGAGCAGAGCTCTTGGCTAATATCCAATAATTAAGCACTTCCGTCGGGGGAAATTGGATTTTAATTGAAATGCGAAGTAGTGTGAATTTGACACACCCCGTGGCAGAGCAGAGTCCCGGCTCCCGGAATTCCCGAACTTGGCACAATGGAGCTGTGTGTTCCTCCTAATTGCCATTTAATTGACTGGCGGAAACTCTCCGGAGACATTTGTTTATAAACCGCACACGGAAAGCAAGACGGAAGGAACCCGACAAAGGCACAATACAAGCACTTATCAGATCATTACAAATTGATGCCGCCCTCACCCGAAAAACAAAAGGAAAAATGCCAAGGAAGCTGGAAAAACTCATAGCTTACGGCACTGCCAGAGCCATTCGCTTCAAAATGTCATCTCCTACGCTTCGTTGCAAATCCGCTATAGTAAATGTTATCTCTGCAAACATTTGACAATCAAAAATGCTCCGGCCATTGTTTAAAGAAAAAATCGAGCAGCAACAAAAGCTGCTCGGTCACCAGACACCCAAGACATCAAACACAGTGGTCACTGTACTGGGATATATATCATCAAAGAAGATAAAATTCCAATGAGCTGAGCAGGTTCCTCAAGAGATATCAATTCTAAAAATGGACTGTGACTATATGGCTTTGCTATCTCGAACTTGCCTGATTTTAATGGACTTGTTTGTCGCTTTATCTGAACGCCACAAATCCAAAGCTCTATGGCTTTTATGGGGCACCCACTGTACTTTTGGTTCCCCAAATGGCTGCTCCTTCGACGACAATGGCACGCCAGAGCGTCATCGGTCCTATCCTTTTGCCATCCTCGAAGTGGCATCAGCAGCAACTATAACAACAACTAAACCTGCAACGCCAGGCGACAGGCGAGGTTAAGTTGACAAGAGAATGAGATTGCATTCTGCTGCTGCTGGTGCTGGTGCTGGTGCTGCTGTTCGAGTTCAATTCATTTCCACTTGAGCAAATGCACGTCTTCTAGACATCGCTACTTTTCCTCATCCTTTGCTCATCCATTTTTTCTGCTTTTCTGTTTTTCTGTCATAGCCAAAGGACATGCGGGGGCGAGCATTTCGGCAAAAAGTAGCTGCAAAACGCCGCCCCAGGAGTCGCAGAGATGCTGCTGTCAATGTTTCGCCTTGAAAGAGCTCATCTCAAAACTTAGCTCGGTTCGGTTGTTTGTTTTAGATTTGGCTGCGCCCGGCGTGTGGGAAGGATCCCTTTTTCAGCAGCAGGAGCAGGAGCAGATGCTGTTTTTCTGCTCCTGCTACGCTGCTGCATCATCAAATTTTAGCTACATGTCCTGCCATCCGCTGACACGACTCGAGTGGGCGGCTGGAGGATTTTCAAGGAGACTTGCTGACACTGTTGACATTTTACAGTAATGAAAATGATTATTGTCAAGGGTCGTCAGAGAGCCCAGGGACCCCCGGCCGCATACAGATGTGGTCAAAATAATAGCTCGGAAATATCTTGAGCGACTCGAGCAGAACGTGTCAAGCCACAGACCGCAGGACACTTAAGAACCAAGAACCCTTCAATATAGTTTCACGAAATTAACTTTAAATTCGAGACGCAAAAAGACGAATCAAAGCCGCCTTTAATGCCGCTGCCAAAGCTCTCACACTAATCAGAAAGTTATCCAGCCAGACACCTGAGATGGCGAGAGCTGTCAGCTTCCGTTTGAAAAACGTTTCGTCTTCGTTTCATTTCACAGCATCCCAGCATCCTGGCACATATCCTCGCAGCAGGACGACTCCGACTCAGATGGCAGACTGTCATTGGCCGTGCCAAAATCGTAAGGGCTAAAATTTAGGTTAATTGATAATTGATAAAAGCAACGCCGTTGCCGCCGTGCGGGAGGGGCCCAGCCCTCTCTGTCATTTAACTCGACTTCAACTCGGGCCCATGAATATTTAAAGGGTTCGGTGCGGGCAAATGCCATTCACTCAAGTGGGGCAATGAAAATTAGCAAAGCACTGCAAATAGTTTGAAGAGGCGTCCCCCTTGTTTTCGGAATCGAAATGACGAGGGAGGAGGCGGAGCCATCGGTGGTTTAACCCCTTGAACGAGGTCACAGCAGTTGACCCATAAACGCAGTGGCCCCTTGGATACGCAAGGAAAGGATATCGCATATGGGAAATGAAAAGGGAAAGGGCTGGGAGTCAGGAGCCAAGCTAGCACACAAATCATTAATAATGCACACGACAACGGACTGACAATGAGTTGTAAATTAATTGATGTAACTATTTAAGCCAGACACTCCGCAAGGACCCCAAACACACACAGGACGAAGGAATTGAACTCGAGCCGAGCAATTGTGCAAATTGAATGCGATTATCCATCATCTTGCAAATGCCTCAAGTCAAAATACATTGCGGAAATGTCTGTGGCACATACACCCACGCCTGCAACCCACACCCTTTGGTTTACACACAACAATGTGCGGTCTGGCACAAAGGAAGTCGATCCGAAACGGTCTCGAGTATCCTTGGCCGAAATGAGGAAGCCCCGTCGAGAATTATTTGTATTAAAGCCGGGGAAGCTAATCCGGGGAGTCTATACAAAACAATTTCGATTTCACAAGCAAAATACTTTCCAAGAAATTGCATTAAATTACTGACTTATTTTCCTGCATCTGTTAATTTTAATTAACTCTGCATTATTTTTATTAAATAAACTGCTAAGCCTTTCCCAGAAACTTTTCAAATACTTCGACATAAAGGTAGAAACTTTCATGTCCAAGTGACACCAACGAATTCCATTAAAAGCCCGTCACTTTTGTTGTCCGTTCGAATGGCCAGGAGTACAAGCTGGAAACACAAAAACTGCATTAGACCCGCTGGCAGTCGATTCGAATCCTCTGCAGTTTTCGGTTTGACAAACTGCATCTCGGCACGGCCAATTGAAAGACTTGAATGTTTTGCCACCACATGTTCTGCTGGTGGGAGAGTCGACGAAGCTGGCTTTTAAAACAATCGAGTGACGACATGGAAAATTAGTTTACGCAGCCACTGCCAAGAGGGTGGGTGGATGGAAAGATGATTTCCTTCAGGAGGATCCCGGCCAATAAAGAAAAAGCGATGGAGACGAAGGAGAAGCTGTGCTAAGTCAACTCAATGAAAGTCAATCAGGCGGAAGTCGGGGGAGACGTTGGGAAAATGTCACTAAAACTTTGCCAGCTCACGTGTGCGAAGGAAGAGAGGATTGCAAGGAGCTACCCAGTCAGGCAACAGGGACAGTGCCAAGAAAGTGGCAACTTTTGACGGGCCAGCTGCTTCAATTGTTGGCACCAAGTTGCTCCTGTTGTTGCTCCTCGGCATTGAAGTGGATTTGCTTGCTTTATACTTTAGCTTCTCAACCTTTTTTCGTTTTCCCCGACTTTTCTCCCGGCAACAAAAATTGTTTTCCTTGGCTGTTGCAGCACGCACTTGCACTTGCTCCTGCACTTGCAACTCCCCCTGGCACAAGTCACTTAATTGAGTGCAAAGCTGGCGAGGCAGTGCGCGGATTTAACTTTCGACAACTTGAATTGATTCAAAACTTTCTTTGTTCGCTTAGCGCATAATGGAGATGGGGAAGCTGCCAGGCAGGATTGAAGGATGAGACGTGCTATTGACAGGACTTCTCTGGCCCGGCCCAGTTGATTAATGTCCGGGCCACTGCGCAAATTATGAATGGACAAAAAGCCAGCAGCAGCAGCAGCAACCGAAGCACAATCAGCAAACCAGCTACATATTTTTAATGGCCGGCTAATTAGCGCAATGCCTGCGCATTTAGCGGTCCCGGCTCCGAGTCCCGGATAAATCCCGGACTTTACAGAGTTTACAACCGAGCTCCAGCTCCAGACCAAGTTGGGTCATATTTCAAAGCGACAATCGCACGGCAAGCCGGCGATTTATGGTTATTTGGCCCACTCAGTCGTGTGTGTGAGTGTCCTGACAGCTTGAAAAAATTTATCGATGTACAAATTAAACTGCAACTGGAGCCAAGGATGTGCCGATCCCCAGCAAATGAACCCGGGACACAAACTTAAATAGAAGCAGCCAAGTGCAGGCAGCAGTTGGTTTAATTTTCCTCTATAAATTTTCTCCCAATCTGAAAATACAAATATAGAACCAAAAACTAGCTTGGACTGGGATACTGGACTGGTTCCCAGACCGCAAATGAACAACTGGCCAAGTATTTTGTGGTCCAGCAGACGCCCAGCAAATTGGACTACAATTTTCCTGTCACCCTCCCAAAAATCCAACTATTGAAATAGGAATATTGCTCGTCGATGGCTAATCAAATGGCTTTGCCGTCTGTGCCACAACGAATACTCAATACAGAGTCCTGGAATGGCAAGGAGGAGGATGTCTGCCAGTGACTGGATTAAGACCAAGAGCCACTCGACTCATTAACAGCTTCTGGCACGCACTGGCCACAGTTCACAGAGCACCTGACCCAAGGCTCATAAATAAAAAGGCAATATTTGAGATCCCAAATTGGAAAAGGTACAAGTCAGGTAGGATTAGGATGGAGGTTCAAAAAAATTTAATAAACTCTCTCTTCTCTTGATTAATCCGTTAAGTATATTTATTGGCTCGCTCTGGATAGCTCCCAGGTTTTGGGTAATAAAATGTATCCCCCCGACATTCCTTAAGTTAATTAATACTTCTAAAATACGCAGGATAGCTTGTGCCCCGGGAATCCCTGTGTGTCCTGTTACAGTTTCGGGAATGTTCTCCAAGCTTGAACATGAAATGAGGAAATATTTGCCGGGACCTCAACGGCCCTCCGGCTTATTCCGCTCAAGGTAATGGCAAGTAAATGGTAAATAGAATTCTTGAAACAGAGCTCTGCGCATTATGCTCTTGTGTAATTGTGGGCTGCGAAGCCCGAAACAAAAACCAAAAAACAAAAAACACAAACAGGAAGAATAACATTGGCCTGCAGCAAAACATAAATGTCCTTGTTGCGGTCGGCGGTCAGAATCGGAAACTTTTTGCGCACGTTTGCCCCGGAAGTTGGAGGAGGTTGGGCTGTGGTGGAAGTAGTAGGGAAATAATAGGGCAAGGATTGCAGGCAGGCATGGTTGTAAATCACAGTGGACACTGCAGCGCCATCGCCAGCCCCAGAAATTGGCGAGGCCCGGTAAGGTGGCGAAAAGTAGAAGTCAGGCCGATGCAGCAGAAGCAAAAGCAATTTTCTGGCCAAGGTTAAAGTTATAAATTATTATCGCCCTGGTTGTAGCTTGTCTTCTTGAAGTTTGCTTTTGCACACAAATAAATAACAATATTGGTTGTTGTTCGGTTGCATAATGTCATTACAAGAGCGGTCCCAAGACGCTTTAATGGAATCCTAATGTGCTATTTATTTTTTACTGTGCACTTTTTAGAGTCCCCCAATGGGTAAGTAACTCGGTTTTGCCCCGTTCTTAATAAAAATCTGGGGAAACACGTAAAAGTCATTGACACAACGACGGGGATGCGCAACTGTTCAAACATTGTCGCGGCTTATCAGGCAAGTTTACAGCGCCCCGGGCTGGTTTCTGGCTAAGAGCAACGCATTCCCGCCTTGCTTCTAGGCGGCGGCCTAGCCTTGCGGAATCAAGTTTGCGAAAGTATCCGAAATTTGCATGTTAACTCGCAGTGCGTCCTGGCCTGATCCTAGCCTCCTCCAAAGCAAACCGACAAAAGCAGGTTGGCAAAAGTTTTTGGGAAATTGAGCAATAAACTTTGCGCGCACCCACACACGAGTTAAGCAAGCGTGAATGTTTGCTATTTGGGTGGGTGGTTGGGTCTTGGGTGGCTCTGGGTGGCTGTGGCCAGGTGGCTACTCATCGCCAGCTGCGACGTCGGAGGAGTAATGAAAGAAATATGCAAATATTGCGGTTTAATTAACTCGTCTTTGTCGCCCAACCTCTCACCGTTTCCCCGAATTACTCGCTCAAACGATTTTAATTGCTGGCCCACCTGGCCCACCTGGCGTATGAGCGATGCTGCTGTTGATGATGATGATGATGGCAGCAATGATGATAACGAATGCCAAAGTCAATTATAAGAATGCTCTGATAAACTGTGGAAATTGCGCATACGCCGCGTGCGCCTGACAGACAGCCAGACAGACAATGGACGCAGCCCATAAATTATGCACAAAACAAAATACTCGACCCGCTCAATGCTAAATGCTCAATGCCAGCCGTGAAGTAAACAGCAAAACAAGGCATTTGAATCTGAAGAGTGCTCCCCACCGCGGCACTTTGGAAATTCACAACCTAATTTCCTCGAGTTTCCTAGCCGAATTCCAACAATTAGCCGGGCCAGCTAGCTGGAGAAGAAAAAGCTGCGACAGATGATGATGAAAATTGCTCTCCTCAGTGCTCTGCGAGTTGCAAGTTGAACGAGCAAGTGTAAGTGTTGCCACAAATGGCAGCAAATGCCAGACGCGAGGGCTACGCGTTACGTGAGCGCATTTCAAGAGGGAAATTAAATTGAAATGAGACGCGTTGCCGCGTGCGAGTCGGGGCGACGAGAGCTACAAGTTGTTAAGACCATGCCACAAAAACAGCAAACTGAAAACAAAAACAGCAAAACATCAGCAACACCAAAGCCATTACCCACAAGAACGGAAAATGGCGAGGCGACCGAGAGGAATTAAAAGCTGAGCAGAGCCTCGGAAAGCGGAAATTAAGTTTACGGCGTCGCCTTTCCTTCTCGACCCATCCAGAAACAGAGCCAGAAAACTGGAAACTGGAAACTGAACTGAAAATGCAAGGCCAACGTTGAGAAATATGTTAAATAAATGCGAGTGCATGCATAAAATTATACCCGTATGCAAAAGACAAAAGACACAGAGGTAGATATAGTATGGGAGAAAGTTGAAATACTCTGACAAAGTCTTTGAGTTGGAAAGGAAAAGTTTGCAGAATCTCTTTGAAGAAAGTCTAAGCTCAACAAACTACTTTAAGAGGCTCTACAGATTCCTTAATTCATTAATTCTTAATGAAGATATCTTGGGTGATAAGATATCACTCATCGTTTATCTCCACTTAACGTCCTTTTAACGTATTAATGCATTTTACGAATCCTTTTTTCCAAGCTCCGTTCCTGCAGCATCGAAAAATATTTTCTTTTGCATAAATAAACGACCAGCTGACACAATGAGTCCCGCAAATTCAGTTGAAGCGCCTGCATTAATGCGAAATGAAGTTGTGCACTTTACACTCCGTCATGCCACACCTGCCTCTCCGCCTCTGCCTTAGATTTCCACCTGAGGCCGCAGAACGTTTAAGGCAACATGTGAAGTGAAATGAAACGAAACGAAACAAGTGCATTATTTGCATTAAATTATGCATACGGCGAAGGTAAACGCGGGTGGTGGGTGGTAGCCCAGGAAGGCGGGTGAAAAGTGTCAGCAGCCGCGAGCTTTCACACGCAGTGGCTGCATCTGGGAGTGGGTTGCGAGCTCGAAGGGCCACAAACAATGCGAAAATAAAAAGCAGATCGCGGGAACTCGTCTCCAGAGACGCCCCGACTTGATGCGCAGAATTTGTGCAATTTAAATGGAAGCTTCGCCATGGTTACTTTTAGCAGACCGATTCGCTGGAATTAGATAAAAACGCTATATTAAATCAAAAATAATAATAATAGAATATAATTTCCCATCCAAAAAATGGAGTACCTTATATTATATTAAATTCCAAAACAACCAACAACCGAAACAGCTTCTTTTGTATTAAATTTTGTGAATGCTCGACAAATGATAATAACCCGTAGTCATAAAGCAGGAAAAATGCGCAATTTGTCATGCTGAGCGATGTCCCTTACAATCCTTTTCCTTTCATGTCCAGCTCCATGACAATCAAATTAGTTTTGTTGCACATCCCTACCGTTTCCGGCAGCACCCTCGCTCGTACTCGTATGTTTACAAATCCCCGAGCTGTTTGGAGAAACTGTTGGGGATCCTAAGCTGTTGCTTTTGTGGGTGACCAATCCAGACCCCCACCAGATGACCACTGCTGTGGCTGCGGCTGCGACTCTGGCTCCTTCGAGACTTGGTTAAGTTACAGCCAAAGGAAGGAGAAGCATAAGCAGCAGAAGAAACGCTCGCCTTTTTGGAACGACCACAACAATGGCTGACAGGCAGCATATGCCATAAAATGCAATGCCAGGCCAGGCCAGGCAACGGCAAGGCAATGGCAACAAATGTCCCTTTTTCCCTTTTGGTCCTTCCCTGTTTACTTCCTTGGATCCCCCTTGGAAATCTGCTTTGCATAGTCAACTGATTTTGATGGCATTTTCGCACAGCTTAAAACAATTTGCCATAATGCTTTTACTGCGTAGCAACATCGTGATGTCATCGCCAGGGGCCAAAGATTGCGATGGCTTGAATGGTTGGTTGGTTTTTCACCCAAAAGATATTGGTTCCAAGGCGAGTCGAAGTAGGAAACGCAAGATGATTACAAATATAACTCCCATATAGAACATATATCCCCCAAATACAAGATCTGCTGTGATTACACGTAACTCCCCGAAAATTGAAACGACTGAAAGGAATAAAACGGTTACGTCGTGGCCGCGCTATAAAAGCTCGTAAAATAAAGTGAAATGGCTTTCTCTTGCTTTCTTGACGGCCACTGAAAATGCATTTCCGATAGCCGTATGTGTGGGGGCGTGACTGCATGCAACTGGCAACTGGCAACCGGCAACGAGCAACTTGCAACGCTAAAAGCCATGACCGTGCTGCACGCAATCATCGGGAGTTCACGCCAAATCTGCAGCTACTTTTGTTTAAGAGTTAAAAGGTTCCTCCACTCCCGATCCCCCAGGTCGAAGAGGACGACCAACACGGAGGCACACGCATCGAACGAGGCAGATATAATAATAATAACGAGCCCGCTTCCTTCTCCTCCTCCTCGGGTTTGTTAGTTTGGCTGTTTGCCGACTTTTTGCAACTTTTGCCAGGAACTTTCGCTGTGTGGCAATTCTATTGGGAATCCGGATCCCGGGCGTTGCCTCGCCCGCCACGTAGCAAAGTTATAAGCAGGTCAGTGGCGGCCAAATCAGTGGCAGCTACAGGAGAGCCCGAAGAGCCGATTTGGTAACGTTGTGCTGAAAACTACTTAAGTCCCTGGCTTATAGCCCCCCTGAACTGGGCCCGGAAGGAGCGCCAGGATATGGATAGATGGGCGGGTCAACCGAAAGGAAGCAGCACAGGAAACATCTACCAGCAGGCATTGATATTTTAAAGTCCCGCTCCCAATACTGCCTGATAAAGAGCTTTATTTCAAAGGAAAGTTTCCATTGAAAACCAGATTGGAAGCTAACAATGATATTGTTTATAAATTGTACATCGAGTTTTAATAAAAATCGCTTAAAAACAATTACATATTGTAATATTAGCTATTAATTCTCAATATGTAAAATATTGCGTGCATTTTAGCATTTTTGGATTGATATACGGAGATCTTTGCCAATATAGATCCGATTCTTGAGGGGAGTATCTTAAACGATTCATGGATCGATTCTGTATCAATCTACGTTAAAGTCTGAGACCAGAATATTTGTTGAATTTTTTGTCACATTTTCTGGATCACATTTTCCCTTTGAAAATCATAAATCATAAAAATGCTTTGAAAGCACAATATGGCCACATTAATTGCTATATCTCAGTCAAAATACATCAGATTCTTAAGCGGAATACCTTAAATAATTCATAGATCGATTCTCTATCAATCTACATTAAAATCTGAGACCATAATATTGGTTTAATTTTTTGTCACATTTTCTGGATTACATTTTCCCTTTGAAAATCATAAATCATAAAAATGCTTTCAAAGCACAATATGGCCACATTGATGGCTATATCTCAGCCAAAATACATCCGATTCTTAAGCGGAATACCTTAAATGATTCCTAGATCGATTCTCTATCAATCTACACTAAAGTCTGAGACCAGAATATTTGTTGAATTTTTTGTCACATTTTCTGGATCACATTTTACCTTTGAAAATCATAAATCATAAAAATGCTTTGAAAGCACAATATGCCCACATTATTGGTTATATATCAGTCAAAACACATCCGATTCTTAAGCGGAATACCTTAAATGATTGCTAAATCGATTCTCTATCAATCTACATTAAAGTCTGAGACCAGAATATTTTTTAAATTTTTTGTCACATTTTCTGGATCAAATTTTCCCTTTGAAAATCATAAATCATAAAAATGCTTTGAAAGCACAATATGCCCACATTATTGGTTATATATCAGTCAAAACACATCCGATTCTTAAGCGGAATACCTTAAATGATTCCTAAATCGATTCTCTATCAATCTACATTAAAGTCTGAGACCAGAATATGTTTTGAATTTTTTGTCACATTTTCTGGATCACATTTTACCTTTGAAAATCATAAATCATAAAAATGCTTTGAAAGCACAATATGGCCACATTGATGGCTATATCTCAGTCAAAATACATCCGATTCTTAAGCGGAATACCTTAAATGATTCCTAGATCGATTCTCTATCAACCTACATTAAAGTCTGAGACCAGAATATGTTTTGAATTTTTTGTCACATTTTCTGGATCACATTTTACCTTTGAAAATCATAAATCATAAAAATGCTTTGAAAGCACAATATGGCCACATTAATGGCTATATCTCAGTCAAAATACACCCGATTCTTAAGCGGAATACCTTAAATGATTCCAAGATCGATTCTCTATCAATCTACCATAAAGTCTGAGACCAGAATATTTGTTGAAATTTTTGTCATATTTTCTGGATCACATTTTACCTTTGAAAATCATAAATCATAAAAATGCTTTGAAAGCACAATATGGCCACATTGATGGCTATATCTCAGTCAAAATACATCCGATTCTTAAGCGGAATACCTTAAATGATTCCTAGATCGATTCTCTATCAATCTACGTTAAAGTCTGAGACCAGAATATTTGTTGAATTTTTTGTCACATTTCCTGGATCACATTTTACCTTTGAAAATCATAAATCATAAAAATGCTTTGAAAGCACAATATGGCCACATTAATGACTATATCTCAGTCAAAATACATCAGATTCTTAAGCGGAATACGTTAAATGAACCCTAGACCGATTCTCTATCAATCTACATTAAAGTCTGAGACCAGAATATTTGTTGAATTTTTTGTCACATTTTCTGGATCACATTTTACCTTTGAAAATCATAAATCATAAAAATGCTTTGAAAGCACAATATGGCCACATTAATGGCTATATCTCAGTCAAAAAACATCCGATTCTTAAGCGGAATACCTTAAATGATTCCTAGATCGATTCTCTATCAATCTACACTAAAGTCTGAGACCAGAATATTTGTTGAATTTTTTGTCACATTTTCTGGATCACATTTTCCCTTTGAAAATCATAAATCATAAAAATGCTTTGAAAGCACAATATGGCCACATTAATTGCTATATCTCAGTCAAAATACATCCGATTCTTAAGCGGAATACCTTAAATGATTCCTAGATCGATTCTCTATGAATCTACATTAAAGTCTGAGACCAGAACAATTTTTTAATTTTTTGTCACATTTTCTGGATCACATTTTACCTTTGAAAATCATAAATCATTAAAATGCTTTGAAAGCACAATATGGCCACATTAATGGCTATGTCTCAGTCAAAATACATCCGATTCTTAAGCGGAATACCTTAAATGATTCCTAGATCGATTCTCTATGAATCTACATTAAAGTCTGAGACCAGAACAATTTTTTAATTTTTTGTCGAATTTTCTGGATCACATTTTCCCTTCGAAAATCATAAATCATAAAAATGCTTTGAAAGCACAATATGGCCACATTGATGGTTATATCTCAGACAAAATACATCCGATGCTTAAGCGGAATACCAAGTTTAATTCATAATTTTCAATTTTTGTACATTTTTCCGGTGGACTTCCTATGAAAAATGGGAAAGAACACTTCGTGGGAATAAATGACGAGCCGCGATGGCCATATCTTTGCCAAAATACATCCTATTCTTGAGCGGATTCTTATTTGTGGATCGATTTTGTATGATTTTCAATCTATGGCTTTTTATTTTTATATCGCAATCAAATACTAAAAAGAAACCCCAAACCGACTGTGTTTCGCCATCAGTTAGCTCTGACGAGTCGGGCGGCAATGTCTGCTTTTTGCGAATCACTAAAAATTTTAACAAAAGTTAAACTTCCGCTTCCTGGCACCGCTGGCTCTGCTAGCTCCGCTGGCAACGGAAGTGAGTAAAGCTTTTCAACATTAAAAAGATGTAAAGGCGCGCGACAGCGCCAAAAAGCTAAGGAGAAGCGGCGGAAAATGCCAAAAAAAAATGGGGAAAAAAAAGAGAGAACGGAAAAAAGAAAGGAAGAAAGGCAGCGGAAAATTGTGCAAAAATACTTATGGCTATATGATGATGGGGGAGATTCTTGTAGATAAGCTGCGTAGATTTAGTCGGGAACAGGAGCCGGGAATCTCCTCCTCCGACCTCCAGCGGAATATGCCGCGAATATTCAAAACATGCACTCGAAAGTATGTATTTATCAGCACATGGCATCAGCATAAAAAAAAGCCTGAATCCTGAAGCCGGGGGTCCTGAAACCCTGACGAGGAGTCCTCTGCTGCATGCTTGACGGGGCGGGCAAGTCACGTGCTGACCTTCTCGGAAAGGTAAACTTTTTTAGCAAAAACGAAAAGCTAACCAGGTGGTGTGGCATGTGGTCGGAGGACTCACCAGGATGTTTGCATATCATTTGGGGGCAGGTCCTGCGAGCAGGACACCAGCAAGAGCAAGCAAATTACGCCTGATGGAGTGGAGAGATGGTCACTCCAGTCAAAAGCAAATCAGTCAATAGGACTCCCGTCATCCGCAGGACCCAGACAAAAAAGCGACCCCAACCAACCAAAAAAGGAAACCGAAAGCATTTGGCTAAAAGGAGGAAAGCAGCTCTTGGCAAGTGCAGCGGCAAAAGCAAATCGCCCAGAAAGATTCAATCAAACAAACAAGCCCAAAGGCAAAGGTTTTGGGGCAGAGAAGAGGAACTAAGGACTGGGCAGTGGGAATTGGGGGAGGGAAGGTCACTCCAACTGTTCTTTCTCTGCTTTCTTCATCATCATCAAGCCAATGGCTGGCAGGCGGAGAAAAGTATAGAAAAGTAAGTGAAAGATGGCAAAGTACTGCTAACAAAAGCTGCAAACGTGACAAAATTAGTGAACAATGGCCCGCAGTCGGCAGTCTGCGGATGAGATGAAGGAGGAACTGCCACGGAGGAACGGAACGGAAGAGATTGTATTGGATGGAGGCGGAGGACCTTATGAACTCTCAACTACGGCAGCCGGATATGATCCTGGGCACAAAACGACTAAATGTGGTCAACGCCGGCGAACAAAAGAAAACTAGACGAGGCAGTTTCTATACAAAAATTCCTCTAGACTAAAAGGATACCCTAAAAGGGATTACTTTTAGATCATTTAAGTCATAAAATACTGACAAAACCTTCATTATTATTTAGTCTTATTGCTTTTTATAGGAAAGAAATCTGTTTTCCGGCTAATATCCCCTTATTTTCAGGCCATGTAAGGTACAGAAAGCATAAAGACGCATCAGGAAAACAAAGCCCGGCACACATAATGGCCAGCGGGTAGACAATGCCACATCCAGGACCCTGTGCGTAAGCTTGAATGTGCGTACTGGCCCCGGAGCCAAGTCAGAGGACGTCTCCATGGCAGGAAAAGGAATCGACTGACGCCTCAGTCAACTGTCAACTGGACACGGACAATTGGCGCTCTGGCAAATTGAAATCGAAACGGATCGAAGCGAAGCCAGAGCTAAATGTTTGACTTTGTATGACTCAATCGAAGGGCGCAAATATTTGCCGAGCCTTGGGGACTTCAAGGAACTTAAAGGTGCTGCTGAAATGAAAGGAATCGCACCAGGACAAGCACTGCAGGCCAAATGCATTCCAGTTCCTCTGGACTGGAATGAAAATGTTTGTCAGGGCAAGTTGTCTAAAAGAAGGAAAAAAAACCCGGGAAAGAATGGTTGGCATGGCGTAGAAGTTGCTCAGTTGGTGGCACCTTCTTCTCGTCCTTCTCCTCGTCCTCGTCCTGTGACAGGGGAAAATCACAACACTAGAAAAATAGTTGGGCCAACTTTCAAGTAACATCACGAGTTCAGGTGATGTTCCGGCCGGCACCAGCGTCATGTCACCACCTCGTCCCTACTTCATCGTCCTCTTTGACACAAGTATGTCAGGACATTATGAGAGCAGCGGGGACACGGTGGCAAAGCAGCGGAGAGCAGGGCAGGATCCAGCTCGATACGGGGATGCGGGAAAATATTTCAGGCACGCACACAGAGCACCGGCAAAATATGCATTAGAAAATGTCATAACATAAATTTAATAAACCATAGCAACGACAGCCAATCTTTTGCTTTCAGCGTTAGTTTTGAACTTTGACTTTGGCAAAATGCACGGAGAGAAACTGGAACCTACAAGAGACATAAATAATTTGATATTTTATGCATAATTTTAATGAATCTCGGTTATAGTGTTGGTATAATTTTATTGCTTTTGAAACCTGAACCTTAACACAACTCTACAGCAAATATTTCGTGTGTTTTGCAATGGCTTTTGGCATGCAGCATGCGGACTCGGCTAAGCTGGCAAAATATTGCGTATACGCAGGGATGGCTCTGCCTGTTTTCTGTGCTGACTTAGCAGCCTTTCTCGTTTCGGTTCGAAGCGTATGCTATATATAATGTGAAAATCGGTCGGTGTGTACAAAACACACAAAATTATGGACTGGCTTTGCTTTATAGATTTCAGCCAGCACATTTGTCTTGCTTATCAAAGGACCGAGGACCGACGACTGGTTCTCCCACCCATGTGTCGACATAATCGCTCATGTCGTTTGCTGGCACATGAATGATTAGAAGCCAGAAGGAGCTATGGGAGCAGCAGAAACAGGATACCGGCTTAGAGGCAGCCTGCCGCTCGATTGCAGCACAATTTGCGCAAAACATACGTTCCATTTATGGCAGCTAATAGATATTTAATCATATGCCACGACGTGAGTGCTTTGCGTCAAGTGTTTGAGGTCCGAGATTAGATTAGATTTATCGTTAATGCCAGGCTAGGATGCACTCCTCCTGCAGGACATTAGCATATGCCCCTTGATAAGCTGCCAATGCATTAGCCCCGCCGCTCTACTATTTGCTGTGGTTTATGGAAAATTATTTTCATTTATCAGTTGGTATTTTTGTATTTTTTCAAACGTTTGAATAAAATATTGCGGTACGAACTGGAACACTATTATCTGCGGTCAATTAAAAGTCGCATAAATTATTTATATGCTCAATTTCGGGCTTGTAAACATTGAACAATTTGCATATTTAACCTGCAATAAAAGACAATTAAAAGTATTTTATTAAATGTGCTTGGATTAGAGTAACAAATTGATACAAAGCAACAAATTATATAATCTTTTGCATATTATTAATTCCTTCATAGATTTGCGGAGTCATTTATCAAAACCTACTTGTTTCCAGGACATTGATTTGCATTTTCCAACCAGTCGTAGTCTTGAAAAGAGAATCTCTGGATCGAGACTAACTAACTGACACACAAAGCGGTTTATCGGAGCTCTGCTTTGTGCCCGGTCATGGCATTTTGTCAACTTAATTCTGGCACTGATTAGTTCCCGATGACTGCGGCAGCTTTCCTTACATCTACGTCTCGTACGTCACCGCAGCCTGAAGTCTCTTTTTTGTGGGTGCGGTAAGGTAAACAAGATAAACGACCCAAGAAGGAAAAAAAACAAACGCACAAAGCCAAAGGCACCCCAAAACAGGCCAAGACCCGTAGGTAAAATAGGCAAGGAAGAGTGAGCTTCCAGCCAGCTCAGAAAAACATGAAAAAAACTTTGAAAATTGCACTAAATTATTTCAATTAAGAAACTCTCGGCGAAAGCAACCGCAACTTTCCCTGGGTGGGGTGGGGTTGGAAATGAAAATCTAATCAGCAAATTGTTGGAATAACAGCGAAAAAAACACACAGACCTCGATTACGGAAAGTGGAGGTTGAAGGTAGGTGGCAGGGAGGGTCATCAGCCAATGTCTGATATGGGCGAGATATGGGCGAGTGTACCTATAATTATAAGCATTTTTCGATAAGCACGCGGCCAGAACACGTACCCAACCACATCAGGGGAAACGAGTTAATCAGTTGCCATACCAGGAGCAAACCACGACAATCCCGCAAGAGATCCTTCAGCTGGCAGAATGTTTTCCTAAAAGTAACAAACATTAAGTAACATTTTATAAATTAAATATTACAGTTTTTGTAAGGATTACACAAGAAAGCAGAATATAAAAGGCCCTTTCTGGTAACTGAAAAGCATTATTCCCGCTTAAAGAATTCATCCTGCACACAGGGCGTATGCGGAATATGCAAAAGGGGAACTGCACATTGCGTATACGCGGTGTTGCCATTCTGACAGATGGAAAGACACACCAATATATAGGATAGATAGAAGGATGGATGGATGACTCGATGGTTGGATGACTCGATGGAGAGTCAAAAACAGACAAATACCCGTGCTAAAAATCAATCTCAGATAGACGGATGGTTGCAGCAGCAATCGACATGTGAATTTTTGTGCAAATTGAAACACGCTTCCGATATTTTCTGATACTCGTACGTGCAGAGGCAAATAAAATAGTTGGCGATGGGTAGAAGCTCAGGATTGAGCAAACAAACAAAAGGAACGCAAACAAATCTGTTACTAGAAAACACGCAATAAACTATGCAGTATAGAAAGGGGAGAGTGGAAAGTAGACCTCCAACTGGCCAGGTGACCCTCGATTCGATTCGATTTTTTACTCTGGTTCAACGCCTATCGAATGTGTGACAATCGGCCTTTGTAAACAGTTTTTTATATCAACCCGAAACAACCTTTTTTAGAAACAGAAAACAAAGCTTTTCCATTGACTTTCGCTTTGCTTTTATCGGTTATCAAGGATCGGTTTTAATCAATAGATTTATAGATTCGTTCTAATCGCAATTTTTATGACGTGCTGAGAGAGAGATATTCCAGTGTGCCTGGCAGAAGGCTTTTGTATTTTTAAACTCGCTTTGGTGCGTTGCATGCCTCCTGCCTTGTGATTCATTCATTTCATTGGCCGATGGTCGGTCAGTCAGTTATTCAGGTACTTTTCCAACCCAACCACCCAAACCTCAACCCTCCATCCATCTATTCGTCAGTGAGGCTGTCGCAGCGTTCGGACCGCATTGCCAGGGCCATGCATCAGAGTGGCAGCCAACCGTATTTGGGGGCAGACGAGGCAAGGTTTGGGGCACGTAAAAAACCAGAAGCATCCTACGAATTTTGTTTTCATCTCCATCATTTTTTAGAGGGGCTCCCAGGCTGCCCAGGCAGGCGCTCCGAATAACAACCAATTTATTTGGCCACGCTGCAAATTGTTACCCAACTCGCATTCGATTTTGCTCCAAGCTCCTGGCCAGTAGTCCTCGTCCTCGTCCTCGTCATCGTCATCATCATCAAAAATCGTTGATTGCAACAAAACAAATTGCATTTTAAGGAGATTACTTGTCGGACCGTCTGCTCTAGATGAATAGTCGAGTAGTGCTCCAACCTCGTCCTCGTCCTTTCGGTTCAGTGTCCATCGCCCCAATCAGCCAGTCAGCCAGCCAGGAGTGTGAATGTGTTCGGGGCCAGCCGATTTTTTAATAAATCATAGCGCATTAGTATGGCTGCTGCACAAAAAAAATGCACTCCCTCTCGCAGGTCCTTTCTGCCTCATGTTTAGGCCACATATTGGGTGGCCTGTAGCCCGATGCGGATTAAGAATGATGGTGGATTAACAGTATCCGGACTGGATCTGGAAAAGCCATGAATATGATTCATCATTTTAAGCAAACAAATCAATTGCCACAACTGCTTTCCATCCATCAAGCCATCCGATTTGTTCCAATAAATCCGAGACAAATTCGACTCCGATTTAGCCATTACCTTAAAGATCCAAAAGGGACTCTTACAACGTTAAACAATTATCTTAAAAGCGGTCTTAACCTTCGGCAAGTTATATCCCCCCCTGGTGCAGTAAAAACGCTTGAATATGGCATTATGATCCGTTCGTAAAACTGTTTACAAACCGCCCGCCCGAGACTCGCCCGCCAATAAAAACAAATCCACGAGCCCGGAAAAAAGGGCGGGCAATAAAAAAAGGCAAGCGGGGACGAGCAGCGGGAATGGTAAAAAATGCATGATTCAAGCCGTAAAAAAGCCACCAAAACGACCCACACAGCCGTCGTGCTTGTTAAAGGGAAGCAAAGTTTTCCATGAGTCACCCAGTCACCATCCGCTAGAAATGTCAATCGGAGGGTCCACGCACGCGAAGGTGACGCCGGGAAAAGCCAGCTAGGAAATCAGCTCAGGACCAGGACCTCTATAGAAAGGAAGCAGCTGGCATAAACTCGCCAAATAAATGCAAATGTGCGCGTGCGATGGCCTAGTCGGGGATTCGCGCGGACAACGGGGCGCATTAGTAATGTAATTTGATTTGATTTTTATGTTCTGGTTGGGGCGGGTTTTAGGCCCGAGGGTAAGAGGACTTTTATGTCCAGCTAATGGCCATAAACAAACGCAAACGCGAAATTATCGCAGCTGCCTGGCTAATTGTGAACAAGTGATCAAAGTTAATTGCAACAGATAAATGTAGAACAACATTACTTGCGGCGGCTCTACAGAAAAAAATATATATATTTTTTTTTATAGAAAACCCATCAATCATGAATAAAAATATGCAGCTCCCTAAGCGGCTTTGTTATGCAAATTTCCAAGCCCCAGCCCCGCGATAATTGGAGTATCAAGAGGGGTCAAGTGTTGGGTCTGAAAGTCAAAAGTCGGAAATTAGCACACATTCTGGATTCTGGATTCTCGATTCTGGATTAAATATCAGAGAGCACAATAGGCAAAAGTTATTGCAAAATAAATGTACATTTCCACTGGACAAGTATGCTGGCTTACAATTAAATGCAAATATTTCTGGTCCTGTTTTTGGTCCTGTTTTGTAGAGGCATATTTCTAATTTATTTTGCCACCCAACAAGCCATGAAGACAATCAAAATATTGCACATTTTTCATTCAATTTGATTGCACAACAAACTGCAAAAATAGAGAAAACTATTTGGAGAAATTCTATAGCTATGGCTGGGGTTTTTGCAAATTGAAACTAATTAAAGCCGAGCCATGAGAGCTCCACCTCCTCCTCGTCGGCTCTGGACTTGGAACAATCAGTAGTTTAAAGCCGTGTGGTTTGGGCCTCAATCGATTCAATCGTGGCTTTGATTAATTGCATTGTAATTCGTTGCAATTTACTGCAAAATTTAATAATCGCCACTCAATTCAGTCAATTCAATGCCATTGGATAAGCCATCGCTGATGGGAACTCTATTACGCGCGTCCAGAATTAACGTATTTAAAAGTCATCTCTGGACAAAAGAAATATACTTTTTCGATTTCCCATGTCGTGCCGAGTGTAAAAAATGTTTTAATTATCTCATTGGGGAGGGGAGAGAAAAAAACGAAATAAATTGCAGTTCAATTAATGGAAAATGGTTACTTTTTAAGCTAATTATTGAGAGAACTTTAAATATAATTAAAGAACTAATAAAGCTTTAAAGTTAAGTTTCATTTAATTTTGTCAATCTTTGTTTTTGATTATCAAAAACTTATGTCATCGTCTGAGTTTTTTAATCAAAATATTGCCAAGTAAGATCTTTGTGTGGCAAATATTATGGCAAACCTTGACTGATAACACTGATATAATTTTAATCAAAGATACTGATAAATATGGCTGACGGAATAGCTAATAACGAACCATTTTTTTCTTATAATGTATATATTATTTTTAGAAGAAAAGTATTTAAGTTATTTAACAAATTAGTATGGTTTACTCGCCTCCTAACTTAGGGTTTTTACGACCTAACATTAAGGGAGAAAACATTCAGGGGATAAAGTATAAAGGGATAAGAGGTTATAGTTTTCTAGAAATACTTGTAGTGCCAAGGGATCGTCTTCAGGGTAATTGGATCTGCAAATAGGTATCGGAAGCATCTATAGGGGTCGGAAAGAGCTAGTTGTTTTATGACGTTTCCATTCCTAAGATCCCTAAGTTGGTCTAAAAAGTGTTTGGAATCAACCATATGGATAAGCATATGTAGCTTAAAACGACATAAATATGTTTAAAATATATTATTTCCTCACTTTTGTTTAACTATAAATAATAATAACTATTAAATATGGACTATTTTCATCATAAATGGAAAGTTTTGATTGGCATTCAGTGGGGTACGCCCCGGGCTTTCGATTTAACCACGAAGCATAGGTAGAAACATGACCCCAGCACAGGTTCGGCGATCCTTCTACCCCCTGAAGGTAGGTTCAATATTTTAAGTCTGCTAAAATATGGCAGAAGACGTTGGTCAGGATAAAATGAACTGCTTTTTTACAGATTTAATAATATTTTTGATGTTTAGAGTATTCTGGACTCCAAAGGCAAGAGCAGTTTTCAAGAATAAGACGAACTTTGAAGATATATATCGATCTGGATCTGGTGGTGAAAAGATCGTTAAATTCTTTTGATTAGCGCCTAATACGCGTCTTACCTTTAATAAATAAACGAAAATGTTTACCCAGACAACTGACTGGCTAGACTGTAGCAAGACGAAGTCGGAACTTTATGTGCTTAGCCCAGTTTTATTGAACTTAACTAGCGATTCATTATCAGCCATATCGAAGGTAAACAAAGTCACACGATTTACTAACTCTCAAAGGTGGGTGGGTTGGAATGGAGGTACTTACTCCAGTACTCCAGTACTTTGTAATTATTTCGAAACACTCCAAAAAGCGGGGCCAGGGTCAGGGGTTGGTTAGACGATATAATGAATAAAAACCCAGTGGAACTCACCTTGTGTTAATTTTTTTGATTAAAACGATGAGTTGTAGCAGCACAGCAGCCCCAGGAGTATCGAAACTTTGACCTCGGAACACTTTTTTAGCGTTTGGAAATGTGTTTTTTTCGATGTCACGGTTTGTTTTAGTTACAAAAACGATGAATTTAGATTAACAGAGTTTATCAATTATATGCTTCGATCAGAGATCAGATTTGTATTATTGTTAAAAAACGAATCATAAACGAGTGCAGGGAAAGAACCTCGCGGCAAGTGTAATAACATTTCAACGACCTACAATTCGGTTTAATGGCAGTTAGTCGCTGCCACTAAGTAAAAAGCACCGAGTTTAAGGTGTAAAATGAGGTAATTTTGTATTTAAAAGCCAGCTAACAAAAAAATTGGTTAAAAAAAACTGGTTTTTTGATAACAAGAGTGCGGCGGGGAGCGGAATCCAAAAACACAATAAAAAACACAGACAAAAAGAGAGGCAAGAAGCTGAGAGCAAACCGGAAAGCTAGAAACAAAAACAATAACCTCGTCCAGCACTATTTCAGAAAGCGAAAAGCAGCGACTAACTGTAGTTTTCTTTTTAAACAAATCGGCTAAAGCACATGTACGCCGCCCGCATCGACACACTCGGGGCCAAACTAATAATAAATAATAAATATTTACACTTAAATATACACTCATATATCCAGTAATCGTTTCTGGGAATCTGAGATACAATTCCTTTGCATCTAACAGATTGCAGAATTGAGGAATTTCTAACCTATAACTCTCCGGATTCGCCCACAGTGCGTCGCAAAGACAAAATCTGCAAAGTCAGTCTCGCAATCGCAAAACCACAAAGCCAAAGACACGGAAAGAGCCACAAAAAAGCGACGCTGCTGCTGCAATTCAATTAATGCAGTTTATTGAAATTATTTAAAGCCAAATATATGGCAGAGGGCAAACATTTATTGACAAACTAAGCGACATTTGAAATTTTTGTTGGCGTCACTCTCTGCTCTCTTTTCGTCTGGCAAACGCAATCACAAACACAAGCACAGCCAAGCAAAGACACACACTCACACACACTAACACACTCGGGGGCAACAACAATAGGCGCTGACTGTGTCGATTGTTATTTAAACCATGTATCTCCATGTTTTTTCTTTCCAGCCACGCGACGTTCGACGTTTGACGAAATTAAACATTAAATTAACTTTAAATGAACGCTCCAGACCCGCTATGAAAACAAAAACAAAAACAATTGAAACACAAAGCACAAAAACAAAGGCAAAACCAAAAACAAACACTTGAGGCGGCGCGACGTGGAAGCGGTTAGGTTTCGATTAGTCTCTCTGTGTTTCGAGCCTGTTACTTTATTTGTTTATTATGAAAAATATGTTTTTAAAATTTCTTCTGTTTACTCTCCACTTTCAGTTCGACCCCATTATAAAAATTATTAACATTACATAAAAACTAAGGTGACACATTTTGATATTGAAATCAACCTTTTCGTCAGCCGGCGCTGTTTTTATTTTTTTTTTTTGTTGATTTATTTGCGTTTGCATTTAAAGTTGGTCAGCCAACCGGCGATGCGAACTAGGCGAGTGACTTCCACGACTTTTCCGACGCGATTTTCCGATTTTCCGAGGAAAATTCAAGCCACATCCATCCGCGTATCCGTGCGTTCTCTTCGACGGTCGACGGTTAAAAAAAATAGTCACAGTTTGCCACAAACAAGTGCTGAAGTCACCCCTTACGACCCGGTGATGAAGTCACGCCTTACCGGTAATGTGGCCGTAAGCGATGCCGAATCGGATTAGTTTTACTATTCATGGATCAACGAATTCCTTTGGTTTTCCACTCCGCTATTTAACATCTCAATTCTCACCAGTTTTGAAATTCTTTCACCATTAGTAATAGGTTCAAAACGGGAGTATTTAAACAGATATGTTACCCCCGATTTTGTTTCGAGGCCCGCTGGTTGAAAAGGAAACAAAATATTCAAAAAGGAAAATATTGCATATATATTAAAAATTTCTAGAGGCCAGGAACTCTCTGAGTACGTTCATGGAATTTGAGTTCAAAAACCCTTCTCTGGAGTCTTTCATTACGGGTAATGGGTTGGTAATCGATTACCATTCCGAGAGGGAACTGTGCTTGAATCCACCTTCACCACGCTCTTTACCGATTCAAGCGAACACTGAACAAAATTTTGCACGAAACTTAACAATAAAACTAAACTAAATAATACAATTTACAAGAATATGGGGTAAAGAACATATTTCGATATCTCTTAAAAAGGAAATCATTAAATTATGAAGTAGGAATAAAAAAATAAATATATCCGCCTACTTTATTTGGGGAATTACTACAATTTCCAGAATATTCATATAAAACTTATGAAAATTATATTAAACTATGCATTATGGTTCACAAAGGCTAGTCTTGAAACGTATTCAAAAGTAGAGAACAATTTCAAACTTGAATCCTTAATTTTAAGGACATTCTTCAGTTCGTGCCGTTTCAAGAGTTCGATTGCCTGGTCACACTAAAAGGCATATGTTTATATTACTTCGATCAAACAAAAAGGAAAAAAATTAAGCTTGGTGGTTTCCCTGAGAAAATGCTTCACATCTAGACCCACAGGACTATTGTAAACACCTCCGAAATGGATAAAAACCTGGATGAGGTCCGTCCAATCCCTCGAAAAAGTCGAAAATCCACCAGATACTAACTTTGGAAAACGCCCTCCCTTTTTTCAGGTCAAAGCCAGTGTACAAAAGAAGTTCAATGAAATCCGAGCAGCGCTCCATATGCGCGAGAAGCTGCTGCTCCGCCAGCTGGAGGTCATCGCCAACACCAGACAACAGCAGCAGCTCTTGAAGGGCTCGCCCGGAGCAGAAGGCCACAACGGAGTGCAGTTTGTGACGGGCGACGAGTCGGGCGAGGAAGAGAAGCTGCTGACTACGATTCGCAGTTTTGGACACTTCCTGCTGGACAACAGCGACATGCAGCTGGCTCTGCAGGACTTCCAGACCTCGGGGCTGCGCAACGAGGACTACATAGAGCCCGTGGACGACCACGAAACGATGTACAAGTGCCTGCAAGACGGCAATGTAGCCTACTACGATCTGGACGAGGACGGGGCCCCGCCCGAGGCCATTGTGGTGGACTTCTCGCGCAACAGATCCTTGGTAGACGACAATGCCAAGCGCTCGATCATAAACATAACCCTCCAGGAGGCCAAGGAGCTGATACGCAAGGCCAAGGTCAAGAGGGAGACCTACATACCACCGCTGAATCTCGAGGAGCTGGACGACGAGCTGGAGTCGTCGATTGCCGAGGCCGTGTCCAGCTTGGGGCGCGAAACCTCGGCCAAATCCAAGTCCAGCAGTGCTGTGGAGCAGCACCAGCAGCCTCTGAAGTCCAAGTCCAGAAAGCAGCGCTTCAAGCCAAAGATCACCATCAACAATTGCAATGGAACCATCAACCTGCGCAACATTGCCAGCCTAACCATTAACTGCGCCAACGAGGAGGCGGTCAGCGCAGAGATTCCACTGGCCAAATCCGCTGATTCCAGCACCACCGAACCCTCCAATTCCAACTCTACGCCAACAACCACCGCTTCCAGCTCGAACTACTCCAGCAATGCCAGCTCGCGGTCACAGTCCAAGAAAGAGAAGAGCAGCAGCCGCAAGAAGCCGCAACTTGATCTTGAACCCAGTTCCGAAACGACTCCAACTCCTGGCAACGCCTCTCACCGCGGCTGTGAGGAGACCGACATCCACGACGTGACCTGCGACTTCTACAATCGCCTGCTGAACGAGATCAAGAAGAGCATGGTGGAGAAGCCGCGCAGGACGTACCACCAAGTCGCGGCCGAACCAGTTCGAGCTGCCGCTGCAGATTCCAGTTGCGATGCCAACTCCAATCCGAAGAGAGCGGCTCCTATGAAAGAGCCCGTCTCCACCACTTCCAACACCCAGAGCGAGGCCACCACGGGGCCACAAGTGCAGCCGGGCAAGCGGCTGATCTTGAAGAACTTTGAGAATCTCCGGATCATACTGGAGGCCAACAGCGGCGATGAGGATTCATTCCATCCCGTTCAGATCGAGCAGTGGCTGGCGGAGATAATCTCGGAAACGGACCTGGAGCCGATGCAGAACACTGACATCTTAGAGCACAGTCGCATCCATAGCAGCGACAGCCCATAGGGACAACGAGATTCCCGACCATTTCTTCCTTAAAGCACTCAGTATTTTTCCCTATTTTTTAAGCTGTTTTTACTTATAGTTGTAGTTTTATTAAGAAATGTTTTGGGGTCGATTGTTTTACCATTTTGTTTCACCTCGAAACGTGTTTTATTCGATCTTGTTGAAAATTATAAGAAGGATCATCTAGATCCCTTTTTATCCCCATCATTAAAACAATTTCCATATCTCTAAGTAGAACATTTAATCCATCATAATCGATTCTCTTTTTATGTACTTAATTTTGTGATTATTTTTGTTTGATTTTTATGTCAGACCTGAAATTGTACCAACCTAGCGAGTAAGTTCGTTCCAGGCAGTGTTCAGCGCTCATTCGCAGCCCATTTGTAAATGCAATCGCGTAAGAGAATCCACATATTAAAGTGTTAATTGCCATCACCCAAAACCAGCTTCAAGTTATTTAATTCCTCCTCGACTGGTTTCAACGCTTGAATTTCGCCACCAATTGAAATTCGGAGTGTACTCTGGCTACCCATTTGAATTCCAAATACGATGGATTTCCGATGGATTGATAAGACCATTAAAATATACATTCTAGTTTGTGTGTATTTGTTCGAATGAAGCGAGGCACTCTTAACTAAAAGCACTGTGTAATGGTGATTGGGACATGAGGGTGGACCTGGGAACACTCTTCTTGACATAAAAAATACAACGATTCTATTATGAACTTATAGACCTACAACATTTAAGTACAATCTTAAGATATTTGCAACATAAACATTTGGGAACAACTCTAAAGTCCACTCTAAAGTCCCATGAACACGAAAAGAAGCCACCGAAGGTTACGAGGTAGTAGAGAGCTATTTCACCTTCCCGATAATGTCCAGCAGGAAGGGCGTGAAGTAGGTTATGATGCAATCGGCTCCGGCACGACGGAAACCCTTCATAGCCTCCAGCACGGCTTCCTGGAGCTCAAAGGCACCCGCCTTGGCCGCGTGGTACAGCATCGCGTACTCCCCGGAAACCTGGTAGACGTACAGCGTGTGATACGGATAGAGATCCTTGGTGGAGCGCAGGATGTCCAGGTACGGCATGCCGGGCTTCACCATCAGCATGTCGGCACCCTCCGCCACGTCCCGTTGAATGGCCCGCATGGCCAGGCTCCGGGAACCGCTGGGCAGCTGGTAGCACCTCCGGTCGCCGAACTTGGGAGCCGACTGGGCCGCCTCCCTGAAGGGTCCGTAGAAGTTCGACGAGAACTTGGCGGAGTAGGCCAGCAGGGAGACCCTAGACATCTCGGCGTCAATCAGCGCCTGCTTGATGGCCTTCACCCGGTTGTCCATCATGTCCGAGGGCGCCACAATATGAGCTCCAGCCTTGGCGTAGGCCACAGCTATCTCAGCTATCCTCTTGATGCTCGGACCGTTCTCCAGACCGCTCTCACCCAGAAGGCCGCAGTGTCCGTGGGACGAGTAGGGGCAGATGCACACATCACAGGCAATCAGCAGGTCCGGAAACCATTCCCGCAGCTTGGGAAGAGCCCTCACCACGGGATTCTTGGCAGAGTCAGCGTTGAAGGCCTGCTCGTCCTTCAGGTCCGGCTCGACCACTCCGAACAGCAACACCGACGACAGGCCCTTAGCCACCAGGGGCTCGAGGTGCTCCCGCAGCCGGTTCAGTCCGAAACGAGAGATTCCCGGCATGCTGGCAATCGGTTGAACATCGTCGTCGTTGCTCACAATGAAGAGCGGGTACATCAGGTTGTGGGGGGCGATCTCGCATCCCGATTCCTGCAGCAGACGCAGGGTAGCGTGGTGCATGCCACTGTGCAGTTTTCGCTCCATGGTTTCTGGTCTTGTCTGAGGGGTATCCAACGTAACAAGTGAAACCTGCCCTCGGGTGTTCGATTCCATGTCATTTTTAGGGTCTGTGGTGTTTTGTTGGTTTACAACACTGGTTAGGGTGAACCTTAATGGGATAAAAAACAGAAAAGGATCCAGAATATGGGGATTCACAAAAGACTACCTTAATCTGCCTTGGATAAAGAGATGTAAAATATAATCCTTTTAAGGTAGTACGTAATATATTAGTATTGAAATATAAACAATCCTTTTACCATGTATGATATCACGAAATGGTTGTCTTTTTAAAAGACTTTACCCGCCTAATAAATCAAAACCTCTGCATAAGACTACATATTTATTACTTTTTAAGTACTCTTCTTTAAAATGTTTTGGTATTATCCATTATTACAGCATTAAAAGTTCGTGTTCACTGCTACCATTTACCCTCACACCCGCATCTACACTTTCCACCGGCGAGCCTTCCGATACAATTTCTTCTTCAAAATCTTCCATTAATGGTAACTAAACATACGCTCTACAGATAGATAGATAGATAGTAGATATACACGTTATACGAAAATACTACAAATAGGTGCCGGCATTCTATGCTCAGGCCTAATTCAATCAAAACATGAATACATAAGATTTATCCAGCCTGTGTCGAGGCTCGAGGGTTGTACTTTTGACTTAATTTTATCGTAAAAATCAGTGGACGAGAAACGGAACTAAAGCCTAACTTAAGCGTAAACGAATTGGGTTCAATATTTGGTTTGTTTTGGTTTTCAATTGTAAGTAACAGCCATTGGAAGTGCGTGTTTTCTTTGTTTCATTATTTGTTGTTAGCTTTTTGTCTTATGTCGATGATCGATGATCGAGATGATGGTTTTTAGCTTGTGCTTTTAGCTCGACTACGAAACCAGGGCGTGGTGGTAGTGCACCCGCTTTTGGCAACACCTCCGCCTTGGCTTCTTCTCCTCCTTGTTCTTATTATCCCTATCGCTATCCTTTCCCCCGGTTTCCGCTGCTGCTCCGTGAAGAGTGACTGTGTAGGAGTGCAGCGGGCGTGGACTGACAATGTGTGATGCTGGTGTGTGGCTGGAAGTAGCTACTGTTGGTGTTTCTGCTGCTGGGGTACCTGCTTGAGCTGGTCAGGCGAAGGTCACTTGGTAGAAGAGCCACTCTTCCATGAACGACGGCACAAACGCCTTGGTGGTGCTGAACTTGACCTTGGGGCGCAGCAGATCCAACTGCTCCTCGAACAGGCGCAGTCCCACAGTGCAGGTCGAGCCGTTGCCGTGGGTCAGATACTTGCCATCCGGCTTCAGCACCTTGAACGAGTGCTCGAATATGGTGCGAATAAAGTCCCAGGTCTCCCCCTCGGGCGTATCTGTTATTGGGATATCAGTGAGATCCCCGAACACATAGTCGAACTTGCGGCCCTCCGCGATGAACTTCTTCAAGTAGTCCACGCAGTCTCCCACCACAATCTCGTACTGGTCGGTCTTGCGCTTCTCCAGCACATCGCCGCAGATCACACTGAGGTACTTGTTGCACGCCTGCATGACCAGCTCGTCGATCTCCAGCATGACCACGTGCTTGGGGTTCTCTTTAAGGAGCTCGTAGAGGAGAGCGCCATCTCCACCGCCCAGTATGCAGATCTCCTTGCCCTCGTAGTTTTCAACGCCACGGCACATGAGAGTCTCCGTGTAGATTAAGTCCGATTCAGCAATGTCTGGAAGAAATATTTGGAAATGTTAATATTTCCTTTCCCAATCCTTTCCCACTTACTTTGCAGCTCGTCCAGGAGGAGCATATTTCCCAGCGTCTTCGAGTGCATGATTTGGATCTTCTGGAAGGGCGAACGCGCCTCGTAGACCACCTTGTCGATGTCGTACTCTATGATCCGCTCATCTGCGAAGGGTTTAAACTAGATTACTAGAAAACACTAAAAACTACGAAGTAATGATTACATTTACTGATTTTTAGCTCAATTGTTAGGTAGCGAGGCATGCAGATAAACAAGTTAGGCAAAAAAGAACTGACAACACGAACAAACGAAACGAAACTATAATCTGAGGTCTGAACGAAAAATGGCTGAAATGGTCTATCATGCTGGGTGCCGTCTAGAAGAACTCTCAGAACATCAGCTCATCGTAGGTGGAGGTGGAGGTGCTGCAGCATTCGCTCAACGAGATTCACACACATTTTGGAGTATGGAGTACATATAGTAGCGGTAGTAGTAGTAGTAGTACGAGTAGTAGTTGCTCTATTTAACCGAAAAAGGACATGGATTGGCCTTACCTGAGGACGGGAAATACCTGGCGACATCGCCGCGCTTCAGCGCCGGCAGCTTCTGCCCCTTGACAGCCTTCAGCTTGAGGGCCAGGACTTTCTCCAGTCTCATAGCGCTCTTTAGTTATTTTATTTTATTAAAATTGTTTGGTTGAGCATGATATTGTTGTTGGAGTGGAGGTGTTGATTGTTCAGGTACCATAAATGAGGGCGATCGAGCGGGTAAAGATTTTCAATTTACACAGATTTTCGATTGTTATATTTTTGTCCAGGAGAAGATGTTGTTCATGATCGATGATCGATTGTCGATTGAATATATGGAAATAAAAATTGAGTTGAATTAAAATAATAATCTTGGAACTTGGTGGTTGGATAGCTAAGACAGCAGTGAAGTCAAGTCACTCCTTAAAGCTACATTTGTCTTCTGGAAGAACAGAAAGAGTCCTTTTGGGGTAACTAGCATGCAGGCCTGGAGAGAGGAAACGCTACGCTAACATGATCTGTGGGTTTTGTGGCAAGTGCAGAGTCGTGACTTTCAGATGAAACAGATTTACATGGCGCTTCCAGCAAGTGAGGGTTTTTCTTTTGATTTTTCATAATTTTTTGTTTTTGGTTTTCAGTTTTCGGTGGCGGCAATCGGAAATACTAGTGGATATAAAACTGCACGGGTGTTCTAGATTCTGCAGTGGAATTTTGAAAGAGAATTTCGATAGATATTGTAGATTGTATGTAGAGTGAGAGTTTGAGTAAATATTTATTTGCAAATGGAACTAGCAAGAACTAAACTGGGTTGTTTTTGGAGTTTATAAAAGCTGTAAAGTTTCGACCAACCTGTGCTAGTCATGTAATTGTCAATGTATCCGCCGCGCTTTATCGGGGGCAAGTACTTGGACCGATCGGAATCGAACTTTTGCCGCAAAATCAGTTCCATTGTGCGCATGGTCTGCAAAAGGGTAATTTCCTTTTATTCAAGTCTCCTTGAGGGTGCGGCTTCAGGGACATGATGATGGCATGATGAATAAATTAGAACAATGTACGAGCTACGAGGCGGGTTGACCTTCAGTAGCTGCTCGGAGAACTCTTCAAACCACCCACCGACTCACCACAGATGCGACATAGCCCAACAAAAACTATTTTTAGTCCAAATACTTGGATACTTGCGAAAAAGGAAAGTGAACGGAACACGAAAAGGGAATTTATAGAAGGCATACTCGTATGGGTGTGCAGGCATATGGTTGTGCATATTGCCAAATCGCAGGAATTGCCTACAATAAAAGGCTTAGCCCCCAACCTGCTGCTTGCGAAATCGGAAATCAACCAGCCCCATGGCAAATACAGAATTTTTGACGTAAACAGAGAATATAAACCGATGCCGGCTAGATAAGGAAAGTTCCACGAAGCGCCAGAGGCGGAAAACAGCTGCACCCCCAGGAACAGCAGGAAAAATTTAAATATAGAAAAGTCTCAATAATTTCGAGACATATTTGTGGCTGCACCTTTACTCATAAATAGGCAGGTTTTTCTTATCCTAAAAAAGGGGAATTTAAAATATAATAATTCTATTAGTGTGCCCGCAATTGTTAGTCTACGGAAGAGGAATTCAAAGTATGAAAAAAAGAAAGTGTTTCTAATATTTTCGGAAAAGCTGACTGAAAATAGTTTTTAGGAAATCAAAAACCAATTTAATTAAAGATCTATAGGGGGGATAGTTGTGTAAGAACCTAGGCCTAGGCCTGGGCATCAATCAATAAATCTCCCGGCGGAGAGAGACCCACGTGCGCCACCCCAAAGCGAGACTGCGAGTTAACCTAGCAAAGCCGCCAAGTCCGACTAAGGGGCCAGGCGGTGGGACGTCGTGTTAGATAATAGAACAAAAAAGGGGGAGCGGAAGCGGGAGACCACTTGAGGCCAAGGACGGTCGCACTGACCCTGACCAAGTGCCGACAGTGAAAGGTTTGCCAGACAGTAAAAAGCTCGACACACCACCGCCCACAAGCACGCGCCCCACTCACACCTCACACTCGCGTCTGTCGGGTTGTGTGCGGAAAATCAATTCTGCTCGGTGGATGGGAAACCCTTTTGGCAACGAATCTTAATCGGGAAAGACACGGCCAAAGGCAGTCTAGGAAGCAGGTGACTTTTTTTAGCCCTAAAAACACTTTATATCCTACGTACTTCAAAGGATAGGACTGGCTCCTTGCCCTCCGGCAGGAAGTACTCCACGTTGAGGGTTAGCAAGCCGTGCTGGAAGATCCGGACCGTTACCACAGTGTCCTTGTTCTCGTGCAGCACCGCAAAGTAGCCGTTATCCGGCGATTCCATCCAGTAGGCGAGCTCCAGCTGCGGGAAGATGTGCTCCAGTTCGTTGCGCAGGATCTTGGCCACTTCCTGGCGCTGCTTCTCGTCCCCGGTTTTGTCCTTGTCCAGGGTAAAATCAAAAAGGATTGTCTGGGCCGCCATGGTGTCCCGGTGTCTGCGATTGCTATTGTTCCGTTATTTTACTTTCTATTGGTGCCGCACACCGTCAAATTGTGACCTAGGAGCTGAGAGAATCATCGATATGAACCCACAATCGGATTCAGCGTTGCCGGATGTCGAATATGATTTATTCCGTTAGCCAACACTCTTGATTCTCCATGGCGCGAAAAATATCAGTTTATAATTTAAACAGTAACTAATGCAACAGAATACTTTGAATATTGTTTTTTATATGCTTTAACAATACTTCTTTGTAGAAAGCGGCATGAATTTTATTTTGGATTTGATTATAGATCTTTAGATGTGTGAATTTCTCGTATTTTATCTAATCTAGTTAAATTAAAATTCTTAATGTAAGAAGTACATTCTACATTATATATCCTTTGATAACGGTAATAAGTGTGACCGTTTTCAACATCGATAAGTCTATCGATATCTCACCACCCACTTCACTTCAACCCCAAACCGCCCACTTGCTCCATTTGGACCATATTCCCTCGTAAACAACGCCTCGTAAACGAAATGCGGTGCCGCTGACTGAAATTACACGAATTACATAAATGCGGACAGCAGCATAGAAGCGCAAGGTGCGCCGCAGGTACAGTGCTCTACACGGACTTCCCGGGGAATACCAGAAGCGAAAGGCGCAAAAGGAATCTCTGCACCTGAACCTGAACTTGAACGTCGCGTGTGGTTGTTGCTGCTACTGCTGCCGATGGCTTTCATGCTAGACGTAGGCCATCAAACAACAACAAGGCTGCTGGGTGGCGGCAACAATGGGCTGCTAATTATAAATCTCTCGATCCCAGAGAATCAGACAACGACGACGACGACGAGTGAGATGCTGAGACATTCGGATGTGTGGGCGCCGCAGCATGCCAATGTTGTTACGTCGTCAACGAAGTACCCTTCTACCGACACACCACCCAGTCACCCAGCCACCCCCTTTTTGTTTTTTTGTTACTTTCGCGGGGGTGTCGCCATCGCCATCGCCGTCGCCGCCGCTTTTATTGCCATGTGTATTGATTTTCTGAATCCTTTCAGGTCCTTCTACGGCAAGCGCTCCCTGGTGACCGAACTCCTGCAGCCTTGGTGCTCCCAGCACTCGACCACCAGTGTTTGCATTCATTAAAAATCCCGCAGCACGCAACCCGTCGGCACCCCAATTAGCCAGATTTTCTCACCAGTGCGAGTACGTCATCGCTGAGCCCAAAATAATTTGCATTGGGGCAGCCAAACCAAAGGCAAACAGAGCAAAGTCGCATTTGCATTGCGCGCTCTCGATGACGTCTCTGGCATTACTATTTGTATGGGAAGCGTCCGCTAGAGGCTAGCCATGTCATAGGCAGCACGAGGGAAACAATGAGCTCAGTTCGAGTTCGAGAGAAGATGGCCCTGATTAGCCGAACAAAAGACAGCGCGTGATGTCCACTTAGCACCTAGAATTGTCAAAATTTCGCTAATAATAAGTGCCAGCATGCAGCACAGTACAGCGGGAAGTGAGGAGCGGATCACCAGCTCGACCAGCAGTCCACGATCCGGCCACAAATCGGCTGGCTCCCTGTTCGGGCTGCTGAGCAAGCGGCCCAGCAAGGTGGAACCTCATCCAGTTACCCCCGAATCCCCGGTCAGCCAACGCCGCCCCTTGTCCGCGTGTGGCCAGTACGATGTGAGCTTTGCCAAGTGCAACGCCGACTCCTCGGCCAACCACGTGAATAACAACAAGACCCACAAGAGCCAAACGTTGCCGCTGGAGAAGTCGCACAGTGGCCTGATCAGCTTCCACCGGCGCACAAAGCCGCCCTCTTCGAAGAGTAAAAACCACGCGCACCGCCACAGCAGTGACGCGGGGTCCCAGAGCGATGGAGGAGCGGATGTGGTGATGCGGCGAAAGTCACCTAAGCACCGATCCCCAAACCACAACCGATTTAGCCACCAGTTTAGTCTGTGCTGCAAGGCGGAGAGGAAACCCCTGACTCCACCGGTCACCGTGCGCTACAATTCGATACCGGATAGCAACAATGTCCTGCGGCGGGACAATCTCTCGCTTAGCTGGAGCATGGTGGACAACAACTCGGTGTCCTTGCACTCCAGCGAAGGTTCCACCCAGAGACCCCGACCCTCCAGCGAGTGTGCCAGTGCCCCCGAGTCCCCGGTGGCCAGCAAATCGTTCTTCCCGCAGTGCAGCGGACCAGCGGCCTCTGCCTCGGTAGCCAGGAGCGAAAGCTTGCAGCATCGATCGCCCATACGACCCATCGCGGTCTCGGCCTGTCGGTCTAGACTCCGCCTGAAGCTCTACCCACCAGGACAGGAGTTGCCACCCGTGGACGCTGGCGAAGAGCCGGGAGACATCAAGAGGGCCACCACGCCGCAGCATATGTCGTCGCCCAACATTGCCACCCAGCCGGATGGGATGGACCCGATGCAGGAACAGCTTGGCGTACGCTACATGTCCCACGAGAACATGACCCTGCAGCGACAAGGATCAGGCTCGAACCTGGCCAGGCAGACCTTGATGGCGGCTCACGCCTTGAATCTTATTCCGGCGGAGAAGGCGCGTGAACGGAGCTACCTGGACGGGCGACTTGGTTCCTCCTCCCTACTGGGACCGAGTGAGCTGAGCAGGGTCTTGCCACAAAAGGAAGTAACCATTTTCGTGGGAACGTGGAATATGAACGGACAACATCCGCCAAAGTAAGAGGTTCTTCTTGTAATCAAAGCAATCATTAATCCAAATCTTTTTAGGCAAATGAACGATTTTGTGCTGCCTGCGAATGTGGAGCATGTACCTGATATCGTGGTGGTGGGCACCCAGGAGTCGACGCCAGACCGCTTTGAGTGGGAAGTAACGATCCAAGAAACTCTGGGACCCTCGCATGTGCTATTCCACTCCACCACGCTTGGAACTCTCCACCTGGCCGTTTATATGCGGCGGGATCTTATCTGGTATTGCTCGGCGCCGGAGGATGCCTCAATGTCGGTTCGCACGGGATCTGCCTTTCGCACCAAGGGAGCGGTGGCCATATCCTTCTGTCTATTCGGAACTTCGATGCTGTTCGTCACCTCCCATTTGACGGCCCATCAGCAGAAGGTGAAAGAGCGGGTCTCGGACGTCAAGCGGATCATCAATGCTCTAGATTTGCCGCGGAATCTGCCAAACCTGAGACACAAGAACAAGGATGTAACCCAGAACTTTGACAATGTCTTCTGGTGCGGGGACCTGAACTTCAGGTTGGGAGAGCCGCGTGAGAAGCTTCTGGAGTGGATTCAGAACACCAAGTTTCCGCTGCCCTCGCACCTGCCCCACGGCTACATGCACACGGATCAGTTGTCGTCCGTCCTGGCAGATGGCGCCGCTTTTCGAGGATTCATGGAGGCGAACATCACATTTCCACCCACTTACAAGTATGATCCGGGCAGCCAGAACTTTGACACCTCATCCAAGCAGAGGGCGCCCGCCTATACGGATCGAATTCTTTATAAGTACCGCCAGATGCAGGGCCTTGTTATACGGCGGCAGACGATTGTTCCAGGCGTCTCCACGCCCACACAGCCCTACGTGCAGTGCCTGCTGTACGATTCGGTTCCGTCGATAACCACCTCGGATCACAAGCCCGTTTGGGCTCTTTTCCGGACGCTCATTCGTGCAGGAACTGACGCGTAAGTCATGTATTTTAAAGTTATTGGTGACTTAATAATATTTATTTTATTCTTTTTAGGATTCCCTTGGCTGCTGGTCTCTTCAGTCGCGAAATTTACCTTGAGGGTATGCGACGGCGCTTGAATAATCAATATACTGGAGCCTCGGCCGTCTGTGTCCTGCAGTGAACTAACCAAAGAAGCTATCCCTTTCCCTGAAAGAAAAGGCATTTCCCAGTAGCCGTCTATCTCGAATCTCTAAGTGCTAGTCAAAGCTTTCCTACGGTTGTGTCGCCTTTGTATGGCCCCCGTTAGAATGTTAGTGTATCTTAGTGCGCTCTAGGATACTGCCTGGTGCTGCGGTAGTCCTTAGGCGCTTCTGCCTTTCGCCTCGAGGCCTTAGTCGTAATACGTTCCTTTTGAGATTATTGAATGCAACATACTCGAGCAACAAATCTGTACCTCTACTATAAAGCACAAGCCTAGTCCGTAGTTAAGCTAAATCTGTTAAAGCTAAACGTTTAGTCAAATATTGAAGTACTTATACTATGAACTATGAAATCGAAATGAATTACTTTGAAAGCATCAACTAGCAGTAAATATACAAACTTACAAGATACGAATCTAGATAAATTGTTGATTCTCTATTAGGTATATTTATTATTTTGTATTATTTAGTATGTAAATGAGTTATTGTTGAATTGTCTTTAGTGAAGTTGATTATTTTTTGTAAGTTTTAGAATCAAATGAAGTTTTTAATTTGTTTTAAGCACTCCTTGAGTTTCTGTTTGTATTTATTAAACAATTTAACTGTTGAGTTTTCCAGTCTCCTCTTTTAAACACCAATATTTCAGGGGACGAGGAAATCCGTGGAGTCGCAACTCGTTTATTGGCCGAAAATGCGCCAAAAACAACCAGAGCCGAGCAGCCACCCTGGCTTCACGCCCCCAAAGCACACACGCAAATATTTTAAACTTTTGACCAATTTCAACTTGAGTTGGTTGCCATCGGACACACTCTGGGGGCAGCAATTTATTGGATGGCGATTGGATGCCGCTTGGTGGCAGTTGCTCCCTGCCCATTGCCAGTTGGCAGTCCTGGCCGCTGGCACCGCCACTTGTGCGCCATACAAGTGGCCTCGCGGTCTCCTACCACCACCGTCACTCCTTGTTCACTTTGGTAAACGAGGCCACCCGCCTCCCGACTTCGACATGGCCAAGCTATGGCCATTTGTGGTTACGGCCACATGCGTGTGTGGGCGTGGGAGCGAGGGCGGTTCGTACGGTTATCAAATATTTTATTAAAGCTAAGATTTTATTGATTCATAAGGGAAGATTATCAATTAAAAGGATCCCCATCAGGTGATATTTTTCTGTTACTACATATATGGTATTTATAGAACCCACCTCGATTAAATGACTTTTCATTCCAGTCTCCCGGGGCACTTGTCCAAAATCCGTTTTTGAAAACGCTTTTCAAGAAGTCAGTGATTGCAAATCCCCTGCCAGTCGTCCTGTTTTATTTGGCCGGATGGTTCCTGGCTTTGAGTGGCCCATGAGGACTGAACTCTTACGGGGTCCTAGAATTTGTTAACAAAAAAAAGGAAAACAATTTCGAATGCGCTGGCCATTTGTTCCGTTTTTTGCACTGCGGTCAGTGGATGGCATTGCTGGGCATCCTGCTGCTCCGGGTGTTATTGTTTTTTCAGCTGTCGGCGCCGTAATTCGCAAAGTTTTCGGTGCATTGCCTACTTTTTGGGGCAGATTGGGTGAAATTAGTTGGCGTCGGTTTGCGGCATAAAATTGCATATAAAAAGTGCGGAAAAAACCGAAGCTCATTTCCTTTTGCCATCTGCATAGCCAGGGCGAAAATTTAACCACAATATATGAAATTATATTATTATTAGACTCGGAGGCAACAGGGCGTATGCAAAAAACTATGCCCCTTCTGTATGTCTGCACATTAATATCCTGTGCGCATCCGTACGTGTTAATATGACTTTATGACTTCATATGTGTCCATATTTTTGTCGTCGCCGCTTCACACTAAAAAGTTTTATTGTTAGTTATATGATGCTGGCCCTGCCTCTGCCCCTGGCTGCGCCTCTGTCTCTGGCTCTGTTGATGCTACTTCTGCTGCCATCCGCCATCAAAGCAACCATTTTCATTCACAGCGCCGGAGATGCAGAAATTATTAAAAAATTCCCCCAACTCGTAGCTCAGACACTCGTTTAGCAGCGTCACAGACTGAACTTTTTCATATGTAACTGAGATATGGCCTGGATGCAGTTCGCCACGGTGAGAAGCGTCGTTCTGATGGATGTGTGTCTTGGGAGGTCTTGCCTGGAGCCACACAGTGGGACCGCAGGGCGTATGCGTAATATTTTGTCAATATGGGGTTTCTTTGCAAGTTTATACTTTTTTATTACTTATGTTGGGTTGCTTTAAGTTTTCTTGAAATAAAAAGACAGTCCTTTTAATTAACCATTAAAAATTCCTAACAAGGATAAAGATTTTACCAATTTCCGTAAGTTTGCGCCCATTTCCTCGGCAAAGTTCTGGCTCCACATTAACGGCACTTTCCGTACGCGAAACTCGCATCCTGGCACCCTTCTTAGCGCCCCCTTTCGATCCACGCCCCTGGCCATATCCTCGGCATTCGGCGAAGCCACTTGAATGCTTATTGTACATTTCAAACAACTCTATTACGAATATTTTTCATATTTTCTTGGCAAGTGGGGCACAGCAAAAAAGTTAACATTAAAAGCGAATGGCGGTGCCGAAAAGGCAGCCGGAGTGACTTTTTCGCGAGGATTTGGACGGGGAAGTCCTGGAGGGGGTTGGCAGAACGAAGCCAGGATACGGGAGGGGGCCGGTCAAAGCAACCAATTCGCATGCGGCACGTTACATTTTCGCAATAAAAAACGAAAACCGCTTTGCATGCATCTGGAGGAGACTGTGACTCGCACTTTTTCCAGAGGATACAGGGAAGGCAAAAGCAATAAATGTACGTGCCGCACTAGCAACAATACGGGGCAGGAGAATACGGAGCTGGGGTAGTGGAACATCCTCACAGACAACAGACTGGGACGCATCGTGTCAATTTAGCAAAAGGAAGTCGAAAAAGGCTAATCACAGACTCTCGAAATACCCTTCAAGGCGTGAATGGAACATTTAATACAATCAAGTTTTTTAAAACATTCAATCTTCAACTAATGTGTCCAAGCATACCATAGATATTATATTTGTTTCTTAAAGGTACATAGAGTTCGAGAATCCTTGGAAAACCATAATCCTCTCAGCTATTCTTTAGGAACTTAGAATTTCTGTATCCGCGTCACGATCAGGATGCATGCAAATGCATGGATGCGAATGTGGACCCAAATTCTTGTCCTGGAATACGAGTATATGTAATAAATATAAACTACGATTTTCCGCGACTACCCATACCCCAAATCCTTACCCACATCCACTAAAGTTTCCTTTTCTCAGACGCCGTTTTCTATTACGCGAATATTTTTTACCAGCGTTTCTTGGGGTGCCCTGCACGCAAAAAATAAAAAAGAAATAAAAGGAGGAGGAGCCTGTACCAAAGGGGGTGGAGTCTGTGGGGACGCACCACTCTCGTTTTTGAAGTAGCTTTGGATTGTATAAAAGTAACCATAGCTACCATAATTTAATGAAAACATAATCTGCATTTCAGCAAAAAGAAAATCGTAGAACCCAAAGCCAAACCAGCGACTGAAAAACCCTTGACGCGGGGAAAATGGCAGCTAGCAGCACGGTGAGAGCTTCCCTTCAAAAAAAGCGTATTAAATAGCCACAGGACTGTTTGAGGGCTTTTAGGACTTTTGTTGGTTGACGAGCATTGCTTTCCAATATCAAATGGTATCCAATGTCGATATCCTAATGATACTTTCTTCTTGGCACCTGGCGATTAATAGAAAAAACAAGGAAAATCTTCAGGAACTTTATGGCCAATTCAAAGGATAATTATTGTATCCATCTCCCTAAATTGTTCCTTTGTCTTTCAATTCAATTTACATCCCGGCTATTACAAAATAAAGTTACTTTTCCACTGACTTATGTGAGTTCCTTTACTCGAAGTTAATATTTTTGAAGGCCTTTGTCAACTATCCGATCCGCAAGCCATTGACAAGTATCTGGTTTCACTTTTTATTGCCATTGTGATCTCTATTGCCATTCAATTTGATGTTTAATTTTTTCGCCGGCAGTTTTGAGGATTCCTTTGCCAGGATCTTGAATGTATTTGCGTGGCAGCAGAACCAACAACTCGAGCAGCGACTTGAGTAGCTCGCAGCAAAGTTTCCTAGACAACTCCTTCAGAGAAAAAGAAAGACGGCGAAGCGAAAGAAAAAAACGTCGAGGGACTGCCGGCTAAATATCCTTTAGCCTTTGGAAAATCAGTAAGGCGCAAAGGACCACTTGGGAATACGCTTTGATGCGCGCGGCTTTGTTCGCGAGTGTGACTGATGTTTGTCGCTGTTGTTGTAAGCGTTTTTTTATTCTTTTTTATTTTATTTATTTTTTTTTGTAGCCAAGGGAACGGAGGCTAGGTGGTTGTGGGCGCTTTACATTTATTTATTTTGACTTGCTTCTGAAGCTGCCTCCGCTTTTCAAGTATTTCGTGAGCAGCGCAAAAATTCGCGCGCGAGATCTAATAAAAACATTTTTTCCAGCGGCTGCAGCTTCAGAAGGAAACGTCTTATTCCCTCCGTATGCTGCAGCCGATTTCTAGCCGAACTTCTGGCTTTAAGAGCCACTGAGGCAAAGTATCTACAAGATATTTTTAATACATGCTCGCGACTTTCGCTGGGGAAGTGTGTAGGTCCACCCACTCCCAGCCTCACTCCCAGCCGAACTGTTGGCATTCATTTGATGTTGCCGGCTATATTTTTACATTATTGGGAGCATAATAATAGAAATTCCAGTCATATGCAAAAGTATGCGATGCATTTTTGACTCGTTCTTCATTTTCTGTTTTCCCAAATTGCACTTCCAGTGAGTTTCCCTTTAAGTATGTACCCGAAATTTGCATATTAACCGACTCGTATCTCGGCTTGTTTCTCATTTGCATCTGGATTCCAGCTTGGGCAACACCTTGCCTGCTGGCTGGCGTCCTGGAAGTCAATCTCCATCCAGCTGGAGTCCCTGAACATTCATTGTCTTGAACTACGCCCTTTTGGTGTCTGCCAGGCCTGTCAACCAGGCTTCAGGACGATTCTAATGGTGACTCGCCTGCCAAACTCAGCCGGCAAAAGGCGAAGATGAGAAGGATTGGGAGGATTGGGTCTCCGTTTCATGTTCGATTCACCATCTGTCGGGCTTTGCAATTCAAATTTTGGATTCTGGCATCTTGGGCGAAACCAGCAAGAGCAATAAATTTTAAATATATGCTAGTTAAAGGATCCAGGACAATTTAAGCATTTAAGGAGGAGATCTTTCCAATTTGAAGTTCTTAAGCTCTTCACCGCACCATATGGCTTCTTGTTAAATAGAACATTTTTCTCATTAGATTACAAGCCTTGTCAGGATGGGGAAACACACTTTGGCCAGCCACTCTCCGGCCTATTCGAAACTCATTAGCCGCCCGAACTGGCCAAGTTTGAACTAATAATGTGGTGGCCAGAGCCCGATGTCCATCGGCAGCTCAATTGAAAGAAATTTTCAATTTCAACGATAGAGTACTCTAGGCCCATTCGCCCCAGGGAATGGTAATCTCCTCCTGGGGTCCCAAAGAGTGCCAAGTGCCAAGTGGCGGCGGCCTAGTCGGCAGAGCCAAGTGGCCAATTACGGCAATTCAGCTGGCTTCCCAGGATACACACACGTGGCACACACAGGGCACAAAACCAATCGCAATCTGTGGCATCAAGTAGACAAATATAGACTATTGTGTGCCTATGCACGTAATGCATTCCATCTCCCATCACCCATCTCCATATCCCTATGTGTCTCCATTTGGCATTCAAAAACTGTGCGTCTGTGCGATTTTGACGCATATTTGCCAGGCCCCAGGACCCTCCAGCCCACAGACTCTTAACAATCATTGATACGAAGATTTGGTCACTGGGAGAAAGTAGTGAGAGTTTTGCCCAACTAATTAGTTAATAATTTAGTTTATTAGCTATTAACAAGCTTCTCCAATCCTTCTAAGATATCCTTGACTCTCTTAGGATAGAGGATATCCTTTTATACTCACTCACCTATTTCTTTTCAGTGCAATTTTGTTTCTGGCAGAGGCAGCAGCCGGCTGAAATGCACAATTGCTTCATTTTGCAAAAGGATTTTATTAAACCCGAACCCGAGTGAAGTCGAAACCGAAGCAAAGTGTTGGTCGATAAAGGCAAGTGCCATGCTGTAGTGAGTCCTGCCAGCCTTTTCAAGGATCCCAGGCAATCGAAGTCGATTTGCCTCTCGTGTGCGTGTTTGCCTCTTGCCTCTTGCCTCTGTTTGCGTAGTTATGGTAAATATTCATATTTGTAGCGTGTGCGCAATGTGTTGAAATTAGCATTTATGAATTTTGTGCCAAATGTCGAGCTCGCACACTTACGTGGCACGTACACACACACATAGACACACACACAGAACAACAAAAACTACATGGAGTCCTTTTTGGCTGTATAATGCGAGAGATTCCTGGTTATGGCTTTGTGGCTTTTTGGGCCAGCGGCTCACATTTAGTCATTGGCCGTCCATTTGCATTTAGATTGCGGCCCCGCCCACCGCAAATACGCCCAGAGCCCATGGAAGGCCGCCCCATGATGGCGAACAACTGCCACAAGTGACTTCTTTGAATCGACTTGGTCAGGAAGAGGCCAACCAGTGACATCTGCTGCTCGACAATTCCTGCGGTTGCCAGTTCGTGTTCATGGGCCCCGATTTACATAATTATAAATGAAAAGTTTTCAACCAAGGTTCGAGTATTTTCCATCAATGCCAGCTCTCAAATTTATTTCAAAAACTTAAATTTAATCCCCAAAACTGCACACTTCCCACGCTGACACTTCTAACTATTATTCGCAATATATTTTCACCCAAAAATCAATGTATTTTATTTTGTCCCTTGCCAATGCACGAGTCCTAAGAAAATAAAACCAAATGCACATTTATTTTTCCGATTTTTCCTCTGTTTATTGTGTAATTTCCCTTTGTTTCCTGATCGGAACTCGATGGTGGCTTTTATGGGAAAATGAAATTGATTTTTGATTTTTATTGTTTACATTACGAGCTGGAAATCCCCAAAGCACCAATCAAAAATCATCTTTTGTCAACATTGTGTTCAAGTTGATTGAATTTTGAAAGCCTTTCCTTGGCGTTTTATTCACCATAATTTTACGAGGGCGTCTAAGTGGGGTTTGATTTGAAAAAATTGTGTTGTTAAAAAGCCTACAAGGAATAAAAATGTATGTTATAGGAAACTGATTTTTATTCTTGCGTTTAAGAACTTCAAGTAGGTGTTTTTGGAGAGATAAAAACTGAATTTAATATAATCCTAATCCTTGATCCGAAAACACCCTGACATAGACATTGTAGCCTTGAATTTAAAGACCTTTAAAATCCATCAAAAGCCGTAATGATTTGGGTAATTTGCAAATTTACGAGCAAAAACAGATCATTCCGCCAAAGTGCACGTGGTTTCATCAAGTGCGAAAGGACAATGCGGAATCCAGGACTTTTTCTTGTATCTTTTTGTTTTTCGAACGGTCCTTGCACTTATTCGGCCTTGTCCGCTTTTGATTAATGATGCGGACACGGGCCCTGGATGCGCGTCGCTTTTTTACGTGAGTCCGAAAAGGACTTACATGGCCTAGCAAGGACCTTTCGGGGTGGCGGCATCAGCTTGGAGGGTGAGTCCTGGAATTGCCTGGCTCTTTGTTTGCCCACTTTGCTAGAACAACATCCCTTGTAATGGATATTCTTGGCCGTATCGGTGTCGCGATTGGGGTTTAATCTGGTTAGCGGACCTGATGACGCTGACGACAGCCGGGGAACCGGATAAACGGAGTGCCAGGGTGCCAGGGTGCCGGAGTGCCGGAGTGCCGGGGTACCGGAGACCCGGGAAGACGAGGAGACGGCGATGTTTAAGCACAATTGCTGTGGCTAATGTGACACATATTGTGACAAATTGCATGAACTTGTTCTGGGCGGAAAGCTGGCGTTTCCTTCGAGGGGTGGACCGGCGCAGAGTTGTGTAAACACGTGTTGCAGTTCCTCGAAAAACAATTAACCTGAGTCTTAAATGGTTTAGGCTTTAAATGAATTAAACTTAAGCTAAGAAAACGATAAACAAATCTCAATTTTAAATCAAAAATAAATCTATTTTAAAAATAAAGAAAAATAAATTAATAAAGCCTTTCCAATCTCTCGCATTAAAGTCATGCCATTCAGGGTATTAGTCAACGTACTGACAGAAAACTGGCATCCCTTTGTTTCCAGGACATGCCGATGCAGTCCTCTCCATCGTTCCATAGAGGTCTGGATGCCAGAAAGAATCCTGGAGGTCGGGCCGCAGTGGCGACACTTTTACGATGTCAAACGTCCCGTCATCGGTGGGAGGTTACGGATACGAATGCGGATGGACCCAGCTACGCTCCTTTGAACTATGCACGTCGAATCGGCATTTTACGCCCATTACCGAAACCGTGCCCCTGCCACGAGGGTGGCGACTGCTGTGTGGCACGAATGCTTTGTGCCTGTCAACCGAGCGGAACTAATTTCAAGGCTGCACCTGCATGGCGGTGGTGCAAGTGGGGTGGTGGATGACGCAAGTGGTGCAAGTGCCCGCCACCCCTTGACAACCTCCGGGCGGGATGAGAGTACTCCGATTTGCGCATCAGTTTGATTGCTAGCACATTAACATTCTTTTATTTTACAAGGTCTAATTTTGATTTGGGCTTAAAATTCGATGGCCTGCGGGGCCATCCGCGGCAGGACTAGTGTTCCATGGCATCCTTGACGCCGCACTCTCCGTAGGTCTGCAGCTCCTCTGGCCGAAAGTAAGAGCTCTGCATGCTGTAGAGCCGGTCGATCGGGTTGATCATAGGCGTTTGGGCAAAGGGACCCATCAGTTGCTGGAAAGTCGCATAGCTGAGGCCCAGGATGGTGTTCAATATAGGCTCGTTGTTTTTGTTGCAGTTCTCTGTAGAAAATCATTTCAATTATTTATCATAAAACCTTATTTAAGGATAATAACCTTTATTGGTCTCCATGCAGTTGAAGGGCACTTGCTCCTGTTCGTCCTTGATGGTGCAGCGAGTCGTCATCCGGGTCATGCCATCGGATGCTGTGGAGTAGGGCGATTCCAGTTGCGACTCACTGTCGCTGTGGGCCTCGTCCTTTATCTTTGCGGCCAAGCTGCTGTCCAGGGACTCCTGCGAATCCTGGGAATCGCTGGCCCCCTTGGTGGGCGGCTCCTGTTTGGCCTTCTTTTGAATTTTCTTAACCTTGGCGCGTTGGTTCTGGAACCACACCTGGACAGGTTGTACAGAAACTTTAAAGATGAAACTCTAGGTAAGATTGGATGCCAATATTTACCTGCACAATCCTTAGGCTTAGTCCAGTCTCCTTTGCCAGATTCTCTCTCACTTTGCGACACGGCTTAGGCGACACTTCAAAGGATGCCTTGAAAGCTCGCCGCTGCTGCGTGTTCAGTATGGTCCTTGGTCGTTTGGGGCCACGCCTACCGTCCAACTTGGGAGGAAACAACTCGTCACCGTAGAAATCTACAAAGTCAGACAAACGAGGGGCGTTTAAAAAATAGAAGCTCAGCGGAACCTTTGTCTGCCTACCGTATCCTTGCAGCATCTCCACCTCCTTCTCGTAGTCAAAGCGGCAGAAGAGCTGGCCCTGCTTAACTACGTACTGCTCTCCCTTCTTCAGGAGGACCCCGCAGACCACGCAGGCGAAGCACTTCAGGTGGAAGACGTTCTCGTGGCAGCGCATCACCAGCTCGTCGGAGGCGATTTTGTGGCCACAGCCAAGGCAACGATTGCGGATATATAGCCTAGTGGGTAAGTGTGACATTTGAAATAATCTTTAACATGATAATCACACTTAAAAGCTTCAAACTCAGAGTGCAAGTGCAACCTTGGCTAGGGCACAAAGGTCAAGCAAGACTCCCACACTAAGGAGGACCCCACTCACCTCTCGTAGTCGATGCGGCAGTAGAGGTTGCCCTCCCTCGCGAAGCAGGAGTGCACCAGGTGCAGCGAGCAGGCGGTGCACTTGAGGCAGCCCTCGTGGAAGGAGTTCTCCACCACGCGCATGATGTAGCGATCACAAATTGGCTGGCAGCATTGGGCGCACTGGCTGGGCGGAGGTGCTCCCATTGCGGCTTCAATTCCCAATCCCATTTCCATGCCTGGACCCATGCCCTGGGACCCATGTCCTTTCGGTGTCGATGTCGGAGGTGCTGGCGTGGCAAAGCTGTCCATTCCATTGAGGCTACACTCCCCCAAGGTGATGCGCTGGCAGGCGGGCAGGGGTGGCAGGGCTACTTGACCCGAGGCGGGGCCTGTGTGGGGGGGTCCTGGTCCTGGCATTTGCTGTTGCTTGTTTGCGGGGTGGTGGCTGTTGCTGGAAATGTTGCTGCTGTTGTGGTTGCTGCAACTTCCGTTGACATTTCTGCTGACTGACGCCATTTTGTCATTGTGGGTCTTGCCACTTGATGTTGTACCCGTACCCCTTCCTGTTCCTGTTCCTGTTCCTGTTCCTGTTCCTGGACCACTTCCAGTACCACTTTCAGCTGCCGTAACTGCTGCTGTTCCTGGTGTTGTTAACATGCGTTCATTTCCGTTCAACAGCAGTTGATTGAGGCCCCCACCCTGCGGTTGTCCTGCCGATCCTGGTTGTCCCGGTCCTCCTCCGGCCGCTCCCAGTGGCTGGTGCTGATGCTGAAGCTGCTGCTGCTGTTGCTGTTGACATTTTATGTCCATTGGAACTATTTTGGTTTTGCGGTCGTGTCGTGGCCCCGTCCCAGGACATGCAAATGAGAAACATTTCAGATATTTTTATTTTCACTCCGGCATGCACATTGCGGGTAAAGTATATGTATCAGTAGGTGTGTGTGTGTGTTTGTGGGCTTAAAATTTACAATGGCAAAAACTATGCCCCCTGCCCAGAGCATTTTGTATTTGCGGTTCACTCCGCCGCCCATATAAACCGGACCAATGTCCAGTCCAGACCAGGGGAAACTGTTACCAGAACCGCTTCGAGTTGTAGTAAATTTGTGGTTTTGCAATTATTGAAATGACTTTTCCACTGCACTCGAAATACCCGACAAAAAAATGAACAGCCGGGGAAATACAGAAATACGGCCTACATGGCGTATGCGTGCTTTTGTTTCGGGTTGGTGGCAAAAATTACTGTACATTTGCGGTGCTGACTGGTTGGCTGTTGGCTGTTGCCTGTTTGGCTTTTTGTGCCTTGTTGTCTCAATTTATGGCAAATTGCTGAAATTTCACCGTAATTTGTTTCCCAGCTTTTGTGTCCTGCGTGTGTCCTGTCTGTGTGTCTGTTTGTCATTTTGATGCTCGTTTTTCCGAGACTTTTTCTGTTGTTCTCGTTGCATTGTCAGAATGTTTGCGAGTGTTTGAGTGATTTAAATGTGTGTGTAATTTCATTAAATTTTTCGCAAACATTATATCTGGTATGCCAATTTATGCCAGAAATATGCACAGAATGTTAAAGCATTCCAACAATCATATGAGCATTAAAATATTGCACACCTCTTCCACTGATTGATATAAATCGCTTTCTGTAACAAGATTTGTTTTTAGTTTTGCCAAGCACGCTGAACAACAGATTTAATTCAATTTCTGCTCAAAGTTGTGCAAAAGACTTTAATTGGATTAAAATATTGTATATTCCTGGAAATGTATACTTTTTGGTAAAGCTATGGAGCATTTTTTGGTACTTAATAGGAATACATTTTTTAAAAATACTTTATTAATAAATATAACATTTAATCTGATTGGTAAACTGTTTAGTATGAAATTACGTTTTGTTGTAAGGACAACTGTGCCTTCCTGTGGAGTATTTCTTGCAAATTCCGACTTTGGACACTTGGAACAATAGGAAGCTATTGGGAAGTGCAGCGGAATAAGCTGATCCGAGGCCACACCTGTTACACTTTTGAATCCCTTTGCCCTTTGACATCTCAAGTTTGACATCCGCTGGAAAATATTCCACCATGTTGACCGGACATGTCAGGGCATAGCCCTCAAGGATTTGCGGCGACAAGTGCAAATCCGACATTGATAGTCGGGTGCTCAGGACACCCTCAACCTTCTTCTCCTCCTCCGCCGTTCTAATTAGACTCTAATGTGCAATGGGACCACCCCTTATAACTCGATTATAAATGAATTGAATTGAATCCGGGGCTAACCAGGGAGTTTAAATGAATCAACAGGGAACTGAGAAGCGGGGAGGATTTTCACCCTCCCGTTGTAATTCCGAGCCGGGGCTTATGATTTCGGTTTCGTCGGCTGGCGGCATATGTTGGCAGTCGTCTGTCGGCAGTTCCCGCAGCGGAAACCCTTGCCAGGATGCCACTATGCCGGGCTGCAGGCTGCCAGGATGCTGTGTGCTGCCACCGTTCCTGCGTCAGCTCCTGCTCCTGTTCCTTCTCCGTTTACGGCTGCCACAGATTTCGCTGTCAGTTGCCAGAAAGTCCCAGCTCGCAACTCGCAGCTCGGCAGCAACTGACAGCGTTTTGTTTAATCGGATTTGGGCAGACAATGGAAGTTACGTTCCGTTCCGTCCCGGCTCATTTTGTTGTGCCAGCAATCGCAGCACAAATGCTTTGTTTTGGCCTAATCTCTGACAGAAGTCAAAATTTGCTTTGCTCTGGAAAATATGTTGATATTCGCTCTGGCTTTTAGCCAGTTGGATGAGGGTGGCGGAAAAGAGCTCAAGTTGTTGTACAATATTTATATTTTTAAGCTAAATAAGATCCTTTGTTTATCTTATAATTGGTTACACTATTATTCAAAAAAGCAGCTTTTATGGTTCTCTATTCCTATTAAGTATTTTAGACGATACTTTTATACCTTTGTCATTGAAATTGTCATTTGTTTCTCATTTCAGGAATAATTTTAAGTTTCAGTTTTCTGGATATGAGAAATGCCGACGGTAAGGGCAAAGTGATATAAAAAAGCCGTCGGTCTTTAGTTTTCTAACCAAAAATCACTCCCAAGAACCCAATAATACTTACACAGACCAATCTGCATCGGATGTTGTTCGTCAATCATAGTTTTGATTTATTGTTCACATTCACAGGTTACTACATAGTTTTGTCACTTAGTTTTGGAGGATTTGTAAGCACATTTTATTCGGAAATATCTCGCTTTAAAGTATTCCCAAGAACTTGTTACTAACTCGCAGGACTGTGATTGCAACTGGACAGTGTCCGTCCGGAGATGTCCACTGGTATTGGACTCTTTGACCTGGCCCTGTTACGAAACGCGATGCTTGAGTGATTACGGACCTCTGATGTTAATGAAATTTGTTAAAAATCATTTGGCAAATGCACAAGCATCTGCCGGAAGCTGGCTAGGAAATTCTCTCCGCACGGAGGAGAAATGGCCACTCGGTGTCTATGTGCGTGTGCGTGTGCGCCATTTTAGCCCGAGTCCTTTCGGAGGGCTCCATCCCCTGAACACGTTGAGAGCCAGCCATTTTCGGTTTCCCCAGCTTTTGAGGCGCATGCGTTGGCCCCGCCACCTCCGTGGTCCTGCAAAGTCCTTCGCAGCTCGGGTGGCGCTTCTGAGTTGTTTTGCCTTTGTTTTTGCACTTTTGACTTTTGTCTTTGTCTTTGCCAGTCGTGGGGCTCGTTGTTCGGGGCTTTTTATTTATTTTGTTGTACTATACGTATTCTGTATTGACAAAAGGATGTTTGGCTCGGCGATTTCTTGCTTGCTTTGTCGCCTCAGCAACTCAGCAACAACATCCCCCAAAAGGACTCTGTTCTGCTCTAGGAATGTTGTTTTTCTCCTTTTTCTTCTGTTTGCTTTCAGCTTTCCACAGTTTTTTCTCCATTTTTTCGCAGTGGCTTCTACATTTTAAATTTATTGATTTTCGATGGTCGGATATTAAAGTCTGGCCACTAGTACAGCAATTTTATAGCTTCAATTCAATTAAAGGGCGATTCCTGCTAATGACGACGGCCCTTTAAACTTTCGGCCAAATGAATTCCGGTCCATTAAGCCGGAGAGCGCGCCAAACATTAATGTCTAAGCACTTGCCGGTTGGCTGACTACTGACTGCTGCATGTCTAGCTGCGAGATGAGGACTTGTCTGGCCAGGACTCTGGCTCCTCCTGCTGCCTCCTCTGCGCCCGCTGTGAGCTCCTGTCTGGCTGGCTGCGAAAATTTCCAGAAAGTTTCGTAAACGCGAACGTGTTACTTACAATTAGTGTGCGGGCGGGCCATTTAACTGCGAGCCACCTTGCCACCTTGGCGATTATGACGGTAATAATTATGTGCGGCAATCTTCGGGATTCATAATCACAGCCAAAAACAGGGGTCACGGCGAATACCTTAACCCCTAATACAGTCGCATCGGGGTGAATCATGTGTGCCATTTAATTCCATTAATAGGATAGTTTTCATAAACCAATTATGTGATTTATTAGTTTAATTATTTCATTAACAAATAGTCATGTCTCAAGAAAATACAATTAACATTGTCCAGAACGAATATAGTTAATGCAGGATCACAAATTATTTAGAAAATATGGAAAGCAGTTTATGAGTTACGCTTTGAGGTAAGTTATATCCTTTGTATAATCACCTTATTGAATAGCACTTCCCAAATCATAAACTCTATAAATTTAGCGCCCCTGGGATTTTGTAAATTCCAAAATAAAGGCTTTCGTCGCCCGAGAGCCCTCGATGCCAAAACTCTGGCACCCGCGACGAAACTTTTGGCACTTTGTCTACGCGCCGCCTAGACAAGGCAGCAGAAATTTTGGACTCTGGGGAACCCGGGACCTAGGGACCCAGGGGTGGGGGCTACGGAATTTGGGTTACTCTCCGATGTCATCGCCTCCCCCAGACTTGAGACTTCATACCTCGACCGGCACTTGCACTCGGCTCCTGCTAATGACAAAGATTAATTTGGGTCACTGTGCTGCCGAGCAGCAGGCACCCCTCTCTACCAGAGGATGCCTCATCCAGAGGATGGGGCGATGTAGGGTACCATTGCCCAAACTACAGGACGTATACACATGCGGGAATTATGCGCGTGCCTTTTGTATGAATGAATATGCAACCGGCGGGGCAGGAGCCGGGAAGTGCGGCATCGGACATTGTTCGGGGTTAATTAAACACGACATGTGTGGCATAGCATGCATTTGTGGCGTGGGTGGAGAGTCTGGGGGAAGGGTTGGGGCTGCGCCTCCCGCAAGTGTGAACTGCGAACTGCGACTCCCGAGTAGGGGGCCAGGCGCTAATCAATGCGCCATAATAGACAAATAGCCTGCCGCCCTCGCTTTGAGTTCATTACGAATGAATTGGCAGCCTGGCGATGCGTTTATGAAGTCCCAGTGCCGATTGCAGTTTCAATTTCTATGCCAGTGGTTAGATAATGGAGGAAAACTGATTTACGAAGCAGGAGTTGTGGGGCCATTTTGGGATTTTCTCCGAAGTTAGAACAGAGGGAAGTTTATTTGAATGGGTTTTGAATGGGCTTACTATTCAAAAGCTTGGCCTATTATTGCCAAAATTAAATTAATAAACCCTGAACACCAAAAAGGCCCACAAATTGCTGGTGAAATCGAAACAAAAAAGCTTAAAAACAATTGACAGTTACAAAAAGAGCAAATAGGTATCCTCGTAAATATGTTTCACAAATGACGTGATAAATTTCTGCGAATCCTCGACTATTTCCGCTTTCCAGGCCCCCTATATATGTCCTCGCATGTGGATCCCCGCTGCTCTGACCTGACCTGTTGAGCCAATCAGGCCGACAGGGCTAAAAATATAAAAAACAACAGCAACGAAATAAATAAATAAACAAATATGTATTTATTTATGTGGCCCAGAGGGCGGCGGCAAACGCAGAATGAATAAAATATTTGGCATTACAAATTGTTGCGATTTTTCGTCGGCCGTTCTCCCAAAAGGGATGCGATTGCGGATGCGGATGAGGACGCTCAGTGGGTGGTGGAAGCCGGGTGGTGGATGGTGGGTGGCAGCAAAGTAACGTTGAATTATGCGTTGACCAGGACCGAGGCTCTGCGAATGCTACGTGGCCGGCGACAGGCCTAAAAAATAAATAAAACAATTTACCTCAAGGCATAATAAAAGTTCATGGCTGACAGTGCAAAACGAAGGCAAAGTTCAGAGGGTGAACTTGTCGTCATTGCACTAAGAGAAAAGATGGAGTACAGGAGAAGTAGGAAAACATGCATTTTCGGGCATTTAAATGCCTGTCTTTTCCTCAGTGCGCCTGGACCTGGCCCAGAACCTGGCAAATATCCTTCCAGCCCGACTGAGTCAATATTTGAGGGCCATTTTCGGGTACGTTTCCAATAACCATTACGGATGGCAGATAACACGAAATTGCGAACATTTCCCTCACAGCGCCACTCCGCACAGCGGGTTAAAACAAATAGTTTAGCCGAACTACAAATAAAACACTTCCTTTTCTTGGCTACAGATTCCTTGGCTCCTTGTCTCCATGTCATATCGAATCAGGAAAGCCGAATTGAGGCCCCGCAGTTTCTCTGCGGGCGGCTTTACGGTTCCGAGCTAGCGTCTATTTCACAATACTTTAAAGCCTGTCGTCCCCCGTATTCCGAAAGTGGGTTTATTCCTTCGCCATTCCGGCTAAGCCCCCGGTCTTTGTGTGTTGCCTCCTCGCAGAAATTCCAAATCCGCTCTTAAAGGATTTGTGCATCATCGTTTTGTGCGCTCCGCTCATCATCCGGGCGTCCTAGCTGCCGGCTTCCTGCCATCACCATCACCATCAGATTCAGATTTAGCTCCTTTGCATTGTGTCCTGCGGACGGCGCCTTTATGCGGCTCACTCTTTTCATATTACACGGCATTTGGCTATGACGGACATTCAAATCTTTTCAGCTGAAAACTGTTTGCTGAATGGGTCCCTTTTCCATTGTGGTGGCAGGAGCAGTGATTCCGGGAATTCAGGACACTTATAGGGATATTAAAGCTTAAGATTGTTGCCTGAAAACATCTCTCCAGGCTGCTTGGGGGAAAACCTAAACTTTAAAGCAGGTAATCAAGAATCTCTCAGCTAGGATCCTGAGTTCAAGTTGAGGCCCACTTGATCCCAAACTGTAACTTTAAAATACGGAACGAAGGCCGGGACTGGATAGCTTCTGGCCGCTGCTACTGTTTGCAAATGGATCAAGGATATTTACCAGAGGCACGGGCCAGATATTCCTGAGAAATGTAAACAGCGCAAAATGCAAACAGTTCCAATCAAATAGCACACAAGCAACCAAAACACACTCGCACGGATACAGGACTGGGAAAAAAGCAATGCACATCCACGAGAACGAACATTTCTGCAAACAAGGACGCAAAATGAGCAAACGACTAACCTAAGGACAACAAAATAAACATTTTGAACTCGACTCGAGCGCCAACCGAAGGCCCCCAAGGACACTTGGAGCAAACCACCCACCCTCGCTGGCCCCCCTTTGGGCAGCTGGACAGCCATCATCCTGTGACCCGGGGCCGGGGCCGGAGGTGGCGGCGGTGGGCGGAACGAAAACCCCCCAAAGGCTAAGCGCAAATATTACAAGCATTATATGAATGTCTATGCTTATGCAAGTGACAGTGTGTGTGCGCCATGTATTTAGACGCCAGCAACATGCTGAGCCAACAGCCGGGGGAATGGGGCTGGATATGGTACAACCATGCCACCTCCTGGCTCCCAGCTCTCCCTCCGATCCCAGCCTGGTACAAAATCCGAGTCAGCACTTTCGGCGAAGCTGTGCATCCCAGACCCCGAGCTCCAGCTCCTGCTCCATGCCATGCCATGCCTCCGAACCATTCCCCATTCGCATCTCCATCTTTGAGGCTCAGCAAGTCATCAGCACACATAAAGCCAGCAAGATTATGTAGCCCACGGCACTGGCAGCCGCACCCATTCCATACACGGAGGAAAATACCGGGAAAGGTATCTCGAATCGAAGGAGAATTGATCCTAAATCAGTTTTATGTCATCGCATTTTTGTTTACCTTAGTTTTCGGAATGTATGATACCCAGTACTTGGGTAGTATTCCTGTAAAAGTTTCAACAAAAGGCTGGCAGACGAAATTCGATTTTTTTGACAGTGTAACAACCAACACTGGCAGTGCCAGCAGGCAGCGGAAGTGATGTGATGCGGTCTGCCGGGAAGTCAGGGACTGGAGTTACGGTTTGGCTTGGTTTCGTTTGGCTTGGCTTGGGTTTGGAGGTTAAGGGTTCGGGCATTCAGGTTGGTGGGGAGGCCAGGACGGGGCAGGATGCCGGGTTGCCGGGCTGTCAGGATGCCGGGCTGTTGGGCTGTCGCTGCGGTATTAGACGACAATAGCTCGCCTTTTTGCGCTCGCAGCCCGTGACGTTTGACGCCATGTTTGATGGATGAAAAAGCCATTGATGTTACCAGCTGGGGCGCAAAGGTTACTCGGCTGTGCGCGTGTGTGTGTGTGACTGGTTAGCCGCTCTAAGGGTTCCCAGTGGCTGGATGTGTGTGGGTGGCTGGATGGGTGGGTGTGGGTATGCAAAGATGGCGCAATAGACGACTACGACTACGACGAACGAAGTGAAGTAACCGCCTCCTGTGGCGTAACTAAATCCTTTGGATTTGGCCAAGCCGGCAACAGTTTTGAGCTGCGTGTGTTTAATGCGCATTTTATGAGTGTGCTGGGTGCTGGAATGGAAATCAGGAGCAGGAGCATGAGCAGGAGCAGGAGCTGGGGCCGGGTCCGGGGCAGTAGAAGTTTCAGGGCTTTAAAGTGCAAATGGGCGTGTTAAAGTTCGTGGCTCTTTACCTTTGCTGGGCTTTTGCACCTGCGGGTCGCCTCTTTGCCTGCTAACTGCATGCTGTTGCCAAAAACGGTTGACATTTGGCCAAATTTCCCCAGTGGCTTGCGGGGCACCCACCTGCCATTAGCATAATTTTGCATAGCTGGCACTTTTGGCTTTGCCGAGCATATTTCACACAAGTGCTGCATATTTTCCGGGCCACTTAAAACTCAAAATGAAGTCGCAGCTAAGGCCAGTCCTCGTCATGCAAATCCGACGTGAGAAATGCGCGTATTAATAAATGTGACGAAAGGTGAACGTTTTCCACTCAACCAAAAAAAAAAGACAGTGGCTTTCACTAAAAGTTTTATCTTAAAATATTATGTATAATAAATATAAAAGTAAACAGTCCATTTATATGCATCTTTACATTCAAATTACCTTTCATATCATTTCAACTTCCAGATTATAAAACTTAGATGTCGTGTATTTTTCTTTCTGTGCCTTTAGCATTCATTTGCCTTTCGGCTTTTGGGGATTTTTTCTTTTATTAGCACGGCAATTTACATTTCAAATTTGCAAGTTCATTGCTAAAAATTCTGGAATTACTTTTCATTTTCATTTTCATTACGAGTATCCCCGAGGCGGGCCAAACTTTTGGTGTCAACTGCGGCGATTTGAGTCCGGCTTTGGTCCTACACTCTTATCCGGAGAGGCTGCGCTTTTCCTATGCTAATAAATTAATATAAATTCAAATTTGTTTGCCAACTGCTGCTGCTCCGTGCTTCGCGGCAAAGTGTTATGCGTGTCAAGGAAAGCAGAAGGAGGCGTCGAAGAAAAAGAAACGGAAGCCCGAACAAATGGCAAGTTCAATTTTTCTAAATGGCTGCCAAAGTTTCATAAAAACCGCCAATGGAACAAGTCGCCGGCCCCATCTCCGGGCGCTTGAATATTCAATGGCAGCATCCGCTCCTTGAGCCCAAGTGGCACTTGGGGTGGACGGGCAAGGAGCTGACTTTGGCGGCTTTGGCCCGTGGGGACCCAAGAAATCTTAAGAGGGGTCCTTCTCCAGGCGCATTCTCTTTCTTCTCTATGAACCCCAATGATAGCCCATGATATCAAAAATCAAACTCGCTAGAAAAAATGCGAGCGCATTGCGAGAAAATGTCTGGAATTCGATGATGCGAGCCCCCGGGACTCGCAGAAGGAGGACGTGTCCCGAACTCTGGAAGTCTGGAACAACCCTTGCCAACTAAGCGGAAGGGCTAAATGGAAAAGGAAATATAGAAAATAGAAAACAGGGGAAAGGGCTAAATCGCAGGGGTTGTTGCTGAATCGAAAGCATTAGCCACGCGCATTTAGCCGGCAATCGTTTAACAATTTACAAATCGATGTTTAAAGAGAACTTAAACGATTGAGGTTCAGCCTTCGGGATTCCTCCTTCCATCCTGGGCAAACTTTGGCTTTAATGTCCTGGCGGTGGTCGTCAAAATGGCATCCTGCCTGTCATAACAATAACGGCATTTTTAGCACCTCATTAAAAAAGAGTTCATATCGTAGCAGTTTCGACGGAGTCGCCGGGCATTTGACCGATTCCCCAGATTCGCGGATTTTCCTTTTAATGGCATCCATAAACGTTAATGTGGAGCAGCCAGCGCGGAGTGCTCGTCAATTTTAACAACAATATTTATTTACCATTTCGACATCGACCGCGACAGATAAAACCGGCTTTCAACGAACCCATTAAAAGACTTGGGATGAGGTGAATGGAATGCCAAAATCATTCTCAACTCTTGAAACTAATATTATTTATAATAATTTCCATTTGGTCTGAACTCAATTCGAAAAGCAAAGCTGCGAATAGAAAAGGTTTTTGCTTAAATCTGCATAAGAGACTTTTTTCTCAGGCCAGAGGAATCTTTTCATTTCTGATTTTTTCCCCCCGTTTTATTCTTTTCAGCTTTCAGTGCCTGGGCTCCCAAGTTGGATTTAAGGCATTTCCAGAGGAGGATATCCAGGGTAATGGGGATTGGGATGGGGATGTGATGGGACGCATAAACAAAGGAAGTCTGTGTGTGCAGCTTTGGCTGTCTTTTAGTTTGACTTTATTGTGACAGTTAAAAGCGAAAATAATAGCAGTTAAAATCCCATAAAATGCGTCTTAATCATAAAAATGCGATTATAAAAATGGACGAGCCGGAGGAGAACTCTTTCTTCTCTTGCCCCAACAAGATGCCTTTGTAGCCGCTTGGTGTTGCTATTTTGTTTGTTGCCTTTTGCTTTTATGAGCTGCGCTTATGGGAAGGGAATTTGGAGCTTACGTTATTATGCTTTGTCCCCCAGTCCAGTCCAGTCCCGGTCCTCCGAATGTGACATTTCTAATTGTTTATCATGTCGTGGTTGTGGTGGCGGTCTTAAAGCTCCGGCTTTCGCATCCCGCCAGCTTCGAGTGAGGCCGGCGATTTTTTTTATTAATTGCCGCGCGGCCGCTCGGCAACTGTTGGGCGAACCCCAAAAACGCAAATCCTATAAATTTTTTACTACTTATTTACGCCACTACGGCGCATTTAGCCGTGTCAAGCAATCGCATAGCCCAGGTCGTAAAAGTCCAGACCTCGCCAACCCGAGGACACTGAGGGAAAAAGTCTACCCACAAGGACGATAGAATGGTTTGTGGAAAAACTTTTTCCAAAAAATGGAATGAGACTCTCAAGAAAAGATCTTTAGATCTAAACAAGAAGTATCCAATGTCTTTGACAGAAAATGTATTCTTCTGTGTCTTGACGGCCATCCTGTTTGTCACACTGGGTAGTCGTTTGTCGGCCAGGGTCCGTATGGGTGAGAGCTTTTATTTTTGTGAAATTTCATCACGTTTTTATGTTGTGACCACGTGACGCCAGTGGCAGTGCCAGTGGCAGTGGCAGCTCCAGTTTGAGACCCAGCTCCCCCCGACCCACATCTCTGGGTTCTATCTGGGCCAGGCCAGGCAGCCACACACCTGCTGGCACGTAAGAAATGGAAATGGCACAGAAGTCCGGCGGAGCAGCCCGTCAAAGTGTCAGTGTGTAAGCTTGTAGCCTTTTCTTAGATTGCCTTGCTTTCTTTTACTTTCTTTTCTTTCTTTTCCCTTACTTTCAATTCCTTCTTGTCCCTCTCCCTGGCCTGGAAATCGAATCGAATCACCTAGCCCTGCCAGGCCGACACTTGAGCTACATATTAAGTGTTCTCGTTACGAAAGTCAAACAGGGTGACCTAGATTAACATTAGAATTTAAAATAATTAGTTTAAACAGATTTTAATTTTTTTATATGAAATGCAGTTGAAACTCTTTATCCTTAATAGTAAAACCTTTGGAGTACAAGATCTAGTCTTTGATTGAGTTCTTTAACGCCATATCCTTAAAATGTTACACTGATTACACTTGATTATAATTAAAGTATTTGCATCCAGAAACTTATAAAAATGTAGTCTAAGTTTTCCAAAAGTTTCTCTGAAGAACCCTGTAAGGAAAGACAAGCTTAGAAAGGAATTAAAAGCGGCGCTGGCTGTCCGAGCATCCCGTAGAGCCTGACACCGTCTTCTCCTGCTGTTCTATATAGTGCCGTTTACGGTGGTATATACGTAGAATGACCCTGCAGAAGTCCAATCTACCCCCTGCCCGCCAATATGTTTTCATTGAACTGCAAACGGCGGCAGATGTTGCGCCCCAAACGTAGTTGTCGCAAGTAAAATTTGACGAAATTTATGTTGAAATTGTCAGAGCAGAAGGCGAATTTCGTCACCTCCCTGCCCCTGGCTGTGTGGGTGTGGATATGGGGATGTACTCTGGATGGTAGTGGCTGCCCACGTGGCAGTGGAGAACTGAGCCTTTCATCCTGGCTGGTTGTCCTGGCTACACAGCAACACCATCGCCATTGAGGGATCAGAGTGTCCTGATAGTCCTTTTGGCCAACATATACATACTTTTTGCCATTCTATTTGACCGCACAACGTGCAATTGTCAGCAGAAACACAGCTCTTTCGACGTATTTTATGCACTTTCATCTCATGGTCAGTTGGCGTTATGGTTTCGGGTCGAGCAACATGTGTTGCCAATGCGAGTGTTTTCAGATCTGGGTGGTTGTTCTGGTCCACTTGCCCATCCTCCCCGTAACGTGGTTACACAAAGAACACTCCCAAGTGTTCCTTTTTGAATTGGAAACACTCGGGAGCCAATAGATTCATAAAAGGCTTTCATTTTTTCGTGTTAGTACAAGGAAATCCACCAATGGATTATAATTTTTCCCGTTTGAATCCTGGAAATACCATCTAGTCCCAAATAGTTCCATGCAACCTTTGAGTAGTGAGTGGTTCCCAGTGAAACCACCACAGATTGCTTATTAAGCTGCCGATGGAAGCCGCTTACGGATCTGGGAGTAGGTGGAGAAGGAGATGGAGCTGTAGGTGGGCGGAGTGCCAGTGAGTGAGTGAATGCTTTTATTGCACAAATATTTGCCGTTCGCGTATCCTCGTTGGCAAACAAAAAAGGCGCGCGACTTTGAGCCAGCGCCAAAAGTATGCAGACAATGTGCAAACAGCCAGCACACCTCCTCCCACCTTCCCATCCAACATACAACATACAACATACAACATAGATCTATGTGCGTTGTGCATGTAAAAACTAATTTTTCATCGGCAAAATAAAAGCGGGAAAATCGGAAAACCAAGCAGAGCCCAGCAGACGATATTTTAACGCGTTTTTTTCTGCCCTGCCATGTAACCAATGGCTTTGTAAATGCGAAAATTTTGTAACAAACAAAACAAAATGGCGGTGTGCGGCAGCGGCAGCGGAAGTATTGATGCCCCATGCTGCCCCCTCACCAACTCCCAGGGGCACTGTTCCTGCCCCGCTGCTTCGTGGGTCCTGCGTTTTATGTAACACATATTTGAGTCTATTAAAAATGCGTTTAAAATGCTTTCTGTGGTTTTACGGTTAAATTGTTAAATTCAAATAAAATTGATTTTTGTTGGCTTAAACCACGCACGGATTGGATGGGTGTGGGAGCAGGCTGATGGCTTGTACATTTTTCCGCCAATGCATAGTTGGAAAATTAAATGCAAAAAGGCTTACAACTAACCGAGCTATGCTGCACAACAAAATCATTTGCAAAATGAGGGCTGCATGTGATCGAAATGTTTTTGATGCCTCCTGGCTGCGGATTCCTTCGTCGGAATTACAGGCATGCGGATTAGTAGGAAATTTTAGTGCCATTCGGATAGTATTAGCAAAGCTATCATCTCAAGAAACTCCCGGACTCATGTCAATTACATGCACAATGTAAGGGCAGAAAAATATCGACGACTACGAGCTGGCACTCCAAAGGATAAATGCCCCAAGGAGCTGCTCCTTCGTCCTCAATGAAACATGCAACGTAATTTCCATGTGGGTAACCAGCAATTTCTGGCATGTAACATTTTTCAACATCAACAACTCCAACAATATGGCGGCGTTTCCGGCTTGCAGCTCCACCAACTCCTCCTCAAACATACGCACACCCACACATCCTGATACTGATATGCAGCCAAGCGCAAACACTACAAGAAAAATCGTAAGTGAAGCGAATAAAATATTATTTTCTAATGCCCCGAGACAGAAATAAAGGCTAGGGTGTGAGTGCAGCTGTGAGGAGTGGCAGGAGTGCAAAAATGGATTGCCTGGTGGGGAAATCAAGAAAAATTGTTTAGTTCTTCGCCCGGCGGAGAATAATGGCTCGGGTGTGCTACTTGGGGGCTTAATCCATCTTAGTCTAGTCACATCCACTACGATGACGACGGCATAAGGATCGGAAGCTTCCGCAGCTGAGGGGGCTAAGGACGGCGATGACGACAACAACGAGGACTTTGAAATGTTGCCTTTGGGAAATGTGGAAAAGTGGAAGGAGGACGAAGACGAGGACGAGGACGAGTGTAAACAAAAAACAAAATTATTCTGCAGCATTTGTTCGTCGCTTTTTTTATGCCTTTTGTTTAAAGCGTTCCATTTTTTGTGTGCTCATGCGAAAGCGCCTTAAGTTATGCTGCCATTTTTTCCGTTCAACGTTCAACGTTCTCCGGTCCCCGTTTTCTTTGCCAGCTTTCTTCTATTTTGAGCAATATTTTTTGTAATAATGTTGCCTCGCAGCAAACGCGGCTAAATGAAATGAATTGTGAAAAATGTGCTCCAGCTTCAGTTTCAGCTTCTCCAAGGAGTCGGGAGATTTGGTGGCTGGGAGGATGCTTGGCTGGGTGGTTGCTGTTCAGCGGTTGAGCTGGCCGCTTTCGAACTCAATTACATAAGCGAAGCTGGAGCAGGAGTCGGAGTAGGAGCCGGAGCAGGAGAAGGAGCAGCACACATAGCACTTTGGCAGTTTGCAATTTTTGGCAAATGGCAAGTCACATAGCCAGGACTCTGGCCCCGGTCCAAAAATCACGTAAAATGTCAAATTGCGAAACGTCAGGAAAATGGCGCGTTTGTTTTGTCGCTCTCCTCCTTGTCATTTCGCTTTATCTACTATTTTAACGCTCAAGTATTTCTGGGGGCCTGAGCCCGGTTTGAGCTCTTCAACTCAACAATACCGAGCAGCCACTCCCCATCCCCTAGACCTATCCCCTAGACCTATCCCCACCCCCGCAACATTCAAAGCACACAACAAAAATGCCAACAATCCAAAGTTGAGTTTTCTTTGGAATTTCTTGACGTTTTTTTCCGTTTGGCTCCTTAAACTTTTTTCTTGTTTTCCTTTTTCCTTTTTGCTTTTTTTTTGACATCTCTGCTGGGGCGGCAACATGCGCGCGCCACAATGACAATTGCTTATTTGTGTTTGTGAGGATGGTGGTGGTGTGCGTGTGTGGGTGGCTTATGGGGGTGGCAGTGCCACAGTTAACATGTAACTTCAACGTCAAGTCAAACGGATGTTGTCCTCGTCCTCGTCGCCATTTTGTTTTTTGCCATTGGTGCACAGAAACCAAAAACTTTAAATATTATCTAGCATCCATCTATGCTCATTTCAAGGTTTCTTCCACATATACCTTTTGTAATTACTTATTTCTTAATACTTTACTTCTTAAGATAGTTAAATCTTATTTATTCATTTCCCAACCTTAGTTTCTCTCTCTGTAGCTGCCTTTTTTCATGGCTTTCATGACTGTTGACTGCTCTTGTCTTGTCGTCCTGTGACTCTTATGGCCCTGTTTTGTATGTTTGTGGAGCTGCGTTCGGCTACGCATTCCGTTGGTATTCTACCATTAATACTTGTCTACTTAACGGTAAATTACAGACATTAAACGCACGCACACACTCGCACATCCGCGCCGAAAAAGAGTGTGTGCGTGCCTGGCTGTGTATTGGTATTTTGGATGGAGCCCTGCAGGATGACAGAAGGAAGGGACACCCCAACCACCTCCTCCACTCGGATGTGCTTATTTGTTGTCAGTAAGCGTCAAACATTTGAAAACATTTATTTTTGTCCTGAACGAATGCTTCAATACTCGTAAAGCTTTTGCCAGCTGACAGCTCGTCGCCAGTTGCCAGTTTATTTTTTGCCACGCCTACGTTTCGGGCCTCTATTGCCTCTGGGGTTACCCCCAGCAATCCCCAACAGAGAGTAGGCCGTGATAAATGGGAGGATTCTGGCTGACTAGGCCTGTACTGAACTTTTCCAAGACCTGGTTTAAAAGGGTTTTTGTTTCTAGATTTTAAGAAGAATCAAAAAGGTTGTGTATCGAAATTCATTGTAAAATGTATAAACTAGAGCTAAAGCTCCTATTTGGTTACCCACAATTTAAAAATTCTCCCTATTATTGGGGAAATTGTATTTTCAACCTGGTAAACACAATTTAAAATATTCTTCTAGTTTTATTTAATTCTTCCACCCGAGTTTTGTGCGGCAAGGCCAAGAATCAACAGAAAGTAAAACAATACCCAAAATCAAACACAGAACGACTGAAAGGTGATGCACGTTTCCCTGCCACAGAATATCCTCCTGGCCAGGACCCAGCTCCGGATTGAAGTGTATAGAAGGACGAGGCGGAGGCAGGACTTGTAAAATACTTTTGTGTAACTTTGGCTGAAAACTTTATTTTGTGTATTATATATCCTGTTAACAATATACTTCAGTGCCGTTGCTGGCGCTTCAAAGGACCAACAAAGCCCAACAGTCACTTAGCACTAGAAGGATGTGTGTGAGTGCTGCAATGGCAGTGTGTGGGTGTGCGTGGTATGTGTGTGAGTGCGGTTTCCGTTAGCCAACAACCCAAGTTGGTTTGTCTCATGAGCAGCGCCGAACGCTTTCAGCTTTCTTTTGTTTAAAATTTGGTTTGTGTCAGCAACCACATGAACGCACACACACAAAAGGCCCTCACACTTACACACACAAAGCCAAATTGTTTTAAAAGAAAGTCAAAGGTCTTTGCAGACAAACAAGAAAGCGGGAGAAAGCTTTGGGCGACTGTGGGTCTGGGCAAATAGGTGGCTCCGGCGAACAAAACTTTTTCAAACTAAACAAGTCATGCACATTTTTGGGCCTCACTGTATCGTATGTAGGTGTGTGTGTATCCGTGAGTCTGTTTTCTTATGTGTGGTTGTTGGCCTCGCTTCCGTTTCCGTTGCAACCAGAGTTCCCACCCTCACCCACATACATCGTACTCGTATGCAAATTTTTTGTTGCCGGTTATTTTGAGGAAATTTGCATTAGTCGTGTAGAAAAGTTTCTGGTACATTTGCATATTTCACTTGAAAACTGCTTCGGCTTTACGGGGTAAAAGTACATGCTGCCCTTTTGGGTTATCTTCTCTTTAAAAGCCATCGAAATTTACCATATTCATAGATTGGTTTTGGGCATTGAGGTGCGATTTTAACACAAAATATAAAAGGACTTGCCTGGGAAAGTAAACAATTCCCAGAATTTTTCTTTAAAGAAGCTACCTTTTCGGACATCTCTCTAGCTTTGCCAAAGCTCAGCTTCCCTCAAGGCTTAAACACAAATCACTGAAGGAACCGCCCAGAATAGGGCCATAAATACCAAATTGACACTATTACACGGCCATTCACAGCATCACCCCTTAATGTGCCGCCCACCTCCCACCACCCTCCTCTTACCTGTTTGCCGGGTTTTCACAGCCGGCGGAGCGCGTGTCTGCCTTAATGGACACCTTCCAGATTAATTGCTGCCGGCTGAAGCGTTCTAATGGCGACGCCGTGCCGGCGACCACATGAACCGCAAAAAGAACAAAGCATTAAGCTTCCAGCGTGGGGGATGAGGTGCCGGGAAGGTCGTGTGTTTAACCAGTCAAAGTCACGTGTCAAATAAAATGTCAACAAAACAATTGAGTTATTTATTTGGGCATCCCCTTACCTCCGCTCCAGTCCCGCCGGGGGCGGCAGGGCGTTTAATTTTGCCCGCCCACCGGATCCGGAGCCGGAGACGGAGGAGCGTGTGTTGGGTATTTAAAAATCCATTGGCGGTCATTCGGCTAAATCCGAGAGTTACTTTGTCAGTTCGACGGCTCAAGTGTTGAGTTCATTGCAATGCAAGGAGGAAGACTATTTTCGGGATGGCCGGAGTAACTCCTACACAGAGAAAGTAAAATACGAAAGCATTGAATCTTGAAAGCGGTTTCTACCAAAGGAAAATTGGTTTAAAAAGAATTTTCTTTCAGTGAAGTTAAGGCTCAGGAGTCGCTCAATTGACACGTGCCGGCCGCAGCATGAGGATGTGCTCGCATTGCTATCCTTGCGGGCGCTGCTAAATGATTTTCTAGTTGCCAGGCAGCAGGATTAGCCGATGACGGGAGTGTCGCTCGAAGTCCTGGACCGAGTAATGCCCTAAGCCGAGAGATGCTCAATTGAAACGAAAATGATATTTGAACAGGCTGGGGCAGTGAGGCCGCTGGCTGTTTGAGTCTGTGAGCATCCTTTTCGGAGCTCGCTGCTAAGCAAATACAAATAAAGACCTTTGATGTGAATTTATTGGCAATCGCCAGAGATGAGGAGGAGGGATGTTCCTCGAAACAGGAGGCGGACAATCCAGGGCGTGAGAAACAACCCGAAGAAATTTGCACAACAAATGTTTATGAATTTTGTGTGGCTTCAGAGGATGCATAAATAATGCATGTGCGCTGAGGAATATCTCTCCGAGGCCATTGAATCTTAAATCCAAGTGCCAATGCCTCGTGCATTTATATGCGCATAAATAATGCTAAATATTCCATTTAGATGTGGCATTGGCTGACATGACAATGGCCTGGACAAGGACCAGTGTTTCATATTGTAATGTTTTTCATTTTCATTCATAAATACTTTCTGTCATAAAACCTCAAAGTCACTCGGCACTCGGCACGTGGAAATTATGAGAGCCCCAGCCGCAGCAGCCGAAGGATGTCATAAAGTGAAACATGGCCTTATCCCCATATCCACCCCGTCCTCAGCTTCGACTACATTTTTGAACTCCTTCCCGGGCCGCCGCTCCAAACGGCATAAATTATGTAAATGCAGGGCGGAGCAGGGAAAGCTGTCTCAATCCGGGCGGTGCCCAAGCCCGGTTCTCCTGGTACTATTAGTGCAAGTCCGGGTTGTCGGTCCATTAGGCTCACCACACGCTCTGACCCCGTTCCGCCCACTCTCACTCCTCAAGAGAAATTTCAACAACATGTTGCGGGCCTGGCACAAAAAAGGTCAACATTTTACGGTTGATTAAAGTGCGCCAGGCTGCTTTGGCTGGGAGCGTTTTTGGGGCTCGGAAATTTCTCGAATATTTAATGAAGTGCATAAAAATAATTTGCAAAAATATTCCATGCATTTCGGTTGAAAAAGATTGAACATACACGTATATTTCGGTTCGGTTCGGCTCGGTTTGGATAAGTTTTTGTTGTCCATTTTTGTCAAAGTTGGTTTTTCCGAGCAATTTATTTGTAAAACCGCCGTTGGCCAATTTGCGCATATTTGTTAATGGAAATTGTTTAAATGGTCCGAAGTATTTGCCAAATAGACTGCTGCTGCTGCTGTTGCTGTTGCCAAGTGGTTCGGGGCTGGTCAAAACCCGCGGCGCGTACGCCGTAATTGAGTGAGAGAACAAAAGGAGGCACAAAAGGTCAACTTTTTTCCATGCACCCACATCAGCCCTGACCCTTTGACCCTCGTCTTAACTGAATTCGCTTAAATGTTCCGCACAACTCTGGCTTATCCCTGCGGCTCGGGTCCTTTTATTAGAGCAAAAAATATTTCAATTATTTCCAGGCCTAAGCCTGGCCCAGACTTAGCAAGGTGTTAATTTGGCTAATTTCGCTGCGGGCTCGAATATTCGGAATTACTTTATATAAAGAACAATTTGCAAACAAGAAGTCTGTTTTGGTGAGAGAACGACACATTCTAGAAAAGGTAGAAATCTATGTTGCACCTTAGAATTATGATGATTTGTAAATCCGAACACTTTTTATTTAATAAGATCAGCGAACCTATCTTTCAAATAGTTAAAACAAAGAAAGTTGTGAAAGATAAATATTGTATTATATATTTTAGTCTCGAGAGCATTTTGTATTTCATTTTGTGAACTGATCCCTATATCTTTGACAAAATACATCCGATTCTTATGCGGAATACCTTAAATGATTCCTAGATCGATTCTCTATCAATTTACATTAAAGTTTGAGACCAGAATATTTGTTGAATTTTTTGTCACATTTTCTGGATCACATTTTCCCGTTGAAAATCATATATCATAAAAATGCTTTGAAAGCACAATATGGCCACATTAATGGCTATATCTCAGTCAAAATACATCCGATTCTTAAGCGGAATACCTTAAATTATTCCTAGATCGATTCTCTATCAATCTACATTAAAGTCTGAGACCAGAACAATTTTTCAATTTTTTGTCACATTTTCTGGATCACATTTTACCTTTGAAAATCATAAATCATAAAAATGCTTTGAAAGCACAATATGGCCACATTAATGGCTATATCTCAGTCAAAATACATCCGATTCTTAAGCGGAATACCTTAAATGATTCCTAGATCGATTCTCTATCAATCTACATTAAAGTCTGAGACCAGAATATTTGTTGAATTTTTTGTCACATTTTCTGGATCACATTTTACCTTTGAAAATCATAAATCATAAAAATGCTTTGAAAGCACAATATGGCCACATTAATGGCTATATTTCAGTCAAAATACATCCGATTCTTAAGCGGAATACCTTAAATGATTCCTAGATCGATTCTCTATCAATCTACATTAAAGTCTGAGACCAGAAAACTTTTTCAATTTTTTGTCACATGTTCTGGATCACATTTTCCCTTTGAAAATCATAAATCATAAAAATGCTTTGAAAGCACAATATGGCCACATTAATGACTATATCTCAGTCAAAATACATCCGATTCTTAAGCGGAATACCTTAAATGATTCCTAGATCGATTCTCTATCAATCTACATTAAAGTCTGAGACCAGAACACTTTTTCAATTTTTTGTCACATGTTCTGGATCACATTTTCCCTTTGAAAATCATAAATCATAAAAATGCTTTGAAAGCACAATATGGCCACATTAATGACTATATCTCAGTCAAAATACATCCGATTCTTAGGCGGAATACCTTGAATGATTCCTAAATCGATTCTCTAACAATCTACATTAAAGTCTGAGACCAGAATATGTTTTGAATTTTTTGTCACATGTTCTGGATCACATTTTACCTTGGAAAATCATAAATCATAAAAATGCTTTGGAAGCACAATATGGCCACATTGATGACTATATCTCAGCCAAAATACATCCGATTCTTAAGCGGAATACCTTAAATAATTCCTAGATCGATTCTCTATCAATCTACATTAAAGTTTGAGACCAGAAAAATTTTTCAATTTTTTGTCACATTTTCTGGATCACATTTTCCCTTTGAAAATCATAAATCATAAAAATGCTTTGAAAGCACAATATGGCCACATTAATGGCTATACCTCAGTCAAAATACATCCGATTCTTAAGCGGAATACCTTAAATGATTCCTAGATCGATTCTCTATCAATCTACATTAAAGTCTGAGACCAGAATATTTGTTGAATTTTTTGTCACATTTTCTGAATCACATTTTCCCTTTGAAAATCATAAATCATTAAAATGCTTTGAAAGCACAATATGGCCACATTTATGGCTATATCTCAGTCAAAATACATCCGATTCTTAAGCGGAATACCTAAATGATTCCTAGATCGATTCTCTATCAATCTACATTAAAGTCTGAGACCAGAATATTTGTTGAATTTTTTGTCACATTTTCTGGATCACATTTTCCCTTTGAAAATCATAAATCATAAAAATGCTTTGAAAGCACAATATGGCCACATTAATGGATATATCTCAGTCAAAATACATCCGATTCTTAAGCGGAATACCTTAAATGATTCGTAGATCAATTCTCTATGAATCCACATTAAAATTTGGGGCCAATTTATAATATGAATTTTTTGTAACATTTCTTTCTTTATTGAATTGTTGGTTTTTTTCAAGAAAATAAATTAAACCAATGGTTTTTTCGGTACCCCGTGTGGTCGATTTTGTTCAATCATGATCGCTTTTTTGCTCATTACTATTCCGATGGTGACAGATTGCGTGGCCTGACAAGCTCAGTTTCAGCATGGTCCTGGTTCTGGGTTCCACCCGGGAAAAACTCGTCAGCACCATAAGCAACCCCTCGCCCGGGTGGTGGCTGCAGCCAGAGGAGGAACACGGACAAGCCCGCATCGTAAAAAGCGTAGCGCATAAATGACGAAGCTGTTTCCAGCGGGACAGTGCGGAACGAGATGGCAAGGGCAGGTCCGGGGCCGATGGCTGGCAACTAGCAGCTTGTTGGACAAGTGGCATCCTTGTTTTGCGGAAAGTGTTGATGCCTTTTTTGTTTCTCGGTCGACGAGATTTTATGGCGCAGAAAATTGAATGATTGATCGCAAAAATAGGCGCAACTAATTAATTTTTCACCCTGGCATTGGGCCGGGGGTGTTCAAGGGGGCGTGGTTGCAACACTGATGTCAGGCCGGTGGCCACCTGCAAAGGGACACCTACCCCCGGCTGGGAGAAGTTTCACTTTTGTCGCACATTTGCATAATTTGCAAGTTAATTTAAATGACTTCATCGGGAGGATATAAGGGATTTTCACACGTGCGTGGGTCGCATACATTTTTTGAGCTTTGCGGCGGCTTCGACTAAGCCTGCCACGCCCCCGTCAGCCTCTCCAGGCAACCGCAATGCCACTTTTAGCGGTTCACTTCATTTTTGTCATTAAGTTGGGCGGATGAGAAGTCGCATTCCCATTCGCTACTCCACCCCGGCACGTGGAGATGATTTAGCTCCTACCAAAGAAGTAGTTTCCATCCACAGCCAGTCGCCAACTAATTTATTCATGACATCATCATTAAGATGTCGTAGCGTCTCGAATCCTTTGAAGCGGCGCCTTCACCTCCGTATTTACCTAATCGGATTCGTAGTCTCTGAGGGCACATCTCCTTTTCCTCTGCCAGTTTCCGTTTGCTCTTATTTATGTTTACTTTGCGTCGAGCCAAGGCAACCAGGCGACTATTTTGTTTATGTTTGGCCTCCTCCCTATCCCGCCAGAGGCCTTCACGGACCCACCCGGGTCCTATACGTGGGGATCCTTTGGCCCTCCTATGAATTTTAATAAGTGTAGCATTGGGAAATGTGTGGCCTTGTCGGGTTGTTTGTGTCGGGTTCTGCTCTGCCTCTGGAGGCTGTCGAGTTGAATTTGGAAACATCAACCTCAACTGGCAATAATGGGTGTGGTTTCCCTTAGATCCTTTGGATTTTGGGGTAAAGTTAAGGGTTGAAGCGCTTCCAAAAGTCGATGCCACCTGAAATACTTAATTGAGAGTTGAATCAATTGAAAAACTTCATGTGATGTTACCTGCTTGTCCTTGGTAGAGGTAAGTACATACTTTTAATTCATTCCTAGAAAGGGAATTAGTAAAACATAAATCCTATAAATTCTCTATTTTTTTTTACCAACGCATCCATGATTATCCTGGTGAACCTATTTTCAATATCCCAATGCCATCCGGTTGACGAGGGGACATCAATTTGCAAGTCCTTTGACATCCTGCGCCTACCAATGCAACTTCCACTGCATCTGCGTCCTGCTCTAACCGAGTCTGGAGTCCTGTTGGTAATTAACTTTGCAACACTTGCCGTAGCCATGAATGGGAAACTGGCCTTCGAGTGCGGCCCCAGAGACACACGCAGCATGGAGCTTTTTGTGGCGGCTGTGGCAGCCGTATGTGTATGTGTGTCCTTGTCAGTCGGTCCAGCCGGTGGTCATACGTTGAAATGTCAACAATGGCTAACGGTACGAACTCCTTCGTACCGTCGGTGCTGCTGCACTTCATCATGACCGGAGTCGTGACTTCGGGAGGAGTCCACCACAGTCGCAGTGTTGGGATCCACAAAAAGGCGAAAATTTACATTTACATTGACTGAATGCTGCCGATGGCCAAAGGGGCATTCATGTCCCGTAACATGTCCTGTGAGCAGGAGCCTGATTGATTTTGAGTGCGTGTGGGTGCACCTTCAAAAATTCGTGTCAATGAATGTGTGTTTTTACTTGCAATGTGCATATATTTGCCAAATTACAGTGTTTATAAAATGATTAAACAATATATGATTAAGTGACTAATTTAGCTTAATTTAGTTAATAAGTTTAAAAAGTAAATAGTAATAGAAAGTTAGTGCAATAAAAAGTGTTTTTTTAAGTGTATGAGATGGTTGTTTGATGGCCGGCAACGAGTCTTGCGTAAAAACCACCGAACATATTTGGTTTGTCATTGGACGCAGTGAAGCGTCCACACCAAGTGGCAGTGGGAGGCAGTGGCTTCAGCAGTGGGCGGTTGCGGGCGAATCCTGGATGGTGGATGGAGCAGGACGATGGCTTCTGGCAGGACGATGGCTACTGGAGTGCCGAAATGTAACCAGTCCCTGATATTGACATGGGACGCACGCCAGTGTGGGTGTTTCTTTTCATGTCCGTACGTGCATGACAAGTGGAGCCTCAATTGGTTGTCCTGCCAAACAGGATACACAGACACACACACACACACGCATACGGAAAGTCGGAGGCAAAAAGCCATGGCCGCTTAACTGCTTTTCTACTGAAGCCATGTTGATTTTTTTTACTGGTTACACTTCGTTTCGCTTCGTTGTTTGTGTCATTTGCCTGCTATGCGGTTGTACGAGTGCTCTGCATCTGTGTGTGCCAGTCAGGACGAGTCCTGAAAGCATGTGCCTCATATCCTTCTGTGTGCATGCATGTGGTGTGCATGCAATGCAAACTTCCCGGTCTGTTGTCGCTTGTCGTTGGCCTTTTATCGTTTCCTTGTCTTTCTTCCAATGGCCCCGCTTGTATCCGTTTTCATAGGTTTCCTTTTATTCCTTTTTGCTTTAAGTTTAGTTTATGCGGCTGCGCCAATAGTTTTTTTTCGTGTTTTTATTTATTGTAAATCCTTTATGTTTTGTATTGTAATTGTTGTCGTACTGTTTTGTATTGTAATTGTTGTCGTACTGTTTTGTATTGTAATTGTTGTTGTGCTGTTTCGTATTGTAATTGTTGTATTGTTTTTTAATGTTTACATATTTTAATATCTTTATTCAACAGAATTTGGATTCTGGATGTCTTCATCGTCGCCTCCTTGGCAGTGGACTACGTGATCGTCTAGCTCTTTCTTGGTTTCGGTCAAACGTGGACACTTGTCGCAGATGAAAGGCTTGTGGACCGACTCGCACTTTGCCAGGTGATCGCCATAAAGGTCCCAGGTTGCCAGAATCTTCCAGCAGAAGCGACACTGCTTTTTCTTCTGAACAAAGACCTTCCCCTTCACCAAGACCTTGATGCAACGGAATCTACCATTATAGCAGTATTCACATATGGCTGGGGCCGGGGTGGCTCGGGAGTCACCATGAAGCAAGGAAATCATTTTCAAATCCAGGCTACGAATTGCGTCGCACAGAGTTTTCGATTTAACCGGCATAGATACTTGCGGATATCCAGGATCATTTGGATAGTACTCCAATGACAACGGTGGCTGAGTTGCCGGGCGCTCGGTTGTTTCGCTTGCAGCGTTAGCAGCGCTTCCATTGGAGTAGTCCTGATATCCAGCCGGTGACCAAGCAGCCGGCTGGGAGTATCCGTAGTACGGAACAGTGCCAATGTATTGTGGAGACTGCTGGTAGACGGAATACCCAGCATAGTTGCGGGAATACCCAGGAGGATAATATACCGGCTGTGATCCTCCCAAGCCAGATGGTCCAGCAGCCATGGTCGCCTGAGCTCCATACCCATAGGCATATGGGGGGTTTCCTGCAAACTGACCCTCGAATTGATTTTCCGGCTTGGGACCGGTGTACGGCTGCATGGTCATCTGCTGACCCTGCGAGCTAAAGGAGAAGCGCTGAAAGTCGCGCATGAGCGAGGAGAGCTGGAAAACCCCAACAGAAATTATATTTAAGATACCCAAAAAATACCCATCAAAGGATACCCTACCGCTGGAATCATTCGCTCGGGAATCATGCCCATCATGAAGACACCACGCTCCGGTCCTGGGGTATACATCCTCAGCTGTGAAGGTGTATTATTATTTGGGCGCTGGTACCCATTGAAAGGAGGTGGCCTGTACTGGCCAGCGCCCTTTGCATATGAAAGGAATCCTATTAATGTCATGCAACTAAAAACTGCGCATTAAGCTCGAACTTACCGGGGAGTAGTGGTTGGGATTTAGACCATCAAAGAAGTCGTAATGCCCAAAAGAGCTCATTTCTTCGTAGAACCAAAACGGATCAAAGTTTGACATTGTAAATTATCACTTTTGATTAAAATTTTTAGATTTTTCCTTTAGCTTTTACAATTTGAAAGTTGGTTTCCGGCGCACGTGAACAGCAAAGAGGTGGGGACAAACCGATAACGTCTAATGGCCGCTTGGTTTTTATCGAAGTGCTGCTCTGATTTTGGCGTGCCAGGGCTCCTTAAAAAGTTTATCTAAGCGCTCGAATGACGTATAAACTTTTCTCAAACGGAAACGAGAAAAAATTTTAATTTAGGAAACAGAACTTGTAGTAATGCTTTGTATGAAATTCAAAAACTTACTAACAATTGTTAAGCAGATTTGTTAAGAAGAAATTTGTGAAGTTTAAAACTTTAAAAAGCCATCTATAATAAATAAATTATTCAGAAATAAACATCTCATCTGAGACCTTTACAGATCTTTCGCATTTCTTTTTTCGTTTCCCTGCGATGACAGGCCACTTGTCTTCAAGGACTTTAACCTTAAGGACTACACATGTTGCTCCTGCTCAACTTGAACTCTTGATTGGCTCTGCATTTTTTATCAGCGATCAGCATCGTTACATTGGGACATCATCAAGTGCGTTCGCACTCTCCGCTCAATCGAGCATCGAGTGCCGGGTATCCGTATCTGAATCTGCCCTCCAATATCCGTATCTGTAAGTGATATATCCCAATGAAAATAAAATATAAAAAAAACTCCCATGAGCACACACACTCGAAACGTGGCAGCGCGTGTCGCTACTTAATTGTTAAACATTTTGTAACATTTCGCCGAGATTAGCATCGCAAAAAGCAGCCCCGAGGAACCCTCGGGGTGTGGTCTGGCCTGGGTCTTTGCAAGTCAAACAGGTCCTCTCAATGGGAATGGGAATGGGAATCGGACGATTGCCCTGCAGATCCAAATCCTAGTGCTCCGCCGCGGGTAGTTTGTTTGTTGGTGTTGCGATTGCGATGCGCGGATAATCTCCGACGAGGCACGTGAGTCCCCTGTTTGTTTATTTGTTTGCCACTCAGTCGGCCATACAGTCATCCAGTCATCCGTCCTTTTATCCCGTGGCTCTTCACTTCTCGATTCCATCGCCATAGTCTCCGTGAAGGTGTAATATCGTATGTTAAAGGCACCGGCGCGACTGGAATGAAATGGAATGGGGACCGTACTCCGGGCACGAGGCACAGATTTTTTCACATGGATAAGCTTTCCTCCTTTGCTGTTGCACCATCTTCCAATTCCCGTTTCCGATTCGCGGATCAAAACTTTGTGGTGCTCTCCAGTCAGCTAACATCGAGCTGGGAAAAGTTTACACAGTGGTAAACGTTGCAAGTTCCCGGATTTAAAAATGTTAAATGGTATACTCCAATTCAAAAGAAGTCTACTAGAATTGTCACAATATTTCATTGATTTTGATTCAGATGGGTAAAGAATTTTTGTACAAATCGTATAAGGCATTTCGCTTAAGAATCAGATGAGAATTGGCAAAGATATAGCCATCGGAATATGCCTTATTGTCGCTCCACGTGAACTTTCCAATTTTTTAAAGGAAGTCGACCGGAAAAATGTACAAAAAATTTAAATCAAAACTAACCTTGGGATTTTGATGGATAATGAAATCGATTAACGAATTGTTTAAGATATTACGATTGAGAATCGGATGAGTATTGGAAAAGATACAGCCATCGCAATAGGCTTGATTTTCGGAAACGACATCGTGTCATGGGAGAGAATCGATCACAAGGATATCGCAGAATATATATTGTATAACATTTAAATTAGAAACCCGAGAAAAGTGTGGCTTTTGTGCCATTGTAGTCGAAGGATTACCCAGTTCCCATTTCCTTTGGTCGCCTTGCTGTTAAACCTTTTGGCTTGTTCCCGTTGACCATTGCGAGCTGTTTTTGCAGATATACTAAGTCCCAAGGATATTGGGGTGGGGATGTGGCCACTATTGCTGCCATTTTGGCCGGCAGACGTTTTCGTTCTTTTTCTTCTTTTTCTAATATTTTTGGCGACTGCTGCCGCTTTTTGCGCAGCCATTTTGTTGGCCCCGCAAGCGCTTTGCCCCCACCAGCCCCCCTGGCCGTAGCCTTCTCTCTAAAAGGATCGAGTCGCTGGCATTTTTCGCTGGCATCGCATTTTTTGCTCTGCTCCTTTTGCCACTATCCTGCCAAAAACCATATCCTGTGCGCTATTTGCTTTCCTCGATTTCTATTTGCGCCCTAGGCGCTAGTGTGCATGTGTGTGTGCCTCTGTGTGTGTTTGTGTGTGTGAGTATTTCTAAGTATGCCGAGCATGTAGCTTTTGGTATTTATGACTATTGTCGGAAAGCAAATATTTGTCTGCAGCGCATAAAAACAACAGTTAAACGAACGGGCTACGTAAACGGAATATGTATGAGATGGCCATTGCAATTCAGTGTGTGTGTATGGTGTGTGGTGTATAGTGTGTGTGTGTTTTGGCCATGTATTTGTATTTTTCTGGCTTTCACCAGGCTTTCGTCCTTTTGGTCCTTGTCGTAGTTGCTGGGAATAACAAAAAGAACTCGAACAACCACAGCAAGTGCTACCCGAACAACAGAAACTACTGCCAAAAGTGACGTCGTTGGTTTTCTGTTTTTGTTCGTCTTTTTTTTATATTGTTTATTCACTCTTGGTCTGTATTTTTATGCTTCTGCATTTTTATGCTGACCTCAAGCTGGTCTGGCCCCATAAACGCTGCCTGGCCATTGGCCATCTAGCTCGGAGAACCCCAAAATGGCAGGAGGCTGCCAAAGATTGGTTGGATTTGCTATTGAATTGGATCGAATATAAATGATATATTCTTAATTTTTTAATATGAAGCCCTAAAATCCTAGTGTCCAAATCAAGTACAATCGGAATTATTGTAGATAAAGCAAAATAAACCGAAAACAAAGGATTTGCCCTTTTCGCACGCCCTGCCTTTATCCTTGCTATCCCCTGTCGAAAGAGCTCAAACCACCCACGGCTATAACGATTGTTGTCAGTGCCCTGCCCTCATTTATTCCACACTAAACAAACCTCGAAATCGTTCCCATGGGCCGAATCACACACATATTCGACGGGGACAGATTGAAATGACAACTTTTAGTATCGGCGATTGGCCATGAAGTGCGCTTAACGACTGGGTGGACACAGATGCGATCCGTATCCATATCCATATCCATGTCCATATCCCTATCCCTATCACAATCTGTATCTGAATCTGAATCTGTGCCCGTCGAAAGCAATTTGTGTAAATATTGAAACGTTTGCGATGCGAGCAAAGTCGCAATCAGAGATTGTGCGGCTGATTGGAGTTTGGCAGAAATGTGTAAATGGGGAAACCGGCTGGAAAGTGCCAGGGGAGGAGGATTGCTCTGGGAAACTTTCGAAAAGGGATTTTCGATGTTTGCCCATTACGCGTTTGTTAGTTTTATCCACCTCTGGTCCTCTGATTTCCCAGCCAGTTACCAGATAATAAATTCACACCAATTCACTGGCAAACTCGTAATGACTGACCACTGACCCAAGAAATGCTCAAAATTCAAATATTTTTCAAATTAAACTTAAAACACTTTGCTTATTCTGTGCTCGGCCAATTTGTTGTTCTCCCCGTTTTGTTTGGAAAAAACGCTGCTCTTTACACTTGACTTCAAATCGCTCAAAGGACGCGTTTTATGCGTTTGCGTTTGCGTTTTGGCCAGAAAAGAGGCAGCTGAACGTGGGGCACAAAAAAGTAGAATCTGGAGCTATGGCAAGGATGGCAAGGAGCATCCGGGATTGGGAGGTATCCCCGGGGGCATTTGTCGGGTTACGCATCAAAGCGTCCGTATGAAAAATGGCCAAAGCGCGATACGCCAAATTGAAAGCAAGAAAAATATGGCTGAAATGTTGCTTTTTCAAACGGCCAACTGGCTGTCTAGGGTGCCGCAGATGGAAATGGAGATGGAGCTGATGATGGTGATGATGATGGAGCTGGAAATGGCGATGCTGATGGCGATGGCGATGGCTGTGGAGCCGGGTGACGATGATGCCCACCAAGCCAACTGATGATGGCGTCCTGCCAATGATGAATGCCCCCCGAAAGCCAGTTCGCGCTCACATTCCGCGTTCTCAACGCAAATGAAATTGGAAAATGTTCTGGCAAGCAAAATTCCCCCCTCCAGAGGCAACGTCAAGGGAGGAGGACCTGGTGTCTGAACTGGGCGAAACCGGGAGCGGCCCGACTAAAGCGGCGACTAGCAAAATGAAAAATAGTCAAGCAAAAGCAGCACGCAAACAATTTGCGGGGTCATCGATACTGCGTGTAGTACAGTGTGAATATTGGAGATAAAAAAAGTTTCTATAAAACATACGATAAAGTTCTATATATTATTTAATTTCCAGTATTCTAATAGTTGCATTTTTAAATTGTTTTTGTTGAAAAACTTATTCTCTTCTTAAAAAACAATCAACAGATATCCTCTAATTCCATTCTATGTATAAAAAGAACTATATTCTAATTAAAATAAAAATGTATATTACTTTATTATTATTATCCAGCACAGTACTTCGCTGGCCATTTTGAAATATAAGTTTTATGACTTGTGCTGGACGTACTAAAACACGCGTATGAAACGCGCATTCGCCTGGTGCCGCCCCCTGACCTTTGCCACCCACACCACCACCCTTACTCCCATCCCCAGTTACTACCCCAAGCCCCCTGGAAAACCCCCAAAATCTGCAAATCTCCGGCGTAGCCAGTCACTGGCAGCTGAGCAATTTATTGCCGCTCCAGCGCACACCAAATGAATATTGGTTTCGGTTTGGCCAACTGGGGCTTCTATTTGATTTTGGCTTTAGCGTATTGCCAATATTTGTATTTGTCTTTGGCGTTTGTCGTTGCCCAAAACTTCAAAGTATCATTTTCATTTTGACAGGCTGATGGGGGCCAGGACCTAGTGCTGACAAGGACGAAGGGCTGCGGGCGTTTAAATATTTGGGGAGCCGGCTTTCGATTGGACGATTCGGTATTCGGTATTCACTCTGGCCACAGCCACAGACTCTGCGGCTCCCACAATTCAAAAATTTCACACCAACTCACAACTGTTTGTTTTTGGCCTGGAATGCAAAAATGCAGATCCAATGCAGAGCCGATTTCCAGCGGGCTGAGTCATCCTTCCCAGGGCCTAATTAAAACCAAAAGTCTGCACTTAGCATAAACATCGTTTAAATCCCGATTCCCGATTTCCGATTATAAACAAAAGCCTGCAAGTTGCAAACAGAAAGAATGAATATCCAAAAGTCAAATAAACCACAACAGCCAATAATAAACAGAAAATCAGTGGGAGCTTAAGAGAATCCAGGCCTGGGGGATTAACAAACATTATTAAAATTGACATTGAACAAACAAGGAATACTCGCATACTGGAAACTCGAAGGGCTCAAGGAGCCAAAAGACAGACGATATTTAAAACTAAATTGAGCACATGCTGCGCCACTTCACGTTCACAAAGCCAGCTTCGAAGGCCCACTCGGCTTTCAGGTCCTCGGTCCATTTTTGGACTCCCAGTCCCAGTCCCAGACCCAGTCCCGCTGGTCCTTCATGTCTAACGTGTCCTGGTTATGAGGAAGGCGAGACAGCATGTCTGTCAGTGGCTGCCTGGGAAGGGAATCCGATTTCCAGTTGGGCTAAGAACGGGTGCTGTAGGTTATAGATGGACTCGGGTGCTGACTGTTGACACACTGGACAGAAAATGATTAAGGCAAGCGGCACTGAGAGAAAAGTGTACAAAAATAAAAGTAATCCTACATTTAAAACCTATCACTGGCACTTACCAACAAGCCATTACAGCCTTGGACCCACCCTTTTTTAAGCAATTTCTTCGTGTGTAGCTAAGCTGCTGCCAAATCTAAACATCTGCAAAATTACGCGCATAAATCCTTTAACACTTTTCCTTCTGGCCTGGATGGCCTGGACGGCAGACTTGCCACCGTTGGGGTTGCATTTGCCACGCGGGGCACCATCAAATTAGCCTACTTCAGGGTCGGGCCTGCTGCGTGCCCTCCGCTCTCCTCCCCCAACTTTCCCTCCAGGACTCGCACTCTTCCTTTCATCGAAGCGAGTGCAGTGCAGCCTTCACAGAATGCCACATACCCATTGTTTACACATATCATATTTAGTGGTAGGAGGGCAGACGAGAAGTAGCACTGAGAGAAATATTAAAGTCAAGGCTTTGACCATTTATTTATATTATATTTACTTTCAAAAGATGTTCTAAGGTAAGGAAATCCCTTGAACTACCAGATATTTTTCCAGCAATTTGTCTAAATACAGACGTCGCGAGTTGACAGCTTTGCCTTTCTTTCTGAGCAGCTGCAGCTGTGTTCTTCTCGTGTCTAAGAATATATTCTGTAGGACCCGTCGAGTGTTCCGATTATAGATCCTTGCCAAAACAAACAATGACACCACCCGCTCCATCTGGGGCAACCGTTTCTGCTTGACTGGCCGCCAAAGGTTTGTGGCTGCAAAGTAAATGTTTCCATCTGATGACCCCTATGCCAGGGATCCGCAATGGTGGTCCTGCGAGGCATATTTCAAGGAGTCTTGTGCGGTTTCTTCCACTGGGTTTTCTTTCTTGCCGGCCCGGCGGCTCTTGCCACTTTCCGCTTCTCAATGTTGGCTGTGGCATGCCTCCTTACCGCTTATCATGCTCAAATGGTAATTGAAGGGCCCTACAAAAACTATTTATCCTGAAGCTGCCGACCGTGCTCCTGTTGTTATGGTTGTTGTTGTGGTTGTTCAATATTACCCAGGCGTTGTCCATTGATAAAAAGGGGAAGGACAATGGACGCATTGAACCCGAATCGAAGTCTGAAGCCGAATGCAAACCCCTTTGCTACCCTTCGCCGTGAGTCCTAATTTTTATTAAATTTGTTTCCAGTTCCCTCACTTTGTCCCGTCCCTTCCGATCCTGTTTACCTTCCAGTTTTATGTTTTATGACAATTTCCACTCCGAGCCATTGTAGTTGGAGGTAGTTTTCGGAACCCATCGACTATGATGTTGTCATCATTATGCCAATGGGTTTTGCGTTTTGTCAAGGTTAATTGAATTTTCGCCTGGACTCGATTGACTGTTGCTATCTCGCAGATACGGACCACATTTATCTTTATGGATCCTGTATTACGGTTATAATTTAGCCACAGCAGTGGCCAACTGACTAGTGGAAGACCCCTCCCACTCGTCTTATCTGTCGTGGCATTTTACGGTTGTGGATTAATTATACACACGCCTCTGAATTGTTGCCGATTGCCGTCATAAAATGTTCCATTACCATCTGAACTTTGCTCGGAAAAGCTGGTCCCCAGCCTAGAAACAGGCATAAATGATTCAATAACGTATTGATTGATAAGTCAAGTAGGTTGGTTGTAGGTGTTCTGGGGTCCCTCCGATTTTTCCTCCAAAAATACATTCAGTTCCCGAAAACTGCCTGACTAAACTTCTAATAATTGCTTTAAATTCTGCTCACACTTGCCGTTGACTTTGTTGTGTGTGGATGTGGATGTGGATTTGAGATGCGGATGGGATGCGGAAAGGACTCGCATCAGGTCAGGGGGAAATCGAGGCGAAACTCGTGCAGCAGATACTTTTTCGCTGCCCTGTTATAATTCCACAGCAAATGCGCACATTGCCTCAGATTCAGCTAAGACTTGTTGGCCTTTGTGCCAGTCGAAATCGGTAAATAAAGTTTTCAAAGTTGCACAAACTTCCGGAGAGGTGGGAGCTCTGAGGGAAAGGCAGAATTCAAAAACAAGAAACAAGAAAAAAGAAAGAAGCACGCCATGCCAATTCCCGGTACAAGTGCTGCTTGATGCGAACAAGTTTGCAAAATTCTCGTACTTGGTCCGGACTCCGGACTAGGGCTCCTTCCAGGTAACCCTAAGCCAGCAGAACATATCCTCCTTCAAGGGGAGGGATGGCGCTCCAAGATCCCTGGTCGGCAGTTCCCGCTGAGCCAAAGCCTAGTCCTAAGCCCCGTGGGCCGCCCCATGAAGTTGCCAAAGGAGAAGACATCCAGCTCCGACTCCGGAGAAGTGGCCAAACTTTTGTGCACAGCCCCATGTTTGGTTTGTCTTTCCAGCTTCTGCCTTTCTCTTTACCGCCTTTCCGACTTTCTTTTATGCTTTCCCTCTGTGGGTTATGTCAGTGTGAGTGTGTTTGCGTAGGCGGATAGTTGGCTGGTTTTTGGGGGTGTGGCGGAAATGGGTTTTGGCCTGGTTGCTTGTCAGTTGTCGAATGGTTTGTAAAGTTCCAACAGGGTGCAACACTCTGGGAAAGTGTTTCCTGAAACTCATATTGCAGAAGGTTTTTAAATTACCAAAATATTTTTAAGCGTTTTTTAAACATGCTAGTCCCAATATTTGCTTCAGAAAATATTCAAATATCATATAGATTTCTTCTCGGTTCATAATTTTGGGTATAATATATGGGAAGTTGGATTCTTTGGATCACCCATTTTAATCTGACTTTTCCACAACTTTCTGGATTCGCAAAAAGCAAAATGCAATCTCAAAAAAGGGCAAAGGAAGACAAGGCCATGCTTTTTTTTCTGCGATGCTCCTGGTCTGGTTGTTGTCTTCGCATTTGTTATTATTTTTGTTGTAGTTGCTGACATTCTGGTCCAGTCTTGCCACTCAAAGCAACAACTCGAGGAAATTGTCGTCGCCGAGCAGCGAACACGCCAAAGTTGCCGCGAGTGCAAGTGCAAGTATGTCTTTGTGGCCCAGCATCTGCAGCAGCAACACCAACAGTAACAGCAACAACTGCAAATGCAACACGCCCCTTGAATCGCCCGGAATTAAAGCCAAGACTTCTTGGAAAAAAAAGAGGAAACAATGGGGCTTCCCCTGCGGCATGCGCACCGCATAAAAATGGTCGCCGGGGAAGTGGCTGGCCAATGGGAGCAGGGCTGAGGTGTGGCCTCCGGTTCTGGAGGGAAATTCTCTCACAGCTCCGGATATTTCCTCGCAAAACTATAATCACTTGAGACATGCGCTGCGCCACCGAAAGGACCGGGGTTGTTGCAGCGGGTACGGGTGCAACCCTTGCATCACGAAGCCACCCCCGGACCGCCTCTGGCCACCCCTGGCCATCCCATGTCACGTGCAGCAGAGCTCATCCTCGGCAGTTGTTGCTCCATTGCTTTTGTAAACAGGCGCAGGCGCAATGCGCCTTTCCGCCTCACGGGGGTACGTTTCGGCAGGGACTTTTGTCCGCCGTACTTGTGTTTTCCCAACCGACTCGGAAGGCCAAAGTGAAATGCTTTGATTTCGCTGATTGTCCGATCACACGCCATCTGACAGCGAACGCGGCTGGTTGTCCTCGGCTCCGCAAGCGGAATACAAGCAGAGACATCCATAATTATAAACAATCTTTCGAATCGGTTCGATTTCCGTGAGTGTCGCGACCTGCGAGTGACTTTGTGGACATTTCAAATACAAAATTCGACTAAGAAAAAGCAATAATAAACCAAATAAAAACAAAAGACACTGAGATGTTGGAGTTTTACCCAATGCCCACGAATCTGAATCCAGTCGGTGGCAGCTTGTATTCGCTGCAACAAAACCATGGCGGTGCTCGATTCCTGGACAATCCGAATCCCAATCCCGGCAGCAGTGGCAGCAATACGTTGCATCTTACCAACAACAACAACAGCCATTTGGGAAATAACATTTCCGGCAACAACAGCCCAACGGCTTCATTAACGGGCCCCCTAATTTCCGCAACACAGCAGCAACTCCTCCAGCATCAGCAGCAGCAGCAACAGCAACACGCAGTCTCGACCACGCCAGTGCCAATTAACAGCTGCCCTACGCCCACAGGACCCAGCCCCAGCAATAACAACAACAACGGCAGCAACACGAGCAACAGCAACCACTCCGCCTGCAACACATTAACAGCTGCTGCTGTTGCTAATGGTGTTAGGGCTGCCACGCCAGCAGCTCCCTCAGTCGCCACCTCGCAATTAGGTGGAGCAGTTGCTGCCGCTGTTGCTGCTGCTGCTGTGGCGGCGGCTGCTGCTGCTGCATCGGCAACATCGACAACGGCAACACCCACGGCCACTCCAACGGCCGGAAACGGAAATGGAAATGGAAATGTTGCTGGTGGGGCCGCCACTGGAGCCGGAGCCGGAGCCACATCAGCTGCCCCACCGAAACTGTCGGCCGATTGTAGTGGACGCACAGGTATGTTCCAAAAGTATTTTGCACACCGGTAGTCTAGGCATTTCCCCATCTCCAGGCCCCATTCCGTTCCGGGGTTTTCACGCTTTTCGTATTTGGCATAGTTGCGTGTGCCCGGCCTTTGGGTCGGAGAGCCCGGCTCCTTCTCCTGTCAGGTGCGAAAGTTACCTGTAGGCGGCAGCCTACTGATTGTGTGCGGCCACCCCCGCCAGGCCGACTCTGGGCCCACTTTGCGTGCTAAGTTCTTGGCTTTTGGGCCAGGAGGAATTCTTTCTTTGCTTTCGGGAAAATAACCAAAACGTTTATCTGATTTTCGCTTAAAGGATGTTCTTAAATTTGAACTTTTCTCTAGATTGTTAGATCTTCCAGAAATTTAATAGATTTATGTTTACCACAAAATTCGAAACTCCCCCCTACACATAATATCAATGTTTTTGCAAATATTTGCGTTTTACTCCTATTAGAAAATATGATTGAAATCAGACTTAATAATGTCAAAGCTTGTTAAAACTAAATATTTACTTTCAACCATATTTGTTTACGATTTAATTGAAATTGAAATGCATAAGTAGAAATCTATTTAAAAACTAATTGCAGAGCCAGACTTTGGTTTGTGTTGGTCGTTTGACAAATAAAATCGAATCAAGTGTGGCACAAGTCCATAAATCCTAAAACTGGCATTGGCTGGACAGCAGGATATGAATTTTAAATGCCGCATAAAGCTATAGTTCAGGCTGGAGTACGGAAAGTGGGGGTGTTCGGGCCAAAGTATTTCCAAAAGTATGAACGCAAGTTGACCACAAAATAATTTTGACAATGAACCTGGCCGACACCAGCCCGTGCTGAGGGCGTGGCATAACCAATAAAAGGCTATTAAGGCAGGCCACATCCTCTCCCACTCATCCCATCCCAAACACACATGCGTTGGCATGCAGACTCACAAACACACATGCACAAAAACATGCATTTATGTGAGACAGCCAGAAAGTAGGCAACACTTTTCGGCAGAAGCTGCAAGGAAAGTGTTTCCGGGGGAAAACTTTTACGAATTTCCCTCCGAAAATGCAAAGTGTGCAAACAATGTGTGATGCATATGCCCAGCAGACTTCGTCCGAGAACAAGTGGATTGTGTTTTGGTAAATTTTTTGTTATCTAAGGGTCCTCCAGCCCCTGAAAAACTTTTGATTTTCCTATGAAATTTCAATTTACACTTGCCTTCCGCCATTTGCCTTCCTCCATTTGCCATTTGCCATTTGCCACTGGTCCAAATGGCAGCAAATAGTTCCGCTTCCGCCACAAATACGTCCCAAAAGCCACTCCATTCGACTGGCAAACTACTATCATCTGTGCCCCCACCGTTTAAATTCAACTATCAAGCTGACGGAGGTCGAGGAATTCCGGAATGGTCGGGCAGGGTTCACGGAGGACAGGAGACCAGACCACGGAAATGAGCACACTCAGTGTCAGGTATTCCACCGAGCGTATCAGCATACATATCTGGCTTCTGCGGTGGCTTCAACTTCCTCTGTGCGGATGGATGTGCTCCAAGTAGGTGTGCGTGAGTGTGGAACTGAAGTATGCGCCATGTGCATAGCTCTATGTCACTTTCACGCTGAGATCCGGCTACACTGGAAATCAATGGGAGAAATGCCTGTTGAGGCAGATAATTTTGATTAAGCCAATGATTTGTGACAAACATATCATTTAAAACGAGAACTACATCCATTTTCTCCCCGTGTAGATAGAAACTATTTATAAGTTTTAAAGACCGAATTGGCAGCCGTCATTACAGCTGTCCCATTATGAGCTGTCTGTCAAAAAGGCGAACTGCTGCCAAAAAAATCTGCGTGGCACGTGGACGGACTGAGCTCCGGTTAGTGGCTGAATTAATGCCAGGAGTCCGTCCGGGCTACGTCTCCCCATTTATCTCCATAGAGCTCCGCCCGGGCTGTCAATGTGTCAATAAATGCACCATATAGTGCGACAGATAAGCTATTTTATCACCGATAACGGCGAGGACACTGTTCCGACGCTGATGTCTATTAGCTGGTTATAATTTCTTTTTTGTTTTTATATTTTTTTTATTTTGTTATTTTTCGCTGTTTATCATGAAGTTGATTTTGGATTTATCTGCTGTTTAATCTATGTATTTGACATGAGTGTGCCGCACTTGTATTCACTGTTTGCGCTTGTTGTTTGTTGATTTTTCGACAAGATTCGCCAAGGCTGGAATATGAAAGAGAAAATCCCGAAAACACACGGCGTCCTGGTCTGGATATTGGGCTGGTCCGGGGCAACAAAGGACAGGCCTAGTAACCAAAGAGTGCCGTTCATAAAACTGCAGCAAAATGCCATAAATTTCGATTAGATTACACAAACGGAAACCCGTCACACAATATCGATGCGAGAAGCTCTAAAAAACGGCAAAATTCAAAACGCTATTGCCTCGGGCCCCTATCAAATGAATCATATTGCACTTTCCACTCTTTTTTTTTTTGTTTGTTTTGAATTGGAAAATTGGAAAACCCTTTATCGGCGATGCAATTGCATAGGGAATAGGGCTTGGATATTGGGTGTTGGGTGTTAGGAGAATCTGAGAACATTGTCAACTTTCCACAGCACTGGCTTAGCACACAAAGCAGGGCTGGCGCCCCTTGGAGAGGCCAAAGGCAGGGGCGATGGCGATGGCGACCCCCTTTCTCCGCTTTTCCAACTATTCACGCACACATCTGCATAGATGTAGCTGCCTCTGTTTTGGGTGTGTGTGTGTGTGGGACCGCCATTGTGCCAACCATAAATCATGCACATTTTTCTGCCACTGAGCCACAGCCATATAATATACCACTCCACTCCTCGGCAAGCCCCATCGACTGCCCCATTTCCTCCGGCTTTCCCCAACTTGCTGCTCATTTTTCATTGCTTCCATACATTTTTCGAGGCGGTCGTCATATATTTTTTATGTTTACTGCAGGCAGCTTTTGTTGTGTTTTCGGGTACTACTTTTTATGACTGGTTTACAGTTTCAAGAGCGCCTCTACGGGCGGAGGATTAGCGACGTGAGTTCTGGAGTGAGCTCGGAAAGGGGAGGAGCTCCCAGGTCCCAGGTTCCAGGTTCCAGGTCCCAGTTCCGTGTGTAAAATTATATCCTTAAGCGCATCCGATTAAATTTGTGCAAATAAGCAAAATCAATTGAGCCCCGGTATTCGCCATACACACAGATAATGAGGGAGTCTCTGGGGACAAATACAGAAAACTTTACGTTTCAATTACGCATCAACAAGCTTTCAATACAAGCTGTTGCAGGCGACAGATAATCTTTTTTCTTTTTCTGTTTTCCTTGAAGAGTTCTTTCTCGAGTTCCCTTCGTCTTCGACAGGAAAAACAAGAGAGACGTTGAAGCATTTTCACACGATTCGATTGTCAGGGAGGTCCTTGCGTCCTCCAATGGCAGCACATGTCATGATAATTTCGCTGCGACATGTGCTGCCAGCACGTATACGCCGCGTATGCCCATCAAACGGGAGCTTGGGAGCTCCGCCAACGGGAAACTCTTCTATAAGCGAAAAATCATAAGCAAATAATATCTCTTTATTGAAATTTATTTCGTGTTTAAAACTAAATCATATAATTTGTGCCAGAAAATAGTCTTAGGTGTAAACGCTCAGTGTAAAAACTTACTAATTTTATCCTTTCGTTCCGATTTGTTGTCCTCCCCAGAAGTAGGCCACATCAAGTGCGAGAAGAACTTTGAACTGTGTGAGGGCTGCGGCCAGAAGATCCACGACCGATTCCTGATGAACGTCGGAGAGGCCAACTGGCACGAGCAGTGTCTAGCTTGCTGCTACTGCGGCCTCCAGCTCCACCACACCTGCTACGTGCGCAACTCCAAGCTCTACTGCAAGATGGACTACGACCGGCTGTTCGGTGTGAAGTGCGCCTCCTGCTGCCACGCGATCCTGCCCCAGGAGCTGGTGATGCGCCCTATCCCGAACTTCGTCTTCCACCTGCCCTGCTTTGTGTGTTACGCCTGCCGGCTGCCCCTGCAGAAGGGCGAGCAGTTCCTGCTGCGCGACGGGCAGCTCTTCTGCTATCGCCACGACCTAGAGAAGGAGATGTTTCTGGCGGCCGCCGCGGCTCAGCACTGCGGCTTCGTCGGCCTGGACGAGGAGGACCTGCTGCGGCCACGCGATGGCCGCCGCGGCCCCAAGCGACCCCGTACCATCCTCACCTCGCAGCAGCGGAAGCAGTTCAAGGCCTCCTTCGACCAGTCGCCCAAGCCCTGTCGCAAGGTGCGCGAGGCCTTGGCCAAGGACACGGGCCTCTCGGTTCGCGTGGTCCAGGTCTGGTTCCAAAACCAACGGGCCAAGATGAAGAAGATCCAGCGCAAGGCCAAGCAGAACGGCGGCTCTGGCGGAGGCGGCAGTGGTCGTGGCACGGGCAACTCCAGTGCCACCGACGACAAGGACACCAACGAAAAGGAGGACAAGTGCGTCAAACAGGAGATTGGCGGCGACAGCTCCGGATATTTGGGAGGATTGGACAGCACCTTTGCCAGTCAGCCGCTCAATCCGAACTTGCCCTTCTCACCGGACGGTAAGTTAACATTATACAAGATTTCAATTGAATTTGTAGTTACTAACTTTCTGAAATCTTTACAGACTATCCGGCAAACTCGAATGACAGCTTCTGCAGCTCGGATCTCTCGCTGGATGGAAGCAACTTCGACCAGCTGGACGACGACGCGGACTCGCTGTCGCTGAACAACCTGGAGCTGCAATCGACCAGCTCGTCCGGCAACCAGCACTCCCACTCCCACTCGAATCCCCACGATATGCTGGCCAACCTGAACAACAGCCTGATAAACCCCATCGACAAGCTGTATCTGATGCAGAACTCGTACTTCAGCTCAGACCACTAGATGGACTAGATGGACTAGATACGATCGAGAGGCAGAGACGAATTTATTAGCGTTAGAGCTGCAGGCTCCGATCGGCGAGGGATCCTTCCGCCCCCAACCCGGAGCAAGAGGACATCCCGGCAGCTGTTACTTTACATCCGTAGCGACGGCATTGAGTTGAAGTTGTAGAACAAGATACATGAAATGTGATTTTTTTAAGCTAATTGAAATTTTAAGATTCTTGAATTGTGTCGATATAAAAAAAGGAAACCAAATCCCGGAATAGGCAGTACATTTTGTTGTTAGTCTAGACTCTAGAGGAAAACAAAAAGAAACTAATGTAGAACATCTGAGAATAAACATTAAACGGTCAATGTGCCCCTTATGTTTGTAAATAGTTTTAGATCCCCACGAAAAATTGTTATTAAATGTAATTTAAAAGTCAATAATTGTATTAGCAAGTGCAATTTAATCTGTTCCCCCTAAATATACATCTTAACCGAATTTTGCGATTTGCCTTTGGGAAATTTTGGGTGTCTTGAGTGAAGGATTATATTTGTCCTTTCTTTTCAGCCCTTCCTTAGGTTACAAAAAAAAGTTTGTGCTGAAGGAGAACACCAAAAGTAATTTGTTTTAGCAGGAAACTTTCTTCATGTATAAAAATACATTCTCTGTTCGTGATAATTGATTAATAACAATAAGTTTTAGGTTTACAAATATTTACCTTATTGTCCTAATAGTGGGTTGTGAACCCAACTAAATACATTTTTGACATCCATACCGTATGTGATCCAATCCATCTTGTCCTCGTCAGGTCCCACTTTCAATTGAGTATAAAAAGAAAGTTTATATAACGAATTTTCTATATAAATGGCAATTTAAAACTGGCATTTCGTTTTAAAATAGGTTGCTGACTAGCTCGGATAATCAAATAAAACGGTTCTAAAAATGGAAATTTTAGATTTTCAAAATAGGGGGAATGGATATTTCTCAAGAACTCATTTTCTCATCGTTTTGCCTCAGTTTTTAAGGATATTTTTGCCATTTTGTATCCGATTTTGCACCAAGATACCATTTAGGAATCGAAACTTCATTTGATTTCCAACATAATCAAAGATTTATATTTAATTAAAGTGTAAACTTTATAAAATCGTTTTAAACAGTGCCTATCCGCCCATAAGTTCTTTTCTCGCCCCCTTACTTAGGTTTTTAAGGAATACGCTTGACAGATAGCTGATAATCAGATAGTACTCGAAAATACGAATTCGGGAAGGTATAACATTCGCCGTTTGGTGGTGAACAAGCCAAGTTATGGCTAATTTGGTAAAAGATCAAAACGAAATAGCATTCAGGGCTGCATTATGCTTCTTCTTTGTTGTCATAATAGTGGGTTGTGAACCCAACTAAGTACATTATTTTTATTCCTAGCCTATTGTGATCCAATTCATTTGACTCTAGGTATGGGCACACTTTTGCCGGATATATAATAAATGAAAGGTCTAACAAATATTTATTTGTTGTTTATTTCTTGATAATTGGAATAATTTTAACTGCCGAAAGCTTCCAACCGACATTTGTGTGTGACCTTAGCTGCAAATAATGAAGGGCCCCCTTTTTTCAGTGTTGGAAAGTGCGGAATTATCGATAATTCGATGTAAATATATATTTTCGACATCCCTATATCTAGCTCAAAGATTTAAACAAACAATAACAATGGTAAAAGCTAAATATTAACAATAATGAGAATCTATAATTGAATTATTTCCCTGTCCCGCAGCTTTTCTATTCGTTCTTCAAGTCGTTGGTGGGTAAAGAAGTGGTCGTCGAACTGAAAAACGACCTTAGGTAAGTGGCGCTTGTTTTGGTTTAGCGCGTGTTTTGCCGGCTCATCTGCAACATTGATTTGTTTCTTTTTCGGGTCAACAGTATATGTGGCACATTGCACTCGGTGGACCAGTATCTGAACATCAAGCTGACGGACATCAGTGTGACGGACCCCGACAAGTACCCGCACATGTTGAGCGTGAAGAACTGCTTCATCCGAGGCTCCGTGGTCCGGTACGTGCAGCTACCCGGCGACGAAGTGGACACCCAGCTGCTGCAGGACGCGGCGCGCAAAGAGGCGGTGGTTAGCACGAGATAAGAGTTTCCCGAAGCCCCAATAACCCTACCCGAAGTCGCGCTGCAGTGGGCTCTTTCCACCCAGAGCGTCTCTACTTCTAAGTGAAATTTTTTAAAGCATCTGTATCTTTACAAAAAAAAAAAACAAAAGCGTTCAGTATGGTCCCTATAAAACTTGTTTAAGGAATTGAAAAGGGGAAACCATGAACACTCCAAAGAAATTTGTAATAATTGTGTTCTTCAAAAACATAAAAGACTAAACTTTTGCCATTGTCTGGCGGATTAGTCAGCTTTGCCATTTGCTGTATTGAAAAACAAACATATCCTTTGACTCCTGTTTTAATGCGATAGGACACGGCCCATGACTTTATCGCTCCACGCTTGAATGGTGATGCTGGTTGAAATGTATGTAGGTCACTCACAAACTTACTACAGTTCAGCGACTCCACTGAGTTTGCGTCATGTTGATAATGGGCAGTGGAATTGGTCCATAAATTTGTATAATTGTTGTAACGATGCCATGATGTCTTGTCTACACATCAGTTGTCCGAATACGTCCTGTGCTTTCGGTTAACATGTACATGTCCCTTGTTTTACGATTGTACTTATTGCGACTTAAACCTCCCTATTCCGGCCCCATTCCGGTCTCCTTCGACCTTTTATCCTTTGGAGCAGCGAGTTTGATCCGACTCGCCTGCCAATAAAACTGGGGAGCCTAGCGGAATGCTTTTAATTTCTGAGACCCGAACCGCTCGTTAAGTGACTCTTCATCCCGCCGAATTGCTTTTTTGGACTTTTACGGAATGCGTACTAAAAATGAAATAAGCATTCGAAAAACATTTCGGTTCGGCATTTACATTTCGGCATGGCCAGGAGTCGATGCTACGGTCGCTAAACTTTTGGCAGATGGTCAGCGGCCCTGATGAAATATCGCGCAATCAAAAGTTGTAAGTGCACTGAGAGGAAAAGCGTTGGAAGGTTGAACAAAGGTAAGTTTATTTAATATACCAATATACTTTAAAGTTCTTCCTGTTGATAGATTTATTCTTTTGTTTCCAGCGAGATGGAAGATTCCCAAAGCTAAATACTCTATTAACTTCCACTGGTTAAGCCATGTAATTATTTTCCCCCCGTGTACATCATCGTTCGCTCGTCTGCTTTCGCATAATTGAAGGGGGAGGTAATCGGACATTGGGCGGGGTCACGGGACATTTCCGTGCGGAGGAGTCTATCTTTCATTATTTTGGTAATTGGGTTCCTGCTTCCGTCGCAGTTTTAAAATTCAAACTGCGAGGCGCATTTTCGGAAGGAGCATTATTTGCGATATTCAGGCAAACAATGTTTTGCATTTTGGCCAAAAAGTTTGCCTCTCCTGTGCGGTAGATGAGAATGGTTGACGGCACTGTTGAATTCGGGGTTGGGGTGGGGTTGGAGCCCGGCAAGTGTCCCCGTCTATTGCCTATCATGATGGGCGACCTCCGCCTGCGCCACACATAAAATTTTGTAATATACTCGGGCCCGGGGTGGACGTGAGCCCCACTGGATTTATGGGGCTCGGTGCACGGGCTTAGAAAACAAGAGAAACGGAAGCATAAACGCCGGGCTAGTTCATCAACGTGTTGAGCTGTGCGTGGCGCGTAAAAGTTGGCTCGTAAACTTTCGCAAGGATCATTCGGGTTTTATTAAAAAATAAACTATACAAATTTGACACAGATTATTTATACATAAGTACGGAGGAAGTGCGGAGCACATGAATATGCAAACGGGATGTGGGTAGATGAGCATAAACATGCGCAATTGTGGAGTTTTAAACGTCCCGGCGGCGGATTCCCATAATGCTTTGCAGTGGATCCCCTTAATGGCACGCATATATGGATGTATGGGTCTTTGCAGTCCATCTTCGTCCTGCGTCCTCGACTCTTCCTCCAGAAGTATTCCACATGTTCTCCGGGGACTCCTCAGACAAATTGAATTGTCCTGTTTTTCGTTATTCGTTTAAAGTAATTCGGGATGAACTGGCCGTAAATTACGGAATCCTTTTCGTGAAAATGCCATTAACACAGGAGGATATACGAGTCCGAATCAATATTGTCCTTGTACGGAAGATGAGTCGATGTGATTTCGTAAAATAAATCTTATACGTAAAAGTGACAGTGGATTCGTGATCTTCGAACTATTATTGGAGTTGGATTGGCTTAAGATTTAGATTAAGATTAGAGAACAAGTACCCCTCCTGCAGAACGAGTTACGTGCTAACCACGAACGTTCTGCAAAAGGAGTTCCACGAGCTAATAGTAAGTATTTACAAAATAATTGGTACCCTGTTTTTGGCTTTAGAGAAGAAATTAAATCGAACAAAAACTTGGTCTTAATTACCTTAACATTGTTGCCCGGAAGCAGAGAAACTGAATTGCTGACAATTATTTTTCAATTATATTAACATTTGCTATAAAAATGAACTTCAACTGACTCTGGTTCTAGCTAATGCGGGAATTAATTGAATGCTTACACTGTGGAATATTTGTGACTTGAATTAAAAGGGTTGTGGGGAAACTATAAGTTCCTCCCATTGAAGAGAAGCACTTCCATACGTGCTAGAATCTAATCCTACGCTACCTCTAAGCACACCCATTGTGTTTGAAGACTTAACTCTCGATTAGCATTAACTAAGCACAAGATGCACACGCGTCCGGATGATCTCTGATCCTCCCAGACGACGTCCTTCCATTCCAATCCAATCCGAAGTTTCCGTTCTCTCACTCTATGCTCTAGCATGGGGCAGTCGCCTCACTGCACTGGAAGCTCTTGGAGTTCTAGCTGCCGTCGCACCAGCTCCCTGCTCAGGCAATGGCAGCAGGAGCAGGCGTCCTCCGTCGCCAGGTCCGTTGCCACGTTCTCGACCTCGGCGTGTGGCACGTCCAACGCCAACGCCGCCGCCGCCATCGCCAGCTGCTCTCACACGCTCGACACCCGCTCGTTGTTGTCCAGCAGCCCGCTGGCCACGCCCACGCCGACACCCCCACGCTGGCTATCGTAGTTAAGGACCAGGGTGGAGGGCTGGGTCTGGTTCTGGAGGAGCTGTTCCCGCAGGCAGCTTGGATGACGGGCCAACAGGGCGGATCCCTTCCGCATTAACTGAGGAGTGGCTCCACTGCTGCCGGATATGGACGCCGGTCCGCCTGATGCTCCTGAGCCGGGGCCCACGTGGAGCAGACCCAACTGCTCTTTAAAGGCCGCTCCTCCTCCGGGGCCGCCTCCGGGACCGCCGTTGCTGGAGTTCCGGTAGTAGCTTTGTTGGCGGAAGGCCCGCATCTGCCGGGAGCTGCCTCCGGTGCCGTCCACCTGCGTGACCGCTGTCAGCATGGAGGGAGTGCGTTGCGAGTCGCCCCTGGAAGAGCAAAACGAAAGGGGAAGGCGGGAGTGGAGATGAGGTGGGGTGAACCAAATCCAGACAGAAAGTATAAATAAACCATATCAATTCGTACTGCTAAATCCAATTGAGCTTCACAATCAAAGTAATCGGAAACTATCAGAGAAAAATTATATTAAAATCAATAAGTGCGTGCTGCTCTCTAAGGCCATGATAAAGTCGGTAAACACTAATTGTTGTATATAGGAAGATATAGGTACAGCGGGTATATCACAAAAGTTTCAAGTTTATAAATTTGTCACTTTATCAAAGCTTAAGAAAGGAAATCTAATCAAATTTGGCTTAAATTTTTTTTTTTAAAACAAACTAATACGTAAACAAGACAAATAATGAATTTAAAAACGAGAAATGTAAGTTAGATTCGATTATAAGACAATGCTTTAACATTGATGGAAATTAAACAAAGTACAACATCAAGGCAACTACTTAAGAAAATAGATATAAAAAAATATTAATACTTGTATTTTGTTCCCGTTGTGAAACCCACCTGTTTAGACTGTAGGCGTTGTTGTTACCACCCCCTCCGCTGGACTTGCCGCCCTTGCCAGGACACAGGTGAAAAGCTCCGTAGATGAGCGGGTTGACCAGGCTGTTGGACATCCCGAAGAAGAATATGGCGTCCTGCAGATCGTCGCCCAGCTGAAAGCAATGCGGAAATTTTAAATTAATTTCCTTCCCATTCAGCCGACCCTTATAAAGGATTTGTTTTTGTTTGAGTGGGTCCGTTGTGGGCGTTTTGCGGCTGGCCGCCACATCCTGGGTGCTTTGATACCCTCGGTACCAGAGGGACCTTGTCGGGTGGCCGGGGCTTAACTAAATCCGCGAAGCACTCTCTGCTCTGAAGTGTAAGTCATGGTTGAAACAAGAAAGATGTACTTTTAACAAAAGGATGGGCCAATGCTCTTAATTGAATTTAAACTATTTCACCAAACAGTTTCCACTCATTTTTAAAGCTTCTCCAATTTAAGGCATTTAAGGCTATGAAAGCCTTTGTATTTTATAAGGCACAAAGCAAGCCGTTTGGGTCATAATGTCCGACAGTAAAACCCAATGTTTTTAGGAAGTCTTTGAAATTAAAATATATTCTTGCGGCCATTCATTTGCTCATATTTTACAGGATACTTGGGCTGCGGTTAACCAAATTCTTTCTTTTGTGTTCCGAAGCGGCCATAATCTTGTGAAATACCTCTCCGCCAAAGGCTTTTACGGGCAATCTCTGGCAAGTCATCAAAGTTGGAGCTGCCGTGCCCGGAAAAATTGCTACCGGACGGTCGTTGTCCGTTGGCTTTCGGGTGCCGTAACGATTAATTAAAAATTGAGCATAAGAAATCATTTTTATGTGCGTCGGAAAGCGTGGAAAAGATTGCGGACCTAAACGGATTTGCCATCTGCGACTAAGCCGAATGTTCTTGAATTTTTAGTACAGCCTCGGGCCGTAAATATTGGACAGGACAACAAAGAGTTCTCCAACTCTTTGGGACCCAACTGACAAATCGAACGCTGATTGATGGGATTTCGCATTTACACAAGATACCAGGAATCGTTATTCGCTTGTCATTCAACGCGCCGGAAATTTGGGCCCAAAGGAACGGAAAGACAGCCCGTGAACGTAGAACGCCCACTTACCCTTTTGTCGGGATTCAGGAACATGAACATAATCATCATGACGTAGTACGGTGTCCAGCAGATGAGGAAGGCGATGATGATCACCACCGATATCCTGAGTGACTTCATTTTGGCCTTGTGTATCAGACGTTGCCGGTTTGTCTGCGTGGGCAGCTTCGCCGTGGAGTAGTTGGCCAACTTGGATCCCTGGAACATCTTTTCGCTGCCTGCGGGGGATGAAAGAAAACTGAAGCCAACGCCTCCTCAAATCTTCACACCTTAACTTACTTGAAATGGTTCGGAAGGTGGACATGTAGGTGCCGAACAGGATGCACAGCGGCAGCAGGAAGGTGAAGACCAGCGTAAAGGTGGCGTACATCTGCTCCTGCCAGTCGGCCGTGTAGAACCCGTGTGTGACGCACTGGTAGAACTCTTCCACAAAAGGTCCTCGGGCCACGTGAAATATGAAGAACTACGCCAGCCATTTGTCAAAATCAAGAGGGTGTGGGTGTATGAAAGTAAATGCCAAAAGTTAAGCATAAAGTGTAGTCGCAAAATTTAACTTTATGGATGTTATAGTTCGGTTTCCCGCTGGCGGTAAACAAAAGGCATTAATATTACCATGCAGAAGTAATTTAAATTCAAGGAATTATGAAAAACTACATAAATAACAAATTTTTTGCCATCCATTATTCAAACGAAGTGAACAAACACAGCCTATAGGCTGTGGTAGTTGAATTAACAATTTGTTGCAATTAGTTTATGCCAGAGCTCTTTATTATATTTGTTTAGAGGAAACCCTACTGTGCATTCCAGCATAAAGTGAATACCTTTCACCTGAATACTGGATTTAAATTTCCCAAAACCGAATCCAATAGATCCGAATTGTCTCTTTGATTCGGCTTCGGCCCAGCAGGCAGTATAAAATGTAGTTCAGGTAAAAGGCAATCCATTGTTGAATCTGAATATGACTGTAATTGGGGGAGAATATTTTGTGGAGCTGTAGTAACACACTCCTTTGTTGGAGCCCCTGAATTGGGAATTCATTTTGTGAAAAGTTGATGCTACAAAGGCCCGGACAGGCGGACAACCACTCTATGAAGGAAGCTCTATAATCCCAGGTCTGGTCGGAACTGATAAAACGGAAACAGCTCCGCTGCAGAAGGATGTGTCAGCGCATAGTTAATACGCTAACAGTCTTTTTATTTTCATTTTAATGGGTTTCTTGTCGAGGAGCTCTGAGCCCCCGAGACAGCAGCTGACCCAAATGGAAAAACTTGCCACGCGTGGTGGAACTACATAAAACCCCGGGGACTACCGACAAGCGAATAATAGCCCATAATGGTTGATTTTTATTAATTTAGCACATTTATAACTTCCAAGCCATTGGCTCTGCCAAAACAAACAAGAGCGCTTCAGAGATATAGATCTAGAGTCTAGATATAGAGCTCTTGACCCACTAACAATAATTCGTTCAAAGCAATTTAAGGCAAAGTTGCCAATGCAGTGTTGAAAGAAAGTTTTGTTCAAACTTTATTCTCTGAATTTTCAAACTCAAGACTTCGCTGAAGAAAAAAAGTTCACCAAAAACGTTTTAGTGGTTTTAGGGGAAAAAGTAAGGCATTATGCCACTATTACTTATGAACGCGTGCATTGTACTCTTGTACCCTGTTCCTGCAGTCACAATGTTTAAAAAACAAGAAACTGTTGTCAATCAAGTTTTAATTGAGTTCCGGAAAATGGCTGTCCTTCGTCTCAAGATGGAAGAGCGCTCCGGTGCACCCATCACATCCGCTTTCACTGTCAAGGACAAAATGCAGAGCTAGACTGCTTCGGGGACCCGTAAACATTCTTGACGTCGTCTGTTTTTTACGGGACCCGTGCCTGAGTCCTCCCAATGGTTGCTAGTGTGCCAGAAAAATTGGTGCGTGTTGGGCGAGGTGCCGCTTATTTTGCTGATTGTTCTAGCGCGGTGCCAAATAAATGCGGAAAACTGCGGCCTGCGCTGAAAACATTTGTTGTTTATTGGCAGTCGGAGTAAATTTTCATTTTGCCGTTTTATTGGAAACCAACGAGCTCAGCAGTGCGTCTAATATTGGATTTGGAAGTCGTGTGCGTATGTGCTGGTTGTGAAATCGTGCCCGTCCTGTCGCGTCCCGTCCCTACCAGAGGACTGCGGAAAGTTGCCGGAAAATTGTTTGAGATGATTCTCACTTGGCGTTTCGCCTTGGCCGTCACGTCTGTAAGCCGCATAAATTTTATGTCGCATGTTCAATAAAACGAAATGAAGAAAGTTCGCCCGGCACGACACTCAACCCCGGGCGGAAAGTGGTCCATAAAAAATTCTGTAATGATTGCAAAGTTTCTTTTAATTGGGTGACAGTGGCTCGTTCATAATGTTACAGTATCGACAAAGGATTCCATAATCTAACAGTAACCTTTAAGGCGTTTGACAGACGAGGCCACATCAAATATTTAGGATTAACCTGACAGCTGGCCAAGTTAACCAATACATGATGTCCATTTTATTATTGGTTGCCAAAAATATCCGAAAGTCACCAGACCACAACCCACTTCAGAAGCTGTCAAAACTGTATGAAGTTCAAAACATAAAAATGTAATTAGACTGAAAGACTTTATGCGGTATTTAAACAAGTCGGACAATTTGACAGGCGGGCACGCACAAGCGCACAAGAAAAAATAGGACTACACCCACTCTCCAGTTCTGTTGAGATTTGGGGGGCACTGCCTTCAATTATTATTCTCCACGCACATATTACTCTGATAAAAGCCAACATGCTTCCTTTAATTAAATGCCCGAAATTATAGCATACATTTGAGCGCAGCGCCGGAAGCGAGATTAGCGTAAAGTGCCGCAGCGATTTATTTAATCCAAAGACTGTTGGCCTCTGTTCGTGTCTGGCTCTAGAAGGTGGCGAAAGGTCAGTTGAGGGCCATAAGCTCCGATGGCCACTTAACCTATTTCCCAGTAGTATCCCAACAGCGGAGTTGAAAAAGTTTCCGAGCAAATCCGTTGGCTGGCTCCCACCTTTCAATCAACCCAAGTTAGTTACCATATCCCTTGGCAACTTTGAAGTGGCGTTCTCCCTTATTACTAAGCCCAAAGCTCGAGTACTCTGCCAGAGCACTCTCAGTCTTTGGAGCAACAGCGTAGCTCCTGAAAAAATCTGATAAATGAAAGGATCCAAGCAACTCTTGGTCCACCTTGCCCGGAGCCCAGGGCCATAAATCAAGGACAGGCGTGCGAATCAAGTGTGTAATCAGTGGAGACACGCCAAAATATATTATACGATTCGAATCTGAGTCCTAGAACAAAGCGGGTGGGACTCACGATAGCTGACATTAATGCAGTCCCATTTTGGCCAAACGAAAAAGAGAATCTATCTCCACACAATGAAACGGGGAATATGAATAATGCCTGTCGTCGGGCAGATACTTTCCGGCAGGCCGGTGACCTTCTTTTTGTGGGCCCGTCCGTAAAAAACCCTTTGTTGGCCGGAATTCGATTGGCTGTCCCTCCGCCCGAGGTGGCCACGTGTGTGTTTGCGGCGAATGGGTGTGGCAGCAGCCCAAAGCGGCATTTAGAACACTTATTGTGCGAAGGCAATCATTTTTAATGTCTGCACACATCCCTGCGCCTACTCAAGACTACGAGTATTTGCGCCTTGCCACTGTGCCACGGGGCGTATGCGTGTTATAAAGTAAACATATTACTTAAACTTCGTCAGCCCAATGCCGGATTGTGCCAGAGTGGCTTTTGCGCATCGTGTAGAAGGGAGTTTGAGCCACGGCGAAAGCTGATCCCCGACTTTGGCTTTGCGTAATGGAAACGCCCGCAACTGAGCAACTGCAAGTGAGGCAGATTATTTTCATAAACGTGGGCCAAGCACGCACTTATCTGTAAATGTTTGTTGAGGCGTAAACGCCTTCACGGGGCGTTATTTCCCGGTAAAAATCCAGCATCAGAAAGTTTAGTTCTGTCCATATCCCCTTCTAGGAGATACAGACCCTTATAAGCGGAATCTCATTGAAACTATTTCACAGTTCACAATTGCATGCAACTAGTAATCCAAATTATAGCTTACCTGTGGAAGACTGAGGACCAGGGATAAGATGTAGGTCCCACCCAGAAGCCGGTGGCACCTTTTGGCCATGTTGAGCGACTTCATCGGGTACTTGACTGCTATCCAGCGATCCACCCCGATCAGCACCAGAACATAGGTGGACAGGTAGAGGCTGAACATCTGGAAGAGTTTTACCAGCTTGCAGGTAAGCTCGTTGGCCAGCCACTGGACCGTGTAGCACCAGGCGGCCTCGCCGATGATGCAGAACCAGGTTACCAGGACGTCGGCGATTGAGAGGTGGAACATCAGCGAGTAGATGGCGCTCCAGGTGTGCCGCGAGTTCCGCCGTGAGATGCGGGTCTTGTAGATATTCCAGATAGTCAACAGGTTGCCCAGGAGAGAGAAGAGAGCCATTACCGCCAGGACATAGACCTTCAGCAGGCCGGAACGGGAGAGTTGGGGAGCGTGGTCCATGGGGCCCATCACGTGCTCCGGCACCTGCTCGGCCATCGGCGGGGTCTCGTGCCGACTGTTGGTGTGGGCCAGCAAGGAACTGTTGGCAATAGCGTAGGCGGGCAGGGGCGTGGTGGTCACGGTCGAATTGGCCACTTCAGTAGCCAATGCCGCCACGCCCACGTCCAGCATGTTGAGGGTAAAATTGGCGATTTCCGGAGCCGCAGCTGCAACGAGCCTGGTTAAGTTGCCCAGTGCAGACCAGTTACCGGAGGTCGCCTCGTTCTCTGCCTCCAAATCCATCGTAGGGCTGGGCAGACGGCCGTAGGAGGAGGATGGGGGATCATCCATGCCCCACTCGGTCTCCATTTGCCAATTATCTTTTTGACGTCTTTTCACAAAAGCGCTTTTTTGGACGGTGGTTCAGGGATAGGTATTTCCGAAGGTAACGGACTTAAAATTGTTACATCTTGATGTGGGTATTCCAGGAGAATCCTCATATGCAATTCTCATTATCTTTCCATTCATGTGCAGAAGACATTTTGATTGACACGAGATCCTAAAGCGATGTATCTACAAAAAAAGAGCGATGTTTAAAATTAAAATCTTATCAAGTATTTGAAAGTGCAGATTGAATTTGCTATAGACGTTCTATTAAATTCAATAAAGTAACGCAATTCCTATCTTATTAAAAAGCAATAAAATGTTTTACATTTCGGCTACTTTAAAATTTTGGGGTGCAACAGGTTTGTTTATTATTCTGATTTCCTGGAAACCCCTTTTGCTGGTGGCTATAAAAAAGTTAAAATTAAATTGAATATATAATGTAATGCATTCTTAAGTTATGCGTCCATCTCTTTGAAGTACAATTTTTAAAAATTCATCAAGGATATTAAGGTATTATGAACCTATTGCTTCACAATGGGAAATGCTATTTAAATGTCAATTAAACATTGTGAACGCTTCGTTGTTGGTGGAATAAAAACGTTAAATCCTTTCGCTCGAATGGTCATTATGGTTCTTAAAGCCCAATTTAAAGTGGAGCACAGTTAAGTATATTCCTTATGGAAATAGCATTGAAATACTGAATGCTTTTCTCTGAATATCCATACTAGCCACTGAAAGGGCTTCCTGGAAGTGGAAATCTTTAAATCCATGACACTGGAAAGCTGTGACAAAGAGGTAACAATACCACAATGGATTGCTTGATCCGCGCGGTTGCAAATTGCAATTACCCGGAACCAATTACTCGTCGCCGCCCTCGGAGGCGCCTTGACTGTTTGCCATTACGAATGCGATTGCGATTAGTTTACTGCACCGGTTGCGAAATTAATTTTAATAGATACAATGACGGTCTGTCAGAAGGCCTCTGGCTCCACTCCACTACCTATTGAGTAGACTTTGCCCATTCTGTCGCAGGTTCAAAGTAAAATTCCATAAAATTTCATTTTCCAAATTAATTTATGAACATAAATTAAATGCTTGGCGGGCCTCTGTTGTGCCGTTTCCTATCGCCAATGGGAAAGCATTAAACCCAATTCAGAGCACCAGCGCCACGCGTGTCCGAAAGCACTTTTCAAGTTTCCACTTCTGCTCAATTGCTGCAGATCAATTGAAATCAATCGTCGCCACTGTTGTTCCCTGGCTGAGGCGATTAATTGGACCTGCTTCCCCAAGATTGCTTACCACACATACTTGGCCCCTCCAGCTAGTCGAGGGCAGCCCCTCGTAGCTAATTGCCGGTGTGCAATTCAAGCCGCGTCGATTAAGCCGGATTAATGGCTCATGACCCGGGTTGGCCAGTGTCACTAAAGCAATTTGTATTTGATTACCCGATGGCAGCCAGGCAGACTGCTAGCCCGCATCTTAAACGGACTGGACCGCCGCCCCGCAGCCAGTTTAATCAGTCTGATTAATACACAAATGCGCTTTTGATTGATCAGCCAAAAAACAGCACATCTGTGGCATGTTCATGGGGATGTGAATAATAATATGCGCCATGAAGGCGACAGATGAACGGCGCGAACTTTGGCGAAAAGTTTTTAGCAGGGTTTTTTTCCATTTTGATTGATTTGCATTCCAACACTGAGAGTCTCTAGGAGGAAAATCTCAAAGCATACAAAACCAGTCAGAAAACATTCTCAGCCCTCTGGTCTGGACGATTTTTGTTTTCGAATTTCTGCACTTGAATTATTGCATTGATTGTGTTAACTGATTCCCGACTTTAAAATTTTATACTAGAATTTCACATTTATATATTATTTCTATATAAAAAGTATTCAATGAAGCTTTAATTGGTGTGGATTCGAATGTGTGAGTGACAGCAACATGGCGGATACGCAATTTGAGCCAACAGAATATAAAAACTCCCATTTTTATTTTTTGTTTTTCCACAAGCCGTGTTTAATGGTGCCACTGATTGTGTACACAAAGTACGTAATGGTTCTCAAACATTTGAATTTCACTACTTTCTTTGTTTTTTCCAGGCTTTGTTAAAAGTTTTCTAAGCTGCCAAAGTTTTGGCGATTGGCTCGCTTCTACAGTTCATTTTTTCCGACTTGATTTCGCCAAGAACTTTGCCCATTCACTTAGATTGGATTAATTCCTACAGCAGTTTTCTGTTATTTCTACGGCCTTACTTTGTAATTACTTGGCGAGTTCATAAACTGGCCGTGCCCCTGACTGACTGCAGGCGAAACACAATTTCTCACTCCCGTCCTGGTGGTCCGATGCCATTTCGATTCTAAACGAAATTTCCGAGGGCCTCGGCCCCACTCATTAGGGGTACAGTGTCCCAAAAGTTTGCACACTTCCACTTCTCCCACTCACTGGGATATTTGCATTCACCTCTTGGATACAAAGTCGTGTTGTTTGTATTCACATTTCACATTTATTTGGACACTTTGGGGCTTTGTCTAAGCCGAAACCGAAGCTGCGGCTGTTTGAACAGTTGGGCCGCCTCTCCAAATACAGGAGCACCAAGAACTTGTATGTTTTTTTCAGCTTAAATATTAACATGTCATTAATTTTTTGGCAGCTGCAGCCCCGTCACAACTTCGGAGACCCGCCTCAGTGGCCCCTTGTCTTTTTCTACTTCTCCCAATGTTTTACAACTCTCGTATCTCCAGTGTGTGCACAATTCAGAATCCGCTGTTTGCCTTTGGCATCGCCTAGCTTTCATCTGACTCCTCTTGATGCCATTTTGATTACCGCTCTGGATAACCCCCAGTCGGGAGTATTATGTACACAACCGCGGGAACACACACTCGTGTGCGAAAATTAATTTAAGCGATTGAGCTTATTAAAAGAAAAATCCAGTTTGAAAATTATGGGACCTTCCGTGGTCTCTTGTTACATTTAATTTCAACAAATTGTTTTTTTCATTCAAGAATTCTGATTTTTTCTTCGAAATGTCCCATTACAAAATTGTCTATTGGTTTTTCGAAATATTATTTTATAAAATAATTCCTCACTAATAATATTTTTTAATTCAGTTTTTTTCTAAACTTTCACAGCGTTCAACAAAATTAAGGATTTTTAGGATTCATTTTAATTATTCGTGTTTTTTAAATTGGTTTTTTATTAGTTCCACCGAAACATTTTTAATCATATCCGTACTTTGAAATCCGTATGCGATTGTTATTTGTTATTTTTAAACTTGCCTTTATTTAAAAAATAACTATTTCGTTGTAAAGACAAAACTTCGTTGTAAATATAAAAATTTGTATTTCGTTTAAAACACTTTTCAGATAAAGATCGAAATCGGTTTAGAATTCACTAAATTTCTAGGACCATGTAATGGTTGCTCACTTTGTGTTCACCGTCACTTTTCGGGTTCAAAAAGGCTTCTTTTTCCACTTAAATTTTATTTTAGAACAAGACAGTGTAGAATATATTTATCCGGGGTTTTCAACCGTTACGCCACGAAGTATTCTGAGTTCTAATTTGAAGAAATCAAGGCGCCAAAGTCGAATCGGTTGCGGCGCTGGTGAATCGAACCTGTTTACAGTGAACCAAAATGTGTTTATATTGTAATACATCAAATTTTTCTTTTAAAGCTATATTATTCTATAGTCCAGACATTAACCTAAAAAGTGGAACCGTCTTAAACCTTGGATGTGTTTGGTTACCATTTTAAATATTTAACACCACAATATCTTACATATTATGTTCGTGCGCAACTCGGGTTAAGCACAGAATCATAAGGTTAGATAGGCAGGCGAATAAAAATATAATTGTTTTTTTATTTTTAATTATATTTTTACTCTGCTAGATATGAGATTGGGGCCACTGTGCTGTTGGGGGGCTCTTCGAACATGTTGCTTGGGGATCCATTCATAAAAACAGCTCATTCATGGCTGCAGTTGGAGTGCCTGTTGGGGCTTGTACAACTCGCAACTTGTTGGTGTCCCCGTCAAGGGAAACGAACGGCAACATTACTCATACGCAGCGTGGCCAGACATTGTCCTGCGAGCCAGGCAATCCTTCGGCGGGGCCAACAAGTTGCTGCTTTCTTAGCGATAGTTTGGCGACGTCGACTGGCGTGCCGAGGATTACTAAGAACTGTTTATCTTTCTTTAATGGAGCGCGTCGCGAGAGTTGGGAAACGTATTTGGCAACCATATTTATTTTACCTAATTAGCTAATTTGCACACAAGCTTCCACAAAAGGTAATTAAAATGCGGAGGATATGCGTACGTAGGAAAAACAGCTGAGGTATTTAATTGAGTTTCGCCTTGTAAAACAACGAAAACATCCTGCCACTAAAACCAAAAACACAAACATGACAGGAGTTAAAGACATTCGTCTGCAATTTGCACTCATTTGGTAAAAACCTTGGCTGTTTACAAACTCACAACAGGATACACTGGAAGATAAGAGCTCCAAGAGCAAAATAACCAGATCTTTTGCTCAGCGCAGACGGTGATAACTAGTTGTGTTGCCTAAACACGAAGAAACAACAGTCGGGAAAATGCTGGGAACCGCAGGAAGATGAGCCCTGGAGAGTAAATAACGCGATGGCAGGATACAAAGGACCCCTCATGACAAATGGCGCTCTGAGTGGCAGCCCAGTCACGTGTGATGAACCGACACTGAGTCAACAACAATGTCAGCTAATGCGGAGACACCGCTCCTCCTTCCTGGATATATGGAAGCATTGTTTCCCAGACACTTATGTGAGCAACGGGATATCGATGCCAATGTGGCTGTGTGAGGTGGTTGAGGTCCCAGAACGAATACCACCGAGGTCCTAAGCTCCTGGTGGTTCATCAAACGCAGGCAGACGCCGAATTGATGGCTAAATAATTCTCTCTGCAGCCGGGCCTTACTTATTGTTTGGTTACCGAAGACACAAAAACCGCTCGTATCACGAAAAATGATTTATGCAAAGTAGGCATTGAATGCGTTTTTGGTAGGGGGAGAAATGATCTAATGGTGTGGTGGCAGGCGCTCAAGTAAATTTCGGTATTGCGTTGTGAAAACAATCAAAATAAATTTTAATACAAATGAGTAACCACTAAACAGCCGCAAGATTACCGTCCCAGGCCTGGCACATTAATCCCGGCATAATAGTATTACAAAATTGGCACGAACACGCATTCTCCGAGAAATTTTCTGCTCGTTTTCCAGGGATTTTCGGGATTTTGGCCTTTTAGGGGGCTCAAGTAAATTGAGAATTTCTGGAGGCTGCAAAATAATTGAATTAATGGCAATATTAACTATCATGCACGCGTGCCTACACCAGCTCGTGTGTGTGCTCTCATCCTTAGAGAGTCCTTGCCGGAGTTTTCGGTTTTGTAATCCTCGCAAAGTGCATAATTTGCCCAAGAAAATTATGGCATCGAGCTTGGGTCTCCGGCTTCCTGTTTCTTCGGTGATTTATTTGACTTTTGCGCCAAGTTGTCATGGCATTTGACTTGGATTCCGGAAGGAGCATCCACGCCCATCGCCCGACTCTGGGACTTGGGGACTGCCAAAAGTTTGTCACTGTTGCCAAAATCTTTAGAGTTTTATGTAAAGCATGTTTGTTTTTATATGCCGGTCTCGACTCGACACAATAAAAGACGAAAGCTTAAAAAGTAAAATCGCTTGGCATCTCCGAAGGAATTTGGTATTCGAAGAGAATATGGTGCGGGGCAGACTGGAGGGTTTGCAGGTAAGGAGGCTCCGCAGTAAGGAGGCTCCGCAGTAGCTTGTATCCATGCCATCATTAGCTTCGGATGCCTTGCTTATTACCAGGAACCTGGAAGCCCGGCAGGCCAAAAAAATAAACAAACATTCCCCAATATTCGGCGAGGTCCACGCCGTACACGTGCCAACGACTAATGTGCTGCCGGAGTGTGCCGCATAAATAATAGAGTTTATGAGCAGAGCAGCCCGAATGAGCCCTCCCAGTTAAGTCCAAATCCAAAACCAAATCCCGAAACCGAAAACGAACCCCAATCCTAGATAGGGGAGACACAGATTTGAATTTCGAAAGACGACAGAACGAGCTATTAACTGACCCCAAAATTCCCTCCAAAAGTTATCTAATAAAAAATCTCGAGACAAGTGCAGATAATGCCAATTTTTTCTTGAAACTGCTAATTATATTCAAATAATTTTTTAGAAACGGATAAACATTCAGCACTTTTGGGTGCCACTGTGCGAATGTCGAAAAAATTGATTTTCAGGTTGCTTTAGGCTGCCTAGTCCAGCTTTCAGCATCTGTGGCTTTAAATGCGGCACGACCCACTTGAAACTGTCGCACAACCACCATAGCCACGCCCACAACCTCAACCACCCTCAGTTACCACCCGGAAAAAGAGTCTTGGCCATGATTTTCTTTTCGTTTTCACCGATTTTCCCAGTCTGAATGTTCATTTTGTGAAAGTATTCTCCGGCTTGTGCACATTTTTTATGCTGCTTCGATTCTATCACTTTGCCGGTCGCTTCCTTTTCGAGTCCTTTTCGTGAATCCCCTTCAGCCGCTCGGGCTGAGGGCTTCAAACTACTTTATTTGGACATCTGGCTGTTTGAGCAGCCGCATCCTCGGCGGATGGCCTTTAAACCAAAAAGTGGCACATGGCCAGGCGGAAGCTTAAATTCCCTCTTCTTGCTTTCACCATTCTGCCAGGACGAGAAGTAAATATGCTAAATGTAATAAGTGGCTTGTAATGCGAAACTTATGTGCTTTAAACATTGTGTAAGAATAAATACTTGGAAACCTAATACTCGCGCTTTGTTCATAAGCAACCATTGTGCATATCTGAGTCGATAAATATAGGACACTGATGCGAGAAGTTTGCTTTAGGAATTCTCAGTCAATAAGTCAATAGTAATAAAACCTTCTTGGAAGTACTAAGTATATACGAGTATATTTTCATAGTTGTAATCCAATTATTATAGAAGTCAATCAGACGTGTGAAACTGACAGTTATTGTTTTGATTGCTAAAACCTTTCAGAGTGATTGCGAGAATATACCGCAATATATTGCATTTCCATTGGCTACTTGTTGTTAACTTGACAATTGTTATCCTATTCTATCCTGAATATCCACAGTTTGCGTACGATTCTTTGGGCTATATAATATATATACTCGGATTAAGGGATAAACATACATATGTCATTTAAGCCTTTGCCCTTGAAGCCCATGAAGAAAACATTTGGATTAATTACTTGCCAAGCGCTAATTAAACGTTTTTACGACCGAAGAATAAAAGAGCCATAACCACATGCAAATATGTAAGGCAGGAGAGTGCGTGCCCAGATTCTAAGTGACTAATTGTGCCCCGATACGGATGCCATGGCACTCATTCACCATTCACTGCACCCATTCCGGAACGTGGCCATTTAGATTTTGATGCGGTGTCACCCTGGCGGACACTGAACCCGCCTGTCATTCAACTCTTGAGGGGACTGGTCCCGTCCGGCCACGTCCGGGCAATTCACAATCGTGTAGCCATAATTTTTGTCTGGGCCATGGTTTAAAATCCAGCTGACCTTTGGCACTTGAAACAACAGCGAAAGGGTTACCAGTTGCTTTCGAGGGAAGAGTGTCTGCCTCTTCTCATACTTTACAGGAGCATATATTAATTTGATCAAAAAACCAATTTCTAGTGGAATTTTTGCCTGAAAGGAAAATCTGATAAAGTTATTTGAAGCGCTCTGTGTATTTTATTTATATTGTCCAAGTGTCCAGGCGAAAGCTTATTCTCCTTCAGCTTCATGGTCCTTTGCAAAATGAACTTTACTTGCAACTTCAATGACAACGAAAGCGTTCTGCTGTTGATTTTAATAAAAAATTCAATTTCTTGACTTGCTTATATTTATTCATCCGCTTGCTTTTCTATTTCAATGGGACTTTATGAAAGTCAATTTTAATATAAGAACAAACAGAACAGTTGCGACACCACTGGGAAATATCGCAACTGGGATGCGAAAGTATCTGGACTAGCAGTCGCTTTCCACATTCGTCACAAAAACACAAAGGACCTCTATTGTTTAAGCTGTTATCAAGCGCTTTGCGTATTTTTATTGATATAATCAAATGAACAGGGTCGAGCCTGGAGCCGGGTCCGGGAGCCTGGAGCCTGGAGCATGTATCCCGGAGCCTGAGGCAGGGGAAATGTGAGCACCACAGGCATTGATCCACGCTGCTCCTGCCTCCGACAGGCAGCCGGGCGTCCACCTGCCAGTTGCTGTAGTAGAACAATGGCTTCTGCTAAGCAAACCAAACCTGCAAATGAGTAGATTGCCTTGGAGGTGCCGTCGCCCACTTTGTGGTGTGGTCACTCGGCACAGTGGGCCCTACTCTACGGGCTGGAGGAACAAAAATATAAATAATATCAACTAATTATATATGTTCCCGAGTTTCTACCCTACGTCTCCTTGATTTTCATTGCAGACTTTTTCCAGATAAAATATAATTTACATATAAAGTATAAAATTATTCTGGTACAACACGACCATTTCAATTATTTTTGGCACTTGTTATAAATATATATCCAGCAGGTGTGGCTTCGGCCTGTGTGTTATAGCATTTTCGGCAGGGGGCATGCCACATAAAACCAAAACAGAGCAAACCAGGCATTGGACAACTCACTCGGCCTGGCGTGTCAAAAGCCATGCAAACAAGGAGCAAGACATGCTCCAAATTGCTCGACATTAAGGAAACAAAGAATGGGAAGTTTTCGTTTTGAGGGCCATAAATAGAGTTGGGCTTTAATCGCGCCCCAGGCCATTAGGCGTTGGGTATAATTAAATTTGAGTTTTCGTCAAGCAATAATAATTAGTTGGTTTTCAGAAGTTATAAGAATATATCACACCACCAACCGATTAGTTAGGCGTCAGTTGTCCCACTTGAAGGGCTACTTTGAGGGCCCACTAAAAATAAATAACAATTATCAAACGCCTCGTCTTAGTGACCGGTGACGGATGGCCTCCAATTAGACAAAATTAATAAACGTCCTCGGTCTTGTGCACTAATTAAAGCTAAGCGGACTAACCGCTGTCAGGGCCTTGTATTGTAATCCGACCGCTCCTAGGGATGTCTTGGAGCACATGCATAATTGAATGCCTGCGACGGCCACACAAATCTGTCAGATACACATACGTTTAGCCGTTTTGGCCCGGACACGAACGGCATAAATGAACCGGCTAATAGGACGACACCACCACTCCCACGCCATCGTGTTGATTCCTGTGAAAAGCGGAATGAATACGAAATGAGAATTGCGATTGTCAAGCATTTCTTTCTCCAGCCAACACTGGAATGCTGCCTTCGTATGCACCACGTGCTGCCCAATGTGGCGGAAACCAACGCCAAACTCTGGCTCTGGTCGCTGCCTCTGCTTCCTGCTCCAGGCGATAATGTCAAAGGGAACTGGACAAAAACCGAACCGCAACCAAATTACTGCGGCATCAATACCCACACATTCCCACGACCAACTAAACTAAGAAAATGAACAGAAAAAAGTGGGAATTGTGAAACTAAAGACTTGGAAAATGCAAATAAAATTTTATTTGCCCAAAGCAAAAGGATTCCAGCAAAATGCAAATGGCACTCGAAACTAATGAATTAAAAATCCCTTAAATGGATGTTTTTTTTCTGTGTGAATAAAAACAAACAAGTAAATTCCAACCAAAGGCCATGAAAGTTTAATAAGAGTGGAAAAAACGCCTCGTCAGCTGGATCTGATCCCGATTTGTAGGATGAGGAAGTTGCCAGTAATGCGCTTAAAAATGAGAGACCCTGACAAAATAACATTATCGGTCAATTCGAAAACATAACAAAGAAAATCGGTAATAGCATCACCACTTTTTCTTTTTGTATCCTGGGTTTCTGAGGTTGGGTAAGCCTGTCATCGCATTTTTAAAACCCTGACATTATGTCCCCGCCTACTGGTTTGCTGGCCTTCGGCCCTAGCAGGTGTCTTTCCAAGACCGTTTCACAAATATTTGTGTACAAGACACTTCTAAGCGGATTCGGCTTTAAACCACTCGAGGGTCCTGTTTGGTGGACCTTTACCTAGATAAGCTAAAACTTTTCGCCTGATTGCCACGTTGACTGGCCGGTCAGTGATATGAGACAAAGTCTGGCTGCTAAATCCCAAAACTCAATTGAAAGTCTAACCTAAAACACGCCCCCACAAAGGGGACACTCTAAACCAAACTGAACAGGACAGGTAATGCAATTCAGAGAATCTTAACTTCAGACGACATGACCAGGAAAACGAAATCAGAAATCAAAGACCAGTCCAGCTAAAATTAATGACGGTTCAACGGTCGAACATTTGGAGTCCAATCAAAATCAATACTCTTGGCAAATTGCTGCTACATTAAGTATACGCCGTGGTGCCACGTATACTGCCGGCTCGGCCGCGTCGGCATTAAATTTCCTGACTAGCTACTATTTTGGCAACGGCTTAATCAACAGGCATAGATCTGGCTACAAAAGGTGTCCGGGCCAAAATTAGGGTACAACGTGGCTTGGATTCACTCGACCCGGAAGCAAAGTGCGTGAGATATAATGACCGGTGGAGGGCTAAAATATTGTGGAAAGTGTGGGTGCTCGATGCGATGTGCTGCGTACACGCGCTGTCGATTTTGTTTTTATGCCATGGAACGGAGGAATCATTAAAATTATAAATCACCCAAACAGCCAAAATCCCAATTAAATGAGAGTGGGCGCCAAATCGCCTGCCAAGGTGTTAAATCAAAACAGAGAAAGCCTGCGCCTTAAATAATAAAACATTTCGGGGCAGTGGTGGCCATTCAGAGGCCGTACTTTGAATTGAATTGAGGCCATGAATTGAAGGTTCTGTTGTATATATAACTTCCTATATACTCGTACGTATGTATAGGCCGGTGTATGTATTTATATACCGATCAGCAACAGGAGCGCGTGCATAAGTGGCAGGCGTTTTCTATTGATTTTGGGCTTCTTTGAATGCAAAGCAAACAGGATAACAACAGGGACAAGGCCTAACGAGTGGCTGGACTTGGGGGTGCCTGAAGATGGCCATGTTCGGCCATTCAGCCAAGTCTGGCAATGTAAACAGCCATGAAGTCTCGCACACATTGAGACAAAGCCACAGAAACGTACGTGAAATTCAAACAAATGGCTCATGTCGATGAATATGCCAAATGTCAGCTAGTGAGGTACGGCTGGGATTTATTTTTTGTTCAGTTGCTGCTTCAGTTTGCCCAGAAAACAGTTCAAGGAACCCGGCGGGTTCAAGACTAATGCAAAGGCGAGCCATTTAAGTGTCACACTGTCTGGAAAGAACTTTATCTCGAGGCGCCACCAGGTAATCAGTCCAAGGCGCGAAGAGCTAAGTAAAGTGCCTAATCACTTTGTCCGCTAATGGAGTTGATCAGTCTTGTCGATTGATTTCTCTTGTCTGGGATGCAGACACTCGAATATTCCATCAGAATTGCTTGGGTGGAACAGGCCCTTCGGCTCGGCCCTAAAAAGTATGCTATGGCTTTTGACAACGTTCTCGGGCTAATTTTTTGGCCAGGACCAACGGGTTAAGAAACTCATTCGTTAAGAAAATCAACAAATCGCAAAACCGCAAATATTTGCCAAAGCTGCAGGTGAATAAACATGACAGGCTTTTTGTAAAAACAAAGTCAGAAAGGCGCTGGTGTTATTTATGTTATTACTCGACGGATTGTTGTTTCTGTTCAGATTTTATTCCAGCTGCTCATGAACTTTGGCAAAGGGTTTTTACTTTAAAAAGGCTGCGTATTTTATCCTTGTCTCATGTGTAACTGCCACTCGTTTTTCAAATGCTAAGCTTTCAGCTTGTTAAAGCTGAAAGTTGGATATATTGGTGAATTAAAGTGCCAGAATCCTAGGCTGAAATACAATATAGTTAATATTTTATTTCTGTTTTCTAAGAAAAGTAACTTGAATAAAATAGTAATTTCAAGAGATTAAAACACACATTCGATAGAGAATTGTGCTAAAAGATCCAGATGCGAGTACAATAAGTTTGGGTGAAGGACCCACATGTTGCGGTGCTTATTCCCAAAATCCTTGAATACCGCAAATTGTGATTAGCAGGGCCAATTAGACAAGAGCATAAATAAACAAAACAGAACGAAATACCCAAAGTCCTGCAGGGAAATAACGATAACAATAAGAGGAGCAACAACATCCAAGCCAAGGCAACAGCACGATAATACATTTAATGCAGCGATTTAATTAATGGAATGTACGCCAGCCCAACGCCGACCGCTGGACTTTTCCGGGCCCACAGTACGGCTACGTGATTTATGGGCGCCGCTTAATTATTAAGAAGTTATGCAGAGTTTAAACATTTATTGCAAACAAAACGGCGACAACGCCTCGCATATAAAGTAGGCATCCACGCCCACTCAGTGGGTCAGTCTGAAGTGTCTGGGGGTGCCCCCAGCCTCCTACAGCCCCTGTCAAATTTCACCCATTGGGCATTGCCTATTGGGGGTTTATGGGTTCGAGTGGTCGTTTCGGTATTTTGGCAAGTCTGGCGTTGGCCAAAAAGTCGACCGATTTTATGAACCTCGACGGTCATAAATATTTTATGCGTTGTAAAAACTGCCACTGGCCAATCCCATTACGCTGTTGCCGGACGCTTTAAGCTACTTTTGGCAATTAGTGGCTTTTAGTTAAAAAGGCAATAAATACCTGGGCAGCCCGAGCGCCGGCTGATCGCCGTGATTTATGCCTTTCAATGCTAATAAGTAATTAAAATCACTCCCCCACAGCCACTTAAATAGTTTGGAATTCTAATAAATTTGAGCACCGCAGAAACACTGCCAGGAACTTGGCTAATTGGCGGGCTCTTCAATAAAAGGATAGCCGCAGGCGCTTGATAGCAATTACGGGGATCAGACAAGGCCAAGAAGGGCTGCCAAATGACCAAAGTGCAGTCAGAAGCCGAGGAACCTGGCTATTACTGAAGGCATTTACACCGCTGGTCTGCAGGAGGCTCAACTGCCACGTTAAGATTTTCCCATTAGGGTGTCGGCTTCGCTTAAATAACGGAAATTATTATTACGGTTTCGCCCCGAAAACCTGCGAACTTTAACGGTCTCCAGACGAACTGATGGCCGGATGGAGGGCCTAATCCATGACTGCTAACGGTAATTAATTTACATTATTATCATAACAAACTGCTCCAGCCCACGCCTCACGTGTGTACGGACCAGGGTCCTAAGAGTCCTTAGAGTCCGGGCCAGCGTCTTCATTAACAGGCCTGGCGATTTAATTAAGTCCAATGAAATGTACATAACATTTTCCATTGTTTACCAAATAGCAGGAACAGGACCTCAACAAGGTCACCCACGAGGTATCTTCGCCAAGCTGCTTGTAATTATTTTTTGCCTCAACAATCCAGCTTAGAGTCTAATCCACAAATAAATATAGTTTTCAGCTTGGGGTTGTTTCGACTGCGTCATGATTTATGCATCACTATGTTTGTGAACCCAAAAGTTTTCCGCATCTGAGCCTCGGTGCTCTCATAACCATTATCCGAATAGTTACCCCTTTGGACTCATTAGCACATCATCATCAAGCCAACGGCTGTGTAGGGTTGGCCTAATGTCCTGTAGCTCGGCAGGGACTAGAGGTATCAGTATTCTTTAAGAAGCCTTATAAGCTCAAGAGCCAGCCGGATTTAACGTATTTATTCAAAAAGCTTTAAATGATTTAAATAAGTAAGAAAAGCAGATTGGGCTGAAAAGAATTTTCACAAATAGCTGGTTTGCCTTTGAATTCCGCCATATTCAAATATAACTTTTGATGAGTTTGGATAACCAGTTTATTTATTAGTCCAACATCACGCTTCCTGGACTTTGTGATCCACAGATTATGTGGATGTGGTAATATTTGTGGAGCAGCCACATCGTGTTTTAGCATTTCAGTTTCACAGGATATGCCCTCCGGAAAAGTGTCTTGCCACATGCGCTATGTCCGAGTGGCAATCTGCTCCGCAGAATTCCTGCTACGGCAGGAAAAAATGAATGTATCATCAAAATTCTTAAAATCATCTCGTTGTCTTGTTTCCAGAGGGTGAAGCAGATGCGTCCGACAAAATAAATGGCTTAAAATGCGAAGGAATTCTGAGTGCTCGCACTCCTATACTCCTACTAGGGTACTTTCGAATAAATAACATGCTAATGCTTCATGTGAGCCCCCAGTTCCCGTCCAACCCTCCAGTGAATTGAACGGCGCTATTCCGGGTGCTATCCCCCAGCATTCCCAATCCGCACCCTGCGAATTATTTCTAATTCCTGGATGCCTCTTCGCCGGCAAACTTAACGAATTTTCGTCGTTATAAATAAGGTTCCCAATTTGTTCTCGCTCCTCGCCCATCAACGTCGGTTTAGCTTATTCATTTTTTAAAGCCCACACGTGACACTAGATGGGTCGAGTTTGGCCCAAAAGTGTTCCCCCGGGGCAGTCCACCATGGCCATAATGTAGCCGAAGCCGGCAAGCCCGAGCGGCATTCGATTTCAGGCTTCATTAAAAATGTTTAGTGCTTTATTCACGCATCTGCTGAAAATCGCGAAACTCGAGCTAGGCCTCTGAAATTGCGATGAGCCGGCGCCTTGGAGGCACGTCATTGTCCTGACAAGTGTATTAATAGAGAAAGACTGAAAGCACTTTTTTGCCGTAGGATAATTATTGCACTTTGAATGACCAATTTTCCCATCCAGTGCAACGAGTAGTAGCTGTTTGGTAGTCTATTTTGATTAAACTTTCAATCCATATTTATTCGCATAATCGTTTCAATAAGGAATGATAGAGATAATTTTTTGAATCTATAAAAGTATCACAAGTAAAGATAAGATATATAAGAGAAGATCAATGTGCCCCTCCCTGTGCAAACGTTCCGCTATATTCCCGTTTACTCAGTATCACAGTTCTTAAACGATTTTATTCAAAAACGCTTGGATAAATTTCAGGGAATTAGCCATAACTTTGGTAATTTCCCTCAAATTGGCGAATGTTATACCTTCCCGATCTTGTATCTTCGAGTACTTTCCATTTCTATATACATCTAACAAACTAAAATCTGACCCATTTTTTGCAAATTTTAAAAGGGGTACCATCACGAACTTTTGAAAAAATCGAAAAAAATTTGTTGTTCGAGTTTTTGAATCTTTTGATACAGATTGATGGAAAATGAAGTGCCTATTCATAAATGGTGTTCCGTTGAAAAATCGGACACGAAATGTCCAAAATATTCTTTGAAAACCTAACAAAAATGACAAGAAATGGATATTTGGACTAGAACGTGATTTTTGAAATGGTTCTATTAAGTTTAAGCCTTGAATTATAAATTATCTTTAATACAGATGAATACAAAATGAATTGCTGATTCGTAAATGGTATTCAGTTGCGAAATCGGATGCGAAATGACTAAAATATTTCCTTCAAAACTTACAAGAATGGCATAAAATGTACATTTAGTCGAAAAAACATTCTGAAACGTGACTTTTGAAACAATTTTACTAAGTTAGGGACTTGAACTAATTATTTTCTGGGATGAAGTTGAATAGAAAATAAATTACCGATTCCTAAACGGTATTTTGTTCCGAAATCGGATGTAAAATGGCTAAAATATTTCTGAAAAACCAAAGATAAAGGCCGAAAAAAGGATATACGTGATTTTTAAAACGATTTTATTCAAAAACGCTTCGATAAATTTCAGGGAATTAGCCATAACTTTGGTAATGTCCCTTAAATCGGAGAATGTTATACCTTCCCGATCTTATATCTTCGAGTACTTTCATTTTCTATATACATCTAACAAACTAAAATCTGACCCATTTTTTGCAAATTTTCAAAGGGTACCATCACGAATTTTTGAAAAAACCGAAAAAAATTTGTTGTTCGAGTTTTTGAATCTTTTGATACAGATTGATGGAAAATGAAGTGCCTATTCATAAATGGTGTTCCGTTGAAAAATCGGACACGAAATGTCCAAAATATTCTATGAAAACCTAACAAAAATGACAAGAAATGGATATTTGGACTAAAACGTGATTTTTGAAATGGTTTTATTAAGTTTGAGCCTTGAATTATAAATTATCTTTAATACAGATGAATACAAAATGAATTGCTGATTCGTAAATGGTATTCAGTTGCGAAATCGGATGCGAAATGACTAAAATATTTCCTTCAAAAAACTTTAAAAAATGGCAAAAAATACAAATGTCCATTGCCTGAAAAAATTGCCAAAAACGTTGCAGAAACACCGGAGATCCAATTGCAGCAGCTCTGTACCTGAAAATGTTCCCCACCCCCAATAAAATAAAGACAGAATATATTTGTTAAAATCCTTTTATTTATTAATTCTTTCATTTACAGGTTGGATACACGCTACACAGATCCGGATCCTGGCAAAGAAGGCCCTTGAGAGGATGGCCACGCAGTCGATGTGGAAATTCCAATGCCAGAGATCGTCCAACAGCTTGAAGATGCTCACCTCGTGATGTACAGGATGATCCAGGGCAATGCAGTGATATAAGACTACATAAAGCAGTATTCCTTGCGTCGCAACTGCCACCCTTCAGCGTAGTCCTGGGAAAATAAAATAATTTTAGATTTAGTAAGTCATTTTATATTGTATTATTGTAAGTTATTCGAAATAGTATTAATTCAATACAAACCTTTATGTATTAATTATATATAAATAGTTTGTTAGGACAGTGTACCAAAAATTATCTTAAAAACAATGAAGCAACAATAAACTTTTGAATAAAAAAATATATTTGCAGTTTTAATAAATGGAAGGAAGGGGCGAAGGGAATGGTTGTATGGTATATATTATGGTATGGTATAAAAATTATGGGTATTAACTAGGTTTATTTTGGAAACTTTCGTCCAAATACCAAGGATCATAACTTGGCCAATTTCAAATTGTTATACTTTCACAATCTTATAACTTTGAATAAAATCGTTTTCAATCATAATTTTACAAAGCTGAAATCTTAACTACTTCTTAAACTTTTCTTTTTGATAACGATGTATATATGTAAAAAGAAAACCCGATAATTAAAAAGTATTCTGTTCCGAAATCAGACGCGAAATGACCAAATTATGTCCTAAAAAACTTACAAGAATGGAAAAAAGTGATTTTTGAAAAATTTTTACGAGGTTTAAGCCTTGAATTAATAATTTTCTGGGATAAAGATGAATAGAAAATGAATTACCGATTCCTAAACGGTATTTTGTTCCGAAATCGGATGTAAAATGGCTAAAACATTTCTGAAAAACCAAAGATAAAGGCCGAAAAAAGGATATACGTGATTTTTAAAACGATTTTATTCAAAAACGCTTGGATAAATTTCAGGGAATTAGCCATAACTTTGGTAATTTCCCTCAAATCGGCGAATGTTATACCTTCCCGATCTTATATCTTCGAGTACTTTCATTTTCTATATACATCTAACAAACTAAAATCTGACCCATTTTTTGAAAATTTAAAAAGGGGTACCATCACGAATTTTTGAAAAAATCGAAAAAAATTTGTTGTTCGAGTTTTTGAATCTTTTGATACAGATTGATGGAAAATGAAGTGCCTATTCATAAATGGTGTTCCGTTGAAAAATCGGACACGAAATGTCCAAAATATTCTTTGAAAACCAACAAAAATGACAAAAAATGGATATTTGGACTAAAACGTGATTTTTGAAATGGTTTTATTAAGTTTGAGCCTTGAATTATAAATTATCTTTAATACAGATGAATAGAAAATGAATTGCTGATTCGTAAATGGTATTCAGTTGCGAAATCGGATGCGAAATGACTAAAATATTTCCTTCAAAACTTACAAGAATGGCATAAAATGGACATTTAGTCGAAAAAACATTCTGAAACGTGACTTTTGAAACAATTTTACTAAGTTTGGGACTTGAACTAATAATTTTCTGGGATAAAGTTGAATAGAAAATGAATTACCGATTCCTAAACGGTATTTTGTTCCGAAATCGGATGTAAAATGGCTAAAACATTTCTGAAAAACCAAAGATAAAGGCCGAAAAAGAATATACGTGATTTTTAAAACGATTTTATTCAAAAACGCTTGGATAAATTTCAGGGAATTAGCCATAACTTTGGTAATTTCCCTCAAATCGGCGAATGTTATACCTTCCCGATCTTATATCTTCGAGTACTTTCATTTTCTATATACATCTAACAAACTAAAATCTGACCCATTTTTTGAAAATTTAAAAAGGGGTACCATGACGAATTTTTGAAAAAATCGAAAAAAATTTGTTGTTCGAGTTTTTGAATCTTTTGATACAGATTGATGGAAAATGAAGTGCCTATTCATAAATGGTGTTCCGTTGAAAAATCGGACACGAAATGTCCAAAATATTCTTTGAAAACCTAACCAAAATGACAAGAAATGGATATTTGGACTAGAACGTGATTTTTGAAATGGTTCTATTAAGTTTAAGCCATGAATTATAAATTATCTTTAATACAGATGAATACAAAATGAATTGCTGATTCGTAAATGGTATTCAGTTGCGAAATCGGATGCGAAATGACTAAAATATTTCCTTCAAAACTTACAAGAATGGCATAAAATGGACATTTAGTCGAAAAAACATTCTGAAACGTGACTTTTGAAACAATTTTACTAAGTTTGGAACTTGAACTAATAATTGTCTGGGATAAAGTTGAATAGAAAATGAATTACCGATTCCTAAACGGTATTTTGTTCCGAAATCGGATGTAAAATGGCTAAAACATTTCTGAAAAACCAAAGATAAAGGCCGAAAAAAGGATATACGTGATTTTTAAAACGATTTTATTCAAAAACGCTTCCATAAATTTCAGGGAATTAGCCATAACTTTGGTAATTTCCCTCAAATCGGCGAATGTTATACCTTCCCGACCTTATATCTTCGAGTACTTTCATTTTCTATATACATCTAACAAACTAAAATCTGACCCATTTTTTGCAAATTTTAAAAGGGGTACCATCACGAATTTTTGAAAAAATCGAAAAAAATTTGTTGTTCGAGTTTTTGAATCTTTTGATACAGATTGATGGAAAATGAAGTGCCTATTCATAAATGGTGTTCCGTTGAAAAATCGGACACGAAATGTCCAAAATATTCTTTGAAAACCTAACCAAAATGACAAGAAATGGATATTTGGACTAGAACGTGATTTTTGAAATGGTTCTATTAAGTTTAAGCCTTGAATTATAAATTATCTTTAATACAGATGAATACAAAATGAATTGCTGATTCGTAAATGGTATTCAGTTGCGAAATCGGATGCGAAATGACTAAAATATTTCCTTCAAAACTTACAAGAATGGCATAAAATGGACATTTAGTCGAAAAAACATTCTGAAACGTGACTTTTGAAACAATTTTACTAAGTTTGGAACTTGAACTAATAATTGTCTGGGATAAAGTTGAATAGAAAATGAATTACCGATTCCTAAACGGTATTTTGTTCCGAAATCGGATGTAAAATGGCTAAAACATTTCTGAAAAACCAAAGATAAAGGCCGAAAAAAGGATATACGTGATTTTTAAAACGATTTTATTCAAAAACGCTTGGATAAATTTCAGGGAATTAGCCATAACTTTGGTAATTTCCCTCAAATCGGAGAATGTTATACCTTCCCGATCTTATATCTTCGAGTAGTTTCATTTTCTATATACATCTAACAAACTAAAATCTGACCCATTTTTTGCAAATTTTAAAAGGGGTACCATCACGAATTTTTGAAAAAATCGAAAAAATTTGTTGTTCGAGTTTTTGAATCTTTTGATACAGATTGATGGAAAATGAAGTGCCTATTCATAAATGGTGTTCCGTTGAAAAATCGGACACGAAATGTCCAAAATATTCTTTGAAAACCAACAAAAATGACAAAAAATGGATATTTGGACTAAAACGTGATTTTTGAAATGGTTTTATTAAGTTTGAGCCTTGAATTATAAATTATCTTTAATACAGATGAATACAAAATGAATTGCTGATTCGTAAATGGTATTCAGTTGCGAAATCGGATGCGAAATGACTAAAATATTTCCTTCAAAACTTACAAGAATGGCATAAAATGGACATTTAGTCGAAAAAACATTCTGAAACGTGACTTTTGAAACAATTTTACTAAGTTTGGGGCTTGAACTAATAATTTTCTGGGATAAAGTTGAATAGAAAATGAATTACCGATTCCTAAACGGTATTTTGTTCCGAAATCGGATGTAAAATGGCTAAAACATTTCTGAAAAACCAAAGATAAAGGCCGAAAAAGAATATACGTGATTTTTAAAACGATTTTATTCAAAAACGCTTGGATAAATTTCAGGGAATTAGCCATAACTTTGGTAATTTCCCTCAAATCGGCGAATGTTATACCTTCCCGACCTTATATCTTCGAGTACTTTCATTTTCTATATACATCTAACAAACTAAAATCTGACCCATTTTTTGCAAATTTTAAAAGGGGTACCATCACGAATTTTTGAAAAAATCGAAAAAAATTTGTTGTTCGAGTTTTTGAATCTTTTGATACAGATTGATGGAAAATTAAGTGCCTATTCATAAATGGTGTTCCGTTGAAAAATCGGACACGAAATGTCCAAAATATTCTATGAAAACCTAACAAAAATGACAAGAAATGGATATTTGGACTAGAACGTGATTTTTGAAATGGTTCTATTAAGTTTAAGCCTTGAATTATAAATTATCTTTAATACAGATGAATAGAAAATGAATTGCTGATTCGTAAATGGTATTCAGTTGCGAAATGATCAAAATATTTCCCAAAAAACTTTAAAAAATGGCAAAAAATACAAATGTCCATTGCCTGAAAAAATTGCCAAAAACGTTGCAGAAACACCGGAGATCCAATTGCAGCAGCTCTGTACCTGAAAATGTTCCCCACCCCCAATAAAATAAAGACAGAATATATTTGTTAAAATCCTTTTATTTATTAATTCTTTCATTTACAGGTTGGATACACGCTACACAGATCCGGATCCTGGCAAAGAAGGCCCTTGAGAGGATGGCCACGCAGTCGATGTGGAAATTCCAATGCCAGAGATCGTCCAACAGCTTGAAGATGCTCACCTCGTGATGTACAGGATGATCCAGGGCAATGCAGTGATATAAGACTACATAAAGCAGTATTCCTTGCGTCGCAACTGCCACCCTTCAGCGTAGTCCTGGGAAAATAAAATAATTTTAGATTTAGTAAGTCATTTTATATTGTATTATTGTAAGTTATTCGAAATAGTATTAATTCAATACAAACCTTTATGTATTAATTATATATAAATAGTTTGTTAGGACAGTGTACCAAAAATTATCTTAAAAACAATGAAGCAACAATAAACTTTTGAATAAAAAAATATATTTGCAGTTTTAATAAATGGAAGGAAGGGGCGAAGGGAATGGTTGTATGGTATATATTATGGTATGGTATAAAAATTATGGGTATTAACTAGGTTTATTTTGGAAACTTTCGTCCAAATACCAAGGATCATAACTTGGCCAATTTCAAATTGTTATACTTTCACAATCTTATAACTTTGAATAAAATCGTTTTCAATCATAATTTTACAAAGCTGAAATCTTAACTACTTCTTAAACTTTTCTTTTTGATAACGATGTATATATGTAAAAAGAAAACCCGATAATTAAAAAGTATTCTGTTCCGAAATCAGACGCGAAATGACCAAATTATGTCCTAAAAAACTTACAAGAATGGAAAAAAGTGATTTTTGAAAAATTTTTACGAGGTTTAAGCCTTGAATTAATAATTTTCTGGGATAAAGATGAATAGAAAATGAATTACCGATTCCTAAACGGTATTTTGTCTCGAAATCGGATGTAAAATGGCTAAAACATTTCTGAAAAACCAAAGATAAAGGCCGAAAAAGAATATACGTGATTTTTAAAACGATTTTATTCAAAAACGCTTGGATAAATTTCAGGGAATTAGCCATAACTTTGGTAATTTCCCTCAAATCGGCGAATGTTATACCTTCCCGATCTTATATCTTCGAGTACTTTCATTTTCTATATACATCTAACAAACTAAAATCTGACCCATTTTTTGCAAATTTTAAAAGGGGTACCATCACGAATTTTTGAAAAAATCGAAAAAAATTTGTTGTTCGAGTTTTTGAATCTTTTGATACAGATTGATGGAAAATGAAGTGCCTATTCATAAATGGTGTTCCGTTGAAAAATCGGACACGAAATGTCCAAAATATTCTTTGAAAACCAACAAAAATGACAAGAAATGAATATTTGGACTAGAACGTGATTTTTGAAATGGTTCTATTAAGTTTGAGCCTTGAATTATAAATTATCTTTAATACAGATGAATAGAAAATGAATTGCTGATTCCTATATGGTATTCAGTTGCGAAATCGGATGCGAAATGACTAAAATATTTCCTTCAAAACTTACAAGAATGGCATAAAATGGACATTTAGTCGAAAAAACATTCTGAAACGTGACTTTTGAAACAATTTTACTAAGTTTGGGACTTGAACTAATAATTTTCTGGGATAAAGTTGAATAGAAAATGAATTACCGATTCCTAAACGGTATTTTGTTCCGAAATCGGATGTAAAATGGCTAAAACATTTCTGAAAAACCAAAGATAAAGACCGAAAAAGAATATACGTGATTTTTAAAACGATTTTATTCAAAAACGCTTGGATAAATTTCAGGGAATTAGCCATAACTTTGGTAATTTCCCTCAAATCGGCGAATGTTATACCTTCCCGATCTTATATCTTCGAGTACTTTCATTTTCTATATACATCTAACAAACTAAAATCTGACCCATTTTTTGCAAATTTTAAAAGGGTACCATCACGAATTTTTGAAAAAATCGAAAAAAATTTGTTGTTTGAGTTTTTGAATCTTTTGATACAGATTGATGGAAAATGAAGTGCCTATTCATAAATGGTGTTCCGTTGAAAAATCGGACACGAAATGTCCAAAATATTCTTTGAAAACCTAACAAAAATGACAAGAAATGGATATTTGGACTAGAACGTGATTTTTGAAATGGTTCTATTAAGTTTAAGCCTTGAATTATAAATTATCTTTAATACAGATGAATAGAAAATGAATTGCTGATTCGTAAATGGTATTCAGTTGCGAAATCGGATGCGAAATGACTAAAATATTTCCTTCAAAACTTACAAGAATGGCATAAAATGGACATTTAGTCGAAAAAACATTCTGAAACGTGACTTTTGAAACAATTTTACTAAGTTTGGGACTTAAACTAATAATTTTCTGGGATAAAGTTGAATAGAAAATGAATTACCGATTCCTAAACGGTATTTTGTTCCGAAATCGGATGTAAAATGGCTAAAACATTTCTGAAAAACCAAAGATAAAGGCCGAAAAAAGGATATACGTGATTTTTAAAACGATTTTATTCAAAAACGCTTGGATAAATTTCAGGGAATTAGCCATAACTTTGGTAATTTCCCTCAAATCGGCGAATGTTATACCTTCCCGATCTTATATCTTCGAGTACTTTCATTTTCTATATACATCTAACAAACTAAAATCTGACCCATTTTTTGCAAATTTTAAAAGGGGTACCATCACGAATTTTTGAAAAAATCGCAAAAAATTTGTTGTTCGAGTTTTTGAATCTTTTCATACAGATTGATGGAAAATGAAGTGCCTATTCATAAATGGTGTTCCGTTGAAAAATCGGACACGAAATGTCCAAAATATTCTTTGAAAACCTAACAAAAATGACAAGAAATGGATATTTGGACTAGAACGTGATTTTTGAAATGGTTCTATTAAGTTTAAGCCTTGAATTATAAATTATCTTTAATACAGATGAATAGAAAATGAATTGCTGATTCGTAAATGGTATTCAGTTGCGAAATCGGATGCGAAATGACTAAAATATTTCCTTCAAAACTTACAAGAATGGCATAAAATGGACATTTAGTCGAAAAAACATTCTGAAACGTGACTTTTGAAACAATTTTACTAAGTTTGGGACTTGAACTAATAATTTTCTGGGATAAAGTTGAATAGAAAATGAATTACCGATTCCTAAACGGTATTTTGTTTCGAAATCGGATGTAAAATGGCTAAAACATTTCTGAAAAACCAAAGATAAAGGCCGAAAAAGAATATACGTGATTTTTAAAACGATTTTATTCAAAAACGCTTGGATAAATTTCAGGGAATTAGCCATAACTTTGGTAATTTCCCTCAAATCGGCGAATGTTATACCTTCCCGATCTTATATCTTCGAGTACTTTCATTTTCTATATACATCTAACAAACTAAAATCTGACCCATTTTTTGCAAATTTTAAAAGGGGTACCATCACGAATTTTTGAAAAATCGCAAAAAATTTGTTGTTCGAGTTTTTGAATCTTTTCATACAGATTGATGGAAAATGAAGTGCCTATTCATAAATGGTGTTCCGTTGAAAAATCGGACACGAAATGTCCAAAATATTCTTTGAAAACCTAACAAAAATGACAAGAAATGGATATTTGGACTAGAACGTGATTTTTGAAATGGTTCTATTAAGTTTAAGCCTTGAATTATAAATTATCTTTAATACAGATGAATAGAAAATGAATTGCTGATTCGTAAATGGTATTCAGTTGCGAAATCGGATGCGAAATGACTAAAATATTTCCTTCAAAACTTACAAGAATGGCATAAAATGGACATTTAGTCGAAAAAACATTCTGAAACGTGACTTTTGAAACAATTTTACTAAGTTTGGGACTTGAACTAATAATTTTCTGGGATAAAGTTGAATAGAAAATGAATTACCGATTCCTAAACGGTATTTTGTTTCGAAATCGGATGTAAAATGGCTAAAACATTTCTGAAAAACCAAAGATAAAGGCCGAAAAAGAATATACGTGATTTTAAAACGATTTTATTCAAAAACGCTTGGATAAATTTCAGGGAATTAGCCATAACTTTGGTAATTTCCCTCAAATCGGAGAATGTTATACCTTCCCGATCTTATATCTTCGAGTACTTTCATTTTCTATATACATCTAACAAACTAAAATCTGACCCATTTTTTGCAAATTTTAAAAGGGGTACCATCACGAATTTTGGAAAAAATCGAAAAAAATTTGTTGTTCGAGTTTTTGAATCTTTTGATACAGATTGATGGAAAATGAAGTGCCTATTCATAAATGGTGTTCCGTTGAAAAATCGGACACGAAATGTCCAAAATATTCTTTGAAAACCTAACAAAAATGACAAGAAATGGATATTTGGACTAAAACGTGATTTTTGAAATGGTTTTATTAAGTTTGAGCCTTGAATTATAAATTATCTTTAATACAGATGAATAGAAAATGAATTGCTGATTCGTAAATGGTATTCAGTTGCGAAATCGGATGCGAAATGACTAAAATATTTCCTTCAAAACTTACAAGAATGGCATAAAATGGACATTTAGTCGAAAAAACATTCTGAAACGTGACTTTTGAAACAATTTTACTAAGTTTGGGACTTGAACTAATAATTTTCTGGGATAAAGTTGAATAGAAAATGAATTACCGATTCCTAAACGGTATTTTGTTTCGAAATCGGATGTAAAATGGCTAAAACATTTCTGAAAAACCAAAGATAAAGGCCGAAAAAGAATATACGTGATTTTTAAAACGATTTTATTCAAAAACGCTTGGATAAATTTCAGGGAATTAGCCATAACTTTGGTAATTTCCCTCAAATCGGAGAATGTTATACCTTCCCGATCTTATATCTTCGAGTACTTTCATTTTCTATATACATCTAACAAACTAAAATCTGACCCATTTTTTGCAAATTTTAAAAGGGGTACCATCACGAATTTTTGAAAAAATCGAAAAAAATTTGTTGTTCGAGTTTTTGAATCTTTTCATACAGATTGATGGAAAATGAAGTGCCTATTCATAAATGGTGTTCCGTTGAAAAATCGGACACGAAATGTCCAAAATATTCTTTGAAAACCTAACAAAAATGACAAGAAATGGATATTTGGACTAGAACGTGTTTTTGAAATGGTTCTATTAAGTTTAAGCCTTGAATTATAAATTATCTTTAATACAGATGAATAGAAAATGAATTGCTGATTCGTAAATGGTATTCAGTTGCGAAATCGGATGCGAAATGACTAAAATATTTCCTTCAAAACTTACAAGAATGGCATAAAATGGACATTTAGTCGAAAAAACATTCTGAAACGTGACTTTTGAAACAATTTTACTAAGTTTGGGACCTGAACTAATAATTTTCTGGGATAAAGTTGAATAGAAAATGAATTACCGATTCCTAAACGGTATTTTGTTTCGAAATCGGATGTAAAATGGCTAAAACATTTCTGAAAAACCAAAGATAAAGGCCGAAAAAGAATATACGTGATTTTTAAAACGATTTTATTCAAAAACGCTTGGATAAATTTCAGGGAATTAGCCATAACTTTGGTAATTTCCCTCAAATCGGAGAATGTTATACCTTCCCGATCTTATATCTTCGAGTACTTTCATTTTCTATATACATCTAACAAACTAAAATCTGACCCATTTTTTGCAAATTTTAAAAGGGGTACCATCACGAATTTTTGAAAAAATCGAAAAAAATTTGTTGTTCGAGTTTTTGAATCTTTTGATACAGATTGATGGAAAATGAAGTGCCTATTCATAAATGGTGTTCCGTTGAAAAATCGGACACGAAATGTCCAAAATATTCTTTGAAAACCTAACAAAAATGACAAGAAATGGATATTTGGACTAGAACGTGATTTTTGAAATGGTTCTATTAAGTTTAAGCCTTGAATTATAAATTATCTTTAATACAGATGAATACAAAATGAATTGCTGATTCGTAAATGGTATTCAGTTGCGAAATCGGATGCGAAATGACTAAAATATTTCCTTCAAAACTTACAAGAATGGCATAAAATGGACATTTAGTCGAAAAAACATTCTGAAACGTGACTTTTGAAACAATTTTACTAAGTTTGGGACTTGAACTAATAATTTTCTGGGATAAAGTTGAATAGAAAATGAATTACCGATTCCTAAACGGTATTTTGTTCCGAAATCGGATGTAAAATGGCTAAAACATTTCTGAAAAACCAAAGATAAAGGCCGAAAAAGAATATACGTGATTTTTAAAACGATTTTATTCAAAAACGCTTGGATAAATTTCAGGGAATTAGCCATAACTTTGGTAATTTCCCTCAAATCGGCAAATGTTATACCTTCCCGATCTTATATCTTCGAGTACTTTCATTTTCTATATACATCTAACAAACTAAAATCTGACCCATTTTTTGCAAATTTTAAAAGGGGTACCATCACGAATTTTTGAAAAAATCGAAAAAATTTGTTGTTCGAGTTTTTGAATCTTTTGATACAGATTGATGGAAAATGAAGTGCCTATTCATAAATGGTGTTCCGTTGAAAAATCGGACACGAAATGTCCAAAATATTCTTTGAAAACCTAACAAAAATGACAAGAAATGGATATTTGGACTAGAACGTGATTTTTGAAATGGTTCTATTAAGTTTAAGCCTTGAATTATAAATTATCTTTAATACAGATGAATATAAAATGAATTGCTGATTCGTAAATGGTATTCAGTTGCGAAATCGGATGCGAAATGACTAAAATATTTCCTTCAAAACTTACAAGAATGGCATAAAATGGACATTTAGTCGAAAAAACATTCTGAAACGTGACTTTTGAAACAATTTTACTAAGATTGGGACTTGAACTAATAATTTTCTGGGATAAAGTTGAATAGAAAATGAATTACCGATTCCTAAACGGTATTTTGTTTCGAAATCGGATGTAAAATGGCTAAAACATTTCTGAAAAACCAAAGATAAAGGCCGAAAAAGAATATACGTGATTTTTAAAACGATTTTATTCAAAAACGCTTGGATAAATTTCAGGGAATTAGCCATAACTTTGGTAATTTCCCTCAAATCGGCAAATGTTATACCTTCCCGATCTTATATCTTCGAGTACTTTCATTTTCTATATACATCTAACAAACTAAAATCTGACCCATTTTTTGCAAATTTTAAAAGGGGTACCATCACGAATTTTTGAAAAAATCGAAAAAAATTTGTTGTTCGAGTTTTTGAATCTTTTGATACAGATTGATGGAAAATGAAGTGCCTATTCATAAATGGTGTTCCGTTGAAAAATCGGACACGAAATGTCCAAAATATTCTTTGAAAACCTAACAAAAATGACAAGAAATGGATATTTGGACTAGAACGTGATTTTTGAAATGGTTCTATTAAGTTTAAGCCTTGAATTATAAATTATCTTTAATACAGATGAATAGAAAATGAATTGCTGATTCGTAAATGGTATTCAGTTGCGAAATCGGATGCGAAATGACTAAAATATTTCCTTCAAAACTTACAAGAATGGCATAAAATGGACATTTAGTCGAAAAAACATTCTGAAACGTGACTTTTGAAACAATTTTACTAAGTTTGGGACTTGAACTAATAATTTTCTGGGATAAATTTGAATAGAAAATGAATTACCGATTCCTAAACGGTATTTTGTTCCGAAATCGGATGTAAAATGGCTAAAACATTTCTGAAAAACCAAAGATAAAGGCCGAAAAAAGGATATACGTGATTTTTAAAACGATTTTATTCAAAAACGCTTGGATAAATTTCAGGGAATTAGCCATAACTTTGGTAATTTCCCTCAAATCGGCAAATGTTATACCTTCCCGATCTTATATCTTCGAGTACTTTCATTTTCTATATACATCTAACAAACTAAAATCTGACCCATTTTTTGCAAATTTTAAAAGGGGTACCATCACGAATTTTTGAAAAAATCGAAAAAATTTGTTGTTCGAGTTTTTGAATCTTTTGATACAGATTGATGGAAAATGAAGTGCCTATTCATAAATGGTGTTCCGTTGAAAAATCGGACACGAAATGTCCAAAATATTCTTTGAAAACCTAACAAAAATGACAAGAAATGGATATTTGGACTAGAACGTGATTTTTGAAATGGTTCTATTAAGTTTAAGCCTTGAATTATAAATTATCTTTAATACAGATGAATACAAAATGAATTGCTGATTCGTAAATGGTATTCAGTTGCGAAATCGGATGCGAAATGACTAAAATATTTCCTTCAAAACTTACAAGAATGGCATAAAATGGACATTTAGTCGAAAAAACATTCTGAAACGTGACTTTTGAAACAATTTTACTAAGTTTGGGACTTGAACTAATAATTTTCTGGGATAAAGTTGAATAGAAAATGAATTACCGATTCCTAAACGGTATTTTGTTCCGAAATCGGATGTAAAATGGCTAAAACATTTCTGAAAAACCAAAGATAAAGGCCGAAAAAGAATATACGTGATTTTTAAAACGATTTTATTCAAAAACGCTTGGATAAATTTCAGGGAATTAGCCATAACTTTGGTAATTTCCCTCAAATCGGCAAATGTTATACCTTCCCGATCTTATATCTTCGAGTACTTTCATTTTCTATATACATCTAACAAACTAAAATCTGACCCATTTTTTGCAAATTTTAAAAGGGGTACCATCACGAATTTTTGAAAAAATCGAAAAAAATTTGTTGTTCGAGTTTTTGAATCTTTTGATACAGATTGATGGAAAATGAAGTGCCTATTCATAAATGGTGTTCCGTTGAAAAATCGGACACGAAATGTCCAAAATATTCTTTGAAAACCTAACAAAAATGACAAGAAATGGATATTTGGACTAGAACGTGATTTTTGAAATGGTTCTATTAAGTTTAAGCCTTGAATTATAAATTATCTTTAATACAGATGAATAGAAAATGAATTGCTGATTCGTAAATGGTATTCAGTTGCGAAATCGGATGCGAAATGACTAAAATATTTCCTTCAAAACTTACAAGAATGGCATAAAATGGACATTTAGTCGAAAAAACATTCTGAAACGTGACTTTTGAAACAATTTTACTAAGTTTGGGACCTGAACTAATAATTTTCTGGGATAAAGTTGAATAGAAAATGAATTACCGATTCCTAAACGGTATTTTGTTTCGAAATCGGATGTAAAATGGCTAAAACATTTCTGAAAAACCAAAGATAAAGGCCGAAAAAGAATATACGTGATTTTTAAAACGATTTTATTCAAAAACGCTTGGATAAATTTCAGGGAATTAGCCATAACTTTGGTAATTTCCCTCAAATCGGAGAATGTTATACCTTCCCGATCTTATATCTTCGAGTACTTTCATTTTCTATATACATCTAACAAACTAAAATCTGACCCATTTTTTGCAAATTTTAAAAGGGGTACCATCACGAATTTTTGAAAAAATCGAAAAAAATTTGTTGTTCGAGTTTTTGAATCTTTTGATACAGATTGATGGAAAATGAAGTGCCTATTCATAAATGGTGTTCCGTTGAAAAATCGGACACGAAATGTCCAAAATATTCTTTGAAAACCTAACAAAAATGACAAGAAATGGATATTTGGACTAGAACGTGATTTTTGAAATGGTTCTATTAAGTTTAAGCCTTGAATTATAAATTATCTTTAATACAGATGAATACAAAATGAATTGCTGATTCGTAAATGGTATTCAGTTGCGAAATCGGATGCGAAATGACTAAAATATTTCCTTCAAAACTTACAAGAATGGCATAAAATGGACATTTAGTCGAAAAAACATTCTGAAACGTGACTTTTGAAACAATTTTACTAAGTTTGGGACTTGAACTAATAATTTTCTGGGATAAAGTTGAATAGAAAATGAATTACCGATTCCTAAACGGTATTTTGTTCCGAAATCGGATGTAAAATGGCTAAAACATTTCTGAAAAACCAAAGATAAAGGCCGAAAAAGAATATACGTGATTTTTAAAACGATTTTATTCAAAAACGCTTGGATAAATTTCAGGGAATTAGCCATAACTTTGGTAATTTCCCTCAAATCGGCAAATGTTATACCTTCCCGATCTTATATCTTCGAGTACTTTCATTTTCTATATACATCTAACAAACTAAAATCTGACCCATTTTTTGCAAATTTTAAAAGGGGTACCATCACGAATTTTTGAAAAAATCGAAAAAAATTTGTTGTTCGAGTTTTTGAATCTTTTGATACAGATTGATGGAAAATGAAGTGCCTATTCATAAATGGTGTTCCGTTGAAAAATCGGACACGAAATGTCCAAAATATTCTTTGAAAACCTAACAAAAATGACAAGAAATGGATATTTGGACTAGAACGTGATTTTTGAAATGGTTCTATTAAGTTTAAGCCTTGAATTATAAATTATCTTTAATACAGATGAATATAAAATGAATTGCTGATTCGTAAATGGTATTCAGTTGCGAAATCGGATGCGAAATGACTAAAATATTTCCTTCAAAACTTACAAGAATGGCATAAAATGGACATTTAGTCGAAAAAACATTCTGAAACGTGACTTTTGAAACAATTTTACTAAGATTGGGACTTGAACTAATAATTTTCTGGGATAAAGTTGAATAGAAAATGAATTACCGATTCCTAAACGGTATTTTGTTTCGAAATCGGATGTAAAATGGCTAAAACATTTCTGAAAAACCAAAGATAAAGGCCGAAAAAGAATATACGTGATTTTTAAAACGATTTTATTCAAAAACGCTTGGATAAATTTCAGGGAATTAGCCATAACTTTGGTAATTTCCCTCAAATCGGCAAATGTTATACCTTCCCGATCTTATATCTTCGAGTACTTTCATTTTCTATATACATCTAACAAACTAAAATCTGACCCATTTTTTGCAAATTTTAAAAGGGGTACCATCACGAATTTTTGAAAAAATCGAAAAAAATTTGTTGTTCGAGTTTTTGAATCTTTTGATACAGATTGATGGAAAATGAAGTGCCTATTCATAAATGGTGTTCCGTTGAAAAATCGGACACGAAATGTCCAAAATATTCTTTGAAAACCTAACAAAAATGACAAGAAATGGATATTTGGACTAGAACGTGATTTTTGAAATGGTTCTATTAAGTTTAAGCCTTGAATTATAAATTATCTTTAATACAGATGAATAGAAAATGAATTGCTGATTCGTAAATGGTATTCAGTTGCGAAATCGGATGCGAAATGACTAAAATATTTCCTTCAAAACTTACAAGAATGGCATAAAATGGACATTTAGTCGAAAAAACATTCTGAAACGTGACTTTTGAAACAATTTTACTAAGTTTGGGACTTGAACTAATAATTTTCTGGGATAAATTTGAATAGAAAATGAATTACCGATTCCTAAACGGTATTTTGTTCCGAAATCGGATGTAAAATGGCTAAAACATTTCTGAAAAACCAAAGATAAAGGCCGAAAAAAGGATATACGTGATTTTTAAAACGATTTTATTCAAAAACGCTTGGATAAATTTCAGGGAATTAGCCATAACTTTGGTAATTTCCCTCAAATCGGCAAATGTTATACCTTCCCGATCTTATATCTTCGAGTACTTTCATTTTCTATATACATCTAACAAACTAAAATCTGACCCATTTTTTGCAAATTTTAAAAGGGGTACCATCACGAATTTTTGAAAAATCGAAAAAAATTTGTTGTTCGAGTTTTTGAATCTTTTGATACAGATTGATGGAAAATGAAGTGCCTATTCATAAATGGTGTTCCGTTGAAAAATCGGACACGAAATGTCCAAAATATTCTTTGAAAACCTAACAAAAATGACAAGAAATGGATATTTGGACTAGAACGTGATTTTTGAAATGGTTCTATTAAGTTTAAGCCTTGAATTATAAATTATCTTTAATACAGATGAATACAAAATGAATTGCTGATTCGTAAATGGTATTCAGTTGCGAAATCGGATGCGAAATGACTAAAATATTTCCTTCAAAACTTACAAGAATGGCATAAAATGGACATTTAGTCGAAAAAACATTCTGAAACGTGACTTTTGAAACAATTTTACTAAGTTTGGGACTTGAACTAATAATTTTCTGGGATAAAGTTGAATAGAAAATGAATTACCGATTCCTAAACGGTATTTTGTTCCGAAATCGGATGTAAAATGGCTAAAACATTTCTGAAAAACCAAAGATAAAGGCCGAAAAAGAATATACGTGATTTTTAAAACGATTTTATTCAAAAACGCTTGGATAAATTTCAGGGAATTAGCCATAACTTTGGTAATTTCCCTCAAATCGGCAAATGTTATACCTTCCCGATCTTATATCTTCGAGTACTTTCATTTTCTATATACATCTAACAAACTAAAATCTGACCCATTTTTTGCAAATTTTAAAAGGGGTACCATCACGAATTTTTGAAAAAATCGAAAAAAATTTGTTGTTCGAGTTTTTGAATCTTTTGATACAGATTGATGGAAAATGAAGTGCCTATTCATAAATGGTGTTCCGTTGAAAAATCGGACACGAAATGTCCAAAATATTCTTTGAAAACCTAACAAAAATGACAAGAAATGGATATTTGGACTAGAACGTGATTTTTGAAATGGTTCTATTAAGTTTAAGCCTTGAATTATAAATTATCTTTAATACAGATGAATATAAAATGAATTGCTGATTCGTAAATGGTATTCAGTTGCGAAATCGGATGCGAAATGACTAAAATATTTCCTTCAAAACTTACAAGAATGGCATAAAATGGACATTTAGTCGAAAAAACATTCTGAAACGTGACTTTTGAAACAATTTTACTAAGATTGGGACTTGAACTAATAATTTTCTGGGATAAAGTTGAATAGAAAATGAATTACCGATTCCTAAACGGTATTTTGTTTCGAAATCGGATGTAAAATGGCTAAAACATTTCTGAAAAACCAAAGATAAAGGCCGAAAAAGAATATACGTGATTTTTAAAACGATTTTATTCAAAAACGCTTGGATAAATTTCAGGGAATTAGCCATAACTTTGGTAATTTCCCTCAAATCGGCAAATGTTATACCTTCCCGATCTTATATCTTCGAGTACTTTCATTTTCTATATACATCTAACAAACTAAAATCTGACCCATTTTTTGCAAATTTTAAAAGGGGTACCATCACGAATTTTTGAAAAAATCGAAAAAAATTTGTTGTTCGAGTTTTTGAATCTTTTGATACAGATTGATGGAAAATGAAGTGCCTATTCATAAATGGTGTTCCGTTGAAAAATCGGACACGAAATGTCCAAAATATTCTTTGAAAACCTAACAAAAATGACAAGAAATGGATATTTGGACTAGAACGTGATTTTTGAAATGGTTCTATTAAGTTTAAGCCTTGAATTATAAATTATCTTTAATACAGATGAATAGAAAATGAATTGCTGATTCGTAAATGGTATTCAGTTGCGAAATCGGATGCGAAATGACTAAAATATTTCCTTCAAAACTTACAAGAATGGCATAAAATGGACATTTAGTCGAAAAAACATTCTGAAACGTGACTTTTGAAACAATTTTACTAAGTTTGGGACTTGAACTAATAATTTTCTGGGATAAAGTTGAATAGAAAATGAATTACCGATTCCTAAACGGTATTTTGTTCCGAAATCGGATGTAAAATGGCTAAAACATTTCTGAAAAACCAAAGATAAAGGCCGAAAAAAGGATATACGTGATTTTTAAAACGATTTTATTCAAAAACGCTTGGATAAATTTCAGGGAATTAGCCATAACTTTGGTAATTTCCCTCAAATCGGCAAATGTTATACCTTCCCGATCTTATATCTTCGAGTACTTTCATTTTCTATATACATCTAACAAACTAAAATCTGACCCATTTTTTGCAAATTTTAAAAGGGGTACCATCACGAATTTTTGAAAAAATCGAAAAAATTTGTTGTTCGAGTTTTTGAATCTTTTGATACAGATTGATGGAAAATGAAGTGCCTATTCATAAATGGTGTTCCGTTGAAAAATCGGACACGAAATGTCCAAAATATTCTTTGAAAACCTAACAAAAATGACAAGAAATGGATATTTGGACTAAAACGTGATTTTTGAAATGGTTTTATTAAGTTTGAGCATTGAATTATAAATTATCTTTAATACAGATGAATAGAAAATGAATTGCTGATTCGTAAATGGTATTCAGTTGCGAAATCGGATGCGAAATGACTAAAATATTTCCTTCAAAACTTACAAGAATGGCATAAAATGGACATTTAGTCGAAAAAACATTCTGAAACGTGACTTTTGAAACAATTTTACTAAGTTTGGGACTTGAACTAATAATTTTCTGGGATAAAGTTGAATAGAAAATGAATTACCGATTCCTAAACGGTATTTTGTTTCGAAATCGGATGTAAAATGGCTAAAACATTTCTGAAAAACCAAAGATAAAGGCCGAAAAAGAATATACGTGATTTTTAAAACGATTTTATTCAAAAACGCTTGGATAAATTTCAGGAAATTAGCCATAACTTTGGTAATGTCCCTTAAATCGGAGAATGTTATACCTTCCCGATCTTATATCTTCGAGTACTTTCATTTTCTATATACATCTAACAAACTAAAATCTGACCCATTTTTTGCAAATTTTAAAAGGGGTACCATCACGAATTTTTGAAAAAATCGAAAAAAATTTGTTGTTCGAGTTTTTGAATCTTTTGATAGAGATTGATGGAAAATGAAGTGCCTATTCATAAATGGTGTTCCGTTGAAAAATCGGACACGAAATGTCCAAAATATTCTTTGAAAACCTAACAAAAATGACAAGAAATGGATATTTGGACTAAAACGTGATTTTTGAAATGGTTTTATTAAGTTTGAGCCTTGAATTATAAATTATCTTTAATACAGATGAATAGAAAATGAATTGCTGATTCGTAAATGGTATTCAGTTGCGAAATCGGATGCGAAATGACTAAAATATTTCCTTCAAAACTTACAAGAATGGCATAAAATGGACATTTAGTCGAAAAAACATTCTGAAACGTGACTTTTGAAACAATTTTACTAAGTTTGGGACTTGAACTAATAATTTTCTGGGATAAAGTTGAATAGAAAATGAATTACCGATTCCTAAACGGTATTTTGTTCCGAAATCGGATGTAAAATGGCTAAAACATTTCTGAAAAACCAAAGATAAAGGCCGAAAAAAGGATATACGTGATTTTTAAAACGATTTTATTCAAAAACGCTTGGATAAATTTCAGGGAATTAGCCATAACTTTGGTAATTTCCCTCAAATCGGCAAATGTTATACCTTCCCGATCTTATATCTTCGAGTACTTTCATTTTCTATATACATCTAACAAACTAAAATCTGACCCATTTTTTGCAAATTTTAAAAGGGGTACCATCACGAATTTTTGAAAAAATCGAAAAAATTTGTTGTTCGAGTTTTTGAATCTTTTGATAGAGATTGATGGAAAATGAAGTGCCTATTCATAAATGGTGTTCCGTTGAAAAATCGGACACGAAATGTCCAAAATATTCTTTGAAAACCTAACAAAAATGACAAGAAATGGATATTTGGACTAAAACGTGATTTTTGAAATGGTTTTATTAAGTTTGAGCCTTGAATTATAAATTATCTTTAATACAGATGAATAGAAAATGAATTGCTGATTCGTAAATGGTATTCAGTTGCGAAATCGGATGCGAAATGACTAAAATATTTCCTTCAAAACTTACAAGAATGGCATAAAATGGACATTTAGTCGAAAAAACATTCTGAAACGTGACTTTTGAAACAATTTTACTAAGTTTGGGACTTGAACTAATAATTTTCTGGGATAAAGTTGAATAGAAAATGAATTACCGATTCCTAAACGGTATTTTGTTCCGAAATCGGATGTAAAATGGCTAAAACATTTCTGAAAAACCAAAGATAAAGGCCGAAAAAAGGATATACGTGATTTTTAAAACGATTTTATTCAAAAACGCTTGGATAAATTTCAGGGAATTAGCCATAACTTTGGTAATTTCCCTCAAATCGGCAAATGTTATACCTTCCCGATCTTATATCTTCGAGTACTTTCATTTTCTATATACATCTAACAAACTAAAATCTGACCCATTTTTTGCAAATTTTAAAAGGGGTACCATCACGAATTTTTGAAAAAATCGAAAAAAATTTGTTGTTCGAGTTTTTGAATCTTTTGATACAGATTGATGGAAAATGAAGTGCCTATTCATAAATGGTGTTCCGTTGAAAAATCGGACACGAAATGTCCAAAATATTCTTTGAAAACCTAACAAAAATGACAAGAAATGGATATTTGGACTAAAACGTGATTTTTGAAATGGTTTTATTAAGTTTGAGCATTGAATTATAAATTATCTTTAATACAGATGAATAGAAAATGAATTGCTGATTCGTAAATGGTATTCAGTTGCGAAATCGGATGCGAAATGACTAAAATATTTCCTTCAAAACTTACAAGAATGGCATAAAATGGACATTTAGTCGAAAAAACATTCTGAAACGTGACTTTTGAAACAATTTTACTAAGTTTGGGACTTGAACTAATAATTTTCTGGGATAAAGTTGAATAGAAAATGAATTACCGATTCCTAAACGGTATTTTGTTTCGAAATCGGATGTAAAATGGCTAAAACATTTCTGAAAAACCAAAGATAAAGGCCGAAAAAGAATATACGTGATTTTTAAAACGATTTTATTCAAAAACGCTTGGATAAATTTCAGGGAATTAGCCATAACTTTGGTAATTTCCCTCAAATCGGCAAATGTTATACCTTCCCGATCTTATATCTTCGAGTACTTTCATTTTCTATATACATCTAACAAACTAAAATCTGACCCATTTTTTGCAAATTTTAAAAGGGGTACCATCACGAATTTTTGAAAAAATCGAAAAAAATTTGTTGTTCGAGTTTTTGAATCTTTTGATAGAGATTGATGGAAAATGAAGTGCCTATTCATAAATGGTGTTCCGTTGAAAAATCGGACACGAAATGTCCAAAATATTCTTTGAAAACCTAACAAAAATGACAAGAAATGGATATTTGGACTAAAACGTGATTTTTGAAATGGTTTTATTAAGTTTGAGCCTTGAATTATAAATTATCTTTAATACAGATGAATAGAAAATGAATTGCTGATTCGTAAATGGTATTCAGTTGCGAAATCGGATGCGAAATGACTAAAATATTTCCTTCAAAACTTACAAGAATGGCATAAAATGGACATTTAGTCGAAAAAACATTCTGAAACGTGACTTTTGAAACAATTTTACTAAGTTTGGGACTTGAACTAATAATTTTCTGGGATAAAGTTGAATAGAAAATGAATTACCGATTCCTAAACGGTATTTTGTTCCGAAATCGGATGTAAAATGGCTAAAACATTTCTGAAAAACCAAAGATAAAGGCCGAAAAAAGGATATACGTGATTTTTAAAACGATTTTATTCAAAAACGCTTGGATAAATTTCAGGGAATTAGCCATAACTTTGGTAATTTCCCTCAAATCGGCAAATGTTATACCTTCCCGATCTTATATCTTCGAGTACTTTCATTTTCTATATACATCTAACAAACTAAAATCTGACCCATTTTTTGCAAATTTTAAAAGGGGTACCATCACGAATTTTTGAAAAATCGAAAAAATTTGTTGTTCGAGTTTTTGAATCTTTTGATACAGATTGATGGAAAATGAAGTGCCTATTCATAAATGGTGTTCCGTTGAAAAATCGGACACGAAATGTCCAAAATATTCTTTGAAAACCTAACAAAAATGACAAGAAATGGATATTTGGACTAAAACGTGATTTTTGAAATGGTTTTATTAAGTTTGAGCATTGAATTATAAATTATCTTTAATACAGATGAATAGAAAATGAATTGCTGATTCGTAAATGGTATTCAGTTGCGAAATCGGATGCGAAATGACTAAAATATTTCCTTCAAAACTTACAAGAATGGCATAAAATGGACATTTAGTCGAAAAAACATTCTGAAACGTGACTTTTGAAACAATTTTACTAAGTTTGGGACTTGAACTAATAATTTTCTGGGATAAAGTTGAATAGAAAATGAATTACCGATTCCTAAACGGTATTTTGTTTCGAAATCGGATGTAAAATGGCTAAAACATTTCTGAAAAACCAAAGATAAAGGCCGAAAAAGAATATACGTGATTTTTAAAACGATTTTATTCAAAAACGCTTGGATAAATTTCAGGGAATTAGCCATAACTTTGGTAATTTCCCTCAAATCGGCAAATGTTATACCTTCCCGATCTTATATCTTCGAGTACTTTCATTTTCTATATACATCTAACAAACTAAAATCTGACCCATTTTTTGCAAATTTTAAAAGGGGTACCATCACGAATTTTTGAAAAAATCGAAAAAATTTGTTGTTCGAGTTTTTGAATCTTTTGATAGAGATTGATGGAAAATGAAGTGCCTATTCATAAATGGTGTTCCGTTGAAAAATCGGACACGAAATGTCCAAAATATTCTTTGAAAACCTAACAAAAATGACAAGAAATGGATATTTGGACTAAAACGTGATTTTTGAAATGGTTTTATTAAGTTTGAGCCTTGAATTATAAATTATCTTTAATACAGATGAATAGAAAATGAATTGCTGATTCGTAAATGGTATTCAGTTGCGAAATCGGATGCGAAATGACTAAAATATTTCCTTCAAAACTTACAAGAATGGCATAAAATGGACATTTAGTCGAAAAAACATTCTGAAACGTGACTTTTGAAACAATTTTACTAAGTTTGAGACTTGAACTAATAATTTTCTGGGATAAAGTTGAATAGAAAATGAATTACCGATTCCTAAACGGTATTTTGTTCCGAAATCGGATGTAAAATGGCTAAAACATTTCTGAAAAACCAAAGATAAAGGCCGAAAAAAGGATATACGTGATTTTTAAAACGATTTTATTCAAAAACGCTTGGATAAATTTCAGGGAATTAGCCATAACTTTGGTAATTTCCCTCAAATCGGCAAATGTTATACCTTCCCGATCTTATATCTTCGAGTACTTTCATTTTCTATATACATCTAACAAACTAAAATCTGACCCATTTTTTGCAAATTTTAAAAGGGGTACCATCACGAATTTTTGAAAAATCGAAAAAAATTTGTTGTTCGAGTTTTTGAATCTTTTGATACAGATTGATGGAAAATGAAGTGCCTATTCATAAATGGTGTTCCGTTGAAAAATCGGACACGAAATGTCCAAAATATTCTTTGAAAACCTAACAAAAATGACAAGAAATGGATATTTGGACTAAAACGTGATTTTTGAAATGGTTTTATTAAGTTTGAGCATTGAATTATAAATTATCTTTAATACAGATGAATAGAAAATGAATTGCTGATTCGTAAATGGTATTCAGTTGCGAAATCGGATGCGAAATGACTAAAATATTTCCTTCAAAACTTACAAGAATGGCATAAAATGGACATTTAGTCGAAAAAACATTCTGAAACGTGACTTTTGAAACAATTTTACTAAGTTTGGGACTTGAACTAATAATTTTCTGGGATAAAGTTGAATAGAAAATGAATTACCGATTCCTAAACGGTATTTTGTTTCGAAATCGGATGTAAAATGGCTAAAACATTTCTGAAAAACCAAAGATAAAGGCCGAAAAAGAATATACGTGATTTTTAAAACGATTTTATTCAAAAACGCTTGGATAAATTTCAGGGAATTAGCCATAACTTTGGTAATTTCCCTCAAATCGGCAAATGTTATACCTTCCCGATCTTATATCTTCGAGTACTTTCATTTTCTATATACATCTAACAAACTAAAATCTGACCCATTTTTTGCAAATTTTAAAAGGGGTACCATCACGAATTTTTGAAAAAATCGAAAAAAATTTGTTGTTCGAGTTTTTGAATCTTTTGATAGAGATTGATGGAAAATGAAGTGCCTATTCATAAATGGTGTTCCGTTGAAAAATCGGACACGAAATGTCCAAAATATTCTTTGAAAACCTAACAAAAATGACAAGAAATGGATATTTGGACTAAAACGTGATTTTTGAAATGGTTTTATTAAGTTTGAGCCTTGAATTATAAATTATCTTTAATACAGATGAATAGAAAATGAATTGCTGATTCGTAAATGGTATTCAGTTGCGAAATCGGATGCGAAATGACTAAAATATTTCCTTCAAAACTTACAAGAATGGCATAAAATGGACATTTAGTCGAAAAAACATTCTGAAACGTGACTTTTGAAACAATTTTACTAAGTTTGAGACTTGAACTAATAATTTTCTGGGATAAAGTTGAATAGAAAATGAATTACCGATTCCTAAACGGTATTTTGTTCCGAAATCGGATGTAAAATGGCTAAAACATTTCTGAAAAACCAAAGATAAAGGCCGAAAAAAGGATATACGTGATTTTTAAAACGATTTTATTCAAAAACGCTTGGATAAATTTCAGGGAATTAGCCATAACTTTGGTAATTTCCCTCAAATCGGCAAATGTTATACCTTCCCGATCTTATATCTTCGAGTACTTTCATTTTCTATATACATCTAACAAACTAAAATCTGACCCATTTTTTGCAAATTTTAAAAGGGGTACCATCACGAATTTTTGAAAAATCGAAAAAAATTTGTTGTTCGAGTTTTTGAATCTTTTGATAGAGATTGATGGAAAATGAAGTGCCTATTCATAAATGGTGTTCCGTTGAAAAATCGGACACGAAATGTCCAAAATATTCTTTGAAAACCTAACAAAAATGACAAGAAATGGATATTTGGACTAAAACGTGATTTTTGAAATGGTTTTATTAAGTTTGAGCCTTGAATTATAAATTATCTTTAATACAGATGAATAGAAAATGAATTGCTGATTCGTAAATGGTATTCAGTTGCGAAATCGGATGCGAAATGACTAAAATATTTCCTTCAAAACTTACAAGAATGGCATAAAATGGACATTTAGTCGAAAAAACATTCTGAAACGTGACTTTTGAAACAATTTTACTAAGTTTGAGACTTGAACTAATAATTTTCTGGGATAAAGTTGAATAGAAAATGAATTACCGATTCCTAAACGGTATTTTGTTCCGAAATCGGATGTAAAATGGCTAAAACATTTCTGAAAAACCAAAGATAAAGGCCGAAAAAAGGATATACGTGATTTTTAAAACGATTTTATTCAAAAACGCTTGGATAAATTTCAGGGAATTAGCCATAACTTTGGTAATTTCCCTCAAATCGGCAAATGTTATACCTTCCCGATCTTATATCTTCGAGTACTTTCATTTTCTATATACATCTAACAAACTAAAATCTGACCCATTTTTTGCAAATTTTAAAAGGGGTACCATCACGAATTTTTGAAAAAATCGAAAAAAATTTGTTGTTCGAGTTTTTGAATCTTTTGATAGAGATTGATGGAAAATGAAGTGCCTATTCATAAATGGTGTTCCGTTGAAAAATCGGACACGAAATGTCCAAAATATTCTTTGAAAACCTAACAAAAATGACAAGAAATGGATATTTGGACTAAAACGTGATTTTTGAAATGGTTTTATTAAGTTTGAGCCTTGAATTATAAATTATCTTTAATACAGATGAATAGAAAATGAATTGCTGATTCGTAAATGGTATTCAGTTGCGAAATCGGATGCGAAATGACTAAAATATTTCCTTCAAAACTTACAAGAATGGCATAAAATGGACATTTAGTCGAAAAAACATTCTGAAACGTGACTTTTGAAACAATTTTACTAAGTTTGAGACTTGAACTAATAATTTTCTGGGATAAAGTTGAATAGAAAATGAATTACCGATTCCTAAACGGTATTTTGTTCCGAAATCGGATGTAAAATGGCTAAAACATTTCTGAAAAACCAAAGATAAAGGCCGAAAAAAGGATATACGTGATTTTTAAAACGATTTTATTCAAAAACGCTTGGATAAATTTCAGGGAATTAGCCATAACTTTGGTAATTTCCCTCAAATCGGCAAATGTTATACCTTCCCGATCTTATATCTTCGAGTACTTTCATTTTCTATATACATCTAACAAACTAAAATCTGACCCATTTTTTGCAAATTTTAAAAGGGGTACCATCACGAATTTTTGAAAAAATCGAAAAAAATTTGTTGTTCGAGTTTTTGAATCTTTTGATACAGATTGATGGAAAATGAAGTGCCTATTCATAAATGGTGTTCCGTTGAAAAATCGGACACGAAATGTCCAAAATATTCTTTGAAAACCTAACAAAAATGACAAGAAATGGATATTTGGACTAAAACGTGATTTTTGAAATGGTTTTATTAAGTTTGAGCATTGAATTATAAATTATCTTTAATACAGATGAATAGAAAATGAATTGCTGATTCGTAAATGGTATTCAGTTGCGAAATCGGATGCGAAATGACTAAAATATTTCCTTCAAAACTTACAAGAATGGCATAAAATGGACATTTAGTCGAAAAAACATTCTGAAACGTGACTTTTGAAACAATTTTACTAAGTTTGGGACTTGAACTAATAATTTTCTGGGATAAAGTTGAATAGAAAATGAATTACCGATTCCTAAACGGTATTTTGTTCCGAAATCGGATGTAAAATGGCTAAAACATTTCTGAAAAACCAAAGATAAAGGCCGAAAAAAGGATATACGTGATTTTTAAAACGATTTTATTCAAAAACGCTTGGATAAATTTCAGGGAATTAGCCATAACTTTGGTAATTTCCCTCAAATCGGCAAATGTTATACCTTCCCGATCTTATATCTTCGAGTACTTTCATTTTCTATATACATCTAACAAACTAAAATCTGACCCATTTTTTGCAAATTTTAAAAGGGGTACCATCACGAATTTTTGAAAAAATCGAAAAAATTTGTTGTTCGAGTTTTTGAATCTTTTGATACAGATTGATGGAAAATGAAGTGCCTATTCATAAATGGTGTTCCGTTGAAAAATCGGACACGAAATGTCCAAAATATTCTTTGAAAACCTAACAAAAATGACAAGAAATGGATATTTGGACTAAAACGTGATTTTTGAAATGGTTTTATTAAGTTTGAGCCTTGAATTATAAATTATCTTTAATACAGATGAATAGAAAATGAATTGCTGATTCGTAAATGGTATTCAGTTGCGAAATCGGATGCGAAATGACTAAAATATTTCCTTCAAAACTTACAAGAATGGCATAAAATGGACATTTAGTCGAAAAAACATTCTGAAACGTGACTTTTGAAACAATTTTACTAAGTTTGGGACTTGAACTAATAATTTTCTGGGATAAAGTTGAATAGAAAATGAATTACCGATTCCTAAACGGTATTTTGTTTCGAAATCGGATGTAAAATGGCTAAAACATTTCTGAAAAACCAAAGATAAAGGCCGAAAAAGAATATACGTGATTTTTAAAACGATTTTATTCAAAAACGCTTGGATAAATTTCAGGGAATTAGCCATAACTTTGGTAATTTCCCTCAAATCGGCAAATGTTATACCTTCCCGATCTTATATCTTCGAGTACTTTCATTTTCTATATACATCTAACAAACTAAAATCTGACCCATTTTTTGCAAATTTTAAAAGGGGTACCATCACGAATTTTTGAAAAAATCGAAAAAAATTTGTTGTTCGAGTTTTTGAATCTTTTGATACAGATTGATGGAAAATGAAGTGCCTATTCATAAATGGTGTTCCGTTGAAAAATCGGACACGAAATGTCCAAAATATTCTTTGAAAACCTAACAAAAATGACAAGAAATGGATATTTGGACTAGAACGTGATTTTTGAAATGGTTCTATTAAGTTTAAGCCTTGAATTATAAATTATCTTTAATACAGATGAATAGAAAATGAATTGCTGATTCGTAAATGGTATTCAGTTGCGAAATCGGATGCGAAATGACTAAAATATTTCCTTCAAAACTTACAAGAATGGCATTAAATGGACATTTAGTCGAAAAAACATTCTGAAACGTGACTTTTGAAACAATTTTACTAAGTTTGGGACTTGAACTAATAATTTTCTGGGATAAAGTTGAATAGAAAATGAATTACCGATTCCTAAACGGTATTTTGTTCCGAAATCGGATGTAAAATGGCTAAAACATTTCTGAAAAACCAAAGATAAAGGCCGAAAAAAGGATATACGTGATTTTTAAAACGATTTTATTCAAAAACGCTTGGATAAATTTCAGGGAATTAGCCATAACTTTGGTAATTTCCCTCAAATCGGCAAATGTTATACCTTCCCGATCTAGTAACATCATTTCTATCCGGACAATAAGTTTGCATGCGAAATTTTCTAACGGTTGGCTGTACAAAATAAATGGTTAAAATTCAGTGGAATTTGCCAAGTCAGTGGGTCTCAATTAGTTGGGAAAATGTTCCGCGAAAAGTTCCGCGTCTTTTCGACAGTCATGGCCAATATTTGTGAGTTGAATTTGTGTGCCAACTTTTCAGACTTTCAGACCCCAATGTTGGATTTAATTAAAAAGAATATACAGTAAAACTGGATACGTTGCACATACGCCGTGGTGGCTCCTGCTGCCGCAGAGTTCTCTGTTTCAATGATTATATGATCTGAGGGCCACTGACAGAGAATTCGTAAAACTCGCGTTGGCTTTTTCAGTTTTCGAGTTTCGAGTTTCGGGTTCACAGCCCTCCGTTGGTGCGTGATAATTTTATGCAATTGTGGTCACATTAATGGTTCGTATTCGGTTTGATTTAGGACTCGAGTGCGTGGCGTGGAATTTGCAATTACGCCGCTTAATCCTCCAGGTCCCCTTCCAGCCGTATCGGCACCACTAGCCCTGCCTCCCTTCGCCCATGGCTGCTGACAGCTCAACTTTGAGCGTGCTGCCTTTACGGCGGGCACGTGTTGTTGTGCGTGTGATTTATGCTTTATGGGTCCCGGATCCTGATCCTGTTCCCTATCCCGCCTTTCACTTTCAAGCGGCACAGGATGTGCGTGCTGCCAGTTTTTAATTGCTTTCCCGTTGGCAGGGCCCGCACCTGAATTATTAATGTAGGTCAGAGGGCCCAGTAGCGCCGCCGGAAATAGACCATACGAAGCGAACAACCAATAAGTGAACCACTTTTTGTGAAACTTCATGAGTAGTTCTATGAAAACTCATAGCTTGCACTTGTTCGTTCTACACATTTGCCGACGGCATCGTTTTTAATTGGCTTTCGAGGGATTACTGTGCTATTATTAAATTTCAGCTGTTAGGAAGGCCGTTTTCAATTGCTGGTCTGTAAAAATTGGATGTGGGGACCACATTTTAAAGGAAAAGGCTTAGCGCGCCGGCTGTCAATACAGACTTAATGCCATTAACTTGAAGCTAGAATCTGTCATTAAAGCATTAATAACTTTTGAAAGCCGCTTATCGAGCAAATTGATAACATTGTTGAAAATACGATGTTGCCAGCGACAGACGTCCTTAGGCTACTTGAAAAGAAATCCCGGCAAATCGGCTCAGGGCCTTAAAACCTAGGCTAGGAAATCAGGCGAAGCTAGATCCACGGGGATAGATCCAATCATTTCCCTGAAAAGTTATGCGCCATACCATAACCGAATGTCTAATTTTCCCCCAATAATCAATGTATCAGCTGCATATGAGGGTCCTTGGCAACTTCGACAAGGACAAAGTTTTTCATTTGGCAGTAATGAAATACATTCTGCGCAAAAGTACAAAGTGAAGAGGCACGCGAATAACAATTGCCCCACCCTCACCCCACCGAAACCCACTTCAGAATGTTCATCTGCACCACACATTCAATTTGAGGAGCAACAAAAATGTGATAAGATTTATGGGGCATCTTCAAAGCGGCGAACTGCTCTTCCTCGAGCTTGAATCTCATAAAACAGGAAGCGACAGCAACATGGAACCTCGACGCCGTTTTGCGTTACGCAAAAATACAGAAACCAGCAGCAACCACATGCGTGAACACTGAAAAAAACAGGGCGGTCTAAGCACCTAAGAAGGAACCTGAGTATTTAGAATGGGTAAGGAGAAGCGCTTGAAGTTCTTTAAAATGCCGAAAGTTTTTCAGGTAAAACAAAGGCACCCCACAGACAGTTCCATGGCTCTTCGAAAGCCTTGATTAAAATCCCAACCTAATCTAGATTCTTTTAAAATCTTTAAAAGTTATCACAAATTTCCCAACCTGTAGCAAGTCACAATCGAGTGGGTGTGTTGACAAGCAAACCCCTCAGCTGTCACAATCAGTGTGGCAATCGCACAAAGAGAGCTGTATAAATTTGGTGGGATTGAATTTAGAAGAGTTCGGGGTGATCTACTTCCTGCTTGGGTGAAACCTTCGCCGGAGCTCGACAGATACTCCTACGTCTAGGTCCTAGAACACAGACCAATGCGGGGCAATGCGGCCAGGAGGCGACATATTAAGAGGCCGCAATGTGTCAACAGGCCGGGGCAATCAAACAACAAAGTTTTACTCCAACCGACATGTGCTTTGGCCTTCCGCCTCGTCCTTGGTCCCGCATATCCTGGCGCCCCAGTTAACTTTAGTTTTGATGAACGATACTTCTTGTTATGGCGACACAGCATCCGTCACGACATCCAACCATCAGCGTTAACTGCAGCACGTAAAGTGTTTAATCGGCTGGCAAGGATGCGGAGGTTACCAAGGGATGAGTTCTGCCATGCACGAGTTCATTTGTTGTTCTGCCAAAATGTCTAATTGATTCAGGACCTTGCCCCTAAAGAGCTGCGAGCTTTAATGATAAGTTTAGCTTCCCTAAACTTATCTAGAAGTTTTATAAATAAGTTTTCTTGACGTTGTCAACAGAAGCTTAAAGTGCATTAGTTCGCTGATTAAATTGTAGTTTTCTAGACCTCTTGAGCTGTCAGAAGGAGGAACAAGTTTCATTTATTAAAGCTAGCATATGAAAACATGAAAGGGATGGAAAAGGGAAATATCAAGACATTTTGGGGCAGAACGAACATTTTATCACTTTTCCAAATACACAAAAAGTATCATAAATGTTTCCCTTGTTTTGGCCAGAAAACAAGACAAACCGAGCATAAACTTATTATTAAAGTCGCCATTTGGCAAACAGATGTAAAGTCCCCGCCTTCTGAAGTGTCCACATGCTGTTTACTTTTGAAGGCAAAGTGCAAAGTTCTCGAGACTGGCCACGTGTGGGTTCCAGAGAGTTTGTTGGCCGCCTGGGACTTTATGTACGGAATTCCGATACATCGAACTGCTCCTTTCTTCGTTTTTTGTGGGTGCGTGCCAATGACAATGGCTTACTCGTTAAATATTTATTTATGTTTTTGCACTTGGAGCACAACGAAAACAGAGCAAGTAATCAACAAGTCCTGGATAAGAGTCTGAAGCGATCAAAACAAAGAGATGTCCTCATGGGCTTTATAGCCTCTCATTGAATTACCGTTTGACACACCTCCAGAATAACCGCGATGGCTGCCATAAAATGTTCTCATTTGCCGATGACAGGTAATCTGCGGAACATCCTTTCAGCTCCCACTCGGGACTGCGGCATTAATATTAATACCACAATCGAAACATTTTATGTCACTTTATTTCAATTTACTCGGTCCTTGTGCAGCTTGCATTTTAAAACGAATAAAAGTCAAACCCAACTCATCGAAAGTGAACCAGGCATAAAGTTAAGCCCTAATAATTCACCGCAAATACACAACGCACTGCTGGCCAAGAACGAATTGCTTAGCCCCGGGCAACCGCCATAAAACTTGGCTAAGCGAGCCAACATTTAAGCCACGTTCCATGACAACGGACGGGGAAAACGGGGAAAAGAGAGGATCCCAAGTCCTAGCCACCAGGAAGGAAGACAATCATTAACAATGGAAATGGCCGTCATATTCGGCTTCAATGAAAAGACTCATTATAGTTTAGTAGCGACCAGGCCAAGGCCCAAACTATAAATAAAGCTTCATGTTATACGCGAATACTCGTACATATGAAAACTTGTACACAAAAAGAATTCAAGTCAGCAAATAGGGCTTTGACTTCCACACATCTCCATGACACCAAACAAGGAGCGTATTTTTATAGTTTAGTACAACTTGAAATGACCGAAGCTCCAACCGCCCTTGGCGGGAGTTTAATAAAAGCAGAAATTCCCATAAAGAGCCAAGAAAAGTCAAGAAGTATTTCCATGAATTCCATTGAACGAGAAACGCTTTCAACAAATTGAATTTTTGCTAGACGATGTGGCTCGAATAAATACAATTACCAACAATCAAAGGGTATTTGAATTTCCCAGAATTATTGAGGGATTACGTTTCGACCTTAGAGTGCCATATCATTAAATTTGTTTATTTTTTTGTAATTCAGTGCACTTGTTTGTCTTTTTTTGGAACTTACATGGGCCTGATTTAATTAACTAGCCCCGCAGCATCAAGTATGGAAGGAAACCTGCTATAAAAATACTCAAGGATATCAAGCTTTGAGGAATGTTAAGAGTTATGCGCAAGTTTCAAGTATTTAATTAGCATTTGGGGTATGCAAGGAACCATTTGAAATCCTTGCCCAACTGGAACCCCAGGACATCGAACTCAAACATGTTCCGCGAATCCTATGTTGGTTGTAAAGCTCCGCTCTTGTTTGTTGCTTTTGGAAGGATGAATTCCACTAATTGGAAATGTTTGCGAAACAGTTCAAATAGCAAGGGGAAAACCTTGTTATCCGTATCCTTTAAGAATTATCCAATCAAAATCCAATCCAAAAAAAAAAGCAGCTTACAAAGTATATGCACTGTATTTAAATACATTTTAAACTCGATTGCAGGGAGAATGTTTATATTAGCCAGTCGAAGGGATGTACGGATCGGGTAGTGAAGCCCCCACATTAAATATTATTGACGACATTAATGGGTTCCCAGGGCGTTCCCGATCTCAAGCCCGATCCCTCCGCTGGTACCAGTGCCAGTGCCTCTGTGCGTTCCGTGGTTGGGGTGGATTAGGAGGTCGTGGAGCTGGATGTGGTTTTCCTAAATTTATGTACATTGGTGGTACAGCTAAGAGATAGAATACTCGAACGGCTAGCATTAGCGGTGAGAGTAAGTGTTGTCGTTGGTGAAAGTAGAATACAATAGAACCCGAATCCGGTCAGATTCGTCTCGATATCCTAGGAGTAGAAGGTCAGCACACTCGTCTGATTGCCGCGCACAAACAGGAAGGGCGGCATGTCCCGGCTCAGGCTCTCCAGCCAGGCCATGTACAGGGGGGCAGAGACGATATTCTTGCGGGGCATGGGAAGCGTCATGACCACCAGGTCCGACTTGGTCGACTGCTCCCGCAGGTACTCCCGCAGGCGGAGGTACCGGTTCGTCTTGTCCTGGACCGCCAGCAGATCGTCGTCGCTTATGAGAGCTAAGAAAGAAAAGTCATTATTTCCCAAAATCGGACTACTTATAGTTTGCTCCACTCACCTTCATCCTCATTGAGCGTCGCCCTGCTGCTGTTGCCGTTCTCATTGTCCTTTTCCGGGACCACAAAGTCCTTTATGAGCTCATTAAAGAACTGCGTCGATGTCTCCTGGGGCTTCTTCGTTATGTCCGGGATGAGCGTCAGATCGGAGTAATCAATCCGGAACTTGGAGAGCAAGCTCGCCATGGAACGCTGTTCGAATTCCAACTCGGCCTTTTTGTTGGCCAAAGCGTAGACCCTGTCAAAAGATACAGAATGCAAATGTCAATTATTCTGGAAAACCTTATCATATTGTACTGCATCAGATAGATCTGTGAACATGTACTGGACAACCTAATTGATACCAGAATTGGGAAAAGGCAGACTCTGTGGCACAATTTTTCATAGCTTTCACCAAAACGGATAAAGTGCACTATGAAAAATGAGGTAAGCTCTTAAGAATGCTTTTTGCTATATTGGTTCATTGTTTTGGGTTAAATTTACGTTGTTCCCACTCATTGTTAGTAAGCTCTTAAAAATAACATATTCAAATAGCCATGACACAGATTAAGTGCACTTCAAAATAAGGGATAAGCCTGTCTGTTATCCAATTTTTTATTCCAAGCGAATGGCCAACAGAAACTCTCGTTTGTGAAGCAGAACAAACATTTTCATTAAAATAATCAACTAATAAAGAATTTTGGGTATTTTTCGGGAAAAAACAAAGGGCTAAGGAAAGGGAGCTAAAAATAAAAATTGCCCCAAGCACCTGCCAACCAGAAGGCACTTTATCTTCCATGAAAAACCTCCGATGAACAGAGGAGCACATGGCCAAGGAGACTGCGGGCCGAGGTTGCGGTCGCGGTCGAGGGTATTAGTTTGCCGGAGCAAACTGAAATTCAGCGCTAATTTGTGGAAGGCTCACCTCAATTTGCAGGATTGCCAGGTGCGTCGTGTGCTGATGATGTAAGGCAAGAGAAGGGTGAGGCCTCCGTCGTCGTACAGCCACCAGACATCGATAACAGCGTGGCTGCGCTTCCTCGTGAACTGGGTGAGGTCCTGGAGGACCTCCTTGGGCAGCTCCGCACCGCCCGGGCCCTTGTACAGGGATGCGGGGTCGTCATGCTTCAGCTTCGACTTGCGCAGCGTGCTGGGCTGTGGGTAGATCGAAAATAATTTAATTGCTTGAGGGAAAACAAAGGAATTCCGAATTACCATTAGATTGGCGGTCTTGGCATCCAGAGGATCGGGCACGCCGGAAACATCCTTCGACTGGTTGCCAGCAATGAAGGACAAGTCGCTGGTGCTGGAGGCTATACGGGAAAGGGTTTGCAATAAATAAATTTTCATTTTCAGCTACACTCTCTGCTTAAAAGGTAAACAAACATTATTGGTACAGCCACGCAAATTCATTCCGGGCGCATGCACAATCGATTTCGAGCAGTGCAACATCCCGAAGGCTTTACATTTTTGCTACACTAAAAACACTTTACACACAATCGCATATGCTCACAAATTCAAAACAAACAAGCGACCCCTTGGGGCACGTGCAGCTGTGGCAGCCGCACCCTCCCCTCCCTGTCCCAGACCAAGGGAGCTTCGGACATTGTTCGGATGTAATTTAAAATTCAAATACACAAGCATTGCATAATTTTCCAGGCAGAATATTGCCGGAAAAAGGTTTGGGCCAAAAGCACATCACAGATGTCGTGGCCCGACGGGTCCTTCTGGGCCGATCCTAAGGGCAGGCAGACCCTTCGGACATACTCCTTGGCTTGACGTTAGTTTTCGGCTGTTAAATGTCGTTAATTTGCTAGAAAGTTTATGGCTTGATTGCGGAAAAACAAAACATGCAGCAGCAGCCGTTTACATGCGTGGTGAGTTGTGACGTTTCGTGGCATTCATATAATATTTACCTACGGCACAGCCTACAATAACTTGGCATTCCATTCAAGTACTTAAGGACACGCAAAGATCTTAGCAAAACACACAACTTTAACTTCAACATCAACTTCAACTTCACCTGCACCTGGCCAGGAGCGCATTCGACGCAGACTCTGCTTAAAGCGCACTGCGTTGCGATTTTCCCGGGAATATACGAAGATACAAAGATACAGATACGGGGGTCGTGGGTTTCACTCTATGGAAAATGTTTCCAGGAGAGTGGATCTCTGGTTTGGCTTTGATTTATACACAAGAATTTTGAAATACGAAAAGTTCTGGCTTACGTGGCGTATGCGTACTTTTTGAACTCAGATATTTCAACTCAATTGATGTTAAGATTTTATAGTTTCTTACACACTAAAAAAAGTGTAACTTTAAAGTTCCGATCAAAAGTAGATTATTGAAAATATTTTTATAGCTTTGGGGTACGTGTCGTATGGGTAATATTTGCTTTCATGAAATCATTTGAAGAGCCACAAGTATATTCTTATCTGCAAGCCAAAACCAGACGGATTCTGGACAGATGGCCACAAATTTCCACAATTAAACCTCAGAGATCCACCCTGGAACTGTTTCCCCTCTCCGGGGAACTCTACTTACACTTTACAATCTTCAGGCTGCTCTGTTCGCTGGAGATCACTGCGTTGCGGTTGCGGTCTTCTGGAGGAGATTGCATTTGTTGTTTTTGGGAGGGAGGTGGTGGTGGTGCAATGGTGCGATTTGATTGTGTGGTTAGGTGGTTGCAGGGATTGGGCATGCAAGATATAATCAGAGACACTGTTAATATTTGTCCGGAGTATTCCAATCGAACGTCTGCTCCTTACCTTGCGAGACATTCCGACTGAGCGAGTCAATGCTGCCGCCCAGGCCGTTCCGTGCATGACTATCCGCCGCCTGCAGGTCCCCAGAGCTCTCGTTCGGTTGCAGGGTGCGTGGCACGTCAGCCACCGTCTTCCAGCCATCCTGCGAGCCCAGCACCTGGGAGCAATCCAGCCCCTGCGGCACCCGCAGGATGGCCACCGATAGGTACATGTCCAGGGCCTTGTGCATCACGTTGAAGTACTGCTGCAGCTCCTTGCGGTCGCACGTCTGCCAGTCCGTCTTGTAGCCCAGCAGAAGAATGTTCGGCTTCAGCTTTCCTATTCCCGAGGCCTGCATCAGGGCTCTGGTTCCGGACTCGAAGTCCTCGCCGTCCACCAGGGCGTAGAAGCCCTTGACACGGTGCTTCCTGAACCAGTTGCCAGCCCGCTCCTGCAGGTAGGTGCGGTACTTCTGGGAGCTGGAGCCCCGAACCACGTGGCCACACACCAACAGCGATAGGTTCTTGGTCAGCATGTAGGCCAGGTCGACCAAGACCGGGCGGGTGTTGGGTAAGCCGGACAGCACCAGGATCTGCGGCCGGTAGTTCTTTACGTGCTCCTCCACGTTGTTCAGCTGCTGCACCGACATCAGGGCGTTCTTGTATGTTTGCGCCTGAGTGGTGGACCCCCAATTGACATCCGGCTTCCGGTAGGCTACAATTAAGTACAGCGCCAGCACCACGGCAAAGGTGATGAGTGCGGTGGCCCACGAAATCAGAAACATCACTGCAACGCAGAGAGCGGCGCCCAGCAGACTCAGCCACATGTTGTAATACTTTAAAGGATAGGACATTCGTTAAGGGGTTGAAAGGACGAAGAAGCATTAAGCCCACCTTGAAGGTTGGTCGCCAGCCCACCGGCTTGGCCAGGCTAGCATGAAAGGTACTAAAGTTGATCAACATGTAAGCAGCCAGGAAGAAGTTGGAGATGAGAGGAGCTATCAGGTTCAATTCACCGATCAGGATAAAGCTGTTAAGACGAAAAAAATTTTTAAAACAAAGAAAATCCTTTTTTTCAGTAAACTATTTCAATCAATCACGAGATGATAATGTCCTTTTGAATCCCCCAATACTCACGCTGAAGCAATTATGAAAGTCAGAACATAACCCCTGACAGGCTCGTTGTTCTTTCCATAACCCTTGGCGAACCAAACTATTTTCGGGTAAAGTTCATCTTTGCACAAAGCCTATGGAAAGCAAATCCAACATGAAAATGTACTTTACATTTACATTTCATTGCTTTTCTCACCTGGAAAACTTTTGGAGCAGAGACCAAGCTAGCCAAAGCCGAAGAAAGAGTGGCCGCAAAGCAACCGGCATAGATAAGCGGCCCAAATCCAGACACCAGCTCAATTATTTGGAAAGAGTTTTGTAGACCAAAACTGCATTCTCCTGGGAAAGCATTAAATGAGATTCCATTTGGTTGAAAGCAACATATATTGTATTTTCACTCACCTGGCTGACAGTCAAGGAAAGCATAGGATCCATTTAGCGTGTCCGTAATATTTCCTGTGGCATCGCGGACTACCGTGCCTCCACACTGGAGCACCATGATCAGATACGTTCCAGTGGTGATGATAATAGCCAAGATGGTTCCCTTGGGAATCGATTTTTGAGGGTCCTGGAACAACACGCTGTACGTATAAAAAATTTCAAATTTACATTCGATTTTACCTTTAGATCCCCGGATATATTGGCGCCTGCCAAAATACCAGTTGCCGCCGGGAAGAATATGGCAAATACTGAGAAGAAATCGTGCTGTACGCCCTTTTCCAGGCGGTAATCCGCAAAAAGGTTATTCTGGAAGGTGGTGGCTACCAAGGAGAATCAATGTAGTTCAACACACAGAAACAACAACCAACTCACCATTGTAGCCCAGGAATCCTTTGGCCAACTCCTCGTCGCTTTTGGGGCCAATGAAGGTGCCAATGACGAAGTCCGCGATGGCTACCAGTAGGATTATAAGCAGTCCAATTTGGGCCTGTCCCAACCACAATATTCGCATTAGACCACGTTAACCCACACGACAACGAAACATACGCACCTTAGCCTCCCACTCCATGCCCACGACCACGATAATCAGGAGCAGCAAGATGGTGACACAGCCTATGATGCGCACGTCCTGGACGGCACCGTCGATGATTGACCACCCGTATGAGGTCATCATGGCCAGCATTGACTCACAGAAGCCGACCACATACATGGCGCAGGCCACAGCGTTGGCCAGGGAGAAAATCAGGCCGATGGAACCGCCAAACTCCGGACCCAGCGACCGGGATATCATGTAGTACGTTCCACCTGGAAGCAGGCAAAGGTGAGTCTGTGAGGGAGTTAAAACCACTTAAATGTCCTGAACTCACCTCCTTTGATTACACCATTAGTGCTTATCGCCGACATCGACAAAGCCGTGATGGTCGTGACAGCGGTCGTTGTCAGAATTAATACGAAGCCCTCGACTATCCCCGCCTGGCCCACCACCCAGCTGAGGCGGAGGAACAGCATCACGCCCCAGATGTTCAGAAGGCAGCGTATGAGGACACCTTTGATCCATCCGAACTTCAGGATGCCGTTCATGATGCCCGACTCTAAGTCCTGGTTGCGCGTCAAGCTGTGCGTGTTCTGGGAGGACACAGAGAGAAAATGCAATTTCAAAGCTATCGACACTTTTAAAAAGGGCATTTCATGAGTCCCCAATATTTTTATTCGTGTAAAAATAGGCATTAAGTACACACAGGATAAGGGGCTGGCAAAAAATTTCAATAAAGCTGTCTTGTGTTGATAAATGATTCGGCAAACAGGCTGTGTACCTGCGGTTGGGGCCAAAATATCTGTCTATTCTACAAAAAATGTGCCGAAGCCCGGGAGGAACCTGAAGATTTCAAAGCACGGCCCCTGTCTCAGTCTAAATGAATGACTTCAGCTACCAGGAATTTTGACGGGTTTTGGAACTCGCTCGGCAAAATATGATTATTAAAAGATTAATCATACACCCCCGAAACCGCAGTGCCTGTTGTGAGCCAATTGAACCCTTGAACTTTGCTTGCTTGAAGAGCCCCCGGCTTAATTGGTTGTTATTACAAGCTGCCCAAAGTCGCAAGATGGCTTAGGCGAGGCTTTAAGTTTAAACTGGAGACAATTAATTGAAACCAGGGGCATTGCATTGCGTTTGTATCAGAGTCATAGCCGAGCCGATATTGTGCAATGACTCGATAGAAAGCCAAATCAATTTATGGTCCCTTCCATTGACACTTATTTGTTCAGCCAATTTAGAGCTGAGATAAACGAAAACATCTCGAAAGTGTGGAAATCAATTAGCCCCAATTGGTGGAGATGCACTTTGTCTTGTTAACTGAAAACTGGAAACTTTTCAAAGTGATTCATTAGAATCAGCTGCTGGAAAGTCAAATAAAAAGTCAGTGGACCCTTGGGTCCTGGGGGAATAGGCGGCAGTCAAATTTAATCGCCAAAGTCTGGGGCAAAGTGTGTATTTAGGGACGGGGACTCGCCCCAGACCGCAATTATTGCACTTGACAAGCAATTTCCAGGGATTTCCCAGGCTGCAGTGCCAACGACCGCCGAATTTGAGTCCTGATGGCTTTCCCAGTCACGCTTAAGTGCCTCCGACACCCCGATGCCAAAGAGACCCGACTCCTCGTCCGGTTCATTTAATAGCATATTGAACTTCCCGATCCTGAATTCGAAGAATATAAATTTAAATTTAACTTTGCGCTACCAAAAGGATGCGCTTTATTATTTTATGGGTCCGGCGAAATTGTAATTTGTGACTCTCGAGGGTCCTGCTGTGTATTTACGACCCCTTAATACTCATTATGTTACAAGACCAACGCCAGGCTTCCTTGCCAGAGTAGAAGGGAACTCACCTTGCCTGTCAGTGTCGCATTGTGCAGCTCGTCGAGCGTTGGACGGTAGGCGGCCTGGATGGACATCATGTTCCGGTAGTTGTCCAAACGAGGGAGTGCCTCTCGCGTAAAGTGCCTGCAACAGGAATATATTTAGCTAGTATCAATTTTTACTAACGGGGAAGGACACGCAACGCAAAAAGGTAGCAAAGTAACAATGCAACTGACCGGAAACTTTTACCATATTTTGTGTCGTATTCGTTCTCCAGCAGCTCACGCTCCTCCTCCGAATCATTGGACTCTTCGGAAACCTCGTTCTGCGGATCCACCTGAAAGCGAGTCGTTGTCTGCAGGTCCTTGAACCGGGAGGGTTTATCCTTGTCACGGAAGCTGCTCTTGATGGACTGCCTGAAAAACCGTGGGGACAAATAAACACAAGGTGTTAGTGTCTTCATCAGGCCCATCGCCATGGCTACAAATTTAATTGGAAGTATGCCCCCTTTTCGCTTGTTGTCTAAAATGACATGAAATAGAAAGCCCATCCACTTGACATGCCCACTGAGCATTGCTTAAATTTTAAACCCACTGGCAATAACTTTCATTATCCGTCGATACAATTCGACGAAATTCAATTGAATTTATTTCGACTTAGTTGGCGTTCGCCCCCTCGAAAACTTGCACTTTCTGATTGCCGCGCTTTGTGCGGAGCACACAGAAAGCATCCCAGATGATGCCAGTCGGTCTACCACGCAGCAGACGGCCCCAGGACACGCCTACGAGCACAGACAACCGTTCAACGCTCCCGCAGCCGCCTACTTCCCTTGTGGGGCAAGAGCTGGGAGCTCCGCTCCGATATGGTGTTGCATGAGTGAGCCTCTGACATCCTGACACCCTGCACCCGCTAATCGAGAGTGAATGTATAGTAAAAGGACCCATGCAGGATATTTACAAAGCGGGAAAACCAAATAAGGATCTCTCATTCGGAGGGAATTGAATATATTGGCAAATATTTGATGCTAAATTGAACATGGATTTAAATTTTCAGTTTTTGGTGAAAAATAAAATAATCAATATTTGTGTGTTTGCTGAATTGTGCCGGAAATGCAAATAAGATTGGTTACAGAGGAATATTTTCGGTTGCATTTCAAAGAGTTTTATGCAAATGTTTACACGGTTTAATTAGAGTATCACTTTTGGATAGTAATATTGAATTTGTAAGCTTGTTGATTATGCAACATAAACTATTTAAATGTGATTAAAAAAACATGAGACAACTGAAGCAGAAATATGAAATAATAGCGGAGGTGTTAAATAAGTTAGGCGCTACGCCGCGTATGAACAATAACACTCATACGCCCCGTTGGCATTGCCAAGTATCCTGCAGTCGAGACTCCGCAAAAGACCAACCTCCTCCTGCTGGGAGAAGTCGCTGCTGAATGCCCCCAAGATATTTATATGATATATGTGAGTTCCGATGTCGGTAAAGCTATTTATTTGAGTGTCTATATGGCTGGGCGGTTTGTCTGGGTTGTCTGGTTGGCTTTCGGCTGGAATTGCCTGGCAGAAAAGCGGTGGAAACGTGGTGCGCACCCATAATCATGATACCGTCGATTTTCGACGTTAATAAGATTTATTTAATTTGGGAGCTAACCACCCAGGGAAAAGAGGGAGCAGGCGAGTAAGAATGGGAGTATGAGCCCTTGAACTAATTGTCAATCTGGAAACGTGGATTCGAAAGCGCTTAAGACAGTAGCACTTCCTAAAGTCGGCTTATTATTAATTTATGCCAGAATTTCTCTCTCTCGAAAGCTCAATGGATGCCAATTTGAGCCGATTAAACAGCATTTTTACATGAAACGGCTTGCCTCGCAATCACAATTCCGTTGCCTTGCCGCCGTGGAAGCAGGAGCGCCTGCCTGGGCCATAAACAGGGTCATAATATTTTCATAGGGCTCATTATCATAACTTAACTTGACTGGCAGAAAGACGCCGCTTGTCCCCGTGACATCGCCGTGTTGTCACTCTCCTGTACTATATTAACATGCATTTCGAAGTTTTATAGTGGCAGTCCGACAGACAGGCCACCTCCGTCACGGATCCAATCCTGTCCTCATTGCCCTGCCATGGGGACCATGCAAATTGGCTGTCCACTGCCAACAGGGTCTCGAAGCGTAAATGATTGTTATTACAAACGACTGTGATTGGTGGCATTGTTTGATTCTTGCTACCGAATGTTGAACCTTTCGTGCTGGCGAGTGTTGAACCTGCAGCAGGTCGGCAAACTTTCGGATATTTGATAGATGTACCGGGTCTAAGCCCGCACTCCAAACTCCGAACTCCGATCTAGGGATTTGAATTCGTTGGTTCGGCTTGTTTCTATCGAACGTAGCACGACAAATCGGGCAGGAATTTTGTAAAAATTTAATCAATTTTGAATGATTGGCCCCCGCCGGCTGATGGCTGATGGACCAAAAACTCCAATGGCAGCAAATGTGGCGTGAATGATTAAGAGGAATCTCGTTGAGTACACAGTACCCTAAAAATAACAGCCCCGAAATATCAATTTCATCTGCATTCAGTGAGTCCTGAATAGCTGGTGGCTGCTCCCAGCCGAGTATAATTCATTTAAAGGCCTTTCCGGCGGCGCAGCTATAACTCTTGAGGCATTTTCCAGCATTCCGCGTTTCCTTTGCAGCAGGATGGAACAAGGGCGGAATATTAACGCCGTAATTAAGCAAGGACAGAATACAGAACACAAAATACAAGAGACGACAAAGCAATCCTTGTTTGATGAAACACTAAACAATTACCAGAAAATGAAAAACTCGAGAAATTTCCATTCCGACTCCACAATAGACAAGGGAAAAGGTCGCTTAGGGTTCGAGACCCGAAAACCGCACTTGTTCTCTGAACGGATTACACTTAAAATAAAGGGGCTAAAGATATATTACTTTTTAAAAATTCTAGAGACTTTACTATAAGAAGATTCCCTCATGAACTTAAAGTTTAAATGAAATCATGCAGGCAAGTATTATTATCTTTCCCTAATGATCCTGGAAAACTTTTCTTTGAATGCATCTCCCCGGACTTACCTTTGCATCCTGGGCTGGTGTTGGTTGAGCATTTGTGTCGCATCGAATGTGTCGTCCTCGAGTAGCTCGCCCTCGGCGTTTGTGAGGCGCCGGTAGACTTCGTGCGGACCCTCGTCTCCGCCGTTTCCGGGCCCAGACCCGGAACCGGATCCGGCTTTCGTGCCTTCCGAACCCTGTGCCTTGCGACTATTGCCGTTGACCGGGTTCACTTGGAACCTGTTGGGCGGGCGCTCCGACGCCGAGCCCATCTCGAAGGATATTGTGTCCGACATCTGGGTGTTTGTTTGTTTGTTTGTCTGTCTTTTGGGGTGTTAAGGTCCTCGCCCGAGGAATGTTTTTGCTTCTGCGGCTACGGATGCGGTTTCCGTGAGCGGATCGGAGTTTTCCTGGAGCGTAGTCAGTCGACCCATTCACTGTGGCTAATTGTATCCAAAGAGCCAGGGCCTGTGTCCTTTTGTCGGTGTGTGGGCAGGGCTGGGGAAATCAAAGCATCCGCTACTGGCGTTTAAAGCAATGTTCGAGCGTGCTTAAAGATATTCTGCAAAGAGCAAATGGAAAAAAGAATCCCATAAATCAAACAGAAACTGAAATGGTAATCGAAATGAAGCCCGATTTTGCTGAATCAGTAAATGTCCCCTCAGAGCGAAGCTTTTTTTTGGCAGTGACAAAACAAACTCGATTATGAATTAAGACATTTTCCATTCATGTGAAGGTCTGCCCGCCAATGAAAACATTTTCTTTTTTGCCAGACAAAGGAATTAGAAACATACTCGTATCTGCAAGGGTTTCTCCAGCCGAGTCCAGAGGATTGTTTTTCTGGTTGGCCAGATGGCGAAAATCCCACAAGCCCCTGGCTATTTTCCGTTCAGTGGCCGAACCGGAGACAATGTTTATAATATGGAAAGGCTTCTCTTTTTAAACCACTGCATAAAAATAACATTTCAATAATTTAAGCAATACAAAATTTAAAAATGTACAAGCAATTAAAGCTTCTCTAAATTGTTAAATCAGGTTTTAATTGTGCAATGAACCCGGGGAATCGAATACTTATTTTTGTCATTAGAATTGATTAGATTGTTTTCTAACTGAACACGATTTCAAGTTGAATTTAGCCAAGCATATTATTTGGCTTAAGTCTTCCTTTGTGTAAGTTGAAGATTTTAAAGTATTGGAACTCGTGCCTGCTTTCACTGTTGTTAAAAGCAAAAAGTTTTTCAATAAGCAAATTCATCACCAGGGCGTTCTTTTTGAAACTCTTTGATTGCCTGGCCCCGAGTCTTTCCGTGTCATATTTCTGTGACGAAATCCACATAAGCCGCCATGCCATTCGGTGGATTCCCATGAGGTAATAAAATTCCTCCACTGGGCTGTGGATGCCGAATGCTGGTCTCGACTAAAAATAGCTCAAACTCAAATTGATGCAAATTAATCATGATTAGTCGGTTGCTGCGCCTGGTTGCCAGGTGGGTGGATGGTTGACACATGCCATCAGGGTTTCATGTGTGAGCCGGGATTCCCTGGGGCCTCCGACACACCTGCTACTCAGGAGCAGAGAGGAGCGGGAAACGGGAAGCCGGATGCCGGAAGTCGGAAACGTGAAAGAACTCCCCTGAGCTAAGCAATTTATCAACCGAAGAATCTTATGTAGGTCAAGAGACAAACAAACACAAACAATTAGCATAACAAACGAGCGATAGCATAATAGAAAAGTCAAACCGAGATAAACCGTGAGTCGAAAAGAGAGTTTGCAAAAAGCTGGCTAATTACGCCAATTACGCTTTTACACAAATTGTGGGAACTTTGTTCAGCTGAGCCCGAGCTCAGTGCAGAATGTGCACAAATTTATTGCAGCAATTAAGATCTTAATTCAATGAACCCGCTCCCAGCTTCGGTCCCACAACAGATGTCGAATGGCAGTTGACAGGCGGCATCCTGGGCCATGGACTGGTCTCTGCCTGGACCTGGACCAGCGCCTGGGCAGGTGAGGAGAAAAGTTTGGGCATCCAGCTTATCAGCGTGAGACACAAAGGCCAACCCGATCCGGTGACCCTTCACCCGTCCAGACGGCGAATGATAAGACCATAAGCTGCAGAGTTAAAACTTTTCTCAGTTGTCAGCTGCTGGTCTTCGATAGATAGCGAGGAATGGTCTCCTGATTCACCTACAGAGAGAAATATTTTCCACTTTTAGAATAAACACCCTGATTAAATCTCATAATGGTTTTTTTTTATATATCAAAGATTTTCTTCTGTGCAGCAAACGACTTTGCAAAGACGATTGCTGATTTATGATCCCATTCTGATTAATTGGCCAGTTCTGGGGTAGGGACTCCCTTCCACTTTCGTGTTCCTGGAAACGAAGCATTTAGCAAGCCATTTCCACGCTTCTAGCCATGAATTGGCCTACAAAGGGGAATCATTGGAGGCTGTAAAAAACGTAGCCAAATAATTGTTGACAGTCGAGAGCCTACTGAGATTTTATTCGAAGCTTCTCGTTGCCCCGTTTGGCGTTTCATTACTCAATGCCACGCCCATTCCCCATTCAATTGCTCCAATAAAATTCGCATTTTTACAGCGTCGGAGGTACTTTGGCAACAATTGCATACACATATATAAATAAAACCCAGTTCTGCGCCCTGCGGGGAATTAAATGCTTAGATTTAATGGCCCATTTCGGCTGCTGGGCTTCCAACTCAACTCTTTTGGCAAAATCAGCCGGAAACTTTACTTCACTCGAAGGGGATGTGAAACATTAAAGAGGCATAGAAGTACAACGCGAACCATAAATTATAAGGGCAAATTCACACCGAAAAGGTCATCAAATTGTACAAAAACATCCTAGAATTTTATTGCAGAGCCTCAATTACAAGAAGCAGCAAAAAGCTGAGCAATCGACGGACATAAAACATCGGTACGATGTCAGCAGGCAAGACCTCCTGGTACTCCGGTACCAGCAACCTAATGACACCCAACATCACATGTCACGTGTTATCCGCTATTTCCCGATATTGATATCAATCGTTTTTATGCCCCCAATTGATGCGAAGGCCCAAGCGGTAATCAGTGATGTGGCACGCACAAAAAACAAAACTTTCGTTCATCCTTCTGCCTCCTGCCTCCGAAACACAGTGTCCTGAGTCCAGAGTCCTGGGTCCGGGGTCTGGGGCACCGTCCGTTGATCAGTGGATGACAGGAGGTCATCTTGTCAGGCTAGGGCCGAGTACACTGTGTGTATCTCACAGATACGCATCAAAGCGGATTAACAAGCCAAGACCCAGATAACAAGGAAAACCAGGAGCAACAAAGTGTCAAAAACACATAACACACAGCAAAAGTTGAGCAAGTCAAGCGTGCTGATCCATCCGCATTGTATTACATTATTTTCTACGCCCACGAAGACGGGAAAATAAACTAGCAACTAGCCAGGCCAAACGCACAACAAAAAATTGGGGAAATCAAATAACTAAACGGAGCAAAAAGGAAAATGCGAAAAAAATGCAAAGTAAGTGGGGTTAGGGCGGGAGGAGGTCCCTCAGACAGATGGGCCGAAAGGACGAGCCGAGGCTTAAAGCCTAAAAATGCAAACTGTTTGGGTAATAAACAAGAATGGAAGTCATTTCGGCAATCGGGCTAATTCCTTCAGCCCACATCTCTTGTCAGCCCAAAGGGTTGAATATGCGGAGGGCAGAGTCCTAGCCAGGGACTAGGGACTAGGGAATCCGCCTCGAGCGTCAACTGTTTAAACGATTAAGGGCTGTGCCACTGACAGGCATTAAAGCGTTAACTTCCATGTTGTCAGTCCTGAGAAATGACGCAACATTTCTCAATCCACCCACTCTAGAACATGTCCTTGTTCGCTCACGAGCAAGTTAATGGCTCCCGAGCCTAGCATCCCGGCCAAATCCCGGACAGAATACGGCCTGTATGAACCATGTTGACATAAATCTCATCTTAAGGAAATTCGCTGTTGGCTTTAAGGTCGTCAACTGCCCAAAACAAAAATGCTTCTTCAGAGAGATTTAAATGTCCAATTGAACGTCAATGTCCAATCATAAAAACCAATCAGTTTGGTAGGATATGACCATATGAGGTTTAAAATCCTTGCGTTTTCAATTTTTGATTGAGACTGGTTTCAGTCCAAACTTGACCCAATTAATTTGAAAGCTGCTTTCCATAAACAGAAATCAAATGTTAATTAAATCAAGTTCAGTTGAACAAGCCAACGCATTGACTAATTCCTCAAACAATTAAAATAGTTTTAATGAGAAGCTCCTTATAAATAGAAATAAATCGGTCAAATCTAGGAATAAACAAAAAGATCTTACCCATCCGCAAAAGATAATTCGATTATTTTCGAAGCAGATAACAAGTTTATGAATATTTAATGTGAAATAAAAGCAAGAATCAAGGAAACTGGGCTAGCCAAACATGACTCCCCCAGCCTCCAAGCCGGAGAGCTACCCAAGCACGTTCAAAACTATTGCCTTGATAACTGAAAAATGTGTTCCACTCACTGAGTTCAAGACAGCATTGAAGCGCGTGCAAATAAATCGACATACGAGTACAAGTGGCAGTGAAATGCTTTAAATAAATAGAAACAGAATTACGAATAACGAAGGCAGCCAAGTGTTAGGCCGTAACTTTTCCGCTCTAGAAACAAGTTTGGGCACCCCCAAGCCCAAAATGGAACACCTAAACACCGGGGAATGACCTCTCCCAACGCGACATGGACAAACCGGGGAACAGGACAAGTTGCCTTCTGTGCGACGACGTACTTATTTATTTATATCATATGGTTTTTCGGTTATAAATTTCAAATGAAAATAACCATAAATAATATTTGGCGGGCTTTTATGCCGCCAACAGAAGCCCAACTGGTAAGTGGCTTTGGTGGGAGTTCCGCCATCTCCAGTGGGTTCCAGAAGGCCAGGAGGTGTTCTGGGGTCCACGAGGGTCCTTGAGGGTAAAACCGATGACTTTTTATGATTTAAAGTCGTAAAGAGCGCGGAGCCAGCAAGTATTTACGACTCGGAAATGGAAATATCATGCCATTTGGTAAGTACGCAGCTGACTTTTTCGGCCCGTCTTGGCCTGGACTGGCTATAGGCCGGGGATAGGGGCTACTGTTTTTATTCAGCTTCATTTGCGGCGGCATAAATTAAGTGCCAAAGCCCACACGGAGGCAAAAACAAAGACGGGACAAATCACACGCCAGCCGAAGCAAACAAAAGCTGCCGCCTCGAAAGAAAGGTTAATAAAAATATATTGCAATTGCCACAGGCTGCCCGGTGGCGTGGGGTGGTGTGGGGTGTCGCAGCTCCTGCCCACATATGTTGCGAAAAGAAAATAAGAGAAATTACTTAGCCGGAATCAAAGGTTCTTGATAAACACTTTTGCGGTTCTCGGTAAAGAAGGCTTTAACAAGCTTTCCTCTGCATTACCAAGCAAACAGTCATAAAAAGCAAAACTCATCAACTGGCCAGCAACTAAAGTCAGTTCCAGGAAATCTGGAGGGCAATCGATTACTTTGGTGTTGCTTCCCCAGCTTCAATATTTGTCTTATTACAGTTGGACATCTATAAGCGAAACTTTAAGAAAGTCTGGCTTAACTTTGTGAATACCAGTTACCGGGGAGACTTTTAAAATCATATTTTCACAGAATGTCAGGAATTTAGCACAGCCAAAGCACATTTAAAAAGTCATTAAAAATCCATAAAGAAACCTTAAAGTAATACCTATTGTATTGTTCTAAGGCAGAAGTAACTCCGATGGCGGGTGGGACTTAGGAACGTCCAACCGTATTCCAGCGACTCAGCAAAAACACAAATATGCGAGCGGGCCGGTCAAAATCGTGCTGATTGCTCACTTTGTTTCCCAGCGACTTATTATTAAGCGACCACCTGCTATACTATACGGCTTACTGTATGAGAATATATATATATATATCCACATATATATCTGCTTAGCTTTGGATCGTAAAGAGCCGCGGCATTGTCGACGGCGTCTCATATGAATATTGTCGCCTTAACCGCAGCTTAATGACTTCACCAAAGTGTGCAATAAAAATGGATATGGGTCATGTGGCATGTGCCAGAGTGACTACCTTTAAGTCGTATCAATTCCCAGCCCAGAAGCCGGTGCCAAGCCAGTGCCAAGCCAGTGCCAAGCCAGTGCCTAGCCAGTGCATTGCCTGACAGTCACGCAGAAAGCTGTCAACTCGAATCCATGCCAAATTTGCATTTTAACATTTTTATGGGTGTTTTGCAATGGCATGCATTCTGCATTTAAACACGTCCAGCAAGGACAAGGTAGCTCCAAGCTTTCTTGCTCTTTTTTGGCAAATAGTTTCATCCTAATTGAACTGGCATCTGGTAATTTAATTAGAAACAAATCACTAAAGCATGTCCATGGTGTATGTAGAGTTAGCCAAAGCCAAACACCTTTTACTAAACTTTGATTCCTGCACGAAATCTAGAGGAGCTTAGGGTCATTTGCACGTTCCTCCTATTTACATTGATTGGATAGTAAACCCTAGCTCAACGCGCAACTTTGGCTCCCAATTAGCCAATTTTAGCCGTCTAATCAGCCACTTTGTGGGCATCGCAGAACCCGTCCGGATTTCAGGTTTGCTATGCAAATGCGAGAAACGGGCAAATATTGGCCAGCAGGTAAGTAGTGATTGTTCCGCGTAACTTTCCGCTGATAAACCTTAAAGAATGATTCTTAGAGGTAGAGCTCTAAGAGTAAAAAGAGCAGCTAGAGCTGTGGAGGAGGCAGTGGCGAACCTACTTGGTAGCCCCCGGTGATCCCCAAAAATGGCTGAGAGGGCTTAAGTGTGGGTTCGTGTAATCCACATAATTTCACAGGTCATTGCTCGGATTGTTACAACCGGCGTCAGGATGATTCAGACACTACTATCCACTCCAGCCGCAGCTCTAACAATTTTTATATATTTAATATATGTATGTATTATACTATATATATGGTATAGGGGAAACAAAGTAAGACATGATAAATACGTAGTCAGCATACATGTGAAATTTCAAGTTTGCGGCCCACAAAAAGTCAATAAGAATGCCAAAGCAAAGCGGAGAACCCGAAACCCAAAACCCAAAAGCGTTTACCTGGCCAATTGGGATAGGGTTCAGGTCGGCTTGTGGGCCCAAACAGGCCAGAACACTGGCTTTATTTCCTGAATGTCGGAGACCGAATTTCTCGAATTGTAACCCATCAGTGGCCTGAACGCCACAACATCAAAGCCAACTGCCAGCTGGCTCTAATCTCAAATTATTTAATGCTAATGCACAAAGGGCACCTCGGATACATAATTCCAATTAAAAGCGTATTCAATTTATGAAAATTCGTTGGGGTCTCGGGGGTCAGCCGCAGACATCACTTTGATTGCTGCCTGGCTGAGTTTCTTACGCAAAGAATTCCGCCGGACACACGCCCATCCGTCCATTCGCCTATCCGTCCCGTCCGTCAGGCATCCGCCCACGCATCCGTAATAGCTGTAGCACTCACAATCGCACTGCCAGTCCGGCAATCGCCCGGCCAATTGTCATAAATCTTGATTAAACGGGGAAAGACAAAAGCGACAAAAAGAAAGGCGAAAGGTGAAAATTGTCAACGCCGTTTACCGTTTACGGACTACTAAATGCACCGCAACTGCCACTCGTTATTTTGTGGACTCGACGCTGCGCCTTGCATAATTTCCAGCCGTGCCACTCATATATTCATTCTCATACCCATTCCAATTCCGACTTGGACTCGGATTCCCATTCTAAGTCGTATTCCCGATCCCGTGCTCATTCACATTTCCATTCCCATTTCCGCAGTGGCCTGGCACTTGGAGAAATCTTAAACCGAATAGGTATCTTGGAAGCCTCTTTGAATTCTTCGCAAATTACTGAATTCTTTTATTAATAAACTGTTTATATTGAATCGAATAAAAGGCCAGATCTACATGTCAGTTCGATAAAGTGTGTTTCATAAATCATACAACATTTATTTATAGCACTGATAATAGGTATTTCCGCAGCTGATATGTACAGAGCTCTGTTCCATTTATGGAACGTGAATAATTTTCTTGTTAATAAAATGCCTGTACTTGGCCAACAAGAGCCACTCCCCGTAAATGAAGTACTTTTCGGTGAAGCACCATTCATTATTTGGAGTGCAGACTGTCGTCGTCTAGTCATCAAGTGGCATCAATGCAGTTTTCGGTGGAACCCTCAAGCCCCATCTCGGGGCACCCAGTCGCTTTGTCAAGGTTCGCAAGGTCAATGATTTATTAGTTTATTCGTTCGCCATTCCGTTGTTCTGTTGTGATCTCAGTTCGTAGAGAGACAGACTTTCTTTCCCCAACAGCTGTCTGTTTTTATATTCTTTTTGTTTGAAGAATTTTTTGCGTCTGAGGCTGACAGGCTAAGCTCTGGGATCAGGCGGCGGTAGCGCCAGTGGGGCCGCCCCACCGTCGAGCATCATTAGGAGAAGCAGCCAGTGACAATTTGAGTTGCATTTCCATTAGTCGAGTCGTCCGTGTGTCAATGGCTTGGCAAATGGACAAGTTAATCGAGGCATCTGGGCCCCTTCCACTGTGTTTGCTTTTATGCGCTCTGACATCGACCAGCTAAGCCTCAACCCTGAACCCCGTGGAATCCAGTCTTCCATGTGCGAGTATATGGGCCACGACCTTCAAATGCAACCCCATAAAATGTCGATCGCTCTAGGACACGGAGCAACCCCAGGTCCAGGGTTTCGGTTGCTAGGCGCCCTTGCTTTATTGCAGCTGCATTCGACAAAAAGACCTCGGGGTTTTTTTTACTTATTTGCGCAGGTTCAAAGTTATGCAATTCATCTTTCGGTTTACCCAGAAATGTGATATTCCATTTGGCATTTTAATCCCAAATTCCCACGAAGCGCTCCGTTTTTACTTCGGGGTTTGCTAATAACTTAGTCACTTATGTTGAAATAACATTGAGAGTTTACGGAAGATGCCACTCAATTATTAATAATGCAAATGTGTTCATGGAATTACATAACCGAACAGAATGTGATTGGAAACAAAAAATGAAGACATTAAAATTTACTTCCAAATGGAAAGTAATTATTCACAAATAGTTTCTCTATTACTCGACAACTAATTGATTTGAAATATGGAGAAATCTGAGGCGACTCATTATCAGTCTGAAAGCAGCACGGAGGGTTTCGAATCGCAAGTATCCACAGGCTATTGGATAACAAATGAAACATGCAACAACTGACCGCAATCCGAGTTGGATGATTCTCTCACATGCTCTGAAAGATTGTTGACTATACCGTTGAGTTATTGCCCCATTTAATCCCGTGGAAAGAGGCAAGCTAGACCGGACCCGGAAAACAAGCAATGGCTTTCAAGTTCAAGTGCATGGCAATCACTTAATGGCCAGAGACACACCGACTGGGTTGCGTGCTGGAGTGCTGGAGAGGGAAATCCAGAAAAACAGTTTGATAAGCCCAGCTGGCCAGAGTATCTGGATCTGTAACACGTTTCTGACCCACTGAAGTCGATAAAGAGGGGGAATCCCGCGGTAGATTCGACGATTTAGCTTTAAAAGCATTCATAATCGAATTGGGCCAGGTTGACAAGGTTTCGCCGAATTGGGAATGGGGAGTCACCACACTGGGGGAATATTGAATTAGGGAAAAAAGACTCCACAGCACAGTGCAAAAAGCGCCACGAAGATAAACAAAAGCCACGCAGCTGGCAGAAACGCAGAATATACTTATGTACATAAATTAAAAATTTTCAGGCCATTCACGAACTCACCGAAACAGTAAAAATCAAAAATTCCAACCGGCAGGTAATCAATGAATTAGTTCGGCCTTTCGCCTTAAAATTATTCACTTTTCACTGACACACAAAATTTAAACTTAATAGGTATTTGGTAAATATTTACCAAATGGCGCATACCGCGCCAGAGAAATTTGAAATCGAAGAACGAACCACGAATAAAGAGCCCCAGTGCCGGGGAAGTAATTATTATTATCAGCAGTGGGGCGGAGCTGGTACTTTCCGAGCAAAGACCCCCCACTTCAAAGGCCCCAAAAGCGATTCTCTCGCAGAGTCACACAAACATAAACATAAACAAATGGGCCTGGACAATAGGGCACTTGATCGGCGTTACATTTGCATTTGTCCAATGCAATTTCGAATAATGTTCCGCTTTCTAGAGCGGACTGAAACGCTTTTGGAGGTAATTATTTGGGTTTCAGAGCCAGGGCCAGAGCCGGAGCCGGAGCCGCGCGCGCGTTTGGCTTGAGTGATCTGCCGCACCTAAGGCTGGGATGTTTCGTATCTTGCAGATACCACTCGTGTGTGTGTACTTGTATATATTTACTTTTTATGTACTTTTGTATCTGCACACTTGGCCCAAGGGCCTGATGTTTCGAAAATAAATAAATATGTGTATTCCTTGGGCAGCACCGAAAATAACCGTATCCAGACGCCAAGTACTTCTGCGATTGAGTCGATGGAATACGTTTCCAAAACGTGGCAGAAACACCGGAGGCCGCAAAACGTGACAAACTCTTTTGTGGTCGAACTTTTGAGGACTCGAAAAGTATCTTTAGGATACGAGCAGTATCTTCAAGATTCAAAATTCGAACCGCACGCGACGGAGTCTCAAAAATGAATGGTAGTGTGGTGTGTGGACTGGGTGGTGTATGTAGGCCCATTTACCCGGTTCGTACATGAGCCACCGGTTCGGAGAGAGCTCCGAGAGCCGCCAGCGATCGCCACAAAATATCAATTCGAATAAGCACCGACGACGACTGTGAATTCGCCTCGCATCGGTTGGCGGCGAACAAACATATAGTGTATATATCATGCTGGATCTATCGCCAAGTAGCCCAAACATGCGCCACAAAAATTCCACGACACTCACACTCGGGCATAGCCAGAGACTGGAATGGAGTATCTGTGTGAGTGGGATGCGGATGACGTAGCTTGTGGCTCTCCGGTTCGGTGGTGGCTTTTGCACCCTTACAAATGTTTGAAAAGTGTAATTCATACCTTCGTGCCGGAGAATTCAATGAGTTTTAAGACCGCTGCTGACTCAAGCCGAGCGTACTAAGACTGACGACGTTCTAAAAATATTATTCATACTTTTCCACAAAGCAAAGATAGTCTTATCTACTTGTAAAGACTCCCATGATCTTAACTTGAATCACCGACTCACGAAAATATTCCCAAACGCCAAACATGTTTCTATATAGTATATAAACAATCATAAAAAATGGATTTGAATATCAACGTATCTTGATTTTGAATTCAATAACTCTTGCCTGAGGGTAAACACGTTTCGGTTTAACAAACTGCGATACTTAATTCAACAGAAGTCTGTATAGTTACAAAGTAACATCTTTAAACCTGACAGTAAATAATATCAAACTTTATTCGTTAAACTCGTAAGTACTTGAAACGAAAAGTTAATGGGGGATCCCGCAGAGTTCAATCAAAACTTTGTGAAGTGCAAAGTTTGCAAATATTTGTGATAGAGACCTATTTATTCCTTTATTAAAACAGTAGAGTCATATCGAATAATATCGAATGCCCCATAAATTGAAGCTTGCTATCTGCAGTTTCCTATCATTGATGATAAGAGGCGGGTCCGAATGCCTACCTCTGGAATATGCCCAACAATCATTACATTTTTTGGGGCCTTGAAGGTTTATCAGACCAAAAATATAGCAGCCCCATGGTCGATACGATTGTGTAAAAAGTTAAACAAGTTAAAGCCATTTATTGGAACGCAAGTTAAAACTCATTATGATTATACTGAAAATCTATTTTCAGCAAATATTAAAATTTAAATGACCATCCTTTTAAATAGAGCAATGAGTAAGCTCTAAGGAGGCACTGATAAGCAGCCAATTTCTATATCAATCATGGGTTTCAAGTGGCAATCAAGTTGGTCCAATAGATTTCACACATCGACTATTTATAGTCCGTTCGAACGCTCTTTAATTTCTGTGAACCCAACAGATTAGCACTGTTTAAATTTACGAGGCCTTCTCCAAATATTTACCGGCGGAGCTCATACCTCGGAATTATCAAACAATTAACGTCTATTTAATGGTAATTATAAAGCCTCACACCTACTAGACTCCGGTAATCTTTACAGACGGGCGTAAATCATGCGAGTCGGACTACGCAGCCCAATGTTGCACATACGCCATGTGCCACACGAAGGTCCCATGACATGGTGAGGTCTTCCCAGAGACAGTTGGTGCTGCTCAAGATGAATGGGGAAATAACAAAAAACAAACACATGCACGGGTACTTAGATCAAATGATTTAATTATCACTGGCCCCTCAATTGTGTTCATTTTAATTACATATATTTTATCAGCCACCCGCAACCACAAGCTCAGCCAAGGAGGCACCAAGTCAGCGTTGTCGTGGCCCATGTGTCAATAAGTCAAATGATGTTAATTAATTGGACCTGATAGCAAAATACTCTGCCGCGGACAGCCTGCCATGGTCAGTGCGGAGTAATTAAACATCGCACAATTACGTAACTTAGAAAACCACAACAGAATCTAAGCCCCAAACCCTATTAATTTAACAAATGCATTGGAATAATGATCTGCCAATCAAGGCTCCAAAGCATTTTTAGATGTAACAACCATAAACACCATACACTTACCTGAAATTCACTTTGAAACTTGACATAAATTTTAAGCAACATAAGAGCCACAAGTCATAATCACAAAAAAGAAATAAAATACTTTCTAACCGAAACAAAAATTTTCACAATAAAAGCAACTTTAATTTCGAAGCTCACGAGTTTTATAAGTTTGACTACTTGGTTGTACTTTGCTTTCAAAAACCGTGGCAGATAAATCAAAATACAAAAATAGAAAATTGTCACACCTAATGACTTTGGATTGGCAAATTTATTATCCTTATCGCAGTTTGGGCAGAAGCCTTGATGAGCCTCTTACAGATATCAGTTTTTAATGATTGAGATTATCAAAAAAATTTGGTTTTGTTCACTGCCTTGGAGTGGTTGAAGTGGTGCTGTGCTATCTGGAAGGCTATGCTGCCAGGACGAACCAGTTTGCGTTCTAGAGCATCGCCATAAAGTTGAACCAATGAGGGCTCTTCCTCCACAGGACTCAAATAGGCAGATAGGCCTCCCATCAACTGAAAACAGAGGTTCAGCAGAAATTCATTTGGTTATAGTTTCCATCTACTTACCAATCCTTCGTCGCAGTTCAGAAAGCGCAGAGCCTGCACATGTTCCGACCAGAGACGCCTGCGCCACTTGTTGTCGTACTTCTGAGCCAAAGGCAGAAGCACCAGAGAACTGAACAGCTCATCGCCGTAACTGACGGCCTCGAAGTGCTCCACAAACAGATAATAGAGCGGCTCGAATCGCGCTTTGTCTACCACCTCGGCATCAAAGTCGAAATGGTGATTGGCATTCTGCTGGTTAAAGTCATTAAGGTAATCGGCTAGCAATTCGTGTAGGTCGGGAGCTAGAAACTGTGAGTCTGGGCCCATAAACGCTATCATCAGGTACATGAGCTTTTCCAATGGACTAACAATCTGCAGTCCCTGTCGTTCCAATTGCCGAACGAAAATCAATGTCATGCGTACCACTTGGTTTTCTGTTTAAATGAAAAATAAACTGCCAAATAAACAAACAGGATAACTTTAGGTAAGCCATTTTACCCGAGTATATGGCAGCTGGTCGCTGCTGCACATTTTGGAGGTAATTACTGAGGATGAGACGCATCTGGAAGAACGGCCAATCGGCGGGCAGAATGGGAGCTTGGGTGTAGCACAGCGACAGAGATGGCTCCGAATTGTCCTGGTCATCAAGCCATTAGAATATTGACATAAAATCGTATGCAGCAGTAAACTCACAGCAATAATATGGGGATACACCATTTCCAGACAGGTTTGCTCTAAAAGTTTTAAGCTCTTCTCGTCCAATTCCACATATTCCCCATTAAAAATAAAGCGTTCAAAGGTGCTCTTGATCTGAGTGGCGCGGGCTGTGGAGAGGCAGCAAAGGTAGTTGTAGACCAACTGTAATAGCTGCGGGCGATCCAAGTAGGTCTCCAAGCCATCCGTCGTCAGTAGTTGATGGACGAATCTCAACTCAGTGCGGGCAAAGAAGTTGGTAGACAAAACCCGATTGAGCCGCAGGCTTAGTTGTCGCAGATACTCGGCCAATGGCTCCAGCACTGCCGGTTTCGTAAGCGCCGTAAATAATGGGTTCTCGGTGACTCCGCCACCTTCCATGGAAACAGCGAGCAATGCCCAGAGATTACTTAACAGATGTACCGGATACGACTCGCTGACGATTAGCTGCGGCCCGTAGTCGTGCATCAACACTGCTCCCATATTAGGCAACGCCGGGTTCACGTGTCGCCGGTCCATGGGGCGTCTCAGAATTATGGAACCTAGGCTGGAGACTGGCAATTAAATTATACTTAATAGAAGACTAGGTGAGAACTTACGCCAAGTCTTGAACGCAGGCCAGGAAGCTAAGCGACTGCACGAATTTGGGCAGGATGCTTCGCAGGAAAGTCTGGAAGCTGGTGGGTCCTAGGTAGCCATTCCGCGAGAACCAGGAAGCGGCATACAATACGGCACTCAGAAGGGTCATCTGGCTGAACTGGAATGTTGGATTGATTAAACATTGGGTTATGAGTTTAATGTGTTTGCCGAACCACTCACATCCTTGATTTTTTCACAGAGCGTGGCCGCGTGCAACCACTTGCAGCAGCAGTTGTTCAGCGGCTCCACGAGTAGCTTCTGTCCCTCGGGGTCACACACTCCGCTCTCTCCGCTGGCCACCAGTGCCACGATCAGAGCAGCTGCGTGTTGGCGCACCAGCCTCGATCCGCCCACATCATCGAACACACAATGATTGAAGTGCCAGTCCAGTAGCTGGCGAAGTGCGGGCAGGAACTGTCTGTAACGATTGACATGTCACTCAAACGGATCGCAATCATAGTTATTTGCCACCCAGCTTTCAATCTGCGTGGCTATAAAAAAGCGCAGCACTTTAAACAAGGTTCAGTTCAATTTGGAGATTTACTACTGGATACAATGGCCACCTGGCGCCTGAGTCTGCTGCTTGCTCTGCTAGCCTTATGGGATTCTGTACCCGCTAGCCCGACTACGCTTCAGGTCAGTCCAGCGATTATAAAACAAGTCAGAAAGCTGCATGCAAGATGTGTAAACCAGACTGGTGCAGACGCTGGTAGGTGTGACGTTCCCACAAAACAAAAGCATTTAGCATTTAAATTGTATTTTTATCTAGAAATGCTGATGCAGGCTAAAAGGGATAAGGTTATGCTTCATGATCCTGCCTTTAAGTGCTTCCTACACTGCATGTTTGACATGTTTGGACTGGTAGTTGTTACAATTTTAGGGAAAGAAAGTACTCTTATATATGTTCTTAAATCCCCACAGATGGACTCTCAAAACGTAATGCACTTGGAGTCGTTAAATGAAGTCTTGCCGGAGGAATTCCATAATAAAATAAACGATCTAGTCAATGGCTGCGGCACTAAGCGTAAGTATTTCACCAAATTCGCATTATCCCTAAATATATATGACTACTTTCAGCGGGAAAGGATGGCTGTGAAATCGCCTACGAAACTGTTAAGTGCTACCTACAAGTTAATACGCCATTTATAATGGACGAGGTAATTGGAATGCTCGGATAGTGGCAACTCACTTGAACACATCTCGATCCACGATTCCCAGAAGCAACAAGCACCGCAGGATTCGCAGCGCCTCGATTTGAACGCGAACCATTCGGGCCTGTAAACGACATTCCGTTTAATTGAATTCGCAATTGTGAAAAATATAATAAAACCTTGGTATCCTGAATGAACAAATATTGTTGAAGTCTCTGGATTAGAACACTCTTTGAAAGGCTCTTGGCTATGTCCAGATGCTGACAAACCAACACTCGAATCAGTTTTAGAAAAAGTCCTTGCGGTTGTTCATAATACTGGCCGTTGCCTTCCACAGAAGGCAAAAAGTTTCTAAAGAGAACTTCTAGTAGATCGCTGTCGTTGGCTAGCTGCCGAGCCAACTTAACACTTGTGCGGGCAATCCTTATGAGAACTTTTAGGCTGGACTCCACAGTGCTATTATCCGGTCGTACCGAGCTTAAAATGAATCTAAAACACAAAGCATTAATTGGGATGGAAAAATGCCATACAAATACCCTACTTGATCCTTTGTAAAATGTTTGTTCTCAGCAAGCATTCTATAAGATCCGTCTCTGCTAGTTGAAAGTCATCCATGGACATGCGACTCTCCGCTTCATCCTCATCTACATCGGCGCTCACTGCTTTACTGGTGGTCAGTAGTTTCATGTAGTCTTGAAGAAAGGCGATAGAATTAGGATCTGAGCCAGCTTCTGCGTCACTCGAATTCTCCAAAACCTTTAGCTGCGGCTGCCAATGGCAATAGGCATTATCGTGAACATTATCCAGTAGGACTTCATCCGTTTCATTGTATAACAAATTCGCTAGAGCTCGGCTCACAACCTCTAGCTGGGCAGGAGCATTGTCATCTAGACCATAGCGCAACAAAAAGAACATTTTCGATACTGGTAGGGTCAAAACTTGGTCGTAAAATCCTTGGTTGTAGATACTGAAAATTCCAGCTATAGACCCGAAGGCAGAGATTCTCTGCTGCAATACAGTCGACCTAGAAAACATATATTAGAAAATCGATAAGCAAATAGTTGATTCAATCTAACCTGGCCAAACGGAACAGTTCCTGCAGCGAATAACCCGGACGATCTGCTTCCTCGCCGTGTAGATAAAGCTCTCTGTCGTCCAATGGCTTCGATGAACCCTGATCCTCCTGGAGTGTGTGGGGAAGTAACACTCCCTTCCAGTCGAATCTAGCATTAAATTGCTGACCTGGTTTCAGTTCGGTCATCTTGTTTGGGATATCCTTCATCCAAGCCAGCTTGTGCTCTTCAACTAGATTAAAATTCACCCACTGGCCGTCATTACTCTGCTGCAAAAGTTCTAGAGCACGATTTGCATCGGGCAGGGATGAAACTGGTGGATTAGGGAGTTCTGTGGTTTTTGTCGGTTGCGGTAGTGCCTCTATAACTCTGGGAGTTGTCTTATTTTCCAGTAGTTTCTCCTTTGCTAGACGTTTTTTAGCCAGTAAAGCTATTAACGAGGGATCTAAGTGACAAAATGTAAATTATAAATAAAAACACAAACTGAAGAATCATAAGGCATACCCAAAGAAGCCAGTAGCTTTTCTCGCTCTGCCAGAATGTCCTGTTCGCTCATTTGGCTTAGTACATTAAGGTTTTCTTCATGTATTTCCTGCGCCAGGCGGTCATCTTTTACAATGGAACTGCCTGTATTTCCGGAGGTTAGTGGAGTTCGAGTTTCCGCTGCTTGAGAATGTCCAGACAACATTTGTCGGGCAAAGATACTCATCGGCTTCCGAGGATCTCTCTGCAATTAAAAAGTTCTATTTAAATATAGTTTTTCTAGAAATTCAAATACAAACTTACCTGTTGTGTAGATTTGTGCAAGACTGGCCGTGAAGATGGCACATTTCTCTCAACAAGGTCACCCAATACATTGTTTAGTGAGCTTATGTTCATTTGTGTACCCTTGATATCACCCAGGATGTTCTCCTGGATCTCATCCATCAATACCTTGTTTGTAATTACACTGTTGTCCTGCGATACCCTTTTGGGAGAGACACTTGTTGAACTAGTCTCGATTTCTTTAGCTTCTCGGGCAATCTCCTGTGGTTGGGGCTTCTCTACGGATGTTATGCGTCCTAGTTTGGCTTGTTCCCTTCTCTGGGCAAACATGGACTTCTTGGGAGCTGGAAAATCAAAGAAAAACAAACGTAAACAACACACTTCAATACGAATGTTAGCCGGCACAGACGTCTATCCACTCGCACAAAAGCCGCAGCTGGTTGAAACCCCGGATTTTTACTCCGCTCCGCATTGAACTCAGCCGCCATTCGTAAGACATCTTCCTCACTTTCACCTGGCTTTAGTTTTTTAAACATTTTAAACGTAAACTAAAACCACATTCGTATCTTGTATCTTTATTTGATTAGAGATGGAAAATCATAGAATCCACAGAGCATGGAGTCCACACGGCCTGTTTTCGTGTCTACCAACACTGGCGAATAACAGTATCGATTTTGAGCGGATAATTTAAATTTTTAAAGGCTTTCATTTTGTATTTAAATAGAAAAAAACAATATAATAATACATGCGTAAGCAAGACACTGAAAATGTTCTATATTGTGAAAGTAGTGCCCGTATCCGACAGACACTTCAGGAGCGACTGCTGGGCAATTAGCGTGTCCTTATGGGGCAAGGCGGCCACATGAAAGAACATCTCAATGCCCTCCTTAAAAAGCTCAATGGCCTCATGGGTTTTTTGGGCTTCCATGGCCCGAGCGGCCTCCCGATATAGTTCCTCGATTTTAATCAGCTTGGACACGCTTTCTTTAAGAGAAATATTCTTGCGGCAGCGAGGACAACGCACGTCCTTGGCCAGATCCTTCGGGAACTTGAGCAAGTTAACGCAGTTCGCTGAAGTGCACCTGAAAGAATGAGAATTGTATTGCTTTAAATATCAAAAAATATTGCATAAATACCCACCAGAAGCGCACTTGCTTGTCCAGTTTCTGGAGGAGGGGCCAATTCTCCTGACAGGCCATACAATTGCAGCTGAAGGAGTAGCGACCACGCAGAGACCTCTGCCGCTCCTTGAGGTTCATTTTGATGAAGATTGGTCCGTAGTTCACGGACACAACCTCGTTCGGACGATGGGGCTTGGTGGCAGTTAAAACAAGCTTCTTGCCCACGAAATGAGTAGCGACACTGTAAAGTAAAAGTTAAAATTTAAAAACTATTTTCAAGTTAAAAGTTATGCTACGTACCTCGGCCAACACTCGTGATTGAAGTAGGAACCGGTACCGTAGAGTCCTGCACCCACAAACACCGTCTTGCTGTTGTCGAAGCGATGCTCCTCGGTCACTTGGGTCTGATAGATCTGATGGGCATTGTACTGGAGCACCTGCAGCAATCCTAGCAGGGCGGTGGCCACCTGCAGTTCCACGGCCGTGGGATTCACGCCCTCGGTCTTACGGCGCCCAAAGTACAAGGACTTCTGCAGGATACGCAACAAAAAGCCGGCCATCAGGGATCGTTGCAAGTAGTCCTCTGCCTGGCGTTCGTCCTCGTGGGAGCACAGGTGTTCAAACAATAGGTTGGCGGTGGACAGTCCGTCTTCCAGGCTGCTGGCTTGCGTGAAAACGCGCAGAGCAATAAAACAAAGAATGGACATGCCGGAGCCGATCAGTAAGTCCATGAACTCGCACTCGAATCGATGGTAGCTGGAGCAGGCTTCGCCCATGCACTGGGCAGAACAAAAGGCAACGCCGGAGCAGTGCAAACAGGCCACCGGGGTGTGCAATCTGATGCATATTTAAATACATGAATTCGGAAAGAAATAAGAAAGTTAATAAATTATTCAGATTTATGTCTAAATTCAGATCTTAAGGCTTTTACTATTTTCGATGGGGGGACCTCTCGATGTAACCTTAGACTTCCTTATATAGGATCTCAACATTTACAAAAGCTCTTTTTAGAAAAAACAAACCTCTTGAAGCAATGATGACAATTGGTTCCAAAAAAGCTGGGAATCAGGCAAGCCGCTACGGGATTCTCGCAAAGAACCACATCGCCGGTTCTAACGCCTTCGCTGGCCACCACGAAGCGACCCTTGTCCTTGGTCTCTACCAGCTTCACGATCTTCGAAGCTCCGCTCAGTTCCGGATTGTCGCCATGCGTTACGCTTGGGACCTGTTCAGAGGAGGGCTTTTTATTGGGAGGTTTAACTGACGCAATCTCCTGGCGACACTGAGCAATGTGGCCTTGATCAGTGCCAGGAAGCTTTTCGGCAATCTTCAGGGATATTTCGGCTTTGGCAGGTTCACCCATTGCTGTAAAGGAAAAACATTAAAGTATTGAATACAAAATCGGCGATATCAACCCACTCGCATAGGCCTTGGCCATCTTGCAGTAGTAATCTCCACTGCCTTTCAGATCCAGTCCAAAGTGGGTAGCCAGCTTAAGGTCACTCAGAGCTGGCTCTCCCTCGCCCAACCGGATGAGTATGGAAGCCCTCGACCGGTAGGCCAAAGCCAGCGAAAGGCCATCGTCTATGGAGGGATCTGCATCCTTCTCCGGAGCTCGCATCACGGCCAGATTGGCTGCCAGAAGGGCCTGCTGCAGCAGCTCCCGGGAGCCCTCCTCCCTACCCAACCCTTCGCCACTCATTAGGAGCATTTTGTCCGCCTGGGCACGTCGCTGGGCGGAGAAAAGAGCGTCCTTCGGCTTGAACACCGGCTGAACATGCTCCAGCACTCCCAGAACCGGATCGCACACCTCGCGGTCGCTGAAGATGGAGAGCACCCGCGCCGCGTTGGACTTCAGTTTCCCGAAGTAGTTCTGCAGCCACTTGTCGCCACAGGCCTCCCGGACGTCCAAGCAAAACTCGTTGAAGAAGCCCTTCTTCTCCGACTGGACAGTGCGGGTGGAGCAAATGTTGTGGTACATGGGGTCGAACTCCATTATGTAAATTGAAACTTCTATCTTTTAACTGAAGAAAATGTTCTTTCCGCGTTTTCTGACCACCACACGGCGTTGAGTATTCCGAAGCAGCTGGCGGATGTTGGGACTCCAAAAATAGACGGAATGGTATAGTTTGGGGCAATATAAATACACGAGAACGAATCGATAGCCAGTGGTTCACTTTCGATAATTTTCAAAACTTTTCAAAAGTTTTTGAACTATTTTAGAGGGAAAACCTATTTGAATGCATTTCCTAGATCCACAATAAACTCACTCATCATGTATAATTTTGATCTTTATTTTGTAACTGGAATTGGGGCTTATAAATCACATTAAATAATTTATTTAAAAATTAGCTAAACGTACAAAAATATAACAATATGTATATCCGAGTATTTAAAGTTATATATTCGTATGTTAAATAGTTTAAATATCTTGTATTGTTTTCGCCTGGAAAATGTTTTTAAATATTTAGTTTAAGATTTTATTTAAGTTTAAGATATCCTCACGGACTAGCAAGACATAGACTTTGTCAAACAACTTTTTGTAAATCCGCTAGAATACAAATAATCAAATATTTTTTCAAATTTTGATTTGATTTCTGTATACAGTTTATTCTACTATACACTACGTAAGGGGGTCCTAAAAGAAGATCCTTCTGACTAGTTGGCAAGCAGAAGAGTGTCCTGTGGGGAGTCCAAGAGTCAGCAAAACTAATATTAAAATTATAAACAAAACAAAATAATGTAGGTTGAATTTCAGTTGAATTATTATATTTATTTACGTGATTTTTAATGATAAACTTCTTTTAAATAGGTAAAATGAACATGTTGATGGATATTTTAGTGGGATAATGAAAAAACATATTTAAAGAGTCACTATTTAAACTAAAGATGTATAAAAATTCAATTGGCTAATTAAGAGTAAGGGTACAAAAATATACATATATACGTTTAAATTCAGAACCATTAGTAATTGTAGAAAATAGGATTGAACTTATGTTCAGGTCGGGGTCGGGGTAGGGTGTTTTAGATTCACATGATGTATATATATATTTATAATAAATTACATGGTGTATGTGTTTGATTTGTGTTTTGTTTGTTAGCTTTAGTCACAATTAATCTCGTTGGCTTCAATTGCAATACGATCTAAGAGAAAGTGTTACTAAACTTAACAAATAAAATGCTACAAAAGTTTCAGCCTCGCCGCCGACAGCTCCGAAGCGTACAAGTCGGTATTATAGTAGGTATATATATATATATATGTATATTATAAACTATTATCATCACATTGTAAACGTTAAGTGTTTCGCATTAATTTGTTTAATCCAAGAATCTATGCAAAAACGAGTACATCGTAGTTTTAATGTCTTTTTCCGTGTGTACAAGCTGTCGTCGATCGATTCGATACGAAATTCCTCACACTCAGCCTGCCTCGCTCACTCGACCGGATCCGGAAACTTTCTCGCAGCCAGTTCCGCTTTCCCTTGATCTTTCTCTTTATATTTTTGTATTTTTTTGTTTTGTTTTTGGTATAGCACTGCGAGCCGTTTAGCCTACGTACATATGTAAATAAATTAGCACTTAAGAATTAGAGAGTGGCCTGAAACCTACTTGCAGGTAGGTCGGTCGCAGGATAGCCTAAGAAATGTGTGGGCGTGCGGGTTTATAACACTTGTTTTCGCTTTTATAAATAAATTAGCCATAGTATCACTTATTTTGTATTTTCTTTTTTTAGAAAGTAACCAAACTAATTTAACTATAAATTAAAAATGATAGATTTAACCCAGAACATGGAAGAGGCCTGTTTACACTTAAGGAAAGTAGCAGAGAGCGAGTGGCGGGCCGCCCGACTTAACCTACCACTACAACTATACAAATGGAGTACCCCAGAGCGGTCTGCACTGCAGACGACAGGCCTCCCGGGGTCAGCCCAGGGTCTCAACAGTCGAGCCCGTCCGGAGCGAGATTAAGGCAGAAACATCTCACGACATCTTGATGCCCAGGGCGCGACTTGAGTACTCGTACACCACGTAGCTGATGGACACCGCCGGCAGGACCTTTAGGAAGTTGGGCGTAATTCCGCGGTACAGACCCGTGAGGCCCTCCTGCCGCACAATCTTGCGGAACAGGCCCGTCATCGTCTCTTCGCCACTGTGCGCATCGCTGCTCTTCAGGGGGATCTGAGTCTTACGCTTTTGATTGGCAATCGTTTCGGCGGCTGCAATGCAAGAATAAATCGGTTAGAAATCTTTATTTTCTAAATACAATGATTCGTGCTTACCTTGTGCCTGTAGCCGAGTCCGTACCAGGGCCAGTGGGTAGGAGCAGAGCTGGCCGAGCGCACTCGAAGTGCTGCCACAAGCGAGGAGCACCAGGAAACTGGGCTGCTCGTTGTTGTCGTGGCTGGCGATGTATCGCCTCTTCAAGGTCTCGTACACGGCCAGATCAATTCCGGCGTAGGGCAGGATTCCCAGGATGTTCGGCACATAGCCCCTATAGAAGCTCCGCGCACCCTCGTTTTTGTAGATCTTTGCCGCAGCATCAGCAATGCCCGCGTACTGGCCAGTTTTCCTTAGCGCTAAGCGCGTCTTTAATACTTCCATGGGATAGATAATGGTCTGGGAAATGCCACCTGCAGCAGCGCCAGCATAGAAACGCTCCACAATGCTCATCTGCCGACTGGCATCCTCGCCGCGGATCAGTCGCTTCATCTGCTCGTAGGCGGCGAACTTGAGAGCTGTTTCGGGGGCAATCTTCAAGACGTTGATGCCATTGCCGCGCCACATGCTCCGCGATCCGCCTTCGTTAAGCATGATCTGCATGCACTCTGAGATTCCCATTCTTTGTGTTTGTACCTGAGTTTAGGAAATAGATTTTGTATTACAATTTTTGTTCGAATTTTTATTAGGGCTTGACAAGCTCACCTGTAAGTACACTTTGATTCTGTCCAGGGGCGCTGTGCACGTTCGGGAGACTGCTCCGGCAATGCCACCCGCCACCAAGTGTCGCCACCAAAGGCCTGTCTGCATCTCCTTCTGTGTGAAGTCATCAGGTACATTCATATCCTCGCCAATGTCGAGGTACTGAAAGATTTTAAAATGCGGAAACATTATTTTATTCTTTTTCCATTTCCGGTACTATAGAAAGCTACTCTAAATGATTGGGTGGTTTTGTAAAAAACAAAGAATTTATGCAGGTAAAAAAAACCCAGATTCGTCCCTAGTGTCTGACTATATCCTAACACCTAAAAGAAATGAATACATTATTTCAGATAGCATTCTTTAGTTGACTTAGAAGTCAATTAGTTAATGAGGTACAATGATTAATTGTATCAGAAATAAAGCAAAACAATAGGAATTTAAAAATGAATCTGATTGAATTCCGATGTATTGTCAAACCCTGAGATCCTTGGACTAAGCCACATTTTAATCACACTGCTCTCCCTTTCTCTTGAATGAATAATCGAGCCAAGCCACGCAACTGCACCACTGGCAGGTGGTGGTTCTAAATACAGATTGGGGCAACAGGCTGAAGGCGGTGCAGAAAACTACGCAATCCACACGCGCCTTTGCGAGAATGGCGGAAGCGCAAAAGGCGAAAACGATGCAATAGTCTGCCATAAACAAAGGTTATATCATGCGAATTAGTTGGGTGTATCTGTGGTGGTTGTGGTCGGATGTATATCGGCGGTTCGTGCCACTACATATAGTAGTAGTATATACTTAGTTTTGCGATTTCTGCTGCTTTCCGCTCAGAGCGTCAGACGTGCCCTCCTCTTAGCCCGCCCCAAAAATAATTGGCTCGCCAATTTGTTGTGTAATTTGGCGGTTTCTTTCTTTTACTCAATGAACTCAAATATTATTCGTTTCGTGTCGTTTATATGAATTGCCCAGCTTTGCTGGCTTTCGATGGCGATTTAAAACGAATTACTGATTGCTGGAAAGCTGTCTGAAATTGATAACAATTATCAGGGGGTCTTGTGATTTGCGAAGCTTTCGCTCGACCGAAACCCGAATGAACTAATTCAAGTGATTGAATGTTACATTCTCTTTAAGGGAAATTCGAGCAGGTTATTACACTTTCCCGCACCCGGGCTGGATGTCTGGATGGCATTGAAGCCAATTCAAACAATGACAAGAGCACTAAAGTGTTTTGTTTATCTATTCATCAGAGACAAGATATAACCAGTAAATCCGTATAACAGCATCCGCTTCCCGCCTGGATGTGCCAAATCATTTTGCGTGTTTGTCACATTCACACAAATTTGTGACAAATTTCGGAGAACTAACCTTTGCCCCTCTCCAAATCTCTAAATGGGTATCAAAAATCACTCGGGAATGTTAAAAGATCGGATATCGAGCTAGGTTTGCCCAGGTAATTAGCAAATGGCAATCACATGGGTCGCCCATTCACCGGACAATTAACAAAATTGAATATTAATCCGGCGTAAAAAGTGCCATGGAAATTTTTGCGGAATGTAAATTGGCCGCCTGATGCATCGTCACATCCTCACCCATGGAATTTATCATTTCCGAGATTTTATTTACATATAGATATATTTGTGAAGTATACAAACAGCGACAGGCACATGACTGCGAAGAGCTTTTTAATAGACAACCCGAGCTATTTATAACAGCCGTGAATTTTGGCGCACGGACGTGGAAATGACCGTGAAAGGACCGTGGTCTTAACCAAGTCAAACCACAAGCCATAAAAGCGAATTCAAGCCATGACTGAGCAATCATAGATGATAATGACGTCTTTACAAGCCTTCAAACAATACGTCAAGGTGAGCCTTAATCGGTTGAATGGTCAATCAACCAAAGAGATACATATGAAGGCAAACGGGGCCAAGGGAGCTGGAAGCCAAAAAGTCGGTCGGGGGATTTCAAGATATATAACATTGGGAATGGATCATCGACCGTTTATTCAACTTGACTCATGCACGTAGCAGCCCCAATGCCTCGACGTCATTGGGGATTTTTTGTGCTTCCAGTAAACAGCAACCCAGTGTAATATAAATATCAACAGGTTCATAAAAAAAAGAGAACAATTTTGACGTCACTGAAATCGTGGGGGCTTGACCAGCTTGCCAACTACAGAGCCCAGGGAGGGGGTCAAAGGCGCTGACTCAGTCACCCACAAGGCGTCTAGTCTACATATTACACATACGCACCGTTGGCCAAGAGCAAAATCGTGACGACTGCTTGGCAACCGAAACTCAGGAGAGTGCCTAAAAGACCAGAGACCAAAGAGAGACACCACGCGGCACTAAGTATGCCGTTTTCGTCGATCGCTAAAACAGTGGAAACCTGCGGGGTGTAGGGGCTCGGACCGGTTCCATATCAGCGCCGATCCCGTCACCCGTCGGAGCTCGCCAACGATCGACTGTTGCTAGGGGCCCATGGGGCAACTTAAACTCAAAACTCAAAAAGCCAAATCGAAGCGAAACATTAAACATTCCGCATTGTGTAAGTACAAGTGCAGCGAACAATTGCAACAGCTGTGATGGGAAATTAAAGCGCTGCCATTTCGAGTATTATTTTTAGAGTCCCAGAACAGAAACAGGCAGGAATGTGTGCTATAACGTGGCAGCTTCGCTTTCCAATTAGCGAGTTAATAAAAAAAATGGGAAACCCAGAACCTGAGCTTTGAAGCTGGGACTGCCCCATGTGTATCCTCATTGAACTTCCAGGAATAACCGCAGACGATAAGATTAACAATCGTAGCCATATTGCAAATAATTGGAAAGTGAGTCAGCTTCCGCTGCAGCATGTTATGAGTTGGAAGTTTTATGGATGTCTGATGAGAATGCCTCAACAAAGGTCATTAAAGAGGCTCGTCGACACCTACCCGTCCCATCATGTCACGGAATATGACCACGAAATCCTCCATCATGTCGCCAGCAACTGCCATTTGCTGAATATTGTGGTAATCGACTGGCAGATTGTACTGATATGTGCTATTTCGTAGCATTTTGTCGGGATTCGGCTTTACTTCACTGCTCTCGATCCCGATTTGAAACTCCGGGGTTTTGGTTTCCGTAACGCTAGTTTTGGCGCCGGAATGTGGCTTTCACTGTTCAAAAACACAATTGCAACTTTCACTTGGAGCCGTTGTTACAAAATATGTTGTGCAGCAACGCTATGGCTCGGATATTTTCCTCTTAATATGATTTCTTTATTCTGCGATGGCCTTAAAACGCGGCTAGACTTTGCCCGATTTGCTCGACTGCAATATTATTTACACTTGTAGCACAAGAGAAACAACGCGCGTAGCTCAATTATATAACTACGCTCCAGTGGGGAGGCGCTTTCAATTTATAATTTGGGGCTTTGGGGTTTGACGCGCGTACAACCAACGCGGGAGCCAGCTGACAGAAGACTAAAGACTGAAGTCCGCCGTCAGAGACTCGCGACTCGAGGTTGGCGGTCACGAGAGATTGTGGATTGCCGAGAGCGGCAACTGCGATCGCGCCGAAGCTTCGCGATACGGCGTCTCCCCGGAGCAAAGTGCACCAGCCACAAGCCACCAACTGTCGTGTGCTTTTCGCATCTAGCCCTCTCTTCCGCGGCGCCTCTTCCCGTCTCTTTGGGAGCGGCGTGTGCGGCCTCTGGGCCACCCCTACCAGAGAATTGAGCCCCCACCACCCCCAGAGTCGGTGGCATTTTTCCCAATTAGTTCTCATAGCCTGGGCCCTTTTGACACGCTCCCCCTTGCCGGCACCCCCTTGGGTCAGATGGCCCTTTCACTCACTCGGTCTCAGAACCGAGAGGTTGGGATACCCAAAGAGCTATATCATAGATATCATAGACCAATAAACTATATCTTCAGTCAATGGGCCAGACTATTGCCATTTATTTTCCTGTTATTGTTTACAAGTTCGATTCTTTATCACGAAAGTGACTTTTCGCATGCCAAACCGGTTTTGGGCCGATTTCGCACCATCTCAAGTGTCTGATAACCACATGACGTGCTCTGATGGCACGGCGTCTGTGCCAGGGCTAATGCAAATTGTTTACAACTTGGTGTTGGTGGAAACTTTTCTCCCTCTACTAGAATTAGGGGGCATACGTCACATTATATGGACCCTGATAAGACCAGGAGACACATTTAGAACAAGCCACAAGGTTCGGGATCACTCCACGGGTGTTGTCAACAGAAAACACATTCCAAAACGCAAAATGTCACGCGCCTATCACTTCGATTAAAAAGTACATTAGAAAAACAGCTAGTCATTGGAAACTGAGATCAGAATCCCGACTGTCACGGAGATAAGCGAAAGTCCGAGGGATAACCACAGACACACCCCACTTTCTAGGGCAGGCCCCTGCCGGGAACGGTCCGTGCCAGTTCCAAGGGATACCTTAACCCGATGAAATTAATTTATTACACCCAATAACCGCCTATTGTGATTAAATGCAACGGGAGCTACTCGATTGCCTACTTAACGAGCCCCCATAGGTCTTAAATTAACGCCAACGCCAATTGGCCGAAAGGCAATAAAAAACAATATCCTACCCTGCAGTCTTTCCAAAGAACACTTGGATTATATGATCGCCAAGTCATGCAATCATTAGCCAGGTTTCAAATCTCAACTGTAGGTGTTTTGTTACATGCACCTAACCTTATACAATATTTAACTTCTAGGTAAGTTACAGAAGTGCACTTGGAGTGGATCCCAGGAAAAGTATCAAATATCAAACGCGGAGTTGAGAACTGCTTCTCGAATGCGACAACTACTAGACTGCGAACTTTGGCCAAGTAATCACGTTGATTACATTCGCGGAATTGGCGTAAATATTTTCTATATTTGCCAATAGACAGCAAAGCAAATATATACAAGTGTTATCGGTGCGTACATGGGTTCAATCATCCATCACGCAGGAGACAATTTAATTATAGCCACAAACTTAATTAAAGCCCAGTTAGTGCGCAGGCTTCAACTGGGCCAGCCGTTCACTTTTCGCTTCCATTAGGGTAATGCACACCGCACATCGCCGAGTGTGTTCCGAACCTGTATCCTGCAGCATTCCTATATATAGAAATGGAACGGGACCAGCCCAGTTCGTTCAGAACGACAATGAACCATACCAACCATACCAGTCGGCTGCTTGACGACAATCCCCACCGAGCCACCGGTTGACCTTAAACATTTCAAGTCTGCATTAAAAAACACAAAAAACACCGAATAAAAAACCCGCCCGGAGACTGATAAGCTGGAATTTTAAAAAGCTGTCCCAGACGATCATCGTAGAAACCTCCAAACAAAAAGTTCACCAAATGTGATTTCCCAGTTACATCGAATTGATATAAATTGTTGAATATATTTAGCGGTGACGGAGCAAAAGATGATAAAAGTAAACAAAATGATTACACAGACGACAAAGCAAATACTGGGAGCGGCAGCTGCACTGTAGCTCGGATAAAAAACTAATAACAGAAGTATATTTATAGTACATGAAATTAATCTAAAAGAAATAATAGAAAGTAACTTATCATTGCAGCCCCGCAAGAATATTTCTGCTTAATCATACTTTTATAGATCGAGAAATCATTTTTTTTTGCAGTGCTTTCCCAAAATTTGCTGGATCTTTATGACAATTTGAAATTATCCAGATAAGCGGGCGGGAATGATATCAAAATGCGACTTCCCCTTAATCAGGTTTTTGAAACTGTCTGATGAAATGATCTTAACATTTACGTCAGTCCCAGTCCCGGTTCCGGACTAAGAGAGTGACTAAGAGAAACCCAAAAAGTGATACAAAAAGCTTCTGCTCTTCGTTGCCCGATAGGCATTATCTGTCAGGTGAAGGTAAAGCTAATACACTAACTACAATGAAAATAAAACGAAACACATGCAGGCAATACAATATGGAAATGATTAAAATATGGAAGTGATGATAAGCCCTTGGCGGTTAATGGGTAATGGGTGGGATGGGTTTGTTTTGAGTCCGGGCAGGGCGTTTGTACTTTTGTTTATGGGAACTTGGAGTGCCCTTTGACTACTTGTGAGGAACTAAAGTAATACTTTTTAAATGGTAATCGTAATATGTACCTTCAGATCTTCCTCAGTTAGTCAGGAGTAGTGTGGGTGTAGGTACTACATTGACATTTTTGACAGTTTTAGATCGTATATGGGTGGTATGTTTGATTTTGTTTCAGTTTCGGTTTTTGGCGAGGATAAGAGGGTAAAAGTAGTCAATTATTAGTTTCAAATACGAGAACGTTAAAGAGCTACAAAGAAACTGAACGTATGTACATGGCTAGAAAGGGCTAACAACTTGAAACCGAACTTAAAAACTTGCACGAACCACTACAGTTTGGGACAATAATATCTCTGCTCATACTCACAGTAGAGTGCCGCCAAAATTTAATCAAGTCGTGTATGTCCGATGAGGGCGCCAATAGCATAAAGTCGCGCCACTCGTTAAAGCTAATGTTTAGGCTTCCGTCTTTATCCATTCTAAAAATGATTCTTCCATTAATCCATTATTCTAAATGTAACACTTATTATTATAAAAAGTCCTACCTGGTGAGTAATTTCCTTGCCTCGTCCAGGTCGATGTCCAGACCCAAGTCTTTGAAAGCGGAAATCAGCTCCTCCAAGTCAACTTTGCCTGAATTTATTTGTTAGATATTACTTAATCTTTTAATTAATTAAATAATTAATCAACTCACCATCTCGGTTCTTATCTAAGTGCGAAAACTGGAGCACAAGGTTCTTCTCGTGCTCCCTGACGTAATGCAGGAATTCGGCAAAGCCCACGTTGCCACTCTGATCCTTGTCCGACTGCTGGAGGAATTTCTGTAACGAGAAATAGGTACGGAATTGTACTGGCACTTTTTCGCAAGGAATACTACTGAGTAATGAGGCTTTGGCTGTCTGAATCGACCGAAATCATTAAAAACAAATCAATTTCTCGTATCCAGAGGGCTTCGCCAGCGGAAACCATAAAAATCTCCACGTCTCCACTGTCTGCACATTAACCCTCTGGTAGGTCAGCTAATCCATTTCTGATTACTTTCTGCCAGTTGTGAAATTACTACTCAATAATGAGAACAATCAGGGTGTGTACTTTTAACAAAATAATTGTAATATTTGGTGGCTATACTTGTATTCAGGGTGATATAGATTTTATCTGACCTAAACAGCGGGTTAAGGAAGCCAGGGCCGAATGCTTTGCCAAATTGTTTGCCCAGATCAGGGCATTCTACAATAATAATATACATCGTATAAATTAAGATTGTCGGATACATGATTCAGCAGTCAAGGCCGCATATTATTGATCTTATACACATGTCAGCTGCTTTCTAAAGAAAAGCAATACAAAAGCTTTGCGAGACCCGGGCGAGGCCCCTGCTTACCTCCGCGTAGACACTCGACAGACCAAACTCGTGCAGCGCCGCCGACAGGTCGTGGATGTCGATGCGGCCATCACCGTCCCGGTCCAACTGCTTGAAGATGCGCTCCAGCCGCTCCTCGTCCTCGATGGGTATCTCCGTGGGCAAGATAGCCTGGCCGGAGTTGCCGACCATGTTTTGCGGCGAGACGGAGTGCAGGTTGTAGGGCTGAGCGGCGACATGGGCATGTGGTAGACTAAAGATCCGCGCGCTGCCATGACTATAGCCAGTGGACAAAGTCGAGAGAGAAGGATGCAAGGGCGCGTAGATTGCCTGCGCCTGCTTGGCGTAGTTCGGACTCTCCCTCTGATTCGAATCAATGTCAATCTGATGATTCTGCTCCTGCTGCTGCTGCTCCTGCTGCTTATTATCCTTTTGCTCCTGCTCCTGCTGCTGCTTCGGCTGCTGCTGGCTTACTGCTAGGGATGCGCTGTTTTCAAGTCCGACTTGCTTTCTAACCATTCTCCAGACTCGTGTTTACGGTTTACCTCGAGTTTTTGACCGTCTGCGAAGGATTGATAGGGTTTACTTTCTTTTATGGCTATCCGACTGGAGACTGCGGGCGGAGTTCGATGCGTTGTACGTGTAGCAGCTCTCCTATGGCCGGCACATTTTGCGTTTCCGATGGCTGGAAAAATATGTAGCTGGAAAAACAGTCAGGCGCCCGACTGGGTATTAGTAAATTGTTTATATTAGTCTGAGACCGTCTGGGGAGCAATAAACAAACAAATGTTGGATATTAAATTACACCGGCTATGGTAGCTATGGCAGTGAAGTCATCCGATGCTGGATTTCTCCAAAGGGCGTGAAATTGGCCCTCTAATGCATTTATCAATTTCCATTGATTTTCACAGCACAGGACAGCAGCTTTCTAGCAGCTGAAGGCCGCGAGCGCATTTCTGGAAAACCTTGAAAACTGAACCAGCTTCACGCACACGCACATGGCCCAAAAAGCCAGGGGGTTGGGCACGGGGGAAAAGGGAGAGAGTTTCCCCCAGCGACAAACTCGAACTTTCTACTTGGAAACCCAGCTTAGAGTGCAGAATTCGGGGCCAAAGAACACTTTCTCGCGCATTCCTTTGAATTACTTATGCTTCTCCAGCCGGCAGTGACTCAAATTTCTCCCGAATCGCTCGCGAATTGCTGGCGATTGTTGCCAATTTGGCAAAAATAATTCTGCAGCCGTCGATTTTCTTGCACACACACGCACGCAAATGGATATGGAATTGGATATGCAAAAGAAATAACACTTGAAGGACTAAAATACCGAGGTCCTGGGAGTTACCTTTTTTATTGGGCTGTTGGGTAGATTGTCGGCGGCCAGCTGTGACTCTAGCTCTTCGATTGGTTTTGGTTTAAGGTACTGGCACGAATTTTGGTCTCGGAAGGTATTCAATTTAAAATCAGTAGAGATGGGCAGGCACGCAGTTATCGAAGTAGTCGATATCCGCTCACCACCAAATATTTTAATCGAATATTGTAATCGACATATGCTGCAAATTTTGAAAATTGTTCTTAAACTTTCCCAGTATATGCATGTTGCTAAACCCATTGATAAATATTTTTTACACTTTTAACATAATATGTATTTTCACTCTTCTCGATCTCCAGAATGCTGTTTACAAATTTTAAGCTAAATTATTCGTTAAGTAGTTCTATACAAAAATTGGTCTAAACTGTGGAATTGAATTTTGGAGTAGTGTTGCACTTTCTATATCAAATTGTGGCTTCCGGATAGTTTTGTGGGGGAATAATATATATTCAGTTAATTACATTTTAAATGCGCGCACAACAGCCCTCGCCGCCTCACATCAAAAGACACAACAAACGAAACATAACGAACTGAAGGGAATACGAAACGAAAAATGTGGAATCATTCGGCCTTTTAGTTCATCAACAGGTTCCAGGCATCGTCCTCGGCGCTAGCCTTATTGCCCGAACTGGACGATCCCGGTTTTGATTTGACATTCTTTACATCCAGGTTTTCAAAGCCCTCGCTCAGCTTGGCCGAAGTGTCCTGTAGCTTCATGTTGCGCCGTGCAGTGGATCCGCCGGATGGAGCGTTCTGGTAGGAGGTCTCTGAGCTCTGGTAGTTCGACGCCTCGAATCCAGACCAGTCGGCGTCGTGGGTCAGGCCGGAGGTGGCCGTGCCGCTGTTGCTGCTTAACTGATTGTGGTACGAACTGGAGCTAGTCAGGTGCGTCTTATTCCCGGCGTTCTCATGCTGCCAGCCCCCCCAGTCGGTGTCACTCACGCCGCTCTGCTGGCCCAGTCCACTGGCCAGGTTTCCGCCCACGGAATTGGAGCGCTGGTAGGCGCTGTCATCGAAATTGGGATCGTTGTAACCACCTTGCGGTGAGGAAATGTTGCTACCCGCCAGGTTGTTCCAGCCCCGCTTACTCATATCGGTGACCTAGGTTAAAGATTACAAAAAATAAGGATTTAGTAGAGGTAAGGAAAAGTTAGGGCAACTACAGACCTTGGAGGCCACATCAGTGACACCACTCTGAACGGAATCTAGCAAAGTGCCTTCTTTAATCTACAACAAAATACAAAATAAAAGCAAAATGAAGATATAACTCATACAAACCAAAGGGCAAGCATACATCTATATATAAATCCTATTTTATTTGATTTTAACAACCAAGTATAATGAAACCAAATATAATATTAAATAAATACTAAAATTAAATACATTTACTTTGAATAAAATGAAGCCAAAGAACTTAAATACAAAATACATGGGGTAAAACTCACCTTCGTTGAGGCCAAATTGACTGTGGTGACGGCCTTCTCCTTTGCCGTGCTGGCAAGCTTAGAAGCATTGGTGGAAAACAGACTCCAGCCGGAGGCCAGGGTGGACAGCGTCGAGTCGAATAGCTCCTGAGATTGCGTTTTTGGCGGGGGTTCGCGAGTGAACCCGAAACCTGCATATTTTCCGCCCTGACTCGGTGGCAAGTGCCTGGAACAAAGAAACTTTATTACTTAATTTCAAACAAAGAAACCGCAATCTGCGCCTACTCTGGCCTTGAAGCGTTCTCTACTTGGCGTTTGTTAAAGAACTCCTCTTTCTGGTCCTTGAACTCCTGTGTCTGGTACTGTTGATAGCCTCCGAGGTCACCGCCACCCACTCCACCCCCATTCTGATAGCCTCCGCCACCGCCGGCGCCGTTTCCTCCATAACCTGTTGCACTGGGCCGTGACTGGGAGGAGCTAGAGCCGCCGCCGCCACCGCAGCTGAAGCTGTTGGAGCTGCTGAGCCTCACTTCTGCTTCCTTCTGATCCCACTTTTTGCCCTGGGCCAAGGTCGATATCTTATCTCGGTAAAGAGCCGCTGCCTTGGAGTTGTAGCGCTGGGTGATGGGGGCCCGTTCATTCCAGTCGGCCTGATCCTCGAAGAATTCCCGGGCATTGCGATTGCCACCGGCCTTCATTTTCTCCAGTTCGATGTCCTTCCACTTGTCCATCGTCACCGAACGCACAAAAGACAAGTGGACGCCCAAGCTGCGGTGTTTCCCGGAGCACTCCAGGCATATCCAAATGCCATAGGTCACGGACACCCACTGGGGATTGTGGGTACCGCACTCGAAGCATTTCTGGTGGGAAATCAAGTGATAGGTAAGAAAAATACAGTTTTTCTACGATCTGTTGTAACCCACCGAATTTTCGTCCTGCGGCTTCAACTCCTGGAGGACTCTTCGCGTTCTGGGACTCGCCATGCCAACAAGTTTCTAGGGAATAGACTAGTTTCCGAATCTGTTTAGGTGGCCCGATTGTCCAACTCTCGGTTTCAGAGCAGCAGCTGATACGAAGTTGAAGTGAGACTTTTGCTGACGCTGGCGCTGATTTCCGTGCAATCTCGAAGAGCTAACCGAGGATTCCCACTCCGCAGCCGCTCTGGAGCCGTATAAATTCACAAATGGCAACACTAGCTTGATTAAACATTTAACAGATTTTTGCAGACTTATTGGGGTAGCTCTAGCGCAATTATTGGCAAATTGGCAAAAAAAAAGAGCAAGCGTGTCCCACTTGGAAGGTAGGTTTTTTATATATTTATATCGAAATATCGATATTTTCCCAACACGAAAAAATTGTATATCGATGTTGCAAATATTTTGAAAAAGTTGACTATATTCCAAAAAAATTAACTTACAAAATAAAAGGGCGCCTGAAAAGCTTCTAGGTCCTTTTTTTAAGAAATATATGGGATATCGATGTTAATTCGAAATATATTTACAGATTTTTGCTGCTTGGTCACACACAATTATTGTGCGCGGAAATTAAAGTACATTTTTTAAAGGAATCCACCGGAAAAATTAACAAAAAATTTAAATAAAAACTTACTGTGAGATTTTGATGCCGATTTATAGGGAATCGATTTTGAAATCGTTTAAGATATTCCGCTTAAGAATCGGATGAATATTGGCAAAGATATGGCCATCGCAATATGCGATATTCTCGCTACACGTAACCTTTCCCAGCAGAAAAATGTACAAAAAATTAAAATCAAAACTGACCTTAAGGTTTTGATACCGATTTATAGGGAATCGATTTAGAAATCGTTTAAGATATTCTGCTTAAGAATCGGATGAATATTGGCAAAGATATGGCCATCGCAATATGCGATATTCTCGCTCCACATCAACTTTCCCATTTTTCAAAGGAATCCAGCAGAAAAATTAACAAAAAATCAAAACTGACCTTAAGATTTTGATACCGATTTATAGGGAATCGATTTAGAAATCGTTTAAAATATTCCGCTTAAGAATCGGATGAATATTGGCAAAGATATGGCCATCGCAATATGCGATATTCTCGCTACACGTAACCTTTCCCATTTTTCAAAGGAATCCAGCAGAAAAATTAACAAAAAATTAAAATCAAAACTGACCTTAAGATTTTGATACCAATTTATAGGGAATCGATTTAGAAATCGTTTAAGATATTCCGCTTAAGAATCGGATGAATATTGGCAAAGATATGGCCATCGCAACATGCGATATTCTCGCTACACGTAACCTTTCCCATTTTTCAAAAGGAATCCACCGGAAAAATGAACAAAAAATTAAAATCAAAACTGACCTTAAGATTTTGATACCGATTTATAGGGAATCGATTTAGAAATCGTTTAAAATATTCCGCTTAAGAATCGGATGAATATTGGCAAAGATATGGCCATCGCAATATGCGATATTCTCGCTACACGTAACCTTTCCCATTTTTCAAAAGGAATCCACCGGAAAAATTAACAAAAAATTAAAATCAAAACTGACCTTAAGATTTTGATACCGATTTATAGGGAATCGATTTAGAAATCGTTTAAGATATTCCGCTTAAGAATCGGATGAATATTGGCAAAGATATGGCCATCGCAACATGCGATATTCTCGCTACACGTAACCTTTCCCATTTTTCAAAAGGAATCCACCGGAAAAAAAAACAAAAAATTTAAATCAAAACTGACTTTAAGATTTTGATGCCGATTTATAGGGAATCGATTTAGAAATCGTTTAAGATATTCCGCTTAAGAATCGGATGAATGTTGGCAAAGATATGGCCATCGCAATATGCGATATTCTCGCTCCACGTCAACTTTCCCATTTTTCAAAGGAATCCAGCAGAAAAATTAACAAAAAATTAAAATCAAAACTGACCTTAAGATTTTGATACCAATTTATAGGGAATCGATTTAGAAATCGTTTAAGATATTCCGCTTAAGAATCGGATGAATATTGGCAAAGATATGGCCATCGCAATATGCGATATTCTCGCTACACGTAACCTTTCCCATTTTTCAAAAGGAATCCACCTGAAAAATGAACAAAAAATTAAAATCAAAACTGACCTTAAGATTTTGATACCGATTTATATGGAATCGATTTAGAAATCGTTTAAAATATTCCGCTTAAGAATCGGATGAATATTGGCAAAGATATGGCCATCGCAATATGCGATATTCTCGCTACACGTAACCTTTCCCATTTTTCAAAAGGAATCCACCGGAAAAATTAACAAAAAATTAAAATCAAAACTGACCTTAAGATTTTGATACCAATTTATAGGGAATCGATTTAGAAATCGTTTAAGATATTCCGCTTAAGAATCGGATGAATATTGGCAAAGATATGGCCATCGCAATATGCGATATTCTCGCTACACGTAACCTTTCCCATTTTTCAAAAGGAATCCACCGGAAAAATGAACAAAAAATTAAAATCAAAACTGACCTTAAGATTTTGATACCGATTTATAGGGAATCGATTTAGAAATCGTTTAAGATATTCCGCTTAAGAATCGGATGAATATTGGCAAAGATATGGCCATCGCAACATGCGATATTCTCGCTACACGTAACCTTTCCCATTTTTCAAAAGGAATCCACCGGAAAAATTAACAAAAAATTAAAATCAAAACTGACTTTAAGATTTTGATGCCGATTTATAGGGAATCGATTTAGAAATCGTTTAAGATATTCCGCTTAAGAATCGGATGAATGTTGGCAAAGATATGGCCATCGCAATATGCGATATTCTCGCTCCACGTCAACTTTCCCATTTTTCAAAGGAATCCAGCAGAAAAATTAACAAAAAATTAAAATCAAAACTGACCTTAAGATTTTGATGCCAATTTATAGATAATCGATTTAGGAATCGTTTAAAATATTCCGCTTGAGAATCGGATGAATATTGGCAAAGATATTGACATCGCAATATGCGTTTTTATCACACCCATGATACTTTCCATTTTTTGAGAAATGTTCCACATATCGTTTGAAGTATTCCTTTCATAAACCGGATGAATACTTGTAAGGGTATAGATAGTGAAGGGTATATATGAAAGGATTAGGGAAGAGATTTTAATTTGATTAACTAACCTAATGAACCCTTTATTAGTATATAAAAGCACTGCAGAAAATGTACAAACCTATTCCTCCAAACAAATTCAATTAACTTTATTGGATGGCATCGCCTTTGTTTTGGGCAGGGCATAACACTCTAGAAAATTATACATTATCACGCTGATCCGATTCCCAGATCGGGGTTATTCATTTGCCGACGTCTTCCGATGGGAGATGCAGGTCGATTCAGGTCGATTCCGCTGCGTCACGTCGAAAAAGTTAATAAAAACAGCGATTTATCACACTCGTAACAATAATCAATCTCCTACTGGTGGTTGTCTGTGGCTTTCGGATTTGGATTTGGAAAAGTCGAAGGAGGAAATTACTTACATGAGCGACTTCAAGGCAAACAGACCGCGGGAGGGATTGGGCCACCTCCGTCGAACTAGATTCGGGCCGGGGAAGTCCCAGTCGTGGAACTAGGCGCCGCCCTCCCAGAAACCATTTTCCCCTGGATTCTCCCTAGATCGGTTTCTAGAGCCCCCTACTCGTGGGGTAAGTGACCACACACATGACGGAACATAACTCAATGCCGGATTAGCATATAATTATGCACAATATTTCTGCAGATCGGCTGCCTGCCCACCTGCCCACCGCTAATTCCTTTTCAATTTCCAAAACTCGCGCATTTATTTCAGTCAGCAGATTATAATTTGCGCCGCACGCCCAAGGGGGCGTTGACGGGCTGGATCGGCTGGAGCAGATTCGAGCATATAATTGCCCAGGCGACCGGAGGATGTGTTGAATTGAAAAGCCTGCCGGGTAATCCGATCGGTTCGATCGATACGTCCTTCCCCTGGCCAGAGAAAGGGTCTCTCCATTGTCCCAGCCTGAGTTACGACTCCTGGCCACTAAGTGAGCCGGGCGTTCCCGGCTGGGCACTCGCTCGACGCTTTCAACAACTACTTGTCCTCCTGCTGATTCCTTGGATCCCGTGCACTCTGAAATAAAAACATTAAGTTTGTGAAATAAAGAATATATTCTTGAGATATAATTCATAAACTTGGAATGGGAGAATATCCTTCTAAACGTTTTGCAAATATGGATGTTTGTTTCCATCTCATTACTTCACATCAGGACTCAATCCAAACACCATTTTCTGAGTGTTAACCCGCTGGTGGTCTTATCAGAAGCCGCGGAGCACTCCCCGATCTGCCAGAAATGGCATTGCTGCGCATCCATTATCGGCTCTGTCACTGCTCTTGCTCGGCGGAGTGCCACGCCCCCAAGAGCGCCACTGGGCATTTTGCGATCCGTTTGGGTAGTGCAAGTCCAGGTACATTTCGGGTTCGGTTCTTGGTCTGGGCTTTGAGTTATTGTGTGGATACGATCAAATTATAGGCTTAGGCTTGCATTAAACTCGCATAGACGTCGTCGGTTGGCCCTCAAAACTGGAAACAGAAAACTGAAAAGGTGGGTTTTGGCGAGCTCTGAAGAGGACGCGCATTTTATCATCGGAGCATCCGGTCCCCTCCAAAGTCATCTTGTTGTAAGTCCCCTTGGCAACTTGTCAACACGTGCAAAACAATGCTCGACTCGTAGTCGCAGCTCCCATTCCCATTTCAAGTCCAATCCCATCCAAGTCCCAAGACCCAAGACCCAAGCCCCATTGCCGTGCAAATGAATTTGAATTTATGCAAATGAGCAGACTGTTCGCACGCCGCAGCCACAAAGTCTGCGCAGGCACAGGTGATCTCTCCGCTAAAGAACCAAAGATCTAAATAAAAAAAAAAGAATCAACTAAATGAAACGCAGGCGAATAAAATAAAATCGTTCGAAATTGCACCAATTAAGTGGGAATGTATAGGGCATAGATCGGGAATGGGGAATCGGGAGTTGGGAGTCGGGAGGAGAAGGATGCAGATTGGTCTGCATTTATCAGCGATATTAAAGCGTTAAGTGAATTACTTATTCTCCTGGTCGCAGCAATGCGTTACCTTTCATGTCCTGCTGTCGAGAGCAACCCTTCTCCAGCTCCTCCCGGACTCCTTCTCCTCCCCAAAAGAGGAGCTTGTCAATGCCGATGTCGATGGCCGCGATCTTGCATGCGACAATTATGTGCCCTGTGTGTGCTGTTTGCGACGCCAGTTTGGCTCCCGCTCTCATGGCCAAAAGCGGCAACTCTCTCAAAGATTAGCGGGTTGGTGGGGGAGCAGGAGAAGGAGGGGCTTGGGCTAGTGATCGGCTACTGCTTTGGCCATTCCCGGTGCCGCTCTTGGCCGCTGATCGATTCGAGCCCAATCGATCGGCAGCATCATGCAACCGCGCACAGCCTTCAGCTCCAACGGAGTCCACCGAAAAGTCAAGGGAGTAGCCAGGAGGGGCTACTATAGCTTTTTGGGCATCAAAGAACGAGTGGCATGTAGAAAGCTCTGAGCCATCAAAATGTAAACCCCTGAAAACCCTATCAGACATCGCCCCTGAACTGGGGCTGGCTCAGTCCCGGTTCCAGAGCCATTCCTGCTCCTTAGCTTTAACAAATCGTGCCAAATAACACAACATAATGACAACAAAGCAGACGACAGCAGGGATTGCAACAGCGTTGCAACAGCGTTGGCAACTTGGCAAGTTGGAAGCCCGGCCTGTTGGAGTCGGAAGACCCAGTCTTCAGTCGGTGATTGCCATTTCAAGATTTAGCCACTCACATACAAACACACAGACTTGGTCACATATCGTGGGGATGGCGAAAATTAAGAGATATTTATAATAAGCACGAAAACCACTTAATACTAACGCCTTTGGCAATTAACAGGTACAGGCCACGGACCAGGGACTGCGATCGACACAAGGATGCGGTCGGGTTACTCTGATGATGATATGCAGCCCAGTTTTAGTTCGGATTTTTCAGTCCCCAAATCCCCATTCCTCACACTCAAAGCTGGGGCGGCACATGACCCCAAAGCGCCATGTTTGCCACAAAGGGAATGTCGGCGGGAAAGCCATTTCTTCTGGGTCGGCACTGAAATAAATAGAGTCGGGAGTTGAAGTGGAAGATCAAGCTTAATTTTATTAAACCATGCTTTTGAAAAGGATTGAATGAGAATGGAATTTATAGGCCTAAAACCAGATCATGTTAAATCGGTTTTTAATTCAATTTTCTCCGGTGTAGACCTTTCCTTGTGGCGCTGTCCATTTCGACAACTCATCGAAAGCCGCAGGTACCCTGGCCAAATATCGGGGTTTATACATATTTTTAATTGTTTTGCAGACGCATTCCCTTGGCAGGCAGGCGTCTTTCTTTCATCACCGATCGACGCTGGAGTTGACGCCTTCGGTGGCTCATTACAATCAATAAAAAGTGGCAGAATAGCGGCCGGCGCATAGTTCGATTGATTCCACCGATCATCGATCGTATTCAAAGCGGGTCTGAATAACTGTTTTCGGGGGCTGCCCCCGTGGATCTGTCCGGGGATCTGTCCAGGGCGAATGGTTTTCGGGGCTCTCGAGAGCGAACGATTATGGAAGTGGTTTTCTGATTTGACAGGCGTTAAATTAAAATTTAATTCGGCCATCTATATAATTATAGTGATCCATCCGAGCATACACATTGACGACAAAAACGAGGACAGCGCATGTAATTAAAGCCACATTAATCACCTGGCCCCGGCTCCGGCTCCGGCTCCAGCTTCAGCCTCAGCTATCCCAGCAGATTCCACCAGATCCCATGCCCCCACCGCCTGCCAAAGGTACTTGAGGCTCTGGGGACTCTGGAGCTGGAGCTGGGGCTGAAGCCTGTGCTAGTGGCTCTTCACTGCTGCCTTCGCTGCTTGCTGTTTGCTGCTTTTGGTAGCCAGAAAATTGTCAGATTTGTCCACTTGAGTTGTTTTTGAAAAGCCCCAGGTCCCCCTTGGATGTCTCCCTTGGACTGCCAAACCAATTATACGAAACTCGTGAGAACTTATCGCACATCGCATGTCATCGTTTCGATTCTTTGATTCTCCAATTTCTCAATTTTTATTTGTACTCAGCACGCGGTTCGGATATAATAGTAGAAACTGAATAAATTAAGTTAAAAATTGCACTAAATTCTCGATTAAAGCGGCTCGGGAGCGGTGTCTCCGGAGTAAAAAATAAAGTAAAATAAGATCACATGGCGTCGTGTTCCACGTTGATGACCTCGTCTTCATCGTCGACCTGCTCCTCCTCAGAGTGCTCCTCCGGGTTGGCCCCAGTTCTCCCCAGACTCATGGGGGTGGCCATGTACTTGGCTATGTACTGACGGGCGAAGGTCAGGGCGAAAGCCGCCGCTGAGGCCGGGGGCATGGACATCGACATGGTCATGGGCAGGCTGCGAAAGGCACTGTTCTCACCGCCCATTGATAATGGAGCTGATACTGTGGGTGAGGCAAGTGGCAGCCCCGCCGCCAGTGGTGTTGGTGGTATCGCTGGTGGTGCCGGAGCCGGTGGCTCTTCCACGCGATTGCTGCAGGCTGGTATGATGGCTGGGTGACAGGTAGAACTGCTGGTGTGGAAGTAGCCCACGGGATTGGTAAACTGGGAACTGATCGGCTGGGCCGGCTGCTGACCAGATGCCGGAGCCAGGGCCGGAGCGGAAGCCGGGACCAGAGCCTTGCTGGCCGCTGGAGCGGACGGTGGCGTGGGTGAGCTCGAGGTCGAGGGCGAGTCGCGTTGCTTGAGCAAGTTGACCCGCTGATGGCGCCGCCATTTCGCTCGTCTGTTGGAAAACCAAACCTGGTTGATCAATCGGTGAAGAGACAATTTGTTAGTCCATAAAAAAAGAGCCGTGGGATCGATTGGAGTCGTGTCAAGGTCGTGGTTAGTAGGACGGAATGGGGAATATTGCTGGGGGAGATTCGTCGGCGGCGTCAACCAGAACTCACCTGGACCCTTGCTTCGCTCAGGGCGGTCCTTCCAGCCAGCTTTTCACGGGTGCTAACGCACGGATAGTGCGACTTCTCGAACTCCTTCTCCAGCTCGTCCAACTGCTCTGGACTGAAGGTGGTCCTGTTTCGTCGGAACTTGGGTTGGTCGCTGTCCTGCGACTCGCTGTCCTCGCCCTCGATGTCTGAAATGGAATGCCTTTATATTTCACACTAAAACCTTTTGTAAAATCTCTCACCTATCATCCTGTTGGCATCCGCATCCGGCGATCGACTGTCCCTACTCTCGGAGTCTGGAGATAGAGCTGGCAAGGAGAATCGTCCACTTCCCGCACTGCTGTCCCCACAGGCACTTCCGCTGTTGGGGTTAGTGTTGTTGTTGCCGTTGCTGTTGGGGTTCGAGCTGGTGTTTCCTTCGCTTCCATAGCCACTGCTGGCTCCAGGCGGCAGGCCACCCACTCCCGTGCCTGGTGTTCCCGTTCCAGCGGGCAGAGGCACGGCACCCCACAGCGGATGATGGGCAGGCCAGGTGGCAAAGCTGGTGTACGGATGCGGATGGGTTGGGTGCATGGCGTATCCATAGCTGGCCGCCCTGGCGAACTCTGCTGCTGCGCGTTCCGCCGCTCGATTCCGTAGGATTCTATTGATGCTGCTCACGGAGGGAGCCGTAGCATTGGTGCACACACCTGGAAAATACAAAGCTTTATTGTGGATGATTCTATTTATGGGTTTCCCATTTTAAAACTTCTCAGTGCATCCACTAAATAAATACTGAGACTATTGTGATTCGACTAAAAAGAATACGAAGATTGCAAAGATGCCCCACCGGATGCTGGACGTCATGACCTGAAGAAGGTGACCCCGCCAAAATGAGCTCAGGATTGACTGTAATGAGGGGAGTGATTGGAATCAATGGGCCGGTGTGTGTGTTCGTGCGTCTCATGCGGGAGATGGCTATCGGGACGATTCATTGCACCGGGCAATGCGAACTGACTGCCTCCTGGTCCCCGCTCTCTTTTAGTGTCCAGCATCCAGTGATCAGTCGCGGCCCACGGGCAACTGTCAGCCAGAAACCCGCCAGATGCAGCTGATGAACTGGTTGCTGCCGCCGAGTGGACTACTTGCTGGCTCCCATTCGAGCTGCGATTATCTTCCAACTCAGCCAGGAGAAACCGAAATGAGTGACACAAATGTGAGCACATTTACATATCAATCGGACGACTCGCAGCGGATGTTCATAAATTAGCCAATCGATAAATCTAAATCTGCCGCCGCGGTGGAACAATATATCCTACTGATTCCATTGATTCTTACAACATTAAATGAGGCAGGCAGGTTGGCCTCGCAATACGAGCACCATAAACACATCAGTCCCCCAGTTACTGCTGGTCCATCCCAGTTCCTCTCCTGTCAATCTCCCGAAAAGGAGACCTCGGAGGATGTCCAGAGAAGCGCGTAGCCAGGTCCGGGCCAGACGCTTGTCGCGACCGTTGTCATTTGTTGGGCAATTTCGCTTTCGGGGGTTCCCTGTCAGTTAATTAGCCTGTCTTGGCTCTTTCCCTTCTGCCAATCGGATCCTGCCCCATTGATCTTATTGTTTTCCTACCTTCGGTGATCAGTCGCTCCCGGATTTCCCACGCGAAGATGGTCGGGTTCTCGCGCTTGTACTGCTCGATTTTGGAGACCACTGTTGGGGTGGCCACCTTGGGCTTGGAGCCTCCAATTAGGCCAGGGGGTCTCAACGTGCCTGCAACGAAAAGAAGTCCTTGTAGTAACATACAAATATAATTGATTTTCTTAAAAACATGTGACTCTGTAAGCTATTATTATTTGCCAAATTAGAAGTTAAACACGTGAGTTTAAAGCTTCCTACCCCTTTTAAAAATCGAGGAGCCACTAATAGCTACTCTTTCCAGTTGTGCAATCGATGAGGCTTTTCTCCGACTATCCCCAAACGGAATGCCTTGGGCCTGGGCTTGGTATTGTGCGACTCGCATAATTTTCACATTGTTCAAAGCTTCTCCTCCTCCGCTGGGCCCGTGTGGGCGTTTCGAACAGGTCAAAAGCCCTCCGGCCGCATTGCATTGTGTGGCTGTATGGGCTCGCTACCTGTGCTACCTCTTGACTAACTAACTAGACAATTAAGCCAGCGGCAGCAGCCGCCCGGCATCCATTCAGCGGAGCGCTAATTTGAATATTTGACAACATCAGTGGCCCCGGACTCGAACTCGAACTCGGACTCGGAGCCAGACTCGAGTCAGACTTGGACTCAGACTGGCATTCGGGCTCACAGACGCGGCTCAAATGATAATTCGTCGGAAACGGTTGACAGGCGCGCGCGTTTATCTTGTAAACTGAGCGCTGTGGCTAGATTACACCCGGAGAAAATCTCCAAAGTATCTCCGGCAATGGGGATTAGCCGGCTCATGGGGCCACGCCATTAATTCGATTTTGAATGGTGAATTTATTATCATTGATTTTAATTATCCCAAACCCTATCCCTATCGCACTGAATGTGATAATCACCCGGGTTTCGCAGTGCAGTGCCCGTGGGCTTCAACTAATGAATAGACTCGAACGTACTCGTACACATTTGTCTTGTCGCTTTTTGTGCAAAACGGAAATTATTTACACAATTTAAATTGACTGAAATGGAAATGAATGGCATCCCCGTAGATCGGTGGGTGCGATTTAAAGTTACGCTATTGAATGTTTGTGAATGGGCAGATTTATTCATTAAAACTATTCAAACGGTCGAGTGATAGTTGGAGCTCTACACTGATACTACAATTTGGTCTATAAAGGAGTTGAATAGAACGACTTTATATATTCAAAAGAATCTCATTTTTTTTAGGTACCCACAAGCATTTCCTGGCCAACTTGTAGGCTTGCAAATCACATTAGCAATTTGAAGTTCTGAAGTTGGCAAATCGAGAATGACATGGCCAAGTGTCGGGGCCCACAGGTGGCAACAGGTGTGCTGCGGCTGAGCCAGACTTCCTGGAGGAGAGGACGAGCGGGAGCGGGAGAAAGAGGGGGACGAGGGGCAGGCGCCCAGGTGCAGGTGGGGGCGAAGGCGATTGCCAATCGATTTGTCGTGTTTACGTGACCCCGCAACACCAAGCCGTGCAAATCGATTGGGACGCTTGGGAACACTTGGCGTTTGCATTTGGGGCGCGTGTTTTGTGGTTCCGCGTTATGTGGCTGATTGCATTGGTCAGGGTGGTCTGGACCACGTTGCTCCACATTTCTCACCCCCCTCTAATTCTGCTCCCTCTTTTTAAGATTCCCAATGACTTACCTAGAAGCTTGGACACTGCTCCTTGCTGGGAGAGCATGTGTTGGGCCAGGTCGTATCCTCTCAGTCCGAAACGGGACAACTCCAGTAGCCTGTGCTGCGAGGCCAGGGCATTAAGATTGGTGGCTGCCGCAGCTGCTGTTGCTCCTGGTCCAGATCCACCAACTCCAACTCCTCCTGGAGCTGTGTTGCCTCCACAAAAAAGGCCGCCCAACGCTGGGGCAGGCGGAGTTCCCTGGGCCAAGATGGGCGTAGATGGGCTTAAACTGTGCGCTGGAGCAAGAACTAGAATGCGAGATTAAAAATATATTATTTAAAACGGAAATAGATGGGAATATTCCTTTTATGAGGAACCACCCAGAAGTCTACCCAAAAAATACTCGTTTCTCCCAGTGATCAGTCGCAAAATCATTAAATGTGAATTGGAATTTAAACAAAGCTGTTGCCGGCATTCCGCGCGTGACACAGAAACACCAAGAAATTTGTAGTCCCATCATCAGGATTTGGGGGGAGACCTCGGCCTCGGCCGAGTGAAACAATGAGAGGGTCGGACAAATTTCGGTGTGTTTCTGATCGACGGTGTCAAAGTCAGAAGGCAGAGCTGGAGTCTGGAGTCTGGAGCTGCAATCCGTTGCCGTCCAGTGGCGGAAGTGTCAACGTTTATGGGCATAATGGACGCGGTGTGGTCCATTAGCCAGTCCAGCCACCGAGTGTCCGCTTCTGATTCGAGTCGGAATTTATGAAATTCTCGCTGGCAATTTGTTGGGACCGGGATTGGGAATCTCGCAATCGGGACAATCAGGAGATCGGGAGATCACTTGTCAGCGATGTGGCAGCAATTGGCCATTCCTCGGATGTAGAAGCTTTTATGTTCGTTTTGACATTTTATCTGATCGCGAGAACTGCACACATTTTAACACCTCTTTTTTGGTGCGAACGAGCTCCGTGTGTGGCGACGGCATGCCATCGGGTTGCCATCAGAGTACCCATTCCCCTGATCGCCCGATCCTCTGGCCTCCGATCCTTGGCTAATTAAAGCCCATGCAGATGGGACTTACGCTTCGCCTTAGAAGTAGCTGCTGCGGCAATTTGCTGCAATCGCTAGTTGCACCAATTGTTGTGGTTATGGCCACTTGGCTGATTTATGCCGCCGTTGCCGTTGCCGGGATGTCAACGGTGCTCAGTGCCTCTGGATTGCCCCAGTCCCCAGTACCCAGTACTCAGTTCAAGTCCAGATGCTGGTCGTATGTTAAAAGTCCGAGCGGATCGACCGATGATTTACTACGAAATGCGACAGCTCCGACTGCCCCGCGATGCGCCTCAGTCAATTGCGAAAGCGGCTTAAGCCCGCTGAAGAACCATGGTCGGAAAGCCTTTTTTTCTTTGCCGATCTCTGGCAGTGACAAAAAATCAAGGTCTCCTTGTTGCAAAACATTAACGTGTGTCGCTAATTACTTTTCAGCAAGATTGGTTGCTATTATCCCCTATTTAAGTTATTAATTTTATTAGTTTTTAACACCCTTTAGATAGTCATCAGCAAGTTTCTTTCAGTGCATTCAATCGCACGTCACCGTGAGACTTATAACAAGAGGCGATGCCATTCGGACTCGAACCCAAGCCGGGATCGGAATCGGAATCGGGATCGCAGCTCGCCACAAGTGATGATCGCCTCGGAATTCAATTGATAGTTTGATTTATTGCTACCGGTAACTTTTTTCCTCATCCTCCATCTCTGACCCCTATCGACCCTCCGCCTCGTTCTTGTCCCCCTCTTCCCTGGCACTGCATATAAATTAAAGTTGCTCGCTTTTTATGCGGCTCCTCAACGCATCCCCAACCTGCTTCCCAGCCCCAGCCCCAGCTTCAGCTCCAGTGCCAACTCCATGGCCATTCCCATCTTAAGACCTTAACCACATGCCCCCTTTTCCGGGTCCTCCCGCCGCCTGGATAGTGCTCGCTGATCTTGTTTGTCGCGCGCAGCGCATTACTCGTCCCCAAAGCTTCTGGTTTTTACTGCCAGTGCGCATTACGGGGATCTTCACACATTTTCCTAAGCTCTTTGCGATGGTTCCGCTCCTTCTTCTCTAGTCCATCCAATTTGATGCCAGTTTTTACAGGATTTTATTGTGCATATTTAATGTTTTCACACATTGATCTTAGGTATCTTGTATTCGACAAAAAAACGAGTAATATGCAAATGGAATGGCAATGGAAACAAAATGATTTAACATTCGAAGGATCTTCCTTTTAAGCTTTTCGATTATGATAGCCATGGTGTCTTCCATCTGGGGTGACACAGTGTCATCCACGTAACGTTAGGAGTTCCTACCATGTGCACTTTTTCGAAGCAAACCCAACCAAACCAAACCAAGTCAAACTTAACCCAGTCAGGGCACTCTTCAAAATCATTGTGCACACCTTTTATACGCTTGGCTTTCTAAGAATAATGTGAATACACGCACCACGTAACCTGAGACCCCTAAGTATGGTTTCTGCCCTATGCTTAAACTTCAATGTATGCCATGTACCCGACTTCGCCTCCGTCTCCCTGTCGGTCTCCGTCTCCGCGTCCGCCTCCGGTTGGTGTCTCCGTATTTTTTTTACCCTCACTCGCTCTCTCTCTGGCTTTACCTTTGGGCCTCCTTTTATAATTATTTATTTATTGTGCAACTTCCAACACCTTCTAGAGACAAGTCAAAGCTTTGGTCGCCCCCTACGGCCTCTCCCGCTTTCCCATCACAGGGGGACAGGGACAGTGTGTATCTTGCAGATACACTCGATGGCCGCCGACGTGAACTAATTTTATTTGACAACCCATACTTGTGCAAAGCAAATTGCCACTGATGTGCGAAAGACCAAAACAGTTGCTACAAATGCTGCTGCTTTTGCTGCTGCTGCTGCAGTGTTGCTGTTGTGAAATTTCCAAATCATTGCACTTTTTCATCAGGCATTTGGACTAGTGCCACCAGTTTCTTGTGGTGGCTGGCTGGCTTTTGTTTTAAATACGGTTTCGGGCCTCCGAGGTATCCCTGTCAGTTCTCGGAATTCGCCCAAACCTTTCGCTCTCATGGAGCTTTGCAGCAGGAGGATCAGCAACACCAATAACTGAAGCAATATCTAAGAATTTTGAAGGCTATTCGAAGGATAATTGCTAGAGAGATGAAGCCTAGAGTGCATATTATTGGAAATATTATTCAGAGGTAACACTTTCTATTGTCCATTAAAGCAGCAACATTAGGCCACAGTATTGTGGCAATTGAAACTATCAACATGATAATTTACAGAGGCAACAGAGGAGCTTCGAGCTGTTTCAAAAAGGAGTCTAGAATAATCTTTCTAAGGTAAGAAGACTCACCTGTGGGCGCCGCCGTGGGCGAAACCGGCGTCATTGCCGTCGGCTGGCCAACACTTCCCGCCGAGCTCCCCAAAAGCTGCAGATGCGACGGCATCGGCACCGCCATGGGCATGATTGCTGCCGGGGATACCGGAGATGTGGCAGGTGTGGTTGGCGCTGCTGTACTGAGCTTGTTGGTTGTCCTTGCGGGGCCAGGCGATGTCGAGGTTGCCATGCCACGCAATGAGCAATTGGTAGGACTTACATTCAATAATCAGTCGTTCGATTAGAAAGACGACATTTTCGGGGCTTGCTTTTCCGACGGCTAATTTCTTTTCAAAGGCGCTTAGACTTCAAGCGGACCGCTTACTGGTGTTGCTGTTGCTGGTTGGTGTTTATGTTGCTGTTGCTGTTGCTATTGATGTTGGTGTTGCAGTTGCCGTTGGGGCCGTTGGGGCTCGATGAGTCGAGGCGCACCGCAATCGCCACCGAAATCGCACTCGTACTTGGACCGGACTCCACTCAATCCGACTCAACGCCCGCCGCGACTCGCTGAATGAGACTGAGCCGAGCCACCGGCTTCGCCTTAGTTTGCTGCCTCGGATCGGGTTGCTCTTGGTTTCTGGTGTTGCTGCTGCATTCTGGTTTGCCTGTGGTTGTGGTTTGCCTGAGCTCTGAGCTGTGAGCTGTGAGCTCTGAGCATTCTGGGGATCGGGATGTGTGAGTGTGGGTCCGTTTGAGCGTCGCACAATTGAGCGCTTCGCTTACCAAATGAGAGCCAACAGCCAACAGCCAAGTGGCTAAGAAACCCCAAACCCCAAAACCGACAAACAGTTGTAAAAGTTCAATAATTAATTACTCGGGCATTCGATTTCAGTGCATTGTTTATCAAACTTTGGGGCCAGCGCTACCAGTTGCTTTCGGGCTTTTAATTGACGGCCGATTTTGTTTTGGCCAAAAACGTGTCTTGGAAAAGTTTTTATGGAAATTCCGACGCCAGCAGGCGATGCTTGTCAATCATTCATCACCTGGTTTCCAGCACTGGAAATAGTGTGGGATTTTAGTAGCGGAAAGGATTTTAGTTTGAAAGGTCTTGGGGGTTATCCTGAATTTAAATAAAGGAGTGTTTCCGGGTAATTGAAGAACTTCCCACAAACATGGGACCCAGAAAAAGCGCATTACCCTGACAATACTGACTCTGCCGGACGAAAAGCCAATGAATCCGCGTTGGAGGCAACTCCACTCGTCTTGGCCAACTCCCCAGCGCCGATTAGTGCCAAGGGGAGTGCAGGAAGTGCGAGCCTGCGCATAAAGGAGCAAGCGAGAGGGGATGCCATGGAGGAGTAAAACGAGCTTCTCTGCAAATGGAGATGGCTCGTCGGCTAATTGATTTATTTTTCCCCACTCCGAGACTTCGCCACCTCGTCACTCCGTCCTAACCCACTCTCGGGGCAGGCGTCGCTGGTTGGCTGAATTACAGAAATCAGGAGCCATGTAATGGCCGCCAAGTACCCGCTATATCTGTGTGTGTGTATTTGCATGTGTGTCTGAGCTTTCGCTTCAGGCTTCAGGCTCGAAAATGGGGCGGCGGTTGGGTGTGGTAATTGGCAGTGCCATTCGGGAGCCTCCCCCACACTGATAATGAAAAATAATCAATTTTAATGGCCTATAATTTGCCAAAGCAAAATAACAATGATTCAAAGATTAAAAGGCAAAACTTTTGCCATTCAAATGCCACCACACAAACATTCACACACTCATTGGGGAACAGGAAGAGAAGCGTGTTTAGAACTTTTCCAAAACGGCAGCCACATTAATTTATTTATGCTGATAAAAGACTAAGCAAAAGTTGCTTCCACTAAAATACGTTTAGACGATGAAGAGAGAAAGGTGCTGGAGAAAGAGACCGAAAGAGTGAGGGGTGATACCTGCGCGTCGTCCAACTCACCTTACATAATCGCAATGAGTGCATTCAAGCCGGACTCAAACTCGTTCAGGCCTTGAGTGAGTGCGAGTGAAAGGCGGGCCTGCGCACCACCAGCTCTACCAGCCATCCCCTTTGCTCTAAGGTAAACTACAAGCCCAGCTGCCAGCCAATGGGCAGTGGCTTCGAATACTCAAGCCGAGGCAACGACCCAAAGCTGGAGAGTGGGTGTAGGGGATCCATCCATTCAGCCCCACTCGGATGTTGGCCACAGCAATTGAGTTTGGATGTCGGCCGGTCGGATGGTTGGCCGGTCGCCCCGCTGCCCCCGCTTGATTGATTCGGGGTCTGGATGATTGATTAGATTAATAACGCGGCTAATTAAACATTTATCACTGTATCTATCGAACCGCCTCAAGCGGCTCAAATGAACCCTCCCAGTCGCCCCAAATTACAGTCCTCCATTGGATGTATGATTTTGTTTCAAAACATGGATTATACTTTCTAGTTAGTTAAGCCTTTTATAAGGTATATCTTATTATGAATATTAGATCTCCTTTAAACTTATAAAATAATCTCCATCATAGAGTATTTATCATTTTAAATAGTTTTCTTGCATTTAAGTTCATTGTCTTATCAACTCTAAAAAATATAATTTCATTTTCCCAAAAAGAAAGTCTTTCGAATTAGGGAAGTTTGACTGTGTGGCTGCTTCTAATTGCGTTTCGTGCGGCTTTTTTTCGGGAATGGGCGCATTAATTATGGCCGCCTTGGCTAACGCCTGCTGGCCGCCATTATTTCGGTAGCTGGCAAAGTGGCCAAGTTGCCGGCGAGATAGCGATCTAGTATCTACACTTCCAAGCCCAAAACTTACAGCCCCGAGGCCAAGCCCTGCTCTGCCCTGCCCGGCCCTGCCCTGTCGTGCATATTTGTGGTAGCCACGCTTCCTGTTTTTGTTTGCTCGACAGTCCGCCCGGCCACTGTCCTATGCCCGTTGTCCGCTGTTCGCTGTCCGGCTAGAAATATTCCAAACAATGTAGACAAGAAGTGCTCAGGCCGGGCGGAGTTTTTGTGCCCGTGGTTACCGACGCGGTGGTGTTTACCCACATGTAGGCATATGCATATGCTGATTTCCACCAGGGCGGGGGCTTTGGCTTTTTGAGAATATGGCAGATAGGATGGGGCCCGGCCCGACTTGGTGAACCGTGAAAAAACGCTGTGGCAGAACTCTCCTCCAGTCCAGGAGAGAATCGGAATTTTTTAATGTTAACAAACAAATAGAAAATAACTTTCATGAACGTGGCCCTCCGGTCTTCCTCCAAAAGACACTCCATGTTGGCCTTTCCCCTTGGGAATAGGTACACTGAACAGAAATCGTTGGGGTTAGTGGAAGAAATCTATTTCCAAGTGTCGTTCATAAACCATGTTATTTCTATCAGTGCCCTACCGTCTTTCTTGGCAAAGAAGTCAACGGAAATATGCTCAAGTTTCTGTTTTTGTTGGTCGGAAATGTTAAGCGCTTGCTCAGAATGATTAAAGTATCGTTTTTTGTCCGGTTGCTCCAGTTGCTTCAGTTGCTTTCCCCATTTGCATACAAATATCAAATGTTTCACAATTTCAGCTGACTAACGCGAAAGGGAATTAATCTTAGTACTCCATGTTGCCCCGAATGGCAAAGTTTTGAGAGATAGTACTTCCTGGTCTGCCCCAGAGTACTGGAATTTTTGACACCTCTTATGAGTACGAATGTGCCAGCCCTTTAATCCCTCCGCTGTAATCCATTTGTGGGTCTGTCACTCAGATTTAGATACCAATGCCGGCGAGTCGGGCTGAGTCATGGGCTCCTCCATGATGCCTTGACGGGCACGCACCACTCGACTGACCCCACTCGGATTGGGATTCGGCTGCGGAATGTAATGATTAACTTCTCGCAGTTGCTAAATTAAGTGAGTTTTTACTCTGCTCCAGATCGGAGTGGATCCTGCTGCATTGCAGTCGGCCAAAGGCGGGCGGAGACGCAAGAAGAGCAAGGATTGGCATTGCGTGTCGGCTGCCAGGCTGGGGCCAGAAATGATTTCCACATACCACAGCAGTTAAAGCCCTTAAGTCAGGGAGAAAATCCAATTAAATTCGGTAGCGAAAGAAATAAGTCTGAGCTGTCGGCAAAATGATTCTACATACACGTATTTGCGTCAACATTGATTTTGCAGAAACAGAAACATCCAAACAGGCGTCAGGATGGGGGTCAGGAGTGGGGCTAGCCAGGGGTAAGCCGGACCGAATGTAGTTCATGTGCATGGCTGTGGCGATGGCAATGGCGATGGCGTGATTGAGGACGAACCCGAGGACAGCAGGAACAGCAGGAACATCGGGAACAAGAGCAACTAAAGCGGCAACTGGAACGGCAAAGGCCGCAACAGTAGCAATAGAAGACACAGAAAGAATTCAATTCAAGTTGTAGATTTAGGGTTTCTTTAAATTATTCAATCAAGAACATCACCCATCACATTTCTTAGTTGTTTTAAAATATTTGATTTAGAATATTTGGTTAGATCAGAAGAAACTTTTCCCCTGTGCAGAAATATCCCAACCCCTTCTGATTTTCTGAGGCGTGATGTGGGCTTAGACCTCAGCCTAAGCCTGGACTGGACTGGGCTGGGATTGAATTTGAGTTGAATTTTGAGGTCTGAAGTCCGGACCGCAAAACCGTCCAAAAGTTGCGTGCCCATAGGTCTTCTGTGTAATTGCGCAACAATTGTCAGGAGCTCCGCTTCAATCCCAGGCCACTCCTCACTCCTGGAGGAGTCTTTCTTAAGTAGCAGTTGGCGCTGCTTTTAAGGGCAGGAACCGCAATCAAGACACGGACACGTCACTGCAAAAAGTTAACAGAAAGCATAAAAAGTTAGCAAAGACCTCCTCCTCCTGCTTCTCCTGCTCCTCCAGGCAGGGCAACTGCAGTGCCCGACTGGCGACTACCTTCGTGTTTGCGTCAAACTTGCGGAAATCTGATTTTAAAATTATTAACAACATGCAATGGCTAAATAGTTTTGCATTCGATAACAAAAGCGGCTCACAAAACGTGTTCGGGGCAAATTTTCGATCTCTCTGCGGCCCCAAGATGTGGCTGGAAAAATTTGTTTGTACAAGTATTGTGTTTAGTGACCGCATCATATAATTCACGAATTCAAATTCAAACTATTGGCTAGCGAACCGTTATAGGGTTAATTAAATGCAGCTCCCGTGGCTCTCGTTTCCACGCCAGTTTCTCCAGCACCGGCTCCAGCTCCAACTCGAGTTGCAAGCTCCAGTTGCAAGCTCCACTGCAGCTGCAATTAGAAGTTGCACAAAAAGCGCAATAGGAAAACACGCGGCAGTGGCCAAAATGAAAAACATGGAAAACAAAATGGCGATAAGTACCGCAATTTGCATATAAATGGCCGCAGAAACGTCTTTAGTCACCCGAATCTTGAGCAAACCATAGGAGCGATTAACATTGTTGTCGACTGGCTGACAGGCGGCCAGGCGGGTGTTTCTGGCCGTGGGAGGCGCCGCAGGGGGGCAGCCACCAAGCAGCTACTTGCAACAAAGTGCAGTGGCAAGGCAGCAACACTACAGCGCTACAAAATGGCGGAACAACCGTCAGAGCGTGGCACTGTTGGTGCTTGAATTCCAGCTCCTCTAACTCCTCCACTCCTCCTTCGACGAGGTCTTCTCCTCCCACTAAAAAGTGTAGACCAAAACCAACACCCCACCATGGGTAGTGGTGATGCCATCAAGCGTGTTAGGTCGACTCTGGAAGGGACTGCCAAGAGGATTGGCCTCGACCTCCCGCAACAGTGAGAGAAACAATTTGGGATTGAATTGAATCTATGAAATGATTTTAAAAACTTTGTTCAAAGAGTTCTAAATAGATATCTTAAAGGCTTCGGATTTATGGTAGACAAAGGAATATAGAAATATCCAACTACACTTTCAGGTGTAGAATGCTATTTGGTTCCCAATCCTCCTTAGGGCCCTTTCCTTAACTGCTACCACTGCCACTGGTAATTGCAATTGTTTTTGTTCGAGTGGCAAGGCATTGGCTGCAGAAACGCGACCGCTGAAATCGGCGGAGCAGCTCAGGCAACCACCCGCGTCCGTTGGCACTCACCCGCTCACCCAAACACACCCAGACCCACACCTACACCTACACCTATGTACCTACACCATCCCCATCCCCACCCATCCATTGATATCGCTCATTGTACCGCCGCCGGCAGGGCTCTGTTATTATGCAAATGCCATTCACAGGTAATTACCACGCAGCACCGTTATAATTGCACTCGAAGCCCAGCTAGGAATCGCGATTGCAGTTTGCAGTTTTCAGTTTTCAGTTTGGAGTTCGCAGCTTGGAGCTTGCAACTCCCATCCATCGCGCTGCCATCTTTCTGTGACGCCAAGAAAAAGGCCAACAAAAAGAGTGGAAAATCGAAACCGCCAACAAGACGTTGTTGCCACTAATTGCAGTAGCTGTGCAGTTGCAACCTCCCTTCGGTGGCAAATCAGCGACTGTGAATGCGAAATTAAGTTTAGTAATGGCGAAACTTCGTGGCTTAAGTGGCGAGGTAGGTTGCAAGATTATGGAAAAGCTTGGAAAATGACAATTGATTGTTTTCCCATAAAACCCACAAAATGCTTGCCACTAATGTGTCTTGAACAAGCCTTTCTTGAGATGCTTATCTAAGGACTTGCCAGTTACCTGGCTTCTTATCCCTTTCAGGCGACGACAATGGGACACCTTTTTGGATGCCTGAGAACCAAGGGACCTCTCTCCACTCCCTACCCTGCATCTGCAGCTGCATCTGGATCTGCGGCATCCACAGCGGCAGGCAAATTAGAATAACTTAAATACACGGCGGCACGCATTAAGCGGCTGCAGGCGATATAGCCATCCGAATGAATCCGAGGAATCGGATGCGAATCCTTTGACTTTCGACTTCTCGCCCTCTATCAAAAAGTAATAAATCTGCCGCTGATCCATCGTAAATCTTTGCGTTCCCTTCATGATTTACCCACATAAATCAAAATTATCGACCCAGACTCCAGACCAGACTCTGGCAGGTTACCTTTTTGGCCAAGAATCGCGAGGGCCAAGGTGGCAAGAGGTAAGCCGTTAACTCCTCGAAAGTGTTAAATGCATTCAATCTGCTGAAAACTTGTGGCAAATTAAATCCGAGAGATTCTGTCGCGACTCGGACTTATTTTGTGGGGAATCGCTTTCCGTTTTTGGGTTTTGGGTTTTCAGTTTTCAGTTGTCGGTTTTTGCATTTAGAGCCTCGTTTCCAGCTGTCCAAGCGGCTCAATCAGACGGATCGCCAACCGCAGCCAACCACAAACCATCATCTATGCACCGCACCGACTCACGCACCTTTGGAAAATTGGGAGTTTGAAAAATTCGTCACATGCAAAGTGAAATTACCTGGCCGGCTAATTTCATTTAATTTTCGGGCATTCAGCCAAAAACGAGCGAAGAGGAAAGAAGCGACCGCTACAATTACAGCATATTTTCCCCAATTAATAATTAATAATTTGTTTGGGTCACGAAACGCTTCTCGGCCTCGGCCATTCCTCTGTGTGAATTGGAGGGCAACAGTTTTGTGTGTTTTCTTTCTTTTTTTGTGTGTTTGGTGAAAGAAGCCAGAAGGAAAGGCGACCTGACCCGCCTCCAGACACTGCCAATCCGCCTGACTGAGACGGTTAATTGCTGTCACAAAAGTCAGGAGGTCGAGAGATCCCCAAGACGCTCTGCAGGTGAAAATCTTTTGTGGAAAAGACAAAGAGCCCGGCGAAACACGCAAAGCCAGCCAGAGGTGCAGAACACATTTTGTGTGCGAGCTCCGATACGTTTCCTTCCTGTCGTGAACTCCACGACCCGGCCCTGACTCCACCAGTTGGCTGACATGGCTTCCTGGCCAGATTTGATGCATCCGTCATCTGTTCAAGAATGGAAAAGTGTGTGATTATCGATTTAATTGTATTCCCTCTTCTTTTGCATAACTTGCCCCATTAATTTCCCATTCAAAATGTGTCCACAAACACAAACAGCTTTTGGAACTGCTCTAATTCAGCCTCAATTTGTGCCCTGCCCAAGCCCATAAATTAATTGATGCCCTAGCCCGGCTAGCTGAGTGATAACCATCGCTTCCTCCCTGTAGCCCATTCCCTGCCAGCCTTTCCCCCGAAATCCTGTTCGGGAAAACTATGCCCAGCTACAGCCAATAGAGATATCAACATCGGAGGAACAGCTCCATCTCCCCCTGCATCATCCTCGTGGATCTGCACCACTTGAATTATGTATGTCGCGGGCTGTGAATGAAGCGATGTGCGACCAGGATTGGCTAATGTACGGGCTGTGTCCGCTCCGTGGCTGCCACTGCCCACTCAGCTCCTCCCCAGAGCTCCGGCCCCTCCTGGCCGCCGTATCGTCAAAATTGTCGTTGGCTCGCAGTTAAATTAAGTCATAAATTCAGTATTTATCTGCTGAATGTAGTTTGTTGTCCGGTCATCACTTCAGCGTCAGCCTTTGTCGCCGCAACCAGTCGTTCCTCGGAAACAGTGGTTGTGGTAACCAACAGGGATTGTGGTAAATAAAATGGAAATAAATACACAAGCTTTATCCTTAAGGGGTTAGACAAGGTTCTGTAAATGCGGAATGAGACCTGACTTTTATATTTTTGTGGCTAATCTGTCCCACTGTCTCTGGCGGCGTGAAAGCCGCTTTTATCCAGGTTGCTGTTGCTGCTTTTATGGCAGCAGATAGCTCGCATGTGTCACCCGGCCCTCCTTTTGCGCCCTGGCCAGATCCTCGATCCACCGCGATTCTCCGCGATCCTCCTCGATCGGCCTGGTCGTGGACGTGAGATGGCGTTGGTTCCGAGATTGCAGCTTGGGGGCTTAGCCCCACTTAACCCGGCTCTTGGGGCGGTGCGAGTAATTGGATTGAGTTGGCTTTTCTCCTCATTCGCGCTGCCAAAATACTGCCAAGAATTCGGCTTTGCTTCGATTCAGGGCCCCTGGGAACTGTGAACTGAGAGCTGGGAACGCACTCACTCTCACTCGTTTTGGCCAACTTTCAGATTTATTGGTGCACATCAATTAGTTGCCATTCAGGAGGATAAATACATCCCCGCCAGCACTGGCCATCGGAGGACAAATCATTGATAGTGAAGATCAATAGGGCAATCCGTCGATTAGTCACTCTGTGTCACCCGGAAAGCATCAAAATTCCGGACGGGGATCAAACTGGCCGGCCTGCGGCAACTGGCAGTGCTGCATTGTGTTTCGGGACATTTATTGAAACATAACACATAACATGGCATTTGGGCATTTTTTAATGTCAGCCCAGATTGGATCTGGATCGGCTCACCTGTACTTTGTATTCTCTTTGTGGGCCGGGAGTCGCACAGTTGCGGGTAACCGAGTGGCAGCCGTGGCAGTCGTGGCTGCCGTGTGACAGCCAGTCGAGATATAGAGACAGATTCCTGATGACACTAACGCTTCCCAACCCCGACCTCCGTTCACGTGCGCCCGCGCTTTTCTCCTCACCTTTCCTTCATTCCTCCGCCAGCGGCGGCCGCCGTGAAATATTTTGACAAATCGCAGCCACTTAATCAGAAATCATCATCGAGAAGGGATCGAAGTTTCCCATTGAGGCATCAGCCGACACGGAGACAAAAGGACGAGGACGAGGACTGGGGCGAGGATAACGCTGTGTGGGTTGAACAAGAGATTTCCGTCGAAGTCGATAAAAGGTTAAGAGAGACAACCACTGCCTGCTTGTGTTTTTTACACTGAAATATTTAACAATAAAGAACCAAAATAACAGGGACTTAACACTCTAAGGTTTGACAAATTTGTCTTTCTGGTTTTCCAGTGTACAAGTATCTAATGTCCCCAGAAGGTCTCCGGGTATTTGTCGCACTTGTCAAAAGGTGAATAAAAATTACGAGTATGGGAAAAACATACACACGTTTTTGGTAATGAGTGCTCATTTGCGTTAACACGTGATTAGACCTCGCATCGATCTCAATAATGAGCAACGTGACACCCGCGCAGGTTGACTTTTTCCCTTAAAAAGCGATTGGCGTCGCGCGACTCTGACTGCCTCATATCCAGAAACTCCACTAAAATACTATAATACTTATATATGCGCATGTACCCCGATCGATCAGCCATATAAATTGCCAAACATTTATCAACGATACGAGACGTGGCCAATTAGCTGCTTCTCCAGTCAATAAAATGCATCACCTGAGACAGGTTCTTAGGCCAAGACCATACCAAGTGATGGCAATCATTGTTATCCTGGGATAATGATGCTCAAATAAACTCATAAACAAATGGTTAGAGTCGAATAAAAATGTGTTAATAGCCCCGAAGTCTATTGTTGTTATAAAACTATCAATCTATGAATATTTGACCTTTTCTGTTTGAAGTTTGTTAGGCGAACCGTAAACTTTATTTTCCGTTTTAAACATACACGATCTCTAGCTTTGCTTAAAGTATAAAACTTTATGGCATTATGGTTAATGAAACTAAATAACTACGAGGTTGTTTAACTCATACTCTTTTTTTGGAAGATCTACCCTATATTTAGTGGCTCCAATCGATTCGGATACAGTTCGATTCGGCTGGCGTACTCCAGATGCTTCGTAATTAGGTTTATCAGGAAACAAATGCTAAAATCACGCAACTCCGAGTGAGCTAAATGGAACCGGGTAGCCGGTGCTGAAGGAGCACAAAACTGCGAAGCGAAAGGTCGATTGCTTCATCCGACAGGCAGGTGACGAGCCGTCATGCGAGCTCTGATCTCAGATGTGTTTTATATATAGATACCGGCATTAGAGTCGGACCCGGATCGGGATCGGGATCGGGCTCAGAAGCGAAGGTGATGGGCGCGCACGCGATTGATTAAGGGAGCCACCGCGGTCTTGGGGCTGGGAGTTTGGAAGGGTGTGGACTAATTTTCATAGACAGCGCACGCTGGACACGCGCATGGTGCGTATCTTGTATCTCTCGGATGCTCCTGAAACTCACCTGTCTGCCCGGCATTTCCGCCGGCTACAAAAAACCCAATCACCAAGACACCGAACGCACAAAAACCTCAAATGTTGCGTCATTATCGGAAGGTATTTTTTTGACGAAATTTATTCCATATTCACCGCACATTGCTCTAATTTTTTCCGCTGGTTATCGTCCTTTTTGTTTTAATCACTGGCCTCCTGCTTCCCAGACCCGAGGACCCTTTAGTGCCTTTAGACCCTTTCACCTGAACATGTTTTGATGAATTGATGATGGGGTCTGTGCGGAGCTCTTCGGGAAAACGCCTAGCCGATGGAACCCTTTGCTGCCGTTTGGTTTTTCTTAATTTGGAATTTATTTAAATCCACACTGGTGCCAGTTCCATGTCGGTCCGCGGCAGAAGGGGAAGGGTGCCGTCAGTAGTCACTCAGACCATGTCGAGGGGGTTCGTCGCCCCCGTTTTTGGCAGGTGCAACCTCCGATGATCGGTACCATCGGTTGACCCTTTTTGCCGGCCAGCTAATGCATAAATAACATATTCTGGGCTCCGACTCGCTTTCAGGTCCTGCTCCTACCATTACAGCGGCCACTCACTGAAAATTTTAAAAGGCGTTTAGCTTGTTACCTTTTAATAATACCATTTAATTCCCCGATGTGCGGCGTAGGCGCGGAACCATCAATCAGACACTGAAGATAGCGCCGCGATGGAGACCGGACCACGGAAGACGAACACAATTCTCGCATTCTCGTTCCTCAGACAGCAATTCATAATTTATTTGTGTTTTTGTCCATCACGCTGGCTTCATTTTTTACTTCGGCACTTCTTAAGGGGGCAGCTGGATGTGAGAAAAGGTGGAGAATCCTTGAGATCTTGGCTCAAGGGAAAACCTACCGAATTGTGTAAAATTTCTCCACTTCTCACAACGTGTTTTTTAAAAGGCTTGAACGCTAATTCATATTAGTTCGATCTACAAATCGTTAAAGTCAATCATTGGATATACAATACCAAAGATATAACCATCGGTGAATGCTATATTCGTCACTTTTCAGTTTGCCAAAGGGAAGTCCACTGGAAAAATTAACAAAAAATTTAAATCAAAACTGACCTTAAGATTTTGGGCTTGATTTATAGATAATCGATTTAAGAATCGTTTAAGATATTTCGCTTAAGAATCGGATGAATATTGGCAAAGATATGGCCATCGTAAAATGCGATATTCTCGATCCACGTGACATTTCCCATTCTTCAAAAGAAATCCATCGGAAAAATTAACAAAAAATTGAAATCAAAACTAGCCTTGAGATTTTGATACCGATTTCTGGAGAATCGTTTATGGAATCGTTAAAGGTATTCCGCTTAAGAATCGGATGAATATTGGCAAAGATATGGCCATGGCAATATGCGATATTTTCGCTCTACGTCAACTTTCCCATTTTTCAAAAGGAATCCACCACAAAAATTTACAAAAAATTGAAATCAAAACTAACTGTGAGATTTAAATGCCGATTTATAGGGAATCGGTTTAAAAATCGTTTAAGGTATTCCGCTTAAGAATCGGATGAATATTGGCAAAGATATGGTCATCGGAATATGCGATATTCACGCTCCACGTCAACTTTCCCATTTTTCAAAAGGAATCCACCGGAAAAATTAACAAAAAATTTAAATCAAAACTAACCTTGAGATTTTGATGACGATTTGTAGAGAATGGATCAAGGAATCGTCTAAGATATCCCCATCAAGAATCGGGTTTATATTGGCTAAGATATACACATCGCAGTTATCCGTATTCTCACTCCTTTGAAACTTTCCCATTTTTCAAAGGAAGTCCACCGGGTCTAAAAAAGATTGACTTCTCTGTTTATTCTAAAATAGTTTCAGCCCTTTCGGCTGCCAACACAAACATTCCAGTGGACACTGTGGACAGTGGACTTCTCGTGGTGGCAACATGAACATGGCCGGCGAGTGCACGCTAATGGGCGGTACCCGATTCCGCTCCTTACTCATATTTCCTCCCCCAACCCAATCGAGAAGCTCTCCTCATCCCTTAGCTCCTGGTGGGGTGAGTGGGTGTTAAGTGGCTACTGGCCGGGCAGCCGGGCAGCCAGACAGCCAGACAGCCATTCATCCATCTATTCATTCACTCGGTGGGGGTGTTTGCTGGTTTGGTATTTTGACGTGGCCGGCAGGCCAGCTGGCCAGGCTAATTTCCGTATAAATTATGTGACACGTGGTTGATGAGGGGGGCGGCGTGGAGGAGGATTGGGAGTGGGTGCAACGTCGTCATTAAAAATCGCCAATCACCGGTAGTCAATACAGACCATTTGAGTCCGCAATCGGTGTTGTGGTGAAAGGCGGCGGGTGAGCATCGTCGAAAACAGACAACACAGAGAAAAAATCTAGGGATACATTAAGATCCAAAACATAATAAACCTAAACTTTAACAATGCTTCTTTAAGACTTTGAATTATACATATATCTCAAAAACAAGTAAAAATCATCTTAAAAATCAAATTACACACATCTATGCGATGTCTTTCTTGTATTCCATAGGAATAAACCTAAAAAATAACTAAATGCCTAAATAATACAATATTTTCTCTCTGTATTTGATACCAAAATTGAATAATGCCGGGAAGGACTAGTGACTGGAGAGCTTGCAGGAAACCGGCGACGCAAATTGCAGGGTAGCGCCACCATTTCAGGCGAAAGATCAGGAAGGCGGAGGAATTGGAGGTCGATTGCAATTGGATATGGATGTGGGTATGGCTCCCAGGAGCAGCAGGGGGAACCAGAGCAGCAGCAGCTTTTTGTGCTTATGAAGTTGTGGATTTTTCGCCGGTTTAATTTTCGAGCTGACTGCAATTACAAGCCGTAAATTTGTCATGGTGCGATAAATGTGCGCAGACGGAGTGGAGCTGACCAGACAGAGCAGCCCGGGCAGCCTAATGCATGTAATCTGCCACTCAACACCCTGCCAGATCGTCCGGTATTGAGATTGTTGGTATTAAGTTTTTTTTCGGGTCCCTGGACTCGGATCTCGGGACTCGGGACTCGGGACTCTTGTTAACCAATTTGGCACGCCTGCGCAGTGGATTCTGCGATGGTGTGGGGATCCATTTTATGGGCCATAATCAGCAACAAACTAAATAGGAGTCCGTAGTCCAGGGTACTCCAGACCGGGCTGCGACCGGAGTAATCGCCTCTGGCCAATTCATGCTCACATTTTGGCCTGGTTAATTAAATACGGATTTCGCTTTAATGACCGATAAAACTTGATGAGAAACTTTAATGGCGCAGCGAGGCGCGGCCCGTCAGGGATCTCCTCCCATCGCCTCCGATATGGGGTCTCCGATCTCGGATCTCAGTTCTGCTCTTCCCGGATCGCTAAATCACCGTTAAAGCGATAACACACTATGCCAGCCCAGCCAACAATACGCATAGTCCACAGAAATTGGCTTTTTACGAGCCAATGGCCAGAGCCAAAACCAAAGCCAATCCATTGGCATTCCCAATGGCATTGCCAATCTCAGTTGCAATCCCGATGCCTCCTCGACTTACATTGTTGCCGAGGCGCAAAAATTAACTGCTGATGGATGTTGCACAGAAAAAAAACCCAATCAGACTTTTGAAACATAGTACTTAATCTTGTATATGGTTTCAATTAATTGATAAACAAACATTAGTTTCAGATTAAATTCACTTGGAAAGTATACACGAAAGTGTGCTGTGTGGGTGCATGGAGGAACCACTAGACATCGACAATGTAAAGCTCTGGTTCAAAGTCACCAAGTCACTGACAAAAATGTTGTAATCCGGCCTCCCACCCGCTTACAATATGGCCGTTGCAGTTGCAAGTTCTGTGTCTGCCACTGCTGCTGTTGCTGTTGCTGGCGGCTTACGAGTCGCCTCATTCGTCCGCCCGAACGGGGCATAAAATTAAAATGTTGCACGCCGACCCATCCGGGTCCGAGTACGAATACAAATACCACTGCAAGTCCGAGTCTTCGGCGACCCGGCGCGCTCATTAAAAACGCCATAAATGCTATAAAACGTAGAGCAAACATCGATTAAACAATATTTATGGGGCTTCACTTGCACATTGTTCGCTGGCTCTGCGCCCGGGCTTTCTAGCTGGTCAGCCAGCTAGCCAACTTGTCAGTTTCCCAGTTGGCCAGTTTGCCAGTTTGCCAGCTTGCCGGCTTGGACACGGCCGCGATTCCGTATTACCAACATTCGCCAACCTGGGCAGCACCAAATCCGCCCCAAAGTTGGCTTTGTTCTTGGCTGCTTTTGTCCGCTAATATTCGCCCCCTTTTCGCAGCTTTTGAAATGTTTCTGTTGTTTCTAAATTGGCCATATTCCACTGACCCAACTCAGGGTTTGGTCATTTTGCCGGAAGTCTAGGCTATGACATTCCCAACGAGGTGATGGAGATCAATGGCAGCCAGTAGGGATTGTAATTCCTTCCATTATGAGTACTTATATTGCAATAGTTCAATTCTAATTATTAAATATTTAGAGTAAACTATAACTGATCAACTCACATCCTTAAAATATTGCTTAAAGCTTTCTTCTTGTACTACAGACTCTCCTCTTCCGTAGACTCTCCTCCGTTAAGAGCAATGGAGTGCAGATGTGCCATTGACAGCTTCATTTGGAGCATATTGTGCTGGGAAAATTATGGAAATTATTGCAAATTAAATAAACATTTTCGGTGGAACAAGAGGAACATATCAATTTCCGATCGCAGAATGAGGATCGGAAGAACCGAAAGGATCGAAAGGATGGAGAAGCGTGTGTTTTTCGGGCAATTTAGACGAGGCCAGAGTGTTGTGGTTAAGGAGAGCTTGGTGCCAAGTCGTTTTGGCAGCTGTTCTGGGTCGAAACTCCAAGTGTTGAGACAATGGCAGTGCACGGCGCTCAATGAATAACAATTACAGCTATTAATCTTGGCCCAAACTGCTGGGCTGGTACTGCCACTTTATGCAGTCCTGCAGTGTGGTTAGTTTCTCTTTTATATACAAAATACAATATATATTCTTTTTTTGTTTTTTTGCCTGGCAATTTGCGGCCCATTTATTTATTTGTTAAGTGGCCGTAAAAGCGGTCACGGCACCACCAATGGCCAAGCAAAAGGCAAAGGCTGAAAAGGCAACTGCAATGGCCTTTTCTTTTTATTAATTTATACATTTTGTATAAGTAATAATTGTGCGGAAAACGGAAACAATGGAGGTTGTGTAATGCGGCCACTCAAGGCGGTAAAAACCAAAATGAAAACACCGACGCGGGGGCACAGGATGAGGGGCGGACTGCCACCAGAGACCATCTGGTGCTTGGCCAGTCAGTCAGCCAGTCAGGCAGTCAGGCAGTGGAAAGGAGTGAAAATTGCTCGTAATTACCCAGTCACACACACGCACATGGATATACTCGTATGTACAATATAAATGGATATATTCTCTGTGAGCTGGCGAATGCAAATGGTAAATATGGTCATTATCTGCTCCAAATCCAAGCCGGCGCACAACGCCTTCGTAGACGAACTGCACTCAAAAGCGCGACTCGATTCGAGAGTGGCCATGGCGGCCATGCCAGTTGTCCGTCTGGTAGCCACCACCGGGGGCTCCTCCTCTTGCTTCTCTTGCTTGCCATGTCGAGCAACTGGCAGCCCCTCGAAGGTATCCGCGTGTGCACAGGAAGCACTCGCGATGGCGATCAGCGCACTTACCAACGCTGCTTACGGCCATAACCATCCGGAGTTGGCTTTCAAAGTGGCAGCGGCAGGGCCACTGCAGTAGCACTGCCATTATAATCATGCAGGCAGCCAGACAGACGGACAGACAGGAGGACAGCCTGACAGACAGTTCGGCTATCTTTATTTATTGTTTCATTTTTCTGCTCATAAAGTTGGACCGTAGCCAAAGGATTGGCCCTCGAAAAAATAATTATATTCAAACGATAATATATTTGACCCGCCAGAAAGCCACATAACTACTAATTAACTTTGTCATTGGCCAAAACAAATTTAAGTTTATACAAACACGTTTATGTGGGAATTTAATCGATTCAAATCGAATGGAATCTTGTCCTTTGTCTCTGATCCTGTGGTACTTTTATACACAATATAAGAAACTCCCAAAGCACTTAAAATTGTGTTGCCTCTCCATTTCTATGACATCTTGAATGTTATATTTGTTATTATAATGACTACTTTGGATTAGTAATGACTCTTCAATAATGTAGAGAGCATTTCAGGAGGTGTAACCCATGACCGAAAGGGTAAACCAACATCTGACCGAGTTCCGGACTGGAATAGGAGCTCCAACCCCACAGACAAAGCAATCCAAGCGTATAATTGAGGCAAACCCGATGGTCAGGATGAGGACGGATGGGTTTCAGGTAGGAAAGGAAACGGAGCCAAGAGCCCGAGGCGACCGCAACACTCACTCCAAGAATTCGATTATTGTTAATGCAACAATTTAAACGTAATAAAACGTAATAATAATTTGCATTTCGAATTCAATAATTTGCATTCTGCAAATCAGACCTCCTTCCCTAAGGCCAGACAGGTGCATAAAATATTTAGGGGTACGTCCTCTCCGGCTTTTGATTCTATTTCGGAATACAAATGTACGAATGTGGGGGTCGAGTCGCGTTTTAGTTGGGTCGAAATAATACCCACAAATTAAGTGCAGAGTGGAGAAGTCGTGGACTCAAATTGCGGGTTACCTCTTCGGAGGGACACACTCAAGTGGCCTCGGGAATGGGTTGACTGACTCCACCGCCGCCCGATCATTAAATGTTAAGTTTGATTCCCCGGTCGAGACCCAAAAACCCTAAAAGGGGTGACTCACACCCAATCCGTTGGCTCGTTCGTGTGACTCGTGGGTTCTCAGACTCCCAAACGAAAATATCGAATATACCACGGAGCCTTTTGGCCTTTTGGGGTTTGGAGTTGAAGTTGGTGACTTTTCCCATGGATATCAGCGTTACGGCGTTGTCATAGATTGCGACATCGCCGATCCGCTCAGCTGAACAATTTCGTGGATTTCCCTTCCCAGTAGAAGCCAGCGAGCTAAATAAATGACAAACATGATTCGCATATCGATCGGGAGATTTCGAGTCTGATTCTGATTTTGATTTTGTTTTGGATTCGGCCTAATCCAATTAGGCTAGCCGATAGCCCCTTCCTTGGCTGGACAAAGCCCTAATAATTCCCAAATTATGGCAGGGCCTCTCCTTCATCTGGTTTCTGGTTTGTTCCCCAAAGCTCGTATTTAATAAACGATCCCTCATCACTCAGGCGGTAGTCGATCATATATCAGTCCATCAGTCCATCAGGCCCATGAAGACATCAGCCGGGCTTTTGGGGTCAGCTGGGTCAGCTGCCAAGTCCTAACTGGTTCACTGGAGATGTATTCGAGTCGAAAGATAAAGCCGGAGCCATGACAACTGCCAGGTCACTTGAGGTATTGCAGTGCAGTACGCATTTAATTGAATTAAATTCCAATTCGGATCTCCCCCGGTTTCCCAACTATCGCTTTGATCAGTCAATCCAATTATTTGCAAAATTTTGTCACATAAATAACTAGGCGGAGCTGAGCAGGGCGCACTTCCTTTCGCGTATCACCTGTCGTAGGATCGCAGTCAGACAATGCACCACCGCGAAGTGGTGGTGGTCCTCTCGAGGTTCGCGGTGGTTCGCGGTGGTTCACGATGCCTGAGCAAATCGGGGAAGTTGCGCCGGCGTGCCGATTACCACAAAACTCAGCGGGGTTCACTATTCTCTTACACTTGAAGAAAACAATCTGACAATGCGATGAACATTACCAATAAAAGATACCTCTTTTCCTCCTGTGTAAAGTCTCCCTCTGTGGTCCCCTACAAACCATTTCCATTCCGGACAGGGGTGACGAAAGAAAGGTTACGACGAGTCCTGCGTGTCGCGGCTACTGGGCTCGGAATTCGTGGGTCACCAGATCGGCCGAGTCCTTGTGTGTTGTGCTGAGGTGTTAATTGAATTCGTTTTGCATAAGTGGCCGGGCCAGGACGCTCGTAGGACCACCTGCGCTCAGGACAACGGCAGGCATTGTGTGTTAATTGTGGCAACAATGATGACATCGGCCGCAGCACAAAGCGGCCAACCAATTGTCAACATGACAGTGCAACGTTTGTTGCTTGTTGCTGGTTGCTCGTTGCTGGTTGATGTTGCCGTTGTCGTTGCTGTTTTCCGTTTTGTTTGCTGGTTGCCATGATCTTTATCGGTCGGCCTGGAATTTGCATATTCTCCTTCGGTGCATCTGCATTGTTGTCGCTGGTTTATTATGTCATTGCATCACCGAGGGGCAATACCACTCATACAATATGTTTATCGCCATCCGTCATGCACATTGTGTAGAAATTAGCACATAACCCAAATGTGTAAAATAGCGTCGACTGAAAATTAATTGCCGGCAATTAGCAGCCCAGGAGGCATGGGGCATCGGCGAGGTGGTGCGGTGAGCCGGGTTTCGCAATTACCTGTACATAATCAGGCATTGGCGCCTTGGCTTTGATAGAGCCGCTAATAGAGAGATCGCCGACAGGCGGTGGTCAAGGGGCCGAGGGGCTGGAAGCGCTCACAGGTGTCAGCCGGGCTGACAGCAGAATGCCCTTTAATGTCGCAAGTGGCGACCCATGCAAATGTCACGTTATCCGTGTCGCGCATTGTCACCGTTCAAATAAAACATAAAACGCACCGTCCTCGCGATAAATCATCGGCATTGGGGATCTGGGATCTGGCATCTGGGATTCGGATTCAGTTTCGTATTCGGAAATCGGGAATCGGTTGGACATTGAATCGTAAACCAAGAACCAACAATCAACGACCAGATCCAATTCCCAGCCATGAAGAGAGATGCAGCTGTCGCCGGAAGATCGCACTCCTCACCTTTAACTCTGCTCCAGATAGGCGACTCTGTCAAGGCTGATCGCATAAATTAGCAATCTAATTGCAGGGATGCACTCAAAGAAATCTGTGCCACCTGTGTCATTCCAATTTCCGACCAGAACCCTTCCCAAAGCCAGGCTTTGTTAAATGTGGTTTAAAAACTTGATATACCCCAAGGCAATCCTTGTTTCTTCAAGTGCACTAAGCGATCGACAATCCAGCGAAATCTTGGCGGAATCACGAAGCGCAGGCGACCACGAGCATTCAACATTTGTATGCAAATTGCTGCTGTCTTCTCCGCCATCCTTCGCCGGCTCCATCAGAGCCACTCCATCCCCAACTTGCAGCTCCTATCCGCAGCCACCTAAGAGCTGCGAAGTTAGCCATCGCTTAGGTGCAATCATAATCGCCGTCATATATGGTAGTCACGGGCGCTATCGTTATCACCTGGCCAGGTCTCTAGCCCCGTCTCCCCCGATTCTGGGGCTGCGAGCTGCGGGCTCTGGGATTCCGGATCGGCACGCAGCAGAAATAAATTTGCATATAAATTGCCGCCGTTGACGTCGCAGCCTCCGCCGCAGAGTCTCCATTTAAATCGAAGCGCACCGCAAGCAATTTTGGAATTTATGTAAGCATTTCGTTCGCGGGTTTAATTGACAGACTCGCCGACTCCTCGATTCGCACTCCTTTTCCCGTACCCGATCCCAGCCAAGGTAATCCAATTAGCCCAGCAGACATTCGGTACAAGGAAAAGCACTTGTCGCCCCGACTTCGGCATCGGCCTCGCCAGTCCTGCCTGATCTCCGACTTCTGGCCATTTCCTAATGAAGATGTCTGCAATTGGCCCCGGGCCAATCCCATTCGCGTTTACGTTGCCGTCACTCACTGGGCAATAAAAAATCTATAAATTACGGGGACATAAATATGGACTTTACACCGTTTTCGAGGGAAAACAAGTGCTTCTCCCGTGAATTGCTTGGCCACTTTGGAGGAGGATTCAAAAACATTTTAAGCAAAGATCAAATGGAAAACACTTTAAACTTTTGTGGATTGGTAGTTTGTCCCATAATGATCGGCCTTCCATCTCCGTTTACAGCCTGGTTCGTCTCATTTGCGGCTATTTTCAAATTCAATTTAATTCACTTTGTTCGGTGAGCATTATCAGAAGATAGCAGATGAATTGGGATCACTTCACGCTCCTAATGGGAATGCTTCGGAGCTGGGAAGAATCTGGGAAGAATCTGTGAAAGGGTGGGGACGGGCCCGACTTCAGAAGCGGAGTAGCCCAGATGAGATTGGCCTGGCCAACTGTCACGGGAACGAATGAGCGGTCAAAGAGGTGAGCACAAACAACATCAACATCAACATCAACATCATCGCATGGCCACAATCTAAGCCGGGCCCAAATGAGAGCGGCAAGAAGAAGAACGGGCCAAGGTGTCGACAAGCGGCCAAAACAAAAACAACAACAGTCGAAATATACAGTGGAGGGTAGACATTAAAGACAAAATATTTTGTTAGCCCAAGAACCTTTCTTCTACCTCCTTTCAGACTTCCAACTTTGAAATGAATTTCCAGTAAAATATCTCCTGACATACATTCATGGGCTTCACTGTATCGAAGTGAGGATGAGACTGCTGGGGCTTCTGCTGCCGTTCCCCAAAGAGATATCACAATAAATTAGGAAACGAAATCTTTACTAAATAAAGACATAAATTACACTCTGAATCGCTCTATGGGTATATGGGTATGGGTATGGAGACCGATTCCGGTCCGTTTCGATCCGATCCGATCGGATCCGAAATCGACTTCAAATAAAAAGCAGCCATCTACGAGTATGTTGAATGAAAATAAAATGTTGCCGCACAAAAGCCAGCGATGAGCCACAATGGTGACAACAACCAAGTGGTTGAGGTTGCTGCTGCCTTGTTGGAAGGCTTATAAAAAGCGAGAGAAATACAAATAATCAAACGAAATGTATTTTATTGGGTGATAAGAATCAATGAAGCCACTGAAATCCTATAGAGACATATTGTTTGCATTATGGGGCACCTATTCGAGACGCGGGATGCTGCCACATTTAAGTGGACATTCCCAGAGATCGGAGCCAACTTATCAGCCGGTTCGGTGTCGCTGGCTCAATTAGTGGGCGATGTAGGCGCATTAATACGTTAATTCCGTTGAGGTCTAAGGGGCTTCGAGGTGACTTCGTTTATGCGTGATTCGACGGAATGCGATCCGCCTATCCTCGATCGATCGATCGGCAGCAACGGGTCTTCTGTGATTTTGGGACAGGCAATAAATCTTGCCGGCCAAGAGATCGGCCAGCCGTTTAACATTTTTGTAGTAGTAAGGCCCGGTCGAGACAATAGGCGTAGTTTAGAGATAGTTTGATCGACCCAGCATCTGCCAGCCACCATCCACCATCCAGTTTTCAGTTCGGGAGGAGAGGACTGGCTTGCATCTTAATCAGGTGCAGCAGCGTCATAAGTCTCGGTTAATTGTGGCAGCCTCTTCGGGCTCCATGGCCCATTAGAGGGTCGAGATTTATGCGCGGGCTAAGTGGTCCGACTCTTGGCGATCGCCGCCTTTAATTAGGCATTGTTTAGTGGGCAGTAACTATCCGAGAGTGCGTATTTTATGGGCCGAAACTCAAGTCCAGTACTCAAAACAAAACACTCGGAATTTCTCACTTAAAATGGAGCTGTTTTGGGACAGAATATATTTGATTTTCCAAAAAAACTGCCTGAGGAATAGGGTAGCTCACGAATCGTATTATTGTTCTGGGCGGAGTTCGTTAATCCTCTTGTTTCCTATTGTGTTATTTCTAGGATGGCCCCAAAAATCCCAGCCAACAAAGCAAAAAAAAGCTAAAAAGGCAAAAGCTAAACCGTTTTCAAAACAAAAATCCGCATCCAACGGGAGTTAGTGGGCCCAGTGATTATAGCCCACAATCAATCAATAAATATAATTGGTCATAATTCGGTAGCCGGCCACTAATTAGATGCTTTTACAATACAACCAATTTACCACGGGCCAATGGTTTTGGCCAGCCCAATAAGAGAAAACCCGCACAGCAATTTAACAAAATATGGAAGCAGATTTATCATATGCAAATTGGCCAGGCAGAACAAAAGGCCCCAGCAGCTGCGTTCCATACGGGTTAAGATTCGGACTCGGATTCGGAATCAGAGGACAGTAGACAGAAGACAGAAGAATCGAAATCGAAGAGAAAGAATTGAAAGACTTCAAAGACTCGAATTCGGCCGGAGAGACACAAGAGACCCACAATTACAGGTGGGGCATACTAGAACAACTTCTGGCGACCAAACGGGCAGACGGCATTGTTCCTAATTAATCCAAGGGAATGCATAAAGCCTCTTCGCTTTGGCCTCTCACTATCAACACCTCATTACTCTTTTGATCACACTCCTCGTTAATGAAGATGTCAGCGGCAGCTGCCGCCAAATAAAATAAAACCAAAGACCAAATAACCAAATAACCGAATAACCGAAAAACCAAAGAGACAACGACGACATTTGAATTCAAAATTCAAATCAATGTTCAGAATTCCACTTTTTTTTTGTGGCGGCCTGCGACTTGCGAGGCGACAAAGATTAAATATACCAGCTCGGATGCCCCAAAGGCCCCTTTCCAAGTTCGAACTCGGAATACCCTAAACATCTTATGGAGGGGAGAATCTGACCAGTGAGTCGAGGCTACCAGTCGGGGGGTAGTGCATCCGAACCGAAACCTGTATCTGCATAAAGTTATAAACAAAGAAAACAAATTTGTCTTATCGCCCAATTCCAAATGAGATGACAACGAGACAAAATCACTCCCCGGCTCCGGGGGAATTATAAAAAGTAAAAAAAAGAAACAAACCTAGGGCAGCGCGTTAAAAGCTCGAGCTCATTTAAGGAGCGGACAAACACAAATGCACATTTTTTAATCGACCGGCTCATTAACAGAGGACCGATCCCTCCGAGTCGGCTGGAGAGAGTATGGAGTGCGTATCCCCGGTGTCCAAACCGAAACCCAGACCCGGTACACGGGTCGGGTCATCTGAATCGCCATTATGGCCATTTAAGTTCGGGCATAAATCAGTCGATTGGATGGCGACACTCTCGAGCATTTCAATATCCAAAACATGTTTCACACGCCTGGCTCTGAGTTGTTTATTTTAGAAATTGAGTGTGCAATTTTGGAAAGTAATTATTGATTAATAACTGTTTTAAGTGGTATTTAAAAATCTAAAAGGTGTCCTTAGAGCACCCTCAAAAATATGACAAATACACGTACAATCCCTTGATATTCCTTGATATTCGTTTATTTTTTTTCCACCAATAAGATATCCTTCAGAGCCCTTTCACCCCCAACGAGTTAATTGCATTTGCGTGTTTGTTTGCCGAGGAGGGGACCTGAAACCACCTAAAAAGCCCCTGCCTTGACGTATTTGTTTTTGTAAGCTAAAAAACGACGTAATGGCGGAATAACGACACCCATTCCTTGAGCCCTGGGTCTGAGATATTCGCCTGGCCTGGCACTGATTCGCTCGCATCTGCATTGGCCAGGGGGGAAAAAGATGGGGAAGGGCTAACAAACAACATTGTTGTCATATTAGTAAACGTAACTAACTTTAGTTATTGCTGGTGTTGCGACTTCGCACGTTTATGGTCCATTTAGAAGTATGCAATGGCGATGTTGCGCCGGCTCGCCAACAGATTTATCACCGGCTCATTGCCTCGAGAGCTATAGAGATGGTTATACACTAAAAGAAATTTGTACATACTCCGACAAAGTTCAGGGTGTACTACTGTCTTAAATACTCACCTAGACTTACTAAAAATAATTTGAATTTTAGCCTTTTTTAACAGTGCTAAGAAGAGGGAACCTTCGTAAAGTTCATCGATTTCAAGCAACCCAAACAATAAAAACTGCTCAGAGCCAGCGTCGGGCCCCAAAGATTTGGGCAACATTGTTGCCTGGACAATTTACACAGGACAGGACCCTTCAGACTCATCAACGTTGCCAACTGATCAGACCTGGCGAGGAGTCGGAGCCGAAGGATCGTAAAAATGTTTGACTGCGATTATATGGCGCTCATGAGAGCGCCACTTTGGCCTGGTCCATCAAACCAATGCCTCCTCTCCTTCTTGGCTCTTGCCACATACAAAAGTTTGATGGAATCGCCCAGCCGGCAGGTCACAATTCTGTGGCCTAAACGGAGTCACTGAATGAGCGTGAATTCAAGGCAAAAAGCACTCACAAAAACAACCAAAAAACACGAGTATATATTCGTTTTCTCAAGATGACCCAAAGACCCGTGGCTCAGACTGTATAAATATCGTATAATGTATAATTTATGGGCGCGAGGTGAAAATATTTTCAATAGAAGGTGATTTAAATTTATTAAAGGAATGCTCACGCGCAGCTCCGCACTAAATTAGAATAAGCGAAGGGCTGTCGAAGCCGGGGCTGGGGCGGCATCGACCATTTGCTCATAAAAACTCAAGCAAATTGAATTGGTCACCTGATCTGGTGTTCCCTGTACAGATTCCTGCACCGGGACGGGATGGGACGAGGCTCCCAATTCCGATTGATGCTGTAAGTATCGACACGAAAGAGCTATGGTACACAACACACGCTGGCTTATCAGATGCGAAGGCCCAGTCAGCTCATTTAAAACCAGGCCAGAACCCCCTCTCGGTTCCACTACAGAAGAGTCAACGGTCCAAAAATCCCATTCGAAGCCGATCCGATCCGATCCAGCCGCTGATGCCTGCTCAGCTCGCCTTTTGTTAACACCATAATTTACATTGATTTATGTGCTTAGTTGGCTCGGCGTTTTTAATCGGTCAGTGGAATGACCAAACCCCGTCTCCAACTTGACCATTCCTTATCCCCTTCCTAAGCCCAGGAGACGTCGCATTTAGCTTGTCTCCACTGTTCCCACTGTCCCCAGTGCGGCTTCATTTGGTTATAATTAAAATGTCGATGTTATCTACCAGATTTGGACATATTGGCCATTACGTTCGAAATTTAAGCGATTTCTATGCGCGGTTTTTTGTTTTGTTTGATTTTGATTTCGATTTCGTTAAGCGTCTCTTTCCCTCACACAATGAATATTGATTATATTAATATTTAATAACGTTTTAAAGAAGCCTCCTCGAGTGTTAAATGCTTATTTATGCTCGCTGGCTCTTGGCTGAGTTTTTTGTGTCTTGTGTTTGCGTGAAATCGAACGAATAAATTGTATTTGTTGTCAAACCAAAGCGATTTCCTGGTCGAAAGGGCGGAGAAGAGTAAAGGCTGGATTATATTGCTTACATTTGATTTCTTTATTGATTTCTCACTCATTTTGAGCCTTAAAACACTTATGCTACGGCTACTCTACTACCAAATATCAGTTCAAACGCAACCAAAAACTTTATATAAATAGTGTGGGCTTACTTACTGCTAGAGTTACGATTTTACGAAGTTACAAGTTACAAGCTACAAGTTGAAAGTTAGAGTTACAGGGACACTCTATACTCTATACTCTATATATTGCATATGCTATAGCCTTAAATGGTGATGAGGTAAGTCGGCAGCCGGCGAACTCAACTAAACTGAACTGAACTGAACAAATATGCATTATAATTATGCCAAGCGGGTACCTATGGCATTTTCGTTTAAATAGATATGTCTGTGCATTATAAAAATGGGACGAGCGTGTATTGTATAGTATTAGTTACAATTTCAGCTAATCTTAAGCCGCTGCTCTTGCTTCTGCTTTTGCTATTGCTGCCGAGCCGTGCCGTGCTGTGCCGAGCCGAGCCTTTGCGACCCCCAACCGCAGCCACGTAGGTGAGCAGCATTTTAACTTTGGTTTTTCGATTTGTTTTGCCTACAATGTAGTCGGCTTCTCGTGTTTCACTACCCAAACACGCACCTCCAGAACCGCCCTCCAGCTCCTCCTGCTTCCAGCTCCTCCTCCTCTGCCTCCTCCACATTGCTGTTGCAATTTCAGACGCTGCTTCTATTGCAATTGCAATAACTGCTGCTGCTGTCAATCACAGACGCGCGCACAACTCAAGTTTTCAATTAGATGTCGCCGCCGCTGCCGCCGGTCCAAGCCCCTCTCTAGCGATGGTCATGCTTTAGGAACTGCAACGTACCCGGCGCATCGGAGGATGACAGGCGGGCCACCTTTGCTGCCACCGCCACAGCTGGCGACTCAATTTCACCATCGGAATCGTCGTGTACGTTGATCTCCTCATCCGAGTCGGACGACGAGTTGTCCACGGTCATGGTTGAGCCGGCGCCAGCTCCAGATCCAGATCCCTCGCCGGCCACCTCGCTCCGTCCGCTGGCAGGTGAGTAGTGCAGTCGGGAGCGTTGCTCCTCGGCGGCGGTCAGGGAGGCGGCCACGGCATACTGCCTGGCCAGACCCAGGAATGCGGCCGCCGAGGGGGAACTTACCAGGCTGCGGAAGGCACTCCTCTCCCCGCCCATGGACACGGGACTGCACCCCGTGGGCGACAGTTGCTGCTGCTGATGTTGCTGCTGTTGCTGTTGCTGCTGCTGTTGCTGGTGGTAGTGGCTCAGGAGCTGCAAGGCCGCCGGGTGCGTGGGCAGATGCAGGGGATGATGTTGCAGGGGATGGTGGCCTGATGGCGGTCCGTGTAACGGGTGCAACATCACTGCCGGTGGAGGCGGAGCCTGTGGCGAGTGGTGGTCAGCCAGATGGGGCAGCGGCTGCTGAGGAGGCGGAGCCGCAGCCACGGGAGCCGAGGTGGAGGCACTGCTACTGTGGTTGCTGGGCGTGGGCGAACTGGCCGGTGGGCCATCGTTGGACTGCTGGGAGTGCAGTGGATTGGCGGGACTGGAGCGCTGGCGCTTCAGAAGATTCATGCGCTGGTGGCGACGCCACTTGGCCCTGCGATTCGAGAACCACACCTGAAAGTATACAAAAATATAAGAGTTCGGTTTAGAATTTATGTTTTTAAGAATATATGAAAGCGAAAAACATAAGTTTTCTTGTTCAGAAAATGAAAGCTGTGGAAACAGTGCGTCGTATACGTTATATCTGGCTTAAAAATCTAGATCTGTTGAAGAAGTTAAAGAGGAAAAACTAACCTGAACTCGAGCTTCACTTAAGCTGGTGCGGCTGGAAAGCCTCTCCCTGGTGCTCACACAGGGATAGTGACTCTTGTCGAACTCCTTCTCCAGCTCCTCCAACTGCTCCGGGCTGAAGGTTGTTCTGTTCCGGCGAAACTTCGGCTCGTCATCGTCGTCCAGGTAGTCAGAATCAATGTGCCTGTTCTCGTCGGCCGACTCCAGGGTGTCGTGGCTGCCCGATCCGGGAGAGATGGCCCTGTTGGTTGGGAGACCAGGCCCTCCAGCACCCGTGCCTGCCATGAGATGCGCCGAGCTGATGGAGCCACAGGTGGAGGCGTTGGGAATCGCACTGGCGGCACTGGGTGGCAGATTGGCCAGTGTGGGAGCCGCCACGGACCACAGGGCGGATGGGGGCGGCGGGGGAGGCACTCCTTGGCCACCTGCTGCAGCAGCCGCCGCGGCCGGATGCCAGGTGAAGCTGCCGTAGGGATGTGGGGGCGGCGGGTACAGGCCGTAGGCGGCGGTGCGAGCAAACTCACTGGCCACCCGCTCGGCGGCGCGGTTGCGCAGGATGCGATTGATGCTGCTCACCGAGGGAGCGGTGGCATTGGTGCAGACACCTGCGAGGCGGGATTACGCAATTACCAACTGGCATATGAAAGCGGCCGCCGATCAATCAGCGATCAATCAGACCCGCCCGGATTATCTCCAATTATCCGCGGAGCTGCTACTCACCCTCTGAGATCAGGCGTTCGCGTATCTCCCAGGCGAAGATCGTCGGATTCTCGCGCTTGTACTGCTCGATCTTGGAGACGACTGTCGGCGTGGCCACCTTCGGCTTCGAGCCACCAATTAAGCCCGGTGGTCGGAGCGAGCCTGCAAAAAATCAGAGCACATCAGAGGTTGGTTAAATTATGAGACAATCGATTTATGGCCAAGACTGTAAGCTGCGATTTTGACAGTTCATCTGGCTTATCCCCTTGTTTTTAATATCTTTATCAGTTGGCCTCATCAGCATGAAAGAGTGTTGGATGGTGGATGGGAACTCACTACACTGAGAGAAGTTACTTTTAGTTTGAAGTTTAAAGGAGGATAGTGTCCTTGTTAAACATACCCTTTGGTAGATTACTCTTTCAGGCCTAATTAACTACTCGTATGTATGTTTTTTTCTCCAGTGGTAGAAAAGCACGCAACGACCCTTACAAGCCAGCAAATAAGCCGCATTTTGATTAATGAGCCAGCCGCGTTTTGGCCACCGCCAGAAAGCCAAACCAGCCAGGCGTTTATGCAATTTTAAGTGGCTAAATTACACGGCTGGAAACAGACGGAGGGATACTCGGGAGGACACTCCCGAGGGATAATAACATGTTTATCATTAAAATTAGCAAACAAATCGAAAACAAAGTGCCCATTAGTTATCTGATGTGGGTCTGGCGAAGGGGGATACCGAAGATAGAGAAGTCGATGTCGGACTAGATCTGAGGGTCTGTCAGGAGGTGTTTCGTGTTTACTGACCTAGCAACTTGGAGACAGCTCCCTGCTGGGTGAGCATGTGCTGGGCGATGTCGTAACCGCGCAGGCCGCCGAACCGGGAGAACTCCAGGAGACGATGCTGGGACATCAGGCTGTTCAAAGTGCTTCCCGCCGCCGCTGCTCCAGGGGGAGGTACACCACCACCGCCAGTGCTCCCTGTGCTGCCGCCAAAGCCCGACGGTATTTGCACAGATGTGGGTGATGAAGTCGCAGCTCCCGATCCGGATCCCGCTGCTGCCGCCGCCGCTGCTGCCACTGCTGCCACGGATGCCGCCGCCACTGCAATTGAACGAATTGAACGATAATTGGCCATTGTCAGGCGTTATTGTTGCTTTTCACTCCACTCCAACAATAGTTAATTATGATAAATTAACCGTTAATTGTGTTGACTGAACTGGACTGGAATGACTGATAGCCTAGCCATTCCAATACATATCCTCCAATAGGTACATAACCAATGGCAATCGCTAAAATGGTGGCCAACACGCAAGCGAATCTGCTGCCAATGGAGATTTATCAAGCTAATTGAAACGCGGAGCCCGAGTACAAAGCGAAAATTAAAATATGTACTCAGCTGGCCTAAAGCACACACAAATTGAGGGCTAAAACAGGCCTGTGTATTACGTTAATTCGACAGAATATTTTATTTGCTATCGCTTAAAAACGATACATATTTCATTCGGCTTGGGCACCTCGTCGCTCAAATTGTCAATTAGCGTTTTAAATGCGCGTTTCACTTTTCTTGTTTGCCGAGTAAATATTTTTTAAAAAACGTCCCTAACTGAATATATTGTATATTGTACTATATATGGGCTCATAATCATTTCTGCCGCTCATCTACCGAGAACCAGTTTTATTTATTTTATCAACCGACAACCGTCTACCGACTACCGACAGGGCAGAAGAAATGGGAGGAAATGAGCCACGCACTGCCAATTATGACATTTTTGTAGCAGAGTGCGTATTAAAAAATAATTATATAGATTAGATTTATTATTCAATATGCACTGGTTGTTGGGTTTACGATTTATCGAAAATGATGGCAAATAATTTAAAGAAAAGATCGTTTGATTGGAAGCTTATTGATTTTGAGAATTTTCAAGTCAACAAGAAATCGAAATCTAAATTGATTATTTAGAGACAGTCACAGTCCGATTTAGATTTCAAGACTAGTTTCGCCGACGGCTTATCCTTGTCCCACATCGAAGGACTTACCACTGGAGGCGTGCGGGGCCAGCGATGTGATGCGTTGGGGATGGGGCTCCATTTTCCAGTGGGCGGCCGAGAGGCCGGAATTTGCGACAGTTAGCGAGCCAAGGTCACGGTTTAAAGTCGGCTCAATCAACATGTCTATGAGTCGGTCTAATCGATTAGTGTTTTTGTATTCGAAATATTAATTCTAATTCCGTATCTGATCCGTTGTAGAGCAATCGAGGCACAGTCACAGAGCGGTCACAATCACAGCACATCCAAGCCAGCGGGTATTGTATCGATTGTAGCCGAGCGGAAACGGAAATGGAAATGGAATTGGAATTGCAATTGGGAATGGAATGGAAGTGGCGGCGCAATGCGGTCAATTGGATTCATAGCACACACACACACAAATGCACTTTGCCAAAGAGAAACACGGTTAGAAAGCGATCCTTTCTTTTCTTTCTTCCACCGATTCCCCGATTCTCCGGATTTTTTGATTCTGGAATTATTCTTTCCACGCTGCGCACCGATAAAACGTTGTGTACGCGAAAGCTGCTCTCAGCACAATGAGGCGCTTGAATTTCACCTGGCCGGGTCGCTCCACTCGGCGGGTTCCAGTTTCACTCGGCTCGACTTGAGCCGAGTTTGGAGCGCCAACCGGTTTGCGGGTTTCACCGAATTCATAATGGCGGCCGTTGAGGGCAGTCCGTCGGCTTGAGTTTTTTTTTATAAGAGAGAGACCACTGTACAGTCAACTGTCGGTGACTGTGTGCGCGCACACAATTCGAACAATTATAAACTCGTTGGTGACGCGCTAATGTAAACACTGGAAAGGAGTTGGGGCTTCCAGGGGGCAGAGGCTTTGGGGCTCTTCACTTCCAAACGCCTCGCATATTGGGCGTTACAGTTCAAGCATTCTATATCTATAAGGTATTTACAAAATGATGGAATTAATTATAAAATCAATTCCCGATATGGGGCGTTAGTACCTAACCTTTAAGTGCATTTAATTAAGTTTAGTTTTGTACTAATGGATTGCTAATTGCCAGAGATTTCATTTGAATTCGTATTTGAATTCCTTAACATAAATTCAATTTCATTTAATGCTTATTAAAGCCACGGAAAATTAAAATATTTTATCACCAAAGTTGAATAATGAACTCCGTTTTAGACTTTCGCTAGTAGGCACTAAAAACAAATAGATTTCAATTAAACTTCAGACTGTAGTGGGTTACAAACATATTGGTAAAAAAATATAAAAAAAAACTAAGCCACATCCAATAAATCTAAACAGAGACGCTAAAAGGAAACATACTTAGAGGCTTTTCATTTCTTTTCATTTTCTTTGTACTTTCACAATAGAAGAGGTAAAACATAACAATAAATAAAACTATTATTAAAAACTATTATAAATTGATTAAACCTTAATCTTAACTTTCTATTTTCTTTCTATTTTCGAATGTTATTGGCATTTAAGGATCTATTGGCATTTACGTAATAAAGGATGGGAGCCTCATCCTCATCAGAAGGGTTTTAATCTAACAACAGAAATAATGAATTCAAGTTTCTTAAGATCTTTATTTAGAATAAAACACTTTAAAAATAAATAGGACCAATAAAAGGACGAAAATCATTATAGAGGTTTATGAAATAGCATATTTTTAGAAAATACATCCTGATTCTGAAAACATCGCAAAAAGCATCCACATCCCAGTTGAACAATGGACATAATCGCTTGCCCGGAATGAGGCGCTTGCCATACAGGTTCCTGGTCCGCTAGGTCGTTGTCTTCGGGATGCGTGATGGATGATTGATGCGCTGCCTGGCCAAGACAATCCGATGTGAATCGAAACTGCAACTAAACTACACATGGCGTGACCATGATGATGGCCAGCCACACAGAACCCCAGTGAGCGCCGGGAGAGAGGCTTATACAGAAGCCAAATTGCATCAAAGCCCACGAATTGAGTGGCTCCCGGCGCTGCAGAAATGGATGCTGAATGCCAAAGTTAAAAAGCAATTACCCAGACCGATTCTCGTCCGAGATGATGAGAAAAATCAGAGGGATCTCTGTAAAGCAAGCGAAAACGGGAAGCATATGCTGGGTTCCAATCTGAAGAACTCACCTGGCGATAATGAGATGTCTCACTAAGCTGATCAGAACTGCCTTTTGTATTTATTTGTCTGTTCGAATGCAAAGTGCACAATGGGGCAGATACTCGGCCGAAAATACACACATCGCTGGACCTCAGAGTCAGAGTCTCTGGATTTGTGAAAGGCGATCCATGAATGAACGTTGCTGACGATGACGTTCGAGTGCCCTCATGCCAGAGATCCAGAGCAAACGCAAACAATCGAACAGGAATAATTTACTAAGTAAATAAGATCTGGATACCGATCGCTGCACGGAGCAAAATTAGTTTTGTCTTAAACAGAACCGATTTCAGTTCAATTTAATGATATATATTGATAGCTATTCGAAGGTTTCGCAGGTTTAATCAAAAACAGAAGGTGGAAATACTGGGACATTGAACCCTCATTTCATCCCAGTGTAAGACCTGGCGAGTAGCGTGCGCCCTCGCCACTTCGAGTGGCACTCCAACAATCAAGCATTCACACAAGCAGATGGTCCCCAGCCGTTGGCGACCACCTAAATGAAATTTCATTTACTTTTCGCCCGTCATCGCCGCCGCAATCGCAACGCAGCTCCCCCACCTGCCCACCGGCCCAGAGCTCCATCTCCTATTTGCTTATGCACACATTATCAACGTACGCCCGCCTTATTGAGTGTTTGTTTACCTAATTCGATTACCGATCGCGTCCGTTCGAGCCATAGTCCACGGATCACTTGACCATTTGGGTGGCACAGAAAGCGGGCTCGCACTTAGGGGGCCCGCTCCTTGCCAGATTTTATGCGTAATCGCTCCACGGCAGCAGATGCTCTGCAGCTGGAGCTTAATTGAAGAGTCGGCTTGGCATCCACAAGGTACTTTCATCACTTCAGAGGGTTTAATCTGCAAATGAAAATTAAGTAAACTAAAATTTGAAGACAAGGAAATCTTTTTGTTTTATTAAGCACAAGCATATGTATTAAATCATATATTAAATATTGTTGGCAGATTAAATGTCTTAGATTAAATTAAGCCCCAACTAAATGAAAAATTTTACAAATAAATGTTAATGTTTTCAAAATGTAAAGTTTCCTATAAAACATTTCATTTTTAGGACAAGGATTGTTGGGTAGAAAAATAAAGCTCCATAAAGTATACCTAACAAAATTAAAATTAAGTTTAAACTTATTTTAAATTTAAAAATAAACTTAAAAAGTAACCGCCATTTTGAAATAAGGGTACTATGCACGTCGATAAATAATCATGTAGAAAAAAATAAAGTATTTTCCAACACTAATGCTTCCCAAAACACTCCGGCAACTCTATTCGAGTTGGTATATCAAAACCGCAAACCTTTTTGTTGTATTTGTATTGTGCGTTGTTTTCCGAGACGATTATCCTTATCTAGACAATTAGCAATTATCCACTGGGCTACGCACCAAACGGTAACCGCTTTATTTTACTCGGAGGAGCGATAGCAAGAGTCCCAGCACCAAAATGATGAATGAAGCAGCCCTCGCCAACATGATTCCCTACGACACAATCGGACTCTATGAGCAGCCAAAGCCGCGATTTATATTCAAGATGCCGCGAGTTGTGCCCGACCAGAAGTCCAAGTTCGAGAGCGACGAGCTCTTCCGCAGACTCAGCCGGGAGAGCGAGATCCGGTACACGGGCTACAGGGAGCGGAGCATCGAGGAGCGGCAGGTGCGGTTCATGAACGGCTGTCGCGAGGGCCACACGGAGACCAGCTTTGTGGCCTCCGGCACCAACCTGCAGCTGGTGTTCAACGCCAACCAGAACCCCTACCTGCACGACAAGGAGTGCGACTTCGACAAGGAACACGGCAAAGTCCACATAAAGTCCTACTTCATCATGAACGGCGTGTGCGTCCGCTTCCGGGGCTGGCTGGATTTGGAGCGCCTGGACGGTGTGGGGTGCCTGGAGTACGACGAACGGCGGGCCATGCACGAGGATGCCATTCTCCGCGACCAGATCGACCGGTACAACCAGCGCTTGCGGGAGTTCGAGGACACCAAGCGCGCCTACCGGGACAATCGGCAGGACGAGATGGAGGCGGTTCGGCGAGGAGTCGCTTCCGGCGGCATTGGCGTGGGCGCCAGCATGTGGCGCCGTTAGTTGGACCTGTGGACGGCCCCGGCGCCGTCGCACCAGCAACTCCAGCTCCAGCCGGAGGCGCTCCACCAGCAGCCAGAGACTCAATTCGCGAATACTCAATACTTCATGGACAACTGAGAATGCTCCGACCAGCCCCTTTTGACGATGGGGTGGTCTTTCCAATGCGAGATTTAAATACGATTACGTTAGAGATGTTCGATGCTCGAATGAATATGCTCCTAGATTTAGTCTTAGCTCTAATGCTTACTTTACGTATGCTTTTATGGTATTACTTACAACTTAGTGTCGGTTTAGTGTCGTGTATCTTTATCTGAAATACATAAATTACTAATCAATCTGGGTTGTTAATTCGCGGGATCTGTGACGCAGCTTGACTCGGAGTCTCAGAAAGATCTGTGACACACGGAGCTTAGAATACCCCAGAAGGTGACGATGCTCAATCGGTTGATTAACTTCAAATTATGTGGAAATGAAACCTGTTAGAAGTCATTTCGGGAAAGGGTTTAATACTACTCCGGGTTTGGATTCTTTAGAGTAGTGTAGCCTTTTGGGGATCTCTTAATTGCTGTATAGGATCGGCGGCAAATTCTAGGACTCCATAAACACCCAATAAAAATACATTCAAGTTTGGATATAATTCTTAAAATGAATTTCAAATTATGTGGAAATGAACCCAGTTGGGTTTCGATTCTTTAAAGAGTACTGCAGTCATGGTAGTGTAGTACCCAATTTTTGGGATCTCTTTAAGTATAGGATCTCGGACTCCTTAAACACCCAAAAAAATGCATTCAAGTCTAAGTTTGGATATTATAATACAATACATAATGCACTTTATATATATACGTTAAAAAGCCGGGGATTTGTGTAAATCTAATCTAAATTGGTTTCGCTTAGCGTGACCGAAACACGGAGGAAAAAAAATAAGCTTATCGGAATTGCAAGTTGGAAATTCGGAGCCCGATACTCTCCTTGCCGATCTGGCTCACCTCGCACACAGTGCAGAGATTGCCTTTGTACTGAGGATCGTAGGACGAGCCGCAGAAGGGACATGTCACCTCGGGCTTGCCGCGGTACAAGGGCTTCCAGCTAATGCCGCAGATGGTAAACGGATTGAACTCCTCGTACTGCAACTGGTGCTCATCCACGGGGTTAACCTCGCAGGCTTGCAGGATCTTTCGGACCTGCTGGGCCACATCTGGCCTGGGAGCCAGTTCAAGAAGGCGGCGGGCAAAGGAAGCGGCTGTCTTGTAGTTCTTCAGCTTGAAGAACATGTTCAAGGCGGTGCGGAGTGTCAGGATTTGGTGCACGGGCTGGAGCTTGCAGTGGGTGAAGTAGGCGGCCATCTCGCACAGGCGCTTCTGCTCCTCGAGCGTCGCCTTGGGCATGCCCTTCCGCACGGTCTCCATTTTCAGGCCCACTATGTACTCCGCGCAGATACGCAGTAGCTGCTGGGCTTCCGCCGTGTCCACCTTGGTTTCCACCACCAGCAGAGGAATGCTGATCAAAATCGAGTGGAACTTCTCCACGGCCTCGGTGAACTTGCCGGATGTCGTTAGCTGGTAGCCAGCTTGAAGCCGTGCCACCAAATCGTTCAGCTTTATTCCCAGAGCTGGACGCTGCTGTTTCAAGTTGGTCTCCGAGAAATTGCGCAACGGATAGCCACTCAGTGACTGGAGATTGGGATTGGCCGTGTAGCTTGTCTTGGAGCAGGCGTAATTTTGTAAAAAGAGGGTTTTGAAGGGCTTGAAGTTGACCACACCCAGCTGGTCGTTCAGCAAGCGGAATGCAGTCTCGAAGGATCCGGCTTTCACGTGGTCCAGCACAAGTGGAGAGTTGTTGGCCCATTGTTGGGCTGGGGACAAGCCCTTGTTGGGAGCCGCATAGTAGTTGCTGTCCAGGGCAGAAGCCTTGATCTTTGAGGCCAGTTCCTCGGGCACCACAAGGTCATCATCACCCACATCCCAACCGGCACCGTCCTCGCCACCAGCTCCGCCATCGCCATCGTTGCTTTGGGCGTCGTGCATCTCCTCATCACCGTCTTCGTCGAGACCCAAGTCGGCATCTGCTCCCCAGCCATCGCCGCCACCACTAGGATCGTCCAGCACAGCGTCGGCGTTGATGTTGAGCGCTTGACGGGCCGTGGCACTGCTTCCAGCCCTAGTCACCATGGCACCCTCGAAGAATCCCTTGGACACCGAGAGCAGCGGCCAGTTGGTATCCAGTTGCTGAATCGGCACCGGTGGCTGCAGCAGCTGTCCATTGTGATTGATCTCGGGAAGGGCGTTACCCTGCGACGAAATGTCCTCACCCAGAGATTCGGTAAGTTCCTCAAAGCCATGGGTGGCTGCTGTCAGATAGGCCAAGGACAGTTGTCCACAGTTCTTGAGAATATTCACACGTTCCTTGACATCTCCCAGCAGGAGTGCGCCTTGGTACTGCGCCGACACGTCCTTGCGAATCTCTGCGATCTTGTTCATCTTCTTGAGCTTCTCCAAGTTTCCAGTAATGAGATAGAGAAAACTGAGCTTGTCAAAGTTCTTGGTGCGCTGGTAGCACATCTCCACCACCTGGTGGTTGCCCTGCAGCAGAGCACTCTGGCCCAGGCGATCCCAGCAGTCCTTGTCATCGAGAGCCTTAGCTGCCTCCAGGGCGATCTCGATGTTTCCACACTCCAGAGCCAGTCCGAACCGAGTCTTTTCGTCCTTGACGAAGTGCAATGCCACCTCGGGATAGCCCTTCTGCTGGAGGTACGCAATGATGCTCTGACCCACCAGGCGGGCATTCCTCACCATGTGGAGCACCTCGTCGTATTTGCGTTGGATCAAGGCCAGCTTGAACTTGTACTCCGTGGGATCGATGTGCAGGACACGAGTGCGGCACTCGCGATCCAGGCAGAACACCTGGTTGCCCTTGACTCGCGTCAAATAAATAGGCAAGTCCAAGGTACGAATAATTCCGTGGTCGCCGTTGGTAATGGCGTACTTGATGTGGTTGCTGGTGGTGTAGATGAACACGCCAGACTCGTCCCAGGCTCCCGACTTGACGCGGCAGTTCTCCTGCACTGTGCAGAGGTACTGCAGCCTCCTGTCGCAGATTGTCACCGAGTGCTTGCAAAGCAGCGCCACCAGCGACATGTCCGGGGACCAAACAACATATCGGCACTTGGCCAGCTTAATGCTGCCGACGGATACGAGACGCTGCACCTCGTACAGGGTAACAAACTCGGGATCCCGAATGAGCAGCATGCCGGTGCCGGCATAGAAGATCTCCTCGCAGAAGGTGGGCAGCTTCTTGGTCACCTCATTCTTAAAGTTCTTAATCACCAACTGCTGGTTGCGATCCAGCACAGCAAAGCGGTTGCGAGCCACCCAGATGGCTGTGATGCCCGAGCTGCGCTTGCTGTCCGACTCGCTTTGGCTCTCCGTGTCCTTGGGGATCTGGCAGAGATCGTAGGTGCTGTTCTCCAGGTTGTTAGTGCGAGTACAGATAAGCACGGCGTTCAGGGCCGGATTGTACGACATGCTGTAGACCGGAGATTTTCCAGGACGCAGCTGCATTACTACCGTATCCTTGGTGGTGGTAAAGTCCAGTTTGCGCAGGAAACGCTCCTTTACGTAGTAGAGAATGTTTCCGTGAACAGCGTAGGCAGGACGTTCTCGCTCCAACTTGAAAACCACCATGCCTTGAAAGAAAGAGAATTTTACAATATTTCGTTACCAAAAGTAAGTTTTTAGGAGCCTACCTCCATCATGACCGGCTGCAAAGAGATTGAGAGTAGGATGCGCTGTGAGAATCCAGAAACGTTCGTTGTCTCGACGGAATGTGTAGAGGCACTGCCGCTTGGTCATGTCCCAGACGCGAATGCTGCGATCCTCGCCGTTGGAGAGGATCAGATCCTGGCGGGGATGGAACAGAACGCTGGAAACGTTGTTGTAGTGGCCGCGGCAGGTATCCACCTCCCACGCCTTGTACTCGTTCATGCGCCAAAGCTTCACCAGGCGATCGTCCGCACCGGAAACGATCAACGGAAGGGTAGGATGGAAGCTGGCCCAGTTTACTCCACGATCGTGACCCTCAAGGACGTGCTTGACCACAGCATCGGCCTGACCGAATAGATCCGTGGCTCCCGGATGACCCTTCAGGTGGTCGTCAAGCCCTCCCGGTCCCGGAGCCACGTTCTTCTTGCGCAGGCCGGAGATGTCCCACACTCGAACCGTCTGATCCAGCGAGGCGGAGACAATCTGATCTTCCGTGGGATGGAACTGGGCACACATTACGTAGTGGTTGTGGCCCGTTAGAACGCAGATGCAGTTGCGCGACTGCCAGTTCCAGATGCGGATGGTCTGGTCATCGGATGCGCTCAAGATCCAGGGGTACTCGTGATGGAAAGCCACCGTGCGCACGTAGTCCAAATGGGCCAGAAGTGTGAAGATGCAGCGGCGCTGCTTGTAGTTCCACACCTTGATCTTGTAATCGTCGCCGCCGGAAACAAAGAGGGGCATCTGTTGGTGGAATGCCACGCCACGTACCGGCCCGTCATGCTCGTCGAACTTCTCGAGCAGTGTATGCATCCGGTAGTCCCACAGCTGGATGACGCCGCTGTGCAAGCTGACCAGGATCCAGGGGCGCTTCGGGTGGAACGAAAGTCCCTTCACCCGCGCTGACTTCGACTCGAAGTTGGTCAGCATGTTGGCACTTTTTCCACAATCGTGTCTCAAATTTTTTCTTCTCTGGGTGTCGGCTTTTTCCTTGGGCGCCCTTTGTCGGTTACTGTGGGCACTGGCCTTGACTGCAATATATAAAATATAGGGTAAGTGTAAATTTCCTGCAAGTTAGGACCCCAAATACCACTTGATAATGGGCAAGCAAGAAATCTGAAGAAAAAACCAACCAATTGTAAATCTGTGACACGTCAATTATCTTGTTCTTCCACTGCAGTGTTGGAAGGCCTTTTGCAGAGCTCAGAGTTGACAATTCTCTTTAGCTTTTTCTATATTTATTAAATTCATCGCCGGTATTTATTAAAAACAATTTTATTAATTTTAATACTTATGTTTATTAATGTTATTTGTCTTTTTCATTATATTACAAAAATGAATTGTACAAACTCTGCCACAGCGACTGCTTTACAACACTGGTATTAAAGTACATACCACTTGCAGTCTTTGTTTACTTCTTGAAATACCATGAAAAAGCTATAAATATTGCATAAAATGACACTGGCACACCGGGCTCTCTTCACATGGTTCATAGTACTGGTCTTCCTCATCCTGCTGTGCCTGCGCCTGGACCCGCACACCACCTGGAATTGGTTCGTTACCTTCACACCGCTCTGGTTCTTCGACTGCATCCTGATCGTGTACGTCATAATCAAGTTCATCCGCAAGTGGCGGAATCTCAACCGTCTGACAGACCTTCTACTTCTCTACAAATGGAACATTGGCGGTGTCCTGCTGACCATCACCTCACAAGTCATGATTTGCCTGACGTTGGAGTACCCGCAGCAGATCCCAATTTATGTGACCATTACCCCACTTATCCTGCTCCTGAGCACTGCCATTTTCTACGTGGGCAGCCGGCTGGGCAAGCGGGAGGGATGGTTGCAATAAACGCGGATTAGGATTAGTTTAATTATAAGAGTATATTGTAAGATTAGGACTACAAGAAGTTGAAACTCAAAAACCGTATTTGCTCTGGGTGGCGCGGCGGTTCTGCCGATTGGACGACCACATGGCCTGCAACTCGGCCTCGTTTGCCTTGGCTTTGTGCGCTAGGTAGGTGATTTGATGCTTCTTTCGCGTACCCGCCACCGGCTCTTCGTCCGTTAGAACACCGGTGGGCTGGTACGATGTCGAAGACGCCAAGGCTGACCTCATCCATTCGTCTCTATCGGGCATGACTTGCGTTCCGGATATGTCAATAACCTGCATCTCCTTGGCCTCTTTCCGCCGTCTCTTGGCATTCTTGCCGACTAGTGCATCCATGGCTTCGGCGTTTAATTGCTCGTGGTAGCGCTTTTGTGCTTGCTGTTGCTGCTCCTCCTCGAAACGAGCTGTCTCGGCATCGGCCGATTCCTTTTCGGCAATCTCCTCCAAGTATTTATTGCTGGCTTCTACCATCTTCGCTGCCCTTTTGGCAACCAAGGCACTGATCTCGTTGCTGCTCACCTCCGGCAGCTTATGTTCGCTGTTTAAGGAAAAGAAATCACCAGAACCCTCGCCATCATCCTCCTCCTCGCTATCGCTTGCATTCACCAGGGGCTTCACAGGTTTGGAAGTATCTTTCCCTGCGGGATTCTTCTTTTGCACAGACTTCAAACCGTCAACGCCTTCAGTATTATGCGCTGCTCTTCGATGCTTTACAGTGTCCGGCACAAAGGCCGGTGTGGCTTTAGGAAGCTCTCGATTACTAGGCTGTGTAGATGTCGAGAAAGTGGTTGATTCCGACGATGAGCCCTTTGAGAAGTTACGCTCAGACTTGGCTTGGGGCAGCATACTCAGAAGTCCCGATCCCTTTGGCACCGTGGGCTTGCCTTCTTTCTTGGCTTTCTCAGCCTTTTCCTTATCAACATCCGAGAATTCCCTTAATGACGGAATGCTGATTTTGACGCGTCCTTTTACCGGCGGGGGAGGTGGTTTTTCAATTTCAACAGGAACCGCTTTCTTGCGCAGGAACTCGTCGTCGCTTTCCTCAATAATCGTTTTGCCAGCTGGCTTTGTGCGGGGCATGGGCAGCTTTACAAAGGCGGGTGCCAGGTGGTCCTCCACGTCGTCTCCCTGAGTAGTCAACACCTTCGGCTTGGGCAGTGACAGTGTCAGTCGTCCCCCAGGTGGCTTCAAGTCTTGCAATGAGACTTCTTGAGGGACAAACTCGTCGTCGTCGTCGCTGATATGCCCGCTTGGCTCCACTGTGCTCTGGGGCTTCACCAGTTGCACTTGGGGCGCTTCATTGTCCTCCTCGTTCTCGGACTCCTCATCGCTACTAGCAGCATAAGCAACAAGTGACATATTGTTATATTTATTATTATTCTTTCAACTTTTTTGTCTTGTTTATAAAAATATTATTTAGAGGTTGGAAAACACGAAATGTTTTCTCAACACCATTAGTTTGGAGTTTTGCAGAACTAACACTTGAAACTTACCGCCAAAAAAATATTCATAAACACAAGATTGATATTTATTATTTTTAGAATCAAAGACTGTTTTATAAAACATAATACCGCGATTTACTGATACAGAGATATATCTTAGACTTGATGACCCTCCAATAAAACTCAAAAATATTCGGCTTACCTGCGGAACATAAGACGATCTAGGATAATACCACCAGATGTTCACTATATATACTTATGCCACCTTTCCAATGGGATCATAAAACAATAAGGCACTGGTAATTCCACCTACCTGGTGGTACATAACTGATTTTAAAAACATACCTGCACCTCACCTTCTTTGGTATAAATAGGATAAACCATTTGCATCCAGAGTTCAGTCTTCATTCCTGTTGTCAACGATGCACCATCACCAGAATCTCCCAGACGCCACTACCTTACCGGGAATGCTTCCGCCATATGAGGCCATGGCCATGTACGAACAGCCTAAGCCTCGCTTCATCTTCAAGATGCCCCGTGTGGTGCCCGACCAGCGATCCAAGTTCGAAACTGATGAACTCTTCCGCCGCCTCAGCCGAGAGAGCGAGGTGCGATACACAGGCTACAGAGAACGAGCAGCAGAGGAGCGCCGCATGAGGTTCGTCAATGATTGTCGGAAAGGATATGCTGAGATGTCCTTCGTGGCATCCGGGACCAACCTACAGCTCTACTTCAACGCCAACCACAACCCTTATGCCCAGGAGCAGGAGTGTGACTTTGAACGGGAACGCGGCAAGGTGCATCTGCGTTCGAACTTTATAATGAACGGTGTGTGCGTCCGCTTTCGGGGCTGGGTGGACCTAGATCGGTTGGATGGAGTGGCCAATCTAGAGTTTGATGAGCCACGTGCCCTGCAGGAGGATTCCCAGCTTCGGGAGCAAATCGAAAGCTACAACCAACGTATGGCCGACTCCAAGAGAATGTACCATGCTCCTCAGACACCACCCGAGGACCACCATCGCAGAGGAGGCCCTGGAATGGGACCTGGAGGACCCATTGGGTGGTAGAACATATATAATCCAAAATCCTATTATTATGACGATTGATTTTTGAAATCATGTAGTGTTCACTAAGCTTAAAAATAAACTTTAAAAATTAATGATTGGTGTACGATTTCATGGAAGGGACAATCCACAAGGATTGCTATATCTTTGTTAATAATTATCCGATTCTTAAGCGGAATGCATTAATCGTTTCCTGGATCAATTCTCTATCAATTTCCATCAAAACCTAGCAACAAGATTTTTTTTTAATTTTCTGTCAAATTTTATGATGGATCCCCTTTCAAAAATCATGAAGTATCCATGGGAGCCATAATATGACCCACTAGAATTGCTATATCTTTGTTAATAATCATCCGATTCTTAAGCGGAATGCCTTAATCTATTCCTGGATCAATTCCCTATCAATTTTAATCAAAACCTAGCAACAAGATTTTTTTTTAATTTTTTGTCAAATTTTCTGATCCCTTTCAAAAATCATGAAGTATCCATGGGAGCCACAATATGGCCCACCAGAATTGCTATATCTTTGTTAATAATCATCCGATTCTTAAGCGAAATGCCTTAATCGATTCCTGGATCGATTCTCTATCAATTTCTATCAAAACCTAGCAACAATATTTTTTTTAATTTTTTGTCAAATTTTCTGATGGATCCCCTTCAAAAATCACGAAGTATCCATGGGAGCCACAATATGGCCCACTAGAATTGCCATATCTTTGGTAATAATCATCCGATTCTTAAGCGGAATGCCTTAATCGATTCCTGGATCAATTCTCTATCAATTTCCATCAAAACCTAGCAACAAGATTTTTTTTTAATTTTCTGTCAAATTTTATGATGGATCCCCTTTCAAAAATCATGAAGTATCCATGGGAGCCATAATATGACCCACTAGAATTGCTATATCTTTGTTAATAATCATCCGATTCTTAAGCGGAATGCCTTAATCTATTCCTGGATCAATTCCCTATCAATTTTAATCAAAACCTAGCAACAAGATTTTTTTTTAATTTTTTGTCAAATTTTCTGATCCCTTTCAAAAATCATGAAGTATCCATGGGAGCCACAATATGGCCCACCAGAATTGCTATATCTTTGTTAATAATCATCCGATTCTTAAGCGAAATGCCTTAATCGATTCCTGGATCGATTCTCTATCAATTTCTATCAAAACCTAGCAACAATATTTTTTTTAATTTTTTGTCAAATTTTCTGATGGATCCCCTTCAAAAATCACGAAGTATCCATGGGAGCCACAATATGGCCCACTAGAATTGCCATATCTTTGGTAATAATCATCCGATTCTTAAGCGGAATGCCTTAATCGATTCCTGGATCAATTCTCTATCAATTTCCATCAAAACCTAGCAACAAGATTTTTTTTTAATTTTCTGTCAAATTTTATGATGGATCCCCTTTCAAAAATCATGAAGTATCCATGGGAGCCATAATATGGCCCACTAGAATTGCTAAATCTTTGTTAATAATCATCCGATTCTTAAGCGAAATGCCTTAATCGATTCCTGGATCGATTCTCTATCAATTTCCATCAAAACCCAGCAACAAGATTTTTTTTAATTTTTTGTCAAATTTTCTGATGGATCCCCTTCAAAAATCACGAAGCGTCCATGGGATCAACAATATGGCCCACTGGGAGTTCTATATCTTTGTTAATAATCATCCGATTCTTATGCGGAATGCCTTAATCGATTCCTGGATCGATTCTCTATCAATTTCCATCAAAACCTAGCAACAAGATTTTTTTTTAATTTTTTGTCAAATTTTCTGATGGATCCCCTTCAAAAATCACGAAGTGTCCATGGGATCAACAATACGGCCCACTAGAATTGCTATATCTTTGTTATTAATCATCCGATTCTTAAGCGGAATGCCTTAATCGATTCCTGGATCAATTCTCTATCAATTTCCATCAAAACCTAGCAACAAGATTTTTTTTTAATTTTCTGTCAAATTTTATGATGGATCCCCTTTCAAAAATCATGAAGTATCCATGGGAGCCATAATATGGCCCACTAGAATTGCTATATCTTTGTTAATAATCATCCGATTCTTAAGCGAAATGCCTTAATCGATTCCTGGATCGATTCTCTATCAATTTCCATCAAAACCCAGCAACAAGATTTTTTTTAATTTTTTGTCAAATTTTCTGATGGATCCCCTTCAAAAATCACGAAGTGTCCATGGGATCAACAATATGGCCCACTGGGAGTTCTATATCTTTGTTAATAATCATCCGATTCTTATGCGGAATGCCTTAATCGATTCCTGGATCGATTCTCTATCAATTTCCATCAAAACCTAGCAACAAGATTTTTTTTTAATTTTTTGTCAAATTTTCTGATGGATCCCCTTCAAAAATCACGAAGTATCCATGGGAGCCACAATATGGCCCACTAGAATTGCCATATCTATGGTAATAATCATCCGATTCTTAAGCGGAATGCATTAATCGTTTCCTGGATCAATTCTCTATCAATTTCCATCATAACCTAGCAACAAGTTTTTTTTTTAATTTTTTGTCAAATTTTTCCCCTTCAAAAATCGTGAAGTATCCTTGGGAGCAACGATATGGCCCACTGGGAGTGCTATGTCTTTGTTAATAATGATCCAATTCTTAAGCGGAATATCTTAAACGATTCCTGGATCGATTCTCTACCAATTTTTTAAAAAATATAATGACCCAAATAAAATATAAACCAAAAGTTGTAGACAATGGCATTCCTCGAAAGCAAACCAAACTCGTGTTCACTTAATGAGTGTTTATCTGGGAGCTCCTTAAGGGTTGCTGGCCGGGGTCTTTGGCCTTAATTGCGCCAGTTTCGGAGCAGCCACCACCCAAAAGGGCGAGTGCCAGGCAGAGCCAGTCCGTCCAGCTGCCGTGCCGTGTCGTTCCGTTTCGCCCTGCCATGCTCTCCGGGGTGGGCCAGGCTCTCCTCTCTAATTTCGAGCATAACAGTCGGACTCGGGTTCGGAACCACTCACTACAGTACTACAGTGACGTGCATATGAGCATATATTGATTTTCTGCCCGCTTGGGATGCTGCCGAAATAAACTTTGCAATTGGTCTGGCCTCAGTCTCTTTCCGAACGCGAGTGCTGAAAAAGCAGAAAAGCGGAAAAGTGAAAAATGACATTGAGAGGAAAGCAGGAGGAATAAAATAAAAATTCATAAAATTATACATACCGCTGTTGTTTGTAGTCGCACCGATTTGCGAAACACTCGGATTGTGTTCTTGAATTTGTTGTTGGCTCGGCACGAAAAGCTGCGAGATTGGTCTAAATTTAGCCACCGGTGTGTTATTGTAGGGTGCTCAATAGGATATAGAAGCTCCCAGTGAACTCCCACCCCGTTGATCCCCTAGTGCCCCGCCGCCGGACACAGTGTTTACCCAGAAACCCACTCAGCCAAGATGCCCGCCTCCAACACGATTGTTCTGAAGAGCCTCTCCGTGCTCTTGGGGTTGTTCTTCATATTCGTTGGCACCCTTAAGCTCACGCCGCACATCAGCAAGGATCTCTACAAGGACCTGGTAAGTGGGGGAAATCAATATCGGCGGAGTTTTACTCTTTACTCCCCCTTGAACATTGTTTTCTTTGCGGTCAGGAGGGATGCCTGCGGCATATCGATTTTTCCCTTGAATCTGGAAGTGCACACTTTAATTGTATCCACATTTTCTATGGAAACTCTTATGTAAATGGGTATGCACTTGGTGGTAATATATACATTAGAAAACCTATTGAAGAGCTCCTCGTGAATATGACTGACGAATGGGCATTGAACTCATCAATGCCGACATTCAAATGTCGAGGCACGCAATGATCTTCAAATATATTTCAAGAGGAACATATATATGTTCATTATCCAAATACTCGTCCAAGCTGCAAACATAAATAAACCAATTAATGAGAAAGTAAAATATAAAGTAGAGGAAATAAAATTTTGCTTAATCTTTTACCTATTAGTAATAGACTAAATATAAATCAATTCTTTAAATCAAACAATCAAACAAGTATATGGCATTGGAAAGTTTTTGAAATTAAAAATATACAAACAAGCAAAATATAAATCCGGAAGTATATGTTTTGCAAAACGTGCTTCTTCACTTGAGAATATAAACATAAAATATAAACACTTTTAAATAATCACCTTGGTTTGTAAAATGTTTTGAATACCAACAAACAGAAGGTAATATGCATATATCTTGGACTAAAAAGATTTATACAACAGCTGGGGTTTTTGTTTACTTTTTTTCTAAAAGAATCAACGCCCAAACATTTTGTTTTCCTCAAAACACATATTTTGCATTCCAATATAGACGAATAAGATTAACAAATTAAATATAATGAACGCTGCTTCATCAATTTTAAACAGTATTTACTTCTTATATTGAATTATTTGAGATAATTCAGGTATGTCAAAAAACGAAAGTGTATAAAAATCATATCCCTATAAAATGAGTACACAAATATATATGTTTACAATCTGTTCATGTTTTGAAATATGCAATGCATTCGTTACGCGCCATTTTACTTTCAATTCGTACAATTTTCGGATCTCTATTTCGCATATGGGTTGGCATTTTAATTTCAAAATAGTTCTATTTTGTTTGTTGTTCCCTATGGTGTAATTACCTTCGCATTACCACAAACACTTGGGGCCGACGATGCCAACGAAAACACAGAAATCCACATAGTCGAATCTTGACAAACCGAAATCTTGTTTTCATTTAAAAATAAACAGCCTGCACTGCCTTCCGCTGGGTTAGCCAGTTGTCTCTGGGGGGCGGAATATTTTCTTCTAGGTATGATTAATTATATCGCAGCATATTTAATTTCCCTCTCGATTGTAGCGCACAGAGTACGTGAAGTATGCCAAAGTGTTCCCGCTCACCGCCCTGTTCGGATTGAAGGTTCCCTCGAAATGGTATCGTCGCACCGTTGGCATCCTGGAGATCGTCTGCGGCCTGGCCATGGCTCTTATTCCCTATCGTAAGTAAAGTTTGTTATTGCATAGCTCGATTAAATTATAAAGTTTTTACTTACCTGCAGACAAAGTCAAGAATGCAGCCAACGTAACGTTGCTGGTGCTAATGCTTCTAGGGATCTACCAGCACTGGATGGTTAGCGATCCCTTTGAACGCTCCGGTCCGGCGTTGGTCTTCACCTTTATGCTGGGAGGGCGACTAGTGGTCTGGTACCAGACTGCCCGCCTTCAGGACGAGATGACGGCGGCCACTCAGCCGCCAGCGAATGGTGTCAAGCAGGATTAGACGCCAGAGCCCCCATCAAATAAACATACTCTTAGTCATTCACTGATCCAGCTTTGTTTTAGCACCTTAAGTTGGGTTCGACAACGATTGGCGCACAATCATCGTTCGTTCGGGCAACCACAATCCTCATTCACATAATTATACACAAATCGAAATTCGTGTTTTCACTTTGGTGCCAAAAATTATCGTATACAAAAGCATAATATTGTATCTAATGTCAGAAGATATTAACTAAAAACAGTAGAACTACGGCATAAAGACAATGACCACAACAACCAAATGTAATCAAATCCTTTTCGTAACGGGCACTAGTCGAAATCATCTAAATTGCGACTTTTAGAAACAATTTTAATAAATTTGAACAACTCATACATATTTAAATTAATTTACCAACCTCAGTCAATCTAAATATCGTTTTAATTGCGTGATTAGCGGGAGATTATTATAGGGATGCTCTAAGCTATAGCTGTGCACAGGTTACACATGGTAAATATGAATATATCTCATCGTATATTAATCCTTACTCCGACCCAGTGCTCAGTAGCTTAAGGGCCTTTTGCAGGTTCTCGATGGCCGTCTTTACGTCATCGTAGTTTAGGGCACTGCCTGCATACTTGCAATACTTCTGGGCGGTTATCATTTGGTCCGGCGTAATCTGCACTCCGGCCACGGGCACAATGGGCTGGTAAATGGTGGCGGCTGTGGCTGGGTCCGGCTGAGCCGTGGGCACATACGGCACAAAACCACCTGGCTTCTCTTCCTCCACTGGTGGACTGGGCAATTTATTGGGATTATCAAGAACTTCCTCGACAGTGGGTGGCGTGATGTTTGAGGGGGACGGTTGATAAGGAGCTGGTGCCGGATCTGGAGCTGGTGCCTCTGCTGGTGGAGTACCCTCTGACGCATTAGTGTTGTCCCCCTCCTCGCCGAGCTCAGCTTCGTCATCATCGGGCAGCGGACCCGGGATGGGCGTCTCTCCATTCTTCAGGCAATTGTGAATGTAGGCAGCCTTCCACTTGGCGTACTTCCGGTTGTGTAGAGCCTCCTCGCTCAGCTCCCCGAAAGTCTGGAGTATGTCGTATAGCACCCCACTGGAGTAGAAGGCCTTAACAACGTTCCTGGGAAGAAATCATATTTCCATGAATTAAGATGCTCCCTGCAAAAGGGGGACTGATAACCCACTTGCCAAAATTTTCTTCGCGGTCTTGTTTGTCCGCGTACAGAAACAATTTGAGGGCATAGTTTTCGATGTGAGCCTGGGCAGCTACTTCGTTGGTCACCGCCTCATTCTCCGCATGCTGCTTCTTCACCTGCTCCAGCCAGTCCATGATGGCTGTGGGAAAAAGATTATTGAAGCGGATGAGTCATCGAGGAAAGTGCGTATAGGTTTTTCCACTACAGGCTTACCCAACAGCAGTTTAGTTTCCTCTCCTGATTGCGTGGAAGCCTTCAAGCCTACTTGGAGCGCACTTAATAGAGTAATTAAGAAAAAAAAAAAAAAATTAACCATAGGCATTCGACAATAAACAAAAATCCCTTACTAGAGTCTGGCCCAATAGGCTATCACAACATCTCTGGCATCGTGCTCCTGAGCCAGTTTCAGGAAGTGCTGGATGGACTTCAGCGAGGCAGGACATGGCGGAAACTCCATCGAAACTTTAAGAAGCCCCTAGATCCCAAAAATGTTTTTAATTGCGGTCGGAAAATGCGAAATTGGATGACAGAACGCGCAGTGTGGCCAGTGTTTGTACTTTTCGATAACTTTAGAATACATATTTAGTTCTGTCTGATACAAAGATTTAAATAAAAAAAAGAAATTAAACAAACGTATTTAAAGTATTTATTAATTTTTATTTTTATTCATTATCCTTTAAAAAATTTTAGAGTGAATTTTTTGTACGATTAAATAAACGTTATCGCTTAGAACTGGCATTACGTTTTTTAGGATGACCGTTTTCGGTTGCGGCTTAAACTAACTAATAAAGGTAATATTATCGTATCTACAGGTGTTGGAGTAGTTTCTCACTTGATTATAGGCGTCCAAGGCGTTTGGACTCTCGAGGTAAACAGTTCAGGCTGAGTGAACCGGTCTCTGCTCTTATCAGTTGCACTTTGCACTTTAACCCGCCGACCTATTTGCATCCTCCAGATTCTAGGCGCTTCTGCATAAAATTCTGTGGCCTCCAACATGGTTCTCTCCAAGCCTCTTTACTCCCTCTTTGGCAGCTATCTGGAGCAGCTCTTCAACCATCCGGTTAGGACCAAGTCCATAACGGCGTAAGTACACACAGTAAACCTTATCGGTTCCTTAATCTAATTCAGATTTCACTTTGCAGATGCGTTCTGGCCACTTCGGCGAACGTCACCTCCCAACGACTGGCGGGGGCCAAGACCTTGAACCAGCACAGCGTCTTCGCCTATGGCCTCTTTGGCCTGATCTTCGGCGGAAGTGTTCCTCACTATTTTTACACCACTGTCGAACGATTATTCAGCCATGACCTTCGCTTCAGGAGGTTTTTCCTGTTCTTGTCCGAGCGTCTAGTCTACGCTCCCACCTATCAGGCTCTATCTCTGTTCTTCCTGGCTCTGTTTGAGGTTTGAGGACACCCTGAATTTGCAGCATTTACTTTTGATAACCGGCTTCTCGGTCTATTGCAGGGAAAATCTCCTCAGACGGCGATAAAGAACGTGGAGAAGCTCTACTGGCCACTTCTGAAGGCCAACTGGCAGTACTTGTCCCTGTTTGTGTACCTCAACTTTGCGTACGTACCGCCCATGTTCCGGTCGATTAGCATGGCCATCATTTCGTTCATCTGGGTCGTGTACATCGCCCAGAAGCGCCGCCGTTTCCAGGAGAAGTTGGCCGCAGAGAAATCCAAATAAACATTCCCTCCCTATTCCGGAAACGAGGACTTTAAAGTTTGAACCACCCGCACTGGATGTTGTCTTAGCTTAATATTCCGATTAGCATTTAGATTACTGCCTGACATTCTTTATCTCTGAGGGTTTGGCAAAAACTGCGGTCCCGCCCAAGATAAGCTATTCATACTACTCGGAGTAGTGGCGCCTTATTCACTGACTGTTATTGAAACCTTAATATTCTTAATTTTTTCTAATACAAATAAAAGTATTTATAAAAAAGAAAAGCTGTGTATTAAAACATTAAGATTTTCCTCACCATCAATAATAATTTCCAAGTAATAGTAGTAAAGCATACTCCATTCTATTTTAATTATCCATTCACCCGAAGCTTAAGAAAACTTAAGGTTTTGTTGGAACCCTTAATGGCACTCCGAAAATAGAAACAAATTCTTAAATATTGCAACAAATAATGTATTTAATTAAAAAGGCTGCTTATAACTAGCAAATAATCGATCAGAGGCCTATAAACGAGTATTATTAATGACTAGAATGTACGGATGCATTGTATTATAATTTCGCTAGTAAATTCATGGCATATGCGTTGGCGACGTCGAGCTTAGGACTAGAATGTGTAAACAAATTCAATGCGATATAACAACTATCTTAGGCTTAGACTAGGGACTACTGCGAGTCTGACTGGGTTTAGGGAGGATTACTCTCAGGGCTCGCCGCACATTTTGCGCAGCGACGCGGTTAACACTCAGAAAGCCGCCATAGACGGACTCCGGCTGGATCGGAGGGGCGCGCAGATGGGCGTGGCTGGGCTACTAGCCCGGCTGAAACAGCTGGAACAACAACTGGAGGCATCTTCCAGCTCCACGCCTTCCCCAGCCGCCTTGTGATGGTACGGAATGGGCCGCTTGCGAGCACTGAAGGATAGAATTCTTATTAATTTGTGGATTTTACAAATACAGGACGGAGCTTTAAGGGTCCCGTCAAATAACTCACCAACTCAAAATGTTATTCAAAAGAAAATAGGCTAAAAATCATGAAAATAAAATCTTACAAACGCAACAGTCTAGTCTGTGAGGTGACAAAATTTATTGGCGGCTTTTCTAAATAAAAAAAATAAAATTTTTTAAAATCGCACAAAAATAAATATTGTGATGGTTAAACTTAATTGTGAAAATCGGAAGTGAATCCTGAGAGTTTGCTGGAAAAAAGAAAACCTTGTAAAAGATATAAAAGTTACATAAAACTTATAAATAATTTGGAAATCAAACGAACAATGGCTACCAACTAGCGTTTGGATTTTCGCGGGGATCGACGGCTACGAAAAGAAATTAAAAAATTAAATCGGTAAGATAATTGAAATAATAGAATACAAAATATAATTGCAGCTGTTCCTCGGATAACTACCTCGTTATGCGTCTTCTGTCTAGAAAACTGGGCGAGCCGCGTCGTCTTGGTATTGAGGGGGAACGTGATCCGGATTGCGATGAGGCAGAGCCACTGCCGGAGGAGGAGCTACCAGAGCTGCTTTGCGAAGAGCAGCTGGAGCGCGATGAGTGCGAGCCGGAGCGGGATCGGGAGCTACGAGAGCCACTGCGACTGCTTGATGAGCTGTAGCGTCTGAAAGGGTATAAAATGGTTAATGGTTGACTCCAAAAATGATCAAACTACGACTTACGATCTCGAGCGGCTGGAGGACCGATGGTGGTGTCGTTTGCTGCGGCTATGGCTATGGCTCCGGCTACGTGTTCGACTCCGACGCTCGCGACTCCTGCTCCGACGAGCCGCACTCTCCGCTGCTGCCACAGTTGCGGTGGACACCTTGGACACAATGGCATCCACGAGAGAGCTGTCCGCCAGTGCTGCTACCAGGGGCTGTGGATCGTGAATTTTGAAGGGCTTAATAACAATTTTCGGTTTCTGTTGATGCGAATGCTGATGTGAGTGATGGTGATAGCTAATACTATTTGCGGCCACGGCCGCTGCCGCAGCCGCCGCATTAAAGCTGATTGGACCGCGCGGCGGATGTCCTAGCAGCGGTGGACCCTGCCCTCCCACGGCTACCCCTGCCCCGGTCAGCGATAGCAAGCCTGGGTGGCGTGGCCCGCCGTGCCCAAAGAGTGCCGGATTATACACCAATCCGCGCAACTGCTGCTGCTGGAGACTATGCTGGTGATTTTTGCAGATATTATAGTGGGTCGCCGTTAACAGGGGGCCGTGGTTAAGCCGGTTAGTGGTGCGGTTGTAGGTGCCCGGGGTCCCTGCCAGAAAGGGCAGCATTGCCGGATTGCGTTCCCCTCCACCACCACCACCACCGCCACTACTGTTGCTATTGCTGTTTGGATTCGAATGAGGAATACCACCACCACAAGCATGAGGGTTAGTACTATGTCTACTGTTAGGATTGTTATTCAGCGTTCGGTTGTGGAAGATACGCTTCCCTCCCGGCTGCATATGCATCTGCGGATGGTGCAGGTGGTGCTGTGGAGGTGGTCTGCCGCCGTGGTGGTGCGGGTGGATCTTCTGACCGAAACCCCCAACTGTCGGACTCTTGGCCTCGCCATTCGCCGCCACAAGGGGCGTCTTGCAAATGGGCGGTGTGCTGGCGTCCCTTTTCTTTATCGGCAGCTCCTCCACAGCCACATGATTCCGTTCCAGATGAGGCCGAGGTTCCGGATTTGGCAGCAGTGCCTGTTCCTTTCGCGGCGCTACATCCTGCGGCACAACAACCGCTATGGTCGGCGGTGGGTTAATCAAAGCGGTCACGTTGTTAGCAACAAGGAATTCGTTTAGCGAGTTACGTTTGTTAGCCAACACCAGATCGTTGCCACTTACTTCGCTGCCATCTGCCCGGCCGGAGGGGACCTTTTCCATTGTCCGGATCTTCTGTTTAGCCTTGGCCGCGATGCCAGACTTTAGTTGCTCTAGCATCTTCAACTCCTGCAGTTCCTCACGCTCCCGCCGGCTCTGCTGGAACTCCTCCAAAGCGGCTCCGTCTACACCGCCATCGTTTTCGTTTTCGCTGCCATCGTCACTCTGCGCTCTTAGTCGAACCACGGGAGCGGGTTTTACTGTAGGGCCATCCCGGGACTTTTTCTTATCGATGCCTATTATATCCTGGTAGCGCTCTGGATGCCTTTCGGCTGGCGAATAACGCAGCTCCGAGGAAGCCGATCGGGAGCGGCGCCTTGCTGGCTTTGGACTTGGGGTGCCCACCTTGCTCTTTGGCTTGGTTTTCGATGGTGACCTGGATCGCTCTCTCTTCACGCTTGCTCGCTTAGGCGTGGCCTCCTTCTTAGTCTGCTTTGGGTCGGGTGTACGACTCTTTTTTTGTTGCTTTTTGGGAGTTGGTTTGGGAGATGGCGTCCTCGAGGCAGATGAGTCACTGCTGGAGTCTGAGCCAGAGTCCGAGCTGGAGGTGGACTCTGCCTGTTGGCGTTTCGTCTGCTCCAAGGCTACCATAACCGACTTGGTACCGAGAATGTCATTCACTGTATCCTCGGCAGCTTTGAAAGGGTTAAAGGCTGGAGGTGCCACTGTTTTCTTTGGCGGAACCTCTGGGGAATGAGCTTTTGATCGGGATCGCTTTGAGTCATCGCCTCTATTTTTGATTGGGTTTGAGGGCGAGCGTTGACGGCGTTCATTTTTTTTCGAAGGACTGCGATCCTTGGAGGAGGTTGTGGTACGGGAATTCTTTATTTGGCGCTCTTTGGAAAGGTTCCTTTCCTTGGAGCGTCGTCTTTCGATGGATGAATGCCTATCCTTGGAACGTTTTCTCTTTGTTTCCTTGGATCGCTGTCGTTCTTTTGATGATGGGCGTCCTTTTGGTTTTTCGCGTTCCTTCACCTTCTCCGGAGATCTTTTACGATCGCGTTCCTTCTCCTTCTCAGGGGATCTCTTACGATCGCGTTCCTTCTCCTTCTCAGGGGATCTCTTACGATCGCGTTCCTTCTCCTTCTCAGGGGATCTTTTACGGTCGCGTTCCTTCTCAGGGGATCTTTTACGATCGCGTTCCTTCTCCACCGATCTTTTACGGCCACGTTCTTTGTCCACAGATTTCTTGCGTTCACGACGATCCCTATCCACGGAACCCTTACGGTCTCGTCCTTTTTCCACAGATCTTTTACGGTCGCGTTCCTTTTCGACAGAGCGCCTTCGCTCTCGTTCTTTGGATCGCCTTCGGTCCTTCGACCTGTCCCGCTTTTTCTCAACCGACTGCTTCTCATCCTTGGGCCGATGTTTCTCCTTAGAGCGTTGCCGGTCTTTCGATTTTTGTCTTTCCTTCGATCTGTGCCTGTCCTTCGATCTTTGCCGTTCCTTAGAACGCTGTCTGTCCTTGGAACGATGCCTGTCTTTCGACTGTTCACGACCTTTTTCGGTCTCTTTGCGTGGCGGAGTGACTGCTGATCGCTCCCGGGACTTGTGTCGTCGACTGTCGATCGGAATTTCGACGGGCCTGGCTTTTAAATCCTTTCGACGTTCCCGAGAACGGCTGCGGAAGGGATTACCCTGCTGAGCGACAACCTCGCCAGCCTTCGAGTTGTTTTCGCCTCGATGTTTTCCAGATTTCTTCACCTTCCGCGACGGAGATCTTTGACAAACAACAAGGCCATTAATTTATTTGTTTCAATTTCAAAGTGCAACTACTTACATGGAACGAGCCGAATCCAAGGAGCTGCCACGGGCGTGTGACTTCTTTCTCGACTTCTTGTCGCGCTTTTTCTGCATAATAGAAGAAGGCCTAGAGTTAGTGGACTACTTGATTGGATGCAAGGCGCAGTTTGCTAAGAGTCTAACTTTTAGCAGTAATGGCAAACATTTCATTCGTTATGGAATGGGAGACGTAAGTTTCGAGTTTGGTGCTTAAAATTTTGCAGCGTTTCTCTTGGCAAGCATTCTCTCTAGATCTGCTAACTATATGTTTTTTCTTCAGTTGGTGTGCATTTATACACGAGTTTCGATTCACTTTAGACTATATTTTCACAGAGTTATTGCAGCATTGAATAGCTTAAATAAAACAATCAAATGAAAGTACTTACAAAACTACTAGAGAGCCATTGAAAGCTATCCTATGTTAATGAAGCGCCAAGGGTTTTTGTAAACAAAATATAAAGTTCTTTTTTGATTCTTAATTCACATAGATTTATAATTCATTTTGGATTTGGAGAGGAAAATCTACGTGTCACTAAAAATCGTTACGAATTTGAACAGGGATTCAAGATAAATTAAGTGGCCATTCACATATATTTTGATTTAGTTAAGATTTAAAAGTGTTCTTTTTGTAATTTAAAAGTGAATAGCCTCTTACGATAGTTATTTAGTTTTGGGCAACTATTAAGAAAGAAAAAACACAATTATCAAATGAAAATTATAATATTATACTAAATTGTGAATGCGTTTTAAGCATTTTTACCTTTTACAATATTGTGGGTGATTTGATAATTTTTTTGTTTACTAATTAAATATGCTTTAGTATTTATATATATGTAAGGATTTATATTTGGCGGTTATTGGTTATTTTGTCAATCGTTATTATTGAATGTTTCATTTGGTGGAAAAAGAAGTAAATAAGCAAGAGAAGAAATGGCGTATGTTTAATATTTGGTGAACAATAGAAACAACGAAACGATAAGTCAAACGAGTTATCATCATATACAGGTAATAAAATATATAGACTTATATGTTAATATATAGAGAGAAAGGCTGTACTTCCATTTGGATTTGGATTTGGCCATAATAATTATTTGCTTGTTAGTCTTTGGATGAGTCGTACAATATATTAAGGAATAGATATATATGCATATGTTACAAAGATATGGAGGCGGCGATTAGGTTGGAGGAGGAGCATCAGATTGTAGTCTCCGTGGAACATGCACATACTTCGGGGGATCTTTACTTTTTTCTCCAATCACACGGATCCACGGATATCCGATAGCTTAGGTGCAACTGTTTCTTTTTTGCTTATGGATCTACGGGTGCTAGCCCTTGCATACCTTATCCTTTTTGGCTTTCTTGCGGGCGCGACGGTCCTCGTCACTGCTGCCAGGATCCTCGTCTTCACTGTCCTTGTCGCTGTCCCGATCGCTTTCGCTGTGTCGGCGCTTGCGCGACTTTTTCTTCTTAGCCTTACTGCAAGTAGAATGATAAGCCAGGATGAGTTTTGATAGAGCCTTGCCAGGAAATGAATGGTTGCTGAAGAGAGCGTGTTTTTCTTGCTTTTTTAGTGCTTGCTACAACACACACAGATCAGACAAGGCGCTTTGGTGGCCCTCAGCTCCTTAGCTCAATCGAGCTCCAAATTACTGGTTTAGCAGCAAAAGTATAAATAGGTTTACTTGTGGTTCAGTGCTTTACCTTCATCGAAAACTGCGCAAATTGCATTGTCTTAATATTATAGAAGGTAATCATAACAATAGAAAGAAAGATGAGAAAGTAATTCGCTTTTAATTTTTGCAAAACACAGAGAGACCTCTTAAACTTTATCGTATTGTATTGTATCGTATCGTATTTGTATTGTTAAAAATTCTGGTTAGGTAAGGTAAGGTAATTCTTTAACTTGTTTTTGGTTTACGAGTATATTATTGTTTGCAATGCAATGTCTATGGTTTAATAGATGTAGAATCGAATTATTACTTACCGCCGGGCAAAACTTTTGAGAAAAATGTGAATGGACAAATTGTGGGGAAAGAGTATCGATCAGTTTCTTGGGTTACTTTGGGTTGAGTGTATTCTATGTATTCTATGTGATGGAGAGTGTATAGGGAGGACTAGTTTTGACTAGGATACAAGATACATACAACCCATACATACTTATTTCCCTGATCACTCTACTCAGTCTCGCTGCACACGGATTCATAAATAAAAGATTGTCTTTGCAAGTGTTAGGATAACGAAAGTATATATATTGCAGAAAGGCATTTGAAACATTTGGTTGTATTTTAAGATTTTTTGTTTTTTTGGTTTCACTTGATTGGATTGGTTCTTGTTTTGGTTCTTATATGGTTTGTTGGTAAGTGTTAGCTCGGTTAAAACTAAGTGTAAGTCATTTGTACATAACTTTTCGCTTCTTTTTACTTTCTTTCTCATATGAGTCCCTTTTGTGGTTTCAAATGCAATGTAAAAGAAGGAGTAGAGACGAAAAACAAAATGTATTAAGCAGTTGATTGATAGTTACAAAGTTTCATTGGTTTTGTCACGCTCTAAGCGAATATGTGTTTATAGTTTGCTACTTGTATGTATGATAAGGAAATACCGAAAGAAACAAAACCAAAAATCATGACTGTATAGTTTATAGTTTAAGAGCAAAACGAAAATTAAACACAGATTGCTACGATTGTTGGAGGCTGGAGGATGTGGGTACCGGACCAGGTCTTACCTCTCTTTCTTATGCTTCTTTGACTTCTTCTTTTTGTCCTTTTTGCGGTCAGGACTAGCCGAGCTGAAAGTCAAGGAGTTGGAGGATTAGTATAACTATCCCATAATAATAAATTGCCTAACCCACCTCTCTCTGGCGCGCTTCTTGCGCTTTTTCTTCTCTGACTTGGAGACATGGTCGCGCTCGTCGTCGCTGTTCTTGGCGGCATCGCTTCCCTCCCGCTCCCGAGAGGGTGTGCGGACTAGGGCGTACTTTTTGCCCGTCTCCTTGTCCTTGCCCGCAGCTTGGGCGGCCGCTGCCGCCGCAGCCAGGCTTTCGCGCTGGGCGTCCAGTTCCTTTTGAAGAGCCACGCTTTTGGCCAGGTCCTCCTTTGCCTTGCGATCCCCGTCGAAGCTGCTGCCCTCCACAAAGTATTCGGAAATGTTAAAAGCCTCACGCAGTTTTGCGTTTTTTTCCTGCTGAGCCTCAGCTATTTGATGTGTGTCACGAGCGCTAAAAAATAAACCAAACGAATTCTGTTAAAAATCGGAATCAAAACTAAACCTACAAAAAAGAATAAACAATATATAAGCGTTGAATCTCCTATCCTATTTCTCGTTGGCTACCTCTTGGAAACAACACTGCCGGAGCCCAGCAGTGTCTCCAGCAGGCTGCTCGAGGAGTGCTTGAGAAGCTCAAGCAGCACCCTGCCAGCCGCCGGCAGTTCCCGCTGGATTAGGTGCTCAGCTGTTCGATGGCCGGGCTCTTGTATCATCGTCATAGCCGGCACCGGGACCAGAATCCCCTCATTCTGCTGGCAAGCGCATGCGCAGTCTATAGGACTCCTCTTGGAGACTGCTGTTCGCCTGGTCTTGTTGGCGCCGCTTGCTAACGCCGGCCGCAAGGGCTTGAACTTCCTGGCCACAGCCGCGTAGTTGAGGGTATGGGCGGTGGCAGTCAGACGGAAGCTTTCGTACTTGGTCAAGTACTTGCGATTATCGTGTTGGAAATAGGGGGCCTTGCACTTCTGGCCCACGCTAGTCACGGCTTTCGTTTTGATGGCGGGCGGGTGGAGACTGGTTGGGTTGCTCGCAGGATTCGAGGTGGCGAGGGTGGCAGCCACTGCGTGACCTGCGCGTTTGCGTCTCTTGCGCCGTTGCTTCAATTTCACCACCTGCACTGTGGTGGCTGCCGTGGTCGTTGTTGTTGTGGTTGCGGTTGCCACCGTCGAGGCATCAACTGTGGTGTCAGCTGCAGCCGTGGCCATCGACGAGGATGTGGCTATTGTGGTGTTGCTGTATATTTCGGAGGAAAGCATCTTCGAGGAGTTTGTTATTATTTAAACTCGTTTGATACGCGCGATTATTTTATTTTTTTTATATATTTAAGGTATTATTAAACTATTTTAGGAAGTTGGAATTATATTATTTATTATGTTGATTTATTCTAGGAGGTTTTCCCGAAGGCTTTAACCATTTCCCAGGAAAGACTGTGGATTTAAATATATTTTCACTTTCCACAAGGAAGACAGTGGATTATTGTATTATAAAAATAACCGAATTTCCATTAAGGAATAATATTTTATAATATATTTTATAATATATATATATTTCTTTGATAATCCATCTATTTGGAAGACAGTGGATTCAGAGATGATTTATACGTTTTATGAATACAAAAATATATACTTTTATTTATATTTTGGAAGACGTTGGATTTTTTTTTTCTTTACTTTCACATTCAACTACATTGTTTATACTTATTTAACATTATATTCCTTTTTATGTATAATCACGGAAGACGTCGGATTAATTTTAAAGGACATTATATTGGTTTAAATATATTTGAAAGATTTACTCCGTTTTCTGCAACTTTGCGCACTTGCTTACTCAACTACTCTTCTTAAACTAATTAATTTCTAGGATTGGAAGACTTATTTAGTGATTTGTTGCATTTGTTCGTTGGCTCAGGTATCAAGTTCGCATTTGGCTCATTGCTTTGGCTGCCTTGATACCATTTTAATGGGGCTCCACTCTGACTACTTGCAACAACCACTAGAATAGTACGAGAAACGATATGAGCCCTTAATCCACGGCAGCACCGCAGCGGGTTGTAAAGTTAATTTAAGGGTGGCACGCAAGGGTTTGCCATGAGCCACCACCACATCTCCATGAGCCACCGCTGCCACCGATGCGAGCAGGTTTTCCTTCAGTGGGTGCATTTCGATTTTGTTTGCCACCTCTTGGGTTCTTGGGCACACTTGAAGGGCTGCCTCTCTGATATTTATATCATGTATATAATATTTTTTCTCCTCCGAATAGGCGGCTTATGGCCACATTTCTGATTGCCCAGATCGTTGTGGGGCGAATATTGATTTTTCCAGCTTGTTTTCAGCGCCTATCAGACGCACTTCACGCGATTTGCGACGAGCCCAGCCTTCCCTCCGCCCTAGCCCCATCGCCGTGACTGCAATCGCCGCTGTCCTTATCAAGGACACTTTAGTTCGATGTTTTAAAGGACATTAATTGGGTTTCCGTTTTGTATGTGTATTATTTTAATTGCTACGAAACGATTCCTGAGATGCTTTTACTTTGGAAGACTTAAAGTGACTGAAAGCCAAACGCATCCCGGAAAATCTTTGCAGCAGCATTTTCTCTACCACTCGACGCTTGTGATTGGCCGCCTTGGTCCGGGGCAGGAGCCGTGGGTGTGTACGCGCATGAGTGCGGTTTACAGCTGTCGGCTTCTGGCCGAGATTCCAGCCAGGCCTTGCCGACGATTTGTTTAAGGGTTTATTGATTTCTCCACAGCTCGCACGCTTTTATTTTAAAATTACATAAGCCATTAGAAGGAGCTACTTACACTACGCGTCCGAACTCATCCTTGGTCTGATCTGGTTTGCCCTGGCCCATCAACTTCTGTCGGAACGAGTCCACATGCGTCTTGATCTCATCGGGTGTGCGTCTGCGAATATTTAATAAGCGATTAGGGAAAATCCTGATTTAAATAATCGTTTATGAGCCACCTTTTAGACAAATTAAAAACTGATTTATATTTAAAAAGGCTTGCCAATGGTTTTAGAACCCCTCAGACTACAATCTTGACTAGGAAATGGTTAATTTTTTGTCCGCCCGCCTGGACAAACGGATGTGTTCCACACAAAATAATCTCTACAACTGAAATGCACTTTTTTTCACCACCAGCAGCCCAGTGCGGGACACCGGAAGAGTGCTCACATGTGTCGCCAGAAGGCGGAGAGCTTAAGGGTGGCTCACCAGCTCACCAGCGGGTTGGGGGTTGTTCACTGTTCATTTGATTTAGGCGCGTGTGCGTCCGACACTCTCCGATTTGCAGAGAGCTTCCTACCAGGCGCCAACGTAAACAGAGCGGACAACAACATAAACAGCACACGAGGCAACAGACAGCAGACATCAAACCCGAACCGGCATTATATAACCGCGGATTGCAATTACAGGCGTTCCAATGTCCCCCGTTTTTCCGGAAATGGCTTACCCCTGCTTCTCGAGAATCTCCTCGTACTCGAGGCACTTGACTTCAATCTTGCGCTTGCGATCGTGATCGAGGATCTCCTTGTTGGGTGGCCGATTCAGTTGGGCGTCTAGTTTCTTGGTGTCATCCTCGGCCCGGTAGTCCTTGTCCTTCTTTCCCGGCCTTACAAATGCCCAATTGCGCTGGACGTGGCCGTTGGTCCCCGATCCTCGGGGAGTGTTTAGTCCTATCCCGTTGTACATGTTGAAGGATTAGGAGCTTCTCTGCCTCCCAACTAGTCCATAAACGGCTCTCCTGGGGCACTTTTCTTCACTACCCCACAGCTACCAACGCTGCAATTTCGCAAGATAAAATCGATTTTTTCTGACGAATAGTCAAGCCCAGTCTTTGGCTCAGCTCACCTGTGTCTAAGCCCCTGCAGCGCTTAAAGGGTGGCTCAGAAAACTTATATATTCTTTAAACGTCCCCTTAATTAATCTGATGTGCAAAATTCCTGCTGCAAAAGAATGCCGCTTCTTTCTAGTGGTGGCAATGTAGGAATCGATTTACTGGAGGAATTGCCAATTCTATCAAAGAAATTGATAAAATAATTTATATATAATAATTGTTTCACAAATACTTAATTAAGAACTAAAATATATAAATTTACTCTTGGAAATATACAAATTTAATATAATATTCATTATTGGCCCATGTTTTATTTTAAATTTTCCAAACTTTCTCAACACTATTATCGATAACGATAGCACATGGCATCAAATAAACATTTATTTATTTAATTTTGTATTTAGGAAAACCCCAATAGAAATATGAGCGATCCTGAGGAAACCAAAACTGACGATAACACAAAAGTTGTGTTCAAAAAGTTCTCTCGCAAAAACCTCAGGCAGCGGAAAAGCTCGGACGACGGAGATAAGGAGGAACAGTAAGCCATGTAAATAATAAACAAAGAATAATTCATAATATTTTATGGTTCAGACTAACCCTAGATGAAATCAAGGAGCGCCAGCGACTGAGACAGCGTCCCAATGGGGTCAGCCTGGTGGGCCTCGCGCTGGGAAAGAAAGTGGCTCCCGAGGAGGAGCTGGCCATAAAGGATCCCTTCAACGTGACCACCGGAGGTCTAGTAAATATGCAACAGCTGAAATCCGGCAAGATGAAGGAGGCGGACGACGCCTACGACGTCGGCATTGGAACCCAGTTCTCGGCGGAGACAAATAAGCGCGACGAAGACGAGGAAATGATGAAATACATTGAGCTGGAGCTGCAGAAACGGAAGAGAGGCGGCACCGGCACTTCGGCGACGGATGACGATGGTGATATGAACAAATACCTGACACCGGAGGACGCTGCCCTCTATGCTCTGCCCGACCATCTGAGGCAGTCTTCTTCCCACCGATCCGAAGAGATGTTGTCCAACCAGATGCTCAACGGCATACCCGAGGTGGACCTGGGCATTCTGGCCAAGATCCGGAACATAGAGGCCACCGAAGACGCCAAACAGAAGCTCCTACAGGATGCCAAGAACAAAAAGGACGGACCGTCGCAGTTTGTGCCCACAAATATGGCTGTGAACTTTATGCAGCACAATAGATGTAAGTCGATCTTATAAGTAATCCCCTGAATTCCGTTTGATATCCCATTATATTCAGTTAATATCGAGGAAAGCAGCGAGCAAAGAAGGCGGAAACGGGAGGACAGAGAGGGCCACAAATCAGCGCAGCACCAAACGAATCCCAATGGAGTCAAACGGGCCACTGACGATTACCATTATGACAAGTTTAGAAAGCAATTCCGTAGATATTAAATATTTTCAGTAATAAAAAGATCAGTTTTATATATGTCAAGTTATATATTTTTATTTGAAAAGAAATCGATTTGTTTTTACAAATATATTGGTTGCCATTGTAGGTGTAGTACTCTGTAATTAAAGAAGGAAATACTTTGATAAGTTAATTTGATAAATAAAATCGATGTTTTAGTTAGCATAATTGTGTTCAGTTTGAGATAAAATTAATTTCAAAGCAACGCATGACTGAAGCTCAATGAGATTCCTACTCAAAAAATCATCATAAAGAAACGATTGAATATTGAACAATACAATAGAAATATAAAAAATACACACCTTTTATGAAGTAATCAATCTTAGGAGCGTCTTTTAGAAACCCTGTAAAGCAAAGTATGGATTAGTTAGACCTTTTTGTAAGAAAAAACCACTTAAATGGACAATTTTTAATAGTCAGTGAGAGATAAAATTGATTTCAAAGCAACGCATGACTGAAGCTCAATGAGATTCCTACTCTTATATATCATCAGCCAGAAAATGTAGAAATATTTAATTTAAATGTTAATTACCTTGATTTCCTGAATGTCTAGACCAGCCACAAAGTTAAAGATCTGTAAGAAAGGAATATTATAGAAAATGTTATCAAGTTTCTTGCTTCAAATTCACCTTTAGTCGAAGAACTAGAATTAAAATCTGAAATTACATAAAAACCCGCCAAAAAACAAATACTTAGCTCTAGGTTTTGAGTGGTTTTTATTATACCCAGACAACTTTTAAAACGTTCATCCTCGCTCTAACGTGTCAGCTTAGCAATTACTTTGTTTATAGAAAATATTCTACACGGATGCAGAACGCGATGCACACGATTCCACACATCACTTTCACCGCTTATATGATGCCGATCTTGTTAGCAATGTCCAGAGCATCGTAGTCGCGCGCCAGGCGGACATAGGCCTTCTTCTGACCATCGGGGCGGATCAGTACATTGACCTTGGCCACCTTGATGTCGTAGAGCTTGCGGACGGCGGCGCGCACGTGGTTCTTGTTGGCGCGCAGGTGCGTCAGGAAGACCAGGGTGTTGTTGTCCTCGATCTTCTTCATCGCTGCCTCAGTGGTGAGCGGGTACTTGATGATGTTGTAGGCGTCCATGCGGTTCCTGGTTGGCACCGACTTCCTGGGGTACTTGGGGTTCCTGGGCAGCTTCAGGGTTGTGGGCCTGCGGAAGTGCACGTTGGTGCGGATCTTGCGGGTGCGGGTACCGAAAGCGCCCTTGATGATCTGAAAGGAAGGGTAAAAATTAGCTAAAAGAACAATCAAAGACGGTGTAAGTGATGTCTACCTTCTTCTGGACCTTCTTGGCGTTCAGCAGAGCCACGGCCTTGGCCTTGGCGGTTCCCTTGGTGGGCTTCACGCCGGGCTTGACACCCTTCTTGGCCTTGGCAGCCGCGCGAGCCTTGGCGGAAAGCTTAGCCAGGACCGACTGGGGCTTCTTGCCGGCGGCGATCTTCTTCTTGGCATCCTTAGCAGCCTTGGCCTTGGTGGCCACAGTCTTCTTCACCACGGGCTTCTTGGCAGCTCCGGCACCAGTAGCGGGCTTCTTGGCAGCAGCGGCGGGCTTCTTGGCGGCAGCGGCAGGCTTCTTGGGGGCAGCAGCCGCTGGCTTGGCGGCGGCGGGAGCCTCCTTCTTGCCGGCAGCAGGAGCCGCGGCGGCAGCCTTCTTCTGCTCTGGCTTCTTGTCGCCAGGCTTGGCTGTAAACACCAGATTGGAACTTTAGTAAACATGTCAGGTGCAAAGTTAGGTTAGGTCTGAACGATCAGCAATGCTTTATCACTTTTGACGCGGTATTTCTCCCTTAAAATAACTTGAATTCAACATTTCACTCTCGGTAAATTCTGTTGGCTAGCTCATTAACACATTTTGGTATCCAGACGCACGTGGCTCATACATGGTTATCTATTTCATTGAATTTCTGCCTTAAAAACGTAATTCCCATGGCACTGTTGTATTGCAGATGGTTCCCCTTCAATTCGCCTTGCATTTGCTGATAAATTCACTTAATTTTAGGCAGTTTTTGTATGAAAAACCCTTACCGGATTTCTCGGTTGGCTTTTTGGGTGGCATTTCTACGAGAAAAAGAAATGAAAAGGAAAACTGAGGGCCAGTTGTCAAAAAGCGGAAGCCAAATGTGACAGTATTTGCGCTTAACAGCGCGCTTTTGTGCGCTCAACAGCGCACTGTTGTGACTTAACAGTGCAGACTGTTAACTTTACATGACGTTTGGAGCGCCACAGTATGACAATGCAATTGTGAATGATCAGCTACTTTTATATTTAAATATTAAAATTTATCAATTAAAACGTTTGTTTTTTGTTCAAAAAAGAGTTTTTATTTCAGAAATCAATTAATGGGTTAACATTTAAAAATTAAATGAAGCTTAACAAGAACAACCACTTTTTTTAGATGATAAACGGTTTCCGAAGAAGTTTCTTAAATCTGTAATGGAAGTGAAGGTTTTATTTTTAAATATTTATAGATCCTATTACACTTAATACCCACCAAAAGTTTGCGATTTAACTGGTGCCTGGGCTGATTCTTCGATATTTGTTTCATTTAGATTTTCCATTTGCTTTTTTACGGCCGATTCAAAGGCCAACCCGGCAATCCGTTGGAAAAGTTCCGTTATTTTGAATCCGGACCGCGCGGATACGGACCAATATTCCGCCTGTAGCTCGGCAGCAGCCACGCCTGCCAGCCGCTCCATGCGCATGAACTCCTCCTTCGACTGTTTATTAAATTAAATTCGAGGTCATTGATGGTTTCCATTTCTAAAAGCTTACCAAGAGATCTGCCTTTGTGCCCACTAAGAAAACCAGGGGTTTCTGGTTAACATTGTAGTTGAGTGCGCTGGACAGCCACTTCTTGGCTGATTCGAGGGTGTCCCGCTTGGTCATATCGTAGGTCACTACGACCACTGAAAGGAATTGTTAGAAACAATCATGAATCCAAGAAATCTTTCACTTACCCCTTGCATTACGGTAGTAAGCTCCAGCGATGCACTTGAACCGCTCCTGTCCCGCTGTGTCCCACCTTTAAATAATTGGTTTAATTTCAAAAGGTTATAATGATTGCTAAGAGACTATAACCAACATTTCCAGACTGTAGTTGTGACCAAGAATATTAAAGTTTTCCAGCTCAAAGTCGACCCCAATAGTGGCCTTGTAGTTTGACTGAAATCTGTCAAAGCAGAATCTAAACAAAGAATTGTTGAAGTTGTTTTTTAGGATATAGAAGAAATGTTCACCCACCTGTTGACAATGGCGGTTTTGCCCACGGAGCAGTCGCCCACAAAGATGACCTTGCAGGGCCGGAACTTAGGCTTTCGCGGCGAGTCCAAGTGGTAGCGCACCGGCGGGGCAAAGTCCCTCTCCCGGCTCAGCGGTGTCTGGGCGGGACTGTAGGCTGGCGGCAGGTGGCGGATGTGGGTGCGAGGATTGTGCATGACCACCGTGGGCGGCGCGGGCAACAGAATGTTCTGCCGCAGTAGATGAGGCATTGTGAACGTCTGTGTTCCAACTGAATGGGTGTCAAAACAGTGCTGGAACAGCCAGTTAAGTCGTCATCGCTTGCACCACAAACCACAAACTTTGTGGCGGGCGGCGGCCTGAACTTGGTGGTTATGATATGCTCAAGGTGCTGGTGGATATCATACACCGTGTTTTGCATTGTAAATGCAGGTGATTGTTAGAAAAGGTAAGAGTTAGTTCCGATATAAATATAAAAAGCTCAAGGTGTCAAATAAGTTGAGTTTCATTGTTTTGTTTATTTGTTTCAAGTCGGAAAAATAGTGAACGATAAAGGCTCATGTATAGATAATTCCTTGCCTTTGGTTCTACTACAAATACTACTTAAGCTCTGGTTACTTTTTTTCCCTCTGGGTAGCCAAAGTACCCCACACTTTTCACCTGCTGGCGGAGATCCGGTTGCATGGACAGGGCTTTAAAGATGGCCCTCTTCAGCTGCTTGTACTGAAAGTGCGGCGGGAAAGGCATGTCCTCGAAGGACATCATCAGCAGATTGCCCGCCTCGTTGCCCACGGCCAGGGAGCGGCCACAGTGGGTGAACCTGTGAAAGTTAATCAAGTGACAAGTCTGTTTCACTGAGTTAAGTAAAACTTACTTAAAAGTGGTGTAAAAGATGTCCCCCTCGATTGAGGTTGAGGAAACTGGTTTCATGGTACTGTTCCTCAGATCCCAGATGTCCACAGTGGTGCGGCTAAGGGAGACTAGGATGGTGGAGTGGGTGCGGCTCCAGCGGGCGCAGTGGACCGGCGACAGGTGGTGCTGCAGGGTCACAATCGGCAGTAGAATCCCAGCGAGCCAAATGCGGATGCACCTAAAACAAAATACGATTGAGCAGTGGAGCAGATTCTCGTGGCTAATCTATACCAGTCGCTGCCGCAGGTGAGGTACATCCTGGGCGACCAGGGCGAGAACTCCATGCACGCGGCTGGTCCGTCATGTACCTGCCTCAATTCCAAGTGCTGGAGAGGATAATTCGTCGAGCACTTATACAGAGTCCCCTCGTCGGTGAGCACGTAGTATATGTCCCGCTGCATTGGGTCCAGAACCAGTTCCAGGCACTGTGGATGACGGTTGGCCAGTAGGGAAGCTGCTGGCGGTGGCCGCTCAATGGGAATCCCTTCCAGCTCTCCCTCCGCCCGCTCCAGGCGCTGGTGCTCGAATCCGAGCAGGTAGGGACTGTTGATCAGACGGTATTTGGTCACCGCTCCCGCCTGGGAGGTTGCCAGAAAGGGTGTGATGTTCGGGTCCGTGCACCCAACATCACCCTCGAACTGAATCCACTTGATGGAGGTCACGGTTTCAAAGTGCGGTGAGCTCTTTCGCTGCGACACAGACAGCGGGGGAAGGTCCGGGCCAGAAATATCCCTCACCTCGACACCTCCATTGTGCAGACCAATGGCCAAGAGCTGCGGCTGAGTGGGGGAAAATTCTACAGTGACCACTGGCACCTGGTAGTTGTAACGCCGTTCCGGGTTTACGGGGTTCTTGATGTTCCACACATACACCCACCCAGACCGTGGCAGCTTGCCCACCTTGGCATGGCTGTAGACTCCGTAGGCCACAGCCATGATGTCGCCATTGCTGGGACAAAAGCTCACATCACTCACAGCCTGGTGGTGATCGGCATCTTGCGTTGGTGGACTCAATCTCCAGAGCAGACCCAGCCTGTACTTGAACTTCACATCCTCGGCCAAGGGATCGGGCAGTTCCATGTTCCGGTAGCGTCGCTGCTGCGGCTCGAAAACATTGCTGGCCAGGATTCGCATGGTCAGCATCAGGGCCAACCGAAAGGCCGGAAGGCTGTTGATCTCGATGAATTGATCCACTCCTCCCACACGGTAGGTAGTTACTTGCATCTTCTGCTCACCCTTCACCTGGACACTCGTCGTGGACTTTTCGAGATCCGTGTAGGTGTCATACATCTCGAAGTTGGACACGTACGATCCCGTTTGGGCGGTGGTCAGGCGTTCGGTGTTTACTAGACGCGATTTCATCAGGGTAGTCATAGTTTGGGTGTCCGCATCCACAGTGCGTCGGGTTTTGTCCACCCCGGACAGGAGTTCCTCATACTTTCGGTTGTCCTCCAGCACCTGGCGACCCTCCTCGCTGTCTGCCAGGGCGGTCATGCTGCGACGCTCGAAGAGCACCACGATGGGTGTCTTTCGGAGGAGGACTTTGATGAACGGCGTTGCCGGAGGACGGGCAGAGGCAGCGGAGCGTCCAGGTGCCCCAAACTCCTCTGGGACGGGGGACTGGGGCCTGTCCAACTGAAGCTTGTAGAGATTGATCTGGCAAGAGTTTTTTATGAAATCGATTTTGTAAACATACTTCCCCCATATAGTACTTACCCCCAAAGCTATGTCATCCAGCGAGGCCCTCATCACGCATTTAGTCCGATATTCCGGAGTGCGTAACTTGTGCATTTGTTGCTCGTCCTTGCTGGCGGACTTCATTATCGGGTGATCCCGGATCCGCTGGCTAAGCTGCTCGAAGTCCACCGTGCGGTAATCCTTCCTCAGTTCACGGGACATTTTTAACAACTAAGGAAGTCATCCAGGGCGCGTGCCTCATCGCTGTTGCCTGAGGCGATGACATGGCAACATAATATGGACCGGGTGCCATAACTACCAGTTGCATTGGGTGGGGGTGTTGCAACTCACAAGTCGGAATCCCATTAACAGTATTACACACATGCTGCTCTCTTTGCATTTATAAATATTTATAAAATATTTTAAATCACGCAACGAAAATGCATAATAGGCGGGTGGGTTGTGGATTGTGGAGTGGAAATGTTGCTTACGAGGAGCTTTGAAATTAAAGTTAAGAAACCATTGAGGAGTGTCTGAAACATGTGTTTTAATCCCATCAAGTAGAGTTGTTTACTTGGCTAGACTTTATTACCAAAAGTGGTAGCTTTGTGAGGAAAGCTATAAAAACCTGGTGCTATGACCTGTCACAAGAAAAACCCCCGAACCGTAGAGAGGAAAAACAACTGACTGACAACAATAACAATCCGGCTACCAACTGCCGGCAATAAATGAAGTTTGTATTCCAATTAGACGCGTACCAAAAGCAATTTGCCGGTGCCTTGGCTAGCAGGGCCGCAGTCAAAAAGTGAATCTGTGGGGTCATAAATCCCTCTGACTTCTTTTGGAGGCCCTCAAAATGTGTTAGCCTCAACCGCTCCTGGTCTGGAAGGAAAATGGTCTTTAATTCCGCCACAATTCCTGACAATGACTCGAAGATGAGGCACTGAGCCATATGCACAAACGTATATGCCATGCCTGGCCTGGCTAGCGTAAAGCTAGCATAGAGTCCATAGAGCCCACAAGTCGAAAAGAAGTTGTTAATTTGGCTTTATGCTTCGCTGGGCTGATTCGCTTAATGAACAGGCAGCAAATGAGGGAAAGGCTGGTGGAAAGGGGGAAGTGGCTGCCAGATAGCCAAGTGCAATATGTCAAATTGATGGCCTAGAAGCCGTCTTAGCTTCGCATGTTGGTCAGCAGCCGCGACGCTGACTTGCGGCCAAAAGCAGGAACCGTCAACGCATCAAAGCGTTAAGCAATAAATGTGCAAGTTGAAAAAATTGCTGGCTATAACAACAATCCCCGGCTTTCTTGGCAGTTGGCGTGCATTATGAACTCTGCACGAGCCAACGATCATTGTTGCAGCTCCAAAAGCCACAACAACGCAGAAGTTGCTCAAACCCACTGAACCGCCACCAACGCAACGCCAGCAGAGACGTCAACTTCAAGATACGGAGGAACTCCAATTATCAGTAATCTTTTCTATATTTTATATATACTCGTATTCTAATAAGGGGAGTAAGGCATTCGACGTTTTGGAACAAATGTTTAAAGCCAAGTTAAGGCCTTTCCTTAAAGCCAAAATCTCAATGCTCATTTTTTACGAACATCTAATTGTGTCCACGCCCCGGAGACCCATAAAACCCTATCCCAGCCGGGCTATCTCGATCTGGCGTACGCTTTTTCATATGTCGCTCAGTCGTATCGGTTTTTACACCTGTTTTATGTCCCCACTGGCCCCAATGTGCGCCGCCGTCGACGTCGATGTCGATGCCGACCGTGACTGCGACTCTGACTCCGACGCTGCTGCTTGGTGTAACATATTTTCTTTTTCGTTTTTATTGTGGCACGGAGCGTGGAGCCAAAGCACGAAGAAGAGGCGCTTAAGCCGAGCTCGGAGATTTTTTCCGTAACGAAGAAGGCGACTTTTTATTCGTTAATTAACCGTCGAGCGGGCCAGAAGTTCGGGTTGGTCTTGACGGCGGCTCTGGGCGTGAAAACCGCTTAACGGAAGTGCAGAAAAGTTGGTAGCTAATTGAGCACACACACCTGACACCTGACACTTAAGCGACAGCTGACAAAAACAAATCGAAAGCCAGGCGGAAGAAACAGCTGAGCTAATCGCTCCATATTCTACGAGTAGTGCCCCAAAAGACTTCTTTTCGCTCCGTGTATTGGTAACATTACTTTCTTAAAACGCCGGTCAAGTGCGAGAGTGAGTGTGGAAAAGAGGGCCTGATGTGAGGGCTGTCTTAATTGTCGCTGCAGTTGCCTTTGAGCCACGCTCCGTTCCTGGTCGCTTCGTTGACTTGGCCCACCGTGGCTTACCTTTTTGAACTCGTAGAGTTTGGCGCGTGAGCCCAGAGTCCCAGAGAACCGAGTGGGATGGCCGCAGTGAGTGATTTGAAATTTATGCTAATCGGTGGCAAAATAATGAATGTGCCGTGTGTCAAATGTTAACAGCATTTCGCAATAAGCAATAAGCAGTAAGCCAAGGGGAACGAGGAACAGACACCCGCATAACCCCAAAACGTGATCACATAACGAAACCAATCGGCGATCAGATCTTATCAGCTTCCAAAAAAATACAAAAACAAAACAAAAATGTTGTTTTGGAAGCGTCTCCACCGCTCAAGAGACTCCACAACGATAACCACTGGTAAGTTTATAACCACGCCTCCATCGCCCACTTCAGCAACAAAGAAATATGATTTCGCCGGGCAGGTGACTTCGATTCGGTTATGGAGCGGCCTCACACTACGCCCGTCTCATTTGCATCTTCAAAATGATTTTTGATTCGATTTCGGTTTCGGTTTCGGTTTTGTTGCTGCTCCCGACTGGTTTATTGATTTTATTTTGGTGGATCCCCTGTCCCCAGACCCCAGATCGTAACCTTCCTCCCAGCCACACTTTGGGAAAATATTGTCTGCTTGAGCTTCATTCGTAGGCACAACCAAGGCAAAAGAACACTCCGTATTCTTTGAGTGCAGCATCTCGAGTGTCGCCATGTCATAAATAACCCCCCAACTGGGTTTTATCACCTACAAAAGCCCCAGTGGACAAATATAAATGGGAGCGAGATCCCCGGCGAGCGTCGGGCCATGAATAATAGCCATATCCCATTATCAAAATTCTCACAGGGGTGTTCCTTTTGTGAATGATGTTTGGCAAAAGATTTATGAATGAATTTAATGTGTTTAGCATAATTATGCAGATCATCTCAGCAGGTCTGCCAGAGATAATATCTCACTAAGACGAAGGTGACTTGCGAGAAGTTAGAATGCCAAATATTGGAGTATGATCTCGAGAGTATTTCCATTTTATTAAAGACTGATCCCAACATTCCCCAGCAATCGGTTCCTTTCGGCTTCCCAACGGGCAGGTGTCATAACAGATTTGTCCAAATGGCCAATAAAGTGGAACCAACCGCCAGCATCTTCATTGGAGATGAAGGAATTTTGTGGGCTCCGCACCCTCGTGTCACCACATCATTGTGGTTGCGCCTGCGCCTCTCTGCTTGTGGTTCTTCCATTTCATTTCTGCTCCATAACTTTCCAACTAAGTGCCGACTATCTGTCTGGACCCTTCTTAGTTCTGGGGTTTTATTTTCATCTTCGTTTTTTGTTTTCATTTGTTTGGTAAACATGACTTTGACTTGTGGTAATTTGATGTTAATGACAATCATCAGCAGCGACACAAACATCGATACCACTTGCAGCGGGGAAAGGGAAAGACGGAGCACGCCCAACACGATTCCGCCAGATCTCCGCCAGAGAGACATTTTTATGTGCGTTCCGTTCCCGAAAGTCGTGTCCCATAATCGGCTTACACATAGTTCTGGCCATCTTACCATCCCATCCCCGACCCAGAAGATTTGACACTTTTGACCATTTGGGCATTCGTCCATTTGGGCATTCGTGTTATTAGTTCGTGCCTAAGGTCTTCTGTTTTCCTTATAAACTGCCCATCAAGTTGCTGGTTTATCGCTGTCTCTGCTCCAGTGGCGTATCAAGAAATGAGTTCAGCGTTTTGTTGTGACACTTTAATGGGCCGCTCAGACCCCATTCCACCTGGAAGATGGCTATCAATATTACAAAATAGTTTTTGGTTCAAAGTGTGCTGGATGGGATTAGAATGGTAAACAGGTCGGAGAGTCAGAAATCGAACATAGTGGAACGTTTCGGTGAGCACTATAAAATCCGTTGGAAGAAACATTAAACACGTTAAACTTCATTTGCGAATTTATTACAAAACGTTTGCCCTACATTTAAGTTTCCAAGTACCCGAAACGCAAACCTGCTTCCCAGTGCAGTTATGAACACTCTACGATAAGTTTTTAGTTCACAGCTCTTGGTGGGTTGTTTAATTCCCATAAATTTCATTTGTAGATCTTTCTCGTTTTTCACTCTCTCCCAACATCCCTGGGTAATTCCCTTCGCCACGGCCATGGCCAGGGCCACATTCCGTGCCGCGTCTGCTGGGGCCTCGAAAATCGTCTGCAAATTGCTCATAAATTATATGAAAACCGTCGCAATGCCAAAAGCTGCACCTACACCATCATTATCAGCTTGTAAATAAAAAGACTTTATCAATCGTTAAGCCGCGGGCGGAAAGTCTCGAGATCCGGAACTCGGTATACGAGTATTTTGGGTCCGGAGCTCCGATTTGGGCCCCGAAAGCGACTCTCTCACCTAATAACATAAAGGTTATAAAAGTCGGATGAAGATGGAGCTGGATCCCCGGCATGGCCCAGGCCGAGGTGGATCCCCAGAGCCTGCCAGCTGCGGTCAAGTACAAATATTTTTATTTATGATTTTACAGATCAGCATATTGCTCAATAATTTTACCGCAACGGCAACAAAATAACTTTCAAATTACCGCCCCACCATCCTCGCTTAAGTGCGCCAATTTTGAAATTATTATGGCAGTCTGGTAGGTTGGTAGGCTGGAGGACTGGAGGATTGGAGGATTGGGTAGTATGCTGCGTATGCAGATAATCGTGACCTGAGCCCTCAAAGTGGTAGCCATAATTCAATCCGGTTCGGGGTATCTATAGCCAAGAATTACTGTGCGAAATCTCCTGGTGATCTCCTGTCGGACTTTTGGCCAAGACCCGGATTATCCCCGTAGATAAAAGATGAGTGGACGCGCAGACTTTTATTTAATTACTCTATTTGGGTTAGTTGTTCGGTATTTAAGTAGTTAGAGGATCTCCGGACTCTTGGGTATTTGGGGCAGCTTAATATTTTCCCATAAATTATTCGGGGCTAAGAGAAAATTACTTTAAAATTTATGGCCCGAAAAGAGCACCAGCCCCAACCACGGCAACGGGCATCAGGCATCTTACACGCTGATTTGGCCCTTTTATTTTGTGGTTTTGGTTTCTTTTGCAATCGCGAGCTCTCCCGGGGCCCCTGAGAACAGGTAGAGGTGGTTACCTGAACTGGACTGCAATGATATCCGCGCTTCCAGGGGGCGGGCCCCTGGAAAGTTCGCACGATTGATGATCGACTGGCGGGGATCATCGGAGAGAGGAGTCCGAGGGCAGCGTTCCAGAGTTCCAGATTTCCTGAGACTCCGTTGACGCCGTCCTGTCACCGCACTGACATCGCCGTTTATGTAATTACCTCAAGCCGGGCTCCGATCACAGAGCTATCATCCGATCGCGATTGCCCACACAGCCTCAGCCTTAGCCTGAACCTCGGTTTAGGCTTTAGCTTTAGCTTTAGCTCCGCCGCCGCCCAGCTTGTAATTATTTTCTACTTAATCTTCATCACATGTGAAACATGTCGAAAAGTTAAGCGCTCGGCATGAGGCGGTGCCTCCACTACTCGCCACGCACTTCATCGGATTTCACTTGCACTGGCGGGGCTGTAGATGGAGCCGAATCTTGAATCTGGGAGTGTAACTTCCTCAGGCTCAGCCGTTTCCAATCGCTAATGGCTTGAGGAAATTGCCAGAACTGTGAATGACTATTTTTGAGGAATTTATTAAACGAACTCATCCCCAAATTTCACGCTCAACACCTGGGACCAAAGAGAAATTACAGAATTGTAAAAGAAAACAATAGGCAATCGGTAATGGAAACTGTAACACAAGAGGAGGAAGAGGTTGAGTTTCCAAATTAATGAATCTGTGGTTTACCAATAATACTTATCATTATTACTCTGGAAGAACTTCCAGGTTATGCTTAAGAAAAGTTGAGGAAGTGAAGGAAACCCTTGTCCCCTGTCGTAGGACAACAGCAAAGCCCATAAACATTCATTGTACTGGACAAAGGTATACAAGAAATCACGTAATCGAAATAATCCGATCTGAATATAATCTGTTATCTTTGCCCTAGTAAGGCACCCGCTGGGCAAAGTGAAAATGAAATGGCCAAGGCGGGTGCGTGTCTGAGGTCTTACATCTCTTGCCCTTGGTTCGCCCCGTCTCTTTCGGTGAGTACCCACTACATATCAGGTGAAATCCGAGGGTCCGACATGCAGAACACATGGGTCAACCTCTGACCGAATTTTGCAGAGATAATTATCATCGGCTGGCGTGCAAATATGCGGAAAGAATTCGCGCTCGTTCTCTGAAAATTCCCATCTTTTTCGGCGTTTGTATCGCTTTGCAGCTTTAAATGGAACTAATTAAATTTCGAGTTCGGAAAGCGTTGAGTTCGAATGCGTGTGAGCCCCATAATTGGGGCTTGTAAAGCCGCCTGGCAACGCCCCCAACACACGAGCCGATTCCGCTCTAATATAAAGGCTGCCTTCCTTCCGCCCTCCTCGTTGGGCGTCCTCCATGCCTGCCACTGATTTAGTGTCATATAAAGTTGTAAGTGAAGATTATGTTACCAGAATTAATTGCAGCCAAGGTGAAGGTAACCAGGCCCAGGGGAGGGCTACTGGCGGAAGCACGGGATGCGACGGGGTGGGAAAAAGCGGAGTCAAGAGAGAATGCGTCCCCTTGGCAGGCATCGTCTGGTTGTGGATCTGGTTCTGGGGTGTCCCTCCGTTTGTCTTTCCCGCTGACAGCACGTGCTAAAGTTCCTACTCGCCCTCTGTCTGGCAGTTTGCTGTCACTGTTGGCCAAGTAGGAGTCAAACGAAAATGGCTTACAGGACGTAGCCGAAGCTTGAATACCCCAATGTGACATTTTTCTAGGCGTTTCTTCAGAAAATTTATCAAAAAATTCAAAAATTTGTATTGTACTACATTTTAATTCAAACTGATAGGTATTAGATCCATAAATCATTAATGGTATTCCGCTTTATAATCGGATGAATATTGACAAAGATATAGCCATCGCAATATGCCCTATTATCAGGCCAATTGAACTTTCCAATTTTTCCATTTTTCAAAAAAGGGAGTCCACCAGAAAAATGTAGAAAAAAATGAAATCTAAACAAGTCTTAAGATTTGAATGCAGATTAATGTGGAATCGTTTTAGAAATCGTTTAAGATATTCCGCTGAAGAATCAGATGAATATTGACAAAGATATGGCCATCGCAATATGCGATATTCTCGATCCACGTGAACTTTCCCATTTTTTAAAAGGATTCCACAGGAAAAATTAACAAAAAATTGAAATCGAAACTGACCTTGAGATTTTGATGCCGATTTATAGATAATCGATTCACAAGTCGTTTAAGATATTCCGCTAAGGAATCGGATAAATATTGGAAAAGATATGGCCAAGGCAATATGCGAGGTTCTCGTTCCAAGTTAACTTTCCCTTTTTTTAAAGGAAGTCAACCGGAAAAATTTACAACAAATTTAGAAGCAAACAAGTTCTAAGATTTGAATGCAGATTAATAGGGAATCGATGTACAAATCGTAAAAGATATTCCGCTTAGGAATCGGATGAATATTGGCAGAGATATAGCTATCACTATATGCCCTACGATCAGGCCAAGCGATCTTCCCACTTTTTTGAAGAAAGTTCACAGGAAAAATTAAGAAACAAAGGAAATCAAAATGACACATAAGATTATGATTAAGTCTGGTTTAGAATCGATTTACGAATCGTTTAAGGTATTCCGCTTAAGAATTGGATAAATATTGGCAAAGATATGGCCATCGCAGTGGGCCATATTGATCGTTCCATCGATTTTTCATGTCATTAAAATGTATGAAAATATCGGTTTTTAGCCAGGATCGATAACTTGGCCAAAACTAGTTTTCTTTTTGACCAGGAGATGGAAATTATATTTTAGATTCGAAATCCCACCAAAACTTTCCGTTGGGGCATTCAAATGTGATCCCCAAGTGTTATAATTCCCAACCTGTTCTAGTACGGGTTTCCTATAAATAGAAGGTCGCTGCATGGGAAAAAATTTTTCAATTGACAAATTTTATCTTCTGTTTTACTTCCGATTTGAACGGGAGACAGCTTAAACAAGTCAGTTCTTCATTTTTTTTTAAGAATGCTGCTGAAATGTAGGTCAACGAAAGTCCTCAACAAAATCTCTTAAAGATCGAGAAGTAAAATCTCAAAGTCTATGAGATCCAATATTTTCATGCAGATTTATAGAGAATCGATCTACAAATCGTTTAAGGTCCGCTTAAGAATCGCATTAATATTGGTAAAGATATAGCCATCGCAATAGACCAAGTGAACTTTCCAATTTTTTATAGGAAGTCCACCGGAAAAATTCACAAAAAATTGAAAACCAAATGGGTTCTTAGATTTAAATGCAGATTAATAGGGAATCGATTTACAAATCGTTTAAGATATTCCGCTTAAGAATCCGATTAATATTGGCAAAGATATAGCCATCGCAATATGCCCAATTCTCAGGCTAAGTCAACTTTCCAATTTTTCCATTTTTCGAAGACCAGAAAAATGTAGAAAAAAATGAAATCTAAACAAGTCTTAAGATTTGAATGTAGATTAATATGGAATCGTTTTAGAAATCGTTTAAGATATTCCGCTCAAGAATTGGAGCAATATTGGCAAAGATATGGCCAAGGCAATATGCGATATTATCGTTACACGTGAACTTTCCCATTTTTCAAAGGAAATTCACAAAAAATTGAAAATCAAATGAGTTCTAAGATTTGAATGCGTAATAATAGAGAATCGATTCACAAATCGTTTAAGATATTCCGCTTAAGAATCGGTTGAATAGTGACAAAGATATAGCCATCGCAATATGTCCTATTATAGGGCCAAGTGATCTTTCCAATATTTTAAAGGAAGTCCACCGGAAAAATGTACAAAAAATTGAAAAATATTGAAGTTCTAAGATTTGAATGCAGATTAATAGGGAATCGATGTACAAATTGTTTAAGATATTCCGCTTAAGAATCGGATGAATATTGGAAAAGATATAGCCATTTAAAAATGCCCTATTATTAGGCCACGTCAACTTTCGAATTTTTCAAAGGAAGTCCACCGGAAAAATGTACAAAAAATTGAAAAATATTGAAGTTCTAAGATTTGAATGCAGATTAATAGGGAATCGATGTACAAATTGTTTAAGATATTCCGCTTAAAGATCGGTTGAATGGCGACAAAGATATAGCCATCGCAATATGTCCTATTATAGGGCCACGTCAACTTTCGAATTTTTCAAAGGAAGTCCACCGGAAAAATTTACAAAAAATTAAAAAGTAAACGAGTTGTAAGATTTGAATGCTAATAAATAGGGAATCGATTTACGATTTGTTTAAGGTATTTCGCTCTTTAATCGGATTATTTTTGCCGAAGATATGGAAATCCAAACTATAGTAACCAGAAACAGTAAACCAGAAGCTTCTACCAGACACCCCTTTGGACGAAGTGCTAATACCCTTTTGCAAGGGTATGAAAATGATGCGTCTTTTCGGGGAGTGGCGTTAAAACCTTAAAAAAGCAGGCAATTGAGGGGATATTGATTTTACTCCCTCAGTCCCACACACGCTTGCTCCAAGGACATGTCCGTGAGATACCGGGTGTACTTCATTTAAGTGCCATTTGGCACCAGGTCGTATACTCAACGTCGAGGGAATGGGCCGTAAATTGACTTCCAGCAGGAGGAAGAGAAGGAGCAGGCGCTGCAGGACTAGGCTGTTTGCTTCGGTGCAGGTGTTCCGCCAGCTGAGATTTAATGTCCTACCGAGGGGTTGACATCCTGTATGATACACTCAGTTCGCAACCCTGCAAATTGCGAACAAATTATGGAATTTCACAAATTGTGATTTACATGAAAGGCAGCAGGAAGCCAAGCAGGAAGCCCGACATTCTCCGTGCTTAAAGCCACATTCGATCCATCCGAGCATAACTTATAATATCCTTGACTTGGCCTTTTGTTGCCGCAGCTGCTCGGCAATTCAACTTCATTGGCCGTGTTCTCCGCTGCTCGGTTTCCATTCTTGGCCTGCTTGGGATGCCGTTTGATGCACATTAGATAAATACTCCATTTTCAATGCTGCCAGGATGCCATAGCAGGGATATGCACTTGGAGAAACTCAGTTTTTGCTTCGCATTTTCGCTTCGAATGTGTGCTATCATTTCGGTATTATTTTCTAGTGTAAATATTATAACATGTGCAGCATCTATACTGTATATATTCAAATGTATTTGCCGACATTCAACAGCCACTAAACCCAATCGAACAAATATTTGAGTTCCGTTTGCAGTGTGCAGCTCTGGGCCAATGTCCGCTGCAGCCTCGACTTCTGCTCCTGCCTCCTGCCTTTCTAGTTCTGCCACAGTTGATTTTATGAATATTTAAAGGACTGCAGCAGCCGCAACCCCAACATCAAAATCAACAAATATTAAAAAATAGTACAAAAGAGGCAACAACAAGAACAGGAGCAACTCGCGACTTCAATACGGAATTTAATGCAATTTTCAACCCACTGACTATGCGTGGGTGTGCTGTGGGTGGAAAATGATGCCATTTAATGGGTCGCCGAGTGGAAAAAAAGTGAAAAATAAACGGCACTCCGGCTGACGCGGATTTTCCTCTTGTTTTCTCACTTGCACTCACCCTCCATGGCGTTTATCTTCCGCCTGGTGGGAAGTGAATTTAGTTTAAATGTGGCATAACTCGCGGCAGCCGCAGAGGAGACCTTGACAAGTGCCAAGCTTTCCCCAGACCCTCCTAATCTTCCACCCACCGGAGCATAATTATGTATGAAAGTAATGAGAGAGGAAAATTTTCCATTGAATGGAAGCTACAGATATAAAAATACAAATAATAATCATTTAAATTCATAATTATTAGGAAGTTCTTAAAATTTATATTTTATTTACGATTGGAAACAATAGAAAGATAGGTTTCCTTATTCCGTAGCGTAACCCGGAAATTGGAGTTCGCTCTGGATTTTAAATTCGTGCTTCCTGATGCAAAAAACAATTACCTTATGTCCCACCCCCCGGCCTGTCCATCCCAAACCTTTCCACTCCGAGCAACGTCAGTTATGTAATCCTTTCGCAGCCGTCAGCAAAGTTGCAGCAAAAATTGTTTAGATTTTTTTCCTACATGCATTTTGCATGTGCCTCCCCCTTGCTTTCCTTACTTTCTTCCCACTTTCCACATGACTCTGTTTCTACTTTTGCTTACTTTCTTTTCACTTTTTTTGTTTCCCACTGTCTTGGTTTTATTTTTGATTATTTTGTTTATTTTTTTGCGTTGCATTCCTAAGTGAGCGTGGGTGGGGCAGTGTGGCTAAAACGCAAAGCGGCTTTTGTTGAATATTTGATGGAAGGAAAATGTGTTCCCTACACATGGAGAAAAGTGAACTATGACGGGTCCAATCCTGAGGAAAACTGTATCCCCTTCGAAAATTTGTTTTAAATTTATCAAAAATATGGTATAAACCCTTTCTAATTGCGGTCCTTTCAGATTTATTGAATGAGACAAATGAAGTAAGAGGGACCCAAGTTGGATTCAAGTGGCTTCTAATCACCTCTTGAGCCGAAGGCTTTCCCCGAATCCTCCGACCTCTGAAGTCCCTCAACGGAACAGGACAGGGAACTCAAAACAAAGGCAATGGCGGAACAAAAAAAGAGGGACCGGAGCGCGTGCCTCACTGGGGATCCCTTTCTTCCTCCTCCACTCTTTTCGGGATGGGGCTTTAGTCATAACACGAATACAAAGCAAAAAAAAGCAACAACAGGCAGGGAAGATGATGGGAAACTTGAGCGTCAAGCAGGCAGAAGCTTTAAGCCGCTAAATTGTATCGGATTACAGCAAATTCCGAGCCACGAAGCTGAAATTCCTTGCCGCAGTCGGGCAATCCTCCCCAGCAGGCTCTTGGGTTCCTCTGCTTATGCTCCCCCGTTTTCTAACCACTGGCAGGGGCGTAACCAGAGGGGTCCGAAGACCCATCTACGCTTACCAAGCCGGATCCCCTCCTAAGAAGAGATCCAGATCCGCCCATGACTCTCTTTGGTTCGCATTGCAGTTGGTATGTTAATGAAGGTGCTTCAGTCGGGCGGGTTGGGGAACTTGAACGGTTGTGGGTGTCGTCCTCGACAACTAAAAATGGCTGCAGGGCAACAGCATAGAAACGGATCAGGGATCAGGGAGCGAAAAGTGGAAAAAGTGGAAACTGTGGAGACAGGATGACACACAAGTGCAAACTCGCTGAACCCGTGAACTCCGGTGGAGTGCAGGACGCGGGAGAGGGCGGACCGGAGGGCAAAACTGTCGGGATTATGAAAACCGGCACAACAAGCGAATCTTAACACAGTTTCCCCCAAAACACGAACGCTTTGGCAAAGACAATCGATGGCCAGGGATCTGGAAACAAAGCTGGAAAAAAATGAAAATCGCGAAATTGCACACAATTTGCCTAATTCGCGTGGAGCTGCCTCCGAGCCCCCAGCCCCCAGCCCCCAGCTCCGAGCTCCCAGCCCCGACACTCTTCATCATACTGTTAGAACAGGATGAGCCGCATTCCCTTTCCCGTTTTCCAGGGGCAGTGAACAGAAATTGCTGCGGTTTTTGGGCTTCAGCTTAGGTAACTGCAATTATTGTTTGCGGCTTTTCAATTGCCGCGCCTCATCCCGGCCGGTTTGCCCTCAAAAATACAAAAAATACTCTTCGGCTAACCCCTTGAAATAACCCTCCTGGTCCATCCAGTCATCATAAGGTGAGAATATAATAGCGCACTCGTGAGATGCGTGACTGCAGTGCCCCTACGCCCCAAACAGGCCGGGATACAGTGGGTTAACTCACTCTTTTTGTATGTAAATTTAGTGGATCTACACAATATTTTTATTACAATTGAAAGCCTTTAGTTTAGAGAAAGTACCTCACTTTTAAAACGAGAATTGTGGCCAGTTTTATTCAACTTAACTCCTGGTTGTAGCAGTTCCACTGTGTTTAGGAGACTGGGATTTTGATCATCGTTTCGGGGCTCCAGCTGATAAGCAACCCAAACAAATAAATAATAATGCACGATTTGTGTGGATCTGGTCTGGCTTTAGCTCTTTTGGCTCCTTTTGATTGAGCCAGCGCCCGTTGGCTTTAACTAATTGAGGTTTTTTCGGTGGAGGCGGGACGGGAACTGGCTTCCCTCAGATTCTCAGATTCCCAGATTCTCCGCTTTTCCAAATCGCCGATTCTCCGAATCTCCGACCGCAGACTTCCCTCTTCCTGTCTATTGGGACTTTAGGAAGTCGACTGGGTCCATGCAGTTTAATTAAAAATTAAAAGTTCTTGTTAAGAAAAGGTTCCGTAGAGCATTTTGCGGAAAATTAAAAGTTTTCCCTTTTATTTTGGTTGCTCCTTTTTGTATAGTCCTGCGTGGGGAAAACGTCACATGTTCACATTCGGCTTTTTAAGCTGCGCATTTGTCGGGGGTTGTCGGAGGTTGTGAATGCTTTTATCCTTTCCTCCTGGCGAGTTCTCTGAATGCCAAAATAATTGGAATTTATTTAATTTCAATTCCGACAAAATGACGGAGGTCAGACAGCATTATCGTAATAAGGGAATCATATATCCTCGAGTTGCCTGAAAGCCACAATATTTATAACACTATGCAACTATTGTATTATTTACAGTCACCCATTTACCATCATAATAATGCTCCCTCAGTTGCAATTCGAAGTTAACTTTATAGAACTTTGTCCCTTTTTTTCGCTTTTACCATGTAAACTTTGGCCTGGCAGAACCTCTGCAAAAATAAGCAACAAAAAACTACAACTCAAAGTCATAAAATCAAAATAAAAACTTTTTGTTCCATCCGCAGCAAAGGCAAAATCTGAAATATTAAAGTCAAGTCTATTAAACTTTTTTCTTACTCCCTCAGACACAGACTACATACGAGTATACAAGGATACGAGTATCCTCGTATATGAGCCAGAGTAAACTTTGGCCATGTATAAAACATATGATTTTTGCTTGATGGCCCCGCGGGCCAATTTATGTGTAGAACAAATGGCTGGCAAACAAAGCAGGCAGAGGAGCGGAAACGAAGGAGGCAGGACTCCTGTAGCTGGCAGGATGCGCCTGCTCCAGCAGAGAAAATAATTTCGCAATACCTTCTGTGCTTTTCAAAATTTCCACAGAGTAATCAAGCTCCAAACAGAGCTTGGGTGGCCTAGGCTCTTGGAGTAATCAGCATTTTAATACCCAAATACCCCGATTTCTCACTGTGTTCTCTAATATAATAAACCTGAAGCCAGCAACTTGCCTGCGGGCTGTAAATTTGAGCGCCTCTGTGCCTCGTACAGACATAAATTGTGTGTTAAATACATTTTATGCGTTTGCCAAGGACCTGCCCGGCCAGCCTCGGAGCCTGGAAAATCAGTGAGGCTGCAAACGTAATCAAGGTCGCTGCTGCTCCATTCCACCATCTCCTGTTGACGTTTCCTTGGGCAACGTTTCCCCGGTTATGATGTATGGCCGTGGAGTCACTGCCAGAGCTTCCTTTTGCCGTCTGCCTGCGTACAACGTGTCGTATGCGTATTATTAACGCACGTAAGGCGCCTTCTTCCTTGGGCGCATTCCACAACCCTCTTGTAATCCTTTGGCTGCTCCTTTTGTTGTTGCCACGGCACCAGCTGAGCATACACATGTTTGTGTCACATTTGGACCACGCTTTCCTGGAGAAAGGCCCCGCTTTCTCCCACTTCCTTCCCCGGCTTGCGTGTTTGTCTGCTCGTTCTTGGTCCCTCAGCTTGGCATTTCCTTTGTATATTATAAAGAAATTTGCTAGGACTTGTTGTTGTTATTGCCACAGCTTCTGCCTCAGCTTAGGTTGTTGTTGCTTTTGCTGTGAACAAAAGCTTTGTTTGCCTTCCTTACACCCGAAACAATTCCTGTTGCCCCAAATAATCCGTCTATTTCGTATAATTTTTTACTGTGAACAACTGCTGTGAACAAAAGCTTTGTTTGCCTTCCTTACACCCGAAACAATTCCTGTTGCCCCAAATAATCCGTCTATTTCGTATAATAACAGCAGGATGCTTTTTAATTGGGCATAAATAGTCCTACGTCGGACATGAATAAATTCTAGATAAAATTAGGTCCGATCATTAGAAGGATATAATTTTGGTCTGTGCAGTGGGCGTGGCTCTACGTCGGGAGCGCTTCCGTAGCATACTTTCGGAGTATTCCTTGGGCTGGCTGTCCCAAGCCGGAAACGCTTTTAGACACTTCTTGGGCCTGGAACTTGTTTGCATTTGTCCTGGTCCTGCTCCTGTACATGGTCCTGACTGCTGCCTCGCCATGTTCTTTCATTCCCTGCTTAAATTCCATTTTAATTTGTTGTGTTTCGTTCTATTTTTCATGTTTTCGCCTCCTTCAGTTTTATTTTTAAGCATTTTTTTACTGGTGAGCCGCTCGAGAGGGCTTAATTACCAGCATTTCCATGGATGCTGACGGGGGCGAGCCAGGAGCCAGGAGTCCTGGGCCAGGACTCGCAAGGGACCTTGTGAGTGGAGGCCACGAGCTCTTGATGGAGTGATTTTCGTTAATTTCCCGCCCACGCCCCACGCCGATGCTGGCTACTGTGGCACTTGCCTGATTTTATTTCACTTTACTTCATTTGATTTCAATTCATTTAATTTGATGAGGAAATGGAAACCAATTGCAGTGGCTCTGTGGACCCTTGGCTTCGTTTTGTGGCCGGCAATTCAATTTATAAAGCGTCGATTTCCGAGCTCCTTTTTTATATTACTGGAGAAATGTTCCACGTTTCATGGCAGAGGCTTTGATTAAACGGGGACATTTATGAAATGTGGCAGCTGTAAATAAGTTAAATATTAAAGCCATTCAAATGAATCATTCCCGTTTGTGGAGATTATTTTGTTATTTTTAGAGAGAGCCCGACATTTACCCAATTAAAATAAACCAAACAATTTCGTTAATTATTTTAGACCACTTCCCACATCAGCATTGTTTTATCCTGTAACATGTAAAGGATACACGAAAATTGTGGAAAATCCGCTTGAAACAAACTGCAAATAATAAAATACAATAAAATAGTTTTTAGTTGGTTAAACACAAGCCACCGCATGTTGCATGTTGTTCTGTGGTCTGGGTCTGGGTCGGTTTTAATGCCATGGAATGTGCGGTGGAAATCTCTTTAAATGTTTGCCGATTCTTTTCCGAAATTGTTTTAATTGATTTAAAATAAAATATGCGTGTGTTTTATTAAAAATTCATTTCCCAGTTGTGTTGCAGTTTGTTATTTGGGGAATTATTTCAATTTCCTCGCTTTCCGAAACAGGTTGACCGGTTGATCATTTGCATAATCCGCTTATCCTCTAACCAGTGAAGAATATCATATAGAGATATGTTTATTGAAACCCGATCCTTTACAGAGCAAATCAATGGGGTGGAGCTCTTTGATGTAGTCGGGTTTAGTCTTTGGCAACTGTTCCGCCATTCAGGGGAATCAATTGAATGCCCTCAAAGCTCTCCAAAACAATCCGCAACTACTTAAGCCCGCTTTGTAACCACCAACAATCCAGGACCCGCCCCTTGCCTTTCAAACCCCAAATAACAAAGACAACATCGAAATAATCGCTCTAAGTAGAAGCGACAGTAAGGGGCGTGTAACGTGGGGGATGGGGCATGCGGCATGGGGCATGGAGCGTGGGGCAACTCTCTTTGGCATTAGAGATAGATGCCTTTGTGTCACTGCAATTGACAAAATAATCACTGCTACATGGCTGGTTGCAACTACAAAGTCGCTGCTCGCCACGGCAACAACAATGGCCAGAACAACAAAAAAGCGCTACGACAGCAACACACATATTTTCCCGCCTAAATCGACAAAAAACAGCAACTAATACAAGACAGGAATAAACATTTGATGGTCGAAACGCTGAGTACCCTCGGAATATACTCCAGGATGAAGACTAATGGGTTTCACTTGGGGTTGGGCTGGCCAGTTGCTAATCTTCTCAACATTCAAAGCCGAAAATATTCCGAAATTGAAAATAATTGATGGGGATATCCTGTGTGTTATCCAATTCCAAATCAACGATACCCACCTGGCCAGAGTATTCCAACGCTAGCAACATTTTCTCATGCACACCTTTCTGGCATGCAGCAACTTGGCAATCCGCGCTGGCAACATTGCCTACTGACTGCAGATGCTGTTGCTATTGATGCTGCTGGGGCTGCTGGGGCTGCTGCTGGCAACATGTGTACACGACTTTGGAGCTCTTCGGCTCCACTTCCAGCTGTGTTTTGTTTTTGTGGGGGTCTCTCGTGGGTTCGGCTTCGGCTTCGGCTATTTTCCGTACGCTTTTCAACAGTTTGCAAAAAAGGTTTTTTGCGCGAATCAGTCTGCGTTCGTGGGCTCTTGCTGTCGGTTCGAGGCAAGTCGAGAGTCGCGTGTTGCCGGCCGGGCCAGGAAAGCTCCGCTCAGGTGGGCTTCAACTATAGAACTCCGATCCTGCGACGTAGTCCGTTGAACCTCGCAGCGAGGGAGTGTGGCTGCGAAAAGAAATTTAAATAAAAACGGTAAAATAAAACAAAAACTTGCTACGAAAATAAAAGCACGTGAAACGCAGCGCAAAACTTGCGCCAAACAAAAACGAAACGTGCAACAAATAAACGCACACAGAACGTACCACCGTCTACCCGTACGGCGAACGTGTGTTCGTGCGGAAGTGGCTCCAGCACCATTGTTAAAAAATAAACCCTAAAAAACCGCAACGAAAATAAAACATTAGCATGGAAGCGGAAGTGTGTTATTAGTGGCGTCTCAAATTGAATTCACTCGACGCGAAATGCACTCGAAAATTTGATGGAGTAACAAAAGTTCGCACCGCGTAGCTGCCACAAATCGTATTAATTAAAATTTATGCCAAAGTTTCGCTTATTTTCGTATCTGTGAGTGCGTGCTACTGGTGCGCCTTGTCGTGGTGTGTGTGAGACAAAGTTTTAATTGAAGAAAACTTATCGCCGCATAAATGTTGGTTTTGTTATGCTAATTGAAACATAACGGCAACTGTTGTAAGAAGCGAACAGTGAACAGCGAAAAGGAACACAGATTACAAAGGGAATCGCATCGCAGAGAGGAGAGAGAGCGGGCGGAGTGAGCACTTGACAACCCAAAGAAAGTTGTGAAAGGTTAGTTAATTAAATTGAGATGAAGAGATAATTGGAATTGTAAGCTCACATTTGGGAACAAGAATAACTGTAAAGGAGCTGTTAAAGAAAGCTTTTTCTCCATAACCCCCGAAAGAACTCTAAAAATAAGTTTTTAATTGCGTGAAATTTGGATTAATCTAAATTTGATGGCCTCCAAATAAAATAAATGAAAAGCTCCTCCATTAATCTTAAAACTCCATAAAAATCCTATTCATCAACCCGTTTATATGCCCGTTACTCAAACTTTGGCCAAGAGCGTTTCGTTTGGGGAAAACTTTTTTAATATCCTGGCGATGTGCGAAATGAAACTTTTTCGTTTGCGGCCGTCTATCAAATTCAATAATCACTTAAAACTCATAAATATTTGGTTGGTCCTTTGACGGATATTTCGGTTCGCCAAAGAGGGTAAAAAAAAGCACTTTGCCATCGATGCTGCTGCTGCTGCTGCCTCTGTGTCAATGTCACTTCAATGATTAAAACTTCAGCGCAAATAAAGCCGGCGAAAGGCTAAAGGATAATGGACAGGGTGATGTTTCTCTCGGGTCGAAGCGGCCCAATCATCCACCGACGCACAGGGTTCCCAACCTGCGACCAAACCCAAACCCAAACCTGGTTCGGTTTCTCCCTTATTTCTTTTTTAATGAAAACATAAACATCTCCTTTACCCCAAGTTGCCAGCAATTTACTTTTTTTTCTGCCCGCTCCTGTTCCGGTCTCTGGTCCTGCTCCTGCTTCTGTTCCTCTTCCTGTTCCTGGTCCTGGTCTGTCCTGCTCTTTGTTTTCTTTCGGTCGTGGCTCGTAATAAATTTTTAATTTTGCTTAATTGAAAATGGCTCCGCCTCGTGAACAGCGGCCATATAACAATAAGCGAGAGCAAATAAAAAATAAAGAAAATATCGCATCGCCGTCTGTTCGAATACCCAATGGGAAATATTTTGTTGGAAAAAGAACAAGCTCTCTGAAGCTGGGACATCAACTAGAGTCCTGAGTCCTGAAATTAACTGACGCACAAAGTCTTAAGCTCCCATTGTCTGGCAGACTCACGTGCTCCGGGCACTGCTGGGATCTTGGTTCAGGGGATCTCTCTCGCTGCTTCGGGTGCCCCTTTCTGGAGGCGCAGCTCCACTTGAGAACGCCACTCGAGTGCGGGGGCAAGGTGCTAAAAGCTGTTCACATATTTATATAGCTGACTGTACCCATATATGGGCAAACATTTAAACAAACAACAGAGCCAGAGCAACACACTAACTGGGCTTTCTTCGGGTGGCAGAGTCGAGACCATTGCCACTGGTGCTAAAAATGGGTCACATTCTTGTCGTTGCACGTTGCCCCATGAATGGCGTTCATTTTGTGGCGCCAAGGCGTTGCAAGCTGTTAGAAGACTCGAAACAGACACAGACACAGACAACACAAAAGTAGCTCGTTTGAAAGCCCTCGGCGGTGGAATCCCCACTACACTGATCGAAAATAAGCATTTTCTTGTTTCATTTAGAAATAAATAATGCGGAAAATATTTCTGTAGTGAAGAAATCCTCTTAAAGTTTTCCCCAGTGCACCTCTTTATGGCTGTCCCCTGTCCCTGCAGGCTCGTTAACACTTTTCCCAGCAGCTTATTTATTGCATATCAAGTGACACCTCAATCCCAGGCCGAGATCCCAGACCCCGGACCCCAGGCAGGGGCCAACTGCTCTCGGTCTCGGGATCTGGCCAAATGACGTCGTCAACGTCGCTTCAGAAATGTTTTGGCATAAATTAAACAAGGGCCGGCGCACTCTTCACTGCACCCCGGCATTGTCCAGTTTGGGGCTGAAAGCTGGAGGGGATTCCCGGCTGCCGGTCCCGTTGCCGGTCTGTTTGCCTTCCATTTTGTCACACATCGGGCTCAAAGAGCTCGACGCCAATTTGTCTGAAATGTTTTGAATTCTAAGCGAGGACTACCCGGTTCGGGATGTGGATGGTGCGGGCACATGGCGATGGATGCGGATGTGATGGATGTGGGATGTGCCAGTGCTTTGTGTCGTCTGCCATATTTGCCTAGTGGAGCGTGGTCCTGGCGGAGTGCAGGCTGGCCTCCCTCTGTGATGTTTGATTTTTCCATTTTCTCACTCCCAGCTCCCATTCCTCCCCCCAGCGGGAGTCAATCAATTCAGCGCTGGCCTCCCCGGCTCTACAGGGCCTCCTCCGTGTGAATTATGTGGCGATAAACTTGGCCAGGATGGTGCAACTTGTTACCCATATTGTGTGGCGGCGGCCGCAGCCTGAAAGCAAAACACCTGCTGCCAGGATGACTGTCCTCTGCTCACACGTTGATCTTATCGACGCTGCACTGCACACACCCAAAATGAAAAGGTTCGACCCAAAAACAGAAAAAAACGTAAGCAAGGAGCTCGGCCAGAAGAATCTTCTTGCGCACAGCAGGTGCCACTATCATAGGAGCAGTCTCTTTATTATTTTGTAACTTTATTATAAATACTATTCCATAAAGATGTTAATTTTAAAAGAATTTAAGTAGCTTAAGTTTCCTAACCAAGTTTTTCTTGTAAGAAATCCCTGGTATCGTAGTTGCACCCTGGACTGTATGGCTGCCGTGCTACGTAGCCTGCAACTGCAACACCGATCCACCGACCGGCTGAAAAAGCTTATCTCACTGACCATGATGATGATGCTGCCTTGGCCTTGGGCGTCTCCCGGCCCATACCTTTCCGACTCCTCCCCCGCCATCAGAGCCTGTTGGGGTCTTGGGGTTTCTGTTTTTATCCTTTTTTTCGTTGCCATTACCCCTAGCACCATTTATTTACATTCATTCCTTATTATTTTCCGTGGCCAAGTCAAGGGCCTCGGCTCGCCTCATTGTCTGGCCACGATGCTGGGATGCTATTGGTAAGACCATAGCCATACAGCTGCCCGCTAATTTCGCCTTTTCACAGATCCCGGGCTGCTGCATTGCACCTCTTCCGGTGCCTGGTGGCTGGTGCCTGGTGCCTGTCCTTTGCATCCAGCTCTCCGATATTGGCCCGTGTGGGTTGGGGCCAGAGCCGAAGGAATTCCTTCTTGGCCACAGTTTCAACTTCTTCAGCTGCCGCTGAACTGCGGAGTTCATTTTCTGGAGGGTATAGGCGGGTTATTCGGCACTTCTAGCTTTGGGTCATACTTTCGTGAATATTTAGAATATAAGCCTCTATTTTCTATGCAATCTGAGTTCTTTGAATGCTTTGAAATCAATGAGTATAACCAAGTCGATCCACTGCCTTGCGAGTTTCTGGCTGACTGCCTGGCTTGTGGGAGGCTCATGAAAAATTGAGCAAGTGCCGCACTTGCAATTTCAACAGCTCATCTGCCGCTGCGCAAAACAATTTCTTGCCCCAGCAGCAACGTCTACCTCAGCTTTAGTTTCAGATTTCAGATTCAGCTCCCCTGGAATGGAATAGTTTTTTACCGGCTATTGCCACTCTTTGAATTTTTCAACTGGCAAGTGCTTGAACTTTAGTCTTGTACTGAGGAGCAGAAAACAAGAAAGGGGGAAAACTTCTGGCATTGTGGCTTGGGGAAAAGGATATAATTGCAGCTTGATTGTTTTTTGAGGTGTAAATTATGCAAGAGCTGAATGAAATGAAATTAAACTGACTTTAACTATAAAAAAGTGACTGTTAACTGGTGTTCTTTATTTTCTAATTAAATAAAATGGCTTCTCCATTTCAACTCGCAGCTAGAATGCAAAGTTTTTATGTTAGAGACTCCCTCCTGGGGGGATAACCTGCGTTTCTTTGACCAACTCGGAAATCGATTCGAATCATTGGGAGTTCTGTCAAAGGCAAGAACCTTCAATCAAATCGGAGTATGCCAAAAATCCGAGCCATGCATCGGGCAATTCAATTACAAAGCCCAGCAGGAGCGCTCTTACCTCCCATCTCCACCTGCTGGCTTCCTATTTTTTGTCATGTCAATGACCAGGTAGAGCTCATCGCTCACCTGGCGACATGCCGGCAAGGAAGAGCCAGAGCCAGAGCCAGAGCGGGGGCGGATGGCTTTTGGGCGGAGACAAAGTTCCAAAGATAAAGCTCTTGGCATGAATATGCAGCTGATGTGCATTTCCAACTGCCAACTGCTCCCTCGCCCTTTTTCTTTGGCCTTAAGCTCCTGTAGCTCGCATTCCTACACCGAGAAAAGAGTACTTGATTAATGGTTGAAGTTAATAATTTACTGAATGATAATTTTAGTAATAATTCTTATATCTTTATACTGGATAGAGACTATTTTATTTAGAATTGAATTCTGAAAGACAAATTTTATTTCTCTGCACAAAACGACAGTCTTTTGCACTTGCCCATGCAGTTCTTCCAGCAGTTGCTGGGAAAAAAGGAGGAAAAACATTGAAAAGCGAGTCATAGATTTCCGTTTGTGCGCCTCGGAAACAATGGCATTTTCATGTTGCACATAAAACGAACCAAATAAACCCCTGGCAGAATGATAAACCAAGGAGTCGCTGTAGGAGTCGGGGGCAGGAAGCACTACTCGCACAATATAACTTGAGTGCAATTCCATTTTTACCGATATTTCCGCCACTGGCGCCTTTTTAGGTGAAGTGAACCAAAAGAATAAATAAATCACTCAAATCGCAGCGATAATGGCTGAAGAACTTAAAGTGCCCCCAGGCAAGTGATATTAGAGGAAAAGTCTGACATTCGACCAGAGATAACTCCCGGGTCCTTTGTCTGGGTTTGGTATAAAAGGTCAAGAAATGTTCTGTAGTGTCACAGTTCGACTGAAAACCTCATCATGGTAAGTTGATCAAGAAGGAAGTTACTTTTCAAGAGAGTTCCTTGAATATACGTCCTGGTTCTGGTTCCTTTTCCAGAATTCTCTACGTCTACTGGTTCTACTTGGACTTTTGCTGGCCGCTCAGGGCAGATCGGTGGAGAACGAGCCTTCTACGGTTCAGGAAAAGGTTTCCCAGGAAGTTCCAACTAACCAGGATAGCGGGGTTTCCTCGGAATCCCCCAAAACTGAGGCAGTGAAGCTTCCAGTCAACGAAACTCCAACTGAGTCGGCAAACTCTCCTGAAGTACAAGAGATTAAGGAAGTTCCTGCAGTAAAACCAGAGGAAGTCGTCCCATCTGTTTCCAATGAGATTTCCAAGAATGAAGAAGCAAAACCCGTAGAAGCCGCCCCAAAAGAGGCAGAACAAATCCCCAAAAAGGACGAGACTAAAGATCAAACCCCCGCCCAAAGCCAAGGTCGTGACAACTTCCAGGCCTTCGATCAAAACCAAGTACTGGGAGAGGCCGATCTTGACAAGATCTTCAAATATCCTGCCAACCGCAATCAGTCCCTAAGCAACTACCAAGGACTCTACAACAAGTTCGGGTCGTACCCAACCGAAGTTATCACCTTTGTCAACGCCTCGGACACCAATGTGACCCATCACTATCACAACCACACCCACTATTACACCAACCAGAAGAAGCCCGGCTTGCCTTTCCCCTTCCTGCCCAATCCTTTCGAGAAACAGCAGACCACGGTCTACGTAAATGGAACGAACTCCACAACGGTTTACGAGGAATCCAAGCCGTTCCCATTCCTGCCGAATCCCTTCACGGACTTCCCCAAGGTAGTGGGCCTCAGCCTAGTCCTTCTGCCGAATCCTTTCTACGTTAACAAGACCCAGGTGGATGCTTCGGGATCCCAGAATGGCTACCAGTACTATGGAAAGTTTCGAGGACTCTCCGATGCAGTTCCTCAAAAGCAGGAGAAGCCGCAGAATCCGGGATTCTATCTTATTCCCAATCCTCTGGCACAGCAGGCCAGCGATGGGCGTCTAAACAAGGAAGATGCCAATGTCCTGCTGCCTGTCAATCTAGCTGCCTTGCCTCTCCTGGTTCCTGCCCCGGACTTTTCCCAAGGAAAGGCTGCGGGTTCCATCAACATTCAGGATGTGATCAAGGCCTCCAATGTCCACGTGAGTGACACTTTCAAACAGTCGGGAAACAATGGTCTCGGCCAGTTACAAAAGGAGCAGGCCGCCGTCCAGCTGTTCCTCCTTGACCATTTAACCAAATCTTCCGTTGGGAGCATCAACCTTCAGGATGTGATCAAGGCCTCCAATGTCCACGTGAGTGATACCTTTAAACAGACGTCCAACAATGGACTCAGCCAGTTGCAAAAGGAGCAGGCCGCTGTCCAGCAGTTCCTCTTGAACCATTTAACCGAGCACCAAAAGCTATTCCAGAAGCAGAATCTGCTCAACGAGAAGCGCTCCCAATCTGCACCAGCCGCTGAAACTCCCTTGCAGGAGGAGGAAAGCACTGTGCTGTTCGCCGTGGAGATTCCGAAGCCCATCTACCGCTTCTTCAAGGGAATCTTCGGAGGATCCACCCAGTAAAAAGACCGAATCCATCTAACCAAAGGAACCCGCAACACAATTGACGAGAGAACCAAACGAATTAGTTTTAATTTTTTTAAATTTTTTAAGCAACAAAATATTAAGGAAAATAAATTAAATACATGCATATCTGAATTTCGAGTGCTTTAAAGGATATACCAGAGAGCCTCTTGAGTCTCTGGGGAAAACTTAAACCGGATGCTTGGAATTCAAATTAAATTATCCTTTCATTATTTCTGTGCAAGGAAACTCTCAGAACAGGCCATCCAGGAGCAGGGAAAAACGTGTGTATTTAGGAATCATTACCATGCCCCTTTCCTGGACTCTTTCCTGAAGCCCGCAGGACTCGCACATTCGTCACTCCATATATTAGGTTATCAAGCTGGGAAGGATATAATCAAAATGTGAGAACAGACGAAACCTTAAAAGGAGAGCCATTATGCTGAATGTATTACGACCAGATGCATTCATGGCTGCTCCAGGCTCTACCTTGGTCCTTCCAGTCGAAGGACTGCACGTGTGGGCAGGAAGCCTTTGCCGTTTGCCTTTTAATGAATACATAATTAGTCTTTTTTCAGTCTTTCCTCCGCCCCCAAATGTTTCGTATGCTCCTGCCAGCACCTGTTCAAATCATTTTGCATCAGAGTTTAATGTCCATGCAGCAACACGTTCTGTCCTGGAAAGGACTCTGGGTTACGTGCACTGGAAACAAGTTGTATTTGAATTAAATTTCCTTCTCCATAATAGTTTACTTCCCATTACTTGATAAAAACTAATTAATAGTTAGTCGTAGATGAGTAGAGGATATTTTTAAAAGCCAAAAATATATTTCTCTGCGTGTATTTCTCTTATTGGTTCATTTCATACATTTTCATGCAATATGGGGAGATGATGCCTGCTCCTGGCCAGGTCCAGGCACTGGTTTTAGCCTGAACAGGGGGGCAGCGGCAGCACATAATTGCCAGGATTACGCTGTCTCATAAAGTTTTCCCGGGCATTTGCAATTGTGTTTGCATTTCACTTCAATATCAGAGTACACAAAAAGATAAAATGGCGAGGAGTCAGGGAGCCTGGCAGCCTGGGAGTCCGGGAGAAAGGAGGCCAGGAAATTGCTGTTTGCTGATATCGTTTATTTAATATTTAATTGAATCCATGCCATGCCGATTTCAGGCGATTCTTTTTTTTCATTAACCAACCTGTGCGCACTTGCTCTACTTTCTGTTCGGATAGGGGCCATTGTCCTGGCGAGTCCTTTGCGGGACATTAGTCCCGGCTTATCGGTTCATTTTGCTGCGCAAATTGCGGGCGGTCGAGTGGATGAAAATTTCAAAAATATGCGGCCCAGAGCCGGGCATTCAAATAAATATCCAACGATTGCTATCTGTGTTAGCGAGGACTCCCTACGTGACCGCAAAGTCCTGATTCGAACGTCAAACACTACGGATACGCAATAATCCTGCAGCATCGAATTTAAACTGGAAATCCAGGGGTCTCTATGGTAGGTGTATGGGAAGTTAAGTAAATTAATAACTTCTAGTTAAAGTTGGGTTCGGCAAAAAGAACCAAAGCAGAGGGCTTTTGGATCCCAAGTTTATTACTCAAAGGAATTGGATAGAGCCCGAAGTGGCAGCGGATGCCCATAAATATATCATGAAATCAAAAACTTTGCCACAACTTCTACTTCTGCTTGGCTGCCGCTTCTTTTTGATTGGTGGCAAGACCCCAGACCACCAGTACTTGCACTAAAACAAATTTTATCAACTTTAAAAGTGAAAAGCGAAGAAAATAAAGTATAGAGCTTGAATCGGATTTCTTTAGATTCTTTCTAATAATATTCAAAAATCTACTCTTATATATTTTCAAATACATTTTCTTTCTTGCACTGCAGATTGCGTGCCAATGTTTGGGGCAAAGGGCGGGCTTCGCAAAACAACAAGAGCGGCCAAAGGAGTCGAAGGAGACTTTGCTCAAAGGAGCAGAGTAATGCGTTTCCGTTTCCGGCTTCAGCTACCATCTCCTTTCGTTTCGTTTCATTTCCGTGGCCTTGGTCCCAGTCAATTCAATAAAACTTGTGTCCATTTCATTTAAAATTCTCTGTTCTATCTCTCAAGCTAGGGCTGGGTCCTTGGTCCTTGGTCCTGCCTCGCAAATTAATGGTGTTAAAATTAGTGTCCTAGACAGAGTGGCTGCCCGCATCTGAAACTTTGTCATCAGCAGCCCCAGCGTTGTCGCCTTCCCGCCCTTGATCCTGGCTTCCTTGTTCACACTCCCTTCTATTTATTTAGTTGTCACTCAGTGGAAATTATGCCGCCTGGTTGTTGGTCCTGCGACACGTGTAACTGGCTCCTGTGCCTCTCCAACCACCATCTGCCACCTGCCATCTGCCGAAAAACTTTCCCACCTTAAAGTTTTCATGTTAGACCAAGTTGTTGGCAAACTTTTTTAAAACTTTTCCCTTTTTTCTTGCTGTTTTTCAGGTGCTTCGTTCCAGGAGCGTCGTTTTTTTGGCATCCTACGTTCTGCAAAGAGGAAAGAGGGTAAGTGGCCCAGAGTTGGGTTTTGGGGACTTGAAAACCGAATATTTCCCTAATGAAACCAATTAAGCAAACAGCAAAATGCCCAAAAATTGTGGTTAAAAGTGAAAAATCAAAGGCTAGACAGACGGCAAACAATCCTTGTCGAAAGGGTGACAGGACGAGAGAGAAAGTATTTCCTCAATTAAGAAATGGTGGAAAAACTCAATGGGTGCTCACAAAAAGAGTCCACCGGAAAAATTAATAGAATATCGATCCAGTTTCAGTTTTTAATAAATATGCAAAAGGCGTAAAGGCTTTAGTTTAAATCGATTGGCTCCGAGGATGGAACAAAATTCAATTTTAGAAACTTTGCTGTTCCACTTTCGAACCGCAGTTGACCAAACAGTTGACTGCTATTTTTCCAGCCGTGGAAAAGCCATTTGGCAAAATCAATACATTTATTTAGACCGCAGGCCAAAAGCAGAAAGCAAATCAAATGCCGGGAAACAGCACAAAATGTATTTAGCATTTGGAGGCATTTGCCAGAGCGACCGAGTGTATTGTAAAGGTAACTTTCAAATACACAAATACCCAGCCCCGTCGATAATCCCTACATGGTCCGAACTGGACCGGGGCTGGACCGGGACTGGGCTGGGCTGACTGCCTATTTGGTTTTGGCCAAATCGTTTTACGCTTTGTTGCCGCCGGGCATTCGTCCAGCCAGGATGCAAATATGTGCAGAGGCTTAACGTATCCAATAAAGCCAGGAGACGACAGGCAGCCAGACTGACAGTCACTCCGAGGATGGGACTCGGACTGGCAATGGGTAGGAGAGTTGATGGACAAAGCTCTGCCGGACTCAGCTCGTCATCGTCGGACATAAGCAGCTCAGTGGCTCATTCAGAGAAAAAATGCGATTTGCTTTGGGATTTGCTAGAGAAATTTCCAAATTTCTAAATTGACTGACTAGGATCTTGTCTCTGTAAATATTTCATTTATACAGATTGTTTGATAAATATAGGATCTGGGAAGGATATCTTTATCGTAGAATTAGTTTCTAATTTTCTCGTGTGCAGGGAAATGATGTTGGATTAATACCTTAACGCGGTGGATTGGATTCAAGCTCAAGTCCAACAACTTTATCTGTTGGTGAGGCATGTGTGCGATTTTTATTCGCTCCACTGCACTGCAACAATGTTGCACCCGCGATGCTGCAGCGGGCGGTGGAACGATTTATATCCCGGGCCTTAAATGTCATTACAGCTAAATGCCTTTAAATAGCCCCCATCCATAAGGCAAGAGTAGTTGGCGCCAGCCGAAAGTGCGACACCAGTGACCACCCGTCGCGCCTGGAATCGCCTGGCAGCAAGATCGGGTTTTACCCGGCTACCCGGCTACTCTCCCCTCGATGGAGATGGGCAGACGCATTTATCATCCGACCCGTGACGCGCTGTCGCCTTCAATTACACGCAAATTATTCTGCGTTCAGCGAACGGCGGCACCTGTGTTTACCTGGTTTCATATTAATACTTGGCCAGGATTCCGGGGGGGAACCGCCTTAATCGGGTTTATCTTTATTGGAGGCATCTGCCAGAGTCCGGGCGGGCGGTGATCAATCTGCCTTATGTCCAACTGATGGCAATCGGATGCTCTAGTTTGGTTGGACTCTCTGGCAGCGTTAAAGCTGATTGATCAATGGCCATTTGAGAAAGGAGGATCTAGCATAATACTTTTGAGAAACCTGATTTGAAAAGCCGTTGCAAATATTGGCAGAAAGTTCTGGCAAACAGTTTCGTTTCTTGAAAATTTTATTTAAGTAGAGACCTCTTCGAAAATTAAGGAAATCCTTTAAAAGGCCAATATGGCCCAAAACGAAGGCTATATTTTGGCCAATTTACAACCGATTTTCATGCGGAATGTCTTAAACTATTCTTTAATCAATTCTCTATCAAACTGCATCAAAATCTCATCTCATAATATTTTTCAGATTTTTTGTCATTTTTTTCTGGTGAGACCCCTTGGAAAAATGCAAAAAAAATCCTTTAGAAGTCAAATATGGCTCAAAAAGAAGGCTATATCTTGGTCAATTCTTATCCGATTCTCATGTGGAATGTCTTAAACGATTCTTAAATCAATTCTCTATCAATTTTCATCAAAATCTCATCATCAAATTTTTTTTAGATTTTTTGTCATTTTTTTCTGCAGGGAAGTTTTGGAAAAATGCAAAAATCCCTGGAAAGTCCAATATGGCCCAAAGCCAAGGGTATATCTTGGCCAATTCTCATCCGATTATCACGGGGAATGTCTTAATTGATTTTTAAACAAATTTTCTATCAATTTGCATCAAAATCTCATCATCAAATTTTTTTTAGATTTTTTGTCATTTTTTTCTGGAGAGAAGCTTTGGAAAAATGAAAAAAATCCTTCAGGAGGCCAATATGGCCCAAAGCGAAGTCTATATCTTGGCCAATTGTCATCCGATTCTCATGAGGAATGTCTCAAATGATTCTTAAATCAATTTCCTATAAATCTGCATCAAAATCTAACAACATAATTTTTTTTACATTTTTTGTCATTTTTTTCTGTGGAGACCCTTTGGAAAAATGAAAAAATCCCTCGAAAGGTCAATATGGCTCAAAGCGAAGGCTATATCTTGGCCAATTCTCATCCGATTATTATGAGGAATGTCTTAAACAATTCTTGAATCAATTTCCTATCAATCTGCATCAAAATCTCATCATCAATTTTCTTTTAGATTTTTTGTCACATTTTTTTGGAGAGACCCCTTGAAATAAATAAGTAAAGTCTTACTTTACATAGTAGCAACTCTTGTCGGGCCACATCGTCTCAGAGTCCACTCCATTCAAGCATTGACACTCGTTTCTTCTAATTGTCCACTAAAATATGCCGCATGCTGAAGTGGAGAGCTATGCAAATACTTGGAGTTTTCCTCAAGAGCGCGACTCGAGGCAGAAACCCGCCCAGGAAACCACCTCCCAATCGCTGCCAATGTTTTCTAATTAAACAATACAAGTGCGGATTGCGGAAAAGCGAAGAGAAGGACACAGACTCCAAGTTTTGGCAACTGGAATGTCGTTGTCGATGCTTTGTCGACAATTTCGTAATTCAAATGTAAGCGGAAGGTGTTTCCCCTTCAAGTACGAGTATCTCCCAAGGAATTTTATAATTAATCGGCAATGTCTTTATTCACAACCAGCCATCCCTAAGGTCTACGAAGTCGTCATCCTCGGCGTAGTCCTCGTCCTCCAGGCCGGTGCCATGTCTCGAGTAATGATTGAAAATCATGTCCCTTCCCGCCGGAACAACCTTTCCACTTTCGCATCCGTGCATGTCCTCGTACGTGATTTCACCGTGGCCCATTCCGCCCATGTCGTAGCTCCCGTGGCCTCCGCCGCCGCCTTTGGCCATGCCCGCTCCTCCGCCGTGAGTCGAAAAGCCGAGCACTTTGTAGACAGTTTGTTTCACACCACCACCACCTGCTCCACCTCCTCCGGACCCGTGGAGCACCTTGTAGACGGTGTGGGTGTGATGGTGGGTCTTCACCTTGACCGGCACGTGGATGATGAGTCGGCGATGGGCGAGGCGCCTTGCCTCGATTCCCGTCGCTGTTAGGAGTAGCATTGCTGCGATGAGGTAGCCCGGCAGAGATTGACTTCGAGATGTCTCCTGTTTTTTGTGGAATGACAAACGGGGTTTAGGAGATTCCAATGAAACACTTTAACAACTTCGAGGCATTCGTTTTTAAACTTCTTTAAGCTCCTTAAATGTTTCACATAAATGGTGACATGGTTTACTCACGTTGACCATTCTGTGCGGTTTCTGGTTAAGCAGGTCCTTTAATTAATCCTTCAGTTTGTCCACTCTGACCACTAAACTCCGAATACCGAGTACACCGTGTGGGTCGCGTTCGCTTTCATTACTGTGTGGGCCGGCTGGCATCGATGTGGCTTTTATATGGATGCGGTAATCAAGTTCAGTGCACCATGGCCGCTCCATGTGGCACACTACTATGGGGTAGCCCCTTCTAGCCCCCACTTGTCCCGTCCCGTCGTCCAATAATCCATCATTATCTTCGCGGTGGTGTCGATTGCATTGCTGCCTCAGCTTCAGCCTCCATGGAGCAGCAATATTTGCATGTGGAGCACCGCTGCTCCACCAGCTCCGCGCTCCCAGAGTTACGTGTATCTAATTATTCCTTACAGCTTGTTGTTCATACTACAATAAAAAAATATTTAATATATTTTATGTTTATAAACTATATATTGTTATTTTTATTATATTAAAACGCTTAGAGGCATGGAATGAATGTGTTTATTCAAATTCAATGACACCTCTTGTGAACAACATCCTTAGCTCCTCATTTATTTCACTTTTTTTGCACGGTGTAAGCTTTAAGATTGGGCGAGGCTGCTGCTCAGTGGAGCGATCCGTTTATTTTGCGCCAACAAAACAATTTTCATCACCTTCCCCCAGAGCCGCTCCAGAGTCGGAAGCGGTGCTTTGGTGACTGGCTCTGGAAGCTGATGAATCGGAATCACAGCCGCTGGAATCTCACATACGCCACCGCATTAAAAGAGCCGCTCGAATTCCCTCCCATCTGAGCTGATCCGCGGCGATCCCATCCCAAAACCCAATACCCAAAAGCTAATCCAATCCGCCAGGGCTTTGTTCAACATTTTATGCAATGCCATGCAACTCCAGTGGCTGGAAATGCGGAAAAGACATACATTGATGGACTGATGGTAGATTCGCGCGTGTCTTGCACTTAACATTATTAGTTAATTACCTGACAAGCTGGCGAGAGGTGCCCCTTGGGGGCAGAGTTATTATTTCGCTTGCGTATTAAATATGCTTTTCATTAGCATTTGCTGGCGATCGATTTCATTAGCATAACAATATGTTGGACAACGGCTCACCTAGTTTACGGAGCGTATGCGTAACAGATTGCTGGCTGCAAATCCTTTTTTGCTGCAAATTACATCAATTCATTCCGTATAACAACTTTACATTTTATTACTGAATAAACATACTTTTATGGCTGCCTTCTTGGCAAATCAATTAAAATAAAATTACCAACATAAGCCATACGCAAATATGAAGTCATAAAGACTTCTGGCCATTAATTGGAGGCAGGCAATCGACCAATTTCTCCTTATTACTCAGCATCCATGACTAAAACTTTATGCAAAAGTCATATACGATGCGTTTGCCTCATTATATGGGTTTAATATCGCGCCGGCAGAATGTGCACTCGTAAAAAGCAAACTTGGGCCAGTGAAAGGAAACAGGAGTACACAGGATAAACTGGCATATGCCATATCCTGGCTAATGAAACGTGGCCACAAAAGTTTGCCCGTCCTGGCAGATAAACTGCAGTAATAAGTAAACTCCGAAATGCGTTGTGGAAAACGTGCCCCATGAATTCTATAACTTTATGGCAATGGCCCACTCTAATTGTCCCAAAAACCAAGCCGGGCTACTGGAGGATGCTCAAGTACCAAGTTCAGGACCTTAAACAACAGTGGTCTGCCCTTTGCCACTTGAGCCTTTTTATCCTTGCAGGGTATAGCGAAGATTATATCCTTAAGCAGGTGGGAAGTCTCTCTAAGATTCTAAAATAATTCTCCATTGTCTTAATTTTATTCATGGCTAACGTTTCTTTTTAAAAGTCAGTCATCATTACATTAAAGAATCCCTTTTGGAAAGAGTATCAAAAACTAGTTACTACTCCGAAACTTAAGGGTTCCTTCTGGACCTTCTTCCTTTGCCGAAAACTGTTGCCCGGGTGTAGTAATAATTTTGATCAACTTTTATAAGCGGCGTCATCAACCTGTGAGCCAGGGGTGTCGAAAAGGGGATTCGTGGCTCTTTAGGCGTATGTTTGTGGGGCTTCCTTTACAGCTGCATGGGCTAAGCCCCCAACTGGCGCTTTAGCTGTTGTGCCTAGCCATAAACTGCATGCGAAATTACCAAAAAACCCGCACCAGTACCCGGACGGAAGGGCAAAAAGTTGCTCATTTACAGCAATCTGGTTGAGTAGGATAAAAGTGTGGGTCGGGGCTGGTGGGGCAGGATTCTGCTAATAAAATGCGAGTCGAGGCGCTAACAAGCCGCAGCCGAGCAGGGAACAGAAAACACAGCCAACCCGGAGCAAGGCCGAAATGGCAGTGAAACTTACCCAACCTAGCCGGGTCGTAAATCCTGCCAGTGTTGCCGCTGCCCTTTCCCCGAAAAATACCAACCACCCACAGCCCATCCTGTTCCGGGAGTCCTGCACTATCCCAACCCGTATCCGGGCTAAGCAAACTCGTAAATTTGAGGAAATTACAACATGAAAGTCCTGGCTGGGCCGGCAATGCGCGGCTCTAAATTAAATAAAAACACACTGGGCTGGGGAATCAAAATGGATGCACAGTGACAATATTAGAGAACTTTTTGTAGTTCTATCTATTTCTATCTAAGTGTTCTATCTATCTTCTAATAGTAACATTTTGTTTATTAAATAATTTGTTAAAAAACCTTCCGATTCAATCGCAGACTTTGAATAATTTTTTTCAGTTTATTTCCGTGTAAGGGAAAGGGGATACTGGAGCACTAAAAGTTTCCGCACCTGTTGGCCAAACAGCAGTCACAAAACCTGGCGTTAATTAAAGCTGCAACATAAGCTCTCGCAGGACACAGCCCGCTGATCCTGTAGGATTGCCTGGACAGGTTGGGCGTGCTGTGTGGGTGGTCACTTGGGAGTGGGAGCGGTGCTAGAGCGCACTCCCAGATTTGTGGCAGCGGCAAAAGTTTCGCCATCCGGTCGAGATTTATGTTAAACTAAAGCACTTGATGGCAGAATAGTTGGCATTTAATGGCTGCATTATTGGAGTTTGTTTGGAAAGTGCCGTAACTAATGGGTCACGGCTCTGTGCTCTGGATCGGTTATACGGGGAGTCATGGCTAATGCGAACAAATTGCCATTTATCTGTGGCAAACTTTCTAAGCCACAGCCACTGTGCCGCACAGGTGGAGACTTATGGCCAGTGGACAGGCAACTCTATCGAATATACCTCTATTTTATTTAGAAATATTATTCAGTTCTGGGGTTTTTCCTTCTAGAACTTCTTCTAGAACATTTCTGACCACTGTGGCCATCGTCTTTCGTTCAAAGCCTCCTTGGCCGGGAGTCAAATGTGGTGCATATCAAACGATGGCCCAGCCATCAAGGCCACCTGTGCATGTCGAAGCCCCACAGTAAGGTAGCCCAGCCTACCGAGGATCGAAGAGGAGCCAGAGCTGCCAGAAATGACCCTGGGGAGAAGCCTGATAAGGAGGAGGAGAACAGGAGAAGCCTGCTCCGCTGGGCAATAAATTTCGATTACATAATTTGTAAATTGTTATAACCCGGCGAAATTACCATGAAATCTTTCGCAAGGCATTCAAAAATCTGCCACTTCTGGGCAGGAGCTGCAGAGCCCAACAAAGATGAAGGTGGATTCAGCTCGGTGGGTACATAAAGTTTTATGGTGTTTGACTGCTGGAGCATCTAACAAACAATGAGCAGAGCCTCCAGTTGGGATTTGGGTCCGTTTTTTTGTTGCTTCTTTCTTGTTCTTGTTTTTGGGCTTCGAGGAGGCTTGCACTTCCTGCTGGGTGGGCTAAGCCCATCGAATGGAGCAGGTTACGCATCAGTGAGCGCAATTTCATAGATGATTTCTGTAATACCGCGATTAGTTTTTATTTTATGCCTCAACCATTTGAATTTGAGAAGTCTCTAAAAGAGCCTCCACAAAGGAGGCTGTCTCTCCTAATTAATGGCAAATTGAAAGAGAATCGTTTATCTGGCAGTTGCTATCATCCGGCTAAGGCCGGAGTCTGGGTCCGAGATTCCCAATTCCCGGCTCCATGGCCCATAAATCAACAGCCAATTACAATAAAAATTTATCATGCACAATAAAAGCCGCGACGGGAAGAGATTCGGGAGCTAAAGCTGGAAAAAATGACGCAGAAATAATTTACATGGGGCATTTTTCACATTTTTCACATTTTTCAGCCAAAGGAATTTATAACAATGTCCCCAAAGGGACCTTCACAAGCTGGAAATTTTTAATAAAGCACGCGGCATTTCAAAGGAAGACAAAGGACTAGAGCTCCCCCTGCTGTGGATCCGATTCCGATTTTTTCGCTAGGACGTCTCTCCTCGTTCGGGATTTGCGATTGCAATTGAGGGAATGGCACTTGAAGACATATTTGCTGGAGAGACCAAAGTGCACTTGCTCCATCTGGTTGAAAGGCTCTCCATTTCTTTGCCATGTTCCCCCACAAACGGGTTCATCAGGACTTTTGAAGATCTTGGCCAGCAAATCAAAGTGCGTGCCGCGTAGTACCCTTTCCGGCCTGGCTTAGGGTAGGTCCGGAACCTGGAATCCTGGTCCGGATTTCAGTTCCGGATTCGGTTCGGGTTTCACTTTCGGGTTCAAAGTTCTCGCATTCCGCTTTCCCCCGTCCGCGCTGCCATCCTGCATTTCAATTTACATTCCGCCCGCAGGACTTATTGCTTTTTTCGCTTTGATGTTCCCCTTTTTTGGGCGAAGGCGAAAGCAACCACCCCTGGAACCACATCCTCGACAAATTCATGGTTTTTCATAGAAGCATGTCCTTTGACGCTTATCTTGACGCCTGGCACTGGAACTGGCACCAGGACTCTGCCAAACGACGACGGCACATTTGTCTTTTCCCAAAACTTGATTTCGGCTTCAATACACAAAGAAAGCGTTTTAGTTGTTTAAACATGCCTTGAGAATCCAATATAAATGGAAAAAACATATTTTATCTAGTTCATATCTCTCAGTGCGTTCCACAACAGCTTCAAGTTGACCATCGAGTCATAAAAACGCACTCTGTGGCGATTGTTTGACCATTCATAGATAATCTGTCATTGGCAGGACAGAAGGTCCTTCTGGTATTTGAATTTGTGGTTACAGAAAATGTCAAGCAGAACGATAACTTTACTCAGAGACTTTACTTTCACTTTATTTGTAGGCTTTAACAGTTTAGCTTTAACAGTTTATAAAACACTAATAAATCCTTATTAATTGTTGCCATTCTTTTCATTCAATTAATCATTGAAAACCATTCTTCCATAAAGTCCTTGCCTGGCAGAGTAGAGCACTTTCGTTTCCGCACCTCACCTGGAAATACATTTTCGTGTTCAACAGCCGAACCGCAACATTCAAATTTATTAAGGCCATAAAATGATATTTTTGTGTGGCCAAAGCAAGCTCGGCTTCATAAATGGGCTCATAAATATTTAAAACCGCTTAAAAACATGCACGAAGTCGAAACCAAAACCAAAACCAACAGCTAACAAACGTTTAATTTTATTGCCTTGTCCAGAGACCGCATTCCCCAGGCATAATTTTCCCGTATTAAAGGGCTGCTCCTTGAAGCCAATAAAATGATGCTTAATTCACTTTTGATCGCGTTTGGGAATCGCACCTATTCAAATCTTTGAAATGTCTTGACCACCCAAAAGCCAAGAGCCCATTGAAAAGACATAAAACTCAACTTAAATACACTTCGCCCAGCAACATGATCCCGACTAATTGAAAAGCTAAAAACTGAAGTTTGTGTAAGACTATTTTCCACATAAATTAGCCATTTGATGGCTGTGCCGAGGTAGGCTTGTTTTCACCTGGTGGTCAATACCATTGGATCTGTGGCCTGTCAACAGGAATGGTCTCTGACTCTCTGAAATGGCCAACAGTGCTGCCTGGAAAGAAAGCCACAAAATGGAATCTAGCCGTCTGTTTCAAGCCTGATAATAAAGGTTCTAGGTTCAAGGTTTAAGGAATTTTATGAAAAGAAGAAAGATCATTGTCAAATTTCTCTGATTGGGATTGTAGAGTCCTTTCTATACTTCTTCCACGATATTCCTAGCCTTCAACTGGCTAAATACAAGCCACTGATTCACAGCTGTCTTAAAAACAAGAGAAACAAGAAAGCTTTTCAGATTTTTACGGCCTTCACGAAGCGGTTTCTCAATTCCAAAAGGAGTCCATTAAGAACAAATTAAAAGAATCTATCAAATCCTCGTTTAACAAATTCTAATGGGGAAAGGTAAAGAAGGAATTCCTGGCTCGTTGAAAGGATATGCAAATCTTTTCCTCCCAAATCATAAGAGAAATCAAATCAATCCACCAAGAAACGCCATCGCTTAAGGTCTATAGTTCCTTTTATAGTTCTGTATTTTTAGGTCCTTCCCACCCTACTTGTTGCTCTGAATTCAAATAAAATGTCCGTTAAATACAGGACATGCATTGACAACCCGACAATCCAGCAAACCTTATCTGGCATTTATGGCCCCCTTGGAGCTTTTGGACCTTGGGTCAACGTTGGTGGTCAACAGTCAACAGAATTGCCCTGGACCCTGGGCGGGTCGTTAAAGATTTAACGATCGTGCCGGAAGCATTTTAATTTGTTTTAGCACCTCAAAGGTGGGATGGGGCAGAGAGGGCCGAATGGAAGCCGATCGAAACACAATTTTTAATTAAATCTTAACGAAATCAGAGTCTTATTTATATTGTTTGTGGCTCTGGCTGGCTAGCGAGCTGGCGTTTTGTTAGCCCATTAGCGGCGACAACGTTTTAGCCGGACAGAGTGATGCAGTTGCCGTTTTACAGTTGTCTGGCCCGGCCCGAAGCTAAACCATCGGAGATAGACCTGGTGACGGTGATGGAGATGGAGCTAAAGCTGGCAAGCATGCGGGATTAAGGAGGAGGAGAGAGTGGTCTTTTCATGGCGCTGCCATGTTTAGTGGCAATTAAAATGTTTTTATCTTATTAGTGCGTCTTATCTGCGGCTGCCATTTAAGATATATGCGAGGGACGTGCGCGAAACGCCGACCAGGACAGTTATCGATTGTCCAGCATCTACGGAGGAATACCCGGGAGGAGAAGAAAAAGATTTGGCAAGACGGGGATCCGCGGTCCACGTTAATCTTTCTCTTGAAAATACCAAGAGTTCTTCTAGAGTTCAATTTCCCACACTCTCGTTTTATTTTCCCCATTGGAAAAGTTATTTATTTATTTTTACTTTTAATTAATAAAAAATCAAATTAGTAAGCGTTGCAGTTAATCACATGCACCAGCAATCAATTCCAAACGCCTTTTTCAGCCGTCGGCCCAGACTCAAATCAATCGGCCGATTTGCACGCTTCGACATTTCTCGATTGAATTATTATCACCAAAGTCGCACTGGGCCAGGCCAACAGCTGCTACCAATGGTGTCGACTGGTGTCCGCAGTCTAGAGACCAGTGTCCAGAGACCGGAGAGCACAGACTAGAGACCAGACACCAGAGATCAGAGCGGTTGCTTTGACTGGCTCTCGTCCCTGGATATAGACATGAATGCCCCAGTGGCCACTGGTCATGTTCATTTCATGTTGGGCGGATTGGTGCGGAGCGACCATATTTGCAGCACCAGGCGGGCCAACAAGTTGCAAAACAAATTTGTCAGAGTGTTGTCCATTTTTGGCAGTCGTTTTCAGCCTGGCTTTGTGATTTGTGCAATGCGTTTTCGATGTTGCAGCAGCAGTTGCTTGTACTTTGGTGTTGCATGTTGCTGTTGCCAGCTCCGGTGCAATGTTGTCATTAGCTAATTTGGCAGTCGTCTGCGTTTAATTAGAGGTCTGCCGACCCGGAGCAACACTTTCGATTTCGGCCCCCAACTGCCCCATGCTTGGACACGCCCTCAATCGGGCCCTGCACCACCTGGTTGCGATGCAGGTGCACTCAAAGAAAATGAAGCAGTTTCCTGCCATGGATAATACCCATTTCGGGATGGAAATTATGGGTTTTTCTTCAAGTGTGCCAGAAGGAGATCACGTCTCACGTAGAGGCCATTAAAGGCCACAGCATCACGATCGAGTTAGAGCAGGAGGAGGAGATGGAGCAGGAGCTGAAGCTGAAGCTGGAGCTGGAGACCCAGACTCAAGTCGTAGTCGGAGTTGAGTGAATGACTTTGAGCTGGTCTGTCGTCACACCCCATGTAATCCTCGCACGATCTCTGCGCTTCAACCTTTTTGATTAGGGCCGGGGCAACGAAAACCGCCTGACCGCCGTCTGACTGACAGAGCCGTCCGCCTCACAGCAACTCCAACTCTGAAGCTGAATCTGAATCTGAGTCCGAAATCGACTCCACCTAACCTTCTCCTCCTCCAGCTCGTACTCCCTCTGGCAAAGATCGTTAAAGTCGCATTGCTGCCGTTGCCATTGGGCCCGCAGATTCTGTCCGGGTATGGAGTTTGGCTCTTGGCGCAGAACCACAGAATCGCAGAATCAGATCCAAGAGCTCAGGGCCTTGTCCTTTCCACAGTTCATCAGGGCTTAGTTATGATCTTAGAGCATAGATCATCCCGCTTCGATTGATTTAAATATAACGGCCTCGATTATAGATGTCAAAGTTGTATTGTCTCAGAAAATGGAAATGGTTGTTAAGCATTCCAAGACTAATTCCCGAAGCCATAAGTCTATTGCATTCCATGTGGCCATGTTTTGACTTGCCACAATTTGTTAGCGCGTAATTGCAGTTTCTCCGGCCATAATAATTTTTGTGAGAGTGTACGAGCCTCGTTCATATCTGGCGGGTTCAGCCTGCTGAGGTTTTCTTTTTCCATTCAACGTTGTGTGAATGTGCTAAAAATCGAAAGAGATGGCTGCTTGGGGAAGTGAAAGAGTAGGGACGATCGGTGCTGGCTCAATCCAATATTCGGTATTTTGAAATACCGTCACGTTTCGACATTTTACTACTCACTTGTGGCACGTTGTTGCCATTGAGCATATCAGTTTGGAATTTTATTGGCCACGCTCCTCTCGGTCTGCGTAGATCGCTAACATCCTCTCTTGTAGCTTACACTTGACCAATTTTTTTACCAATAAAAAAGGAGGCTTAAGTTTCCCTAAAAAGCGAGTTCAGAATGTTTTTCTTGGTGTAGCTACTCCCAGCTACTCATCCTCGCCTGTGTGTCTTCACCTTCGCCTTTCCATTTGGAGCCGGCTGATCTTGGCCTTGATAGCCGCATATGAAGGAGGCCACAAACTATCCTCCCTTCTCGCGGTCGCAGAGAGCAGCGATCCCCAAGCTCCAATCTCCGTCAGCTCCTGACATTTATATTGGCAAATATTTTAAATATTCCCTGCTCCCCCAATGTGGGTGTTGCAGCTTCAGGTGTCGTTATCGAGACTGTCTGGTCTCGTCTTTATGGCCCACGATGAGGCCATGCCGGGCTAATCTCTAGCTGAAACGACAACCACGTTATTGTTTTTGATTCGAAGGAATCTTTAGTATAATCGGAATTTTTATTGCCATGTGAAGAGTCTGGGGAAGAGATGGTTTTAGAGCTGGTGAGTGGTGGTGAATCCGGACAAGTGGATATCGACTTTAGAATGAGGGTTAGCAGCTTTTTAAAACAGTAATTAAAACGTTGATTGTTGGATTGATAGTTGAATTGATAGTTGGATTTAATTTATTTTAATTTTCCATCAACAGTTGCCACTCCTTTACCCTCCTATCAACAGGAGGCTGGCTCCCCTAGGGCAGATGGCCTGGACCCGGAATTGGAAGGTTCCCGCACATTAGAGCCCCAGGCACAGGAAAACGACTACGTCCTCGAGGAGTCGGTCCGGAGAGGGCTCCTATTACCTCCACCACCTGAATACCCACCGTACCCCAGCCTTTTGCCACTGACTCCGCCGCCCAGCTACTCAGAGCGACCTCTCTCCCGGTTGGTTCAAGGTCCAGTTGCGCGTCCAGCACCGTTGGTTGCTTCAGTGCATCCGTCGGCCAGTGAGTTAGCAGCCCGCCAGCAGGCGCGACGACGACGCCGTCTCCGGGATTTGCAGCAGCAGCAACTCAGATTTGCGTCCAGCACAGACAGCTCTAGTAGCTCCGGATCAAGTAGCTCCGAATCGAGCAGTGGTGCCAGTGGACACAGACGTCGACAACGACGCAGGCGAGGATTGAGAGGTGAGTAGTCCAAAGGCCATAAGCCCCCCAATAGTCTATACCACAATTGTGTCTTTCAGATGCCTATTGTCCGGACCTCCTTCACGCCTGCGCTCTGATCCTTCAGCAACCTAACGGCAGCAGTTCCAGTTCAGTGGGAAATTTCACGGCCACTCCACCGCCACCGCCAACGGCCCCTCTGGAGCCGGAGAGCGTTGAGTACAGCTCGGACTATGTAGAGATCGATGAGCTGCTTCCATTAGTCGCCGCTGGGCGGGCCAAGAGCACTCCCCAATTGGCGATGGGTCAGAACCTGAGCCTCCGCCGTCCGCGCATTTCACTGACTTGGGTGCTTCGAGAGCAACAGCAGCAGCAACAGACTCAGCAGCAGACACAGAGTCCCGCAGGTCCTGGGACACCACAGAAGGAGGCACCCACGGATGCTCTGGAAAAACCAGCTACCGAAAAGCTTGTAATCCCTGCCAGAACCGAACCGGTCCCAACCCAGCTAGATGTCACCAAGAAGCGGTACAGAGTCAAACAGCTGCCTGGCGGCGGAGAGCCGCTTAATGGGTACGCAACCACGCCCACCGCTCACCAGGCCCCTCCAAACGGCCACCTGGCCAACCAGAAGTTCTTCAGCAACCAGAACCTGCTGGACGTGTCCAGGAGCGGTCCTTCTGCGGGGGCACCTGTGGCCACCGCCGCTTCTACCAAAGAATTGCTCTTCGTGTGCACTCCCCAAAGAGCGCCCCGGAGTGATGGGCACAGCGAAGCCCTTTTGCTGGCCAGGAAGAGGAACGAGATTCGAAAGAAATTGGCCTCCCGACTCCAGCAGGCGCGGTCACAGGCGAGTGAGTCCAGAGGCTCGGTCACGGGGGCGGAATCCCTGAAGTGCACCTCTTACTCGGAGCCCAGCTTGGTAGCAGCCTCGGAGGGAGGAGGTGAAGTGACCAACGGAGGCGGAACAACAGGTGCCCACCAGCAACCCCAGCAGCAAAGGAGGCATCGCCATCGCAAGCGGCGGGATCGCAACCGAGTGCAGCGCTTCGGCTACGAGATCCATAACGTCGACGAGTTCCTCTCACGCTGCTCACTGTCCACACCGGGGAACATCCCGGTGGTCCTGGCCACGGCAAGCACACTCTACCAAACACGTCCTGGTGGCTACCAGCTGGAAATTCCCCTGCCCCTGGGCATGGTGGTGAATGCGGTGTTCAAGAACCAGAATTGGCTTTACGTCCAGACGCCGCACGCCGAGGAGGGATACGTGGGCTATGCCTGCTGCTTGCCCTTGGGTATTCTGCCGCAGCAGGCCAGAACGGGATCATCCAGAAACACGCCTTGCTGGGAGACCAATGCAGACGTGTTCCCAAGACCATGCGGCAACATGACCGATTCCGAGAAGGAGATCCGCCTACGAGGAGGCACTCGATCGGACGGTGCTCGCACGCCACGTAGCTCCAAGCCTGCCCAAGATGATATTCTAAAGATTAGTAGCACCACCGTCAATAACAACAACAACCAGCACCACAGCAATAACAACAACAAGGGGGGCAGCACCACCAGCACCCTCTACGGAGAGCAGCAGGTGGACAAGCTGTACTTAAGAGCGGCATCGAAGCCACGTCTGATGGAAAAGGCTTACGCCCAGCTGCGCTCCACCCGGCAGGTGACCTCCGGATCGGTTTCCGCCAGGAGTACGGCCTCCCAGGACGAATACGTGACCCTCCAGCAGAAGGCGGCGAACAAAAAGTCGCAACCACCTGTCGCTGCCCATCTTCACCAGTCGCAGACCACGCGTCGCCTTTCGAACGTCTCCTCATACATCACCAACGGCCACAACGGCCAGCATCTGCATCCGCAAACAGCTCCCCTGCCGCCGTACAAGCCGGCCAAGGGCCAGGCCGAGTCGCTCCGACTTCTCCGGCATCAGCAGCAGGACGAAGTGGGTCAGAGGCAAACTCTAGTCGCCATCAGCACTGACTACGTCACCGACAGCATCGCTGTGCATAAGGGGGAGATCGTGACGCTGTGCGACTGCCGGGAATCGAAGGACCAACGCCAGTGGTTCTATGTTCGAACGCGGGACGGACGCGAAGGTTTCATTCCCGCCGAGGTTGCCGGCCATGGATACCTGTAGATTGCTCAACGCCGAACTTTTTGGAGAGTTTAGATTAAGGCCTCACAGCCCCACTAAGACTTCTCATAAAACCGAATCGATCCTCCCGGTGCCCCACCCCACCACGAAACAAGTCAAGCTCTATATTTAATTAGCATTAAACTATTATAGACTCTTGTAGGTCCAGACTCTTCATTCGCGCTCCATAGTACGCTTCTAGATGTAAGTCTAATCATATGTGTACGTACTTTAACATACGTATCGGTCGTTGTCTGTAATTTAAAACTTGTAATAGCGTGTGCGTTCATGTTTGTGCGTGAGTCCTTGTGAAAATTCTCGGAGGATTTTTTATTTATCCCTTGTAACAAACAATATATACGGACGTAAGTCGGTGTAATAGAGAAACTTACTAAACGAAAATCAAAGAGGAAAGCAGCGAAAACCTATTTATAAAATTATTGTACTTGATGCTTCTACTAAATAACATTACCAGAAAATTTAAATAAATATATAAATACAATCAATCAAATCGAAGTTATTCCATTTTTCTCAAATCTTTCAGGATCTTTTAGGATCTAATAAGGGACGATGTAAAGGGATTATTTATTTCTTTTTGGGAATTTCCACTTTTGATATATTTTTATTTACTTCGCATCATCTGATGTTAGCACATGTTTATACAATAACATACATGTAGTTTTATAAAATAGGTATTTATTATTAAATTAACAAAGGAGTGTGTTTGCGTAATTTACGACTGCTACTTCCGCTGTTTCCATACTGAACCACAACTTCACGACGACTTTTTGGCAACCCTTTGAATGCTGATCTTCGATCTTCATCAATCTTACTCGACTCTCTCTCGGTGGCACTGCAGCTTTCTTAAACCAAAGGGTTTAACTTTAACACACACTTTAATTTTTGGAGGAAGAGGTAAGGTTTCTTTTAAAAGGGTTGATACAATAGATATATTCCAATATTTGAGCTACTTTTTAACATTTTATCTAAAATATATCAGGATTTGGCCAATTTGTAGGACAGATACTCATAAAATTTTGTAAAAAGAGGAATTTTTGTTCACGCACTTGCTTTTAAAATGTTTCCACAAATATATGGGATTCATTACAAATATAAATACTATTTGCTTAATATCCTATTGATATCAGTTTGTATATGCATAAGTTCTTTTAAAAATTATTGCAACCTTCGCATCAAAACGAGCTTCTCTAAGAGATGCTCCTATATGTTTTCAACAGGAAGAGGTGTATATAGATTTATGTAGGTACTTAATTGAATATCTTTTTACTTAGGGTAGGGTGTTACTCCGAGTTGACAATAGATCAAATGAGCATGCTTGTTTGTTACAATTTTAAAGACAAAATAAAAGCAGACATTTACAAAAACAGGGACTGTTGGATCAACTTAAAGTAATAATTTACAAATGATTGAGCAGATGTCTACATATCTGAGCAAAATTGAACTTGAATGCGTGACAAATGCTTTGGAGTTTCATTACTCTACTTAAAACAACTAAAACTCTAGGACATAATGTAGACTAAAACACGACATACGAAAACGAGACATACATATTAAAATATCATTATTACAATATTATAGAATCGATCCGACATTCAGCGATGGGTCGGACCTTTCGGGATCTATCGATGCCTAAACTATTATCATGACTGTTATGTTAGCCTGTTTATTTTCGAAACTCCGGACTGGAACTGGGCGACGCCGTCGAGGCGTTGTCGAGATTGGAGTTTGTGTTATCGAAGCTTTCATGTTGGGGCTCCGGCTCAGTGGGAGGTTCAGGCTTGCTTAGAAGCACTGTCATGTTCTTTACATTGCTGGGCTTCTCCTCGTCCTGGTTAATGTTAAGCATGGCATCGTTCATGCGATGGTAGTGAGGCTTTTGCGAAGTGCTAGGGCGCGAGTAGTCCAGGTGATCGTACTCGTCTAAGCAAATGGAAAGAAGAAATATTTTATTAGATTACTGAATGGAGAAGACAACCTTCGACACTGGACATGTATGGGGAAAAATGACAGGGCACAACATGAATGACTCTTAAACACGGCTTACCCTCGGGAAACAAAATCTTGCTATAAATTTTCACTGATTTATGCCAAAATGTGTGCAAATGTGGAGTATATTTATATAGTTAGTAGCGAAAATTGTAAGCTGACGAGCGGGTAACTATGTGAGACTTACCGGGATCTTTATAGCCTTCTTTGTGCTTTATCTCGTCATAGACATGCTCTTCTTTTAAGGACTCGTTGTAAACAATTGGGTTGGTCAGGTCGGCGTTCAGGTTTTTGCGAAGGAGGTCATGGTTATAGTTAATCGTATAGCTGCCAACTGAAAGTATTGAAAAAGTCCATTAATCATAAGTTTAATGTTTTTAAAGCACTGCACCCTACTAGAACGTCAACTTACCTCTTCCACTAGCATTGGAATCATCACCGGCGTAGTCTGTGCTCACGGTGCTGCGCTGGTCAAAGTTGTTCAGCTTGGAGCGCATGTTGTTGGGCAGGAGCCGCGTCTCCGCCTGCATGCCGTAGACAGGATTGTCAAAGTTGTGGTTGCCAGGTGGCCAGGCGGTTGCATTCGTGTCGTGGGTGTAGTGAACGTGGGCAATCTCTGTCTTGAGATTGGACACTCGTCGGCGGTAGTATAGGAATACGGCGAAGATAATGCAGGCAAACAAGGTAAGCAAAACCAAAGTCAAAGCCACGCTAGCGCGACTTGCTGAAATTGCGGGAAATGGAAACGTAAGTAAATATTTTTGCCAAAAATTCAATGCAGGACATACAATCAGCGTCTTGGTTGGCAATACGTTGGGAGGCAATCAACTCGTCGCAATTCTCTCCGGTATATCCGCTTCGGCAGACACAGCCGTGGGCCGCGTGGCACTGATAGTTAGACGAGGGGCACTCGCACATTTTCATGCAGTGGTCTCCGTAGAAGCCCTCCGGACACACCTCCTCGCAACGTGTTCCACTCCATCCAGTTTCGCAGATGCACATGCCGTCATTCTTTCGGCACACCTTGTGATGCACGCACCGGCACCTCTGGGCACAGCCTTGGCCGTAAGTGTCCATGGGACAGGACTCGTTGCAATTGGCTCCCGTCCAACCAGGCAAGCATTGGCACTGGCCGCTCACATGATTGCACTCGCCTCCGTGCTCGCAGTTGCACTTGAGCTTACAGCCAGGTCCGTAGAGTCCGGCTGGGCAAGGATGTTCGCAGGTGAGACCTAAGTATCCAGTGCGGCAGAGGATTTCTCCCGTGATGTGATCGCAGCTCTTGTTTCCTGTGTATTATTAGAGTTTAGTAGTAAAAGTTAGCCTTAAGGTTTAGTCTAGGGACTCTCACCGTGCAGTATCTCCGGGCACCGTTCCTTACACTCCATGCCATAGAATCCCTGCGGACATGGTTCGGCGCAGTCGGGCCCCGTCCAGCCCGGCGAGCAGATGCAGTTCCCAGAATCCGGATCGCAGGAGGAGTTGTTCAGACATCTGCAAACTTTATCACAATTTTCACCATAGTAACCGGTCCGACAGTTGGTTTCGCAATGGACGCCTTGGGTTCGATTTCAATCATAACAAGAGGGCAACAGAAGCCGAAACAGAAACGGAAACGGAAACACACAGGTGCAATACCAGAAATGCAAATTAAAATTGGTAAACAAACAATAGTAAGGCATGCAAGAAGGATGAAAGAAATGAGGCGGGTGCATTGTTTAGTTCATGAGTTGGTAAGGTTAGTTCTTGAAATTCCTACAGGAGATATTTTTGTGGAATAATACGATAACATTGCTTCGATTTATATTTAAGAAGTTAAGAAAAGTGTTCACCAGTATTCGCAATTGAAATGGAATCGGGTTCTAAGCTCTTTTAACGATAGAAAAATTTGAAAAAATCAGATGTCCAGATTTTGTAAAATATCTCACATTGGTTAGAAATCTTTTCAAGATATTGGAAGCCCCATAAACGATTTACAAACACTAAGCTTCGAAGAGAAAACTCTAAAACTACTTAAAATAAGTCCCAATGAATCATGATAAGGTGAAGGTGAAGGTGATGGTAATGGGATAGATAGAAGTTCCGGAGCAGTACCTCCCCAGTCCTGTTTGCACACACATCGTCCGTTGGTTGCATCACAGGCCAGGCTATTGTTGAAGTCGCAACGACACTTCTGGCTGCAGTCATGTCCGAACTTTCCGGGATCGCACTTCCGGTCGCAGCGTTGCCCCGTCCAGCCGGCAGGGCAGGTGCAAGTGCCGTTCTGGGGATTGCAGGCGGCGTTGTTCTGGCAATCACACACGCTGGCGCAGTTCTGCCCATAGTGGTTCAGGTCGCAAGGTCTGTCGCACTTGATGTTCTTCCACCCGGCCGTACACATACACTGCCCGGTTTCCGACGCACACTTCGCTCCGTTCTGGCAGTCACAGCGCAGGCTGCAGTCCTGGCCGAAAGTACCGGGCAGGCAGCCCTCCTCACAGGTAGGTCCGCGCCAGCCGGGGGCACACAGACAGGTCCCGTTCACGGGTGAGCATTTGGCTCCGTTCTTGCAGTTGCACGTCTGCTCGCAGTTCAATCCGTAGCGCAGGAAGGTGCAAGGCCGGGTGCACTGGGCACTGCTCCAGCCGATGCTGCACTCGCACTTGCCCGTCTCCGGGTGGCATTGGTCCGTGTGCTCCATATCACACTCGCAGGTACTATTGCAGTCCAGCCCGAACTTGTCCTTGGGACATATCCGATCCTCGCACCGCTCGCCTCGCCATCCCGGGTTGCAGATGCAAGCCCCGGAGGCTCGGTTACAGGTGGCGTCGTTTTCGCAGTCGCACCTCTGACTGCAGTTAAGTCCGTACGTGTTCAAGGGACACTCGTCGAAGCAGCGCTCGCCCTGGAATCCCGGAGGGCACTCGCACTTGCCAGTGATGTGGTGGCACGGGGCTCCTTTATAGCACTCGCAGGATTTCTCGCATCCTGGTCCGTAAGTGCCAACTGGACACTTGTTCGCACATACACTGCCAGTCCAGCCGGGATTGCACATGCAGGCCCCGGTCTCCGGCTCACACTTTCCATCATTCTGGCACGGGCAGTCTTGCTGGCATTGGTCTCCGTGTTTTCCGTCAGGACAGCGCATGTCGCATCTAGTTTGAATCGGATGATTAGTCGAAGATGGGGGCTTTGGGTAAACAGAGCATACAGCACCGGGATCATGGAGAAGCTTTCCGTAGCTTCAAACTAAAATGTTCTTAAAATAAAATGGAAGGGACGTCTACGGATAGCCCCTCTATGAACCCTGGCCTCTATACCATGTCTCTTTTGCATAAAGAAATCATCCTCTCCCGCACTTACAGCGGACCCGTGAATCCCGGCGCGCAGGTGCACTCGCCGGACACGTGGTGGCACTTGCCGCCGTTCTCGCAACGACATTCCTCTGAGCAGTTGGCCCCAAAACGGCCTTCGGGACAGCGATCGGCACAGCGAACTCCTGCAAAGCCCTTGGCGCACTCACAGTCGCCGGAAAAGGGCTCGCAGACGGCACCGTTGAGGCAGTCGCACTCCATCGAGCAGTTCCGGCCGTATCTGCCCGGCGGACAATCTGCCGAAGATGACACAAACATTATTAGCAGCGTGGTTTTTGCGGATTGCGTATTGCGGAATACAGGATCCCAGGACCATGGGGTCACTAGTGACGGATTGGACAGTTAGTGGCCGGTAACTTGATAGCTTTTGCTCTCTTGATATTTACAACTGTGATTTATAGTAGGTTGTTTTGCATTTGTTATTTCTTCAAGTGACAAATTTCTGCAGTCTGCTTGCACCTAAAGGATTAAGCTGGAGTGTTCTGTATGCGTGTATGTGTAGGAGGTGTTTGGTTAAAATTAGGTTCTCTAAAGTGCAAAACAAAAAAGGGACACCAACTCAAGCTACAAAGCACAAATTAAGCAAAGAAAGCGCACAACTAGTAAGATTCAAAAGGTGCATGTCTTCGGTAGTCCGTAGACTAAATGTCCTTGCAGAAAGTATCAACGAATTCTAAAACTAAATAATTTTGAATACTCTTTAACTAAATTCAGAATCTATACAGTTACTGGTATTACATTGTTTCTTGGAGACTAACTAACTATTGTAAATGCATTTAAAAGAAATAGTTTAAACGTTCAGAATTTTTTTTATTTGGTTTAGGAGGACAATGTTTCTACTCCAGATTGGTGATCCCATACTTTGATATTATCGATCCCTTTTTTCTAGGAAGTAATAGTACCTATTGCTTGGACCCGGAATATAGACATGATCCCGGAACTCCTGGAGGCTAAACTTATTGGGATCGACGTCGGCTATAGCTGACCCTGGCGTCGAGGTTTGGCTCATCTTGATGAAGTCAGGTTCTGGCGGTGCCGTCGTCTTTTCAATAGGATTCAGGGCGAACGCATTCAAGTGCTGGCTCTGGAATCCATACACACTCCAGATATCGTAATCTGAATCATCTTTTTCCACAACCGCAGTATCCTCGACGAAAACATGCGCACTATGCCAGGATGGATAGTTCCGGAAGCACTCCTTCCGCTGAGCCACGTCCTCTTCAATCCGACTCACAAGCGGATGTCTAAGTGTCTTGGCGTGCTCCAGCAGATCGAGTGTATCCGGAAACTGGTCCGTGTCGTGGACAAACGTGTTTTCGCCTGCTCCCATGTTACGCCTAACGATCATGTCAGCCTCAAACTCTTCTTCCTCGTTCAGATCACATTCGCGGCAATCCATGTGTATTACCTTTGAATTCGCCTCCAGGGCGCAAATGATTTGTCTCTTTACGTCGCCTTTCAATGGGTTTGCCGCAATGTTCAGTTTCCGCAGAGGCTCGTGGTTGCGCAGGATGCGACCAACCACTTCCACGAACACCCGCTGAGACGCCACTCCGATTGCGGCCAAATTCAGCTCCTCCACGTGCTCGGTGCCGATTATGCGTTCACTCAGCTGGACGAGGGCCTCGCTGCTCAATCGGTTGTGGGCCAACCCGAGGTATTGAAGCTTGGAGCCCTCCGTTCTTTTTAAGGCCTCTCCAATGGCCGACATAGATTTATTGTCCAGATGATTGTACTCTAGCTCCAAAGCCGTCAGCATAGTCTGTCTGTCCAGCAGCATTCCCAGATACGGCCCACAATCATCGGTCATCTGGTCATAGCCAAAGTCTACAACCGTCAACTCCGGCAGGGTTCGTAGCACCCGGCACAACGGATACAACTTGAAGGCATTCAGTCGACTGTTCCGCAGGCGAAAGATTTGCAGACTAACAAGGCTTACCAGGCCCTTGGCCAGGTGAACCATGTCCTTGAGCGAAAATCGCTGGTGACGCTTGTGGTAACCGGTGCCAGCCTCGGGCCCAAGGAACTCGAAATTCAGCGATACCAGGTTAACGAAGTGCCGGACAAAACTAAGGTCGATGTGGTGGCAAGTGTCCTCGTCGTAATCGAACCGCTTCAGGGATTGCAAAAACTTCTCTTTATTGCGTTTGTCCAGAATTTTCTCCTCACCATCTTCCGGCTCGGGTTCTACGCCGATGTCAAAGACGCCAGTAACACGCCGTGGACGCTTCTTTTTCTTGGGTGGCGGATCTGGAGGTCGCTGCTGGAGTAGCAGGCGACGGTTTTTGCGCTTTTCATGTTCCACCTCCTGTGAAAGCTTCAGATCTCTAAGTTTCTGGCGGGCCGCATTACGATCCCGGCGTGCCTCTCTTCTTTCCCTATCGGATGTGGGCTCATCGGAGTCGAACTGCGTTTCCATGTTAAAGGCGATTAAGGTCTGTTCCCTAACGGGTGCGTTCTTCTTGGTGCCGCCTTCAGTCTCGGTTTCCTGCTCCTCTTCGCCTTCCTCGTCCTGCGAGTCCTTTGTGCTGAGCTCGTCACTGGAGATTTCCATGCCATCAGTTACCTCAGAGCTCACTTCCGGCTCCGTGTCGCTGGATCGCTCCTCAAACCTCCGAAAGGAGTATTCCGTGAGCGACTGCAAGTGCCGTATGTCCATGCAGCGTACATAATCCCGTATCCGCGCCGCCAGCTCACTCATCTCGTCCTCTGGCCACAGAGCCGCCGGACAGGCTTCCACCAGTTCGACATACTTGATGCTCATACCCTTGCCGCGCCAATCGTAGTCGTTTAGGCCTTTCAGCGACAGACAGAACTCGCTGCACTTGGCCAGCACCACCCTTCTCCAGTAGCGCACATCCTCCACGAAATAACATTCGCGTAGCGGCAGGTTAACATCAATGGAGTCGTAGTGGATGCGCAGCTTCAGCGGATCCTGGCGGACGGGCTCGAAAATGTGGTAAGTGCCACGCTTGGCCAACGCTCGAACACACAAATCCGCCAAAGTCCCAACTCGCTCGTTCTCAATAAAGGCCTCGGCGAAGGTGTCTCGGTTTCTCTCGCTCAACATCCGGCTGAAGCATCCATCCGGCGGTCTGTACAGGTCGTACACCGCCTTCAGCGTGGCATCGTTGGGTATAGCAAAGGTTGTGGTGCCCACAGGCGCCTGATTTTCATTGTCCTCCACATCCATTTTGTGTTAATGGTAAAAGTGTAATTTTTTGTGGTTTTCTATTTTTAAATATGTTTTTTTTATGTTTCTAAGCTGTTTTACTGTGTCATGTCAGTTGATACTCTAATAACTATATCAATCCCTTCTACTTAAATACTTATTAAAGATTTATTTTCTACACTATCTCTCAATTAATCTTCTGCAAGGACATTAAAAGCATTTAAGTGCCACCTTATAACCACAAGGCGATCCATTGTACAAGTGGCAACAAACAACATTTAGGCACAAAGATATATTCGTAGATTCACATACTTATATCGCAGGCAGGTCCTCCATAGCCATGGTCGCACTTGCACTTCTCGGGGGCTATGCACCTGCCGTGCTCGCAGGGCTCCGAGCAATGAGGCACGCATTCTCCATTACTGGCGATGTAGCCATCTAAAGAGATTGTAGATTCGGATTATAAGATTCGGTAAAGGGGAAACCAAGGGGTACACCCACCGCAGCAATCCTTCACAACTCGCGTCTTTACTATCGTCTTTTTTCGATTAACAATCCTGTCCCTGATTCGATATGTGGAGCACCGCGGCGGGATGGCCATGCACCAAGTGGAACCACGCTCCTGGTACGATTCCAATTCCGTATAAACCACCTCCACGGGATAGCTAAAAAGAGAAACTCACAGATTAATAACAGTCGGAAGTAACATAGCAATCAATCTTACTTTTCCCGCTTATTGCAGATATTGGGTCCATCCAATTTTCGCAGCTCTGCCTGAGCCACAGCCAGCTGGACTAGGCAGGCGATAAGGATTAGCCGCATCATCATGGCAGTGTGTTCTCCAGGCTCTGCTGGACTCGTACTTCTCTGAGTGATACTCCTACTTCTGCTCTGCGGACCACATCGAACTAAGAGTTGTTATCCGGATGAGTCAAAGGCTTGATTATTACGGTCGAAGCTGAAAGAACAAAGAAAACAGTGGCTGTATTAATCGAGCTGGGCTTGGTTTTAATCTTTATTGTAACTTGTATTTGCAAAATGAATAAACCTCCTTTATGGTTCGTAAATGATTCCATTTTATCCAGAAAACTTTATTATCTTTTGTTGTTCTTCGAAAATTGCCATCCAAGTAGAGTTATCCAAGTAGGACTTTCCCTTTCCGATCTCTAGAACCTTTTCATCTGTGTCAACCGAGCACAGTCAGAAAGTATATTATTTCCAACACAGCCAGAAATTGAAAGCAGCTCCATAAGTATACGGCTCCATAAGCCGATCCCGAAAAGCGGTTACCTCAAAATTTTGCCAGATCCAATCCCCTCCCCCTTAACAGCAGGAGAATAGAAGAAGATCGCGATTCGGAGACTGGACAACCATGCACAAGCAGCGTATGCCATTTGCAAACGGCCAGGGAGGATTTGGCGCCGGTGCTTTTAACTTCAATGGGCCACAGTACGGGGACAGCGGAGGCTTCGGTTCAGTGGCTGATGGCCTCAACGGGATGCCCTACCTGGCCCACCACTCGCCCACCAAGCCTTTGATGCGCTCGATCAGCCGCCAGCGAGGACTCAACTCCAACGAGGAGGTCGGAGGCCTGGAGTCGCTGCCGCCGCCACTGATCATGGCCCAGCGCATCCTGGCAGGTGGAACCGGAGGACTTGGCCGCGGGCTTGGCGCCAGCAGTAGCACCGTCGGAGGAGGCACCGGGATGCAGCGTGGTGCCCCGAACCCCAGCTACTACGGGCCCTACGAGGGGGATGTATCGATGTTGTCCCTGCTGGAGGACAGACCCAAGGGCTCGCCATCCATGCCGGGGATGGGTCTCAACCCGAACCTGAACCTAAACCTAAATTTCAATCAACAGGATGCTCAAAAGCAGGCTACGGCGTCACCGGGACTGCCTCCATCGACCGATACCGACTCGGAGAGCGATCTGTGCATGCAACTGAAGGACGTGGCCGGGCCGGGGAAGTCCTCCCGCTGGCAGCGAGCCTTCGGCTGCCTGATAGCCGCTCTGCCGGAGCAGCAGCGCCAGCGCTGGGAGGCGGTCTTCGTGCGCTGCGGTCAGAGCGTGATTGCCAAGCACCTGCTGCTGGTGCTCCAGCTGCTGGCCCTGATTGTTGGAGCGGGTCTGGGCCAGGTGAAGCGATGCATCGGGATGTTTGGCGGCGTCCGTTTTCGGCTCTGGCGCACCAAGTTCCAGTTGCGCAGCACCATGCGTCAGCTGTTGTGGCGCCTCGCCAATGCCAAGGGCAACGACACGCTCATCTTTCTCATCGTGGTGCTGGCCACGCCTTGGGTCTTCCTCATCAGCCTGGTGGGGTTTGGCATATCGTTCCTCTTCTCGATGCGAACGGGCCTGATGGAGGGCGTGCGTCAGCTGCGCCTGCGCGTCTTTTAGGTTGAACGGAAGGACGCAAGGCAAGGACACTACCAAGGACGAATGCCCTTTCGCACACACACATGCCACACAGTAACAGGACATTCCCGAAACAACACCTGTCTTGCAATGTGATTAATACCAACCCAGAGAACATGTAGTATATTTTGTGTTGCAGCAACCAATAAAACCGCAAAAATGTACGATAAATGTTTTGTTTTGGTTTGGATGAGATCGAGAAATAGCTTATTTTCTATACAAAATATATTCCAGAAAGGTGTTCAATATCTGCTCGAACTTTTATGGGTATCTATAGTACATTTTTGATTCGTGATTCGTTTCATTTGGCTGCTGCCCAGCCCACTCATCACTCGGCAGAAGTAATTATATTGTTTTCAATTAATCAGCATGATAAATATGCAGAAAAAAGAATAAACATTTCCGCTGGAACATCACCATACGAACAAAGATTATGGACATTGCATCCCAACAGCAGAGGGCTCTATATTGTTCACAAAACTGTCCAGTCATAGTCAGAATGCAGTTTGTTAGGAATGAATGCAGTGTTTCCCAAGGAAACATCCTTCAAATTTATGAAATATTCATGCATTCATTTACATTTACAATAATTTGAGGCAACTCGACTGGGATTAGGTTTCAAAAGAAGTCGCCAGTTATGGAAAATGTAATAAGATCTCAATAATATCGAATTAATCGGGTCAAGTCAACGTGTGAATGCGGGCAAGTAGTATTCATAAACGGATTGAGAACCGATTTCATAATATTTAAAGCTAATGACAATAAAAAGAGAGCTATTTCTTCCACCAATCTATCATTACCGACTGACATGAAGCATGGGATAGGTATTTTCCATTAGAAAGGCCTACAATTAGAGCTAAAAATGTCGTGATCCTCTACAGCCACGTTGATTGCGGGGTTCGCATAACGAGACGTCACAGCCGGAATGCTTTTCAGGGGTTATCCAGCGTGAAATCTAATTCACTAAATCGCACGATATGTACCCTATATCCATTAAGTCCGCCTCAAATAGAGTTCCAAATGATTTCACTGTCAAGGTAGCAGTTGGCCAAAATCGCGTGATGACCTGCAATGTTTGCTGCCACCAAATACTGGAAGAGCTAACCAAATATTTAAAATGTCAATACACTGTCCAAGGAGATTATCAGGTCCAGTTTGGCAATACAGACGAAATATCAACACCGGCCACCCCTCAGATTGTCGGTTAGATTCCACATGATAACATCAAGGCGATAAGAATTAACAAACACAACGACTTGGGTTCTGACGAGTGATATTTGTACATTTCTACATTCTCGCGGGTGACTAATTCAGGAGGGATCCAAAGCGTACTATCCCCCGAACGGAAGATGCGTAATTCGGTCAGGGACATTAAGTAATCTAAACATTTTGTGCTAAAAACAATTGAAAACTGCAATGGTTAGGCGGGAGACTATATAAAAACTATGATAGGAAAGCGAAGCAACTTGGTAAATATTAAATCCAAACAAAGACCGTTGAACTCTTGCTGCGAAACGCTCTCTATCTGCATATCCATGAGAAGCTCAAAACGAGTTCGCATTCACAATTCGCACAATTTACTTATTTATTTACTCGCATATTCCCTTGCCGTTTAATGAACTAAATGAAAATGTCGTAGATGACTCACTATTAGCTAAACGATGGAAACTAGGAAGCTGTATTTGTATACATCTACAACCAGCGTGATTTCTCAATGGGAAACGAGATTTTATCGAGTATATCGATTCCATTCATTAAACAGCATCTGGTCTGGCTGATTCATTATAGAATTCACTTTCATTCGCTGCCTTTTGATTGCAGTACTTCGACTTGAAGTAAAAGTTGTCTTTAATTATCATTTGCTGGAGCCCTTCCCTAACAAATTCATCCTTGACTCACTCCTGTTTACTCAAACTCGGCGCCGAACACATCCTTATCGGTTTGAAGCGTAACGCAAGAGGAAATAAATTCGGAACAGAGCCGCCTTTTGATTGGAGTCTAATAGGTTTTATATTCCTTACATTTACTCAAACATCAAACTAATAAATATTAACACCTGTTGTAGATACTCTTGGAATCTATTTCCGACCGTCTACGTGTCGGTGTGACTATTTGGCGTTTGCTTTACATCGGTCTATATACGTATTATAATTATATGACTAATCCGATGGGGACTCTTATGGGGCCTTACGTTTGATAATGGAAAGCGAAGGAAATGGCCCTCAAGTGCTTTGAGAACAGAATGAGCCATGGAAGACATTTTTAGACTACAGAAAAAGCTTTCAACGGAGAAGAAAGAGAAATATCTATTGATTGGATTCATCCTAAAGCTAAATAGTGCCTCATTTTTTAGTATGGAAATACTTAATTTTTAAAACTATTGTCAAAGTAGTTAAACAAAAAAAACATACTTATTGTATATCATGTGGAGAAGGAAATCTGAGAACTGGGATATCTTTAATGCGCAGCTGAATAAAAGCCAAACAAAGGAACTTGGATTCTTTCCTTGCAGATAAACCCGCAGCTTGGATAGCGAAATCAAAGTCTAATTTTGTACTCAGCTGGCCGGACCTGCTGATAAAATATATATATTTCAAATAAACATTTTCGCTAAAATAATAAACACTAAAAACGAAAACAAATGGTTTCGGTATTAAAAACAAAACAAATGTTCCAGCCGTGAAACACGAGCGGGCTGGGCCATATAATCGAAGCAATTACTTTGAACAAATTTTTAGTTTGGAATGAAGTGGTGCCTTAAATTCTCAAGGGGTGTTGCTTTCAAGGGGTATAGCTTTGACTTTGACATTGACTTCGGGTCTTAAAACAAATTAATTCTTTCAGTGAACAGCCTAATGGAAACAAAAAGCAAAGGCGCCTTATTAAAATGATTATAAACTTTTAATGAGACTAAAACTTTAACTTTAACTTGTGACAAATGTGAATTATAGTTTAAAATTGAAGCCACGTCAGCTTAAATTGACAGTCATTCCAGATGTAAAGGTGTTTTGGCTTTATACAGTCGTACAGCTCTATTTGTATTGGCCAATTAGCAGATATAGCTCCGATTTCTAAGCCCAATTTGCCAGACGCTCTGGAAGCTTCCCAGAAAAATTGAGGGGAACATGGCACTTGTTAGGGGGACACAACCCACAGCTCTTCGCTCTCAGACGACCAAGAATTTTGCATAATCGCGGCACCCGCAACAATACGGAGAAAGCTAAGCAATGTTGGATAATGCAGCCGCAACAAAATACAGACATTTCTGAAGAACGGAACGGGGGCAGGAAAATTATTCTCATTTCATATTCATAATGAAACTGTCAGCAGACAAAACAAAAAAAATGTGTATAGTATGTCGACTGTCACGTAATAGAGAATAAAGTCTGGGATGCAAGTCCTACTGGCAGTCACTCCTTAATTCCTTAGTTCCTCGCAGAATTACCACTAAAGCTGAGTAATTATCAAGACAATAAAGTCGAGCTCTTACTCATGTTTATCCATTAAAGTTTCAACACTTTTTTTATTCTGTGATATGGTTTTTAATGCCAACCTTTGCATTTTTCACCGCAAGTCCTAAAAACAAGCGTCATCAATAATCCACAAAATCACGTATTATGAGTATGATTGTTTTTCTGCTTAAGCAAAATATAAACAAAAAGAATATTTATTTTTCTTGGCTGCTATCTGCAGTTCCTAATTCCTTAAATCGTATAGAGATTTTTCGATTTATCGCCGCCTGAGAATTGTTCTTTCCATTGACCATAATTATCCTGGGATTCCCAATATTTCAATATTGCTTCTGTTATCAAAACGTTCATATATATAGTAGAATATAAACCATGAATTCCTGATTAGGCGTTTCCAGAGAAGGAAAACATTCAGATAATACCTTCCTTGGAAGCTGTAAGAAGCTATTTTTGCTTGAATATCATCACAGATCGCTGCATTTTGAGCGTTTACGTAGATAGTTGATATCTGTATCTTTTTTTCTGTATCTTTGTACACGGAAAAAACATTTTAAGCACATTTTGTACACATGCTACATAAAACAGCTGACAATCACCGATGCAGTTTCATAAGTATCTCAAAGATACATCTCAATACAAAGATACATCTCGAAGATACATTTTTATCTCAAAGATACATTGTTCTAAATAGTGGATCGAAAATTTGTAGCTGTGTAGATGCGATGGCTGCTGGAAACTTCCGCCGTGCCTGAAAATGATGGGAATTAATGCTGACGATGCGGGTGCCAGGCAGGGACCGATATATATATTTGTTCCCGAGTGAAAGAGAATTTCGTCAATTCGCTGGCGAGTCGAGAGGAAAAGAAAGGCGAATACTAAGCGAAATTAAAAGCCCAAGAAAGGCCATAAAATGCGAAGCGAGAAAGAGAAACCAGAACAGGTTTAACCTTAACTGTTCTTGGTGTGAGAGATCCCGTAAAAGCGCTAATTGCAATGTGGAAGTTGGAGTGGAACAAAGGGTGTACTACAGAGGTAACTGTAACAGTTGTAAGTCCAAGATAGTGAAACATTCTAAGATACTCGTAAAAGCTATATGAATTGGAAGATACAAATTGTTACTATTCGAAACTTACATATGTACCTCGATTTCCAGCAGCAATACAAAAAACTGGTTTTCTTTAAACGCAACACAATGGGTTAGAACGCTCTCCAACAATGACACTCAAATTATAGGAGTTAATGTTAAACTTTTTTAAATGACACCTTTTTTAATAATGATGTGCAAGATTTGTTAAATTTGTAAATGCTTACAACATCACTGGATTTCGTTTTATTTGGCTTTCTCAACACATCCCGACGAATTTCGCACTCGAACGAGAGAAACCCGTTTGGTATTCGCTTTATTTTGGCACAATCTTCAGCTGTGATTGCTTAGCAGCAATAATGCGTGATTGCGGCACAAATTTAATTATTATTCGACTTCTAGAACCAAGCCCAGAACCAACAACACGAACACAACAACGCAATTCTTGAACCCGAATGCACTTCAATTATTTTAAATTTCGCTGCTCAATTGGGGCCAACCGATTCGCAGCACGGCAATTTTCTGTTTATTAATTTAATCCGCGTACGCAGTCCAGTGCGGCGTTTATTTAGTTATATTATTAACAATATAGCGATTCCGTCTTTGATTGCAATGTCAGTGTGGCCGTGCTTGCCACTGGTTAAATGTACTTTTTCACACTATAGGGATGAAACTTCACCGATAAACGAACACAGAATTTCTTAATACCCTTTCAAAGCCTTTATTAATTCAAATTAATAGATGCATACTATATAGATAGATATGTAATGTCAAACACAATTTATACCCCTTAAAAAAAACTATTGGAAAAAAAATTTATAAAAAGCTTTATTTTTCAAGAATCCATGGCAGCGACAATATGGCCCACTAGAATTGCTATATCTTTGTTAATAATCATCCGATTCTTAAGCAGAATGCCTTAATCGATTCCTGGATCAATTCTCTATCAATTTCCATCAAAAACTAGCAACAAGATTTTTTTTTAATTTTTTGTCAAATTTTCTGATGGATCCCCTTCAAAATTCATGAAGTATCCATGGGAGCAACTATATGGCCCACTAGAATTGCTATATCTTTGTTAATAATCATCCGATTCTTAAGCGGAATACCTTAATCGATTCCTGGATCGATTCTCTATCAACTTCCATCAAAACCTACCAACGAATTTTTTTTTTTTATTTTTTGTAAAATTTTCTGATGGATCCCCTTCAAAAATCATGAAGTATCCATGGAGCCACAATATGGCCCACTGGGAATGCTATATCTTTGTTTATAATCATCCGATTCTTAAGCGGAATACCTTAATCGATTCCTGGATCGATTCTCTATCAATTTCTATCAAAACCTAGCAACGAATTTTTATTTTAATTTTTTGTCAATTTTTCTGATGGATCCTCTTCAAAAAGAATGAAAAATGCATGGTAGGGACAATATAACCCACTGGGATTGCTATATCTTTGTTTATAATCGTCGGATTCTTAAGCGGAATACCTTAATCGATTCCTGGATCGATTCTCTATCAACTTCCATCAAAACCTAGCAACGGATTTTTTTTTTTATTTTTTGTAAAATTTTCTGATGGATCCCCTTTAAAATTAATGAAGTATCCATGGAAGCAACAATATGGCCCACTGGGAATGCTATATCTTTGTTAATAATCATCCGATTCTTAAGCGGAATACCTTAATCGATTCCTGGATCGATTCTCTATCAACTTCCATCAAAACCTAGCAACGGATTTTTTTTTTTATTTTTTGTAAAATTTTCTGATGCATCCCCTTCAAAAATCATGAAGTATCCATGGGAGCCACAATATGGCCCACTAGAATTGCTATATCTTTGTTAATAATCATCCGATTCTTAAGCGAAATGCCTTAATCGATTCCTGGATCAATTCTCTATCAATTTCCATCAAAACCTAGCAACAAGATTTTTTTTTAATTTTTTGTCATATTTTCTGATGGATTCCCTTCAAAAATTATGAAGAATGCATAGTAGGAACAATTTGTACGAATGGGACTGGTATATCTTTGTTGATAATCATCCGATTCTTAAGCGGAATACCTTAATCGATTCCTGGATCGATTCTCTATCAACTTCCATCAAAACCTAGCAACGGATTTTTTTTTTAATTTTTTGTAAAATTTTCTGATGGATCCCCTTTAAAATTAATGAAGTATCCATGGGAGCAACAATATGGCCCACTAGAATTGCTATATCTTTGTTAATAATCATCCGATTCTTAAGCGGAAGGCCTTTATCGATTTCTGGGTCGATTCTCTATCAATTTCCATCAAAATATAGCAACGAATTTTTTTTTTAATTTTTTGTCATATTTTCTGATGGATTCCCTTCAAAAATTATGAAGAATGCATAGTAGGAACAATTTGTACCAATGGGACTGGTATATCTTTGTTGATAATCATCCGATTCTTAAGCGGAATACCTTAATCGATTCCTGGATTGATTCTCTATCAACTTCCATCAAAACCTAGCAACGAATTTTTTTTTTAATTTTTTGTCAATTTTTCTGATGAACCCTCTTCAAAAAGAATGAAAAATGCATGGTAGGGACAATATAACCCACTGGGATTGCTATATCTTTGTTTATAATCATCCGATTCTTAAGCGGAATACCTTAAACGATTCTTGGGATTATTTTCTATATATATATTTAGTTTTTAAAGTTTACGACGTTTAACATTGAAATCTTATATCTCCACAGTCATGGAAACAATGAGGCTGTGGCATAGTGGGCAGGTGCGATGCCTGGAGATCTCTGATGGAGCGGCGCAATGGTGGCAGGTGGTGCAGATCCAAATGTTGTTCGTGGGTTGGGTGATTGGCTTTCCCGATGAGATGCAGGCCGGGAACCGAGCCCCACACTCTGGACAAGATGAAGAGCTGTGACAGTTGAAAAAAAATGCATTAACATTTTTTTTTCATTCAAACTAATACTCACCTGTCCGAAACCGAAGCTGCACAGGAATAACACTCTACCTTCTCGCCTCCAGAGTCTTCTGGCTCGTACTTGGCGAAAATCCCAGCGGCCAGCTCCTCGTACCTCTGCACCAGCTCCTCCGGCAGATGAGGCAGTTGCTCCAGCTTCATGAAAGCCTGGGAGCAGGTGCCAAAGGCCCGATCTGCACAGCTGGCCAAGGCCAAAAGGCTATAGATGTGCTCTGGAGGCAGGACGTCCTCGTAGTCCTTCAGCCGCACTGCCGTGATTACAGCACTGTGAATGATTCCGAAGCGAAGCTGCCGCTGGGCCAAAAGCATGAAGTGATAGGCTTCGCAGCAGTGCCATAGACGCTCGATGGCGGCCGCATCTTCAAGAGTGATGGAATCCAGCAGAGTGTTTCGACCGCTGGCGTAGTCGATCTCCGGAGTGGCCACCGCCTTAAGGTGGTCTTCCGCCAACAGGGCAGCCAAGACATACAGTTTCTTGATCCTTAGCAACGGAGCTCGCTTTTCCTGTTCCCGCTCCGCCATTTGGGCCAAAAGACGGGCAGCATCCAAGTGACGGCCAGCATTGCGCTGCATCTCGATGGCCTCCTTAAGTCGACCTTCTTGGAGCAGCTGAGCAGCATGCTTGGCAATTAGGGTTTGTACCTGGGGCAGCTGGAATTTTCGGGCCAGCTCCACGGCTTCTCCCCACTGGCGGAGATTCACGCAGGTGGCCACCGCGGCCTTTTGGTCTCCAAAGCGGAGGTGCGCCTGTACTGCCTCAGAGCACATACCCACGGAGGCCAGCATCTCCGACAGTTTCGGAAGAAGAGGACTCTTCTCTGGCAGCCGCTCGACGCACTTCTCCAGCTCATCGAACTGTTCCAGGTGGTAAAGAGCCTCCATGTAGCCCTCCATGTAGTGGGATTTTTCGTAATATTCCCGGGCGCTCTCCCAGGATCGGAGGTTGGCGAAGTGATGACCAATCTCGCGCCAGGCTGTCTCCATCTGCTGATCTGAGACGCCAGAGCCACCCATACGGTAAAGTTGCACAACCCGGAACCAGTCACAAAGGGTCATACGCAGCTCGATGGCTAAATCTCGACGATCTGCATCCAGATAGAGCTTCTCTGCCTCCTCAAACTCCCCATAAAAGGCCGAGATCTCAGCGCGCTGCAGCTCCTGGGAGTGGATAGTGCGCAGCCGCTTGACCAGCTTGATACCCGGGTAGTGAGCACACCTCACAAAGGCGTTCTCCGCGGTCTCCAGCTCCAGTTTCTTAAGAGCCGACTCCGCCAGCAAGCGCCACAGACGCGGATGGGGGTTGTCCTCGATGAACTGCTTGGCATCTTCCAGGCCCACATGCTCGAGGAGGTTGTCGGTATCGCGCAGAGACTTAACCCTGAGCTGGATGAGGTGTGAGGAGTTTTGCAACTCGCCCACACTGATAATGTCGTCTAGCAGGACGCTAGTGATTTCCAGATCCTCAAAGGTGCAAATATAGCCAGAGCAGGACACGGGCTCCTCTGGATCGTTTCCCCGAAAGATGTACATGCGCGTCTTCTCCATCAAGGCCAACAGCAAGGGATTATCCTTGGCCCAGCTCACCGCCCACACATCCTTGCGCTCCACTCGACTGAAGTTCAGCTGCGTCTCTCGATTGTCGTCCAGATCAAGCAAAGTCATCACGCCCAGGTGGTCTATGATAGCGGCACGACTAAGCAAGAAAATGATTTAGAATTCTTGGCAACTCCAGAGGACACTTACGTGGAATTGCAGTTGATGGCCATTTTGTAGACCTTCGAGTTCATGAGGTGGCGATTTCGCAGCGCCACATTGGCGATGCTGTACTCGTTTATGGATCCGGATTCCCTAGCCACCAGGAGCAGCTTCTCGGAAAGAGCCAGAGCACAAATGGGATCACTAATTCCACGTTGCGTAGAATGCCCGTCCCCACTGCTGCTGCTCAGCATAAGATCCTTTGCCATTTCCACACCCGTGGGAGTGTCATCTATGTGAAACCGCTTCTCTTTGCGGGCTTTTACACTATGGAGAGTAGAAGCACTCTGGAGGGGGAGCCTCCTTTAGCTAGGATATTAGAGTTATAATATATATACCAACCTTCGGAGTGTGGTAATGCCATATGAGAATCTCCTCAAGGGATGCGATGGCAACATAGCTTGAGTTAATCCCAACAAAGTTTGGGCGAATATCCGTGTACTTGGCTGTGTTTCAAGTTATGTTATTAAAATATGCATTATTTCTAATTTTAAAAGAGGAACTCACAATCCACAGTTGTGCCAATGGAGTTGCAGAGCAGCAACTGGTAGACCCTATCGTTCGCAGGGTTGCTGCGGTTCTCCAGGGTACTTAGGGCAATCTCCTTGATGTTGCTGCTAACACACTCCACCCCAAGGACGCAATGTTCGCTACTGGCCGCCAGGCATATGGTGGGCTCAACCTCCTTAAGGAAGCTTTGGTTGGAGACCGTATTCCAGAACGTGATGACATTCATGGGCGAATCCCTAACCCCGTTGGTGCCCGAGTTCAGAAATACCACAGTTTTCTCAAAGTAGCACCAGATATAGTCCGGCCGGATATTGGCAAAATAGATGAATGAGTCCACGGCCATGGCAATGCGAAGAGATTTGCCCTCCCAGCTAAGGGAGGTGATGTCGCTGCCGGGAACCTTTAAGGTGCGAAAGAGTTTACCCAGTGGCGAGTAGAAACAGACCTGGTTGGATTCCCGCTGTGCAGGAGGTGTCACGGGATCCAGAATGGTACCACAAATGGCGAGCACGGTGCCGTCATGGTTCCACTTGGCGTCCACGTTCCGCATTCCAGTGTCGAAAATGGCCGGAGCTGATCCCATGACGAAAGCTTAAATATATTCGGATTAACTTGATCATGAAGCTTCTTACCATCATCGTTCTCGTTCCGCATAATCTGGACCTTTCCGTTTTCGTAGCAAATAGCTAATACTGGACGTTTCCGACTCTGGGACACCCTGCCACTGAACCAGCAAATGCTGGCAATGCGATGCCCCCGCGAGGAGGAGCTACTCAGGCTAACACACTGGATACTCAGCTTCATCTGGTGGTTTCAATGAATGAATAGAAGATCACGAATATAAGAGTATACCCACCGCAAAGTTTCCCTGATTGTCATATAAATGACACTCGCCACTGACCAGGGCAAACAGGATGAGCCGGTTGTCCGGGCTCCACTGCACCCCCGTCAAATGAGTGCCCTTAAGCTCCTTGCCAAAGATTCGATTGCCATCCACCGAGCCCACGATGATAGCTCCATCCTCGTATACAATGCAGATTCTAGAGCCATCCGAGGTCCAGCTCATGCTGGCCACTGTGGACTTTTTGCGGTCGTTGGTCATTTCTTCGTACCAGGAGCCCTTGTAGAGCATCCAGACCATGATCACCCCATCCGTGTCCGAGGAGGTCAGCTTCTGCTGAGCATCGTTCCAGGTGACAACCTTCACCGACTCCTTGTGCCCGTCTAGAGTCTGGTTCATCGACAGATTCGAGACGGCGGCAAGGCCTCCTTTATTTTGACCATTGCCAGCGGCTGAAAGAGTTTGAATTTTAATCACTGTATTGGAAGAGTTTGTCTGACTTACCCTGATCCAACTTTAAGACTTTTAGCAATCCGTCTGTGCCGGCCACAGCAATGTAGCCCTCCTCCTTGTTCCACGCAATGCAATTGAGCTTAACATTGTTGGGAATGGCAATCTGAGGGTACAGGTTTTTGTAATTAAATAAATTCACATGGAATATCAAGGAATTCTTACCTTTTTGCTGAGATACACAAACATCTTTGGATTACAAGTACACTTGGGATACAATAAAATTTATTTCTTCTTGTGTTGTGGCAACAAAACTAAACGGTTTCCCTGGCAACGCTTCACCCTCAGAGGGCCGTTTGTTTGGCCTTCTACCCAAAACCAGTCTTGGGTTTACACCTGTTGCAGGTGATCCTGCTATCGAGCAGGTAAGGTGTTATCGAGAGCGGAAAATTTAAAGCCCAGAATAAAACCCAATTCAAATTATCATTTGTTTTGTTTATTTCGTACGCTCACATTACAAATTACATTTACTACATATATTTTAAGACATAAAGGCTTAGCCAGTGTTCGGACCTATCTACATATATGTAGTTTTCTTAAACATTAAATAAATACTTTATGCAAGACATATTTGAAAAGACATAAATTTAATAAAATCACAGCTCATTAGAACATTTCCTCATTCCCTAGGCTAAGCGAATACCTCTCTTTAGAAGCTCATGGGCCAGCTTGGTGGCCACTAACATATAGACGACCAGGATGAATATAGACTCTAGATCGGATCGATCTCCGGGCTTAAGGAATATATTAACCATACCTGTCAGGATATTGGCCACCAGAAAGAAGGTCAAGCCGTTCTGGTTCAAAGCCTGGATAATGCCAAAGGGACCAATTTGTTTGATTTTTGCTCTCGAACTGGATTCTCCTGTAAGCAAGCCCTTCTCCTGATCCCCTCCATCTGATGCTTCCCCACTTGGATCCCACGGCATAATGGTATTGATTACGAAATCAACGGCCCAGAAACTGGCCAGTAAAGGGCTGGCTCCAATTGCCACCACCCAAACAACGTAGCCAAAGTTACAGGTCACTCTGGATATACCTACGCAATAGGCACAGATTGCAAAAGTGATCCAGAGTATCAAGACTATAGACAGAAATCGCCAGAGCTTCTTCACCATCTCGGGGTAGCTTAGCAAGTTTGATGCTACCAGCCAGCGATTGATGTAAATGGACAACAGGTACAGGGCCACGAATCCGGGTAAGGAGACAAGACCCTCACGGTTAGCATTAAAAAGATCGGATCGGTCTACATCCTCATCCATTACATAGTTTGAGAGTCCCAGGAAACTCAATCCCAGTTGGTGAATCACCAGAAGACCTAGAAACGAGGTTCACTTATTTTGGATACAATTATCTTTACTCTACACACTTACCTAGTCCCATTGGCAGGAGATGCAAGTCTCTCCTGGCCAAGAGACTAACTAACGCACCCAGCATCTTGGTAAAACCCAATGTGAAGAAGGCGTTGAGGTGGTGGCCATACTCATGGTCATCGTGACCGTAGTCTAGCAAAAGGATCGCTATCGTGCGGGCCAGTCCCAATAAAATAAGAGGAAGTGCTTGGTAAAGCACGCTCCGGCGGAGATCGGAGAGATGGCGCGTCCTTCTGGAAACCATGGCCATTGTGAAGACGAATAACCCGATTCCAGTATCCATTAACTTGGCTCCGAACTGGCGGCTCTTGCGGTGGGGTCTGTGGAAGCTGTCAAAGTCGATGGCCAGGATGCACACGGCCGTGATCAGGTGCGTCATTGCCCGGATCATGGAGAAGGTTATGGGGCGGTTGCCGCCCAGGTCGAATTGGGCGCGGGAACGGACCTGCTCCAGGGCGCGAGTGCCTTTAAGAAACCTCCATGTCAGTCCCAGCATGAGAAATATAACAAAGTTGATATAATCTACTGCCACAGTGACCAGCAGGATGCAGGGAAGAATAATAAGCAGGAACTCAACAGCATAACTGAGATTGGGTCTTTCGTAGAGACCTAGCTTGTGGGTCACAATCCTCGCCAGCAAAATGCACCAAAAGGTGGCCAGAATCAACTGCAACGACTCCCAATTTTGAAAGATGGTCTCCGACCAGTCCCAGTCGTAGAAGGGTTCCAAGACCAAGTGCCCATCCTCAATGGTGAGGTTGCCGGGAAGTGGAACGAGGCCTAAATTATGGATAGAGTCCAATTTCTCACGACTGCCCATGGCGACTGGTCTGGCCCGGAATGGATCGCCAATTCCCATACGGGTTGATAAAACTAACCCCTAATCTTGCCCTGATAGTAGTCCCACTTATCGAAAATATGGAGATAGCCAGAGTCATAGTCACCAAAAAAGGGGCACAATCTCGTAAAATTTCAAAAGTATCTGATAGTAACTGAAACTGAAGTATTTTGCTGCGAGAATTGTTTTTGTTAAAGATCAACCTATGCCTGTCTAAAATATCCTTGAAGCTTTCAAAAGGGTGATGTCACAGATAAAGAATTGTTTATGGGGCTTGTTTTCTTTCATTTTTTCGCGGTGCAATTGATCGCTTTTCTTATCTATGCTTTTGTTTGATACACTTTACGCTTTAATCACCCCATTACTATTTGCTACTGATAAAAATAAACAAAAATTTGTGGTGAAATTAGGAAATAGACTAAAAAATTTAGCTTGACTAATTCCCTAGCAGAAATAAGATGCCATTAGTTCCATGAATTATTTATGCAAATTATTCATCAAGCGGTATAGCCTAACAATCGGTCAATGAAAAGGTCAGAGTAAACTTTAAAAATTAAGTGTTAAAATTAATTTAGAGCTGTTTTAAGAGGAAAATGATCATAGTTTTAAAAATCAGTTTGAATGGGACAAACTTTTAAACTATTTCCACGATACGGCAGCACTCTGCGCCCATGGTATTTTTTTGGTACTTTTGAAGTATTATTTAGGACAGCGCAAGAACGCAACGTATGGTTCGAGACAGAAGCTTTTTTTTCAAACCATTTACAAATAAGACTTATTTATTTAATTTACGCTGAATCTAAGAACCGAGAAGCTGAATAAACCATTTTCTGACCATTATAACTTCACAGTGGTTACAAAATAGGAATAGTCTGGTCCCACTAAACTTAAAGCTTTCACAGTGGGGCCAAAATAACATTTGCCAGAAAAAAAATTCCCATTGTGCCGACGCAACGGAGCTGCGGTAGCTCTGTATTTTACAGTCATTTTAAGAAAAAGAGGCTCGTCTTTCGGAGGTGATAAAAGACAACCCATAAACGCGATAAACATGGTGCTAATCCAGTTAATAAAGTGCTCCAATACGCCGGCGATTATCTAGTTGTTGTGGCCCAAACCTGCTCAACAGTAAACAAAATGAGGAGGTGAAAATGTTGGTTAGTATTCTAACGCCGGCTATCACGTGTGAATAGTTCAAATAGATTCGAAGCGTTTGTGATATTTTGAATAGTTTTAAAAATATTTAAATATATTTCCTGCAAATGCATTTGTAGGTTATAAATATTGCGTGGTTGTGTTGTGGTTTTCTCCCCCCTTGAAGTGACGTCACAGGGCTTTGGGCCAATTAAAATGCAGCTTTCGAGGGGCTTGTCCCACGCTGTGACGTATGAAACAGCCGTCTAGCCCGGCTATTGATTTTTGGAGCGGGGGTGGTTGTAAAAACCACGTGAGCAGCGACCTTCCAACCTCCGTTTCTCTCCGATCAGCCAGCCAAATAATGCAGGAGACCTTCTTACGTGGAACACGGAAGCGAAAATAGCTTTTTCTCTCGCAAATATTGCATCTGGCAATTGCATTTGACGCAACTGTTACCGAACTAAGCTAAACAGAAATGTAAATACCAACAGGACGGAAAAACAATTATTTTGGTGTGTCCCTGCCTGGCGCCTCGATAGCTACCTAATAAGCAAATAATTCATCCGCCACTGGATGGGGTCAACTAGATTTGTCGACTGCACTAGGAGAGATTAGCTTATCAAAAGTTAGCTGCAATCACACCACAGTTACGCTTATCAGCCAGCAAAAGGAATGTCTGGAATTCATTTCCAGTGACACATTGTCATGCGATAAATCAAATATTCATAGTGGGGATCACAGGTCGTATGCGTAATTATGTTCCCATGCATGGGACAGGTTGCAACTTGAAATGTGAATCGCTGGGCTAATCGTTTATTGCACTATAATCAAATAGCCATATTACAATCGAGTTTCTATTCTCCTCGCGTATTCTGATATTGCAATTCAAATTGCAGCAAATAAAATATGATATTTTACAGCGACTTTAATGGATTTCGCCAACACTGAATCAGGTCTATAATTATACAAGCGAAAAAACAAAAATTGCACATCAAGGAAATAAAAATCATTATCAGCAGACCAAGGCAGAGTCTACTCGGGAATACACTGCACTGAAAATGACAATATAATTAATGGATCATTTTGTTCATACAAAGTCCGTGAAACTGTGATTTTGACTGCAAATTTTGGGACTCATGTTGTATCAGAAAAGCCTCATACCCGTCCGATGTACGAGGGCACTATTAAAGGCCATAAGTCGGGCCAAATAGCCGTCGTTTGTGGGCCAAAACCCTTGCGTGAGTGTTTATATTTGCACATATACGAGTATGTGTATTTTCACATGACAGCCCGTTTTAATGAACTCGTTTGGGCTGCTCGGAATGATTAAATTAACTTGGCTTTATCTGCCCCTACATTTGTGTTTATATAACGCATACACTCCCCCTTTTCCGTTAATGGATGCAAATATTCCAATTCGATCATTTGCATTTCCATTTATTTCTTATTTTAGTCTGCGGCTCGCTCTTGAAGATGTCACAATAGCGCCTGCTTTATGCCTGCTTGCCCCTCAATGGAATATTTTTAATATTTGTTCATCTAATTTTAGCTCCGGCAGCCTATAAGTAAGAACTGAATGGACGCCCCCACACGTGATTGTCTTTGAAAGAATCTGAATCTGAAGAATTTATGTGCGGGTTGGCCTGGGATAAGCTCGATGGAATAATTTCCGGACTTGAAATGAGACATTATGACGATGGTACGTAATTAAAGGTAAATACACCTGAAAGTCACAGCTGCTTTAGTTCCTGACTAATCCCTGATCCGTAGTTGTTTTTAAATCTGAATTAACGACGGTGTGTTCCTCGATTTTCTATAGTATTTTTGTAATCTTACTCATTCACCCGGTAAATATTCACGTGCTGCTCTGGTGATCTACAGGGTCCAGTACTTTGTTTCCATTATCTCCCTTTGTTCCGATCCAACTTTTTGAAATGTCAGATTTTAAAAACTGGTACTTTTCCACTATTATAAATAAATTGTTGATAGTGTCGAGAAATGGCAAGTATCCAAAATATTCATGTTGGGTCGTTTTGTCTTAATTTAAGATTTATTTTATCCCAGCAACTTGGGTGTCTTTTTTTACGTTTTGATTGCATCAGATAATTACATTTTATCTAATAAAGTTTGAAAAAAATGGATAGTTTTAGTAAAAAAAAGATACAACCAATAATGATTAGAGTTGACCCAGTGTACTTGGATCTCTCTCTGGCTGGGATGTATGCAAATGAAAATGCGTGTTTTTAAATGCCAAGGCTGCCGGCGTCTGTCGCAACCAGTTGTCAGTTTAATGCACTGAGAAGCGTCTAGAGCAGATACCCACCCACTCTGGCCAGACAGTAGACATCGGCGCTCTTGGCCGGCTTGTGTTATCAGTTAGTGCTACTGCCGGGTTTATTGGTCTGTTCGATTGGTAGTCAGTTGGATTGGTAGTAAATTCAATTTCAATACGAGAACCCATACACCCGCATAGAAAGCTCGATTCCAAATGCGCTGCCGCGCCTTCGAGCTGATAGCGTTCCGTCGGATTGGCAGCTGCTTTCAGATACATTTTGGCGCTGGCCGCGAACGGTTGTGTTTTCACTCGACGAGCTCTCTCCTTCTCTGCACTTTTCTCTCGATCGCTCGTTCCCCCACTCGACCTTTCTCTCTCGCCTGCATTTAAAAATATTTAAACAAGTGTTATCAGCCGGCATAAACAACAATCGAATATCCGCAAATATCCGAAAAGTGAGTGAGCGAACAAGTGTAACCGCTTATCAGTTCATAAAGTTCATTCATCGACATTATCGTAGTTATCGTAAATTATGTTTTTTAAGTGCCTGATAGGTTGCGGTGGGGCTTGGGTTTATATTCGAGTGTCTCCAAGCGAACGAGTACGTACTCGTATATTGCCCGATCGGCTCACTCCAATTGAGAGTGCCTCCGAATCTAATCTGAACATAACGTTTATGGGTTGTGAATCGATAACCGGTTATCGGCAAACAGTTGCCAATAAAAGTAAATGGCCCCAAAGAATGACCACATAAACCCTGTGTATTCCGATTCTAATTACCATGTGAATCCGAACACGAAAACCCTATGGAAAGTTTTAGAAATGTAAAATCAATCGGCCCCAGCAGTAATTTCTATACACTAAGTCATTAGAGGCTTATCTCCACGACAAGCACTTGACCTTGTCGCAGGGCCTCCAATCACAACAATCCCCCATAATTTATGTCCAGGAATTTGTTCCGCTTGCCCTGTTGAGACGTCAATCCTAGCGATTGTGCTCCATGCCGGTGTGGTATTTCTTTTGTATGGAGTATCTGTGTCAGTGGGAAGAGGGCTCGACCGATGGAATCGCCGCAATCAAGCCCCCCACAAGCCTAGCGGGTTCAAAGTCAAACAATTGCCGAACAAGTGTGAAAGTAAACATGTATTTATGTATTCGTACATACACCAGACAGTACAATCCAGATAGTATCGCAAACAAAACAATATACTCTGGAAAGTACGAACTGCAAATATACAACTTGGTCGTTGAAACATATGAGGATGTTTTTCGCAACCGTTCCACTTTATCTCGGGAACTGTTATCGTTAAATTATTTTGGGGCTCGAACTTGAAACATGGTTAGGACCATTTAGAGAGAACAATTAACGAATTAAATAAGGTTCTTGAATGCTAACTTCTCGATCTCTTATCTTTCAGGAAACATGACCGAGGGAAAGAACTTACCCCACTCCAGCGCGGATGTCCCGTTCCGCAGCAAGGAACTGCGCAAGCAGTCACTGATCCAGCACTCCGGCCTGGTGGGCGTGATTGACGAGGGAACCAAAACCATTGGCTTCTCGATTTATACCACTCCGGATTTCAAGGAGATCGCTGCCCACCGAGTCGAGCTGAGTGTAATAACTCCGCAGGATGGCTGGTATGAACAGGACCCTCTTGAGATGATGAGCTCGATCAATAAGTGCGCCGAGGAGGCCATCAAGCAGCTGCCTGACCAAGGATTCTCCGCCAGTGACATTGCCACCGTCGGTATCACCAACCAGCGCGAGACCACGATTGTCTGGGACAGTGTCACCGGAAAGCCGCTGTACAATGCCCTTCTGTGGAAGGATATCCGCACCAGCACAACAGTGGAACACATCATTGCCAAGGTCCAGGACCCCAATCATTTCCGTAGCAGCACGGGTCTTCCCATTTCCACGTACTTTTCGGCCCTAAAGATTCGATGGCTGAGGGACAATGTCCCCGAAGTACGTCAAGCCATCCGAGAGAAACGCTGCAAGGCAGGCACCGTCGATAGCTGGATCGTCTGGAATCTGACAAATGGTTAGTAAATATATTGGGTAGATTTTTATTTTGCAATATTGCTCAACAATTGAATTTTTTAGGTGCTCTCCACATCACGGACGTGACGAATGCCTCCCGGACTCTCCTCATGAACCTAGAGACACAGAGTTGGGACCCTGTACTGCTCAAGACTTTCGGCATTCGTGAGGAGATGTTGCCAAGCATCCACAGCTGCTCGGAGGTGTTCGGAAAGATCACCTCAGAGCGGAGTCCCCTTCGGGGTATGACACTTAGTGGGATTATGGGAAACCAGCAGGCGTCTCTTCTGGGTCAGATGTGCGTCAAGCCGGGCCAGACGAAGAACACCTATCGCTCCGGCTGTTTCCTGTTATGCAATACGGGTGATAAGCCCGTATTCTCCCGTCACGGACTTCTCACCACAGTGGCCTACAAGTTAGGACCCAATGCGCCCACGATTTATGCCATCGAGGGAGCTGTTTCGGTGGCCGGACATGCACTCTCATGGCTCCAAACCAAAATGCGCATCCTACCTGACTCCAGGGATGCGGAAAAATATGCCGAGGTGGTCCCCACTTCTGGCGATGTGTACTTTGTGCCAGCCTTTACGGGCTTGTATGCACCATACTGGCGACAGAATGCGCGTGGCATTATTATTGGACTGACGCAGTTCACGCGAAAGAATCACATCATCAGAGCGGCACTAGAAAGCATCTGTTTCCAGACCCGCGACATCCTGGAGTGCATGCACCAGGAGTGTGGCTACGAGATCAACAAACTGCATGCCGATGGAAAGCTTACTACGAACAATCTTCTTATGCAGCTCCAAGCTGACACCATTGGATTGCCGGTTTTCCGTTCCCAGCTGATGGACTCCACGGCGTTCGGAGCTGCCATGTGTGCCGCGCAGGCGGACGGAGTGAACCTATGCCAGTTTGAGCCGGAGAAGCGTTACTACGAGAACGTACACTATGACACTTTCCTGGCCACCACCACCGACGTGGAGCGCAAGGAGCGATACGGAAAGTGGAAGCGGGCTGTGGAGCGCAGCTTGGGATGGGTTATCAAGCAGAAGAAGACAAAGGAGCACACGGAGGAGAACTACCGGATGCTGTCCTCCCTTCCAGCTAGCATCTTTCTCATTAGCAGCTTCGCCATGCTAGTGCATTCTCTCTCGGCCGCGGGCCAGTAGAATGATAATGGTTCCTCCGGATCGTTTCTCGGTTGTGATAGTAGTTTTTTTTGTTATTCCCGGATTTGTCCTGTGCATAGTCCTTCGAAGATGATGTTAAGTCCTGTAAATACTTGTACCCGAAGAGTGGAAATACTCTTCATTGCATTCTTCTTCCTCTTAGCCGTAGGTCCATTGACGATTGGTTTGAGGTCTACGATGGACGATCTACGCACGGCCATATCAGCGCAATTGTATATAGCCAAAGTGCAAACGACATTTCTAATTTAAGTAGGCCCCTGTACTTGTACTATATGTGTATGTGTAGCGATTACGCCCCTAAAAACAATAAACCAGAAATAATACGAATCGGGACCCTGCTTCTTATTGCGAATTACCTGGAAATCAGTTTAATATGTGGAAGGTGACGCCCATGGAATACTCTATAGAGGGTTTGATTGATAAGGAAGTGATGAAACCAGCTCCGAGAGAGGGACACTGTCTCTCGAAAAGGGGTAAAGATTATGGGTGTTACTTCAAAGTATCCATACCCTTTCCTAAAGCATTGCTGCGTGCAATCTCACTCGGTGTGGGGTATGATTCAGTATCAGTTGCGCTATCAGTGACCGGAAATGTCGGAATCAGTCGGAATGACCAAGGTAATCGATTGATTAATAACTGGGAGGGTGTGGCTATATTTGAACAGTTTTAACGTTTTAAGGTGCGCTTGCTAGACTTTGCCAAGGGGTATCAGGTTGCAGTGACAAGTCACCTGAGGGCTAATTGAAATCAGTTGGCAAGAAAGACTAAGCATAGACTTGTGTGTTTTTGTCAATTTATTCATATAAGGTATACAATTAAGACTTCTAGATTAGATAAGTGGTAATGAGCAAATTCGAACTAAGATATTGCAATCATTTTTCCATGTCTCAAATATTAAACATCGAGACAGTTTGCAAAGGTGAAAAAGCAATCATAAGAAAAACAAATAATTTGATGTCTGATCTAAGCAGTCTGTAGGGCGTTTTGTCACCAGTCTCTTTCCCAGACTCGTTTCATACAGTATTGTTTATTTTTTACTTAGTTTATAGTTTTTTATTCGATTATCAGAGCACAATGATTGATAAAGGTAAATGGTTACAAATAATGGACCTTGTTTAATATCTTTTAAAAGTGTAATTTGTATTGTATTGTAATCACCAGATGAATTCTACCGCGTATTGGAAATATAAAACTAATCATCGCTTATTTTAACATATAACGTTTTTAGTTATAATAATTAGTCTTAATTTCATGAAATGTAATTTATCGGAACTGTTCCCGTTAAATTATGAATTCTCAAATGCATTATCTTCATTAAAGACTACAAAAAGTTTCTGTTTAATTAAGTGCAACCTACTCTGTCCTTTGTTTCCCAGCCAGCATGACCGACCGCAAAAAGTCGCGCCACTCCAGGGCGGATGGAAAGGGCTTGGTGGGTGTGATTAACGAAGGAACCAAGACAATCGGGTTCTCCATTTACACCACCCCGGATTTCAAGGAGATCGCTGCCCACCATGTGCAACTGACTATAATCAGTCCGAAGGATGGTTGGTTTGAACAGGATCCGCTTGAGATAATGAGCTCAATCAATAAGTGCGCCGAGGAGGCCATCGATCTGCTTAACGGCCAAGGATACTCCGCCGGCGACATTGCCGCCATAGGTATCACTAACCAGCGTGAGACCACGATTGTCTGGGATGGAGTTACCGGCAGGCCGCTTTACAATGCTCTTGTTTGGAAGGATATCCGCACCAGCACAACAGTGGAGAATATCGTGGCCAAGGTCCATGACCCCAATATTTTCCGTAACAGCACTGGTCTTCCCATTTTTACATACTTCTCGGCACTTAAGATTGCATGGCTAAAGGACAATGTCCCAGAAGTACGTCAGGCCATCCGAGAGGGACGCTGCAAGGCCGGCACCGTCGACAGCTGGATCGTCTGGAATCTGACAAATGGTCAGTAAATATATTGTGTAGCCTTATAACTTAACAATTGATTTCTTTAGGTGCTCTCCACATCACGGATGTGACGAATGCCTCCCGGACTCTCCTCATGAACCTGGAAACACAGAGGTGGGACCCTTTACTGCTCAAAACATTTGATATCCCCGAAGAGATGTTGCCGAAAATCCGCAGCTGCTCCGAGGTTTTTGGAAAGGTCACCTTGGAACGGAGTCCACTCCGCCGTATGAAAATAAGTGGGATTATGGCAAACCAGCAGGCGTCTCTTCTGGGTCAGATGTGCGTGAAGCCGGGCCAGACGAAGAACTCCTATCGCTCCGGCTGTTTCCTGTTGTGTAATACAGGTCAGAAGGCCGTATTTTCACGTCGCGGACTCCTCACCACAGTGGCCTACAAGTTAGGACCCCATGCGCCCACGATTT